>CM067308.1:50451310-51771310 GCA_034231615.1 Meghimatium bilineatum | reverse complement strand
CCCTTCATCACACATGTCAATTCTTACCCCTTCATCACACATGTCAATACTTACCCCTTCATCACACATGTCAATACTTACCCCTTCATCACACATGTCAATTCTTACCCCTTCATCACACATGTCAATACTTACCCCTTCATCACACATGTCAATTCTTACCCCTTCATCACACATGTCAATTCTTACCCCTTCATCACACATGTCAATTACTGTTAAGTATTCAGAACTCCACAGTCTAGCTATGTTAACCAAATTTACCCGCCCACCCCCACTTGCCTTCTCTGATTCACAGTTCTGTTTGTGCCGTATTGAATACCACACTCTTTAAATCAAATCCTAGATGCATCATCTACAGTAGCGTTTATAATCAGTTGTTCATTGCTAAATATGTACAAAATGTCTCCCTTATCAACTCCACTGATTTCAAAATGATTAATGCGTTGTTTCTTTATGCGGGAAGTTTATCTGATATATTTTTTAAGTCATTCGTCTTGTTCTAGAGAGGTCGATGGTTCGATTCGGGCTCGTGACATTGTGTCTACAAGTAAGTTTTAGAGAACCATGTGGCTTGCCGCTGTAAGCTGAGGAGTTTTTTGCTATGAGCTATGTGAATGGTACTCTTGGAGTTTTTTGCTATGAGCTATGTGAATGGTACTCTTGGCACGTGGCATTCGTTGTCAAAAGTCTGGGACAATCATGTAAATGGTAATCTCGGCACATGACATTCCAGCGTCTTTGAGAGGGACGGAGTGCATATAGGGAAACCTTAGACAATGAAGTCAATCCTCTTCGCATATTAGCCTTGAACATACAATAATAGTAATAAATAGCAAGACCCATAACCCGTAGGGGTCGCAGGAGTATCACACTGGATACACCAGGACAAGGTTAGGGTCGCAGATATGTCACTCAGGAGACACAAGCACAAGGCTATTGTCGCAGATATGTCACTCAGGATACACCAGGACAAGGTTAGGGTCGCAGATATGTCACTCAGGATACACCAGGACAAGGTTAGTGTCGCAGATATGTCACTCAGGATACACCAGGACAAGGTTAGGGTCGCAGATATGTCACTCAGGATACACCAGGACAAGGTTAGTGTCGCAGATATGTCACTCAGGATACACCAGGACAAGGTTAGGGTCGCAGATATGTCACTCAGGATACACCAGGACAAGGTTAGTGTCGCAGATATGTCACTCAGGATACACCAGGACAAGGTTAGTGTCGCAGATATGTCACTCAGGAGACACCAGGACAAGGTTAGTGTCGCAGATATGTCACTCAGGATACACCAGGACAAGGTTAGGGTCGCAGATATGTCACTCAGGATACACCAGGACAAGGTTAGTGTCGCAGATATGTCACTCAGGATACACCAGGACAAGGTTAGGGTCGCAGATATGTCACTCAGGATACACCAGGACAAGGTTAGTGTCGCAGATATGTCACTCAGGATACACCAGGACAAGGTTAGGGTCGCAGATATGTCACTCAGGAGACACCAGGACAAGGTTAGTGTCGCAGATATGTCACTCAGGATACACCAGGACAAGGTTAGGGTCGCAGATATGTCACTCAGGATACACCAGGACAAGGTTAGGGTCGCAGATATGTCACTCAGGATACACCAGGACAAGGTTAGTGTCGCAGATATGTCACTCAGGATACACCAGGACAAGGTTAGGGTCGCAGATGTGTCACTCAGGAGACACCAGCACATAAAGTTCCCAAAACATATCCTAAGCCATTCGGAAGAGTGTAGAAACATCATGCCCAGACCATTACTTGATGTTTTCAATTAAGGTGTTTCTCTGTCCGCCTCTATTCCTTCCACTCAGGACTGTACCTTGCAAAATAATTTTAGAAAGTGAGTCGTGCTTGATTACCCTTTCCAAACCAAATAAGATTTCCGCCTTATCGTCAATGCCAGAAGTGATTCTTGATAATCTGCAAGTTTGTTTATATTCTATCAAACAAATATATTTATCTTGTACTACATATAAATAAATCTTAACGAAACTGTATAGCACTTGTTTTCAAACGCCTGAATCCTTCTCTTCATGTCTGCATTGAGTGTCCAACTAACACATCCGTATAACAGAATGTTTAGCGCTAGCGATTGAATAGATTGATCTTTAGCATACAAGTGTACATGTGGCTTGAAATTGCCCCTTCTTCTGCATTCCATCTTAAAATCCTGCTAGTTATTGTGATCATCATTATGTGCGCCCTTGAGTTGGAGGGACCTGAAGGGAGAGTAAAGAATAGCGACAATAGTACCTGTTTCAGGAACATGAAGAGGCAGTAAAGAATAGTAAGTGACACCAAATTTCAAATGTGCATCAAGCTGATGGGGTGTCTGTCCACTGATTCCGCAGTGCAAGAGGCAAATGTTGGAGATCGCATGGAGCCACGCTGGCGGAGTCTTGTGTCGAGTTCATCCTATAAGTGTTGTATGGGATTAATGTCTGATGACATGGCTGGCCACGGAATAGTCTAGACGCTGTTGTCAACGAGGAACTGGGTTGTAAGTTGTGTCACATGAGGCAGAACGTTATCCTGTTGAAAATCGACACTCGTGCAGACGTTTTAAGGACGCAAGGGCGAACAATATTATCGACGTATCGTGCAACATTTAGTCGTCCTTCAATTTTCACTAGGTCACTTCTTCCCCTGAAGTTTATCGCCACCACTCCTCCCACATTAGTACACCTCCAACACAATGCGAATGAGCCTCATCAACGCTATTCTTGGCGTAGTGCTCACGGACTCTGCGGTAAACTATTCTCTGTCTATCGTGTCGCTAGATCACAAAAAATGATTCATCACTAAACCAAACCCGTCTCCAGTCATTCCCAAAAGTACATTGACGATACTGGTTTGCCCATTGCGGTCGGTTCTGTCGATGCCGGTCTGTAAGAACAGGATCTCTGTAGAATATTTCTTCTTCTTCTTCTTCTGCGTTCATTCTCAAACTCCAACTGGATCTAGCTGGATCATGGTCCTGCAAGATTTCCAGCAGGATGTAGTCCAGAAAATGGAAATGCGTTGTGTCGCCGTTTTATTTGCGCCAATGGCCCGACACATCCGTCTTCGGCGGGTGTAGAATATTTGAGTCTAAAGACCAGCGTCGTGTAGCCGGTTTCTGACCATGTGAAATTCGACGAGCTTTTATCATTGATTGGAGGATGAAGATGCAAATAGATTCCTGAGGTGACACAGCCGTATCGAGTGTGCTTCGGCAGGAGTTGTGCCTCTAGATCTTCCACTGCGCGGTCGGTCTGCCACTGAGCCAGTTTGTTGAAATCGAACCCGAAGGCCACTAATGGGGTTTCTAACTACATTAAATTGTCTGGCCACTACAGTTTGTGATTGTTCAGTCTGTAAGTGTCAAATGATGATGTATCTCAGCTCAGTAGTGAGATGAACCATACTTGCGCACCGGATTTTCACTGAATTTATTCGAGGAGCGTTAAAATTTATAGGTATTCAGTAATACGGTCAGAGAGTTTTGTGTTCAGTAAGTTTTCGGTGATTCTCATGAAGTTGTTACGAGTTATTGCGAAAAATGATTTTTGACCTTTACCTCTTTCATGAGAACACGAACCATGAAATGAGTGCAGTTCAGCTACCCACGAGAAGTTAAGTACCCGATGGACACAGTCATAGGTCTAATGATGTCCAATCAGCGAATATCATTTATAACAGTAACTCCAAAAAAGCTGAGTTTCTTTATTAGAAGTATATATATATATATATATATAGTAATTTCTATGTCTATTATAAGTACTATGTACATACTATATGTCTTCTGTGTAATACAACATTTACGAAACGGCCAAATGTTAATCATGATCTGTCTAAATGGGATCCGTTCACGTGGACCTCTATTTACATCTCGTGCATCACCAAGCTCACATGGATCTCCACGTCGAAATCGGCCCCTGTGGAGTCCATATAGACCATTGTAGGAAACACAGGCTTCAACGAATCTTCAACATCTCATGTCTCTTGCTTGGGTGAACTCTGCTAGACTGTAACATGTCCATCTCGTCATGTTACTCTCCCACGTGTATCGCTGCCTACATTTTGATCGCCTCCCCTCCAATATACCCTCAAGTCTTCAACAAGTTGCCATGTCTTTTCATATATCGAAAATACTTTATTTGTTTCATTTTACTTATACGTTTTAATTAGAGTCATTATTTTCATACGAATTGTTGTTAGAATCTCTCTGTTCGCTTTCCTCTCTTTCCATGAAGTTCTCCCTATTCTTCTATATATCCAAATCTCAAAGGCATCAATTATATCTTCTATTTGTTTGCTCATTGTCCATGTTTCTGAGCCATACACCAATATAGAATAGATGAAGCATTTTATAATTTTCAGTTTTAATTTGTTAATAATTGTTTTTAGATGTCAATATTTTCCTCATGTTATTGAGCATTCAACGTTAGCCATTCCTTTTGACTTCTGTTTCACATCTGCCAATTTTTGTCTAGTGTCTTGCCCTAGGCGAATGATGGTTGATAGTATCCACACTTACCGTTAGGTCTAGGAGTGGAAGCTTCAGCTGCCGTTACGATGCCAAATGTGTCGCCTGTGTTGCAATTAAATCCATGTTTGTTTAAGGCTATCTTGATGTTTTCTATCCACGGTTTCCTTGGTCTATTTTTGGCTTTATGTCCGGATATTGTTTTGTTATATGCTCTTATTGGTATTTGGTTTGGGTGCATTCTCATAAGATGACCAAATCATTTTATTTGCTATCTTTCGATATGTTCAATACATGATATTAAATCAACTATTTTCCTAAATTCTTCATTTTTATTTTATCTGGTTTAGTAAACATTGCAGCTTTTTCTAGACACTTCATTTCACATGTAACGATTTTCCTCTGCTGCGAGGCTGTTAAAGACCATGTTTGACATTGGTAACAGAGTGTTGGTATAGAAATTATAGACATTATCTGTTTAAAATAAAACAAAATTCATTCTTGATATTTGGGTGGTGAAGTAATGATTAATGGTTTGTAAGTTACCATGTTTGCTTTCTGACACTTCGTTTCTATTTCTCTGTCTAGTCTTCCATTTTCGGAAATAATGCTGCCTAGATATTTAATTTTTTTTGCTTGTTTCACTTTGGTGTTTCACACAGGCGATCCATTGGTGTTGCAGACGTGCTAATTTTCATAACTTTAGTATTTTTGTATGTTAATTTTCATGTTGTACTTCTTACATGCTAATAGCAATGCATTAATGTTGTTTTCTAAATTTTCCTTACTTTCGTATATTAGATTTTAATCATCGGCAAATAATAGTTCATCGATTTCATTATTAAGTTCCTCATCAGGCGTATTTGCAATCGTTTTCTCTTTGTTGATGTGAGCTTCTTTTAGTATTCTGTCCATATATATGTTGAAAAGTAGAAGTGAAAGCATGCATCCATGTCTTACTCCCGTTCTTGTTACAAAAGGTTCATAGATAGAGGGAATACAAGATAGTAACTATTTGGAGTACATTTAATATCATATATTACTACACCTTGACGAAATTTGACACGTTTTTTTCAACTTCTGGTGTTGGGTAGGGGTGGTTTGAATCCAACGAAAATGTGTCCTGATAGAGGTCAGAGGTGATAAAATGTTGAGAACTGGCCTTTTGGTTCCGATGCCCAGAAGAAGATCACAGAATAGTGACACTGTTACTTGCCATACCTGTCAGAAGATATCACTGAGGAGGTTCAGAGGGGGGGGGGGTGAAGCTGGTTAGCTGAACCCTAACCCTGACCTATAGACCATGCTAAAGTCAGATGTGTTAGCCCGAAATTCTAAGATTAACACAGAAGAAGAAATGTTGAGAACCATTGATTCTAAAATGTTAAGAATATCGTTGAATTCATGTGCAACTACTTCGCTGGTAGTAACTAGAACCAGATCTGAACTTTGATCAAATTGTAGATATTTGATCAAAATTGATCTGACTCTCTTCTAGCGCTTACTAATCATACACGAATGACCACCTATTGATTCTTTTACAGTTCCCCATTGGTTTGTAGTATGTTTAATAGCTAGTATTTGATTGACTATCATGTTCTAAAGGTATTATGCAATGAAAAGTCGAGGCTACTGTTAGCACAGATGGAAGGAGAAAATACGTGATTGACATACAAGATATCGATAGGGAATATTTTTTGGTACACTCCGCTGATTGGTATAGTACAGAGGTGTTTGGCGGATTTCTTGTTCTGATGTCTTCAACGTGGCATCACTACGACACCAACAGGCCATGGATATTATTATTGTGTTTAATATTTGTTTCATATAAAGCAGATTGACCTTTAGATAGTGAGACCAGCTTTTCTCAATCTTTAAGCTCTACTGGAAACCTTAATAAAATATTCAAGATTCATGGAATTCGTAACCAGATTATACATGTAATATATATATATATATATATATATATATATATATATATATATATATATATATATATATATATATATATATATATATATATATATATATTATATATATATATACCCCAAATGGCTTAGTTTAAATAGAAGGAAAGCTGAAGTAAAGTGAACATCAACATAAACGCACTCCCGAGTGCAACATCAAAGTCGTTGCGATCAGTCCGAAGAAAATCAACATATTCAAATAATTAGGAGCAATAGCAATATCAGATGGAAGATGTATTAAAGAAATGAAATGTAGAATTATCCAGGGAAAAGCTGCATTTCACAAGATGAAGAAGATCATATGTAATATATTTTTGTCAATTGATGTGAGAAAGTGAGTTCTGAGAACCAATTCTGATGTATGAATGTGAATCTTGGACAATCAGTACAACATTAAATATGATGTAGAGGCAGCAGAGATGTGGTTTTATAAAAGAATATACTCGTTCGCATCATAAAGAAACAGTGAACATTTTTGGAAACATTATGCGAAAAGAAAAGATAGAACAGATAGTGACAACAGGCAAGTTGAAGAGCAAGAGAGAAGATGCGTAAGAACCTAGCACTGTAAAGACAACCAACGACACACGGGATGGATAATAAAAGAAGTATATTTCTTTCCCCGTTCATTCTCACAGTTCCATTTCTTGTGCATGATGACCCTATTAGATTACAAGTACGACGTTGTCCATAGAACGAAAATAATCTGTGCCATTTATTTTTATTTGAACCATATCCAGACACATCCGACTCCGGCGAAAAAAGACTTATATAACACATATAAACAGAACGAATTTGAAAATGTGAAAACGGAATACGATAGACCAAGTTAAAATGTTATATAATCAAATATGTTTGTCAAGTAAGTACTTTATTATTTGTATTTTCTATTTAAGTAAAACGATGTACAGAAATTATCTTACTTAAGTACGATTAGCCTGAACTTCACTATGTCTTGATGAATTCGATTTGAGAAACGTTGACATTGAGGATGGTAGGATTAGCCTGCACTTCACTATGTCTTGATGTACTCGGTTTGCGAAACGTTGACATTGAGGATTATACGATAAGTCTGCACTGCACTATGTCTGAATGTACTCGGTGTGAGAAACTTTGACATTGAGGATTATACGATAAGCCTGCACTTCACTATGTCTTGAAGTACTCGGTTTCAGAAAACACGAATGATATGGCTTCTTCACAGTGTGATAACACTGTAGATGATGCTTTGATGTCTTCACAATGTGATAACACTGTAGATGATAATTTGATGTCTTCACAATGTGATAACAGCGTAGATGATAATGTGATGTCTTCACAATGTGATAACAGCGTAGATGATGATTTGAGTAACCATTTAAGTAGTAGCTGTAGCAGTAGTACTGTTAGTAGTTTTAACGACAGTATTGAGAGAGATAGTTGTATCAACAAAAACAGATACGGCATCATAAGTAGTAGCACTAGTAATAGTAGTAGTAGTAGTAATATTAGTATTAATAGTAGTAGCAGTAGTAATATTATTATTAATAGTATTAGTAGTAGTAGTAGTAGTAGTAGTAGTAGTAGTAGTAGTAGAGTATCAGTAGTATTAATAAAAATATTAATAGCAGTAGTAGTTCTAGTATTAGCAGTCGTAGTTGTGGTGGTAGTGGTAGTAGTAGCAGCAGTAGCAGTAGCTCTAGTAGTAGTAGTATTAGTAGTAGTAGTAGTAGTAGTAGTAGTAGTAGTAGTAGTAATAGTAATAGTAGTGATAATAATAATAATAATATTGATAACAGTAATAACAATAATAATAATAATAATAATAGCAGTAATAGCAGCAGCAGTTGCATTAGTAGTAGTAGTATCAGTAATATATTTGGTGTTGTAGCAGTAGTAATAATAGTAGCAGCTATTGTGGTTGTAGTAATAGTAGTAGTAGTAGTTGTTGTAGTAATAGTAGTAGTATTTGTTGTTGTAATAATATTAGTATGTGCTGTTTTTTTGTAGTAATAGTAGTAGTAGTAGTAGTAGTAGTAGTAGTAGTAGTAGTAGTAGTAGTAGTAATAGTAGTTGTAGTAGTAGTAGTAGTAATAGTATTAATTGTAATAGTATTAGTATTAGTAATAGTAGTAGTCGTCGTAGTAGTAGTAGTAGTAGTAGTAGTAGTAGTAGTAGTAGTAGTAGTAGTAACCATGAAATTAGTAGCAAGACAATATGAAAATATAAACACCTAAACAAATTACAAACAGGCCAAAAAATGAGAGTTATACAATGCTATATCGGTAACCAGAAAAAATATACCGGACAAAATATTCCCAGACAAAATATACCGGACAAAATATTCCAGACAAAATATTCCCAGACAAAATACACCGGATTAAATATTCCAAACAAAATATTCCAGAGAAAATGTTTCCCGAAAAAATATGCCAGACAAAATATATCAGAAAAAAGTACCCCAAGACTAAATGCAAAGGTACTATATTAAATATTTCATACAAACTGTAATAAACAGAAATGAACAATATAGCTAGTAAATAATTATAATAAAATCTTCAAATGATTTGAAGTGTCTCATAAATGATAGACATGAAATGAAGTTCTTTAGTTGAGTTAACTAGAAAACATTAATATTGTTCAAAACACGTGCTATGTATTTCAAGAATTTGATATGTTCTGCTGGATTGTATCGTTTAACCATTGTTTTAATAGCATCATCGACACGTTGGTAAACTTTTCGTTTCTTTGTTGTTGGTTGACCAGTGACAATCTGACTTCTCAAAAGTGCAGATGTATGTTGTTGTTGCTGTAACTTCTGGGCACGTCTTGCTGCTGTTGGTACATTCACCATTGAGTTAAATGCATTGTGCCAACCTTCAACAGCTGTGTTGCTTGTTGGCAGTTTATTCATGACACGATTGTGTTGATTCCAAAAGCTCACTGGAAATCGAAGCTGCGAACGGCGACCACGACTAATCCGTCCAATGTAGAAATCATGGAAGTAATCGATGAGGAAATCCAGATCTTAGAAACTATCAATATTGGTGAGTTGTTGGAAAACAGTAATGACATCTGTTTCTGGTACGAATGCCAAAGCCATCAGTTGTTTGAATAATTTTCAACAGAGATGTACATCGTCGTTTTACCCTGAGACTGTAATTTTCGCCAAACGTTCTGTTCAAAGTGATAATAACATCCTGATACTTGAGCTCGTGGAAATGCACATTCAAAATAATAATTGCAACTAATTCGAAATCAGTAACTATTGAAGATGGAGCTGAATTTCCGTTACTTCTCAGTTCTACGATATGCTGATGCAGTCGGGGGCACATTGCTTCACTACCACCAGATAAAAGTGCATATAG
The DNA here is from genome assembly GCA_034231615.1 of Meghimatium bilineatum. Lineage (NCBI taxonomy): Eukaryota > Metazoa > Mollusca > Gastropoda > Stylommatophora > Philomycidae > Meghimatium > Meghimatium bilineatum. The sequence goes on along the minus strand of CM067308.1, from coordinate 51,761,492 downwards.
ACAAGGGATTATTTGACCATCCTCAAATGCATTGATCGTGTACAGTTGATCGAATCCCTGAGTCCAGCCTATGTTTGTTATTTTAGTTTTATAGTTTGTGGAAACACAATAATTTGAACAATAACGGTGTTATTTTCACAGCCTTAATCACTCCATATCTCTCCACGGTATGTTTGTATACAAGATGTCATACTATGGTTTACATCTTATGTTTGCATAAAACCTGCCATATCTCCTTGGAGATTGTCATAAATTACTTCACCAATTTTTCTATGTTATTATTACAATTGCTTTTGTCCCTAATTTTTGGCTATGTAGGGATATTTTATCTGGAATATATTGTCTGGTATATTTTGTCTGGTATATTTTGTCTGGAATAATTTGTCAGGTATACTTTGTCTGGGAATATTTTGTCCTGGGAATATTTTGTCTTGGGATATTTTTGTCTGGGAATATTTTGTCATGGATAGGCTATATCTATTCTATATTAATGTATGGATTAGAAAGATGGACAATAAACAAACAATTAGAAGACATAATTTATGCCTATGATATGTGAATATATACAAGAATAGGGAGAACATCGTGGAAAAAAGAAGAAAACAAGCAAAGATGTTCTAACAATACTTAATACGAAGAAATAATTATTGTAGGAAATAAAGATCAAGAAAAAATTAAATATTTTGGACATATTACAAGACATGACGCCTTGTTGAAGACCTTACTTGAAGGTAAAGTCGAGGTGAGCCGAGCAAAAGGTAGGCAATGATACAAGTGGGAGAGTAACATCACAAGATGTTTATGAGAATTTAATAATATATTTCATAACATTCGTAGACATATTGAGATGGCATCCCTGAACATATGAGTTCTACGTGCGTCGGATGATGTTATCGAAAATGTATATAGATTTTTACTTACACAGCTGTTATATAACATTTATATTTGTCAATGTAACATAATTCAAATATCTCGTCAAACTAAGTATATAAGCTTTGTATAGAAGAAAAAACCGTCAAAGAATATCTTCAGTAACGATACACTCGTGTTTCTTTTTAATATTTGTTACACGTAATATTTCTTGTAGCAGGCAAAGTGTGTTAGAGCGCTTGGATTGTAATCAGATATAACCGCATTCAATTCATAACTGGTGATTCAGGTGAAACTAATCATACATATTTAATGAACATATAGAAAGGATGCGAACCGCGAACATCACGCACAAATGCTAGGAGCACATGGATGGCACTTAATATTTCGAAGAATAGGGTACACGCTGGTGCCGAACGAAATGATTTGGCAACGATAACAATGCTATTGTCGCGTTGAGCATTTAATATTTAGAAAGTACGAGACGTTTTGACAATACAATAAAATAAATAATATTTAGACAGTAGGAGACGTTTAGACAGTACAATTGAATATTATGTAATATTTAAAGATTTCGAGTCGTTGTAACAACACTGTAAATATGAAGCGATATTTAGACAGTACGAGACGTTTTGGCAATACAATAGAATATTAGATAATATTTAGACAGCATGAGGCGTTTTGGCAATCATCATCATCATCAAGTACCGTCTCCGCAACGAAGGTTGGCTGCAACGTATCTCCAACATCTTCTGTCTCTTGTCTTGGTGGTGCACTCTGCTAGACTGTAACCTGTCCATCGTGTAATGTTACTCTCCCACTTATATCTCTGCCTACCTCTTGCTCGCTTCCCTTTGACTTTACCCTCAAGTAAGGTCTTCAATAGGGTATCATGTCTTTTAATGTGTCCAAAGTATTTTATTTGCCTGATCTTTATTTCTCTTAGTAGTTCTTTCTTGATATTAAGTGTCTTTAGCGCCTCTTTATTTGTTTTCTTCTCTTTCCATGATGTTCTCCCTATTCTTCTATATACCCACATCTCAAAGGCATCAATTTTGTCGTCTAATTGTTTATTTAGTGTCCATGTTTCTGAGCCATACATTAATATGGAATAGATGTAGCATTTTATAATTCTCATTTTTAACTTGTTTGTAATTTGTTTAGATATTAATAATTTCCTCATGTCATTGAAGGTACTTTTAGCCATTCCTATTCTCCTTTTAATTTCTGTTTCACATCTGCCATCATTTGTGACTATGTGTCCAAGATATTGATACTGTTTTACTTGTTGTAGTTTCTCTCCCTGTATGTTTATGTTTACCTCCTGTTCTTCTGTGTCTTTGCTGATTACCATGGTTTTTGTTTTTTGAATGTTTATATCCAGTCCATATTCATTACTTGATTTATTGACTTGATCTATTAGTCTTTGTAGTTCATGTTCACTTTCTTCTAAAAGAACAGTGTCATCTGCATATCTAATGTTGTTTATTATTTTCCCATTGATCTTGAGTCCTGGTATTTCTTCTATATTTTTAAAGATATTCTCTGAATAGATATTAAATAGGCTTGGTGATAAAATGCATCCTTGTCTTACCCCTCTTCTTATTCCTATGTATGGAGAGTAGCTGTTTTCACACCTTATTGATGCAGTATGTTCCCAATATATATTTCTAATCAGCCTGATGTCTTTTCCATCTATGCCTATTTTCTTGAAGACATTTGATTAATTTTTCATGTTGGACTCTGTCAAAGGCCTTGCTGTAGTCTATGAAGCGAATATAGATACTTTTTTGGACTTCTATATATTTATCTATCACTAGCCGGATACTCAGTATAGCTTCTCTGGTTCCTTTGTTTTTTTTTTTTTTTTTTTTTTTTTTTTTTTTTTTTTTTTTTTTTTTTTTTTTTTTTTTTTTGGCAATACAATAGAATATTAGATAATATTTAGACAGTATGAGGCGTTTTGGCAATACAATAGAATATCAGATAATATTTATACAATATGAGGCGTTTTTTCAATACTTGACATGAAATCATTGCGTGGCACTGTGGTTTTAAACCTTGGCTGGATCATTTTTCACCTTTCAAACCAGTGTTTTCGTTTTTCATCTTACTTTTGAGTCAGCATGTCTTTCCCTCGCCCTTACCCATCCAAGAATTGTTTACATGGCATAGGAGGATTAACTTTAGAGTTTGGGATTACATCCCTCTCGATTATTCTACTATTCGCGTTTCTTCAAAGACAACCCCCCAAACCCCTACAATACCCAACCTACCCTTCACAGACACGTTCGAGCGTACAGAACCTGACGACAGTAACATGAAATTATATCCACTCACACACTCTAGATGCTTCCCGCCGTACAACACATCCAGTATTTCAGAGGGGATATCAGCGCTTTGACAGTAGGAAGGTAGAAACACCGATTTGACAGTAGGAAGGTAGCAAAACCGATTTGACAGTAGGAAGGTAGAAACACCGATTTGACAGTAGGAAGGTTGCAAAACCGATTTGACAGTAGGAAGGTAGCAAAACCGATTTGACAGTAGGAAGGTAGCAAAACCGATTTGACAGTAGGAAGGTAGCAAAACCGATTTGACAGTAGGAAGGTAGAAACACCGATTTGACAGTAGGAAGGTAGAAACACCGATTTGACAGTAGGAAGGTAGAAACACCGATTTGACAGTAGGAAGGTAGCAACACCGATTTGACAGTAGGAAGGTAGCAACACCGATTTGACAGTAGGAAGGTAGCAAAACCGATTTGACAGTAGGAAGGTAGCAAAACCGATTTGACAGTAGGAAGGTAGCAAAACCGATTTGACAGTAGGAAGGTAGCAAAACCGATTTGACAGTAGGAAGGTAGAAACACCGATTTGACAGTAGGAAGGTTGCAAAACCGATTTGACAGTAGGAAGGTAGCAAAACCGATTTGACAGTAGGAAGGTAGCAAAACCGATTTGACAGTAGGAAGGTAGAAACACTGATTTGACAGTAGGAAGGTAGAAACACTGATTTGACAGTAGGAAGGTAGAAACACCGATTTGACAGTAGGAAGGTAGCAACACTGATTTGACAGTAGGAAGGTTGCAAAACCGATTTGATAGTAGGAAGGTAGAAACACCGATTTGACAGTAGGAAGGTAGCAACACTGATTTGACAGTAGGAAGGTTGCAAAACCGATTTGACAGTAGGAAGGTAGAAACACCGATTTGACAGTAGGAAGGTAGAAACACCGATTTGACAGTAGGAAGGTAGAAACACCGATTTGACAGTAGGAAGGTAGCAACACTGATTTGACAGTAGGAAGGTTGCAAAACCGATTTGACAGTAGGAAGGTAGAAACACCGATTTGACAGTAGGAAGGTTGCAAAACCGATTTGACAGTAGGAAGGTAGCAACACCGATTTGACAGTAGGAAGGTTGCAAAACCGATTTGACAGTAGGAAGGTAGAAACACGGATTTGACAGTAGGAAGGTAGAAACACTGATTTGACAGTAGGAAGGTAGCAAAACCGATTTGACAGTAGGAAGGTAGAAACACTGATTTGACAGTAGGAAGGTAGCAACACTGATTTGACAGTAGGAAGGTTGCAAAACCGATTTGACAGTAGGAAGGTAGAAACACTGATTTGACAGTAGGAAGGTAGAAACACCGATTTGACAGTAGGAAGGTAGAAACACTGATTTGACAGTAGGAAGGTAGAAACACTGATTTGACAGTAGGAAGGTGGCAACACTGATTTGGTCCGAGAATTCCCATTCGTCCACATATATTCTGGCTAATATCGCAGCTGATCTCTAAATCGAGAGACTTTTGCACTAACAGCCACCAGCAGACGTCCTTGGTAGGGGTAGGTAGGCCCCCTAGGTTTCTACAATACCATCAGATATATGGTAACATTTAGACAGTACGAGACGTTTCTACGCTGCTATGAAGTAGGAGGAATATGGTCGAGACGTTTCTATATCACTATGAGGTATGAGGTAATGTATAGACAGTCTTCCAGACTAACTTGCTAACATGCAGGAGCGTGAGAACGGACACAGAAAAAGATATGTGTAAGTATGGACTAGAAGAGTTCGGTATAGGAATACTCACAAAGTGTGGACTAGAAGAGTTCTGTATAGGAATACTCACAAAGTGTGGAATAGAAGAGTTCGGTATAGGGATACTCCGCATCTCGTAAAGAAACAAAGTTGTGAAATGTCCGTCGCTGTCTGGTGTGTTGTATATTTTGTTTACAGATGTCGGTAAAACTTATACCTATTTCTAAATTTTATTTTACATTAGCCTTCTGTTACACCTACTTCAATTGAAGACCTCTCAACAGGATCCCATTCGTGACGTTAATATTAATCTCGTGATTTTCGTTGGTCAGTATTTATATACTTGGAGTCCCATGCCAAAAATAGCCAAGGTCGACCAACAGATAGCACGGAAAACGGCACCCTAAGTTAAGTTTACGTTTTAGTTGAGATGTCTTCTATTGAAGAAGATGTTGCACCTGTCCTCGCATCTATAGTATCGGGTTGTTTCCCGACACCAGAGTTTTAATATCTTGAAAATTTCGACTTTTGTTGGGCCGTCACAGAGAACTTCTGCTTGCTGTTAACCGTGACACAATGTATTCTGTTCTCCGGACTACATCCTGTTACTCACCAGGAGATGGAGAATTAACATAGTAAATTAAACTAAAAAAAAAATCAGCAAATGACCGAAAATGGGCCGATGAAAAGCGTACCTCACTTCTTAAAGGTTTTAATCCTGCTAACACAAAAACAAGCGTTCACCATCGGAGAACATTGTTATACTCTGTTCACTCTAAGAATGAAGTGGGTAAAAACACATCCACATATTATTCCGCGACAACAGATGATTTTTATACTGCTGATGACGTTTACAAACAATAAGATAATTAATTATTCACAACTCTTTACTTTGTGTAAGGAACTATAATAGTTGCCCCCTGACCTCTTTGCGCATGAGCAACGATATAACAGCAGGTACATTAATTTATCTTGAAATGTTAACGATATATTATATGAAAATTTATTTTAAAACATACATTACTTTTGTGGTAGACATGTTTCACTTAATAATAATAGATTTAAGTTAAGAATAGTATTATGATCTAATTAACTATATTATTACGCAGTTAACATTCCATTTTTACGTTCGGCGTCCAACAACCAATCAGAAACACTGATCTACTTCATTCTTAGAGTCTCGGTAGTAGGTGTTCATAATATTACCACTTTCTGTTAGTTACAATAAATTATAAATATTATCACTTTCTGTTAGTTACTATAAATTATAAACATTACCACTTCCTGTTAGTTACTATAAATTATAAACATTATTACTTTCTGTTTGTTACTATAAATTATAACCATTATCATTTTCTGTTAGTTACTATAAATTATAAATATTATCACTTTCTGTTAATTACTATAAATTATAAACATTACCACTTCCTGTTAGTTACTATAAATTATAAACATTATTACTTTCTGTTAGTTACTATAAATTATAAACATTATTACTTTCTGTTAGTTACTATAAATTATAGGGCCTAAACATTATCACTTTGTTAGTTACTATAAATTATAAACATTATCACTTTGTTAGTTACTATAAATTATAAACACTACCACTTTCTGTTAGTTACTATAAATTATAAAGATTAACACTTTCTGTTTGTTACTATAAATTATAAACATTATCACATTCTGTTAATTATTATTAATTATAAACATTACCCCTTCTGTTAGTTACTATAAATTATAGGGCCTAAACATTATCACTTTGTTAGTTACTATAAATTATAAACATTATCACATTCTATTAGTTACTATAAATTATAAACATTATCACATTCTAATAGTTACTATAAATTATAAACATATTGAGAACATGTACGTATTTTCTGTGAAGATTTGTTTTAAAATCTAATTTGTAAAGAAGACAGACAGACCTGAAGGAAGCCATATGGGGAGTCCATATGCGCATTTAGGGAAGGGTACACCTTCAATAGATTCCATCCCACTGTGGTATGCCAGGAAGTAGACCTATGTCAGCAAAGAATAGAGCATCACGGGAACAGAGAGAGAGAGCAAGCAATCTCCTATCAGAAAAAGATGACTCTCATCAGGGCAGTTGGGTAAGTTGACCACTCAAAGGACACCAACAACAACTTGACAGAGCTGAGTAAGTTGTCATCATGTGTAAATGGGATAGGGGTTTCCACCCTCCAATTAATCTCATCATCGTCATAGTATTTCACATAATTTTTCTCGTGTAGTACTTCTTCTTCTCAATGGCGTCCGTGATTTGTTAATATACTAATGCCATGCTTCCCCTTTCTCTTTTGTTATCACTAATAACTAAACTGTGGTTCGTAACCCACGCTCTAGTATAGTGGCAACAATCCATGTGATGGTCCCTATGGCTATTAAGCTGTAACTTAACTAACTTACTCTACCGCTAAAATGACAAACTTTAAAAACAGCACAATTTAGCATTTAATGTCAACACGGACTTTACAAAGCGCCTCATGATGTCTACACAACATCATTAGTTGACAACCATACACTAACCAAATCAATTTCATAACAAATTCGTCTCTGATGATAACTGTGGGTAATACAATTACATATTTTTACATACCTGTTACTATCACAAGGAGGCAGTATCGTGATCGATTGACCGTATAGAAGACATGTTGGCTATATTACGCTGACTCCCCATACGTCACGTGTTGTGATTAGTGTTTGACTTTCAGTTGCTGACTATTTATATACTTGGAGTCGTATGTCACAAATAGCTAAGGCGATTACATAAAGTATATAAATAGTAAGCAACTGAAAGCCAAGCAATAAACAAAACACGTAACGAATGGGGTCCAACTTAAAATAGCAAGCAGGTCTTTTATACGGCGAATCGGTCACGCAGTATTCACATCAACCATAGCTGAATATAAAATGACCGATTTTCATTCAAGTATAAGATCATATAGTTCAGATTTTTTTTTTTGGGGGGGGGGGAAAGAGGAAAGTAGTTCATAATTATACAGTACTTAATTTTTACATTTATCCAGGAATTATAATTCATGAAGTGTCGTTTTACCTCCAATACTTCTGCTCTCTACACAGTAACTGCTCTCTACACGGTAACTGCTCTCTACACAGTAACTGCTCTCTACACAGTAACTGCTCTCTACACAGTAGCTGCTCTCTACACAGTAGCTGCTCTCTACACGGTAGCTGCTCTCTATACGGTAGCTGCTCTCTACACATTTCTGGTCCGCATTCCCATATTATAGCAGCAACCCTGGTACATACACATGTATCTGTACGGAGTATATGTGATGAGGTTGGCACGATGATGTCACCACGCCGGATACTCGTATGTTGGTGTATCTGCATGTGGGCGGATCCGACTGGAATCGGATAGAGGAGCGGTGTCTCGGTTCCCAAGACCATTGAAAAACATATATTTTAGGCGATCCCGGTGAAACGGTCGTTCGACGTTTTTTCTACTTTATTTCTATTTAAAGGTGTACACTGATGGATGCTGGAATGGAGAGCAGAGAATCAATGGGAATGTCGCTCCCACATCAATGTTTATTTCTAATCCAGGTCGACCACACTTTTCATTGATTACTTAAACAGCCTATCTCTCTCTCTAGATGAAATAACCATCTCATTAAACATGCATAATGATGAGATTTAAGAAAAAACAACTCTATTTGCAACAATGAAATATCTACAAAAGTAATAAACACGTCAATTGAACAGTGTGCAGTCCCCATTGAGGCCAGAACCGTGCAGTGGTAATGGGGCTTAGTTCAGCCATCAGGGGCTGGAAACTAAGACTGGTCGGGCAGTCCCACTCGAACAGGACCATAGTCTGGATCAAGTAAGCAGAGTGCTGAAGACGAAGGCATCCAGCCAAAAGGCACACAGATAATCAGGATGCCACGCACAAAACACAATGGAGAGCTGTTGCAGATCTTTAACACAAGCTGGTCCACAGGTAATGTACCACAGGCGTGGAGAGAAGCAATAATGATACCACTCCTCAAATCAGGAAAAGATAGCAACATAGTCTCCAACTACAGGCCCATCAGTATCACTAGCTGTCTATGCAAAACAATGGAACGCATTATCAATCTTAGAATGCAGTGGTTCCTTGAAAGTGAAAACCTTCTGGTATCACAGCAAGCAGGTTTCAGACAGTGCTACTCTACTGAAGATCAGGCAACCTACCTCTCCCAAGAGATTGAGGATGCCTTAAAAAAAAACAACTGGTACTAGCAGCATGGATAGACCTCAGGAAAGCATTTTATAAGGTCTGGAAAGAAGGGATCTTAAAGAATGTACAAATGGGTAAAAGTATGGTCGCAAGAGCAAGAAAGTTCTACTGCGTCATGGAGTCCCCCAGGGAGGAGTCCTGTCACCCACACTTTTCTTTATTTACATCAATGACATAGGTGCTGAACTACCACATGGGATCAAAGTGGCAATGTATGCTGACGACCTGGTGATCTGGTGCACGGAATAACATGCGACAGTGGCCACTAAACAAATACAAAGAGCTATCGATGCCCTAAACTTATGGGCAAATAGATGGTGCGTCAGCATTAACACAGATAAGTGCTGCACTACACTCTTTACCCTCTCACCAAAACAAAAAGCTGGTCATATCAAGATAGATGGAGAGCTCTTGAAAGAAGACAAACAACCCACACACCTCGGAGTTACCTTTGATGATAAGCTGACATGGAAGCAGCACATAAACAAAGCAACAACAGAAGCCAGGAGGAAGTTAGCTATCCTGAGAAAACTAAGTGGAACCACATGGGGAGCCAGTGGAAATATACTCAGTACAGTTTACCAGCAAGGCATAAGACCACACCTGGAATATGGTTCAGCTGCGTGGTGTCCTGCATCAAACACCACATTACAAGATCTAGATAAGTGCAAAACCAGGCACTTAGAATAATGTTGGGAGCAATAAAATCAACACCCATAGCAGAGATGCAGAAGATGGGAAGAATGTAAACACTTGGCGAACGCAGAGACACAAAAGTACTAATTCAAGCAGAAAAGTTCCAGTGTATGCCAAGTCATCCAATGAAGGAAAGATTCCAAAATCTAGTTTTATTCTAGCAGTTTTATCCATCAAGCTAAACAACTCCGTAGACAACTTACAGACCTACCTTTATGATTAAATTGTGAGTAGGCCTTTTAGCACTATAACGACTAGAATAGCTATTGTAGGGTGTTACTAGAAACTTAGATATGTGACCATTAGTACTGGTGAAATACATTTAGTACTATTGAAATACATTTAGGGGGTGCAAAGGGAACGTATTGCTCTAGGCGGACCCATGGTTAGCAGATAACCAAGATCCCAAATGTACCTCCTCGCGGTGCACCCTGGTAACAGAAAACAGTAGCTCGAGCTGATTTTGGCTAATTCATTTGGGGATCGTGTCCGAGAATGTGGAGGAGTCAGATGGAAAGAGATTTGACTGCAATAGAGACAAGACAATATCTCCGACACCATTTGTATCACCACATACAGCGACACTGTCGACATAAAGTGACGCCTGTTAGTCCAGTCAGAACATTGGAGGGGCGGCCAATGTAAAAGGCACCTAAAAGTGGATGCATGGAAAGAAACAAATATATGTCATAATGAGTACAATGACATAATGAAAGGGCAGAACAGCGACAGAGGGCAGCGCGAACTGCAAATGAAAAGTGAAAAGTTCCTAGGAAACGGTAACTATAAGATCTGTCAGCTCGAGGCGAGCTTCTAGTTACCTGAGATCCTTATAGACAGAGATCCAGACCCAATCGTGAGCTTTCGGAAAAGCAAGAAGACCTAAACCAACTCTAATGTCGAGCCTTCCTATACCGGAAATATGCTCGCGAAGAGAAAGGGTTGCGAACCCGATGGGCTTAGGCAAGAAAGGGACAAATATGGCAGTCCTGGCCCAACTCTACTGTCAAAGTTTCCTATACCGGAAATACACTTGCAGAGAAAAAGGGTTTAGTACCTGATGGGCTCAGGCAGAAAAGGGACAAGGTCGCTCAGCTCAAGAACGCCTTGCTCTCAAACGCGTGGTGTGAGACTCAAACTTGTGCGAGGGGTTCACGATGTCTATGAATGACGCCTCGGGTAGGAGGGCGAACGAGCCAGGGTCCAACTCTTCTGGCGAGTTCTTCCTCATACGGAACCAGGCTCGCGGAAGAGAAACGGTTCAGTACCCGATGGACACAGGCAGAGTTTGTACAATTGCACGAGATGGATTTATGGACGGTTGAGCACCGCGTGCCAGATAGAAGCGCTCGACAGGCGTCATGGCGAAGAGGCACTACACACCAGCGTGCCGGCGACAGATAGACAGGCTGTCACTGACTAGGGACCAAACCCGAAATAAAGGAATGACGAAAACGGATGTGCTGGACCTCGGAGGTCCTTACCACAAGTGGCCAACCGGGGTGTAAATAATCATAGTCTACTGTGGAACTTGCAGCACAACGTACTTCACGCTCCCCGGCGGAAATCACACGAAATGTTTGTTGTGGTTATTTGAGAGCGAACGAAGAAGAAGAAGAAGAATAAGAAGAAGAAATACATTTAGTACTAGTGAAATACATTTAGTACTAGTGAAATACAGTTAGTACTAGTGAAATACATTTAGTACTAGTGAAATACATTTAGTACTAGTGAAATAAATTTAGTACTAGGGAAATACATTTAGTACTAGTGAAATACATTTAGTACTAGTGAAATACATTTAGTACTAGTGAAATACATTTAGTACTAGTGAAATACATTTAGTACTGGAGAAATACATTTAGTACTAGTGAAATAAATTTAGTACTAGGGAAATACATTTAGTACTAGTGAAATACATTTAGTACTAGTGAAATACATTTAGTACTAGTGAAATAAATTTAGTACTAGGGAAATACATTTAGTACTAGTGAAATACATTTAGTACTAGTGAAATACATTTAGTACTAGTGAAATACAGTTAGTACTAGTGAAATACAGTTAGTGCTAGTGAAATACATTTAGTACTTGTGAAATACATTTAGTACTAGGGAAATACATTTAGTACTAGTAAAATACATTTAGTACTAGTGAAATACATTTAGTACTAGTGAAATACATTTAGTACTAGTGAAATACATTTAGTACTAGTGAAATACATTTAGTACTAGGGAAATACATTTAGTACCAGTGAAATACATTTAGTACCAGTGAAATACATTTAGTACCAGTGAAATACATTTAGTACTAGTGAAATACAGTTAGTGCTAGTGAAATACAGTTAGTGCTAGTGAAATACATTTAGTGCTAGTGAAATACATTTAGTACTAGTGAAATACATTTAGTACTAGTGAAATACAGTTAGTACTAGTGAAATACATTTAGTACTAGTGAAATACATTTAGTACTAGTGAAATACATTTAGTACTAGTGAAATACATTTAGTACTAGTGAAATACATTTAGTGCTAGTGAAATACATTTAGTAGTGAAATACATTTAGTACTAGTGAAATACAAAAGTATCATCAAATTTAATATGGTAGAATTATCCCCCATCAAATTTAATATGGTAGAATTGTCCCCCATCAAATTTAATATGGTAGAATTATCCCCCATCAAATTTAATATGGTAGAATTATCCCCCATCAAATTTAATATGGCAGAATTATCCCCCATCAAATTTAATATGGTAGAATTATCCCCCATCAAATTTAATATGGTAGAATTATCCCCCATCAAATTTAATATGGTAGAATTATCCCCCATCAAATTTAATATGGTAGAATTATCCCCCATCAAATTTAATATGGTAGAATTATCCCCCATCAAATTTAATATGGTAGAATTATCCCCCATCAAATTTAATATGGTAGAATTATGAGCATCAATAACATTAATTATAGACGAGTTACCAACAGAGAATAGTAGTAGATTTAGGTTCGTGTGCAAAAACCACATACTGTCCAGAAATGTAAACAACTTAAATAGATATTGTGTAGAATTATCATGTAAAGTTGTATAACTATTTATAGAAAAAATTAAGTCAACAGACACATTTTAGTCAAGTCAGAACGATTTAATAGTAGCTGTGTTATTAGCTGAATAGCGTATAGTAGAACAAGAAAGCACGACTCCGATGAATACACAGGAAAGAGATACTGAAGACTAGAGATGTACAACTCTATTAACAAAATCACAGAAGTTTGTAAGACTGAGAAAGATTTACAAGTTAATCACAGAAGTTTGCAAGACTGAGAAGGATTTACAAGTTAAATTAGGACCAAGAGATATAGAACGTAGATGTTTGAGTACTGTAGTTTCATAATGGTGTAGAGACTCTTGTGTAGTTTAGTAGATTGATAAAGTCCAAGTTTAGGGTTGCCAATACAATTTATAGAAAAACCATTGATGGAGAGAGAAGTGAAGAGACACCACGAGTTGCTGTCAACGGACATACGCGCATATAGGGATTTATGTTTACGAACTGAGTCAGTATCTAAGAGGAATGTATACAATTAACTAGGATCAAGGGATGGGAAACATAGAATCATTTGTCTCGAACAACAATGTTGATGCAGAGACACTTATGAATTTAGTTCCATTGACAAGACTTAAGAACAGTGTTACCACTTCAATTTCTTAAGAACTATTGATAAGTAGATTTAGACGAATAGACATTGAGTCAAATATATGAAACTCAGACATTATAAACACATTGAATATTCCAGAGTGTTGGTTACTAAACACAATAACAAAAAGAAAACTACTCCTGTTTGGTCATATAAAGAGACATAACTGTTTAGAAAGACAAATAATGGAGGGAAGAGTACCTGGAAAGAGGAGAAAGGGCAGACCAAGAAGACGATGGACTGACGACATTAAAGATAACATGAATACATCGCTAGAAAATGCAAGCCACATCGCCCAAGACAGAGAGAGGTTCAGAGAGTTCATTGGGAAGACAACGTTCTGGAAGGAATACGTCACATGACACAGACATAGAGTGTAGATGCAACGGATAGAAATATTCTCTGACAATATTGATGCTTGGGGAAGTAAATCGATAGATAAATGCACAGTTAGGTTCAAGAATAAAGAGTTTGTTTTATCAATTAAAAACAAAAAAGTTAGGTGGATTTTCGTAGAATTATTTATACATCTAGTGCTCAACGATGAAGCGAGTAGGTATGACGTGCAGCACACACTCATACTACCACCTACCACCTACGTCCAGAAGTTTACAGGATCCTTCCAAGGTTCAATTTCTTGGTTAACCAGCACAATACTCCTCATCTGATTTATCTACTTGTCTACAACCAGCTTAGATGAACATAGCCAGACGCTGAGACCGAACCTGAAGATTAAAGCGTAGAATTGACAGTACAACACCAGATCCTTATAAACGAATCAAGAACATTGTTGTCTTTAGAACCGACATAACCTTTAGTTACAGTTACGAGCAATTATACAACAGATAGGAATCCCGTAACTGTTAGGATCTACTGAACTTTTATATCCGAGTACCAGCGAACCATAAAGACACTCTTAAAACATATTTATGACTAGGAAATAAGTAGGCATAGACTGAACCAAGACATTTTAAAATTAAAATTAAGACAAGCTAGTGTAGCATACAGTTGATAGCTGTCGATGTTAGATAGAAATCTCCATCATTATCACACAACTACTAAATGAATATGTAAGTACTTGTTGTGGTTTGTGTCATAGTAAGACAGAGAGAATGGATGAGAGTTAAAGTACTTGTTGTGGCTTGTGTCATAGTAAGACAGAGAGAATGGATGAGAGTTAAAGTACTTGTTGTGGCTTGTGTCATAGTAAGACAGAGAGGATGGATGAGAGTTAAAGTACTTGTTGTGGCTTGTGTCATAGTAAGACAGAGAGAATGGATGAGAGTTAAAGTACTTGTTGTGGCTTGTGTCATAGTAAGACAGAGAGAATGGATGAGAGTTAAAGTACTTGTTGTGGCTTGTGTCATAGTAAGACAGAGAGAATGGATGAGAGTTAAAGTACTTGTTGTGGCTTGTGTCATAGTAAGACAGAGAGAATGGATGAGAGTTAAAGTACTTGTTGTGGCTTGTGTCATAGTAAGACATAGAGAATGGATGAGAGTTAAAGTACTTGTTGTGGCTTGTGTCATAGTAAGACAGAGAGAATGGATGAGAGTTAAAGTACTTGTTGTGGCTTGTGTCATAGTAAGACAGAGAGAATGGATGAGAGTTAAAGTACTTGTTGTGGCTTGTGTCATAGTAAGACAGAGAGGATGGATGAGAGTTAAAGTACTTGTTGTGGCTTGTGTCATAGTAAGACAGAGAGAATGGATGAGAGTTAAAGTACTTGTTGTGGCTTGTGTCATAGTAAGACAGAGAGGATGGATGAGAGTTAAAGTACTTGTTGTGGTTTGTGTCATAGTAAGACAGAGAGAATGGATGAGAGTTAAAGTACTTGTTGTGGTTTGTGTCATAGTAAGACATAGAGGATGGATGAGAGTTAATCATTCATGTGTATAATTAGCGAATACTTCCATTGTTAAACTGTTTGTTGTTGCGGTAAAGACCAACACTGACTTCGTGTACTGTTCTTCCTTTTGATCTGGTAGTAAAGGTTCATGCTCATCTATGGAAACCGACCCGTCCGTGTAAATCACATCTGTGTCTTTGGTATTTTCGCAGATGAGTGCCTTGACTTCAGCATCCACGCTCATGGAGCTGTGTTCTCTGCACTCTTTAGTGAGTGTAATGGTGGTCTTGACTGCCTCTTGAAAGACCGTAGGATTAGCTATCCATTCCTTGCCAGAATGTCTTCTGAGGCGCAGATATGTTTAACAGTAACCTTGGCACGACCCATCCACGATTTGCCTCTCTTCAGCCTGCTTCCCTTCACACGAAGGAGATCGATGTGTAGTGGGTGGTCTATGTCAGAAATCACTTTGAGGTATGCACTAGCACGCCATATATCAATTATATTTTGCTCGGAAAATAAAGAATAATCTCATAGCCACAGACAGTGTTATTCCTCTGTGAAATCAAGGATGATCCGCATCGCTTCATTTTGAATTCTCTCCAGTCTCTCAATCTGTGTGTGACTGGCGATGATAGTGGCGCCTGCATGTTCAATAATAGGGAGGACAAGAGCCTCATATAAGATTACCAGATGTGATTGTTTAGTGTCAGCCACTGTTTAAAGAAACAGAATTGGAAAGATCTGACCTCTGCTCTATGCGCAAACTTCAGCGCAAAATAAAAAAGGAATGAATGAATAAATCATAATTACTGGCAACTTGAAACGAATGGTTAAAACAATGAAATATCAATAACCACACAACTATTGCGCAACTTAAATATCTATAAATACGCGTTGAAACAAATTATTAAGTGTAATACAGTCTACATTATATTTTTTTTCAGACTTCAAAAAGCAACAATTAAAATGTCGTTTCGTCGAGT
The DNA here is from genome assembly GCA_034231615.1 of Meghimatium bilineatum. Taxonomy (NCBI): domain Eukaryota; kingdom Metazoa; phylum Mollusca; class Gastropoda; order Stylommatophora; family Philomycidae; genus Meghimatium; species Meghimatium bilineatum. The sequence goes on along the minus strand of CM067308.1, from coordinate 51,745,084 downwards.
AAGGAACAAGCACATCTACAGAATAGCTATGCTTATTTCTATAGCATATACTTTCATAACATTCGGTTGTCTGCAGATGATAAGAAAGGTAAGGCTGATATGTACATTCATCTCTTTATCGCATCTCTTTATCGCATCTCTTTATCGCATCTCTTTATCGCATCTCTTTATCGCATCTCTTTATATTTCTTCTTGGAATTCACGGCTGCGAACCACCTCACATGAAGAAAGATACACAGTGGGAGCCCCAAGAAAACTACTAACTGGTCTAGTAACTAATACCCAGTTCGAGTAGATGGTTCTTCAAAGGGCATTGCATTAAACCGAAGTCTCTCGAGTTCAATGCAAATCTCAGATAAACCACCACTGTACATGGGAAGTAAAAGCAAACCGCTGGTACATCCTTGGGATCTAAACACATAAACCTACACAAACATCAGACATCTACAAACATGTATGTCCCACATTTCTGTAGGGTATATGTTTGTTATTTTAAATACATCTCATTGAGTGATGAAACTAGATACTAATACATCTCATTCAGCTATGAAACTAGATACTAATACTTCTAATTCAGATCTGAAACTAGATAATAATACATCTCAGTCAGCTATGAAACTAGATACTAATACACCTCAGTCAGCTATGAAACTAGATACTAATACATCTCAGTCAGCTATGAAACTAGATACTAATACACCTCAGTCAGCTATGAAACTAGATACTAATACATCTCAGTCAGCTATGAAACTAGATACTAATACATCTCAGTCAGCTATGAAACTAGATACTAATACATCTCAGTCAGCTATGAAACTAGATACTAATACATCTCAGTCAGCTATGAAACTAGATACTAATACTTCTCAGTCAGCTATGAAACTAGATACTAATACATCTCAGTCAGCTATGAAACTAGATACTAATACATCTCAGTCAGCTATGAAACTAGATACTAATACATCTCAGTCAGCTATGAAACTAGATACTAATACACCTCAGTCAGCTATGAAACTAGATACTAATACATCTCAGTCAGCTATGAAACTAGATACTAATACATCTCAGTCAGCTATGAAACTAGATACTAATACATCTCAGTCAGCTATGAAACTAGATACTAATACATCTCAGTCAGCTATGAAACTAGATACTAATACATCTCAGTCAGCTATGAAACTAGATACTAATACATCTCAGTCAGCTATGAAACTAGATACTAATACATCTCAGTCAGCTATGAAACTAGATACTAATACATCTCAGTCAGCTATGAAACTAGATACTAATACTTCTCAGTCAGCTATGAAACTAGATACTAATACATCTCAGTCAGCTATGAAACTAGATACTAATACATCTCAGTCAGCTATGAAACTAGATACTAATACATCTCAGTCAGCTATGAAACTAGATACTAATACATCTCAGTCAGCTATGAAACTAGATACTAATACATCTCAGTCAGCTATGAAACTAGATACTAATACATCTCAGTCAGCTATGAAACTAGATACTAATACATCTCAGTCAGCTATGAAACTAGATACTAATACATCTCAGTCAGCTATGAAACTAGATACTAATACTTCTCAGTCAGCTATGAAACTAGATACTAATACATCTCAGTCAGCTATGAAACTAGATACTAATACATCTCAGTCAGCTATGAAACTAGATACTAATACTTCTCAGTCAGCTATGAAACTAGATACTAATACATCTCAGTCAGCTATGAAACTAGATACTAATACTTCTCAGTCAGCTATGAAACTAGATACTAATACTTCTCAGTCAGCTATGAAACTAGATACTAATACATCTCAGTCAGCTATGAAACTAGATACTAATACTTCTCAGTCAGCTATGAAACTAGATACTAATACATCTCAGTCAGCTATGAAACTAGATACTAATACATCTCAGTCAGCTATGAAACTAGATACTAATACTTCTCAGTCAGCTATGAAACTAGATACTAATACTTCTCAGTCAGCTATGAAACTAGATACTAATACATCTCAGTCAGCTATGAAACTAGATACTAATACATCTCAGTCAGCTATGAAACTAGATACTAATACATCTCAGTCAGCTATGAAACTAGATACTGTGATATCTCATACTGCGCTGAAACTAGATGCAGTGATGATATCATCAAGATGTCCAGCACTATATTAACGAAAGTTTTTTTCGCCTGTAGAAACTGTGGAGATTGCTATTCGATAACAACCAGGGATTCCACCAATCATCCACATCATAGTTAGGCTACTGCACTAGTTTCCGCAGACGTTTGAGACTGGCACATGTCACATTGAAGTTTCTCGTCTGGAATTATGAATACATGAACTTAAGTACTATAAACTTATGAATAGGTACACTACAGCCTTGCTACTGCTTACTTACTGTTGACTTACATCTGACTTACTGCAAGCTCGCAGTTGGGTTACTGGAACTCCGCAACTTTGTTACTACAACATCGCATTTTGAACGACACAGAATCAACGAAAGACAAAGGTAAAATGGATTGGTCATCTTATGACAACAAGTAAAATAGTTTGGTAACCTTATGGGATTGATTACAACCCAAAAACCAATAAGAGCTTATAACAAAATAATATCTGGACATAAGTCAAAGGTAGACCCAGAAAACGGTGGATAGAAAACATCACGATAGCCTTGAACAAACATGGACTCAACGCAACTAAGGCGACACATCTCATCTTTGGAACTACAAATGAGACACCTGCCTCTATGTATAACGACAAGTGTGGATACTATCAACCATCATTCACCTGGGGAAAGGCAATAGACAATAGACGGAATCAACAATCTTAGCAATCTTCATTTTCATGTGTAACACCTTCATTTTCATGTATAACACCTTCATTTTCAAGTGTAACACCTTCATTTTCAAGTGTAACACCTTCGTGTTGCAGAAATCCGGCGCGTCAAGCCATTTCTATTTGCCGGTAAGTCTGTATGAACTGAACCATTTGTAGATACTGTTGTAGGGATTTTCCTCACCCCCCTCCCCCCCCAACCATGTAGGTTTGGTTTGTTCATTTAAAATGTCTTTCATGGCGAGGTACGCACCTTTCAAATACGAACTTCAGTTCCAGTGTGGTTATATCAGTCCCAGTGTGGTTATACTAATCCTAGTGTGGTTATACCAATCCTAGTGGGGTTATATCAGTCCCCGTTGATTTTTATCAGTCCCAGTGTAGTTTTATCAATCCTAGTGTTGTTATATCAGAGCTTTAAATCATAGAAATTAGTGGAGATCACGGTTTTGGTAATCCAGTAACGACGAGCGCATGATGATTGTCATTCAAGTAATCCTCGTTGAAATTAATTAGTAGCTATAGAAAAAGGGTGTAAACCCCATATCCTAAAAGGTTTTCCCAAATCAAAAAAATGCCACAAAATGCTAAACAAATTGAAAACTTTTTAATAATTCAATCTCCCTCCTTTAACGTTAAACAAAAGTCGACTCTATCTTCGTGATCTCCCTGTCAACGTCGACTTGATTATTCTTATATGCGAGGGGTATCTAAACCATACAAGGGATTTAAACCGACCTTTCTATCCTTTAAAGTATTAGACTTCCTTCTAGTGTTTGTATAGATATCTATCAACCCTTGGAATGGCCAGGTCCATGTTAACCTGGAGAGAAAGCGACGATAGAACATCGAAGTTGTTTGTAATGCCACACACCGACACTTTAGCTCTTAAAGACAAATAATAAGCAAGTTGTAGACCGAAAGACCGGAACAGAAAATAATAATTTAAATAGCATCAGTGTCCCCAGTTCGACACATCTTTCATCATGATAACTTCAGCAGCATATGTGTCGGCATTCTGGGACATCTTTCATCATGATAACTTCAGCAGCATATGTGTCGGCATTCTGGGACATCTTTCATCATGGCAGTTCAACATCTGAAAAATGATCTGAGACTTGAAGATACAATATGTGTCGACATCTCTAATAATGAGGCGACAAAAGCTTTTACACTGAACAGTAGAGGCAGACGATTTCGAAATATTCTTCTTCTGAGTTCATTCTCAAACTCCTGCAAATTAACAGAATGTGGTACTGAGAACAAAATTCGTTGTGTCATTGTTTACAGTTTTGCTGGGATGTCTGCGCATTGGTTTGCCACATTTTACGACTTCAGAATGGCTTCTGGATAACTCTGGTCCAAAATGAGATGGGCCAGTCACCATCACTTCATAATCGTGAAATTGGTTTTATTTATTCATTAACACAAAACTGATCGAGTCTATAGATTGTAGCAAAGTCAGACATCACTGATCGAGTCTATAGACTGTAGCAATGTCAGACATCACTGAACAAAGTCTATAGACTGTAGCAATGTCAGACATCACTGAACAAAGTCTATAGACTGTAGCAATGTCAGACATCACTGAACAAAGTCTATAGACTGTAGCAATGTCAGACATCACTGAATGTTGCCCAAAAATTACTTCAAACCATTGTCCAGTACATTCGTATCAAAAGCAGAACTGAATGCCTTGACTGTCTATGTCTTGTAGTCAATAGAATCACTTCTTTGTTACCTGCTATATTTATACACTTGGTTGCTTTGAGTTTTGTTTAATCATAAGGGATCGTCTATATTTTGTTGTTGACCACACTTCACTGGCAACCTCATCATCATAAATATGATCATAAACATTATCATAAACATTATCATAAACATTATCATAAACATTATCATAAACATTATCATGAACATTATCAGGTAATAGAATTACAGTATAGAACTAGGACGCAATATTTAGACAGTGAGGCTATAGAGAAAATGAAATTGTATGAGCAAAGAAACATAACTCAGGGAATTGATTGAACAGTAGTAAGAGAAGAGTTAGCAAACGACAATCGCAAAATATTCAGAAAAATAGATTACAGACAGTGATTTTGTACAGGAGAAAAAAAATGACTGACTACATGAAAATAGCGACGGAATACAGAGTGAAATTCCTCGTGAAATTCGAGACGACCGAGGTCGAATAATCGAAAACATGTACTCACTGTGCTAAACTGAAATCCAAGAGGTAAAGCGTACACGGGGTAATGAGGTTTTGCTAATAACATTAAACAAAGATAGACACACACACACATCGACGTTTCGGCCTTTATCAGGGATTATATACACGTATACATCAAATACGACAAGTAGAGACGACACAAATGGCGTTCACATGTCTAGCGAAAGGCCGGAAAGATGCCATTGGTCGAATATAGCAGTTTAAGACTTACATGACATATTGTTTGCAAAATGACATCATTAAACATCATCATGACAATAAACATCATCATAAACATTATCATAAACATTATAATAAACATTATTATCAACATCTTCGTAAACATTAGCATAAGCATTATCGTAAACAGGATCATAAACATTATGATAAAAATTATCATAAACATTATCACAAACATGATCTTAAGCATTTTTATATAAACATGATCATATCTAATTACAAACATTTATATTTTGTATGTAACATTTTTTTACAGACTCAGAATTCTTATGAAGATCAGACATTAGTGTTCATCTCAGACGAGACGACAGTCAACCAGACACAGACATCCATCAATGACACACGCAACAACAACGTCGCTTCCAACAACAACTTTAGTTTGTTACCCATAAAGACAGATCTAGAGAAAATTGATTGGAACGATTACATCTTAATGACAAAAGACTCACAAAGGCAGGGACTGGGCGAAAATGGAAAACTAGCGATTCTATCACTCACAGATGTTGAAAAAAAACGTCACGATGAACTCTTGAAGAAATTCAACTACAACGCATATTTAAGCGATGCAATTTCTTTAGAAAGGTCAATCGTTGACCTGAGATCAGATGAGTGTAAAAAGCAGAAATATATCCGAAATATTCCGGAGAATTCCGTAAGCGTAATTATTATATTTTACAACGAGAAGAACTCGACACTTCTTAGGACTGTTCACAGTGTCATCAATCGATCTCCTGCAAAGTTGATCAGGGAGATTATACTAGTCGACGACATGAGCAGTCTAGAAGAGATCAAGGCACCCATTTTAGAAGACTATATATCGCAACATTTTACAAAAGTCAGAGTAATCCGGAATAAAGAAAGACTTGGGTTAATAGAAAGCAGAGTTGTTGGAGCTGACGCCTCCAGTGGCAGTTTCCTGGTTTTTTTTGATGCACACATTGAAGTCAATTATAATTACCTTCCACCGTTAATTGAACTAATGGTACTAAATTATAGAATGATCGCCTGTCCTATGGTAGATAACATACCACCCTCCACCTTTCAGTGTTATACAGGTGTAAGGTATCGTGGAATCTTTGATTGGACATTAACTCACAGGAGAGTTCGTGTCCATGGAATGGACGAGATTACACCACATCCTAGCCCTGTTATGGTAGGATGCGCTTTCGCTATAACTAGAAAATGGTGGGAAGAACTTGGGAAGTATGATCCGGGATTGAAAATTTGGGGCGGAGAGCAATTTGAGCTTTCTCTTAAGTCATGGTTATGTGGAGGTACTCTGGTTGATGTTCCTTGCTCCAGGGTTGCACATCTATTTCGACCACTTCCATACCTCAAGGATGTTCTACAAGACAACACAATAGAGATAAACTTACAGCGTGTAACTTCAGTTTGGATGGAAGAGTTTAAAGAATACGTGTTAAAAAGGAGACCTTTAATGCAGCAAGTTAGTCCAGGAAATATAACTCAACAGTTAGCATTAAGGTCCAGACTTCAGTGTAAATCATTTAAATGGTTTTTGGAAGAAATTGCCCCGGACATTCTTCAGCATTTCCCTATAGTTGATCCCCCATCTTCCGCTTGGGGTAGAATCAGAAGTAATTTTAACACATCTTTGTGTATTGTTGCTAGGGAAGATCAACTATTTGTGGACGATTGTTCGAAACAATCCAATGACAATGACTTTCACTTAAATTGGAAACATCACATAATGGTAAATAATTGGTGTATCTCTCAAGTAAACAGTTGGGATAAGAAAAGCTTGACTTTAGTTGAATGTTTGTTGACAGAGAATAGACCAGCACAAATGTTTGCTTGGAATCGTCAAAATGGCCGCATTGTTAACTACAACACTAATAACTGTGTAGATGTTAACATTACAACATTTCGAGTTGTCCCCCAACCTTGTAACTTTACGATCCTGACACAATCTTGGCAATTCGATTGGTTTAATGCTACGGAAGCCGACAGAGTATGGGAGTTGGCTGCATAAACTAGATTTTTATTAAATTGATTATTATTTAAATAATAATTAATTAGTGTGTTGTTACGATATGAAAAAATGGAGCAAAGAATTGTCAAAGATGTTGTCAAGAGATACTTGGTCGATCACAACTAAAGTCTATTTCATCATCATCATAAAAATAATGATTTCGTCTATCACAAACCATTTATTATTATATTCACAGTTATTATTATAGTATTCACAGATGTATTATGTTCACAGCAGTTATTATTATAGCATTCACAGATGTATTATGTTCACAGCAGTTATTATAGTTTTCGCATACTAGTTATTATTATCATACCAAAACAACATTAATAAATTGAACAAACAAGAAAAAGTTACGATATTTCAACTGAAAACTGTGCATTGCCGTCTAACAAGGCATGTTCAATGACATGCCCGAACTAACCAAGGTTATTTGCGGTTTCAAATATGGTTTGTTAGTCATTTGCGAACTCAAAATCAAGGACATAACGCTAACATAATTTTCAAAAGTTGATGTAACTAATGGTCACCATCACTTGTGATGTACGAACTACAATATAATATAGAATCATCGGGTATTTATTATTAACGAAAACTAATAATGCAACAAATGGGATTTGAATCAGGTACGCTCAGATAACACCTATCCGGCTTGCAACTTGAGTGAATACTACGTTTTCTGTCTTCGACTACACAGCATCCAAAAAGAGATGAAATTTTAGTCAAGACTTTCAACGTGTGTATTATCAATCTACTGTGAATATAGACCGGTCAATCGACGCACAGGCAATATCATCACACACTGCACAGGTATGTAAAGTCCTCGAGAACCACAAACATTTAACAAGATTGACAGCTACGGAGTTATGTGCTACAAGTGGTATTCTCTGCCGGAGGCTTGCTGCGTCGTTTCGACGGACAGAGCACGTGTGGGAGGTCACGAGTACAATGAAGCTCTGCGCTTTTTTCAACCTTACTTTTCTGTATACAAATTTACCCGCCGAAGATGGATGTGGTGGGCCATTGGCGCATATAAACCAGCGACACAACGCATTTCCATTTTCAGGACTACATCCTGCTTGAAATCTAGTAGAGGACCATGGTTCTGCTACAAGAGAGATCCAGCGGGAGTTTGAGAATGAACGCTGAAGAAGAAGAAGAAAAAAATTAAATTAAACAGAGCAGTAGTGCAACAACATAATCTATAACTCTTCGTTTCCCTCTACCTGTTGAGATTCACCTGTAGTGATTAACATCATCGACTGCGATGGACGGCCACATACACACATCAAAGAGATACAACAACACAAGTCTGAAACTGTTAACATCGGCTGCGATGGACGGTCACACATTAGAGCGATACAACAACAAAAGTCTGAAACTGTTAACATCGGCTGCGATGGACGGTCACACATTAGAGCGATACAACAACAAAAGTCTGAAACTGTTAACATCGGCTGCGATGGACGGTCACACATTAGAGCGATACAACAACAAAAGTCTGAAACTGTTAACATCGGCTGCGATGGACGGTCACACATTAGAGCGATACAACAACAAAAGTCTGAAACTGTTAACATCGACTGCGATAGGCGACTATTAAAAAAAGCGGGCAGTAGAGGATATCCATAAATTACATCAACAAGATTTTGTCCATTTTTAAACCTTTACCACCCTTGTCAATTTTTAACCCTTTACCAACCATGTCAATGAAATAAAAGACAGCTATCACCTCACAGACAAGAGACAAGAAATAAAAGACAGCTATCACCTTCCAGACAAGAGACAAGAAATAAAAGACAGCTATCACCTCCCAGACAAGACTCAAAATGGTAAAAATAGTATTGTCAAACATAAGCCTTTCAAGAACCAGCGCACTTCAATGTGAAGAAGTAATTGATGAAAGTCACCGTCATTTTCTTCTCACATCTGCTCAAGCTAAAATTCAATGCGCTTTTATAAAACTTCTTTCTTCGTTTATGGCGAATTAGAAAGATAGATGCAATCTGGCACTCAGATATTTAGCTACTAAATGATGTCTATGAATGCCGCAGTGAATTCCAAACACCCCTGATACATTGTGTGCTCAATTGTTTAAAGAAACGCACCCAAACATGACCGGTGCTCCTTCTGTTGCTGCCGATATTATATTTGATAAAGATATTTCTTCAATCAATTAATCTTTTACAACATTGAACATTGATTCGACTTTACTCTGCTGTCAAAGTTCTTGCAAAGAGCAGTTCTTCAATGATTTTTTAGTCCATTACTAACCGATAATATTCAATAATATCCATATAATAGTGCTTCATTACCAGGCAATGCTGAATCGTCTAGTTCAATTAAAAAAGTGTTTGTTTGCAGATAATAACACAAGAAACTTTGACACCATGACTCATTTCATCAACGCCTGTTTGAACTGTATTGTTGCTCAAAAGAATCCTTTTGAGTATATCATAGCAGGCTTTTTGTGCCCTGCTTTCAAACCTTTTCAACGACTGACACAATAATCTGTTGCCCGATAGTATCAGAGTTTCCTTATTTGCTATTTTACTATGAGTAGTGAGATTTTATAAGAAGCCCAGAAACCATCATCGTTTCTATTTGAAAATGAAACGATCATACTGTCTACAGTGGGTATCTTCTGATTTTTTAAAATAAGAGTGGTAACTATGCCTGGTACAAGTCTGGACACGTATTATGTGCACGATGCGTTGCTGCTTGTAATGATAACATGCACACAAAAAACTTGCACATGAACGCAGCACAAGCACACCAAAAACAAATAGGTACTAGATCAATTTTATGAAATAAATTTATATATCTATATATATATATATATATATATATATATATATATATATATATATATATATATATATATATATATATATATATATAATATACATACGTAATGTTCCAAAACAGATTCCCAATATTATTGTACTAGTATGTGACAACAAATTTCAAACGTTCACCAAAAATGTATTTTATGGAATTAATGTTTCACCACCGAAGACGGATGTGTCGGTCCAGTGGCGCAAATAAAACGGCGACACAACGCATACCATTCTCTGGACTACATTCTGCTGGAACTCTGGTAGGGCCAATGTCTTTCCACAAGAGAGATCTAGCGGGAGTTTGAGAATGAACGCTGAAGAAGAAGAAGAATTAATGTTTCAACCTTGGCTTGAAGAATCTTTCATATTGTAACAATGACATGATGTTCATTAAATTTGGTTTGGACTTTCTATTCTTCGCGAAGGAGGCCTCCGTTTCTGTAACGTGTATGGCCTCCTCTTGCCTCGATCAGAGAACGATCTCTCCGTGACACTGGTCCGATTAACTGTTGGATCTGTTGTTGTGGGATACCTGCCCATTCTTCCCGCAGTGCAAGAGGCAACTGTCGGAGATCGACTGGAGCCACACTGGCAGAGTCGTCTGTCGAGTTCATTCTATAACACTGTTCAACATAAAATTTGCTGTCTAAGGTTTTTTAAATTTTTTTTACAGACTTAGGATAATTTTATTGTGCTGAATCAAAAAATCACATTGGTTTTGCTCAATCAAGTCAGGTTTTTTATCTAGCGCAACACGATGTTTTTTTATGGGTGGGTTACATTCCATGTCAAATCAATCAGTAAAACGACAATTGATGTCCACACATTTGATCAAACGTTTTTTGTTCTTATTTAAAAGGACAAATGATATAGAGAGCAAGTATTTTATTGTCACATATATAGAAATGTTTACGCCATATGTTGCAAAATGTATTAATTTATCTTGGAATATACAATTTATGAAGATTTCACATGTTTAAATTTACTAGTATTGCTAATGTTTTGTTTTATTTTTTTAAGGTTTCAAGTGATTCAAATCTCTTCAACTAGAAGATCTTGCAGAAATAAACCTAACATCTTCTGCTACATCTGCGGTGAATACATCCTCGTTCCTAATAGGAATCCAGTCACAACTTTCATAAAGCAAGCTTACCATGCGTATTTTGGTATAAAACTTGGTGAATATTATGAACCCAGAGATTGGAGACTTCATTGACAGCTGCAAGAGATCACTAAAATGTATTCTGCTTCACAATAGCAATCAGTTTGCTTCTGTACCCCTTGCTCACTCGACTACACTGAAGGAGAAGCATGAAGCGGTGAAGTATGTGCTGGATAAAGTTTCTTATTATCAGTACGAGTGGTATATTTGTGTTGACTAGAAGATGGTGAATTTCCTATTGGGACAATAGTCTGGCTTTACAAAGTACCCCTGCTTTCTGTGCATGTAAGATAGCAGGGACAGGTCTCAGCACTATACCGAGAAGGACTGGCCTGCATGAGAAGAGAATCGGTGCCGGGTAGATCAAAGAACACCGTCAACAATCCTCTGGTAGTCAGAAACAAGATACTATTCCCACCGCTGCAAATCACTTACTTGTCCCGCGTTTTTCCAGGATTAACCTTAATGAGGTGAAAGGTGCCATTTTTGATGGTCCTCAAGTTCGTCATCTCATCAGAGATCCTGAGTTTGAAAATTCAATGAACAAATTGGAATTGGAAGCATGGAAGGACTTTGTTCCGGTTGTGAATAATTTTTTGGGCAACACCAAAGCCAGTAACTATGAAGAAGTTGTCAACAATATGCTGACTGCTTTCAAAAACCTTGGATGCAACAAGAGCATAAAAGTGCATTATTTATTATCGCATATGGATCGGTTTCCCCAAGAGTCTTGGATCAATGAGTGACAAGTAATGAGAGAGGTTCCATCAAGACATAAAAGAGATGGAGACTAGGTATCAAGGACATTGGGATGTAGTAATGATGGCTGATTACTGCTGGACTCTGAAGAGAGACATCACTGCTGCTGAGCACTCGAGAAAGTCGAAGAAATTGAAGATTATGTCTTGAATTTTGCTCAGTGATGACATAATTTACATGTTCTTACTTTTTTCAATGTCTTCTCTTCATTTATATAATTCCATGTTTGTAACATTTGATAAATACATTCTGTTAAATACTTTTTATGTGAGAAATGTAACACATAAGTCAACTACTAATATCACCAAAACGTAGTTATGAATGTAAGTCTATAGTCAGAGAATATAATTTTTAAAAAAAATCAATTTAGGAAAAAAAACTTGACCTGATTGAGAAAAATGGATGTCATTTTTGGCTTCAGTGGTACAAAATGCTCATAATCAGTTAAAAAAATATAGATAACTTTCAACTTAATTTTTGTGTAAATCAGTGTAATCGTACAATGAGGTTCATGTCCGATGACATGGCTGGCCATGGAATAGTCTAAACGCTGTTGTCAACCAGGATCTGAGTAGTAAGTTGTGTCACATGAGGCAGAACGTTATCTTGTTGAAAATCGACACTTGTGCAGACAACGTTTTAAGGACGTGAGGTCGAACAATATTATCGACGTATCGTGCGACATTTAGGCGTTCTTCAATTTTCACTAGTTCACTTCTTCCCCTGACGTTGATCGCCACCACCTCCTCCCATTTCATTACACCTACACGACCATGTGAAGGAGCCTCATCAACGCTGTTCTGGACATAACGCTTATCAACTCAGGTAAACTCTTCTCTTTTTATCGTGTCGATGGAACACAACAAATGATTCATCACTAAACCAAACCCGTCTCCAGTCATTCCCAAAAGTACATTGACGATACTGGTTCGCCCACTGCGGTCGGTTCTGTTGATGCCGGTCTGTAAGAACAGGTTCTCTGTAGAATATTCTAGTTCAAAGACCAGCGTCGTGTAGCCGGTTTCTGACCATGTGAAGTTCGACGAGCTGCTGGCATTGATTGGAGGATGAAGATGCAAATAGATTCCTGAGGTGACACAGCCGTATCGAGTGTGCTTCGACAGGAGTTGTGCCTCAGGATCTTCCACTGCGCAAAGGTTCTGCCACTGAGCCAGTTTGTTGAAATCGCACTTTTCATATATCCAAAATTTCATGACTTTTCATATATCCAAAATTTCATGACTTTTCATATATCCAAAATTTCATGACTTTTCATATATCCAAAATACTTTATTTGTTCGATATTGACTTATTTCTTTTAATAGTCATTTTTCTCCATACGAAGTGTTGTTAGAATCTCTGTGTTCATTCTCTTTCCATGAAGTTCTCTATATTCTTCTATATATCTACATCTCAAAGGCATCAATTCTGTTTTCTATTTGTTTGTTCGTTGTCCATGTTTCTGAGTCATACACCAATAGAGAATTGATGTAGCATTTTATCATTTGATTTGTAATTTGTTTATAATTGTTTTTAGATGTCAATATATTCCTCGTGTCATTGAACATGCTATGTTTGCCATTCCCTTTTACTTCTGTTTCACATCTGCCAATTTTTGTATATTGTCTATTCCCAGGCGAATTATGGTTTATAGTATCCACACTTGCCGATTAGGCCTAGGAGTGGGATCTTCAGCTGTCATTACAAGGCCAGATGTGTAATCTTGCTTGCATTTAAGTCCATGTTTGTTCAAGGCTATCGTGATCTTTTCTATCCATGGATTCCTTGGTCTATTGTTGGCTTTATGTCTGGATATTATTTTGTTATATGCTCCTATTTGTATTTGTTGTGGATTCATTCTCATAAGATGACCAAATCATTTTACTTGCTGTCTTTCGATATGTTCAATACATGATATTAAATCAACTATTTTCCTAATTACCTCATTTTTTATTTTATCTAGTTTAGTAACCATTGCAGTTTTTCTCAGACACTTCACTTCACATGTAACGATTTTCCTTTGTTGCGAAGCTGTTAAAGACCATGTTTGACATTAGCAGCACAGTGTTGGTATAGAAATTATAAATATTATCCTTTTTTTTATATTTCCACCTTGATCTTTGCGTGGAGAAGTAATGGAGAAAGCTTGCAAGTCACCATGTTTGCTTGTGGTGTGCAGTGACGATGTTCCAATGACTAATCTTCTAACTAATTGTTATATATCAATTGGTGTTGTAGACAATTTTATAACGTCTGCATTTAGTATGTTAATTTTCATGTTAAACTTCTTACATGCTAATAGCAATGCATTGGTGTTGTAGACAATTTTATAACGTCTGTATTTTGTATGTTAATTTTCATGTTGTACTTCTTACATGCTAATAGCAATGCATTGGTGTGCTTTTGTACATTTTTCTTATCTTCTTATATTAGACTTTGATCATCGGCAAATGATGGTTCATTGATTTCATTATTAAGTTCCTCATCATGTTTATTTGCAATGTTTTTATCTTTGTTGATGTGAGCTTCATTTATTATTCTGTTCATGTGTATTTTGAAAAGTAGAGGTGAAAGCATGCATCCTTGTCTTACTCCAGATCTTGTTACCAAAGGATCATAGATAGAGGTGAAACAGAAGGTAACTATTTGGAGCACATTTAATATGATATAGTACTACACCTTGACGAAATTTGACACCTTTTTTGAACTTCTGAAGTTGAGTGGTTTGGCTCCAAAGAAAATGTGCCCTGATAGAGGTCAGAGGCAATAAAATGTCGACAACTGGCCTTTTGATTCTGCTGCCCAGCAGAAGATCACAGAATAGCGACACTATTACTTGCCAGGCATGTCAGAAGATACGACTGAGGAAGTTGGGGGGGGGGGACTGAATCTGGCTAGTTCTTCCCCTTTAGCGTTAGTGAGCTATAGGCCATGCTAAAGTCGGATGTGTTAACCCGAAATGATAAGAATATCACAGATAGGCTGCAAACCATGGCTCAGCATATTTCGTTCTCTGGATTACAATGTGCAGAAGTTTGAGAATTAACACAGAAGATTAAAAGTTGAGAATCATTGATTCTAAAATGTTAAGAATATCGTTGAAATAATGTGAAACTACTTCGCCGGTAGTAACTAGAACCAGATGTGAACTTGGATCAAATTTTAGATATTTGGTCACGAGTGGACTGATTCACTTCTAGCGCTTACTAATCATTGTTTTACGGTTCGCTATTGGGTTGTTGTATTGTTAATAACTAGCATTTGATTGAATTTCCCGTTCTAAAAGTATTATGGAATGAACAGTTGAGGTAACAATGAACACAGATGGAAACAGAAAATACGTTATTGACACACAAGAAATTGATAGAGCGTGGTTTTTTAAAATAATCTTCCGATTGGTTAACTACAGAGGTGTTTGGCTGACGGTGTTTGTCTCTAACGTGGCATCACCACAACTCCAACGTGTCACGAACATTATTATTATGTTTAATATTTGTTTCGTATAAAGTAGATTGACGTGTAGATAGTGGGTCCAGCGGTTCTCAATATTTAAGCTCTATCGGAACCCTTGAAATAAAATTCATGATTCATGGAACTCTTAAATAGATTATACATGTAATATACTATATATATATATATATGTACTTACTTATAATAAAGTACTTACTTGACAAACATATTTGTTTATATAACATTTTAACTTGGTCTATCTTATTCCGTTTTCACTTTTTCAAATTCGTTCTGTTTATATATGTTCTATCTTTTCTCCTCGCATGATTTTTCCAAAAATGTTCACTGTCACTGTATGATGCGAACGAGCATATTCTTCTATAAAAACACATCTCTGCTGTCTCTATATCATTTTTAATATTTTACGGATTGTCCCAGATTTCACATTCATACATCAGAATTGGTTCTATATAAATTCTAAGAACTCAATTTTTCACATCAACTGACAAAAATATATTACATATGATCTTCTTCAT
This sequence comes from Meghimatium bilineatum, assembly GCA_034231615.1. Taxonomy (NCBI): domain Eukaryota; kingdom Metazoa; phylum Mollusca; class Gastropoda; order Stylommatophora; family Philomycidae; genus Meghimatium; species Meghimatium bilineatum. The sequence continues at coordinate 51,729,049 of CM067308.1, read as the reverse complement.
CTTGTACAATGTTGCTTTTCCCTGGATAATTCTACATTTCATTTCTTTAATACATTATATATATATATATATACCCCAAATGTGTCACGTGATATATATAAATATACCCCAAATGGCTTAGTTTGAATAGAAGGAAAGCTGAAGTAAAGTGAACATCAATATAAACGCACTCCCGAGTGCAACATCAAAGTCGTTGCGATCAGTCGAAGCAAATCAACATATTCAAATAATCTATATCTATCTATACGCTGTGTCCCTTGTTTGCCTTGCAGCGTCAGGGGTGGAAGAGTTCTCTGGAGATGGCCTTCTTGTGCGCTGTTTGTAAGCTTGTTCCTGTGGCTTCTTTGATTTCTGTGATCTATCTTTTACATGGTCTGTCTCTGGCTTTATAACCGTTATGTCTATGTGTCATGGCCATGTGTGGCATGCTATATGTCGGTAGTCTGGAAGCGTGTGAAAACCACTTGATCTGCTGTCTTTTGATGTGTTCCAATACTGGTATTGTTTGGGTTATCTGTCTGATGTTATCGTTTCTAATTCTATCTCTTAATGACACTCCGAGTATTCTACGTAGACATGTCATTTCTGTTGTCACTATTTTTCTTTTGTCTTGTGCTGTCATTGTCCAGGTTTGGCACTGGTAGCATAGTGATGGAATAATAATAGTCTTGTATAATGCAACTTTAGTGTCTATGTTTACATTTTTGTTCTTGAAAATGCGTGTCATCTGTCCTAGGATCTGGTATGTTTTGTTGCATCTATTTTGTATCTCTTTACTGGTTTTCCCTTCACTCGATATAATGCTTCCTAAGTAAGTGAACTCATTTACTTGTTTAAGGTGTTTATCATCGATGGAGATAGTGATATTTCTTTCTTTCTTTGCTATTGCCATTATTTCAGTCTTTTCAATATTAATCTTCATGTTGAATTTTTGACATGTTGTGTGGAGTTTGTTCATATGGTCTTGCAATTGTTCTTCTGATGTCGCTATTAGTACTTGGTCGTCTGCAAAGAGTAGTTCGTTCAATTTGTATTTTATGTTATCTTCTTCGTTGGTACTTGTTAGTTTACAAATGTGGTCGATATATGTTATAAAAAGTAGAGGGGATAGGACACACCTCTGGCGAACTCCTGATTGAATTTGAAACTTATTGGACACACCTGCATTTGTTCTTACTGCACATTGGCTATTTGCATAAATGCCCTTGCATATGTTGATTAAATGTTCTGGTACTCCGTATATTGATAGTGTTTTCCATAGTTGATGTCTGTCTACTCTGTCGAATGCCTTTTCTTGGTCTACGAATGCGATATATAATTCTTTGTTGTTTTCTGTGGCTCTTTCTGTTAGTTGTCTAAGTGTAAAGATAGCATCCGTACAGCTTTTGTTCTTACGGAAGCCCATTTGGGTGTTTTGAAGTTGTGGTTCAATATATGTTCGTAGTCGTTGCTCTAATATTTTGTTAAAAATTTTCCCTGTGTGGCTTAGTAAAGATATCCCTCTGTATTTTGTGCAGTCTCTCTTACTGCCTTTTTTTCTTCCATATGGGAATGATTATCGCGTTCCTCCAGTCTTCTGGTGTCTCTTGTTTTTTCCACATTACATTAAAAAGTCTGTGTAACCATTTTTTCCCGCTCTCTGCTGCTGCTTTGATAAGTTCTGTTTGTATGTTATCAGAGCCTGCTGCCTTGTTCATTGGTGCTTTGTTTATTGCATTTTCTATTTCCGATAGTAGTATATATGGTTCTAGGTTCGCTGCTGTAGTGTTTCTTGTTGTGTCTTCCTCTCCTTCTTTTAGATTTAGTAGTTCCTTGAAATATTGTTTCCATCTTTCCATTATTTGCTTCGGTTCTTTTAGTGCATTACCGTTTTCATCATTTATTATTTCTGTCGGTTCATATATATCTTCTTTGTTTCTCATGTTCTTGATTTTCTTGTAGAACCTCTTTTGTGAATTTTTATAATCTGCGTTGAGCATGTCTCCATATTCTTTCCATGAGTTGATTTTGGCAGTTTCAAATAATTAGGAGCATTAATAATATCAGATGGAAGATGTATTAAAGAAATGTAGAATTATCCAGGGAAAAGCAACATTGTACAAGATGAAGAAGATCATATGTAATATATTTGTGTCAGTTGATGTGAGAAATTGAGTTCTTAGAATTTATATAGAACCAATTCTGATGTATGAATGTTAAATCTGGGACAATCCGTAAAATATTAAAAATGACGTAGAGGCAGCAGAGATGTGTTTTTATAAAAGAATATGCTCGTTCGCATCATACAGTGACAGTGAACATTTTTGGAAAAATCATGCAAGGAGAAAAGATAGAACAAATAGTGACGACAGACAAGAGGAAGAACAAGAGCTATAGGGGAAGAGCAAGAGAGAAGATGCATGAGAACATAGCACTGTAAAGACAACCAACGCCACAGGGGATGGATAATAAAAGAAGTATATTTCTTTCCCCGTTCATTCTCACAGTTCCATTTCTTGTGCAGGATGACCCTATTAGATTACAAGTACGAAGTTGTCCATAGAACGAAAATAATCTGTGTCATTTGTTTTTATTTGAACCAATATCCAGACACATCCGACTCCGGCGACAAAAGACTTATATAACACATATAAACAGAACGAATTTGAAAATGTGAAAACGGAATACGATAGACCAAGTTAAAATGTTATATAATCAAAATGTTTGTCAAGTAAGTACTTTATTATTTGTATTTTCTATTTAGGTAAAACGATGTACAGAAATTATATTACATAAGTACGATTATTCTGAACTTCACTACGTCTTGATGTACTCGGTTTGAGAAACGTTGCCATTGAGGATTGAATGATGCTATTCAATCAATCAATAAACCCATAACCCTTCAGGGTCGTAGGGGTACCACATTGGATGCTTCAGCACACAGAGTCCTCCAGCGAATTCTATCGTCAGCGATGCGGATGAGTGTGAAAATATCTAGCCCTGTCCATTCCTTGATGTTGTCTGTCCATGTCTTTATTTGTCCTCCTCTGCTTCTTCCACCCTCGACAGTTCCCTGCAGTATTGTTTTTGACAAGGAATCGTGCCTGCATACATGTCCGAACCATGCTAGTTTTCGTCGTTTCACTATTGAAAGCAATGGCTCCTGGACACCTGCACACATCTCTACTTTATTTCTTACGAACACATTGGTCTTATGTTCCCTATAGGAAATTCGTAGAATTCTTCTGTAGCATTTATACTCGAAAGCCTGTAATCTTCTCTCCATGTCCAACTCTCACAACCATACAACACAACAGAAAGCACCAGCGACCTATACAGTTTGATTTTCACTCCAACACTGATGTTGCTTTTCCAAATCACAGTTAGCCTTGACAATGACGCTAAAGCCATCTCCAGCCTTATTTTTAGTTCTGCTTAATGATGCTATTAAACAATAATGAACACTGATGATTTGATGTCTTCACAATGTGATAACACTGTAGATGATGATTTGATGTCTTCACAATGTGATAACACTGTAGATGATGATTTGATGTCTTCACAATGTGATAACACTGTAGATTATGATTTGATGTCTTCACAATGTGATAACACTGTAGATGATGATTTGATGTCTTCACAATGTGATAATACTGCTGATGATGATGTAATAATCTACACTGATTAAATAAGAATTATGAATGAGGTCAGTCATTCGTCATCAACTCTTTGTTTAGGCATATATACACACGCACGGAAATGTCACAAAAGTGTAAAATGTCACAAAAGTGTAAAATGTCACAAAAGTGTAAAATGTCACAAAAGTGTAAAATGTCACAAAAGTGTAAAATGTCACAAAAGTGTAAGAGATTGTTGTAAAACTAAAGATAACCGGGAATTCCCTACAGCAAATACAAATCCATTGCCTAGAATTGTCCTGCGTGCTGATCTCATGTTTCGTCACTTAATTTGGCTGATGTGACTTATTATCAGTTGCTTTGTGTAGGCCTATACTTTATGTCGCCAACAATGAAACGCAGTGAAACATTCGGTTAAGCCACGCTAAAAAGATTCTGTGTGATAACATCATGCTTAAGATTTTCCAGATCCGAGAAGGATTTGGTAAACACTAAGCGTAACCATCTCCATATAAACTTTCAAACACAATTAATTAAGAACCCATTCTGTACGTTTTTTAATTATTGTTTGTATTTCGGTTTGTCACTATTTACATAATTGGAATCGTATGTCAAAAATAGCTAAGACGGCTCCAAGAATATAAATAGTGACCAACTGAAAACCCTAAAAAAATACTTTAAAAATACTTTAAAAAAACGTAATGAATGAGGTCCTAATTAATTCCGTTGGAAGGTCTCCTATACTTGCAACGGCCTCGCACTATGCTCATACATTTCCCAACTATACCCGTGAAAAACGGTTTCATGGACAGTACATTCTGGCAACTATTGTCTGTTATTGCTTGTTAAATGGGGGACTAACGCCGCTGACGAGGCATGACTCTTTCAACCTAAGACCGGGGTCTATGTTAGTTATATCAGGCCGTGTTCACCTGACAACGCTTCCTGTCCATCTATTCTTTTTTGTAAGTAAAATTAGACTTAGCTCTCATTATGAGGTACGCTGCTTTCGACCGTGGATTTTAGTCCAAGTTAGATATATCTGATTTTTACAACCATACAACATAGTGGAAGTCGCAGTTCTGGTAATCCAGCCATCACGATCTCCATGATAGTTTTCTCTCTCTCTGTGAAGCCACAGCAGGACCTTATATATATTCATATGACCGTGTGTAACTTCACTCATAATCTCTAGTTATCTCTCACGTTGTTTTGTTTATTTATTTATTTTCTAGCGTTCTTTCTATCTAAACCTAATTTCCTTATATTTTCTAGCGTTTTTTCTAGTTAAAACTAATTTCCTTATATTTTCTAGCTTTTTTTCTATATGAATCTAATTTCCTTATATTTATATTTTCTAGCGTTCTTTCTATCTAAACCTAATTTCCTTATATTTTCTAACGTTTTTTCTTTATGAATCTAATTTCCTTATATGTTCTAGCGTTCTTTCTAGTTAAACCTAATTTCCGTATTTTTTCTAACGTTCTTCCTATCTAAACTTAATTTCCTTATATTAGTTATTTAAATAAAAGAAAGCATCTCTAATGGCTATTCACGTTTCTTTCAACCGCGGGCGTTAGAAAAATTTACTTATCATCATCATCATCAGGTGCTGTGCGGATTGATGAAGGTGATCACGGATCTATATATCAGTCTATTGCTAGTATCTGTTGTGAGACTTTGTTGTGAGACAAGATGTTTCGACTATTTAATATTTTCTCTATCGGCTTCCATCTCTGTTACATTCTCTTGCCTATTGTAACTATTTTCTCCAGATCTCACTGTCTCATAACGTGTGAAAAAATGTCACTTTCTGATAATTTAAGTGACACCCCCCCCCTCTTGCTTTTGAATCTTTCCGCATCTCTTCTTTAGTCTTTCTATCTGTCCATGATACTTTCATCATTCTTCTATAGAGCCAAATCTCTGTTGTCCATGATAATCTTAGCATTCTTCTATAGAATCCCTCTCTACTGCCACAAATTTTCCACTATCCTGTTTATTTATTGTCCAAGGCTGACAACCATATTTTAGAATCTGTGATATCTAGCTCTGAAGAACCCCGTTCCTCTTCTATTGACAGGGAACATTGCACATTATATTCTTCAGTTTTAAGTATACTGACTTTGTCTGCCCTGATCTGTTTCTTATCTCTTTGATTTGGTTATATCACTGTTTTTTTAAAATAATATCAAATAATGGAATAATTGAATCAGATACTAATGCTGTGAACCAGTGGCGTACCTAGGGTAAGTGCTGCCCGGTGCGATGAAGATTTTGATGTCCCACCCACTCCCCCGAAATTGATTTATAAAATAATCCGATTAAAATTTTACAAGTTAACTATTATCATCGATTTTATCCACTTTTAACAACGACAGAAATAAAGTGTAAAATATTATTTAAAATTATAAATTCACTTTTCTGATGGAAAATTTTTCAATGTTTTTGAATGAAGGCAAGTAATTCCAAAGTCATTTGGTCCTTTTCTTTAAATTTTAGTTCACTAAGAAAGTTTTTTTAATTCTTTAAAATTGGCTCACAGTTAAGGGGTGTTTTTTTTTCTAATATCCAGATTGTACTTGTACACAACACTTTTTACACGCTTTCACAATCTGATTTCTTCACTGGTTATTGTTAGGTTATGTGACTTTATGATGCGCTGAAACACGAACCTGATTGTGCCTGGCAAAGTTTAAAACTTGATTTAAGTGTTTGGTGTTTATCGATGATAGAATCGTTGTTGTTGAATGATATCATTCAACGCTAGAATGTTAGAAATAAACTTATGAAGACTGAATGCATTAACGATAGAAACTGATACTTATTTTTCATTTTTCTTACAAGCTAAAATATAATTTTGTAGTCAATTGTGGGAATGTCTTCTTCGGAAAGGAAATAGCTCTACTTATTAATTAATTTTAATTTTAATGTTTTATAATAATGTGCCAAAAATATGTTATTACCTAATTGCCAAATAAATTGGCTTAAAAAGGCGAAATGCTATTTTTTAACGGCGTAGGGCATCAACTGTGGCACGGCAAAGACACTTAATCCTCATTTCAAAGTTTTCATTATTTTGAGGGGCATTTTGATGCCCTGTGCGGCCGCACCCCCCGCACCAACCTTTTGTACGCCACTGCTGTGAACCACATGTTTCAATGATATCCATTATTGATTCCGTGTAATAGAGACAGGAAGGCGGACACGTGCCTACTACTGTTTGACAAAATGGCACATTTATGTAACAATGAACAGAGACTTACAAAAAGCGACTTACATGTCGCGTACATGATTCATTTTATTGCACACATGTTTCCTCATATGAACATCGTCATCTCATTGCCTTAGGGTAAGGCAGTAAACCCCTACACAAAATTCTGAGTAGAGACTCTAAGACAGTCAATGGTGTATTAAACCATCGTCTGGCATCAGTAAGTCTGCTTCTGTCCAAGTGTATTGTCATTGTCTGTCCATTGTAACTACTAAAAAAGATCCGATGAGGGAGGGGGCAATAGGTGTTAGTCCAATTTGGCAATGCACCTACTCCATAAAACCTGCCCTAGTAGACAGGAAATCTTGTGTGAAATCTAGAGTCTACGTGTGAAATCTAGAGTCTATGTGTGAAACCTAGAGTCTATGTGTGAAACCTAGGGACGATGTGTGAAACCTAGAGACTCTGTGTGAAACCTAGGGATGATGTGTGAAACCTAGAGACTCTGTGTGAAACCTAGAGACTATGTGTGAAACCTAGGGATGATGTGTGAAACCTAGGGACGATGAGTGAAACCTAGGGACTGTGTGTGAAACCTAGGGACTGTGTGTCAAACCTAGGGACTGTGTGTCAAACCTAGGAACGATGTGTGAAACCTATGGTCTATGTGTGTCTCGGTAATATACATTGACGTGATAACTGATCCACTGTCAAGAGACAAAATATCAACATTGGTGCATTAATTCTCAAACTCCCTTCGGTTTTTAAGATGTCCGTATAACGAATGCAGTGACGTTTTCTACAGCGCAAGTGATATCTACGATCTCAACCAAACACATCCGAGTTCAGCATGGCATGTTTACGTCAAAATGAACTTTTGTGTCATGGAGTTAATCCTTCGTATTGAAATCCTACAACTTGAATGGGATTTTAGTGTTAGTATTGCCCGTGTATTTTAATGTTAGTATCGCCCGTGCATTTTAGTGTTATTATCGCCCGTGTATTTTAATGTTAGTATCGACCGTGTATTTTCGTGTTAGTATCGTCCGTGTATTTTAGTGTTAGTATCGCCCGTGTATTTTAGTGTTATTATCGTCCGTGTATTTTAGTGTTAGTATCGCCCGTGTATTTTAATGCTAGTATCGCCTGTGTATTTTAGGTTTTGAAGATGAAATTAAATAAAGGGTCAAGTGATCCAGAAGCCATGCTAAAGACGGATTTGTCCAGCCAAGCTAAGTTGTCTAACATAACACAACTCATTCCGTTTTCCGTACCACAATCTGATCATCTGCAGGAATATGAGAACGGGCGCTGAAGAAAAATTGCTAATATTACACAAGGCAACAAAATAAAACTTTTTTTTAATCATCTGAAACCAAAATACACTTTTCTAAAGGATTTTTTGGCGCTGATTTCAGATCTGGTATCAGTTTTTTTCTATCACGTCAAGTTTTAAAGTTATAAGTGATGTTAGTTTTCACTGAACTTGGCTGTATTTTTTCGAGAATCGCAAACATCAATTAAGCAAATGATTCACATCTTCTAGACTAAATCAAATATACTCACATCACAGCATAGATATGTAGAATGTTTCTTCAAAAATGCTGGAATTTGATTTTCTGTTATATTCTTCGCCTGGATTATCACGGAATAGCACCCAGCAGAAGTCGGCCATCATACTCTCATTCCACAAACCTTGATAACGGCTCTCCATTAACTGAATGTCCTGGTGAAAACGTTCTCCTTGCTCTTCACTCACCATACCAAGATTTTCTGGGAAGAAATCTACATGGGAGTGCAAGAAGTGCACTTTTAATGACATGCGACAGCCAAGGTTCTGGTAAGAATCTATTAGACGCTGAACTCCTTCCCTGTACGTAGGGAACTTATGATTACCAAGAAAGTTTTCACAGACCCACTTGAATGCCTCCCAGGCTTCTAGCTCAGCTCCTGACAGAGACTGTTTGAAACCTTCATCTTGTAAAACAGATCTGATTTGTGGACCTATAAATATCCCTTCCTTCATTTTTGCAGCAGTGATGTTTGGGAATTTATTAACAAGGTACTGAAAACCTTCTGAGTTTGTCTTACCCATGGTCTTCACAAGGGTTTTCATCAGTCCTAGCTTAATATGGAGAGGTGGCAGAAATATTTTCTGTGGATCAACAAGGGGCATATTTTGGACACTGCTTGCTCCTGGCGTATAGATATGCCTGGGCTCCCAGACACGTTTGACATAATGTTCCGCTGTTGCTCGACTATCCCATAGGAATAGGCAATGAATCGTCATGTGGAACAGGCCTGATGGCAGAATCTAAGCTAGGATATACAATGTTCTGTTTATTTTTAGCAGAGAATCCATTTGTGTTCACCAGACAAAAGTAGCAATCATTGACATGGTCTCGCGGTTCCCTCCATAACATTGGAATTGCAAATGGCATAGCTGCCTTGCGGCCATTTAGCCAGTCACGTAGTCCGCTTGAACAACTGGTACATATGATATGTGGAGCCCAAGATTTATCCTGATCACCCAGTGGACAGCCAAAATACAATATGTATATCTTCTTTAGATCATCTGAAATTGTGCGCCGCTGTGATTTCGTCACAAATGAACCACACACAAAACAGAAACAGTTTGGATGATTGATGCATCTTCTAGGCATGATAATAAGTTAATAAGTACACAAAATAAGTTATCAAGTACACAAATGCAAGGTTTTTGCAACCTTTAAAATAAAAGAAAGTACAAAACAACGAAATCTCATAATATACTTGTCGTAATTACTTTAAGCAAACACCACACGTGTATAAATGGATTTACTATCCTATCGAATACACAAAAATGGTAGCATCGATACTAAATCACGTGACCCGAAACTGAACAAAATTGTAACAGCCAGTAATAAAGTATCGATACCAATCTAAATAAAACATTGTACTCGATTTGTGGTCATAACCACTGTTGAAAGATATTATAATTAGCTATTACAAAAAAATGTTACGTGGTAGAAAAAAACTAAAGACAGATTTGAAATCAGCTAACCAAATACTACAAAACCCATATAAAATTATCTGTGATGATTTTTGTGTGTTGCCTTGTGAATTATTTATTCACTTTTCAATCAGGATTACTGTTCACAAGTTGTCTGAATTTTGACGATTCGGGATAATACAAATTTTAAAAGCAACATCATTTGTTAACTCCAGCTATAATCTGTTCGATTATGGATTATAAAGGTAACATCGTGACTGACAGGCAGTGTACGAGATTATGCAGTTGTGGCAGAAGTGAGGCTGTATTGTTGATAGTAGTGACGATAGTGGTTGCGACAGTTGGGTCGGCTGTATTGGTGAAGTAGTGTCGAAAGTAGTGAAGGTAACAGTTGCAATACTTCACCAGATACAGCAGTAATACTTGTAGTACTAATAGTAGTAATAGTAGTAGTAATAATAGTAGTAATAGTAGTAGTAATAATAGTAGTACTGATGATCGCAGTATTCATATAGTAGTAGCGGTGGTGGTGGTGGTGGTCGTAGTAGTAGAATCATCAGCAGTTATAGTAGCAGTTTCGTCGAACACAGGTTTTTTAAAGTTTCACATGAACACGACGGACTATCACTAATACTAAGGAGTTATGAGGTGTAAACAAGAAAGTATGCAAATTACAATACACAAAACATTTTCAACGTTTCGAACCGTTAGGTCTTTCTTAAGAATATATAAAACAAACTGTGAAAAACTAAAATAGAAAAGCAGTAGGCTTTTTAAAAACATATTTATGAGAGAAAGACCTAATGGTTCGAAACTTAATGATTTGTAAAGTGCATGTGTTCAAGTTAAACTTCTAAAAACTTGTGTTCTACGTAAGTACTATTGTTGTTATGTTTCACTGCAGTACTACCTTATATTAATAGTAGTAGTAGTAGCAGCAGTAGTAGTAATTGTAGTCATAGTAGTAGCATTAGAGATGGTGGTAGTATTCGTAGTAGTGGTGGTGGTAGTTGTAGCATTAGCAATATTAATAACAGGAACAGTGACAGCAGTAGTATTAGTAGTAGTATCGGCAGTTGCAGTAGTAGTACTAGTAGTAGTAATAGTAATAGTAATAGTAGTAGTATTAGTAGTAGTAGTAATTGTAATAGTAATAGTAGTAGCAGTAGTAATAGTAGTAGTAATAGTAATAATAGTGATAATAATAATAATGTTAATAATAATAATAGCAGTAATAGCAGCAGTTGCATTAGTATTAGTAGCAGTAGTAGTAGTAGTAGGAGCAGCATTACCAATATTAGTAGTAGCAGTAGTAGTAGTAAAAGAAGTAGTAGGGATAATAATGATAGCAGTAGTAGTAGTAGCAATAGCAAAAGTAGTAGTAGTAGTTGTTGTTGCTGTAGCAGAAGTAGCAGCAGTAGTAGTGGCAGCAATAGAAGTAGCAACTGTAGTCGTAGTAGCAATAGCAGATGTAGTAGTAGCAGCAGTAGTAGCAGTAGTAGTGTTAGTTGTTGCTGTTGTAGTAGCAGCGACTGTAGTGGTAGTACTTGTTTTTGTTGTTGTAGAAGTAGTAGTAGTATTAGTAGAAGTAATAGTAGTAGTAGTAGTAGTGGTTGTTGTTGCAGTTTTGTAGCAGTAGTAGTAGTAGTAGTTGTTGTTGTAGTAGTAGTAGTAGTAGTAGTATTAGTAATAGTAGTAGTAGTTATAGTTGCAGTAGTAGTAGTAATAGTAGTAGTAATAGTAGTAGTAATAGTAGTAGTAATAGTAGTAGCAGTAATAGTTGTAATATTAGTAGTTGTAGTTGTAGTAGTAGTAGTAGTAATAATAGTAGTAGCCATAGTGGCAGTTTTCATAATAGTTGTGGTAGTAGTAGAATCAGCACTAGTTATAGCAGTAGTCTTACAAGCAATGATTATTGCGGTGTCGACGGCTGTGATGTCGGCTAAGCAGCAGTAGTAGTAGCAGTAACCGTGGAAGTAGTATCCTGTAGCTATAGTAATAGTAGTACTAATAGTAGCCATTTAAGTAGTAGCTATAGCAGTAGTAGTGTTAGTAGTTTTAATGACAGTATTGAGAGTAATAGTTGTATCAACAAAAACAGATACGGCATCATAAGTAGTAGCACTAGTAATTGTAGTAGTAGTAGTAATATTAGTATTAATAGTATTAGTAGTAGTAGTAGTAGTAGTAGTAGTAGAGTATCAGTAGTATTAATAATAATATTAGTAGCAGTAGTAGTTCTAGTATTAGCAGTAGTAGTTGTGGTGGTAGTGGTAGTAGTAGCAGCAGTAGCAGTAGCTCTAGTAGTAGTAGTAGTAGTAGTAGTAGTAGTAATAGTAGTAATAATGATAACAGTAATAATAATAATAATAGCAGTAATAGCAGCAGCAGTTGCATTAGTAGTAGTAGTAGTAGTAGTAGTAGTAGTAGTAGTAAAAGTAGTAGTAGTAGAGATAATAATAATAATAATAGCAGTAGTAGTAGCAGGAGTAGTAGTAGTAGTAGTAGTATTAGTAATATATGTGGTGTTGTAGCAGTAGTAGTAATAGTAGCAGCTATTGTTGTTGTAGTAATAGTAGTAGTAGTATTAGTATTAGTTGTAGTAGTAGTAGTAGTAGTAATAGTAGTCGTAGTAGTAGTAGTAGTAGTAGTAGTAGTAGTAGTAGTGATAGTAGTAGTAGTAGTAGTAGTATATCGGTAACCGGACAAAATATACCCGACAAAATATACCGGACAAAATATCCCCAAGACAAAATATCCAAGGCAGAATATTCCCAGGACAAAATATACCGGACAAAATATTCCCAGACAAAATATACCAGACAAAATATTCCCAGACAAATATACCAGACAAAATATACCAGAAAAAAGTATTAAATGTTTCATACAAACTGTAATAAACACAAATGAACAATATAGCTAGTAAATAATTATAATAAAATCTTCAAATGATATGAATTGTCTCATAAATGATAGACATGAAATGAAGTTCTTTAGTTGAGTTAACTAGAAAACATTAATACTGTTCAAAACACGTGCTATGTTTTTCAAGAATTTGATAGGTTCTGCTGGATTGTATCGTTCAACCATTGTTTTAATAGCATCATCGACACGTTGGTAAACTTTTCGTTTCTTTGTTGTTGGTTGACCAGTGACAATCTGACTTCTCAAAAGTGCAGATGTATGTTGTTGTTGCTGTAACTTCCGGGCACGTCTTCCTGCTGTTGAATGAGATACATTAACCTTTGAGTTAAATGCATTGTGCCAACCTTCAACAACTGTGTTGCTTGTTGGCAGTTTATTCATGACACGATTGTGTTGATTCCAAAAGCTCACTGGAAATCGAAGCTGCGAACGGCGACAACGACGAATCCGTCAAATGTAGAAATTCTCGAAGTAATCGATGAGGAAATCCAGATCTTAGAAACTATCAATACTGGTGAGTTGTTGGAAAACAGTAATGACATCTGTTTCTGGTACGAATGCCAAAGCCATCAGTTGTTTGAATAATTTTCAACAGAGATGTACATCGTTGTTTTACCCCGAGACTGTAATTTTCGCCAAACGTTCTGTTCAAAGTGATAATAACATCCTGATACTTGAGCTCGTGGAAATGCACATTAAAAAGCTTTAATTGCAACTAATTCGAAATCAGTAACTATTGAAGATGGAGCTGAATTTCCGTTACTTCCCAGTTCTATGATATGCTGAAGCAGGCGGTGGTACATTGCTTCACTACCACCAGATAAAAGTGCATATAGACAAGGGGTTATTTGACCATCCTCAAATGCATTGATCGTGTACAGTTGATCGAATCCCTGAGTCCAGCCTATGTTTGTTATTTTACTTTTATAGTTTGTGGAAACACAATAATTTGAACAATAACGGTGTTATTTTCACAGCCTTAATCACTCCATATCTCTCCACGGTAGGTTTGTATACAAGATGTTATACTATGTTTACATCTTATGTTTGCATAAAACCTGCCATATCTCCTTGGAGATTGTCATAAATTACTTCACCTATTTTTCTATGTTATTATTACAATTGCTTTTTTCCTAATTTTTGGCTATGTAGGGATATTTTATCTTGAATATATTGTCTGGTATATTTTGTCTGGTATATTTTGTCTGGTATATTAGGTCTGGGAATATATTTTCTGGAATATTTAGTACGGTATAATTTGTCTGGGAATATTTTTTTCTTGGGATATTTTTGTCTGGGTATATTTTGTCAAGGGATATTTTATCTTCGGGATATTTTGTATGGTATATTTTGTCCGGTATATTTTGTCTGGGAATATTTTGTCATGGATAGGCTATATCTATTCTATATTAATGTATGGATTAGAAAGATGGACAATAAACAAACAATTAGAAGACAGAATTTATGCCTATTATACGTGAATATATACAAGAATAGGGAGAACATCGTGGAAAAAGAAGAAAACAAGCAAAGATGTTCTAACGATACTTAATACGAGGAAATAATTATTGTAGGAAATAAAGATCAAGAAAAAATTAAATATTTTGGACATATTATAAGACATGACGCCTTGTTGAAGACCTTACTTGAAGGTAAAGTCGAGGTGAGCCGAGCAAAAGGTAGGAAATGATACAAGTGGGAGAGTAACATCACAAGATGTTTATGAGAATTTAATAATATATTTCATAACATTCGTAGACATATTGAGATGGCATCCCTGAACATATGAGGTCTACGTGTGTCGGATGATGTTATCGAAAATTTATATAGATTTTTACTTACACAGCTGTTATATACCATTTATATTTGTCAAAGTAACATAATTCAAATATCTCGTCAAACTAAGTATATAAGCTTTGTATAGAAGAAAAAACCGTCAAAGAATATCTTCCGTAATGATACACTCGTGTTTCTTTTTAATATTTGTTACACGTAATATTTCTTGTAGAAGGCATATAGAACCCATGTTCGCTATATTACGCTGACTCCCCATACGTACGTGTTGTGATTAGTGTTTGACTTTCAGTTGCTGACTATTTATATACTTGGAGTCGTATGTCACAAATAGCTAAGGCGATTACATAAAGTATATAAATAGTTAGCAACTGAAAGCCAAGCAATAAACAAAACACGTAACGTATTGGGTCTAACTTAAAATAGCGAGCAGGTCTTATATACAGCAAAACCGTCACGCAGTATTCACATCAACCATAGCTGAATATAAAATGACCGATTTGCATCCAAGTATAAGTTAACATGGTTTTTTTTATATTTGTGTGTGTGTGTGTGTGTGTGTGTGTGTGGGAGGAGACAGTAGTTGATAATTATACAGTACATGATTTTTACATCTATCCAGTAATTATAATTCATGAAGTGTCGTCTTACCTCCAATACTGCTGCTCTCTACACAGTAGCTGCTCTCTACACAGTAACTGCTCTCTACACAGTAACTGCTCTCTACACAGTAAAAAGTAAAAAAAGTAAAGTAACCCATAGCATTTATTAATGCCGTAGGGGTGTGAGATGTTAGCGATTTCACATTTCAGAAGCTCTGCAAATGAGGGCGGTAGCCATCTCCTCTTCCTCGCAGTCTCTACTTCCAGGATTAATTCGGTAGCAATTTAAGGCTGGGTTGACCTGGGAGCCGCTGTGAACTGAGAAATATTTCCGCCTCAAATGGGGAATGAACCCAGGACTACACATATGCGAAGCCAGTGCGCTAACCACTGCGCTACGCGGCTCACCATACACAGTAGCTGCTCTCTACACAGTAACTGCTCTCTACACAATAACTGCTCTCTACACAGTAACTGCTATCTACACAGTAACTGCTCTCTACACAGTAGGTTCTCTCTACACAGTAGCTGCTCTCTACAGAGTAGCTGCTCTCTACACAGTAACTGCTCTCTACACAGTAACTGCTCTCTACACATTAGCTGCTCTCTACACAGTAACTGCTCTCTACACAGTAACTGCTCTCTACACAGTAACTGCTCTCTACACGGTAACCGCTCTCTACACAGTAGCCGCTCTCTACACAGTAGCTGCTCTCTAAACAGTAGCTGCTCTCTACACATTACCTGCTCTCTACACAGTAACTGCTCTCTACACATGTCTGGTCCGCATGCCCATATTATAGCACCAACCCTGGTACATACACATGTATCTGTACGGAGTGTATGTGATGAGGTTGGCACGATGATGTCACCACACCGGGTACTCGTATGTTGGTGTATCTGCACGTGGGCGCATCCGACTGGAATCGGATAGAGGAGCGGTGTCTCGGTTCCCAAGACCATTGAAAAACATATATTTTAGGCGATCCCTGTGAAACGGTCGTTCGACGTTTTTTCTACTTTATTTCTATTTAAAGGTGTAACATGATGGCTGCTCAGTGAAGGGAGAACAGAGAAGGGAGAGCAGAGAATCAATGGGAATGTCGCTCCCACATCAATGTTTGTTTCTAATCAAGGTCGACCAAACTTTTCATTGATTACTTAAACAGCTTATCTCTCTCTCTCTCTCTCTCTCTCTAGATGAAATTACCATCTCATTAAACATGCATAATGATGAGATTTAAGAAAAAAACAACTCTATATGCAAGAATGAAATATCTACAAAAGCAATAAACACGTTAATTGAACAGTGTGCAGTGAGATGGTTTAACGGCATTCATGAAACTTAATCATGTGAGTGTTATGGTAAATATAGGATTTAAAAATTATTGAAACTTTATGTTTTTCTTTCGTCATCACACTCTTGCTCTCGACGTTATTGTATATATATATAAAAAGTATGTTTATGTAGATATATGCTATATAGAAAAAGTTGACGATCACGAGTGATGTGAGATAGGTTGCAAAGATTATGATACGATCTGGTTGGTAGTATACTTTTAATTGTTTCGTTTAAATATATATATATATATATATAATTGTTCATTCATTATTTTCAGGATCCGAGCATTTATGTTACAATTAAAAACTTCAAATATCGAACTGGAAAATTAAACTGTGTCTGTGTCGAGGTAGTAATTTGCATTTATTTTTACGAATAAAAGTTGGAAAAAGTTGAGCGTTGAATTTTTGGTGTTCATGTCTTGCTCTGTTCCTGCATGACCTCACCAGATTTCAAAACTTTGCCAGAAGACTGAGGGATTTTTTTTGTAAACTTGTGTGTGCATTTTGGAGTACGTTTAATATAACTGCTTTGTTCATGGCTGTGTCTGATGTTGAGTCTGTGGTGATTTTTTTTGTTAATTATCGAGAATGTTAAGTTGTGTAAACTGATTATAGAAAAAATTAAGTCAACAGACACATTGTAGTCAAGTCAGAACGATTTAATAGTAGGTGTGTTATTAGCTGAATAGCGTATAGTAGAACAATAAAGCACGATTCCGATGAATACACAGGAAAGAGATACTGAAGACTAGAGATGTACAACTCTATTAACAAAATCACAGAAGTTTGTAAGACTGAGAAGGATTTACAAGTTAATCACAGAAGTTTGTAAGACTGAGAAAGATTTACAAGTTAATCACAGAAGTTTGTAAGACTGAGAAAGATTTACAAGTTAAATTAGGACCAAGAGATATAGAACGTAGATGTTTGAGTACTGTAGTTTCATAATGGTGTAGAGACTCTTGTGTAGTTTAGTAGATTGATAAAGTCCAAGTTTAGGGTTGCCAATACAATTTATAGAAAAACCATTGATGGAGAGAGAAGTGAAGAGACACCACGAGTTGCTGTCAACGGACATACGCGCATATAGGGATTTATGTTTACGAACTGAGTCAGTATCTAAGAGGAATGTATACAATTAACTAGGATCAAGGGATGGGAAACATAGAATCATTTGTCTCGAACAACAATGTTGATGCAGAGACACTTATGAATTTAGTTCCATTGACAAGACTTAAGAACAGTGTTACCACTTCAATTTCTTAAGAACTATTGATAAGTAGATTTAGACGAATAGACATTGAGTCAAATATATGAAACTCAGACATTATAAACACATTGAATATTCCAGAGTGTTGGTTACTAAACACAATAACAAAAAGAAAACTACTCCTGTTTGGTCATATAAAGAGACATAACTGTTTAGAAAGACAAATAATGGAGGGAAGAGTACCTGGAAAGAGGAGAAAGGGCAGACCAAGAAGACGATGGACTGACGACATTAAAGATAACATGAATACATCGCTAGAAAATGCAAGCCACATCGCCCAAGACAGAGAGAGGTTCAGAGAGTTCATTGGGAAGACAACGTTCTGGAAGGAATACGTCACATGACACAGACATAGAGTGTAGATGCAACGGATAGAAATATTCTCTGACAATATTGATGCTTGGGGAAGTAAATCGATAGATATATGCACAGTTAGGTTCAAGAATAAAGAGTTTGTTTTAGCAATTAAAAACAAAAAAGTTAGGTGGATTTTCGTAGAATTATTTATACATCTAGTGCTCAACGATGAAGCGAGTAGGTATGACGTGCAGCACACACTCATACTACCACCTACCACCTACGTCCAGAAGTTTACAGGATCCTTCCAAGGTTCAATTTCTTGGTTAACCAGCACAATACTCCTCATCTGATTTATCTACTTGTCTACAACCAGCTTAGATGAACATAGCCAGACGCTGAGACCGAACCTGAAGATTAAAGCATAGAATTGACAGTACAACACCAGATCCTTATAAACGAATCAAGAACATTGTTGTCTTTAGAACCGACATAACCTTTAGTTACAGTTACGAGCAATTATACAACAGATAGGAATCCCGTAACTGTTAGGATCTACTGAACTTTTATATCCGAGTACCAGCGAACCATAAAGACACTCTTAAAACATATTTATGACTAGGAAATAAGTAGCCATAGACTGAACCAAGACATTTTACAATTAAAATTAAGACAAGCTAGTGTAGCATACAGTTGATAGCTGTCGATGTTAGATAGAAAACTCCATCATGATCACACAACTACTAAATGAATATGTAAGTACTTGTTGTGGTGTGTGTCATAGTAAGACAGAGAGAATGGATGAGAGTTAATGTATTTGTTGTGGCTTGTGTCATAGTAAGACGGAGAGGATGGATGAGAGTTAATCATTCATGTGTATAAGTATTTCTATATACATGAAAAACCTATATTGAACCTCTGAAAGGTGTTATAAATAAATAAACCACATATGAACACCTGAGCGGTCAAGAATACCACCATGTTGTTGACTGGTGTGTTAGGTTAGATGTATTGTTTATGTCTCCATGATAGAAAATAACATCTACTATAAGTCGAAGTACACAAAACGATCACAGAGGTCAGCCACACAGAAAATAACATGTACAGAGGTCAGCCACACAGCCAAATCACAGATCAATTGATAAAAGAAGATAATTTTATGACGTCCATCTTAGGAGCAGCCAGTTAAGTGCCTGCGTTATAGCGAATACTTCCATTGTTAAACTGTTTGTTGTTGCGGTAAAGACCAATACTGACTTCGTGTACTGTTCTTCCTTTTGATCTGGTAGTAAAGGTTCATGCTCATCCATGGTGACCGACCCGTCCGTGTAAATCACATCTGTGTCTTTGGTATGTTCGCAGATGAGTGCCTTGACTTCAGCATCCACGCTCATGGAGCTGTGTTCTCTGCACTCTTTAGTGAGTGTAATGATGGTCTTGACTGCCTCTTGAAAGACAGTAGGATTAGCTATCCATTCCTTGCCAGAATGTCTTCTGAGGCGCAGATATGTTTAACAGTAACCTTGGCACGACCCATCCACGATTTGCCTCTCTTCAGCCTGCTTCCCTTCACACGAAGGAGCTCGATGTGTAGTGGGTGGACTATGTCAGAAATCACTTTGAGATATGCACTAGCACGCCATATATCAATTATATTTTGCTCGGAAAATAAAGAATAATCTCATAGCCACAGACAGTGTTATTCCTCTGTGAAATCAAGGATGATCCGCATCGCTTCATTTTGAATTCTCTCCAGTCTCTCAATCTGTGTGTGACTGGCGGTAATAGTGGCGCCGGCATATTCAATAATAGGGAGGACAAGAGCCTCATATAAGATTACCAGATGTGATTGTTTAGTGTCAGCCACTGCCATCACTTTCAGAGCTGAAAGGCCGTTGCTGGCCTTTGCGATAACATGATCAAAGTGTTCCCGAAAGACAGTCAGTCAGTTAGTTCCTCTTTTGCCAAGTTTGGCACATAGGGTGGATGTCATAGTTCTCCATGCCTGTCGGTCAGTTGCCAAGGATTTCAGGTCTTGTGAATTTATGCCTGTTGATTTTAATTCATTTATAAATTTTCTTCTGAGCGTTGTTATTGGTATTCCCTATTTGCTTTTCCCGTCTGGTATCTACATGAAGACTTGTGGAGTGCTGTCTTCCTTCATTCTAAGTGTGTTTCCGATGTATGTCCAGCGGCGTTTTCTGATGATGTTTGTCACATAATCTTTTCCTGTCTCCTCTCTTAGTATGTTGTTTGATTTGAAATCTTTCCAATTAGTATTTTTGATCTTTCTGAGGTATCTATTCTTGAAGGCAACTAACTTCGTGTCCATTATTGTGGTATATTTCCAACTTTCACATCCATATGTCAATAATGGAATCGCACTTCCATTGAATAGTGGCAGTTTGATTTAATTACTTGCTATCTTTGATCTTCAGATGGTTAAAAGTTTGTTAAAGGCGACACAGACTACGATCAAATTGCACGTCCAGGTATTGTAAGGATACGGTCCTGATTACATCGTACCCTCTCATCTCCACTGTCGGTGTCGCAGAATTTACGATTATTAAGAGAGAACCATGTCACCTCATCATTCTCTTGGTTGATCAGTACGCATGAATCATCGTCCAGGAGGCGAAATGGTCTAGTTCATTCTTAAATGGTCCGACAGTTTCTGTTTTATCCCTTCCCTGTCTGCATATCAGGATATCATCTGAAAAAGACACTGTTCTACCTCTTCAGTAGAGCTGATGATGTGTAATTGCCACGGTGTAGACATTGAATAAAGCGGGTGAGAGGGGAGATCCCTGTGGAAAGCCTGGGCGTATTGTTATGGGTTTAGATTTCCAACAACCGCACGCAAGAGGACCTTTCCCTCCAAAACATCATTGATATCCATCTGACGACGAAAGGGTCAACAATAAATAGCTAGTGAATGTTGATGAGGTATTCTAACGCCACTCTGTTGTACTCGTCCTCCAAGTCATTCACGACAGCACACGTTTCCAGACCTGCAAGGAAGCCTCGAATACGTCGTAGGCGAAAACAGCGGCATTGCGCCATGTTTCTTTCTGACGTCTGTAGTCTCCGACCTTGCTCAGAAAAATGCGGCTCTCCTCCAGGTTCCGAGCGAGATCTTGTGCTATAATCTTCTCAATCAGTTTGCCCGTGGTGTTCTGCATCGTTATGTTTCGGTACCCGTTGATTTCGGCGTAGTTTTGTTAGGCTTATTTAGTGGTAATAGGCAACTATGCAGCCATTCTTCCTTGATAGTACCGTTCTTGATGCTTCCCTTAAACTCACCAACCAGGTCGTTTATATCACTCTCCTTACGGATGGCGAAATCCTCCTATCGTATACCATCAGGGCATGGGGAAGTGTTCCTCGACCATTTAAGAGTGGTATGTACTGTGTCTGCAGTGAAATGTATGCTCTAATTCCACTCAGCCTCCGTACATAGACCAGACAGCGTGGTAATAATCCTCCACCTGATATCTATGTTGTTTTGGTCCATCTGTTGAACGGACTGAAGGAATGCCTTTCCCTTATCTTCGTCTGATTAAAGTCTCCGCCCATTATTATATAATCCCCTCCATACCGATCACTTGGAACAGAATATAATTTCCCATAGAACTCATGTTGTTGGCTGTCTGTTGCTGGAGAGTACACATTGACAAACATATGTCTATCTTTGTTGTTGTGTTTGTTTCTAATATGTACTATGGCGAATCTGCACTCTCCGTCAGATGTCATGCTGTGTAGACATGTTACTTCATACCGGACTTATACAGGAATCATTATTAACCATCAAGTTGCACAAACAGAAACTGATACATTAAAACACATCGCAGGCCAAATAGGTCTCTACATGAATTCATCAAAAACAAAAATTATGGACTTCACCTAACGCAATTAGTTTAAATGGGCAACAACAAAAGTACACACATTTTCCTATCCAGGAAGCAAATGAACACTCGACGGTGATGTCATTACAGAAATTACAACTCGCATTGCATTAGTATCAAATGTCTTTAACAGACTCTCTAATATCTGGAGGTCAAAGTCAATCAACACACGCACGAAAATGCGTTTATTTAATTCCTGCGTTATTCCGGTGTTGTCATATATGGATGTGATACCTCTCAGCCATCAACAGAATGCACCACCAATATCTTGAATGGATACATACAGGCAAAAGAGCCAATGGCAGACCTAAAAAATAGTAGAACAATACTTAGAGAAATTAAAACAAACAACATTTATACTATTAAAGAACTGCACAGAATAGCGTTAACAAACAGAATTGGAAAGATCTGACCTCTGCTCTATGCGCAATCTACAGCGCAAAATAAAAAAGGAATGAATGAATGAATCATTATTACTGGCAACTAGAAACGAATGGTTAAAAACAATGGAATATCTATAACCACAAAACTATTGTACAACTGAAATATCTATAACCACAAAACTATTGCACACCACCAATCTCTTGAATGGATACATACAGGCAAAAGAACCAGGGGCAGACCTAAAAAATAGTAGAATAATACTTAGAGAAATTAAAACAAACAACATTTGTACTATTAAAGAACTGCACAGAATAGCGTTGAACAAACAGAATTGGAAAGATCTCTATGCGCAAACTTCAGCGCAAAATAAAAAAGGAATGAATGAATCATTATTACTGGCAATTAGAAACGAATTTTTAAAACAATGGAATATCTATAACCACGTGACTAATACACAACTGAAATATATATAACCACGCATTGAAACAAATTATTAAGTGTAATACAGCCTACATTATATTTTTTTTCAGACTTCAAAAAGCAACAATTAAAATGTCGTTTCGTCGAGTAAGGAACAAGCACATCTACAGAATAGCTATGCTTATTTCTATAGCATATACTTTCATAACATTCGGTTGTCTGCAGATGATCAGAAAGGTAAGGCTGATATGTACATTCATCTCTTTATCGCATCTCTTTACTTCTTGGAATTCACGGCTGCGAACCACCTCACCTGAAGAAAGATACACAGTGGGAGCCCCAAGAAAACTGCTAACTGGTCTAGTAACTAATACCCAGTTCGAGTAGATGGTTCTTCAAAGGGCATTGCATTAAACCGAAGTCTCTCGAGTTCAATGCAAAGCTCAGAGAAACCACCGCTCTACATGGGAAGTAAAAGCAAACCGCTGGTAAATCCATGGGATCTAAACACATAAACCTACACAGACATCTACAGACATGTTGTCCCACATTTCTGTAGGGTATATGTTTGTTATTTTAAATACATCTCATTGAGTGATGAAACTAGATACTAATACATCTCAGTCAGCTATGAAACTAGATACTAATACATCTCATTCAGCTATGAAACTAGATACTGTGATAGCTCATACTGCTCTGAAACTAGATGCAATGATGAAATTTAAATCGGGAATTATACCAGATACTATGATGTCATCTCATTCAGGACTGAAGCTATAAACTATGATGTCATCTCATTCAGGACTGAAACTATAAACTATGATGTCATCTCATTCAGGACTGAAACTATAAACTATGATGTCATCTCATTCAGGACTGAAACTATAAACTATGATGTCGTCTCATTCAGGACTGAAACTATAAACTATGATGTCATCTCATTCAGGACTGAAACTATAAACTATGATGTCATCTCATTCAGGACTGAAACTATAAACTATGATGTCATCTCATTCAGGACTGAAACTATAAACTATGATGTCATCTCATTCAGGACTGAAACTATAAACTATGATGTCATCTCATTCGGACTGAAACTATAAACTATGATGTCATCTCATTCAGGACTGAAACTATAAACTATGATGTCATCTCATTCAGGACTGAAACTATAAACTATGATGTCATCTCATTCAGGACTGAAACTATAAACTATGATGTCATCTCATTCAGGACTGAAACTATAAACTATGATGTCATCTCATTCAGGACTGAAACTATAAACTATGATGTCATCTCATTCAGGACTGAAACTATAAACTATGATGTCATCTCATTCAGGACTGAAACTATAAACTATGATGTCATCTCATTCAGGACTGAAACTATAAACTATGATGTCATCTCATTCAGGACTGAAACTATAAACTATGATGTCATCTCATTCAGGACTGAAACTATAAACTATGATGTCATCTCATTCAGGACTGAAACTATAAACTATGATGTCATCTCATTCAGGACTGAAACTATAAACTACAACTACAATTTTGTTACTACAACATCGCATTTTGAACGACACAGAATCAACGAAAGACAAAAAGTAAAATGGATTGGTCATCTTATGATAGAAAGTAAAATGGTTCATTCAACTTATGACAGCAAGTAAAATAGTTTGGTCATCTTATGAGAATGAATCCAACCAAAAAACCAATAAGAGCTTATAACAAAATAGTATCTGGACATAAGTCAAAGTTAGACTCAGAAAACGGTGGATAGAAAACATCAAGATAACCTTAAACAAACATGGACTCAACCCAACTAAGGCGACACTTCTGATATTTGGAACTACAAATGAGTCTCCAACCTCTATGCATAACGACAAGTGTAGATACCATCAACCATCATTTACCTGGGGAAAGGCAATAGACAATAGACGGAATCAACAATCTTAGCAATCTTCATTTTCAAGTGTAACACCTTCATTTTCATGTATAACACCTTCATTTTTATGTATAACACCTTCATTTTTATGTATAACACCTTCATTTTCATGTATAACACCTTCATTTTTATGTATAACACCTTCATTTTCATGTATAACACCTTCATTTTCATGTATAACACCTTCATTTTCATGTATAACACCTTCATTTTTATGTATAACACCTTCATTTTCATGTGTAACACCTTCATTTTTATGTATAACACCTTCATTTTCATGTGTAACACCTTCATTTTCATGTATAACACCTTCGTGTTCCAGTGCAACTCCATTTTCTTGTGTAACTCCTACATTTTCACGTGAAATTCCACATTTTAATGTGTAAAACCTTCATTTTCTTGTGTAACTCCACCTTTTTATTGTGTAAAACCTTCAATTTCTTGTGTAACTCCACATTTTTATTGTGTAAAACCTTCATTTTCATGTGTAAATACTTGATTATTTTTTTGTGACATTTTAAAATATAAATTTATTTAAAATTGTAAATTAGTGGGAGTTCACCCACATTTTGGATGAAGGGGGGGGGGGGTGAATGATTCCCCCAGCATAGAAATTATTAAATGTATACCAGGGTGTGAAAATTCTGGCTAACATCATAAATCTGGCGCGTCAAGACATTTCTATTTGCCGGTAAGTCTGTATGAACTGAACCATTTGTAGATACTGTTGTAGGGATTTTCCTCACCCCCCCCCCCAACCATGTAGGTTTGGTTTCTTAATTTAAAATGTCTTTTATGGCGAGGTACGCACCTTTCAAATACGAACTTCAGTTCCAGTGTGGTTATACCAGTCCCAGTGTGGTTATACCAGTCCCAGTGTGGTTATACCAGTCCCAGTGTGGTTATACCAGTCCCAGTGTGGTTTTATCAATCCTAGTGTGGTTATATCAGAGCTTTAAATCATAGAAATTAGTGGAGATCGCGGTTATGGGAATCCAGTAACGACGAGCGCATGATGATTGTCATTCAAGTAATACTCGTTGAAATTAATTAGTAGCTATAGAAAAATGATGTAAACCCCACACCGACGCCGTAGCTCTTAAAGACAAATAACAAAAGTACAAACTATCGCAGGCAAGTTATAGACCGAAAGACCAGAACAGAAAATAATAATTTAAATAGCATCATTTTCCACACTCTGTGACATCTTTCATCATGATAACTTCCACAGCATCTATGTCCCCATTCTGTGACATCTTTCATCATGATAACTTCCACAGCATCTATGTCCCCATTATGTGACATCTTTCATCATGATAACTTCCACAGCATCTATGTCCCCATTATGTGACATCTTTCATCATGATAACTTCCACAGCATCTATGTCCCCATTCTGGGACATCTTTCATCATGGCAGTTCAACATCTGAAAAATGATCTGAGACTTGAAGATACAGTATGTGTCGGCATCTCTAATAATGAGGCGACAAAAGCTTTTACACTGAACAGCAGAGGCAGAAGATTTCGAAATATTCTTCTTCTGAGTACATTCTCAAACTCCTGCTAATTAGTAGAATGTGGTCAAGAGAAAAAAATACGTTGTGTCATGTTTACAGTTGTGCTGGGATGTCTATGTCGTGGTTTGCCACATCCGACTTCAGAATGGCTTCTGTATAACTCTGGTCCAAAATGAGATGGGCCAGTCACCATCACTTGATAATCTTGAAATTGTTTTTATTTATTCATTAACACAAAACTGATCTAGTCTATAGACTGTAGTAATGTCATACATCACTGATCGAGTCTATAGACAATGACATACATCACTGATCCAATCTATAGACTGTAGCAATGTATGACATCATTGATCGAGTCTATAGACAATGACATACATCACTGATCCAATCTATAGACTGTAGCAATGTTAGACATCACTGGTCGAGTCTATAGACTGTAGTAATGTCATACATCACTGAACAAACTCTATAGACTGTAACAATGTCAGACATCATTGATCGAGTATATAGACTGTAGCAATGTCAGACATCACGGAACAAAGTCTATAGACTGTAGTAATGTCAGACATCACTGATCGAGTCTATAGACTGTAGCAATATCAGACATCACTGATCGAGTCTATAGACTGTAGCAATGTCAGACATCACTGATCGCCTATAGACTGTAGCAATGTCAGACATCACTGTTCGAGTCTGTAGACTGTAATAATGTCAGACATCACTGTTACAGTCTATAGACTGTAGTAATGTCATACATTACTGATCGAGTCTATAGACTGTAGCAATGTCAGACATCACTGAATGAGTCTATAGACAGTAGTAATGTCAGACATCACTGAACGAGTCTGTGGACTGTAGCAATGTCTGGCATCACTGAACAAAGACTATAAACTGTAGCAATGTCAGACATCACTGATCGAGTCTATAGACTGTAGCAATGTCAGACATTATTAAACAAAGTCTATAGACTGTAGCAATGTCAGACATCATTGAACAGAGACTGTAGACTGTAGCAATGTCTGACATCACTGAACAAATTATATAGACTGTAGCTATGTCAGACATCACTGTTCGAGCCTGTAGACTGTAATAATGTGAGACATCACAGATATAGTCTATAGACTGTAGTAATGTCAGACATCACTGAACGAGTCTGTGGACTGTAGCAATGTCTGGCATCACTGAACAAAGTCTATAGACTGAAGCAATGTCAGACATCACTGACCAAGTCTATAGACTGTAGCAATTTCAGACATCACTGAATAAAGTCTATAGACTGTAGCAATGGCAGACATCACTGAACAAAGGCTATAGACTGTAGCAATGTCAGACATCACTTCACAATCTCTATAGACTGTAGCAATGTCAGACATCACTGATCGATTCTATAGACTGTAGCAGTGTCAGACATCAATGAATAAAGTCTATAGACTGTAGCAATGTCAGACATCACAGATCCAGTCTATAGACTAT
Organism: Meghimatium bilineatum; assembly: GCA_034231615.1. Taxonomy (NCBI): domain Eukaryota; kingdom Metazoa; phylum Mollusca; class Gastropoda; order Stylommatophora; family Philomycidae; genus Meghimatium; species Meghimatium bilineatum. The sequence continues at coordinate 51,701,351 of CM067308.1, read as the reverse complement.
AGGAATGTCAGACATCACTGAACAAAGTCTATAGACTGTGGCAACGGCAGACATCACTAAACAAAGTCTATAGACTGTAGGAATGTGAGACATCACTGATACAGTCTATAGACTATAGCAATGTCAGACATCACTGAAGATAGTCTATAGACTGTAGCAATGTCAGACATCACTGAATAGAGTCTATAGACTGTAGCAATTTCAGACATCACTGAACAAAGTCTATAGACTGTAGCAATGTCAGACATCACTGATAAAATCTATAGACTGTAGCAATTTCAGAATTCACTCAACAAAGTCTATAGACTGTAGTAATGTCAGACATCACTAAACAAAGTCTATAGACTGTAGCAATGTCAGACATCATTGGACAAAGTCTATATACTGTAGTAATGTCAGACATCACTGAACAAAGTCTATAGACTGTAGTAATGTCAGACATCATTTGACAAAGTCTTTAGACTGTAACAATACCAGACATCATTGATCAAAGTCTATAGACTGTCAGACATCACTGAATGTTGCCCAAATATTTAAAAATTACTTCAAACCATTGTCCAGTACATTCGTATCAAAAGCAGAACTGAATGCCTTGACTGTCTATGTCTTGTAGTCAATAGAATCACTTCTTTGTTACCTGCTATATTTATACACTTGGTTGCTTTGAGTTTTGTTTAATCATAAGGGATCGTCTATATTTTGTTGTTGACCACACTTCACTGGCAACCTCATCATCATAAACATTATCATAAACATTATCATAAACATTATCATAAACATTATCATAAACATTATCATAAACATTATCATAAACATTATCAGGTAATAGAATTACAGTATAGAACTAGGACGCAATATTTAGACAGTGAGGCTATAGAGAAGATGAAATTGTATGAGCTAAGAAACATAACTCAGGGAATTGATTGGACAGTAGTAAGAGAAGAGTTAACAAACGACAATCGCAAAATATTCAGAAAAATAGATTACAGACAGTGATTTTTTACACGAGAAAAAAATGACTGACTACATGAAAATAGCGACGGAATACAGAGTGAAATTCCTCGTGAAATTCGAGACGACCGAGGTCGAATAATCGAAAACATGTACTCAATTTGCTAAACTGAAAATCTAAGAGGTAAAGCGTACACGGGGTAATGAGGTTTTGCTAATAACATTAAACAAACATAGACACACACACACATCGACGTTTCGGCCTTTATCAGGGATTATATACACGTATACATCAAATACGACAAGTAGAGACGACACAAATGGCGTTCACATGTATAGCGAAAGGCCGGAAAGATGCCATTGGTCGAATATAGCAGTTTAAGACTTACATGACATATTGTTTGCAAAATGACATCATTAAACATCATCATGACAATAAACATCATCATAAACATTATAATAAACATTATTATAAACATTGTAATAAACATTATTATAAACATCTTCGTTAACATTAGCATAAGCATTATCGTAAACACGATCATAAACATTATGATAAAAATTATCATAAATATTATCACAAACATGATCTTAAACATTTTTATAAAAACATGATCATATCTAATTACAAACATTTATATTTTGTATGTAACATTTTTTTACAGACTCAGAATTCTTATGAAGATCAGACATTAGTGTTCATCTCAGACGAGACGACAGTCAACCAGACACAGACATCCATCAATGACACACGCAACAACAACGTCGCTTCCAACAACAACGTTAGTTTGTTCCCCATGAAGACAGATCTAGAGAAAATTGATTGGAACGATTACATCTTAATGACAAAAGACGCACAAAGGCAGGGACTGGGCGAAAATGGAAAACTAGCGATTCTATCTCTCACAGATGTTGAAAAAAAACGTCATGATGAACTCTTGAAGAAATTCAGCTACAACGCATATTTAAGCGATGCAATTTCTTTAGAAAGGTCAATCGGTGACCTGAGATCAGATGAGTGTAAAAAGCAGAAATATATTCGAAATATTCCGGAGAATTCCGTAAGCGTAATTATTATATTTTACAACGAGAAGAACTCGACACTTCTTAGGACTGTTCACAGTGTCATCAATCGATCTCCTGCAAAGTTGATCAGGGAGATTATACTAGTCGATGACTTGAGCAGTCTAGAAGAGATCAAGGCACCCATTTTAGAAGACTATATATCGCAACATTTTACAAAAGTCAGAGTGATCCGGAATAAAGAAAGACTTGGGTTAATAAGAAGCAGAATTGTGGGAGCTGACGCTTCCAGTGGCAGTTTCCTGGTATTTTTTGATGCGCACATTGAGGTCAATTATAATTACCTTCCACCTTTACTTGAACTAATGGTGCTAAACTACACGACAATTCCCTGCCCTACCATAGATACCATACCTCCCTTCACCTTTCAGTGTTACACAGGTGCAAGGTATCGTGGAATCTTTGATTGGTCATTGACTCACAGGAAAGTTCGTGTCCATGGAATGGATAAGACTACACCGCATTCTAACCCAGTTATGTCAGGAGGTGCGTTCGCTATAACTAGAAAATGGTGGGAAGAACTTGGGAAGTATGATCCGGGATTGAAAATTTGGGGCGGAGAGCAATTTGAGCTTTCTTTTAAATCTTGGTTATGTGGAGGAAGTCTGGTTGAAGTGTCATGCTCCAGGGTTGCACATGTATTTCGACCACTTCCATACCTCAAGGATGTTTTACAAGACAACACAATAGAGATAAACTTACAGCGTGTAACTACAGTTTGGATGGACGAGTTTAAAGAATACGTGTTAAAAAGGAGACCTTTAATGCAGCAAGCAAGACCAGGAAATATAACTCAACAGTTAGCATTAAGAGCCAGACTACAGTGCAAATCATTTAAATGGTTTTTGGAAGAAATTGCCCCGGACATTCTTCAGTATTTCCCTATAGTTGACCCCCCATCGTCCGCTTGGGGTAGAATCAGAAGTAATTTTAACACATCCTTGTGTATTGTTGCTAGGGAAGATCAACTATTTGTGGACGATTGTTCGAAACAATCCACTGACAATTACTTTCACTTAAGTTGGAAACATCACATAATGGTAAATAATTGGTGTATCTCTCAAGTAAACAGTTGGGATAAGAAAAGCTTGACTTTAGTTGAATGTATGTTGACAGAGAATAGACCAGCACAAATGTTTGCTTGGAATCGTCAAAATGGCCGTATTGTTAACTACAACACTAATAACTGTGTAGATGTTAACATTACAACATTTCGAGTTGTCTCCCAACCTTGTAACTTTACGATCCTGACACAATCTTGGCACTTCGATTGGTTTAATGCTACGGAAGCCGACAGAGTATGGGAGTTGGCTGCATCAACTAGATTTTTATTAAATTGATTATTATTTAAATAGTAATTAATTAGTGTGTTGTTACGATATGAAAAAATGGAGCAAAGAATTGTCAAAGATGTTGTCAAGAGATACTTGGTCGATCACAACTAAAGTCTGTTTTCTAATTATCATAAAAATAATGTTTTCGTCTTTCACAAACCATCTATTATTATATTCACAGTTATTATTATAGTATTCACAGATGTATTATGTTCGCAGCAGTTATTATAGTTTTCGCATGCTATTTATTATTATCATACCAAAACAACATTAATAAATTGAACAAACAAGAAAAAGTTACGATATTTCAACTGAAAACTGTGCATTGCCGTTAAACAAGACATGTTCAATGACATGCCCGAACTGACCAAGGTTATTTGCGGTTTCAAATATGGTTTGTTAGTCATTTGCGAACTTAAAATCAAGCACAGCATCCAAAAAGAGATGAAATTTTAGTCACGACTTTCAACATGTGTATTATCAATCTACTGTGAATTTAGACCTGCCAATCGACGAACAGACAATAGAAACATATACTGCACAGGTATATAAATTCCTCAAGAACAGCAAACATTTAACAAGAATGACAGCTACAGAGTTCTGTGCTACAAGTGGTATTCTCTGTCGGAGACTTGCTGCGTCGTTTCGACGGACAGAGCACATGTGGGAGAACACGAAAGTAGTATTGTCCCAGCAAGATGATACATAGGACCTACTAAGACATGTCAGTAACAGGTCACTAGCAGGTCATCAAAGGTTACTAACAGGTCAGTTAACAGGTCTTTAGCATGTCAAAGATGGATGCGAGCAGGTCACTAAAAGGTCACTCAGGTCACTAACAGGTCAGTAGTTAAAGATGATCATTAACAGGTCAAGTCACACGGTGGGGGATCGGATCGGTGGTGGGTCACACCGGATAAATCGGATGAACCCGGTTAAATTGTGTATCTAATGATAAAAAATGTGTGTGGTATATATATATATATATATATATATATATATATATATATATATATATATATATATATATATATATATATACTTTTAATAAACACGTGTTTATCTTATATATTTTGTGTTATAATAATATGAATACAGCTACTTTATTTATTTTATTTACTAGAATATTTGTCTTTTAAATCGCAAAAGCTACTAGTTAAAATAAACACATTTCTTGTTATAACACACAAGATACACAGAACAGGTGTTATCGTTTACCACGAGTATGTTCAACGGTCGTTATCCTCAAGTGTCAAAAATGACCGCGAGTAAGGAGTATGGACTTGATAAAAACGGACTGACCAAGACAGCCCGAACAGGTTTTAATCGCTTATCAGGAGTAATTTCGCTAACCGTACTCGGCCGGTGTCAAAGTGAAAGTGATAAATTAGTTTCTGGGAGTGTGAAATTTTATAAGCAGCGAGTACTTTTTTGTTCTTACATTGTAAAAACCTGACCATGACAATGTAACACGGGACATCTATACACCACAAACGTTAATATTCTACAAACATTCTTCTGTGACTTTGACCAACGGTTCTCATTATTTTATGCTTATAGTCAAGTGGTTCTCACATTGTAAAACCCTGACCACGACAATGTAAAACCCGTGGCATATAGACACCACAAAAACTAATATTCGCCAAACATTCTTCTGTGTTAATGACCAATGGTTTTCATTATTTCACGCGTATATTCAAGTGGTTCGCACATTGTAAAACCCTGACCATGACAATGTAAAACCCAGGACATATAGACTCCACAGAAGCTAATATTCTCCAAATAGTCTTCTGTGCCTTTTGATAACGGTGCTAATTATTTTACGCTTATATTCAAGTGGTTCTCAAATTGTAAAAACCTGACTGACAATGTGACAACCATGTCGTACAGTCGCCATAAAAGCTAATATTCTCCAAACATTTTTATGTGCCTTTTGCCAATGATTCTCATTCCTTTTATGCTTATATTCAAGTGGTTCTCACATTGTAAAAGCCTGACCATGATAATGTAAAATCCATGACATATAGACACCACAAAAGCTACTATTCTCCAAACAGACGTTTGTGCCTTTGGACAATGGTTCTCCTTATTTTATGCTTATACTCAAGTGGTACTCACATTATAAAATCCTAACGATGGCAATGTAAATCCCGCCGATCACGGGTGTTAATGTTTGTTAGTGGTTCTCACATTATGGACCCTCAGGTCGCTAGGCACCACAACTACTAATATTATTCAAATATTCTTAGATGTATATAACATATACATCTATAGCGCATTTCACAACATTTATGTATCAATAAAGGTCATAGTACCATATTTTCATATGGCAAACCACGCTTTTATCAGCTAGCTAAATTAACACGTCGCACGAAAGCACATTTCAGCCCTCTCTCACTAACAACATAGCTCATTTGGCAAGTTTTTATTTGTGTAAACTCCTCGTTTATGGTTTTTTTCACAACTAGACAAGCCACTTTTACTGATTTTCTATATCTTTTATTAGTTGCATAAATTTTCATACCATACGAAAACATATTTCAGTATTTTTGCAGTAACATCATAACAAATTGTATCATGTTTGTATTTGTACGTCTGCCCCATGAACCATTAAAAACAATTCACAACTAACCAACCCTTATCTAGTGATTTTTGTTATGTTTTATCGGTTGTCTAAATTATCATACCATACGAAACCATATTTCAGTACTTTTACACAAACAGCATAACAAATGTTGTCATGTTTTTATTTTGTAAGTGTATCATTTAACTTTTAACACAACTAGCGCTTTTACTATGTTATCATACCACAAGGAACCTTTTTTAGTAAGTTTCCACTAACAACATAACAAATTCTGATATGTTTTTATTTGTGGGCCTGCGTCATTTATCAATTGTAGTGATTTTCGTAATGTTTTGTCAGTAGTTGTCTAAATTATCATACCATACGAAACCAAACTTCAGTACTTTTGCACAAACATCATAAAACATTTACCATATTTTATGTGTGGTCCTTTATCTCTCATTACTTTTTCGCAATTAGACAATGGTCTGTATTATCAGATGTCTAAGTTATGATAGCATACGAAACCATTTTCAGTATGTACCAGTAGGAACATAATAAATTTTGGCCTGTTTTATCTTTTGGACTTTATCACTTATCACGTTTTCACATCAATGCAAGTTGGTGGTATCACTTTTTTGGTGTGATAAAAGAGTATTTGTTTCTTTTCTATATTTACAGTTGCGCATTTCACGACATTTAGGCACAATACATGATGCCAATGAACTTATTTCCATATGGTAATCTGCATGTTGTATCCGTTTTATAAATTATTACCCCGTACGAAAAATAAAACATGCCAACACTTCTTACTAACTTCATACATCATTTTAACAAGCTTCTGTTTATGAAACGTTACCGTTTATCACTATTCGTAAAATATACAATACTAGCACTTGTCATACATAGCCCCTGTCAATACCCCGTGCTGATATCCCGAGCCGATAGCCCGTGCTGATACCCCTTGCTAATACCCCGTGCGGATATCCACTGTCAAGATCCGCTGCTGATATCCCATGTCAATTTCCGCTGCTGATATCCCCTGTTAATATCCGCTGCTGATACACACTGTCAAGATCCGATGATGATATCCCCTGTCAAGATGTGCTGCTGATATCCCCATTCAAGATCCGCTGCTGATATCACCTGTCAGGCCCTGTTGATGATATCCCCTATCAAGATCCGATACTCATATCCACAAATGATTCCCGCTGCTGACATCCCCTGTATTGATCCGCTATTGAAATGCTTTGGTGATATCCCTGTTACGAGTCGCTGCTGATACCCGCTGTCAATATTCCGACTGATATGCCCTGCTCGCCTGAACATGATAAAAACATTAACGGGATGGGTGTGTAATAATACAAGACACTAAGAAACAACAAAATGTTAATACATCACAGTTTAATACAACACAGTCACAAACCAGAAAACTAGACATTCATAGTCTTTTCATATATAATACATACTTTATTTATGAATATATGGACAAGTGTATATATATATATATAAATATTACAACAATTGAATAATTTTTAAAAAATTTAAATAAGACATGGAAAAATATTCAACGTCGAATGACGTCACTCTTCTTGAATTCTTAACAGTGGCCGTGTCAGACTACCGCTATTTGAAAAGTTCACGTTGGCGTGTGGTCAACCCTGAGTCACGTACCAGATGTAGCCAATCGGATCGCCGCCGCCGATCGCCGCGCGCGTGGTGTGACACGGACTCCGCGGAGTGTACATCTGTATAAATAAGATGCTCACTTGTTCTAAAACCTCACATCACACTACCAGTCTAGTACACACACTACCAGTCTAGTACACGCACTACCAGTCTAGTACACACACTACCAGTCTAGTACACGCACTACCAGTCTAGTACACACACTACCAGTCTAGTACACACACTACCAGTCTAGTACACACACTACCAGTCTAGTACACACACTACCAGTCTAGTACACACACTCCCAGTCTAGTACACACACTCCCAGTCTAGTACACACACTACCAGTCTAGTACACACACTCCCAGTCTAGTACACACACTCCCAGTCTAGTACACACACTCCCAGTCTAGTACACACAGTGTTGTTTCAAGACTCGAGAAGATGACTTCCTCAGTGACCTATTTTTTTCAGTACCAATGATATGATAAACCTTTAGGTGTTGGTGTTAACGCCGTAGCTGTATCATCATTCAAGAAACCATTTATCCAGATTCGTCGATACCACGGTGATACAAACATAAATATCCAACTAGAACAGATATCACGATGAGTCGACAATACTTTGTAGACCTCATCGAACTACGAGATGTTATTCTGAAAGAGTTTGATAGGGTTTGCAGTGTTTTTTCACAAAGTCCGATTCAACTGCGTCAGTTTCAAGCACATATGGTGCTTAAAACACCGGTACTACCACAACCAACGAAATGTCTACAACAACAGAGCAGTATTTTGGTAATCTTGAGATGTATCTCACACCCAACTACGAACCCACCTATGTACCTAGCAACCCACAACCAACCAGAACAGAAAAAGAAGACGTCAACCAAGTGACGAATACTACAAACGTGACTCCTTTTTATGAACAGTCAATTATACCATGAACACTTTTCTTATTTATTGTGGGAAATGTACGCGAATCATAAATAAAACATGTTTTATATATCTGAAACAATATGTCTGTTACGTTTTCTCTGGTTCGGTTTTAAGCATTGTAATATTTGTCTATGTGTATTGTCTGTTTCGTTGTACTATATGCTTTGTCTTGTGACAGAGAACCTTCTGTAAACTACAGAGGTTCAAAGCTATCCACAGTTCAAATACATCATTCACAGGTCAAGAATACAAGCTTATCCCCAGAACCTAGTTATCCACAGATCAGGAAAACCAGCTAAACTGCACAATACAGAGGTTCAAAACTGTCCACAGGTCAAGAATACCAGAACCTTCCAGCTCGAACAAGGTTAAAGGCGGGTCAGAGCCAGGTTAAACCCGGGTCATATACAATACGAGATAACACCTGAATTATAGTGTAATATTTTAATTCTTTTTGGTGTGTAGTACTAGGTGTTGTATAATGGTGTGTCGTGAAAAGTGTGTTGATATGACATGAAAGCTTAAAAAAGTACCAAATCCTACAAATGATATGTCTATAAATTGTAGTATATAGTGCCCATCGTACGTGTGTTTGTCTTAATTGGCTTGTTTACCTACATAAGATGGGTACCACACCTCATGTATGCCAAACTTGTGATTGGTGTTTTACCAGACACTTCACGCTAAGAACCCATATGACGGATGTGCACACAAAAAGACAACATCCCTGTGGACTATGTACCTGTATCTATACAGCTGCCTTAACAGTAAGACATCACCTACGCCGGAGACATGGCGATAATAACCATTCTAGTGTTGTGGGGATTATACAGCGACCATTAATGAAAGTTATTCCACCAATAGGTGTTGTCACATCAACAACAACCCCAGCTTATAACCATGATGATCGCCATCTCACTGATGTAACAACACACAAAAACCTGATGCTAATTGAACCCCAGTTGTCTGAAAAGCTAACCCATAAACCTACATATACACCACCAGATATTTTAACTACTTCTATACAAGCTTTGTATTATCAAATGAAACTAGTTTTGGATCGTGATGATATACCAATTCGGGATAAAGCTAGCCTCTATCAGCGAGCTTTACACCAGTATATGTCGCGTCTCGAGCAATTTCGGAACAGACCCCTGGGTCTATTAGATACCCACCCAAGGCATATAGCTGCTGTAAAACCCGTACATAAAGTTGCTCTACCAATTAAGCAACCGTTAGAGGAGGTCGAAGTGCGCGCTGATCCAATAAAGGTAACAGCCATACGCAGATCGAGAAGAACGAAAGCTAAACCACAAAGTAAAATTCCTACATCTACTCTCACATGGGATGAATGGTAGACCGTATAATGGGGTTGTCATACCAGTATTATAGTAGAAGGAGCATGGTCAAACCAAAAAGTTGTCCAACGGAGCTGGTTTCACGTTACCGCGATTGTAATTTGTAGATCCAGATGAGTTTCGATGTGGTGTTTTGACTATATCTTGAATAATGCTGCGCCAACCACACCCACTGACATACCACATTTTCGCCTGATACAACAGATCACAGACTCTTATGCTGATCGTATGGCGGACTTTTAAAATGAGGTTTATATTGGAATTATATCAACGTATCTAGCTGTTGCTTGTGTATTCGTCGAATTAAAATCTGTTTGACAAGCTCATAAGCACACCCACGGCAAAGATTCAGAAAAACCGGAATTTGTTTACTCTCAAAGTTTGATCAATAGCGGTAGTCTGACACGGCCACTGTTAAGAGTTCAAGAAGAGTGACATCATTCGATGTTGAATATTTTTCCCTGTCCTATTTTAATATTTAAAAATTATTTAATTGTTGTAATATATATATATATATATATACTAGTCCATATATTCATAAATAAAGTATGTATTATATATGAAAAGACTATGAATGTCTAGTTTTCTGGTTTGTGACTGTGTTGTATTAAACTGTGATGTATTAAACATTTTTTTATTTCTTAGTGTCTTGTATTATTACACACCCCTCTCGTTAATGTTTTTATCATGTTCAGGCGAGAAGGGGATATCAGTCGGAATATTGACAGCGGGTATCAGCAGCGACTCGTAACAGGGATATCACAAGGGCATTTCAAAAGCGGATCAATACAGGGGATGTCAGCAGTGGGAATCATTTGTGGATATCAGCAGCGGGTATCATTTGTTGATATCAGCAGCGGATATTGACAAGGGATATCAGCAGCAGGGCCTGACAGGTGATATCAGCAGCGGATCTTGACAGGGGATATCAGCAGCGGATCTTGACACGTGGATATCAGCAGCGGATATTGACAGGGGATATCAGCAGCGGAACTTGACAGGGGATATCAGCAGTGGATCTTGACAGGGGATATCAGCTGCGGATCTTGACAGTGGATATCCGCACGGGGTATTAGCAAGGGGTATCAGCACGGGCTATCGGCTCGGGATATCAGCACGGGGTATTGACAGGGGCTATGTATGACAAGTGCTAGTATTGTATATTTTACGAATAGTGATAAACGGTAACGTTTCATAAACAGAAGCTTGTTAAAATGATGTATGAAGTTAGTAAGAAGTGTTGGCATGTTTTATTTTTCGTATGGGGTAATAATTTATAAAGCGGATACAACATGCAGATTACCATATGGAAATAAGTTCATTGGCATCATGTATTGTGCCTAAATGTCGTGAAATGCGCAACTGTAAATATAGAAAAGAAAAAATACTCTTTTATCACACCAAAAAGTGATACCACCAACTTGCATTGATGTGAAAACGTGATAAGTGATAAAGTCCAAAAGATAAAACAGGCCAAAAGTTGTTATGTTGTTACTGGTACCGTACTGAAAAATGGTTTCGTATGCTATCATAACTTAGACATCTGATAAAACAGACCGAAAATCACTAATATCGAATTGTCTAATTACGAAAAAGTAATGAGTGATGACGGACCACAAATAAAACATGGTAAATGTGTTATGATGTTTGTGCAAAAGTACTGAAGTTTGGTTTCGTATGGTATGATAATTTAGACAACTACTGTTAAAACGTAACGAAAATCACTAGAATTGATAAATGACGCAGGCCCACAAATAAAAACATATCAAAATTTGTTATGTTGTTAGTGGAAACGTACTGAAAAACGGCTGCTTGTGGTATGATAACGTAGTAAAAGCGTTAGTTGTGAATAAAGTTAAATGATACATTTACACAAATAAAAACATGACAACATTTGTTATAATGTTTGTGTAAAGGTACTGAAATATGGTTTCGTATGGTATGATAATTTAGACAACCGATAAAACATAACAAAAATCACTAAATAAGGGTTGGTTAGTTGTGAATTGTTTTTAATGGTTCATGGGGCAGTTGCACAAATACAAACATGATACAATTTGTTATGATGTTAATGCAAAAATACTGAAATATGTTTTCGTATGGTATGACAATTTAGGCAACTAATAAAACATATAGAAAATCAGTAAAAGTGGCTTATCTAGTTGTGAAAAAAACCATAAACGAGGAGTTTACACAAATAAAAACTTGCCAAATGAGCTATGTTGTTCGTGAGAAAGGGCTGAAATGTGCTTTCGTGCGACGTGTTAACTTAGCTAGCTGATAAAAGCGTGGTTTGTCATATGAAAATATGGTACTATGACCTTTATTGATACATAAATGTTGTGAAATGCGCTGTAGATGTATATGTTATATACATCTAAGAATATTTGAATAATATTAGTAGTTGTGGTGCTTAGCGACCTGAGGGTCCATAATGTGAGAACAACTAACAAACATTAACACCCATGATCGGCGGGATTTACATTGCCATGATTAGGATTTTACAATGTGAGAACCACTTGAGTATAAGCATAAAATAAGGAGAATCATTGTCCAAGGCACAGAAAACTGTTTGGAGAATAGTAGCTTTTGTGGTGTCTATATGTCATGGGATTTACATTGTCATGGTCAGACTTTTACAATGTGAGAACCACTTGAATATAAGCATAAAAGGAATGAGAATCATTAGCAAAAGGCACATAAGAATGTTTGGAGAATATTAGCTTTTGTTGGGTCTATATGTCATGGGTTTTACATTGTCATGGTCAGGGTTTTACAATGTGAGAACCACTTGACTATAAGCATGAAATAATGAGAACCGTTGGTCAAAGTCACAGAAGAATGTTTGTAGAATATTAACGTTTGTGGTGTATAGCTGTCCCGTGTTACACTATCACGGTCAGGTTTTTACAATGTGAGAACCACTTGACTATATGCATATATTAATGAGAACCGTTGGTCAAAGTCACACACGAATGTTTGTAAAATTTTAGCGTTTGTGGTGTCTAGATGTCCCGTGTTAAATTGTCATGGTCAGGTTTTTACAATGTGAGAACCAAAAATTACTCGCTGGTCATAAAATTTCACACTCCCAGAAACTAATTTATCACTATCACTCTGACACCGGCCGAGTACGGTTAGCGAAATTACTCCTGATAAGCGATTACAACCTGTTCGGGCTGTCTTGGTCAGTCCGTTTTTATCAAGTCCGTAGTCATTACTCACGGTCATTTTTGACACTTGAGGATAACGACCGTTGAACATACTCGTGATAAGCGATAACACCTGTTCTGTGTATATCGTGTGTTATAACAGGAAATGTGTTTATTTTAACTAGTAGCTTTTGCGACTTAAAAGACAAATATTCTAGTAAATAAAATAAATAAAGTAGCTGTATTCATATTATTATAACACAAAATATATAAGATAAACATGTACTTATTAAAAGTATATATATATATACAGCACACACATTTTCATCATTAGATACACAAATTAACCGGGTTCATCCGATTTTTATCGCGTGTAGCCCACCCGCGATCCGATTCCCCACCGTGTGGGGGAGGGGAGGGACACGAGGCCGGACCGTGACTTGCCCTGTTGATGCTCATCTTTAGCATACTACTGACCTGTTACTGACCTGAGTGACCTTTTAGTGACCTGCTCGCATCCATCTTTGACATGCTAAAGACCTGTTAACTGACCTGTTAGTGACCTTCACTGACGTGCTAGTGACCTGTTACTGACATGTCTTAGTAGGTCCTATGTATCATCTTGCTGGGACAATACTACTGCTCACGAGTACAATGGAGTCAATTCTCTGCACCTTTTTCAACCTTACTTTTCTGTATAAGGATATACCAGCCGAAGACGGATGTGGCGGGCCATTGGTGTATATAAACCGGCGACACATTGCACTTCCATTCTCAGGACTACATGCTGCTGGAAATCTAGTAGAGGACTATGGTCCTGCTACATGATTGATCCAGCGGAAGTTTGAGAATGAACGCTGAAGAAGAAGAAGAAAACAATTAAATTAAACAGAGCAGTAGTGCAACAACATAATCTATAACTCTTCGTTTCCCTCTACCTGTTGATATTCACCTGTAGTGATAGTCATCATCGACTGCGATGGACGGTCACACATTAGAGAGATACAACAACAAAAGTCTGAAACTGTTATCATCGTCTGCGATGGACGGTCACACATTAGAGCGATACAACAACAAAAGTCTGAAACTGTTATCATCGTCTGCGATGGACGGTCACACATTAGAGCGATACAACAACAAAAGTCTGAAACTGTTAACATCAACTGCGATAGACGGCTATTAAAAAAAGCTTGCAGTAGAAGATATCCATAAATTACGTCAACACGATTTTGTCCATTTTTAACACTTTACCACCCATGTCAATTTTTAACTCTCACCACCCATGTCAATTTTTAACCTTTTACCACCCATGTCAATTTTTAACCATTTACCACCCATGTCAATTATTAACCCTTTACCACGCATGTCAATTTTTAACCCATGACAACCGCTGTGCAACTTGTAGAAAACTGGCAACCAAATCACAGATTAAAACAAGTTAGTCCTTAGCCATGTCAATGAAATAAAAGACAGCTATCACCTCCCAGACAAGAGACAAGAATTGTAAAGATAAGACAAATATTTACCACCACACGCAAGTTTTACATTAACGGAAGTCAAGACACAATTAAGAGATAATGCGTCGAAAAGTTCCGACCCAGTAAATCTTATGAAAGCAACAAAGAAAACAATAGACATCTACCCAGAATAATGGATCCATGTATATACAGATGGGTCTGCTTTTAAAGCCACCATCAAAGCAGTTTATGGTGTCTATATTGATTATCTAGACAGAACGTCTGATGAGTTGTTTGATGCCTGTTGGGAGATATGTTCTAACTATGAAGCTGAAATAACAGCACTAGAAGTTGCCGTGTACCGCCTTTCAATCAAAGTCCAAAACATTGTGATTTTTACAGATTGTATGTCTGCTCTTCAAGCACTAGAATGTGATGGACATTGTAAACTTGAGCTGGTTGGAATATATCACCATGCAAACCAGCTGCTTACATCTTATGACGTCAGCATTGTTATGCAGTGGATTCCTGGACACTCAAGCACACATGGCAACGATTAGACAGACAGACTAGCAAAGAAGGGAGCACAGCAAGAACAGCCTTATACACAAAAAATGCTTGACATGGTTAAAATGATGTTGAAATCTGTGAACAAAGAAAATTGGATGAACAGATGGGTCATGGGAAATATTGGGAGGGAAATCTAAATATATGACCAGCCCATCCTAAAGACAACATCAACCTCCTAGTATGGAAAGACCAGAGTATCATCTTCAGACTGCGCACACATATATAGCTTAACAATCACCTGAACAGAATACAACCACAGCACACTCTAGGGTGATGAATGTGCACTCATCCCTATGAAACTATTGACCACCACCTTTTTAAATTACCAGAGCTGGATGAAATCAGAAAAATGCTTCTTCCTCCAGGGCCAAATAAATGGAACACATTATATGGAATAAAACAACAACTCACAAACACATGCATATATCTTACAATCGCATTAGGTCAAAGGACATGAGCCCATGGACCGCTGGATTAGCAACCAACCACCAACCACCCACTGCTGTCAATTACTGTCAAGTCTTCTATGCCCCACTGTCTAGCTATGTTAACCAAATTTAATACATGTCCAAAACAAATATGTTTCCGTCGTATCATCACTGCCAGAAGTGATAATTGATAATCTGCAAGTTTGTTTATATTCTGTCGAACAAATATATTTATCTTGTACTACATATAAATAAATCTTAACGAAACTCTATAGCACTTGTTTTCAAACGCCTGAATCCTTCTCTTCATGTCTGCATTGAGTGTCCAACTAACACATCCGTACAACAGAATGTTTAGCGCTAGCGATTGAATAGATTGATCTTTAGCATACAAGTGTACATGTGGCTTGAAATTGCCCCTTCTTCTGCATTCCATCTTAAAATCCTGCTAGTTATTGTGATCATCATTATGTGCGCCCTTGAGTTGGAGGGACCTGAAGGGAGAGTAAAGAATAGCGACAATAGTACCTGTTTCAGGAACATGAAGAGGCAGTAAAGAATAGCGACAATAGTACCTGTTTCAGGGACCTGAAGGGGGAGTAAAGAATAGCGACAATAGTACCTGTTTCAGGGACCTGAAGGGGGAGTAAAGAATAGCGGCAAATATACCTGCCAAGAATGTCGTAAGAGGCGTCAAAAATGATTGAGATTGAGCTTGTTGTTCCAACACATAAGGGATCAAAGCGACCCAGAAGTCATGCTGAAGGCGGATGTGTCAGGCCGAAAGGCGCAGATATCATAACAATGCTGAGAACCATGACACAATACATCGTATTCATCCGGCTACATTCTGATCTATATAAGTTTGAGAACGAATACAGGAGAAAAAAGACTATTGTGTTAAAGGGACAGGAAAGCGGAATAGATAATAGTAACAATACACAAGTCATGAATGTTAGAAGAAGCGATCAATGAGCTTGACATATGGTTAGCTACCTCGCCCCCGATGTGCTGAAACTAGCGGAAGACTAAGAATAATATTGTTTGTTTTTGTCCTGATGAAGACTTTTTAGTCGAAACGTTGTCTGTCTTCGTTGATGTTGTTAATGTGTTATGTACTTTGTTGCAATGCTACTTACTAATTTCTGTTTTCGTTCATTATTGTTCTGTGTTGCACCAGCCTCACAACGGTAGTGCGTTTGGTAGTTCCAATTCACTCAAAATATAACCAGGTCCGTTCTATCGACACCGAATCGCCATGAAACTTAAGTAAACAGGTTGACGGTACTTGCCAACCCCCTCCCCCAATGATGTGATTTTGTCAATACATTAAACCAGTGATTTGAGAACGCACCAATCGAGACAATGACTATTACAAAAGCAAAGAACATCACGTAAAAGTAGTGGAGTATCCTCACAACCACAAACATAGAACAACCGTATTAGTACTACAAGGATCTTCTAGGTCTACTTGTAAACATAAATAACATAGAAACAGAATAATGTTGCTTACTCTGGACTGTCCAGCCCCTAGCAATGCAAAAGCTTCCGACTGTCCAGCTCCTAAAATTGTACTCCAGAGCTCCGGAATGTATAGCTCCTAGAATTATACCCTAGAGCCCCTGATTGCCTGCTTCTGGCGTTGTACCCTAGAGCTCTGGACTGTCCAGTTCCTGACATTGTACTCTAGGGTTTCAGACTGTCCAGCTCCTGAAATTGTACCCTAGAGCTCCGGACTATCTAGCACTTAGCATTTCACCCTATTAACTAAATTGAATTAAACATTCTGCTGGGACTTGTCAGAGCTTAAGAATAAGCCCACATCTAAAAAGTCATCATCCATCATCCATTCTCTCTTTCATGCATCATATGTTCATTCATACATCCATCATCCATTGTCATCCATATATCATCTATCCATTCATCCATATGTCATACAGTAATTAATTCATACATAGTCTACTCATTCATCCATCCATCATTTCTTCAATCATCCATTCAGAATTTATTCATTCATCCATCCATCATTGACTCATTCATTTATCCATCCATCAAAAATTCCTTTATCCGTCCATTCTATATTCATCCATCCATCCATCCATCCATATTATATTTATTAGTTAATTAATAATTCATTAATTAATTCAACAAAATCATTAATTAATTCATCCATCCATCATCTCTTCATTCATGCACAATCATCCGTTCATATATTCATCCATTATATATTCATTCATCATCCATAATCTATTCATCAATCCATCATTTCTTCAATCATCTATACATCATCTACTCATTCAGCCTTTCATCATCAATTCATTTATTAATGCATCATCCATTTTTTTCAATCATCAGTCCATATTTTAATCATTCATTCATTCATTCATTCATTCATGCATCTATAATTCATTCATCCATCCATCATCTATGAATTCATTAATCCATCATCTATTCATTCATCCATCATGTGATCATTAAATAATTCATCACCTATTAATTCATCCATCCATCACCTATTCACTCATCCATTCATCATCTTGCCAGGGCCCGATAGGGAAGCAAATAATAACAACACTGATTTTCTTCCATGTATTTATTAAGAGGCGACTAAGAAGGTTATCAGGTGGAGTTGATTATACCATATCATATAGGGTCAAAGTGACCCAAAGCCATGCTGAAGTCGGTTGCATTATGTCTAAAGGTCCAGATATCGCAGCAAGTATTTTATTGTCACATTTATAGATATGTCACATATATAGAATGTATTAATTTATTTTGGAATATACAAGTTATGAAGATTTCACATGTTTAAATTTACTAGTATTGCTAATTTTTTGTTGTTGAATTTTTTTAAGGTTTCAAGTGATTCAAATCTCTTCAACTAGAAGATCTTGCAGAAATAAGGTTAACATCTTCTGCTACATCTGCGGTAAATACATCCTCGTTCCTAATAGGAATCCAGTCACAACTTTCATAAAGCAAGCTTACCATGCGTATTTTGGTATAAAACTTTGTGAACATTATGAACCAGAGATTGGAGACTGTTCATTGACAGCTGCAAGAGAACACTAAAATGTATTCTGCTTCACAATAGCAATCAGTTTGCTTCTGTACCCCTTGCTCACTCGACTACACTGAAGGAGAAGCATGAAACGGTGAAGTATGTGCTGGATAAAGTTTCTTATTATCAGTATGAGTGGTATATTTGTGTTGACTAGTAAGTAAAGTAACCCATAGCATTTATTAATGCCGTAGGGGTGTGAGATGTTAGCGATCTCACATTTCACCGGCTCTGCAAATGAGGGCGGTAGCCATCTCCTCTCCCTCGCAGTCTTTACCTCCCGGATTAATCCGGTACCCATTTAAGGCTGGGTCGACCTGGGAGCCGTTGCGATCTGAAAACATTTCCGCCTCAACTGGGGAATGAGCCCAGGACCACTCATATGCGAAGCCAGTGAGTGTTGACTAGAAGATGGTGAATTTCCTTTTGGGACAATAGTCTGGCTTTACAAAGTACCCCTGCTTTCTGTGCATATGGGATAGTAGGGAAAGGTCTCAGCACTATACCGAGAAGGACTGGCCTGCATGAGAAGAGAATCGGTGCCGGTTAGATCAAAGAACACCGTCAACAATCCTCTGGTAGACAGAAACAAGATACTATTCCCACCGCTGCAAATCACGCTTGGCTTGATTAAACAGTTCACCAAAGCCCTGGGCAAGGATGGTGGCTGCTTCACTTACTCGTGCCGCGCTTTTCCAGGATTAACCTTAATGAGGTTGAAAGGTGGCATTTTTGATGGTTCTCAAGTTCGTCAGCTCATCAGAGATCCTGAGTTTGAAAAATCAATGAACAAATTGGAAATGAAACCATGGAACGACTTTGTTCCGGTTCTGAAGAATTTTTTGGGCAACACCATAGCCAGTAACTATGAAGAAGTTGTCAACAATATGCTGACTGCTTTCAAAAACCTTGGATGCAACAAGAGCATAAAAGTGCATTATTTATTATCGCATATGGATCGGTTTCCCGAGAATCTTGGATCAATGAGTGACAAGCAGGGAGAGAGGTTCCATCAGGACATAAAAGAGATGGAGACTAGGTATCAAGAACATTGGAATGCAGTAATGATGACTGATTACTGCTGGACTCTTCTCTTCATTTATATAATTCCATGTTTGTAACATTTAATAAATACATTCTGTTAAATACTTTTTATGTGAGAAATGTAACACATAAGTCAACTACTAATATCAACTATAATATGAATGTAAGGCTATAGTCAGAGAATATAATTTAAAAAAAATCAATTTAGGAAAAAAAACTTTTCTAGTTTGCCCACTGCGGTCGGTTCTGTCGATGCCGGTCTGTAAGAACAGGTTCTCTGTAGAATATTTGAGTCTAACCACCAGCGTCGTGTAGCCGGTTTCTGACCATGTGAAATTCGACGAGCTGCTGGCATTGATTGGAGGATGAAGATACAAATAGATTCCTGAGGTGACACAGCCGTATCGAGTGTGCTTCGACAGGAGTTGTGCCTCTGGATCTTCCACTGCGCAAAGGTTCTGCCACTGAGCCAGTTTGTTGAAATCGCACTTTTCATATATCCAAAATTTCATGACTTTTCATATATCCAAAATTTCATGACTTTTCATATATCCAAAATACTTTATTTGTTCAATATTGACTTATATCTTTTAATAGTCATTTTTCTCCATACGAAGTGTTGTTAGAATCTCTTTGTTCATTCTCTTTCCATGAAGTTCTCTATATTCTTCTATATATCCACATCTCAAAGGCATCCATTCTGTTTTCTATTTGTTTGTTCGTTGTCCATGTTTCTGAGTCATACACCAATAGAGAATTGATGTAGAATTTTATAATTTGATTTGTAATTTGTTTATAATTGTTTTTAGATGTCAATATATTCCTCGTGTCATTGAACATGCTATGTTTGCCATACCCTTTTACTTCTGTTTCACATCTGCCAATTTTTGTATATTGTCCATTCCCAGGCGAATGATGGTTTATAGTATCCACACTTGCCGATTAGTCCTAGGAGTGGAATCTTCAGCTGTCATTACAAGGCCAGATGTGTAATCTTGCTTGCATTTAAGTCCATGTTTGTTCAAGGCTATCTTGATCTTTTCTATCCATGGATTCCTTGGTCTATTTTGGCTTTATGTCCGGATATTATATTGTTATATGCTCCTATTTGTATTTGTTGTGGATGCATTATCATAAGATGACCAAATCATTTTACTTGCTGTCTTTTGATATGTTCAATACATGATATTAAATCAACTATGTTCCTAATTACCTCTTTTTTATTTTATCTAGTTTAGTAACCATTGCAGTTTTTCTCAGACACTTCACTTCACATGTCTAAGGGTAGCCCACCCGAATTGTCAAGGCATGCCGAAATCGGATGTGCTAGGCCTACAAGGCGCATAACGGTGGCACAACGTAATCACGCTCCCGGCGGAAATCGCACGGATATCCGTGATGGTTGCAATGGAGCGAACGAAAAACAAACAAACAAACTTCACATGTAACGATTTTCCTTTGTTGCGAAGCTGTTAAAGACTATGTTTGACATTAGCAGCACAGTGTTGGTATAGAAATTATAGATATTATCCTTTTTTTATATTTCCACCTT
This sequence comes from Meghimatium bilineatum, assembly GCA_034231615.1. Classification (NCBI taxonomy): domain Eukaryota; kingdom Metazoa; phylum Mollusca; class Gastropoda; order Stylommatophora; family Philomycidae; genus Meghimatium; species Meghimatium bilineatum. The sequence goes on along the minus strand of CM067308.1, from coordinate 51,680,192 downwards.
GATCTTTGCGTGGAGAAGTAATGGAGAAAGCTTGCAAGTCACCATGTTTGCTTGTGGTGTGTAGTGACGATGTTCCAATGACTAATCTTCTAACTAATTGTTATATATCCATTGGTGTTTTATAAAATTTTATAACGTCTGTATTTTGTATGTTAATTTTCATGTTGTACTTCTTACATGCTAATAGCAATGCATTGGTGTGCTTTTGTACATTTTTCTTATCTTCTTATATTAGACTTTGATCATCGGCAAATGATGGTTCATTGATTTCATTATTAAGTTCCTCATCATGTTTATTTGCAATGTTTTTATCTTTGTTGATGTGAGCTTCTTTTATTATTCTGTTCATGTGTATTTTGAAAAGTAGAGGTGAAAGCATGCATCCTTGTCTTACTCCAGATCTTGTTACCAAAGGATCATAGAGGTGAAACAGAAGGTAACTATTTGGAGCACATTTAATATGATATAGTACTACACCTTGACGAAATTTGACATCTTTTTTGAACTTCTGAAGTTGAGTGGTTTGGCTCCAAAGAAAATGTGCCCTGATAGAGGTCAGAGGCAATAAAATGTCGACAACTGGCCTTTTGATTCTGTTGCCCAGCAGAAGATCACAGAATAGCGACACTGTTACTTGCCAGGCATGTCAGAAGATACGACTGAGGAGGTTGGGGGGGGGGACTGAATCTGGCTAGTTCTTCCCCGTTGGCGTTAGTGAGCGATAGGCCATGATAAAGTCGAATGTGTTAGCCCGAAATGATAAGAATATCACAGATAGGCTACAAACTATGGCACAACACATTTCGTTCTCTGGATCACAAAGTGCAAAAGTTTGAGAATTAACACAGAAGATTAAAAGTTGAGAATCATTGATTATAAAATGTTAAGAATATCGTTGAATTAATGTGAAACTACTTCGCCGGTAATAACTAGAACCAGATGTGAACATGGATCAAATTTTAGATATTTGGTCACGAGCGGGTTGATTCACTTCTAGCGCTTACTAATCATACAAGATTAACAACTTATTGATTGTTTTACGGTTCCCCATTGGGTTGTTGTATTGTTAATAAATAGCATTTGATTGAATTTCCCGTTCTAAAAGTATTATGGAATGAACAGTTGAGGTAACAATGAACACAGATGGAAACAGAAAATATGTTATTGACACACAAGAAATTGATAGAGCGTGGTTTTTTTTTATAATCTTCCGATTGGTTAAGTGCAGAGGTGTTTGGCTGACGGTGTTTGTCTCTAACGTGGCATCACCACAACTCCAACGTGTCACGAACATTATTATTATGTTTAATATTTGTTTCGTATAAAGTAGATTGACGTGTAGATAGTTGGTCCAGCGGTTCTCAATATTTAAGCTCTATCGGAACCCTTGAAATAAAATTCATGATTCATGGAACTCTTAAATAGATTATACATGTAATATATGTCCATGGATCAAATGAAGGCCTGCTTGTCCGGAACAGAGAGACGTTTAGAGTTTCCATGATGAAGACAACGTTCTGGAAAGAATGTATCACGTTATATATATAAATATACCCCAAATGGCTTAGTTTGAATAGAAGGAAAGTTGAAGTAAAGTGAACATCAAGATAAACGCACTCCCGAGTGCAACATCAAAGTCGATGTGATCAGTCCGAAGGAAATCAACATATTCAAATAATTAGGAGCATTAATAATATCAGATGGAAGATGTATTAAAGAAATGTAGAATTATCCAGGGAAAAGCAACATTGTACAAGATGAAGAAGATCATATGTAATATATTTTTGTCAGTTGATGTGAGAAATTGAGTTCTTAGAATTTATATAGAACCAATCCTGATGTTATTGACATATGTGAACATATTCTTATCAGGAGACAACATATTTTCTCTTCGCATCATCATTGAAGAATCACTCGAATTTCAATCCCCGCTCATAATCAACTTTGTTGACTTTGAAAAAGCATTTGATAGTCTTCATCGGCCTACGTTATGGAATATTCTACAGCAATACGGTTTTCCTACTAAAATAATCAATGTTATAAAAGCATTCTACACCAACTCACATTGTTGTGTTCAAACAAACACTGAGAAGTCAGAATGGTTCCAAGTTGTTACGGGCGTTAAACAGGGATGCATCATGTCCCCATTACTTTTCTGCGTCGCTATTGATTGGGTCATGAGAAAGAGCACTGAAAATGAGCTGACAGGAATAAAATGGATTAATAATACCGTTCTCGAAGATCTTGACTACGCAGATGACCTGGCCCTTTTGAGCGCAAACCACACAGATGCTCAATCTAAGCTTGACAATCTCCAACACTACTCAAATCAGATAGGGTTGAAAATCAACACATCAAAAACTCATATACTAGATTTTACGAGATCCAACGACAACATAGAAATTCAAAATGTTCCATTATTAAAAGTCAACAATTTTACATATTTAGGCACCAATCTAGCATTGGATGGAGACTCATCAAAAGAAATTTTACACCGTATTGCCCTTGCAGCGGGTGCTTTCAATAAACTACGCAACATATGGACGTCAAACACACTAAGAAACACCACAAAACTCAAGTTATTTAACTCCAACATCATCCCTATTCTATCATATGGGTGCGAAAGTTGGAAAGCCACAAAAGCCACAGATAAAAGACTCGACTCCTTTGAAAACAAATGCCTACGTACCATTCTGAACGTTAAGTGGAGTGACTTTAAATCTAACACTACTATAAGAGAGGAAAGCAAACAAACCTATATATCTTCCTTCATTAGACAAAGGCGTTGGACTTACATCGGCCATGTTCTCAGAATGAACAGCCTTAGAATTCCCCAGCAATCACTATATTGGGTGCCACCTGGAGTAAGAAGAAGAGGGAGACCTAGAGAAACTCTACGAAGAACCATTAATAGAGAAGGCATGTCAATGAACCTAAACAACACGCAACAATTGAAAGACCTGGCAACACAAAGACAGAAATGGAAAGCTATGGTTTCTGCCCTATGCGCCGCCTATGGCCCTGGAGGAACATAACATAACAATCCTGATGTATGAATGTGAAATCTGGGACAATCCGTAAAATATTAAAAATGATATGATGATGATGTTCGTCCGTCGTGATCGACGATGACCAAAAACTCAACCATAATAATAATAATAACAATAAATAATAAAATAATAAAGTTAATAGTGCGTTTTTAAATGACTAGCAAGTCCAATGCGCGCACAAAATGTTCTTTTACAGAATTGACAACAATAGAAGGTATCTGTGTGAGGTTGAGATGTTTTTTCTTTTCTACGTGTCCGCTTCTGTCTTGCAGTTTCTTGTCTGAATTCTTCTGCCGCTAGTGCTCCCGTTCTAATGCTGTAACGCCATGCTGTTCTATCCTGAGCGAGGCTCTCCCAAGCGCCTACGTCAATGTTAAGATGTTTCAAGGATGACTTGAGCGTGTCTTTGAAACGCTTTTTCTGTCCACCAGCTTTTCGAAATCCTGCCTTGAGTTCTCCATAATATATTTGTTTTGGCAAACGCGAGTTCTCCATACGCACAAGATGGCCTGCCCAGCGTGCCTGCGCCTTCATAAGTATTGACGTAAATTGAAAAACCACCATCCGTTCTGTAATTGATCATTATGCCTGCTGTTTCATTACTATGGTGTGTTTCCGTTAACATGGCTGTAAATAACAGGCTGAAAAGAGTAGGGGCCAGCACACATCCCTGCTTTACACCATTTGTGACAGGGAATGCAGGAGATACTCCTCCGTCGCAGATAACACTAGCCATCATACCGTCATGAAATTGTCGTATCACAGTGACAAGTTTTGGGGGGCATCCGAACTTTGTAAGCACCTTCCACAGTCCTTCTCTGTTAACGGTATCGAATGCTTTAGTTAAGTCCACAAATGTTGCTAAGAGTTCACTATGTTGCTCTTGTGACTTTTCCTGAATTTGTCGTGCAGAGAATATCATATCAACTGTACCACGACCTGCACGAAAACCGCACTGACTCTCTGGGAGTAGCTCGTTTAGTAGAGAATTATTTAATCTGTTGAGTATGACACGAGCGAGAATTTTACCAGCTATAGACAAAAGTGATATGCCCCTATGATTATCGCAAGACTGTTTGGTACCTTTGCCTTTATATAGGTGCACTATAGAAGCATCTTTTAGATCTTGAGGCAATGTACCAGAGTTCCAGAAAATACCAAAAATGTCAGTTAGTTTTTTAATCAGCAGTTGTCCGCCATTTTTATAAATTTCAGCAGGTAAGGCATCCAAACCTGGAGCTTTATCATTTGACATTTGTTTAATCGCTATAATAACCTCTTGACTGCTTGGGGGTATATCTAGTTCTTCTCTTATCCTAAGTTGTGGTATTCTGTTTATGACTTCTTCATTTATTACTGATGGTTTGTTTAGGATTTCTTCAAAATGTTCAGCCCAACGATTTAAGATGTCATTTTTATCAGTGAGAAGCTTCGACGAATCGGCATTTAATAGAGGTGGTGATCCCGATGAGCGTGGACCATAGATAGTTCTTAAAGCCTCATAGAATCGCTTATAGTCCTTTCTGTCTGCAAACATTTGAATTTCTTCAGCTTTTCGACTTAGCCATTTATCCTTTATCTCTCTAAGCTTCTTTTGACAAGTGTTACGGATCTTGTTATAGGCTACTTTCTTGGACGGTGAAGATGCTGCCCCTTGTAGTTTCTTGAAAGCTTTGTGTTTCTCTTCTAACAAGGATGTTATCTCAAAATTATTATCATCAAACCAGTCTTGGTGTCTATGTACCTTCACTCCCAAATGTTCCTTCGCTTTGGCGTAAATAATTCCTTTAAACGAAGCCCAGCTATCTTCAGATGTGGTATTAAGAAGATCTAAGTCTCCCAAGGCTACGTCGAGATCATTGGAGAGATTATTTTTTATATCGTGGTTACTCAACCGATCAGTGTTTAGGCGTTTTTCTATCTTTTGTCCCTGTGGACGTCTTTTTCTTGCAATGGTGAAATTTAGTTTGGATACTATAAGCCGGTGATCAGTCCAGCATTCAGCTCCCCACATTGCTTTTGTAACACGAACATCTTTGATGTCCCTTTTTCTGGTTATGATATAGTCTATAAGATGCCACTGCTTGGAGCGTGGATGCATCCAAGAGGTCTTTTTGCGCGTTGGCAAACGAAACATAGTGTTGGTGATAGTGAGTTCGTGCACAGAACATAGCTTTAAAAGAAGGGAACCATTGCTGTTACATTTACCGATCCCATGACGTCCAAGAACACCTTGCCATGTCTGGGAGTCTTTGCCAACTCGGGCATTGAAATCACCCAGGATAATGAGTTTATCAGTTCTCGGTGTACCAGATATAGCGGCATCTAACTCTTCATAGAATTTATCCTTTTCCTCATCAGGATTTGTCATTGTCGGCGCATATGCAGAAAGTAATGTGGCAAAGTTATTTTTGCTCACTTTCAATCGCAACGACATCAAGCGATCGCTAATTCCTCGAGGCAGCCCTGGAAATTTCTGCACCAGAGATGATTTTATAGCAAAACCAACACCTGATTCACGCCTCTCTGTGTTTTTACGTCCTATCCAGAAGAATGTATACCCTCCACCTCTCTCTGTCAGCTGACCCTCATCTGCAAACCGCGTTTCACTAAGTGCAACAATATCCAGATTATAACGGGCCAATTCTTTAGCAATTAGTGCTGTTCTTCTTTCTGGTCTGTTTACATCTGAGATATCCGTAAGTGTCCGAACATTCCATGAACCAACTAGGATTGATTCACACTTTGTTCTCTTCATATTTAATTAGTAAAGATAAGTAAATAAATGGGTTGAGAAATGACTAGCGCTGAAGTTGGTTTATAGTGTGGGAGAGTTGCGCTAATCGTCAACCACACTCTCTCTCTCCTGAGTTTTATCTTGGTCCAGTGGCAAGACAAAGTCGAGACAACTGGGAGAAAATCAGGTGCAGTGGATGGCCAGAGCGTACTATGTGTCTAACTGTGCCCTATGCTGTCCACACAGCTCTGCTGTTAGCGCCTATGTACCCGTTGAGTTACCTGCCAACTTCTTCCGAGTATTTCGCCGCAAACAGACTTTTTAAGCCTAGGTAGACAAAGCCTTTGTTAACAATGCTAGGTTGACTTATTTCTTAGCACTGTGAGTGTCCATAATAGCTACAGTGTGTCGCCCAATATCACATCGCCTGTAACAGGTTGACACCGTGTAAAAATAGGGCAGCCCATTTCGACACGGTCAGTGAACCCGCCCCAGCGGCGAGAATAGGTCACCAAATGAGATGTTTGTATCCGATTGACAATAACGGAAAAATCAAGTTTCTCTTTTGCCAGCGCTCGAATCTTGCAAATAGCAACATTAAAGTACGGAAACATATCCATTTATCACTTGAGTACACAATTAAACAACACAACTAGCACAATCCACGAAATTCTAATCACATAAACAGTGAGACAAAAACATCGCGACTAGCATGGTCGCCATCTTGGACACAGGTTGTGTCCAAGATGATATAGAGACAGCAGAGAAAAATGATATAGAGACAGCAGAGATGTGGTTTTATAGAAGAATATGCTCGTTCGCATCATACGGTGACAGTGAACATGTTTGGAAAAATCATGCGAGGAGGAAAGATAGAACACATAGTGACGACAGACAAGAGGAAGAATAAGAGCTATAGGGGAAGACCAAGAGAGAAGATGCGTGAGAACCTAGCACTGTAACGACAACCAACGACACACGGGATGGATCATAAGAAAAGTATGTTTATTTCCGCGTTCATTCTCACAGTTCCATTTCTTGTGCAGGATGACCCTATTAGATTACAAGTACGACATTGTCCATAGAACGAAAATAATCTGTGCCATTTGTTTTTATTTGAACCAATATCCAGACACATCCGACTCCGACGACAGAAGACTTATATAACACATATAAACAGAACAAATTTGAAAATGATATAAGATAGACCAAGTTAAAATGTTATATAAACAAATATGTTTGTCCAGGAAGTACTTTATTATTTGTGTTTTCTATTTCAGTAAAACGATGTACATAAATTATTTTAAATAAGTAAGATTATCCTGAGCTTAAAGCGTCTTGATACGTTCACATTGAGGATTTGAGGATGCTATTAAATATTAATGAACACTGATGATTTGGTGGGTTTTTCACAATGTGATAACACTGTAATTGATGATTTGATGGGTTCTTCACAATGTGATAACACTGTAGGTGATGATTTGGTGGGTTCTTCACAGTGTGATAGCTCCGTAGGTGATGATGAGGTTTCTTTACAATGTGATAACACTGTAGGTGATGATGAGGTTTCTTTACAATGTGATAACACTGTAGAAGACTATAGTAGCCACTTTAACAGCACCGCTGGTAACAAACGATATAGCTGATGAGGAACTGGTCTCGTTGGAGAATGTAAAAGAGACCACAACAAGAAAACATCAGATGGCACACCAGGGCCCGATGGAATACAGCCTCCTTAAAGATATTGCAGACGACCAGCTTAAAATAATTGTTGATGATTTCAATACGTCAGAAAACAGGATGAGTACCAGAAGAGTGGCTACACACCTACCTTCTCCCCCTGGCAAAGGCAGTCAAAAGACACCTCTGACATCAAGAATGATCGAATTACCTTACAAAATATCCACGACAAGTTGCTGGAGAGGATAATCGCTAGAAGACTGGCAATCGATTTAGAAAATAGAGGCCTACTTACTGACAATCAAGGTGCATATAGACTGAGGAGAGACACGACCACAGATGCGGCAATCCTCGGCTATCACATCTACGAGGGATTTCTTGCAAAGGAGGAAACACTGGTCGCCACGGTCGACCTAGAAGATGCTTACAACAGAGTCAGATTTGGCCCAGCTAATACATCTGCTAAGCGAACTCAGCATCGACTGATGGATAATTAGATGGATAGCAGTGGTGTTAATGTCCAGACATGTTGCTCTGAGATTGGGATCCTGGACATCAGAGATCAGAACTATAGCACCGGGTTTACCACAGTGATCGCCACTATCACCTGCACTCTTTAAAGTCTACACATACAAAATAGCGCAGGTTCAAGACGCTGGGCCCGGCAGGGTACTAACATATACGGACGACCTCTTTCTGTACAAGCACGGCAGAAACAGAAGAGATATGATTTATGACGTCCAGCGTAATCTAGAAGATTTGTCTCTCTGGTGTACTAACTGCAAGGTAGTTATCAATCCAACCAAGGCAGACATCGTCTGGTTCTCACTGAAATAACAAAATAGTCACAGACACATTGCCAGCAGTCTCCTGCGTGGGCATCACCATTGGCAGAGAGCAGACTATGAAATATCTAGGCATAACTTTTGATAGAAGTCTATCTTTCACGAAACATGTCGACAATATCATTCAAAAAGCAGGGAAGGGTGTCAGTGCAATCAAAATCATGGCATCTGCAGAGATGCCGCAGCTAACCCTTTTTCAGATGATGCACGCAATGGCATTATCTGTGTTGGACTATGGTTTAGGCTTATTGACACTGTACCAAGGACAGGTGGATACATTGGAGAGAGTTAAAAATGAGGTCATGAGAGCTGTCTTAAGATGCACAAGAGATACACCTATCGTGACCATGAGGTTTCTCCTAGACCTACCTAACATCAAATCAAGACATAAAATAGCACAGGTTAAAGAATACTTCAAGGTCGCTAATAATGATCATCACGTCTTACACCAATCTCAAGACAGCACAAAAGGAAAGCGAATCAAGAGAGGAAGGTCCTGGATGGTAGAAGCAGAAGATGATTAACTCAGAGGTTTGTGAGCTGGAGGAAGTGGGAAGAGGCTGTGAATGGATGACATTTCGAAATGAGAGAAACTTATTGACAACAGTGGTGATACAGATGGGAAGAGAGCGACGTGACTGGGCTGCGAATAGAGCAGAGGAAATGATCCAATAACTCATACTGCAGCATTCGAATCCACACGACGCAATAATTTACACAGACGGCTCAGTAACGTAAGAAACACATAGGTGTTGATGGGGTTTCGTGGTCTACCAAAATGGCAAGAAATTAGCTGAGAAGTCAGCTGCCTACCACACTACAGCATCGAGTATGAGAATGGATATAGAAGCGGTGACAGCAGCTCTCACTTGGCTGGCGACGCAACCACCAAGATACTCAATGATTCTATCGGACTCTCAAAGTATGCTGCGCAAGATAGAAAAGTGTATGATCAGAAGTGAATGGCTCACTCTTCTCAACAATGAGCAGAGCATTACATGGATTTACTGTCCTGGTCCTGCTGAGGTCAGGGGAAACGAAAGAGCCGATGTGTTGGCTGGTAGGACTGTGGTGAACGGTACCGAGATAAGAAGAGACAGGATTGAATTGATTAGAGCAGTCATGGATAACCTACGAGAAGACGAGGGGGAAGTCGAACATAACAATGTACATATTCAGAGAATGGAAGAAATGGGAGTGACTAGAGGTGATGGGAGAAAGTGCTCCCTCTACAGAAAGATCAGAAGAACGCGTAATCAGCAACTGACTGGGACACTGAGCTTATACACTTTTATATGACTGACAGAACGGCAAGCAGAGCATATATGGGAATGCCCTCAGTGTTGTGACGCTTGTTCCTAATCAAGAATCAAAAATGAATAAAATGATGATTTGGTTTCTTCACAATGTGATAACACCGTAGATGATGATTTGGTTGTGATAATACTGTAAATGATGAGGTAATAATCTACACTGTAAATTATGAGGTAACAATCTACACTGTAGATGGTGACTTAATAATCTACACTGTAGATGGTGATGTAATAATCTACTCTGATCAATTAAGAGTTATGAATGAGATTAAATATTCATCATCAACTCTCTGCTTAGGCAGATATAAATACTCACGGAAATGCACAAAACAGCATTAGCAGTAGTAGCAGTAGTAGTAGTAGTAGTAGTTGTAGTATTAATATTAACATTAGTAGCAGTAGTAGTACAAGTAATAGACGTAGTAGTTGTAGTGGTAGTGCTAGTAGTAGGAAAAGCAGTACTAATTTTGATATTAGAAGTGATAGTAGTAGTAATAGTAGTAGTAGTAATAGTAGTAGTAGTAGTGGTAATAGTAGTAGTAGTAATAGTAGTAATAGTAGTAGTGGTAGTAGTAGAAGTAGTAATAGTACTAGTAGTAGTAGTAATAGTAGTAGTGGTAGTAGTAGTAGTGGTAATAGTAGTAGTGGTAATAGTAGTAGTAGTAATAGTAGTAGTAGTAGTAGTAATAGTAGTAGTAGTAGTAGTAATAGTAGTAGTAGTAATAGTAGTAGTAGTAATAGTAGTAGTAGTAGTAATAGTAGTAGTAGTGTTGATAACAATAATAATAATAATACTTGCAGCAGTTTTAATAGTAGTAGTAGTAGTAATAGTAGTAATAATACTAAGGTCTATAATAATAATAATAGCAGCAGCAGCAGTAGTTGTAGTAACAGTAGAAATAGTAATAGTAATAAATAGTCATCATCATGTTGTAACAAATGATCATCACCACTTGTGATGGACGAACACAAACAATTTTAAAATATGGAAAATATTTTTTTATATTGCAAATGTGCAAATGTAGAATTTAATGAGAACAGACTGCACCAATAAGGTGTGAAAACAGTTACCCACCATACATAGAAACAAGAAGAGGGGTAAGACAAGGATGTATTTTATCACCAAGTCTATTTAATATGTACACAGAGAATATCTTTAAACATATTGAAGGAATGCCATTACTCAAGATCAGTGGGAAAATAAAAAACAACCTTAGATATGCAGATTACATTGTTCGTTCAGCTGAAAGTGAACATTAACTACAAAGACAAATAGATCAAGTCGATAAATCAAGTCGAAAAACCATGATAATTAGCAAAGTCACTGAAGAACGAATGCTAAACATAAAAATACATGGAGAGAAACTACAACAAGTAGATCATTAACAATATCTCTGACACATAATTGCAAATGATGGCAGATGTGAAACAGAAGTTAAAAAGGAGAATAGGAATCGCTGAAAGTACTTTCAATGACTTGAGGATAATATTAACATCCAAAACAAATTACAAATAAGCTAAAAGGGAGAGTTATAAAATACTGCATCTATCCTAAATTAATACATGTCCTAGAAACATGGACAATAAACAAACAATTAGAAGACAGAATGTATAACTTTGAGATGTGGATATATACGAGAATAGGGAGAACATCGTGGAAAAAGAAGAAAACAAACAAAGATGTTCAAACAATACTTAATACGAGGAAATAATTATTGTAGGAAATAAAGATCAAGAAAATAAAATATATTGGGCATTAAAAGTCATGATGACCTAATGAAAACCTTATATAAAGGTAAAGACGAAGAAAGGCTAGCAAAAAGTAGGCTGTGATACAAGTTGGAGAGTAACATCACAAGATGTTTATGAGAATTTAATAACATTTTTCGTAACATTCGTAGACATATTGAGATGGCATCCCTGAACATATGAGGTCTACGTACGTCGGATTAAGTTATCGAAAATGTATATAGATTTTTACTTACACAGCTGTTATATACTATTTATATTTGTCAATGAAACATAATTCAAATATCTCGTCAAACTAAGTGTATAAGCTTGGTATACAAGGAAAAACCGTCAAAGAATATCTTCAGTAACGATACACTCGTGTTTCTTTTTTAATATTTGTTACACGTAATATTTCTTGTAGCAGGCAAAGTGTGTTAGAACGCTTGGATTGTAATAAGATATAACCGCATTCAATTCATAACTGGTGATTCAGGTGAAGCTAATGATACATATTTAATGAACATATAGAAAAGAAGTGAACCACGAACATCACGCACAAATGCTAGGAATACATGTATATAGCATTTAATACTTTCAAGAACAAAAGGGTACATCCAGGTGCTGAACTAAATCACTTGGCATCAATAACAATTCTGGTGGCGCATAGGACCTGTATTATTTAGAAAGTGTGAGACTTTTTGACAACGCAATAACATATGAGATAATATTAAGACAGCACAAGACGTTTTGACAATACAATAAAATATTAGATAATTTTTAGATAACACAAGACGTTTAACAATACAATATAATATTAGATAATTTTTAGACAACGCAAGACGTTTTGACAATACAATAAAATATTAGAAAATATTTAGACAACACAAGACGTTTTGAAAATACAATGAAATATTAGATACTTTTTAGACAGTTCGGGACGTTTTAACAATATTTGACATGAAATTATTGCGTGGCAGTGTCGCTTTAAGCCACGACTGGATTATTTTTCACCTTTCGGTTCAGTGGTGTCGCTTTTCTTCTTACTTTTGAGGCAGAATATCTTTTCCTAGCTCTTACCCATCCAAGAGTTGTCTACATGGCATAGGAAGATTAACTTTAGAGTTTGGGATTATATCCCTCTCGATTATTCTACTGTTTGTGTTTCTTCCTAGAGAACCCCCAAACCTATATCCCTACCCAACCTACCCCATCGCAGACAAGTTTGGGCGTGGTGTCAGTAACATCACGCCGGTAATATAAACGTATATCGACTTATACACGCTTGATACTTCCCGCCGTACGACACATCTAGTATTTCAGAGGGAACATCAGCGCTGTGACAGTAGGTAGGTGGCAACACCGGTTTGATCCTAGACTGCCTGTTCATCCACATATATTCTGGCTAATACTCCATTGACCTCTATATCTAGAAACTTTTACACTAACCGTCACCTGCGGACGCCCCTGTTGGGGTGGAATGCCCCTCCCCACGAGTTCCCTACAATACTATCAGATATATGGTAACATTTAGACAATACGAGACGTTTCTACACTACTATGAAGTATGAGGAATATGGTAGAGACGTTTCTACACTACCAAATGTTATGAGGTAATGTTTAGACCGTTCTCCAGACTAACATGCAGGAGCGTGAGAACGGACACAAAAGAAAAAGATATGTGTAAGTATGGACTAGAAGGCTTGGACATATGAATGCTCACAAAGAGTGGACTAGAAGAGTTCGGTATAGGGAAACTCCGCATCTCGTAGAAAATCAAAGTTGTGAAATGTCCGTCGCTGTCTCGTGTGTTGTATATTTTGTTTACAAATGTCGGTAAAACTTATACCTTTTACTAAGATTTTTTTACATTAGCCTTCTGTTACACCAGGCACCACCTACTTCAATAGAAGACCTCTCAATAGGACCCCATTCGTGACGTTAATATTAATCTCGTGTTTCTCGTTGGTCAGTATTTATATACTTGGAGTCCCATGCCAAAATTAGCCAAGGTCGACCAACAGATCGCACGGAAAACGGCGCCTAAGTCAATTTTACGACTTAGTTGAGATGTCTTTTATTGAAGAAGATGGTGCACCTGCCCTTGCATTTATAGTATCGGGTTGTTTCCCGACACCAGTTAAAATATACAAAGTCCCGACACTTTGCTTTAATATCTTGAAAATTTCGGCTTTTGTTGGGCCGTCACAGAGATCTTCTGCTTGTTGTTAAACTTAACACAATGTATTCTTATCTCCGGACTATATCCAGTTAATCACCAGGTAATCGAGAATGAACATAGTAAATTAAACTAAAAAACATAAAATCAGCAAATGACCGAAAATGAGCCGATAAAAGGCGTACCTCATTATTCCGCAACAACAAACGATGTTTATACTGCTGATGACGTTTACAAACAGTAACATAATTAATTATTCACAAAATTTTACATAATGTAGGAACTATAATAGTTGCCCCCTGACCTCTTTGCGCATGAGCAACGATATAACAGCAGGTACATTAATTTATCTAGAAATGTTAACGATGTATTATATGCAAATTTATTTTAAAACATACATTACTTTTGTGGTAGACATGTTTCACTTAATAATAATAGATTTAAGTTAAGAATAGTATTATGATCAAATGAACTATATTATTACGCAGTTAACATTCCATTTTTGCGTTCGGCGTCCAACAACAAATCAGAAACACTGACCTGCTTCATTCTTAGAGTCTCGGTAGTAGGTGTTCATAACATTACCACTTTCTGTTAGTTACTATAAATTATAAATATTATCACTTTGTTAGTTAATATAATTAATAAACATTACCACTTCATGTTAGTTACTATAACATTACAACTTTCAGATAGTTATTATAAGATTACTATTTTTCTGTTAGTGACTATACTTTATAAACATTATCACTTTATTAGTTACTATAAATTATAAACATTATAACTTTCTGTTAGTTACTATAAATTATAAATATTATAACTTTGTTATTTACTATAAATTATAAACATTATCACTTTGGTAGTTATTATAAAATATAACCATATTGAGAACATGTTACGTATTTTTCCAATGAAGTTTTGTATTAAAATCTATTTTGTAAAGAAGACATACCTGAAGTAAGCCATATGGGAAGTCCATTTGAGCATCCAGAAAAGGGTACTACTTCAGTAGATACCATCCCACTGTGGTATGCCAGGAAATGAAAAGGCAGATATGTCTATGTGAGCAGGAAATAGAGCATCACAGGAGCAGAGAGGTCAGGAGATCTCCTACCAGGAATGGATGACTCTCATCAGGGCTGCTGGGCAAGTTGACCACTCAAGGACAACAAACACGATCTTGACAGAACTGAGCAAGCTGTCATCTTCCCCATGTGTAAATGGGGTATGTGTTTCCACCCTCCAATTAATCTCATCATCGTCATAGTATTTCACACAATTTTCCCCGTGTAGTACTTCTTCTTCTCAATGGCGTCCGTGATTCGTTAACAGACTAATGTCATGCTTCCCCTTTGTCTTTTGTTATCAAAATAACTCAAATGTGGTTCGTGATCTCCCTCTAGTATAGTGGCAACAATTCATGTGATGGTCCCTAATATCGTTTAGTAACTTATTTTATTCTACAGATAAAATGACAAACTCTAAAGAGAACACACTTTAACATTTAATCTCAACATGAGATTTACAAAGTCACTCACGACTTTTACACTACAACATTAACTGACAACTATAAACTAACGAATTCTCGAATACAAAAACAGGAACAACATATATCTTATCTCTTTCATGCAATGACTTAGTACTCTAGGTCTTGGTAGCACACACTAAGATAAAGATCTTTAATTCCCGCCTCAGCTCCCTAAAAGTTAGCAGTCACCATCACCACTGTCACTCGTGATCCTCGCTCTAGTATAGCTATAGACTGGGTAGATTGATATCTGTCACTCAGCGTGGAGACTGGAACAGCAAATCTGTGGCGTTCAAACACATTGACTGTCAATCTGTAAAACACCTTGAATTGTGAAGTGTATTCTGCAAACAATATAATCCAAATCTCCACAATGATTTGTCGAGGGAAAACAAAAGTTTCATTCTTTCTAATTTAGCATGAACAAGTATAAATACAATACAAAATGATATGATCTTATATAATTTTTGTTTGTTTTGTTTTGCGTTCGATCCATTGTAACCATCACGGATATCCGTGCGATTTCCGCCAGGAGCGTAATTACGTTGTGCCACCGTTATGAGCCTTGTAGGCCTAGCACATCCGATTTCGGCATGCCTTGACAATTCGGGTGGGCTACCCTTAGCCTGTGACAGCCTCTCTATCTGTCTCCAGGCACGCGTAGTGGAGACTCTTCGCCCAGACGATTTTGTGCTCTCGTCTGACTCGAACGAGGTGTTCCACTGTCTATGAACTTGCATCGTGTAATTGGACGTGCTGTGCCTGTGCCCATTGGGTACTGAACCGTTTCTCATCCGTGAGCCTGGTTCCTTAAGGGGAAGAACTCAACAGAAGAGTTGGACCCTGGCTCTTTCGCCCTCTTAGCCAAGGTGTCATTCACCGACATCGTGTACCCCTTGTCCAAGTTCGAGTCTCACACCACGCGTTTGAGAGCAAGGCGTTCTCGAGCTGAGCGTCCTTGTCCCAATAGCGCCTGAGCCCATCAGGTACTGAACCCTTTCTCTCTTCAAGTGTATTTCCGGTGTAGGAAAACCTGACAGTAGAGTTGGGCCAGGGCTAAATCGTTGTCCCTTTTGTGCCTGAGCGCATCGAGTACGGAACCCTTTCTCTTCGCGAGCATATTTCCGGTTTAGGAAGGCTCGACATTAGAGTTGGATTAGGTCTTCTTGCTTTACCAAACGTCAATGAATGGGTCTGGGTCTCTGCCTGTAAGGAACACAGGTAGCTAGAAGCTCGACTCGAGCTGATGGAGCGTGTAGTTCCCCTTTCCTAGGAACTTTTCATTTTCTATTTGCAGTTCGCGCTGCCCTCTAGCGCTGTTCTGCCCTTTCATTGTTTCATTGTACTCGGTATGAAATATATTTGTCTCTCGCCATGCATCTACCTTTACGTGCATTTTACATTGGCCGCCCCTCCAATGTTCGGACTGGACTGACTAGCTTCACTGTATGTCGACAGTGTCGCTATATGTGGTGCTGCTGGTGGTGTCGGAGATATTGTCTGTCTCTTGTGCAGTCAAATCTCTTTCCATCTGCTACCTCCACATTCTCGGACACGATCCCCAAATGATGTGGCCAGAATCAGCACGAGCTGCTGTATTTCTGTTTCCAGGGTGCACCGCGTGGAGGTACATTTGGGATCTTGGTTATCTGCTAACCCTGGGTCCGCCTAGAGCAATGCGTTCCCTTTGCACCCCTTATATAATTTGAGAAGAAAATGATGACATTGATGAAGAAGTGAAAATATTGGTGCAATAAGATGAAAATTAGATGTCTACATACCCGCAGGAATCTCTTCAGGAATGCGTGTTGTTCAGTCGTGAGTTTGCAATGCTGCATCGAATTGGTAGGTAGTTAATCAGTTTGACTCTCTTTTGGAGAGGTGTGAACTTTCAACCAGCGGACAACAAGGTTCAATTAGATTATATCAGGAGACACTAAATTAAAATATTAGAGGTAACACGGATCTCAAAGATACATACCTACGAATCTTAGTAACTCCAAGTAATGTAATATAACATTCCAATTTCTACCCAAAATCCCACGTCTCTCTACTGTTCATCATTTTCAAACTCGATTTAACATTACCATTGATTCTCTAGAAATGTCTTTAAAGTCATAAAGTTGCCAAAGAAAACATCAGTCTATGGTTGAACACACAAAAGTTGTCCAGAGGGAAGAATATCCCACATATCTTGGAATCACGCTTGATTGGCAGCTCACCCTCAAGAAGCATGTAGAAAATATCACAAAATAAATCACTTAAATGATTGCAACTACTGAAAAGACTCTTAGAGGATTATATCTTGGGTACATATGTTCTGCTTTAGAATACAACAGTGCACTCCTCACAACATGTTCTAAGACAAATGTAGAATCTCTAGACAGAATGCAGAACAATGCCCTACGTCTTATTAGTGGAGTAATGGCTGCATGTGAAATACATACAAATGTAGAACCCCCTGAGATGCGGAGAGATATGGCTGCAATGGAAGCTTATGGAAGAAGCAAAAGAATGAACAAAGACTACCCAAATAAACAACTTGTAGAAAACTGGCAACCAAATCACAGATTAAACAAAAGTCAGTCCTTAACCATGCCAATGAAATAAAAGACAGCTATTACTTCCCAGAAAAGAGACAAGAACTGCAAAGATCAGAAAAATATTTACCCCCACACGGCAAGTTTCAAATTACAGGAAATCAAGACATAATTAAGAGATAATGCAACGAAAAGTTCCGACCAAGTAAGTCTTATGGAAGCAACACAGAAAACAATAGACACCTACCCAGAACAATGGATCCATATCTATACAGATGGGTCTGCTTTTAAAGCCCTCATCAAAGCAGGTTATGGTGTCTATATAGAATATCCAGACAAAACATCTGATGAGTTGTTTGATGCCTGTGGGGAGATATGTTCTAACTATGAAGCTGAAATAACAGCAGTAGAATTTGCCTTGTACCACCTGAAGGCCATATTTGATGCCTGTCCAAAATATTGCAATTTTTTACAGATTCTATATCTGCTCTTCACGCACTAGAATGTGATGAACATTGTAAACCTGAGCTAGTTAAAATATATCACCATGCAAACCAGCTGCTTACATCTTATGGTCAGCATTGTTGGTATTTGGTTGGTTGCTGATCCAGTGGTCCATGGGCTCATGGCCTTTGACCCAATGCCAGTAAATGGCATTATATTGCTGGGAACTATGTGGATTTTCGGCCCACCCCGGGTCAGAGTCAGAGAATAACTATCACATCTCCAGGAAGGTAGGTTTCAATCTATACACTTCTCCTAGCCACTGTAGCCAAGATGAGTTCACTGTGCTCATTCCCCGCCATAAATTGACTACTGGTTATACCGAACTTTTCTATTGCTCCAGGCATGCAACCAAATGTTCAAGTCAAAAGGATTGTCACTGTGCCTCTTGATGGGTTTCAGCCATAGGAAAAAACAGTTCTGTCAGTTTCCTCCTCCCCAGAGCTGCAAAGTACATCTCTGGCTCCCTCCCAACCTCATAGGGTGCATACATATATATTCAGGTAAACATGAAACACATTTAAACAACAAAATAAAAGCAGTATTGTATAGATGACGTGCCATGAAGCTTCTCTAAGAAAATAACCTCAATATAACGGCATGTCATCTACTAAGGTTTTCTGTTGCATGTGTGGTTTGTCTAGTGGGCCATTGGTGAGACCCACTGACGCAACCACATGCGTAGTAAGCATTGTTATGCAGTGGATTCCTGGCCACTCAAACACACCTGACAATGACAAGGCAGACAGATTTGCAAAGAAGGGAGGGAGCCTAACAAGAACAGCCATTTACACAAACAACCATGAACACAATTAAAATAATGTTAAAATATGTGAACAAAGAAAATTGGATGAACAGATGAGCCATTGGAGACACTGGGAGGGAAATCTATTAATATATGACCAGCCCAAATTCTAAAGACAACATCAACCTCCTGGGAACGAAAGACCAGAGTATCATCTTCAGACTGCGCGTACATGTACAGCTTATCAATCAACTGAGCAGAATTCAACCACAACACGATCCAGGGTGCCGACTGTGCACTCATCAATATGAAACTGTTGATCTGGGGATCTTTCTAGAGTAGTGGTTAAGCTGTTAGCTTTGTGTTCTTTGAGTTCGAATCCAGCTCATGTCGTCTTGTTTGTAAGGTGGATTTTTTGGAGATGCCTGTGGATTATCAGTTGAAGCTATGAGTGGTTCGGCAGGCAGCGTGCCGCTTCGTTGAGTGTGGCGGAGTACATATGGGAAATCGAGTACAATGAAGTCAATCCTCTACGACTTTTATTTGAACTGTTGACCATCACCTTTTTGAATGAACAGCACTGGATGACATCAGGAAAATGCTTCTCCCTCCAGGGCCAGATAAATGGAACACATTATATAAAACAAAACAACAGATCACAAACACATGCATATATCACAAAATAGCATTGGGTCAAAGGTCATGAGCCCATGGACCGCTGGACCTACCAACAAACCAACCAACCTAGATTTTTGTTTTGTCCTGTTAACAGTTTTAATCCTAGCAAAAGAATTTATTTTTCCCTCATGATTATAACAATTTCTTGGATTACCGCTTATGCTTCGCGGCAACCTTAACCTTGTAAATTTCCTCAACAAGATCATCTAGTCCGCCTAACAATATTGGTTACCACCCTTTGCTTATTCCTAATAATCTGATTATTTCCCTTGGACTATTTGTCAATCCCGTTTACACATGAGGACAGGTACAACATGCTAAATATTTACTTGCATGAACTGGGCCATTTCTATCCGCTTTGTGTTCAAGTGTGCAGGAAACACCGCGGAACATGTCTTGCAAGACTGCATTACACTAGATTTGAAGGAAACAGAACTGGCCAACAGATACAGATACCCACATAAGTATGTGTGGGGGGGGCACTGTAAGGTAAAGGTATGTCCTATGGCAGCAACCTGCCATCGGGGATGAAGATAACTCTTCATGTACTACGCCACTGAGGAGGCTTAGGGAGGGGGTGGAACATCATTTGCAACATCAAATGCAACATCATTTTTTAAGAAAATCATACTTTCTGTGTAGACATGTTGAACTATATGGGAGTCTTCAGTAGATTTCAGATACAGCAATATTTATCAAGTAAAACGGACTTGCTGTGTAGACA
The DNA here is from genome assembly GCA_034231615.1 of Meghimatium bilineatum. Taxonomy (NCBI): domain Eukaryota; kingdom Metazoa; phylum Mollusca; class Gastropoda; order Stylommatophora; family Philomycidae; genus Meghimatium; species Meghimatium bilineatum. The sequence continues at coordinate 51,659,941 of CM067308.1, read as the reverse complement.
TTTTAAACTATACGGGAACCTTGAGGTTGGTTTCAAATACACCAACTTTTATAAAGAAAATGGATATTGCTGTGTGGACATATTAAACTGTGAACGAAAGGAATAAAGAAGAAGAAAACAGAAAACTTTGGAAAAGTGAGTCAACATAATGCTGTTGTGTTTCAGTTACAGAAATCATTATTACTGCACAACTGAGATATCGCTACTGGCAACTAGAAACGATTGGTTAAAAACAATGAAATATCAATAACCACACGACTAATGCACAACTGAAATATCTATAACCACTCATTGAAACAAATTATTAAGTGAAGTACAGTGTACATTTTATTTTGTTTTTCAGACTTGAAAAGGCAACAATCAAAATGGCGTTTTGTCGAGTAAGAAACAGGCAGTTCTTCATAATAATTATCCTTATTTCTATAACATATTCTATCATAACATTCGGTTGTCTGCAGATGATCAGAAAGGTAAGACTGTTCGTGTAATGCGCCAGAAAATGATATTCTTATTCCTGTGTTTCCGAGAAGTTTATATGTACATTCATCTCTTTATCACATCTCTTTATTTTTCTTCTTGGAATTCACGGCTGCTAATGAAGCGCCTCGCCTAAAGAAAGATGCACAGTAGGAGACCCAATAAAACTACTAACTGGTCTAGTAACTAATACTCAAGTCGAGTAGATGACGTCTTCAAAAGTCATTGCATTTAACCGAAATCTCTTGGGTATAGAAGAAAGCTCAGAGAAAACACCCCTTTATATGGGAAGTAAAAGCAAGTCGCTATATAAATCCTGGGGATATAAAAATAAACACAAACAACAAACCTATACCTACATGTTTGTCCCGCATGTCTAGAGATGTTTGTTGTTTCAAATGCTTCTCATTCAGCACAGTAACTAGATATCATGACGTCTTTTTAATGAGCTCTGAGACTAGATAATATGACATCTAATTCAGCTCTGAAACTAGATGCTAATAAATCTCAGTCAGCTCTGAAACTAGATGCTAATAAATCTCAGTAGCTCTGAAACTAGATGCTAATAAATCTCAGTCGGCTCTGAAACTAGATGCTAATAAATCTCAGTCAGCTCTGAAACTAGATGCTAATAAATCTCAGTCAGCTCTGAAACTAGATGCTAATCAATCTCAGTCTGCTCTGAAACTAGATGCTAATAAATCTCAGTCAGCTCTGAAAATATATCAAAATCTCTCCAACACTCCCAGAAACAATGGAGGGACTGCAAATTTCAAAGTCCCGATTTGGGTAGAACTCGCTAAGAAACGGTAACCCTACGAGTACACACCAAATATGGATACTGCAACTCGTGCTAAACGGCAGCGTTGTGTATGTGAACCGATAATAGTGGAAACGAAGCTACAATTGTCCAGCACGATATAGACTTGCAGAAGTGCTGTTCATGCTCCAGATCGCACAGAAGATCACATGCCCCACCACAAGTTGATCATATTTCTGAATGTTCTGACCACATGCCCCACCACAAGTTGATCATATTTCTGAATGTTCTGACCACATACCCCACCACAAGTTGATTATATTTCTGAATGTTCTGACACTTGCCCCACCACAACTTGATCATCTTTCTGAATGTTCTGACCACATCCCCACCACAAGATGATCATATTTCTGAATGTTCTGACCACATGCCCCACCACAAGTTGATCATATTTCTGAATGTTCTGACCCCATGCCCCACCAAAAGTTGATCATATTTCTGAATGTTCTGACCACATGCCCCACGAAAAGTTGACCATATTTCTGAATGTTCTGACCACATGCCCCACCACAAGTTGATCATATTTCTGAATGTTCTGACACTTGCCCCACCACAAGTTGATCATATTTCTGAATGTTCTGACCACATGCCCCACGAAAAGTTGACCATATTTCTGAATGTTCTGACCACATACCCCACCACAAGTTGACCATATTTCTGAATGTTCTGACCATATGCCCCACCACAAGTTGATCATATTTCTGAATGTTCTGACACTTGCCCCACCACAAGTTGATCATATTTCTGAATGTTCTGACCACATGCCCCACGAAAAGTTGACCATATTTCTGAATGTTCTGACCACATGCCCCACCACAAGTTGATCATATTTCTGAATGTTCTGACACTTGCCCCACCACAAGTTGATCATATTTCTGAATGTTCTGACCACATGCCCCACCACAAGTTGATCATATTTCTGAATGTTCTGACCACATGCCCCACGAAAAGTTGACCATATTTCTGAATGTTCTGACCACATGCCCCACCACAAGTTGATCATATTTCTGAATGTTCTGACACTTGCCCCACCACAAGTTGATCATATTTCTGAATGTTCTGAATACATGCCCCACGAAAAGTTGACCATATTTCTGAATGTTCTGACCACATACCCCACCACAAGTTGATCATATTTCTGAATGTTCTGACACTTGCCCCACCACAAGTTGATCATATTTCTGAATGTTCTGACCACATGCCCCACGAAAAGTTGACCATATTTCTGAATGTTCTGACCACATGCCCCACCACAAGTTGATCATATTTCTGAATGTTCTGGCACTTGCCCCACCAAAAGTTGATCATATTTCTGAATGTTCTGACTACATGCCCCACAAAAAGTTGACCATATTTCTGAATGTTCTGACCACATGCCCCACCAAAAGTTGACCATATTTCTGAATGTTCTGACCACATTCCCCACCACCAGTTGATAATATTTCTGAATTTTCTGACCACATGCCCCACCACAAGTTGACCATATTTCTTGATGTTCTACCACATGCTCCACAACAAAATAGGAGTCATGACACACGATAGGCCAACTTGAACATGTACCCCTGGGTATGAAAAAAATGCTTTGAATAGGGCTCTCAATTGCACGTAGGACTAATTTTGAACAATTGTCGTGGAGTAAATTGATCAAAAATTCTGACCGAAGCAGTGTTGAGACTTGGTGGGGAGGGGGTGGGAGGGAGCAAGTCCTTGTCATTCAGGACACTGCAAGTCTAGCCAGGTTCAACTGTTTCCGTTGCCTAACACGGCCCTTACAGGGAGAATTGGGTTCATTACCCAAGTGTTACACCTTTTGTCGGAGATATATATAAATCGACCCACGGCTTTGGGTGAAATGCTCAATGACAAAGTGTAAACAATAACAAAAACACAGGCCGCGCCTTGCGATGTATTGGAAGGCGATCACTAGCGGACGAGACTAGTGCCTGAGAAATGCACGGATCCAATCTAGGAACCCCGACGTATTTGGCAAAGTAGCATCTCGTCTAGGAAGATTTATCAATCCTGAGTATAGTTCGACTGTCGCCGTTATGCAACATCGCGCATACAGAAGAACTTAGGTCTGGGACCTAGGGACGTAAAGGGTGGTAATGGAATGGTCTTCCAACACGAGGAACAGCTCGCTGGCTGCGAAAGCCTCGTCGAAAGAAAGACCCAAGGAAACAATCATTTCGTCTCGTGACATTTCGATCATTTCGTCTCTGAGTAGAAGGCTCCTTAAATGGGCACTGCAATAATCTTATTCATCTCTGAAACTAGATGATATGATGTTATCTCATTCCACGCTGATGCTAAATATTATGATATAATCTCATTCTGCGATGAAACTAGATCCTATAATAACATCTCATTCAGTGCTGAATCTGGATAGTATTCCAGTCACGGTTATGGTAAACCAGCAACGACGAGCGCATGATGATTGATATTCAACTAATCCTCGCTGAAATGAATTAGTGGATATAGAAAAATGATGTAAACCCCATATCCTAAAAGGTTTTCCCAAATTAAAAATGTGGCACATAATGCGAAGTGAATTTTTTTCCTTTTTTATTGGTTAAAAAGAAATCTCTCTCCCTCCTATATCCTTAAACAAAAGTCGACTCTATCTTCGTGATTTCCCTGTCAACGTAGACTTTATAGATCATTATAGATCATTCCTATATCTGAGGGGGGTATGCAAACCATACAAGGGATTTAACCCGACCAATCCGTCCTTTAGAAAGGTAAACTCCCTTTTCGTGTTTATATAGATATCTGCCAACCCTAGGAACGGCCAATGCCACGTTAACCGGGAGAAAGCGACAATAGAACAACGAAGTTGTTTGTAAGGTCGTACACCGACATTTTAGCTTTAAAAGAAAAATAATAAAATCCCAAACTATCGCAGACAATTTTTTAACTTAAAGAAAGGAACAGAAAATGATAACTTCCACAGCATCAGTATCCACATTCTGTGACATCTTTCATCATGATAACTTCCACATCATCTGTGTCCACATTCTGTGACATCTTACATCATAACTTCCACATCATCTGTGTCCATATAAGCTTTGTATACAAGGAAAAACCGTCAAAGAATATCTTCAGTAACGATACACTCGTGTTTCTTTTTTAATATTTGTTACACGTAATATTTCTTGTAGCAGGCAAAGTGTGTTCCAGCGCTTGGATTGTAATCAGATATAACCGCATTCAATTCATAACTGGTGATTCAGGTGAAGCTAATGATACATATTTAATGAACATATAGAAAAGAAGTGAACCGCGAACATTAAGCACAAATGTTAGGAATACATGTATATAGCACTTAATACTTTCAAGAACAAAAGGCTACATTCCTGTGCTGAACAAAATCACTTGGCATCAATAACAATTCTGGTGGCGCATAGGACCTGTAATATTTAGAAAGTGTGAGACTTTTTGACAACGCAATAACATATGAGATAATATTAAGACAGCACAAGACGTTTTGACAATACAATAAAATATTAGATAATTTTTAGACAACACAAGACGTTTTGAAAATACAATGAAATATTAGATACTATTTAACAGTACGGGACGTTTTAACAATATTTGACATGAAATTATTGCGTGGCAGTGTCGCTTTAAGCCACGACTGGTTTATTTTTCACCTTTCGGTTCAGTGTTGTTGCTTTTATTCTTATTTTTGAGCCAGAATATCGTTCCCTAGCTCTTACCCATCCAAGATTTTTCTACATGGCATAGGAAGATTAACTTTAGAGTTTGGGATTATATCCCTCTCGATCATTCTACTGTTTGTGTTTCTTCCTAGAGAACCCCCAAACCTATATCCCTACCCAACCTACCCCATCGCAGACAAGTTTGGGCGTGGTGTCAGTAACCTCACGCCAGTAATATAAACGTATATCGATTTATACACGCTTGATCTCCCCATCGAGACCAGCACCGTGCAGAGGTGATGGGGCTTAGTTCAGCCACCAGGAGCTAGAAACTAAGACTGGTTGGGCTGTCCCACTCGAGCAGGACCATAGTCCTGCCCAAGTAAGCAGAGTGCTGAAGACGGAGGCATCCAGCCAAAAGGCGCACAGATAATCAGGATGCCACGCACAAAACACAATAGAAACATGTCTACATCTATAAATAGTTATGGTGCCTGCCCTGTGGCGGACGATGCCGGGCCCTATAAACAACACTGGAATCAAAGCTCTATGGGACACTGTATGAACTACAAAAGACAGTGAGTTTTATTACGGAGACAGAATTACAGATATAGACATGTTTCAAGTGAACGAAAGAAGAAGAAGAAATACACGCTTGATACTTTTCGCCGTACGACACATCTAGTATTTCAGAGGGAACATCAGCGCTGTGACAGTAGCTAGGTGGCAACACCGGTTTGATCCGAGACTGCCTGTTCATCCACATATATTCTGGCTAATACTCCCTTGACCTCTATATCTAGAAACTTTTACACTAACCTCCACCTGCGGACGCCGCTGGTGGGGTGGAAAGCCCCTCCCCACGGGTTCCCTACAATACTATCAGATATATGGTAACATGTAGACAATACGAGACGTTTCTACACTACTATGAAGTATGAGGAATATGGCAGAGGCGTTTCTACGCAACCATATGTTATGAGGTAATGTTTAGACAGTACTAAATATTTCTCCATTACCAAATGTTATGAGGTAATGTTTAGACCGTTCTCCGAACTCGCAGCATCTGTGTCCACACTCTGTGACATCTTTCATCATGATAATTTCAGCATCATCTATGTCCACATTCTGTGACATCTCCTATCATGGCAGTTCAACATCGGAAAAATGATCTGAGACTTGAAGATACAGTATGTGTCGGCATCTCTAATAATGAGGCGACAAGTTCTTTTACTCTGAACAGTAAAGGCAGACGATTTCGAAATATTCTTCTTCAGTGTTCATTATCAAACTCCTGCAAATTAGCAGGATGTTGTCGGAAGAACAGAATGTGTTCTGTTATAGTTTACAGCTTTGCTGCGATGTCTGCACCTTGGTTTTACTTATCCGACTTCAGTTTGGATTCTGGGTCATTCTGGTCCAATATAGGATGGGACAAATACCTTCACTTCATAATCTTGAAATTATAATTAAGTCTATAGAGTGTAGTAATGTCAGACATACATGAACATATGTTGACCAAGAACTCTTCACACTGTTGTCCAGTACCATCTTATCAGAAGAAGAATTAATTGTCTTGACAAAACCAGTTGAGCAATGATACTGTTTATGTGTTGTAGCCAAAAGAACCATTTATTTGTTACTTGCTAAATTTATACACTTGGTTGCTTTGAACTTTTTTCATTCATAAGGAAATTGCTATATTTTATTGTTGACCACTGCACGCCACATTTCACATTTCACATCATCATAAATGTGATCATAAACATCATCATAAACATTATCATAAACATTATCATAAACATTATCAGGTAATAGAATTAAAGTATAGAACTAAGACAAAATATTTAGACAGTGAGAATATGGAGAAATTTGTATGAGCAAAGAGACATAACTTAGGGAATTTACTAGAAAGTAGTAAATTAGTATAAAGTAGAAATTGACTAGAAAGTAGTAAGAAAACGCTGTGGTAAGCAATATATCGGTGAGACTGGCCTTAGACTGAGCGACCGCTTCTGTAACCACTTACATGCTATCAAACACAGAACACCCACTCCTGTGGCCAATCACTTCAACTGCGATGGCCACCGTGGTGTCCTTGACATTCAGGTCACTGTCATCAGATCCTGCACCACCGATGATAGATCTAGGTACGCCCTCGAAAATCGTCTCATTTTCGAGTTGGGTACCATCAAGCCATTTGGACTCAATTCCGACCACTCTTTCGCTTAGTTCTCGGTCGTATTGGTCTTTGTTACGTCATAGTTTTGTTCCTCTCGTTCCACCTGTATTATCGTCTTTGTGTACTTCCTGTTCGTATGCTTCCGGTATCTATCTTACTACCACATTTCACTCGGATACGCATTCATTTCTACTTGTGGTTTTTTTATGTTTGTATGTTATGTCCGTATCTTGAAAAAGGCCTATTGGTCCGAAACGTCGACTTTGTCCTGTGTATTGTCATTTGTAGATTATATTCTGTGTTTTGTTTTGTTGTATGTACCATATTTACATCCGTTAGTGATAGTGTGTAGTGTTTTAGTCGTCATTCAGTAGGACTTCATTACCTGTCTTCCACGTGAGTATTATTTTCCATTATGTTCTACTAGCAGTACCACCTTCTATTGAAAGTAGTAAGAGAAGAGCTAGCAAACTGGATAATCGCAAAATATTCAAATAAATATATTCAGATTTTTAAAAAAATTACCGAAGTTATTTTTACAATAGAAAAAAAATGGCTGAATACACGAAAAATTACAACGGAATACGGAATGGATTTCTAAATCGAACTTGGTCGAATAATCGAAAGTTTCTACTCACAGCGCAAATTTGAAATCCAACAGTGTGAAACAGTGTAATGAAGTTGTGCTAAGAGCATTAAACACACAAAGGCACGCACACAAATCAATGTTTCGACCGAAAGGCCTTATTCAAGGATTAGATACACGTATACATAAAAAACGATCAAAAACAGTTATCTTAGAATTGTCCTGTATTTATATAGTAATTAACAAGAAACGTTGCATATTGTATTGGTATAAAGTGGATTGTTTATTATCCAGTGAAGTTTTTACGATGGAAATCAGAACTTTGAGATGGGTGCAAAGGGAACGCATTGCTCTTGGCGGACCCAGGTTTAGCAGATAAATAAGGACCCAAATGTACCTCCTCGCGGAGCACCCTAGTAACAGAAATACATCAGCTCGAGCTGATTCTGGTCAAATCATTTGGGGATCGTGTCCGAGAATGTGGAGGTAGCAGATGGAAAGAGATTTGACTGCACAAGAGACATACAATATCTCCGACACCACCAGCATCACCACATATAGCGACACTGTCGACATACAGTTAAGCTTGTCAGTCTAATTCGAACATTGGTGGGGCGGTTAATGAAAAAGGCATGTAAAGGTAGATGCATGTCGGGAGATAAATAGATTTCATACTAAGTACAATGAAAGGGCAGAACAGCGCCAGACGGCAGCGAGAACTGCAAATAGAAAGTGAAAAGTTCCTAGGAAAGGGGAACTACAAGCTCTGTTAGCTCGAGACGAGCTTCTAGTTACCTGTGCTCCTTATAGGCAGAGACCCAGACCCAATCATGGGCGTTCGGCAAAGCAAGAAGACCTAACCCAACTCTAATGTCGAGCCTTCCTAAATCGAAAATATGCTCGCTAAGAGAAAGGGGTCCGTACCCGATGGGCTCAGGCAAAAAAGGGACAATGATGGTAGTCCGGGCCCAACTCTACTGTCAAGATTTCCTATACCGGAAATACACTTGTAGAGAGAAATGGTTCAGTACCTGATGGGCTCAGGCACAAAAGGGACAGCGATTTTAGCCCTGGCCCAACTCTACTGGCAAGCTTTCCTATACCAGAAAACACTTGCAGAGAGAAAGGGTTCAGTACCTGATGTGCTCAAGCGATATTGGAACAAGGTCGCTCAACTCGAGAACGCCTTGCTCTCAAACGCGTGGTGTGAGATTCGAACTTAGGCAGGGGTTCACGATGTCTGTGAAGAAAACAACATTGCATAACATACATTGTAACAAAACCAAAAAAAAAAAAAAAGTATTAGAGGCCTAATTGTATAGATGACTTGCCATGAAGCTACTATAAGAAGATAACCTCAATATAACGGCATGTCATCTACTAAGATTTTCTGTTGCATGGGTGGTTTGCCGAGTGGGCATTGGTGAGACCCACAGACGCAAACCATGCGAATTGTCATTGTAGAACATCAAGAACCGTACGTTAACATGTTGATATTGTCATTGTAGAACATCAGCAACCTTACCTTTATGAGATCTTTAATCGCCAGGAACCACTTATCTGTGAATGATCTATCCGATTGAATATTGAACAATTGAATTGTTGACATGTTTTATAGAATTGGCCTACGTCGAGATTTTCGGTACACGCTGGGATTTGTGCAACATATTGGCAATCGGTATCAATCATCGTGAAACTCGTTCGTTTCTATTTGTAGACTGTTAATTATAGACAGTCAATCAAGAGTAGCCATACTGAAAAAAGGAGCAATAGACGACACGGCAACAAAGTTTGAATAGAGACTAGTTTTTATAGGATTGTAGGATAAGGGGTGAACTTGTAATCACTTCTCTTCTATTATTTATATGCGCGTATGAAGTGACCATATGTGAATAATCTCGGTTGTTGAGTTCCAAGTTAAACTTTGATCTTGTTGAACTTTGTTGAGAACTGTTAACTATGAAATGTGTTGAGAGCATAAATACATCCATTTAGTTGTTTCCAATTGAATTAAGATAATTTTACTAGTAAGTCTTTCATTCCGAGGTCACAGGAGCGAAGACGAGAGAAATTTACGATGGTCACATTTCAAGAAAATAAACAGATAGTTAGTTATAATAAAAATGAACATAAATAGGTTATTCTCCTCGCAAAAAATATTTCAAAATATTTCAAGATATGCATCATAAACATTATCATAAACATTATCATAAACATTATCATAAACATTATCATAAACATTATCATAAACATTATCATAAACATTATCATAAACATTATCATTATCATAATTAATTTCAACCATTTATATTTTGTTTGTATATTTTTTTACAGACTAAGAATTTCTATGAAGATCAGACATTAGTGTTTATCTCTGAGAAGACGACAGTCAACCAGACACAAACATCCGTCAATGACACACGCAACAACAACGTCGTTTCCAACAAAAATATCAGAGCTTTACCTATGAAGACAGATCTAGAAAAAATTGATTGGAACGATTACATCTTAATGACAAAAGACAAAAAAAGACAGGGATTAGGTGACAATGGAAATTTAGCGATTCTATCTCTCACAGATGTTGAAAAAAAACGTCACGATGAGCTCTTGAAGAAATTCAGGTACAACGCATATTTAAGCGATGCAATTTCTTTAGAAAGGTCATTCGGTGACCTGAGATCAGATGAGTGTAAAAAGCAGAAATATATCGGAAATATTCCGGAAAATTCCGTAAGCGTAATTATTATATTTTACAACGAGAAGAACTCGACACTTCTTAGGAATGTTCACAGTGTCATCAATCGATCTCCTGTAAAGTTGATCAGGGAGATTATACTAGTCGACGACGTGAGCAGTCTAGAAGAGATCAAGGCACCCATTTTAGAAGACTATATATCGCAACATTTTACAAAAGTCAGAGTGATCCGGAATAAAGAAAGACTTGGGTTAATAGGAAGCAGAGTTGTTGGAGCTGACGCCTCCAGTGGTACTTTCCTGGTTTTTCTTGATGCACACATTGAAGTCAATTATAATTACCTTCCACCTTTACTTGAACTAATGGTGCTAAATTATAGAACGATCGCCTGTCCTATGGTAGATAACATAGATCTTACCACATTTAAGCTTCGTAAAGGGATAAGATATCGCGGAATCTTTGATTGGACATTAGTTTACAGGAGAGTTCTTGTTCATGGAATGGACGAGATTACACCACATCCTAACCCAGTTATGGTAGGATGTGCTTTCGCTATAACTAGAAAATGGTGGGAGGAACTTGGGAAGTATGATCCGGGATTGAAAATTTGGGGGGCGGAACAATATGAACTTTCTTTCAAGTCATGGTTATGTGGAGGTAGTCTGGTTGAAGTGCCATGCTCCAGGATTGCACATCTATTTCGACATCTTCCATACAAGGATGATCTTGATAAGGACAACGCATTAGAAATGAACTTCCAGCGTGTAACTACAGTTTGGATGGACGAGTTCAAAGAAATCGTGTTAAAAAGAAGGCGTAACATGCACAAAGTTAGTCCAGGAAATATAACTCAACAGTTAGCATTAAGAGCCAGACTTCAGTGCAAATCATTTAAATGGTTTTTGGAAGAAATTGCCCCGGACATTCTTCAGTATTTTCCTATAGTTGATCCCACATCGTCCGCTTGGGGTAGAATCAGAAGTAATTTTAACACATCCTTGTGTATTGTTGCCACGGAAGATCAACTATTTGTGGACGATTGTTCGAAACAATCCAGTAACAATTACTTTCACTTAAATTGGAAACATCACATAATGGTAAATAATTGGTGTATCTCTCAAGTAAACAATTGGGATAAGAAAAGCTTGACTTTAGTTGAATGTTTGTTGACAGAGAATAGACCAGAACAAATGTTTGCTTGGAATCGTCAAAATGGTCGTATTGTTAACTACAACACTAATAACTGTGTAGATGTTAACATTACAACATTTCGAGTTGTCTCCCAACCTTGTAACTTTACGATCCTGACACAATCTTGGCAATTCGATTGGTTTAATGCTACGGAAGCTGACAGAGTATGGGAGTTAGTTGCATCAACTAGATTATAAGAGGTCACTGAATGTAACTTTGATACGAGAAAAGTTAGACTTATCACATTTATTATGATTTAAATAGTAATACATTGGTGTGTTATTACAATATGAAAAAATGGAGAAAAAAATTGTCAGAGATGTTGTCAAGAGATACGTGATCGATCACAACTAAAGTCTATTTCATCATCATCATAAAAATAATGATTTCGTCTTTCACAAACCATTTATTATTATATTCACATTTATTATTATATTCACATTTATTATTATATTCACAGTTGTTATTATAGTATTTACATATGTATTACTATAATATACTATTTTTATATAAATTACTATAATACGTTCGCTGTAGTTATTATAGTTCTCGCATACTATTTATTATTATCACAGTTATAATGCTTTCACACTGAATTTCTAAACATCACAGTTGTCATTTCAGTTTTAACAACGTATTTATTATTATCATAACAAAACAACATTAACAAATTGAACAAAAGTTTAAAAAGTCACGATATTTCAACTGAAAACTGCACACTGCCGTCTAAAAGCACATGTACAATTATATGCCCGAACTGACCAAGGACATTTGCGGTCCGATTAGTGATTCTTAGACATTTACAAACTCAAATCAAGGACATAATGCTAACATAATTTTCAAAAATTGATGTAATAAATGTAATCATTACTTGTGATGTACCAACAACAATATAATATAGAAGCTTCAGTTATTTATTATTAAAGAAAAATAATAATGCAACAAATGGGATTTGAACCAGGTACGTTCAGATTCTTCTTCTTTCGTTCACTTGAAACATGTCTATATCTGTAATTCTGTCTCCTGAATAAAACTCACTGTCTTTTGTAGTTCATACAGTGTCCCATAGAGCTTTGATTCCAGTGTTGTTTCCTCTGGCCAATATATCTGCCTCAGCGTTTCATGCTCAGAACACTCTTGAAGTATATGTTTGGCACTCTGTGCTGCCTGTCCACATGTACACATGGCCGTGTTGCCAATCTTGAACTTTGTATACATGTGACTGCGGAGTCGGTTGTGTCCTGTTCTGAGACGTAGAATTATAACTTGTTCTGATCTGTTCATAATGTGATAGTCATCTTGTATTGGTGTTTGTGGCTTTCTTATTGACTTGATCATCTGTTTTTTTCTGACGGTAGGTGATTGGTATATCTGGTTGGTCTTCGGCAGCACCTTCCTTAGTCAGTTGGTCTGCTTTTTTCATTTCCTGGTATTCCACAGTGAGAGGGTATCCACTGCATGGTTACCCTATAGTGGTAAGACAATTCATTAAGTAGTTTTTTCAAGTCTGTTAGTTTTCCAGACTGGAGAGCTTGAAGCACTGACCTTGCATCTGTCAGGAATACCACAGGCTGTAGGTCAGAGTTGGAGTTCAGCAGTTTTTTAGCTGCCACACTAATTGCCTGGATTTCAGCATCATAATTATTGCAGAATTTTCCTGTCGGTGTTCTGATTGTATCTCTAGGCTTGTGTGGATATTCTATATATACACCTGCACCTCCATTCCTCACAGCATTCTGTGCTGACCCATCTGTGTATACTCTGACCCATATATCTTGTGGATATTCCTCATCCAGGAAACTAAGGGTGACTGTCTTTCGCTGCACACTGTTCTGTTCGTCCTTGCTTAGTATTCCTTTCACATGGGTCTGAATGTATATTGACTTTCCATCCTTTTACTCCACGGGGTTTGTTCTGGTACAGACTTTAAGGGGCTGTCAACTTCAGGTAGGTCTGTAAGTTGTCTACGGAGTCGTTTAGCTTGATGGATAAAGCTGCTTCTTTTCAGTCACCCCATTGCTAGATTTTGGAATCTTTCCTTCATTGGATGACTTGGCATACACTGACAATTTTCTGTTTGAATTAGTACTTTTGTGTCTCTGCGTTCGCCAAGTGTTTGCATTCTTCCCAATTTCTGCATCTCTGCTATGGATGTTGATTTCATTGCTCCTAACATTATTCTAAGTGCTTGGTTTTGCACTTTATCTAGATCTTTTAATGTGATGTTCGATGCAGGACACCACGCAGCTGAACCATATTCCAGGTGTGGTCTAATGCCTTGCTGGTAAACTTTACTGAGTATATTTCCACTGGCTCCCTATGTGGTTTACGCTCAGATAACACTCACCCACCTTGCTACGTGAGTGAATACGTTTTCTGTCTTCGACCACACATCATCCATAAAAGAGATGAGATTTTAGTCAAGACTTTCAACGTGTATATTATCAATCTACTATTAATATAGACTGACTAATCAACCCACAGACAATAGCAAAAATTCCTCGTGAACCACAAACATTTAACAAGATTGACAGCTACGGAGTTATGCGCTTCAAGTGGTATTCTCTGCCGGAGGCTTGCTGCATCGTTTTGACGGACAGAGCACATGTGGGAGAACACGAGTACAATGAAGTTAATCCTCTGCACCTTTTTCAAAGTACGTTTCTATATAGAAAAAAATAAATTAAAAAGAGCAGTAGTGCAATAACATAATCTATAACTCTTCCTTCCTCTCTGCTCAGTCAGTCAGTTCCTCTTTTGCAAAGTTTTGCACATAGAGCAGATGTCATAGTTCTCCTTGACTGTCGGTCAGTTGCCAAGGATTGCAGGTCTTGTATCAATCGCGATGCACAACAGTATTGGGGATAAAGCACATCCTTGTTTTACTCCCTTTTTCACTGGGAACCAGCTGGAAAACCAGCTGTTCTCACACATCAAGCCGTATCGGAGTAAAAAGCCTTCATGATATTGATGTATTCGATGTAATCCCCTCTACCTGTCGCAATTCCCTACCATCCTGTCAACTTCCTCCCCTGCCCCATATGTGCATTTGAGATGACTTTCTAAAAAAATACCATGAGATGGTGTACCACATCCGCTGTCGCTTATGTCCTGACGGTGTCCTTATACTCTGCATCGAGTATGTAGTCTTTCTCATATGGGCATCCTCAGCGACTCTCATACGAATTCATCCATGGGCAGGGTCAAATTTGATTTAACCTGAAACAAGTCGTTCTGCTGTCCGTAGTATCCTGTTTCAGCACCGTTACTGCTTACATTATTGCTGTGTAAATGTGGACAGGCAGCACAGACCACGGATCCAACATGTGATGTGGGCAAGCATCACAGACCACGGATCCAACATGCAAAGCTTAGAACAGGATAATGATGTATTGCTAGTCACTTGAACAACACAGAATAAGGGGTGATAATGATATCGCATTGCGTTCAGCATTTCCACGGTTTGCAGATAACCAAACTCCCCAAAGTACTTCCTAGTTGTGCACTTTGGAAACAGAAGTACAGCGGCTCGTGCTTCTTCTGGCAGGTACATTTGCGATCGTGTCCATTAATGTTGAGGTTCCAAATGGAATGAGAATTGTTGGAAGACAATCAATGTCTCCGACACCTCTGTGTCAACACATACAGAGCCACGACCGACACAGATCAGTCCGACTCAAGAATTGGAGTGTCGGCCAATGCAATTGTCACCAAATGAGCAGATGTCATTGCGAATAGTGAGTGTCGAAAATATAACATGTTGAGTACAATTAGAAGACATTACAGCACCAGATGGCAGCGTAACGTGCAACAGGAAAGGAAAAACGGTAACAGGAAATCGGAACTAAAGTTTTGTTCAGCCCGAGAATAAGCTGCTACTCCATGTTTCTCTCAACCTATCAGTCCCAACTTTACCGTTGATGCCTTCCTATGCCGGATTAATGATCTTGGTGAGCGATTTGTTTAATTCGAGAACAAGTTCCCGGTGCTTCTCACAAATATGTAATCAACCAGACTGACAAGAGGCTCACGATGTCGGTGAATGACACCTCGGATAAGAGACGAACGAGCCCTGGCCCAAGTGTACCGTCGATACTTTGCTATACCGGAATCATGCTCGTGGAGAGAATAGGTTCAATGCCCAATGGGCACATGCAAAATACGTCTCATTACTCGAGATCAGTGTGCTGGCAGCGGAACACATCGTGCGAGATTGACGTAATCGACCCGTAATAAATCATTGACTACCGTCTCCACAGAGACTGCCACTCAGGGACATGTTTTGGCCTGTAAAGATCAATGGCACAGTGGGTGGAAAACCGTCACGGTGTAAAGTCGATACACAACCATTGCATTGCGAAAGATAGGAAGACTGTCACAGACTAGGAAAGCCTACTACCCGAATAGAAGGGATGACAAAGACGGATGTTCTGGGCCTCGTTTAAGTCTGGATTTGCTGTGACATCCGAGGTGCAAAAAGCGCAGCTCTGCTGTGGAACAAGCAGCACAACGTACTGCCCCCACCCTCTCAAAACTCACACGAACTTTCGTGTCGGTTATCAGAGAGTGAATGCACAAGAATAAAAAGAGAAATACACACACAAATTAAAGTTTTTACCAAAAGATCTTTATCAAGACTACATGCACTATAAAAGAAGAAAATAAAGAACGGCACTATAGACGTTCACGGGGCAGTGCTAAATGTGGAGATAACCCGGAATTGTTGAAACTAAGTCATATGTGAAACAACACAAACAGGAAATGTACAAAACACACCGACATAGACGTGAGACGTGAAACATAGACAACAAACAGATAAATTACGGAACAACATATCATCCATACGAATGGTTGGTATTGATACCGAAAGGTTTAAACTTACGAAATTGTTATATATAAATAGCGTTTCTCAAACCCGTCACGTTTCCGGTCATCTGAGAAACACGATTTAATAGTAGTCTCCTGAATAACCTGGGAAACCAATGGCTAGTGCTATTGAAGTGGTCTGCAAGAGGAGTGAGCTACTGGTTTTGGATGTAATACAGATAATTGTAGAATCGGTCTGAAAATCACCTTACAGTCTTACCTATATACCTCGTGGCACAAAGTTTGCAGATGATCGCATAGATGACATGCGGGACACACACATGAAACTCTCTTCAATAGTGAATAACTTCAATAGTGAATAACTTCAATAGTGAATAACTTCAATACTGAATAACTTCAATAGTAAATAACTTCAATAGTGAAGTTGCTTTTGTGGAATGTGACAAACCGGGTCTTGGTGACGTAGGCCCATGTGTAGCATCTTATACCTTTGCAGCTGATGTTGCTAAAATGATTAGAGACGCCAAGTTTGAGATGAATCCAAACCAATACACATTTGAGGTTCTTATCCCATCAAAACAGAGGGGCAGTGCAGAACACTACCCATGTCTTGGGATGCGCACGGAGAAGAGGACGGCGTCGAAGTAGAACATGACGAAGACCAGCGCTCTGGGGTGGAAAATGAGAACATGTCAAACCATGTCACAGGATAAAACCCACGAGTGCTCAAGAGGGCATTCTTATTGGAGAGATTGCACATTTATAAATGTCTTTTGTGGGGATTGCACATTTATAAATGTCTTTTGTGGGGACAGTATCCAAATATGCCCCCTGATATAACTTAGATGATTCGGGCTCGGGTTGAAACGGCTTAACATGCAAGTTCAATCAATTATAAAAATATATCTTCATGCAAGAAAATGTTAACAAATTAATTTGTCAGTATGTTAACAATAATAAACAATGTCAAATATTAACAATGTCTAATATTAACAATGCAATGGGAGATAATGAACAATATAAAATATACATTCTTTTTCCACTTCTTCGTTCGCTTAATATATAACTTTGTATTTCTGTTATCTTAATGAACTTAAAGTATGTCTGTGTCTGTAATTCTGTCATATCAGATCGTTTTCAGTCTCACATATTAGACCGTGATCATCTGCGAAGAGTAGATCGTACAGAGAGTTTCCTAGGTCACTTGATGTTTCAGAGATGTTCTGTTCGCTTCTTGATTCCGCTTTTTTGGCTATCCTGTCCACGTATGTAACAAACAACAGTAGTGATAATACACATCCATGTCTTACTCCTTTCGTTGTTTCGATTGGTTCTGAGTCCTAGGTTTGCTCTTATTATACTTTGTGAGTTTTATATATTGTTCTTATGTTGTCTAGTTCCTTCTTTCAACTGCCGATATGACTGAACCACACCAGTAGTAGGGGACGTCGTTTACTGCCATGACGAAACCGGGGCACGTATCCCACTTATATAAACTATATAGGAGGACAGCACCACAACAGGACAGTGGGTCACCGAGATGAGCTGGTCGGATATTGGGCGCGGAATATCACTAAGTGTCGAAGCAACCGAGGTCTACTTGGAGATGTAATTATTATGTAATAAGGAGGATGATAGCACGTGGTGGAATGGTGAGCCATGCACTACTGTGACCTAGACTCAGCAGACAAGTCTGAACATGTTTCTGATGAGACGAGTCATCCGCACGTGAGGAGTGGATGGCCTAGATACTATCTGAACGAGGCATTTTACCTTGTTTACCATTATTATTTGATTGGTGTCCTTGCTGACCTTATTATATTGTGAAACGTTTCTGAACATGGCAATTGTTCATCACAGGGTGAACCTTCCGCGAACAGGTACTCTTTGTAGAAGACTGTATATATATATATATATATATATATATATATATATATATATATATATATATATATATATATATATATATTTAGAGAGAGAGAGAGAGAGAGAGATGTCAGTAGTAGCTGGGGTGAACGATAGGTATAAGCATCTGCGTATACTTACAGATGCTAATTATTGCCGATGGAGCATAGGATTTGTGCATCTGCATAGATGCTAATGATAGTCTGGCAAATATTGGAGTCTGTGTTTTTGTATGGATCTCACTGGTAACTAGGGAAGCATAGAAGTCTGCGTATATGTATAAATACTAATGTAAGCTGATGGAACAAAGGACCCTGGGTATATGTATAGGTGTTAATGGTTACTGGTGGAGTATAAGAAACTGTGCTCAATTATAGCGGTTAATGGTTCCTGGGGAACATTTTGATAAACATAGACATGCATAAACTGTCACCCCTTGCTATCTCCTGTTATGATTTATCACCCGCTTCTATCTCCTGTTATGATTTATCACCCGCTTCTATCTCCTGTTATGATTTATCACCCGCTTCTATCTCCTGTTATGATTTATCACCCGCTTCTATCTCCTGTTATGATTTATCACCCTCTACTGTCCTGTGCTAAAAACCCCTGTTACATTGCTATCTCTAGCTATTCCCTATTATGATCAATCATCACCTGCTATCCCCTGATATGACCTTTCACCCATGCTATCCCTTGTCATCTCCCGCTATTCCCTGTCACTAGCTGTTATGATATCCTATGCAATCCACTGTTAGTTTTGACATATTAGTTCCTGCTATAACATGCCATCCCATGTCTTCCCTGCGATGACCTTTGTTTAACCTTGGAAATCTGAATTGCTAAAGTTCTGGACGGAGCTGAATTTGCAGAGAGGATCTTCTTTATAATCATACAAGACACACGACAACACATTTTAAGCCATAACAGACAGGACTAAAATCTGTATAAAATTGTGTATATCGTTGAGTGTGAGTCAGCTGTAAATATATTGCTTCATTCCTAATATTCATATTTATAGACATATAAACACAGATATTGTAAACACAATATATCCTAATATTCATATGTATAGACATATAAACACAGATATTGTTAACACAATATATCCTAATATTCATATTTATAGACATATAAACACAGATATTGTTAACTTAATATATCCTAATATTCATATTTATAGACATATAAACACAGATATTGTTAACACAATATATCCTAATATTCATATTTATAGACATATAAACACAGATATTGTTAACACAATATATCCTAATATTCATATTTATAGACATATAAACACAGATATTGTTAACTTACAACACAATATATCCTAGCAGACTTCCAGATTATTAGTACCATGACCTGCTGTCATGACCTGCTACAGGTCTCTGACTTGCTATTCTCTCCTTAGATAATGTAACAGGTCGAAGTCCTGATACGACTTGTAGCACCTGAAATTTCGACATGTAAGGTAAGACTTTTAGTAACAGTCCCCATGATCCAGACAATTAATGCGTGCTTGGGGGCAATCCCTTTACTGTTACTACAGCTGATCGGTCAGCGGCGCTACTGGCCCGACAAATGTATTATCTAGCGGCTGATTTAATTACCTAGTGTTGAATAAGGGCTAGGGAATTCCGATATGGCTATTGGTGAAGCAGAAATAATTGCAAATTCTTCTACATACATTAGTTAAAACATTCCATTAGCTATATCAATCTTGGCAGTACTTCAAACAAAAATCTGCAACATTCATTTTGGATTGCTGTTGATTTCTGTGCACATTTAATATTTATACATTTAAAGCAAAATTGTTATTTTACATGTTTACTCGGTAGACTTATATTCATTACTTTATAGTGCTAAACTTGTTATTATTTTTACAAAATATTATATAATTTTACATTTGCTATATCTAGATCGTGAAAGAATATTAACGTTTTGTTAGCATAATTGCACGGAACGTTTTCTGTGCGTGATAATGTATCAGTTGCGATTGGAAATTATTCAGTCATTATTCTACCAGTAGCCGCCACATGATACAGTTAATAAGGATCAAGTATTAAATGCATTTAATAGTACATTTAATAATACATTTAATCGTATTAAAAATAATTGTATTTTATTTTAATTAACGTATCTTGTGTTTCTGTTGTGATAATTGTATCCTGTAGGTCTACACATTTACTTTGTCAGTTCTTGTCTACCTGTGGAGCTTCTTGCTTGTGCCACCTGAATTCCACCATGGCAATTGATGGGGCTCTGCTATCTTCCTTGAATCGCGCTAATGACAATTGAATGGTCAGCGGGCACATCTGTGTCTGGATTATTGTCAGAGCAATGATAATGCCCTAGATCTTTATTGATATCTTGTGGAAAACTACAAGTTCACAAAGTTTCATGTGTGTGAAAGGGTCAATTTTGAACTTTTGGTAGTGTATAGAGTTCAGTGGGATACCGGTATGGATCCTTCATTCCTTATATATAAACACATATATATAAACAGTACTTTCAAAGCAAGCAGTACTTTCGGCAGATTGTACGCAAATGTTTGGCGTAGAAATGGCATTAACCTACAGACTATGCTGAAAGTTTATAGAGCAGTGGTACTTCCAGTGCTGCTATACGCTAGTGAAACATGGACTGTGTATAGACGTCATGTGAAAAAACTCAATCATTTTCATACAAATTGTCTCAGAAAAGTTATGAACATCAGATGGCAAGACAAGATTCCAGATACCACTGTCCTTGATAGAGCTGGTATCCCAAGCATTGACACGATCCTGATGCTGACGCAGATTCGTTGGGCAGATCATTTGGTGCGTATGCCAGACCATCGTCTGCCAAAGATACTTCTCTATGGTGAGCTAGAGAAGGGTATAAGATCTCAAGGTGGCTAAAGGAAGCGCTAAAAGGACTCGTTAAAGGACTCACTGAAAGCCTTTGAAATAGACCACGATACATGGGAAGAACTTGCACAAAATAGATCTACATGGCGTTCTAAAATAAAAAAGAGCGCATCATCTTGTGAAATGAAGAGAAATGCAGCAGCTCAACAGCGGAGAGTAGCTAGAAAGTGACGGATAGACCAAGATCCGTCTACAGTCGTTATTCCATGTCCAAACTGTCCAAGGAAATTTACTGCTCGAATAGGGCTCATTAGCCATCTACGAACTCATAATCAAGGACATAACTAAAATTGAATTTTAAAAAGTGGATTTAACAAATGGTCATCATCACTTGTGATGGACGAACAACAAACAAACATAGACACATAATACAAATATTGATAACTTACACCACCATATATACACCGATATACGCATACAGATACATAATCACAGTGCTTTTTGTCTAGGTAAAAACGTGGTTACAAGCTTAGTTTGCGGGGAAAAACTACCTAATTATTACAGACAACAGCCTCCCTCCCCGTTTACCTCTTCCACTCACTAATCCCACTACCTCCACCCGATATAACACACAAACACAACTCATGATATCAAAATATTGATTAAAATGTTGATATATGAAACATACCTTTAAAAAAAGTTCGATATTTGCCTAGCAATTATTCTTTCTTCCCTTAACTCATCTGTGTGTTTCTGAATTGTATAATCTAGAATTTGAATTATACAGTTACTTAATTCAAATCTAAGAGTGCTAACACTGTAAGTGACCATACTCTACGTTCACAAAAAGCTCGACAAGATGCAAACCCTTTTGCTAATTAATTCTTTGCGCTGAGCCACATATCGTCAGTTACTTTGGCTGATACCTCTGATCAATGGCCATTTTGCATATAGTTTGATTTGCCAGTCAATGAGAAACACTGGAAAAGTTGTCGCAGTGCAGATAAATAACGGTTGTACACAAACCGTATATTCGCACAAACATATATTCTTTAAAATGACTTTCAATGGCCAACCCGAAAATAGATACTGTACTCGTTTTGTTTTAAAATGTGTGAAAATCACTTTCCTGCCAGAGATCGTCACGCTTTATTTCTTCCGGGGACGCAGTATATTTTCGCAATAATGCCAAGTTAGAAATGAGACAAATAGTGTAGTCGTAAACTTGAAAATGTGATGGAAAGTATTATCCATTGTTTAGAAAAATAATAAATTGTGAATTGTGGCAGGTGGAAATATGCCAATATGAACAATGTTCGTAGAGAAAAGTCAGCTGTTTTGACATGAAAACTTAGAAAACTGACAAAGCCTAAATTTGAAAACTTAGAAATGTGTTTGAGGAGTGTGATTCGTCGCCTAGAGAAGTGATGAAGAGTGCAAATTGCTACATTGAATCATGCCAATATGAGACACACTGTTAGTGTTATACTGAAAAGTCAGTTGTTATACTATGGAAATAATTGTGTCCGAATATGTATCCACATACGCTGTCGGGCTAGATTGTGGTGTGAGTTAATAATATCTATTTTATCTTGATACGATTATATATTGGGAATGCAGAAAAGTATCCACAACTGCCTTGCGCACAACTCTATAATACACCATCTCAAGATCACAATTGACCCTCGCATGTCATACGAGGAAGCTGACCTATTACAGGTCACAAGAGAGAATAGCAGGTCAAGGACATGCACCAGGTCACAGCAGGTTTTGAACATGTAGCAATTCACGAGAAGTCATGGCTTTTCATGGAAGGTCATAACATGTCATATGAGTGTATGAGAATATAATAGGCTATAACGGGTCATGAACATGTAGCAGTCATGACATATTACAACAGGTCATAACAGATAACAGACCCGTAATAGATCATGACGCGTCAAAGCAGGTCATGACAGATCATACCAGGTCATAAACCTGTATCAAGTCATGAGAGGTCATGGCATGTCACTGCGGGTCATGGAAGGTCATAACAGGTTATGTACATGTTTCAACTCATGACAGGTCATATTAGGTCAAGGACCTGCAGTAGTATTAAATCCGTCGAAAGCAAAGGTTGTCTGGTACTCCTTAAATAATAATCTGGTCAATGACAAACTGCCAGCTGTTAGTTGCATTGGCTCATTTATTGAAAGAGAACATGACCTTAAATATCTTGGGATAATCTTTGATAGAAGCCTCTCATTCAACAAGCACGTCACATAAATGATTCAGAAGGCTAAAAGAGGCGAACTTCGACATGCAGCAATGGGTACTTTTTCTGGTTCTGAAAATGATGGTCATAGATTATGGCATCGGCCTACTAACTAACAATGTCACATACACAAGTCGATAGATTGGAAAACTCCAAAATGAATCAATGAGAGCGTTACTGGGATGTACTAGAGATACACCCATCTCTGCTATGAGATTTATGCTTGATCTCCCTAGTATTAGAGTGCGAAATCAGGCAGCAAAAGTTAGGTCGTACCTTTAAGTGACAGAATACAACCCCCACCCATTACACCAACGTCTAGATAAGTCAAAGGGAAAACGAATCAAGCGTGGCATATCATGGATGACAGAGGCTGAAGACACATTGCGAAGAGTATGTGACTTGGAAGAAATAGGAAAGGGCAGTGAATGGGTGGAGATAGACACTGAGAAGAAATCACTGGCTAAAGTAATAATACAACTAGATAAAGCGTGTCGAAATGGACGGACGTCAGGGCTCAGGTTACAGTGCAAGAACTCGCCCAACTACACTCGAAACTACAAGACATAATTATATACACAGATGGCTCCGTTAACAGAAACACATTTAAAAGCGGTAGGGGTTTTGTTGCCTACAGAAACGGGGTGAAGTTGGTTGAGAAATCTTCAGCATATTCTACTGTCATATCGAGCAAGAGGCTGGATATAGATGTAGTTACAGCAGCTCTTAATTGGTTGATAACTGATACATCAACACACTCGGTAATACTCACATACTCTCAAAGCATGCTGCGAAAGATAGAAAAGTTCATGCTAAGAAAAGAATGGTGGGACTTATTGAACAACTCAGTTGTCCAGAATAGTACATGGATATAATTCTTATAACTGAAGGGAATTGAACCAGGTCTGTTCTAGCAGCACCGAATCGCTTTGCAATTTAATTCCCGATATTGGTTCAGTTTCCGTAAGTTGTAAAAATTATTTGTATTTATTCTCATGCTTCCTACTTGAAATTACATGAATATACTGCCCTGGTCATGCCTGGATCAGAGGAAACGAGAGAGCCCACTTATTGGCAGGCAATGCGGCGATAGACGGCACATTGCTGAGAAGAGATAAAGCAGATTTAATAAAGGCAGTAATAAAGTAATTTTAAGATGCAGATGATGTCAATGAGGTTGAGAACGTACACATACAGAGAATGTTAGAAATGGGAGTATCTAGAGGTGAGGGGAGGAAAAGTAAATGTTTTGGAACGTCCCGAAGATCACACAATCAGCACCTGACCGGAACTATGAATCTACATACACTGGTATGGCTGCTGGAGCGGAGAGCAGAGCACTTATGGGAACGTCCCGCGTGCTGTGAAGCCAGTTTCTAATCAAGAATCAAGAAGAATCAAGAAACCTGCAGCAGATCATGACATGTCATAACAGATAACGGTAGCTCATGGACATGTAACAGGTCATAACAGATAACGGTAGCTCATGGACATGTAACAGGTCATGACAGATAACGGTAGCTCATGGACATGTAACAGGTCATAACAGATAACGGTAGCTCATGGACATGTAACAGGTCATAACAGATAACGGTAGCTCATGGACATGTAACAGGTCATGACAAGTCCTATCAGGTTACGAAAGGTCATAGCAGATTATGGACAAAGCTGGTCATAACATGTCGTAGCATGTAACAGCAGACGCTGAAAGAAATAGTAGCTTGTGACAGAGATCATACCAGGGGGTGTGACCGGGTGACACAGTAAATTGTCTGAGATCTACCCTTTGTGATTGTCTAGTTTGTAAGCTTCAATCGTTGTTCTGTAGTGAGATGAACCATCATTTTGTACTGCATTTTCAACTGAATTTATTCGAGGACCGTAAATCTTTTATAGGCATTCAATGATATGGTCAGAGAGTTTTGTGTTCCGTTTCACGGGATTCTCATGAACCTTTCACGAGTTATTGCCAAAAATGTTTTTCTTATCTTTCATGACCTCACGATTCACGGGGTGAGTACAATTCAGGTAACCACGAGAAGTTAAAGATGATATGGACACAGTCGATAGGCTGAAAGATGTCCAACCAGCGAATTTCTTTTGTTGCAGTAACTTTAAAAAAAGTTGTGTTTCTTCCTTTGAAATATATATATATATATACGGTGTACTGTGCAATAAGACATTTACGGAAAGGCCAAACGTTGATCATGACCCGTCTAAATGGGATCCATTCACGAGGGCCTCCATTTATATCTCGTGCATCCCCAAGCTAACATAGATCTCCAAGTTGAAATCGACCCCCTTGGAGTCCATATAGATCACTGGGAAACACTGGCTTTAAAGAACCTTCAACATCCCATGTCTCTTGTTTGGGTTAACTCTTGCTAGATTGTAACCTGTCCATCTCGTAATGTTACTCTCCCACGTGTATCACTGCCTAGCTCTTGAGCGCCTCCCCTCCAATATACCCTCAAGCCTTCAACAAGTTGCCATGTCTTTTCATATAACCAAAACACTTTCTTTGTTTGATTTTCACTTATATATTTAAGTAGTCATTTCTTTCATACGAAGTTTTGTTAAATTCTTTTTGTTCGCTTTCTTGTCTTTCTATTGAGTTCTCCATATTCTTCTATATATCCACACAATCTCAAATGCATAAATTATATCGTCTAGGTGTTTGTTCATTGTCCATGATTCTGAGCCATACATTAATATAGAATAGATGTAGCAAATATTTTAAAATTTTCATTTTTAATTTGTTTATAATTGTTTTTAGATATCAATATTTTCCTCGTGTCTTTGAACCATTCCTTTTGACTTCTGTTTCACATATACCAATTGTTGTCTATTTTCTATCCCCAGGCGATGATGGTTTATAGTATCCACACTTCCCATTAGACCTAGGAGTGAGAGTGTCAGCTGTCCTTACAATGTCTGATGTGTCACCTTGGTTGCATTTAAGCACTCATTATCTTTCCACGGTTTCCTTGGTCTATTTTTGGCTTTATGTCCGGGATATTGTTTTGGTATATGCTCTTATTGGTATTTGGTTTGGGTGCATTCTCATAAGATGACCAATTCATTTGACTTGCTGTCTTTCGATATGTTCAATATATGATATTAAATCAACTGGATTATTAATTTTATAATTTCTTATTTTATGTAGTTTAGTAACCATTGCAGCGTTTTACCAGACACTTCATTTTACATGTAACGATTTTCCTCTTCTGCGAAGCTGTTAAAGACCATGTTTGACATTGGTAGGTGAGTGTTGGTATAAAAATTGTATATATTTTTTTTCCATCTTGATCCTTGGGTGAAGAAGTAATGGTCAAAGTTGGTAGGTCACCGTGTTTGCTTTCTGGCACCTTGTTTCTATTTTTCTGTCTAATCTTCCATTTTCGTTAAAAAAATGCTGCGTATATATTTAAATTCCTTGGCATGTTTATCTTTGGTATTATCTATTGTTAGATCCATTGCTGTAGCAGGCTTGATAATTTTCATAACTTTTCTTTTTGTATGTTAATTTTCATGTTGTACTTCTTACATGCTAATAGCAATGCATTGATATGGTTTTGTAAATTTCCCGTATCTTTGTATATTAGACTTTGATCATCCGCAAATGATAGTTTATTGATTTCATTATTACATTCCGCATCAGGAGTATTTGCAATGGTTTTATATTTGTTGATGTGAGCTTCTTTTATTATTCTGTCCATGCATATGTTGAAAAGTAGAGGTGAAAGCATGCACCCTTGTCTTACTCCCGTTCTTGTTACAAAAGTTTCACTGATATAGGCGAAACAGAAGGTAAATATTTAGAGTACATTTAATATGATATATTCCTACGCCATGGCGAAATTTGACACGTTTTTTCAACTTCTGGGGTTGGGTGGGGTTGGTTTGGCTTCCAAGAAAATGTATCCTGATAGAGGTCAGAGGCCATACAATGTTGAGAACTGGCCTTTTGGTTTCGTTATCCAGAAGTCGATCAGAGAATAGTGGCACTGTTACTTGCCATGTATGTCATAAAATACGACTTTGGAGGGGAGGAGAGGGGCTGAAGCTGGTTTTCTTTTCTCATTTGGCGCTAGAGTGACCTATAGGCCATGCTAAAGTAAGATGTGTTAGCCCGACATGATAAGAATATCACAGCTAAGCTGCAAATCACGGCATAACGCATTACGTTCTCTGGATTACATTCTGCAGAAGTTTGAGAATTAACGTAGAGGATATATCGTGAGAACCATTGGTTCTAAAATGTTAAGAATGTCGAAAATGTGCAACTATTTCGCCGGTAGTAACTAGAACCAGATCTGAACTTGGATCAAATTGCATGTCATTGGTCACGAGTGGCCTGACTCACTTCTAGCGCTCACTAATGATACAATGATTGACCTATTGATTTATTTATATTTCACCATTGGGTTGTTGTATGTTTAATATGGAGTATTTGATTGAGCGTAAGAATACCGGGTCATGTAACAGGTCATGTAACTCATGTTCTAAAATGATTATGCTGTGTTACTATTGAGGTTGCAATGAGTACAGATGAAAATAGAAAATACTTGATCGATACATCAAGAAATCGATAGTTATGACTTTTCTACACTACCTCAAATGGTTTAGGACAGAAGTGATTGGCGTACTTTTTGTACTGATGTCTCCACCGTGGCATCACTACGACAACAGCGTGGCATCAGTACGACAACAGCGTGGCATCACTACGACAACAGCGTGGCATCACTACGACAACAGCGTGGCGTCAGTACGACAACAGCGTGGCGTCAGTACGACAACAGCGTGGCGTCAGTACGACAATAGCAGGTTACGGACACTATTTTTATGTTTAATATTTGTTTCGCATAAAGTAGACACGTGTAGATAGTGAGTCCGGCGGTTCTCAATCTTTAAGCTCTAGCGGAACCCTTGAAATAATATTCATGATTCATAGATCTTCTAAATAGATTATACATGTATAATGCTATATATATATATATATATATATATATATATATATATCGAATAATATGCAACGATGTGCTACCAACACCAAACATGGACAACGACAGCACAAGACAAACATAAACGTGTCACAGCTGAAATGACATGCTTACGCAGAATACTAGGGCTATTGCTAAGAGACAGGGTGAGGAATGAGGATATTCGACTAAAAATCGACACCACCTAAAACTTAGATTATATTAAAAGACAACAGATCAAATAGTTTGCACACATCAGCAGACTGCCATCAGACAGCATACCATAGCAAGCTATGCTACACAGATACAGGGAAGGCAGATCTAGAGGCCGACCACGAATACGATGGCACACTAAAATAAAAGAAGCGAACATTTCCACAATATACACGCGCGCAAGACGGCCGTTTCCAGAAAACTATTCTAATCCTGACGCCAAAAGTCAACAAAAGATATATATATATATATATATATAATGCACAAATGGCGTAGTTTGAATAGCAGGAAGAATGAAGTAAAGGTAACATCAAGTTAAATGCCCCCCCCCCCCCCGAGTGCGAAATCAATGTCGTTGGGATCAGTCCAAAGTAAATCAACATATTCAAATAATTAGGAGCAATATCAGATGGAAGATGTATTAAAGAAATGAAACGTAGAATTACCCAGGCAAAAGCAGCTTTTCACAAGAAGAAGAAGATCATATGTAATATATGTTTGTCAACTGAAGTATGACATTTGAGTTCAGTAAGTGAGTTATGTAGAATAAGTCCTGATGTATGAAGTGAATCTGGGACAATCCGTAAAATATTAAAAATGATGTAGAGACAGCAGAGATGTGGTTTTATAGAAGAATATGCTCATTTGCATAATAAAGAGACAGTGCAAATTTTTTTAAAAATCACGCGAGGAGAAAAGATAGAACACATAGTGACGACAGACAAGAGGAAGAATAAGAGCTATAGGGGAAGAGCAAGAGAGACGATGCGTGAGAACCTAGCACTGTAAAGACAACCAACTCCACAGGGGATGGATAATAAAAGAAGTATATTTCTTTCCCCGTTCATTGTCACAGTTCCATTTCTTGTGCAGGATGAACCTACTAGATAGATTTCCAGTACGACGTTATCCATAGAACGAAAATAATTTTTTCCCTTTCTTTTTACTTGCGCGAATATCCAAACACATCCAACTCTGGCAACCTAAGACTTATATAACACATATAAACAGAAGGAATGTGCAAAATGGGAAAACAGAATAAGATAGACACAGTTAAAATGTTATATAAACAAATATGTTTGTCATGTAAGTACTTTATTATTTGTGTTTTCTATTTAAGTAAGACGATGTAGAGAAATTATTTTACATAAGTACGATTATTCTGAACTACATTATGTCTTGATGTACTCGGTTTGAGAAAAGTTGACATTGTGGATTGTACGATTAGCCTGTGCACTTTACTATGTCTTGAAGTACTCGGTTTGAGAAAAGTTGTCATTAAGAATTGAAGGATACCATTAAACCCTAATGAACACCAATAATTTCATGTCTTCACAATGTGATAACACCGTAGATGATGATTTGATGTCTTCACAATGTGATAATACTGTAGATGATGATTTGATGTCTTCACAATGTGATAATACTGTAGATGATGATGCAATAATCTACACTGATTAAATATGAATTATGAATGAGGTCAGTCATTCGTCATCAACTCTTTGCTTAGGCATATATACACACGCACGGAAATGTCACAAAAGTGTAAAATTTCACAAAAGTGTAAAATGTCACAAAAGTGTAAAATGTCACAAAAGTATAAAATGTCACAAAAGTGTAAAATGTCACAAAAGTGTAAAATGTCACAAAAGTGTAAAATGTCACAAAAGTGTAAAATGTCACAAAAGTGTAAAATGACAAAAGTGTAAAATGTCACAAAAGTGTAAAATGTCACAAAAGTGTAAAAAGGTCACACAAGATATCTACGAGATCAACCAAATACATCCGAGTTCAGCATGGTATGTTTAGGTAAATTTGAACTTTGCGGCCAAGGAGTTAATCTCCGTAATGAAATCCTACAACTTGAAATGGATTTTAGTGGTAGTTTCGCACGTGTTTTTAAGTTTTTGGGGATTGAGTTAGATGGACACTCCCATAAAGGGTCAAGTGATACAGAAGCCACGATAAAGTCGGATTTCTCATGCAGAAAGAAGCAGATATCGCAGCAACATGACACAACTGTCTCTGATCTCAGGACACACAAGCTGACCATCTGCAGAAATTTGAGAACGGGAGCAGAATAAAAAGTGTTACTATTATTAACTCACTCTTTTATCACGATTACGATTAGCGAGTCGTCTGAATATTGAATGTTTGAAACTTCCGGGTGATCCAGATTTTACAAACAATATGTATGATCAATTTATTCCAGTTATTAAATGTTCAATAATGGTAACATCCATACTGATAGGCAGTGTACGAGATTATGCAGTTGTGGCAGAAGTGAGGCTGTATTGTTGTTAGTAGTGAAGATAGTGGTTGCAACAGTTGTGTCGTCTGTAGTGACGAAGTAGTGTCGAAGGTAGTGAAGGTAACAGTTGCACTAGTGCACCAGATACCGCAGTAATACTTGCAGTAGCAGCAGTATTAGTAGTAGTAGTAATAGTAGTAGTAGTAGTACTGATGTTCACAGTATTCATAGTAGTGGTAGTGATAGTAGTAGAAACAGCTGCAGTAATATTAGTAGTAGTAGGAGTAATTGTAATCAAATAGTAGCAGTAGAGATGGTAGCAGTATTCTAAAAGTTGTGGTGGTAGCTGTAGAATCAGCAGTATTAATAACTGAAATAGTAATAGTAGTAGTAATAATAAATGTAGCAGTGATAACAGTAGTATTAGTAGTAGTATCGGTAGTTGTGATAGTAGTAGTAGTAGTAGTAGTAGTAGTATAGATGGTGATAGTATTCATGACAGTTGTGATAGTAGTATAATCAACGTTAGTAATATCAGTAGTTTTAGTAACAGAAATTGTTGCGGTGGTTATGGCGATGGCTGTTGCGGCAGAGCAATAGCATCAGCAGTAGTAGTAGTAGTAGTAGCAGTAGCAGTAGCGCCAGTAGCAACAGCAGTAGTAGTAGTAGTATCACCGTAGCAGCAGCAGCAGCAGCAGCAGCAGCAGTAGTAGTAGTAGAAGTAGTAGTAGAAGTAGTATTAGCTATGTAAGTAGTAGATGTAG
Source organism: Meghimatium bilineatum (assembly GCA_034231615.1). Lineage (NCBI taxonomy): Eukaryota > Metazoa > Mollusca > Gastropoda > Stylommatophora > Philomycidae > Meghimatium > Meghimatium bilineatum. The sequence goes on along the minus strand of CM067308.1, from coordinate 51,628,280 downwards.
TACTAGTAGGTAGTGTTATTAGTTTAGCCTACAGTATTGAAAGTAACAGTTGCATTAACAAGAACAGACAAGGCATCACGAGTAGTACTAGTACTAGGGGTAGTAGTTGTTGTGGTATTATTAGTAGTAGGAGACTCAGTACTAATAGTAATATTAGTAATAGTAGTGATAATAATAACAGTAATAATAATAATAATAGCAGCAGCAGCAGTGGTACTAGTAGTAGTAGTAGTAGTAGAAGTAGCAGTAGTAGAAGTAGCAGTAGTAGAAGTAGCAGTAGTAGAAGTAGCCATGTATGTAGTAGCTGTAACAGTAGCAGTGATAGTAGTTTTAACGACAGCATTAAGAGTAATAGTTGCATTAACTACAGAAGATACGGAAGAACGAGTAGTAGTAGTAGTAGTAGTAGTAGTGGTAGTAGTAGTAGTAGTAGTAGTAGTAGTAGTAGTAGTAAAAGTAGTAGTAGTAGTAGTAGAAGTAGTAGAAGTAGTAGTAGTAGTAGTAGTAGTAGTATTAGAAGTAGTAGTAGCAGTAGTAGTAGTAAAAGTAGTAGTAGTAGTAGTAGTAGTATTAGTAGTAGTAGTAGTAGTAGAAGTAGTAGAAGTAGTAGTAGTAGTAGTAGTAGTAGTAGTAGTATTAGAAGTAGTAGTAGCAGTAGTAGTAGTAAAAGTAGTAGTAGTAGTAGTAGTAGAAGTAGTAGAAGTAGTAGTAGTAGTAGTAGTAGTAGTAGTATTAGAAGTAGTAGTAGCAGTAGTAGTAGTAAAAGTAGTAGTAGTAGTAGTAGAAGTAGTAGTAGTAGTAGTAGTAGTAGTAGTATTAGAAGTAGTAGTAGCAGTAGTAGTAGTAAAAGTAGTAGTAGTAGTAGTAGTAAAAGTAGTAGTAGTAGTAGTAGAAGTAGTAGAAGTAGTAGTAGTAGTAGTAGTAGTAGTAGTATTAGAAGTAGTAGTAGCAGTAGTAGTAGTAAAAGTAGTAGTAGTAGTAGTAGTAGAAGTAGTAGAAGTAGTAGTAGTAGTAGTAGTAGTAGTATTAGAAGTAGTAGTAGCAGTAGTAGTAGTAAAAGTAGTAGTAGTAGTAGTAGAAGTAGTAGAAGTAGTAGTAGTAGTAGTAGAAGTAGTAGTAGTAGTAGTAGTAGAAGTAGTAGTAGTAGTAGTAGTAGAAGTAGTAGTAGTAGTAGTAGTAGAAGTAGTAGAAGTAGTAGAAGTAGTAGAAGTAGTAGAAGTAGTAGAAGTAGTAGTAGAAGTAGTAGAAGTAGTAGTAGTAGTAGTATTAGAAGTAGTAGTAGCAGTAGTAGTAGTAAAAGTAGTAGTAGTAGTAGTAGTAAAAGTAGTAGTAGTAGTAGTAGAAGTAGTAGAAGTAGTAGTAGTAGTAGTAGTAGTAGTATTAGAAGTAGTAGTAGCAGTAGTAGTAGTAAAAGTAGTTGTAGTAGTAGTAGTAGAAGTAGTAGAAGTAGTAGTAGTAGTAGTAGAAGTAGTAGTAGTAGTAGTAGTAGAAGTAGTAGAAGTAGTAGAAGTAGTAGAAGTAGTAGAAGTAGTAGAAGTAGTAAAAGTAGTTGTAGTAGTAAGAGCAGTATCTGTAGAAATAACTACTCCAGACATTGCATACAACAGACATCATTCACTTGTGGTCATGAAAGGAAGAATTGATTGAACGTTTCAGATTTCACAGAAGAAATGTTTTGAGCAAATATGGAGAAGTAAACACAATCAAATTAGACGACCCATTCAATATTGAGGCTACTATTAACAACATCACGTGTTAGAAGGTCTCAGTGTCACAATTTGATGTACATGAAAACATGAATAACACATAAATATAAACAAAGCTGCTTGAGATGTGACGTGGGTGAATAAATAATATAATATAGACACATCGATGTTGTAAATAATCGTACAAATAGCAAACCGTAACACGCAAACAATCCCAAAGGTGTAGGCTATATCATAGCATGCAAGCAATAGTTCACATGTCATTCACAATGTAAAATAACCGTACAAATAGCATATCACAATGTGCAAATAATCTTCGTACAAATAGAGCATCAGGGCATGAAAACAATCGTACAAATATCGCATTGTAATAAATAATAGTGTAAATAGTATATCATTACATCAAATAATCTGACTGATAGCAGATCACAACACAATATTTCATTACATCAAATAATCGGTCAATAAATAGCCCAAAATGCTACGCCAACAGCTATGGGGGGGGGGGGGTGGAATGAGAGGTCTGGAAAAATAGATTAACAGTCGCATACCAAGGGCGGAGGAGGTCTAAAAATAACTGACACTCCCATAACCATAGGGGGTGCGGTGAAAGGGGTTGAAGCTAGTTGACGTCATCAACTATGAGGGGAGAAGAGGTTTGCAAAAATATGTTGATAGTCGTATACAGAAAGAGAGTGAGGGAAATCGATAAAAGTAGACATCAACAATATCTTATTTTTTGTAACAATGAAATTGTTTGATTTTGATACATTTGTATAATATAGAAAATAATTCATGTAGGTTCTTTTCATTTTTTTCAATAAGGAATGTTTGAGTGGGGGTGCTGAGACATTTTCTACAAGGAATGTTTGAGTGAGGGTGCTGAGACATTTTCTACAAGGAATGTTTGAGTGGGGGTGCTGAGACATTTTCTACAAAGAAATGTTTGAGTGGGGGTGCTGAGACATTTTCTACAAGGAATGTTTGAGTGGGGGTGCTGAGACATTTTCTACAAGGAATGTTTGAGTGAGGGTGCTGAGACATTTTCTACAAGGAATGTTTGAGTGGGGGTGCTGAGACATTTTCTACAAAGAAATGTTTTAGTGGGGGTGCTGAGACATTTTCTACAAGGAATGTTTGAGTGTGGGTGCTGAAATATTTTCTACAAGGAATGTTTGAGTGGGGGTGCTGAGACATTTTCTACAAAGAAATGTTTGAGTGGGGGTGCTGAGACATTTTCTACAAGGAATGTTTGAGTGGGGGTGCTGAGACATTTTCTACAAGGAATGTTTGAGTGGGGGTGCTGAGACATTTTCTACAAGGAATGTTTGAGTGGGGGTGCCGAGACATTTTCTACAAGGAATGTTTGAGTGGTGGTGCAGTGATATTTTCTACAAGGAATGTTTGAGTGGTGGTGCAGTGATATTTTCTACAAGGAATGTTTGAGTGGTGGTGCAGTGACATTTTCTACAAGGAATGTTTGAGTGGTGGTGCAGTGACATTTTCTACTAGGTATTTTGCGGGGGAGACTGAGAAAATTTTGGCATAATGAAATAATTTTGTTGACATAATTGTGATTGGGCGAGGTGAGGGGATTAATTTGTGACAGTTGTTGACAGAAGGGGAAAGGGATAAAAATGTCACCTAAAAATGTGACAATGTATGTGCATCTCTATATGACTTTATATATAACTGTCTATAGACATACACATGTACTCAAATTTGATTGAAAGTATTCGCTCTTGGAAATTTTTAATTAGATCAATCCAGCTATAGATCTTTCTTCCGGAGTGACCTGTAACCTTTGATATTTGGCTGAACTGCGGTTTTCCATAACCTTAACTGTATATTCTAAACCTCACCAGTTCAGACAAATAAGTTTCCATGCTGCGTGTTCTTTGCACAAACTATCCCGTCTCTTCAGTGTCATATTCAGGTCATCCATATCATGTGCTAATCGTAGACTTGGTCTGCCTCTTGTTCTCTTACCCAGAACCTGACATTCGGTATTAATATTTGTAAGCTATTGTGTCTTTTTATATTTCCAAATATGTTAGCTTGCGTTTTTTGATAGTTTTGGCGAGTTAGTATTCTTTTATGTTCATATCCTTACGGAAGACTGCGTGGAGTCGTCTGTCTTTCCATGATACTCTTAGCATATTTCTATAACATTTAATTTCACATACTGGTATTTTATTTTCAATTGGCGGATGTCATTGTCCATGTATCACTACCATATGCTGCCAATGGGAATTTTACTTTTATTGTGGCCTTGTGTCATAGTTCTTTCAACTGTGATGTTAATTGCAGTGTTAATAAAATATCTGACCAGTCAATATGCCAAGAGATTAAACTACCATGATCTAAGTGTGGGAAATTGTTTGAATATTTCCCCCAGATATTGTTCTCATACTCCCACTGGAACATCACACTGAGGTGAGACAATTAGCCTATTAAATATCTAGCAGGTTGTAGTCAGTAGAACGTAGTTACGTTTTGTCGCGGTTGTTGTCCTTTTCTTTCGTCAATGCCCTGATACATCAGTCTTCGACTGACCTGACTTGATGTGTGCTGTATTTATTTCTGTAATCTGTTATAAAATGTGATGTGGATCAGGGGCTACATATGATAGTAATCTCGTGCCCTGGCTATCAAGGGACATTCACGATATTAATGGGGGCATATTGGCAATCTATAATGTTGATCCCGTGCCCTAGCTGTCAAGGGACATTTTAAATCTGAGGGGGGGGGGGGTTTATTGGGTATCTATGGTGCTCATCCCATGCCCGAGCAGGACAGGGACGATACATGTGCGTCCAAAATGGCGATTATTGACCATATACGGTGGTCATTCCATACCTGAGCTGGTCAGGGACATATGTGTCCAGAATGTGGCTTATAGGCCATATACGGTGACCATTCCGTGCCAAAGCTGGTCAAGCACATGTGCGGCCAGAATGGGAATTACTGAATGTCTACGAACTCATGGTCTAGAACTAATTGAAATTCGAAAATGGTTATAACAAATGGTAATCATCATCAATAAGATGTGAAAACAGTTACTCACCATACATAGAAATAAGAAGATGGGTAGGACAAGGATGAATTTTTATCACCATACATAGAAATAAGAAGATGGGTAGGACAAGGATGCATTTTTATCACCATACATAGAAATAAGAAGATGGGTAGGACAAGGATGCATTTTTATCACCATACATAGAAATAAGAAGATGGGTAGGACAAGGATGCATTTTTATCACCATACATAGAAATAAGAAGATGGGTAGGACAAGGATGCATTTTTATCACCATACATAGAAATAAGAAGATGGGTAGGACAAGGATGCATTTTTATCACCATACATAGAAATAAGAAGATGGGTAGGACAAGGATGCATTTTTATCACCATACATAGAAATAAGAAGATGGGTAGGACAAGGATGCATTTTTATCACCATACATAGAAATAAGAAGATGCTAGGACAAGGATGCATTTTTATCACCAAACATAGAAATAAGAAGATGGGTAGGACAAGGATGCATTTTTATCACCATACATAGAAATAAGAAGATGCTAGGACAAGGATGCATTTTTATCACCATACATAGAAATAAGAAGATGGGTAGGACAAGGATGCATTTTTATCACCATACATAGAAATAAGAAGATGGGTAGGACAAGGATGCATTTTTATCACCATACATAGAAATAAGAAGATGGGTAGGACAAGGATGCATTTTTATCACCATACATAGAAATAAGAAGATGGGTAGGACAAGGATGCATTTTTATCACCATACATAGAAATAAGAAGATGGGTAGGACAAGGATGCATTTTTATCACCATACATAGAAATAAGAAGATGCTAGGACAAGGATGCATTTTTATCACCAAACATAGAAATAAGAAGATGGGTAGGACAAGGATGCATTTTTATCACCATACATAGAAATAAGAAGATGGGTAGGACAAGGATGCATTTTTATCACCATACATAGAAATAAGAAGATGGGTAGGACAAGGATGCATTTTTATCATCATACATAGAAATAAGAAGATGCTAGGACAAGGATGAATTTTTATCACCAAACATAGAAATAAGAAGATGGGTAGGACAAGGATGCATTTTTATCACCATACATAGAAATAAGAAGATGGGTAGGACAAGGATGCATTTTTATCACCATACATAGAAATAAGAAGATGGGTAGGACAAGGATGCATTTTTATCACCATACATAGAAATAAGAAGATGCTAGGACAAGGATGCATTTTTATCACCAAACATAGAAATAAGAAGATGGGTAGGACAAGGATGCATTTTTATCACCATACATAGAAATAAGAAGATGGGTAGGACAAGGATGCATTTTTATCACCATACATAGAAATAAGAAGATGCTAGGACAAGGATGCATTTTTATCACCAAACATAGAAATAAGAAGATGCTAGGACAAGGATGCATTTTTATCACCAAACATAGAAATAAGAAGATGGGTAGGACAAGGATGCATTTTTATCACCAAACATAGAAATAAGAAGATGGGTAGGACAAGGATGCATTTTTATCACCAAACATAGAAATAAGAAGATGGGTAGGACAAGGATGCATTTTTATCACCATACATAGAAATAAGAAGATGGGTAGGACAAGGATGCATTTTTATCACCAAACATAGAAATAAGAAGATGCTAGGACAAGGATGCATTTTTATCACCAAACATAGAAATAAGAAGATGGGTAGGACAAGGATGCATTTTTATCACCATACATAGAAATAAGAAGATGGGTAGGACAATGATGCATTTTTATCACCATACATAGAAATAAGAAGATGCTAGGACAAGGATGCATTTTTATCACCAAACATAGAAATAAGAAGATGCTAGGACAAGGATGCATTTTTATCACCAAACATAGAAATAAGAAGATGGGTAGGACAAGGATGCATTTTTATCACCAAACATAGAAATAAGAAGATGGGTAGGACAAGGATGCATTTTATCACCAAACATAGAAATAAGAAGATGGGTAGGACAAGGATGCATTTTTATCACCATACATAGAAATAAGAAGATGGGTAGGACAAGGATGCATTTTTATCACCAAACATAGAAATAAGAAGATGGGTAGGACAAGGATGCATTTTTATCACCAAACATAGAAATAAGAAGATGGGTAGGACAAGGATGCATTTTTATCACCAAACATAGAAATAAGAAGATGCTAGGACAAGGATGCATTTTTATCACCAAACATAGAAATAAGAAGATGGGTAGGACAAGGATGCATTTTTATCACCATACATAGAAATAAGAAGATGGGTAGGACAAGGATGCATTTTTATCACCATACATAGAAATAAGAAGATGCTAGGACAAGGATGCATTTTTATCACCAAACATAGAAATAAGAAGATGCTAGGACAAGGATGCATTTTTATCACCAAACATAGAAATAAGAAGATGGGTAGGACAAGGATGCATTTTTATCACCAAACATAGAAATAAGAAGATGCTAGGACAAGGATGCATTTTTATCACCAAACATAGAAATAAGAAGATGCTAGGACAAGGATGCATTTTTATCACCAAACCTATTTAATATCTACACAGAGAATATCTTTAAACATATAGAAGAAATGCCAGGACTCAAGATCAGTGGGAAAATAATAAACAACCTGAGATATGCAGATGACACTGTTATTTTAACAGAAAGTGAACAGGAACTACAAAGACTATTTTATAAAATCGATAAATCAAGGAAAGAATATTGACTAGATATAAACACCCAAAAACAAAAACACCCAAAGACAAGACACCTTGTTGAAGACCTTACTTGAAGGTAAAGACGAAGGAAGGCTAATAAAAAGTAGCCAGTGATACAAGTGGGAGAGTAATATCACAAGATGTTTATGAGAATTTAATAATATTTTCCATAACATTCGTAGACATATTGAGATGACATCCCTGAACATGTGAGGTCCACGTGCCTCGGATGACGTTATCGAAAATTTATGTAGATTTTTACTTACACAGCTGTTATATAGAATTTATATTTGTCAAAGTAACATAATTCAAATATCTCGTCAAACTAAGTATATAAGCTTTGTTTAGAAGAAAAAACCGTCAAAGAATATCTTCAGTAACGATACACTCGTGTTTCTTTTTTAATATTTGTTACACATAATATTTCTTGTAGCAGGCAAAGTGTGTTAGAGCGCTTGGATTGTAATCAGATATAACCGCATTCAATTCATAACTGGTGATTCAGGTGAAACTAATCATACATATTTAATGAACATATAGAAAGGATGAGAACCGCGATTATTATGCATATATGCTAGGAATACATGTATATAGCATTTAATACTTCAAACTACAAAAGGGTACATGCAGGTGCTGAACTAATTGATTTGACATCCATAACAATTATGATTGCATATAGGGCCTGTAATATTTAGACAGTGCGAGACGTTTTGACAATACTAGAAAATATGAGATAATATTTAGACAGTACGAGACGTTTTGACAGTACAATAAAATATGAGATAATATTTAGACAGTAGGAGACGTTTTGACAATACAATAAAATATGAGATAATATTTATACAATACGAAACGTTTTGACAAAACAATGAAATATGAGATAATATTTAGACAGTACGAGACGTTTTGACAATACAATAAATATGAGATAATATTTATACAGTACAGACGTTTTGACAATACAATAAAATATGAGATAATATTTAGACAGTAGGAGAAGTTTTGACAATACAATAAAATAAATAATATTTGGACAGTAGGAGGCGTTTAGACAACACTAGAAAATATGTAGCAATATTTAGACAGTACGAGACGTTTCTACAATATTTGACATGAAATCATTGTGTGGCACAGTGGTTGTTTTAGCCATAGCTGAATTATTGTTCTCCTTTCGGTCAGTGTTTTCGTTTTTCATCTTACGTTTTGAACCAACACGTGTTTCCCTAGCCCTTACCCATCCAAGAATTATCCACAGGGTATAGGAGGATTAGTTTTAGAGTTTGGGATTATATCCCTCTCGATTATTCTACTATTCGCGTTTCTTCCTAGAGAACCCATAAATCCCTATCCCTACTAAACCTACACCCCCCCCCCCCCAACCAGACAAGTTCGGGTGTGGTTTCAGTAGCCCCAGACTAGCACTGTGAAATTATATAGGCACGCTTGATGCTACTTGCCGCACGACACATCTAGTATTTCAGAGGGGATATCAGCGCTTTGACAGTAGGTAGGTGGCTATACCGGTTTGACAGTAGGTAGGTGGCTATACCGGTTTGACAGTAGGTAGGTGGAAACACCGGTTTGGTCCGTGACTGCCTATTCGTCCATATATATTCTGGCTAATATCGCAGCTGCGGATGCCCCTGGTAGGGGTCGACATTCCCCCACCCCAGGTTCCTACAATACTATAAGATATATGGTAACGTTTAGACAGTACGAGACGTTTCTACACGAGATATGTCTTCTATTGAAAAAGGATATCATCGAGAGAACCAGCACGATGAAGTACTTAGGGGTCATTTTAGACCGAAGTCTTAGTTTCAAAGATCATGTTGACCACATCATTGTAATGGCTTATAAAGGTCCTGCGGCGATGAAAGTTATGGCTGCTGCTCAATGTGAACAGAGGCTATTTCTGTTGAATCGGGGATTGGTGGTGTCAGTGTTAGAGTACGCACTGGAGATTCTGGCACTAACTCAGACTCAAACAGAAAGATTGGATAGAATCCAGAATGATAAAATGCCAATCATTTCGGGGTATACGAGAGATACGTCGGCACGGGCTATGCAATACTTATTTGATTTCCCAACTGCAGAGAAAATAATACAAATGTGCCGGGCGCGGGACTACCTACAAATCACCGCTAATAAAGAACATCCTCTACACCCTGAAATTCTTAAAGTGTAAGGCATTCGACTTAAGAGAGGAAAGTCGTGGATGGGACGCGCAGAGGATATTATACAGACTGTGTGCAGATTGGAGTATGTGCTACCTGGTGCGGAATGGAGTCAAGCGCCATTAGATTGTCCGACAGCCTTCACAGTAATAATAACACCCAGTAGAGAATGCAGGGAATGATGTCCGACAGTGGTGGAGTTGGAGGTACTCGCTCTGATCGGTAAAAATTCCAGGGAAAGTGATATGATTATATATACAGATGGGTCAGTTGAGAGACACACTAGGAGTGCCTGGACCTCATCAAAACTCCCATACATATAATATATGAATTAAATGCGACCCTGTGAAAATTTCGTTCGACCAACTAGGGGATCGTGATACATAGGTTGAGAGCCTCTGGTCTAGACGGTAATGTAAACTGAACAAATGTTGTTCAATCATCCCCCCCCCCAAAAAAAAAAAATAAATAAATAATAATTAGAAAATAAAAATAAAAGTCTTTATTTGCAACAATTAAATATTTACAAAACTAATATACATGTCAATTGTGTAGTGTGCATTGTGTAATGTGCACTGTGTAGTGTGCATTGTGTAATGTGCACTGTGTAATGTGCACTGTGTAATGTGCACTGTGTAGTGTGCACTGTGTAATGTGCACTGTGTAGTGTGTACTGTGTAGTGTGCACTGTGTAGTGTGCACTGTGTAATGTGATGGTTTAAACAACATTCATGAACATTTGTTATGGGAGTGTAATGTTAAATATCATCATCATCAAGTGACGTCTCCGCAATGAAGGTTGGCTGCAACGGATCTCCAACATCCCCTGTCTCTTGTCTTGGTGGTGCATTCTGCTAGACTGTAACCTGTCCATCGTGTGATGTTACTCTCCCACTTGAATCGCTGCCTACCTCTTGCTCGCCTCCCTTTGACTTTGCCCTCAAGTAAGGTCTAATGTTAAATATAGGATGTAGAAATTATGGAAACAATCTATTTTTCTTATGTCCTCACAATCTTGCTTTCGAAGTTAGTATGTATATTTATAAAGTATATTTATGTAGATATATGATATACTATAAGAACGATGGACAATCAAGCGTGTTATGAGATGGCTTACAACGATCATGAGAAATGGATGGTAGTATAACTTTAGTTGCTGTTCCGTAATTTTTTTTCTATGTTCTATCTAATGTGTACCCAAAATCTTTGTTTGTTTGTTAATTGAGGCCTCTTAGCGGAAGCGCGAACCGTTCAATCTAAGACATAAGTCTATTTAGTAAAAAAATCCCAAAAGTGTACCCAGAAGTCCATGTATCTCAACTCTATTCATAATTTTTAAATGCGATTTAACATTTTTACCATTTTTCTCTAGCATTTTGTTTTGTACTGTCAACAGTTTTATTCCTGGCAAAATAATATATTTTTCCTATTTTACCCATGTTATAACAAATTCTCGGACTTCCATTAACGCTTCGCAACAACCATAACCTTGCAAATTTCCTCAGACAACACAAGTTCATATCGTCCGTCTAAACCTATTGGCTACCTCTCGTATCTATACCTAATAATCTGATTATTTCCCTTAGACTATTTCCCAATTCCGTTTAAAGATGAGGGCAGGACACAACATACTAAAGATTTACTTCAATGAACTGGACAGGTTCTATCCGTTATGTGTTCATGTGTGCAGGAAACCTTGGGAGGAAAACTGGCCAACAGAGACAGATACACACAGAAAGATGTGTGGGGGCACTGAGAAGCTTTCAAATGCAGCAGCATTTATTAAGTAAACCGGACTTGCTGTATTGACATGTCAAACTGTATAGGAGTTTTGAGGAGCTTTCATATACAGCAACATTTATAAAATAAACCAGATTTCCTGTGTAAACATGTTAAATCGGACTAGCTGTGTGGGCATGTAAAGAATAGTCTTGTTGTAGACATGTAGCTGTGAACAAAAAGAAGAAAGAAAAAGATAACAGCAAACTATGAAAAAGCGAGTTACCATAATTTTGTTGTGTTTCAGGTACAGGAATCATGATTACTGAACAACTTAAATATCGCCACTGGCAACTAGAAACGAATTTTAAAAAACAATGAAATATTAATAACCACACGACTAATGCACAAATGAAATATCTATAACCACGCATTGAAACAAATTATTAAGTGTAATATAGTCCAATTATATTTTTTTCAGTCCTAAAAAAAATCAACAATTAAAATGAGGTTTCGTCGAGCAAGGAACAGGCAATTCTACAGAATAGCTATGCTTATATCTATAGCATATATCTTCATAACATTTGGTTGTCTGCAGATGATCAGACAGGTAAGACTGTTCGTGTAATGCGCCAGAAAATGATATTCTTATTCCTGTGTTTCCGAGAAGTTTATATGTACATTCAGCTCTTTATCACATCTCTTTATTTTTCTTCTTGGAATTCACGGCTGCCAAGCACCTCACTCAAAGAAAGTTGCACAGTGGCAGACTCAAGACAATTACTAAATGTTCTAGTAACTAATACCCAGTTCGAGTAGATGGTTCTTCAAAGGGCATTGTTTTAAACGTGTCTCCTGGGTATGGAAGAAAGCTCATAAAAACCCCTCCTTCCCCCTTACATGGGTAGTGAAAGCACATTGCTAGTAAATCCTGGGGATCTAAAGAAATAAACAAACACAAACAAACATCTACCTACATGTTTGTCCCACATTTCTGTAGGTAGATGTTTATTGTTTCAAATGCATCTCAGTCAGTGCTAAACCTAGATACTAAAACATTTCTTTCAGCTCTGAAACCTGATACTAATACATTTCATTAAGCTCTGAAACTAGATACTAATACATGTCATTCAGCTCTTGAACTAGATACTAATACATTTCAGCCAGCTCTGAAACTAGACACCATGATGTCATTTCATTCATTTCTGAATCTATCTACTCAAATGATTTTTCGGGTTCAAAAGGCCTCGAAGCTTTCTCTCTCTCTCTCGAGCAGACCCAGGGTTAGCAGATAACTAATGTCCTAAAAGTATCTCCTCGTTGTGAAAACAGAAATACACCTGCTCTTGCTGTATTCATGGCCAACACCTTTAGGCTCGTGCCCATGGATGTGGAAGCTATAGACGGAACGATACTTTTCTGTAAAGAGACAAGCAATATCTCTGAAACTTCTACATCATACACCCAGAAGCACTGGAGGGACGGCCAAAGTCAATGTCCTGATATGCGTAGATCTCGCTAAGATACGGTACCCCTACGAGTACACACCGAATCTGGAAAAGGCAACACGCGCTACAGGGCTGAATTGTGTAAGTGAATCGATAATAATAGTCGCGAAGCTAGAATTGTCCAGCACGAGACATACTGGTTGATGTGCTGTTCACACTCGAGAACACATACAATCCCAGATTGTGAGTCTGGACTTCAGAGTGCGAGTCATGACTCAGGGATTGAATACGCCAACTTGAGCATGCATTCCTGAGTATGAAAAAACTACAATAGAGGATGCAGCTCCTCATTGGACAACGGACAAGCGTTGAACAAATATTGGGGAGCAAATTGTTCCAAATGTAATCTCATTGTTCATTGATGTCATCTCATTTAGCGCAGATACTAAATTCTATGATGTCATCTCACTCAGGACATTTGCTAGAAAGATGATATCATCTCATTCAGCGCTGAAACTAGATACTATGATGTCATCTCATTCAGCGCTGAAACTAGATACTGTGCTGTCATTTGGGAATGACAATAGATACTATGATGTCATCTTACTCAGGACATTTGCTAGAAAGATGATATCATCTCATTCAGGGCTGCTACTAGATATTATGATGTCATCTTATTTAGCTCTGAAACTAGATAGTGTGATGTCATATCACTCAGGACTGATACTAAATTATATGATGATATGGGCAAGATGTCCTGCACTATATCAACTAAATTGATTTCGCCTGTAGCACATTTGGAGTTTGTTTTGGGGATTGCTTTTCGATCCCAACCAGGGATTCCGCCAAGCATCCACAGTCTAGTTTTGTTACTGCACTAGTTTTGCTACTGCACTAGACTGGCACATGGTACATTGAAGTTTCTCGCCTGCAGCCTAAATTACTATGAACTTAAGAATAGTTGCACGACAGTCTTGTTACTGCAGTATCGCAGTTTGGTTACTGCAACACCGCAGTATTGTTACTGCAGCATTATAGGTAAGTTGGGTTACAGCAACTCCGCAATTGTGTTACTGCAACATCACTTTTGATGACACTCAATAAACGAAAGACATCAAGTAAATGATTCGGTCACCTTATGACAGCAAGTAAAATGGTGCGGACACCGTATGACAGCAAATAAAATGGTTCGGTCACCTTATGACAGCAAGTAAATGATTCGGTCACCTTATGACAGCAAGTACAATGGTTCGGTCACCTTATTACAGCAAGTAAATGATATGGTCACCGTATGACAGCAAGTAAAATGGTGCGGACACCTTATGACAGCAAATGAAATGGTTCGGTCACCTTATGACAGCAAATAAAATGGTTCGGTCACCTTATGACAGCAAGTAAAATGGTTCGATCTCCTTATGACAGGAAGTAAAATAGTTTGATCACCGTATGACAATGAAACCAAACCAAATACCATTAAAAGCTTATAACAAAATAATATATGGACATAAGTCAAAAACTCAGAAAACGGTGGATAGAAAACATCAAGATAGCCTTGAAAAAACATGGACTCTACGCAACAGAGGCGGCATATCTGATATTGGAACAACAATTGAGACTCCCGACTCTATGCTTAACGGCAAGTGTGGATACTACCAACCATCATACACTTGAGTATAGACAATAGACGGAATCAACAATAATAGCAACCTTGATTTTTATGTGTGACATCTTCATTTTCATGTATAACACTTTCATTGTTAGTGTAACTCAACATTTCTTTGTGTTTTTCCTTCATTTTCTTGTGTAACTCAACATTTCCTTGTGTTTTTCCTTCATTTTCTTGTGTAACTCAACATTTCCTTGTGTTTTTCCTTCATTTTCTTGTGTAACTCAACATTTCCTTGTGTTTTTCCTTCATTTTCTTGTGTAACTCAACATTTCCTTGTGTTTTTCCTTCATTTTCTTGTGTAACTCAACATTTCCTTGTGTTTTTCCTTCATTTTCTTGTGTAACTCAACATTTTCTTGTGTTTTTCCTTCATTTTCTTGTGTAACACAACATTTCCTTGTGTTTTTCCTTCATTTTCTTGTGTAACTCAACATTTCCTTTCGTTTTTCCTTCATTTTCTTGTGTAACTCAACATTTTCTTGTGTAACTCAACATTTCCTTGTGTTTTTCCTTCATTTTCTTGTGTAACTCAACATTTCCTTGTGTTTTTCCTTCATTTTCTTGTGTAACTCAACATTTCCTTGTGTTTTTCCTTCATTTTCTTGTGTAACTCAACATTTCCTTGTGTTTTTCCTTCATTTTCTTGTGTAACTCAACATTTCCTTGTGTTTTTCCTTCATTTTCTTGTGTAACTCAACATTTCCTTTCGTTTTTCCTTCATTTTCTTGTGTAACTCAACATTTTCTTGTGTTTTTCCTTCATTTTCTCGTGTAACTCATTGATTTTTTGTGACATTTAAAAATAATACATTTGTTGTATTGATTTATTGAAAAGGATAGGGGGAGAGTGATTTATCCAAAAACCTAGAATTTATTCCATGTATACCAGCGTGCAAAATTCAGGCTAACAGCTCAAATCCCGCGCGTCTTATGGTGAGGTACGCTCCTTTCAACTACGGACGTCAGTCCAGTGTGGTTATATCAATCCCAGTGAGGGTATATCAGTCCCAGTGTGGGATTATCAGTTCCAGTGTGTTATATCAGCCCCTGTATGGTTATAGTAATCTCACTGTGGTTATATCAGCCCTATTGTGGTTATATCAGTCTCAGTGTGGTTAGATCGATCCCAGTGTCGTTATATCAGTCCCAGTGTGGTTATATCATTCCCAGTGTCGATATATCAGTCCCAGTGTGGTTATATCATTCCCAGTGTCGTTATATCAGTCCCAGTGTGGTTATATCATTCCCAGTGTCGATATATCAGTCTCAGTGTGGTTATACCATTCCCAGTGTCGTTATATCAGTCCCAGTATGGTTATATCATTCCCAGTGTCGATATATCAGTCCCAGTGTGGTTATATCATTCCCAGTGTCGATATATCAGTCCTAGTGTGGTTATATCAGTCCCAGTGTCGTTATATCAGTCCCAGTGTGGTTATATCATTCAAAGTGTCGTTATATCAGTCCCAGTGTGGTTATAGCATTCCCAGTGTCGTTATATCAGTCCCAGTGTGGTTATATCTGTCCCAGTGTTGTTATATCATTCGCAGTGTAGTTTTATCAGTCCCAGTGTGATTATATCATTCCCAGTGTCGTTATATCAATCCCACTGTTGTGATATCGTTCCCAGTCTTGTTATATCAGTCCCAATGTTGTTATATCATTTCCAGTGTTGTGTTGCTATATCAGTCCTAGTGTGGTTATATCATTCCCAATGTCGTTATATCATTCCCAGTGTGGTAATATCAGTCCCAGTGTGGTTATATCAGTCCCAGTGTGGTTATGTCAGTCTCAGTTGTGTTATATCAGAGTTTAAAATCGTAGAAATTAGTGGAGATTACGCTTATGGTAATCCAGTAACGACGAGCGCATGATGATTGATATTCAACTAATCCTCATTGAATGTAATTAGTGGCTATAGAAAAATGATGTAAACCCCATATCCTAAAAGGTTTTCCCAATTTAAAAGAAAAATGCCACAAATTGCTAAGCGATATTTTTTTTAAATGTCTCTCCCTCCTATAACCTTAAACAAAAGTCGACTCTATCTTCGTGATCTCCCTGTCAACGTCGACTTGATCATTCTTATATGTGAGGGTTATCTAAACCATACAAGGGATTTAACCCCATCTTTATATCGTTTAAAGTATTAAACTTCCTTCTAGTGTTTATATAGATATCTATCAACCCTTGGTCCATGTTAACCTGGAGAGAAATCGACGAAAGAACATCGAAGTTGTTTGTAATGCCACACACCGACGCTTTAGCTCTTAAAGACAAATAATAAAATCACAAACTATCGAAGGCAAGTTGTAAACCGAAAGACCAGAACATAAAATGATAATTTCAACACCAGTGTCCACATTTCGATATACCTATCATCATGATAACTTCAGCAGCATCTGTGTCCACATTCTGTGACATCTTTCATCATGATAACTTCTACAACATCTGTGTCCACATTCTGTGACATCTTTCATCATGATAACTTCCACAACATCTGTGTCCACATTCTGTGACATCTTTAATCATGGCAGTTCAACATCTGAAAAATGATCTGAGACTTGAAGATACAGTATGTGTCGGCGTCTCTGATAATGAGGCGACAAAAGCTTTTACTCTGAACAGTAAAGGGAGACGATTTCGAAATATTCTCCTTCTGAGTTCATTCTTAAACTCCTGCAAATTAACAGGATGTTGTCGGGAGAACAGAATATGTTGTGTTATTGTTTACAGTTTTGCTGCGATGTCTGCACCTTGGTTTTACTAATCCAACTTCATTATGATAAAAGTCTATAGACTGTAGTAATGTCAGACATAACTGAACAAAGTCTATATACTGTAGTAATGTCAGACATAACTGAACAAAGTCTATAGACTGTAGTAATGTCAGACATAACTGAACAAAGTCTATATACTGTAGTAATGTCAGACATAACTGAACAAAGTCTATAGACTGTAGTAATGTCAGACATAACTGAACAAAGTCTATATACTGTAGTAATGTCAGACATAACTGAACAAAGTCTATATACTGTAGTAATGTCAGACATAACTGAACAAAGTCTATAGACTGTAGTAATGTCAGACATAACTGAACAAAGTCTATAGACTGTAGTAATGTCAGACATAACTGAACAAAGTCTATAGACTGTAGTAATGTCAGACATAACTGAACAAAGTCTATAGACTGTAGTAATGTCAGACATAACTGAACAAAGTCTATAGACTGTAGTAATGTCAGACATAACTGAACAAAGTCTATAGACTGTAGTAATGTCAGACATAACTGAACAAAGTCTATAGGAATAAACATTATCGTAAACATCATCATACACATTTCATAAACATTGCCATACGAATCATTATAAACATTATCCTAAACATTATCGTAAACATTATCAGGTAATAGAATTACAGTTTAGAGCTAAGACAAAATATCAGTGAGAATACAGAGAAAATCACATTGTATGAGCAAAGAAACATAACTCTGGGAATTGATTAGCAGTAATAGAAGAGTTAACAAACTGGACCATCGTAAAATATTCAGATAAACAGATTGCAAACAGTGATTATATACACGAGAAATAGTGTCTGACTGCGTGAAAAATAACGACGGAATACAGAAGTGAAATTCATCGTGATTTCTTATTTGACCGTGGCCGAATAATCTAAATAATGTACTCACTGTGTGAAACTGAAATATAACAGGTAAAGTGTGACACAGGGCTAATGAATGTTTGCTAACATTAAATACACATAAGCGCACACACAAATCCAACAGGTAAAGCGTGACACGGGACTATTGAAGGTTTGCTAATACCATTAAACACATATAGGCGCACACACAAATCAACGTTTCTACCAAAAGGCCTTTTTTCAAGGATTACATACACATATACATTAAATACGACAAGTATGGACGACACACCTTACGTTCACATGTCTAGCGTGATGACCAGAAGGATGCCATTGGTTGAATAAAGCAGTTTGAGAAGACGTACACAACTTGTTATTGTTTGAAAATGACAACTCAGACGGGCTGGTGTGCTCATCAGATTTGCAACAATTGTGAAGTTTGCAAAAAAAAGTTAAACTGTTGGAAAAATAACGCACAAGCTGAAATCTGTCCAGGAAATAACTTTGGTCGGATAAATATGGAAGAAATTATAGGAAAATGTTGATACCAGTAGATCATTGCCGGAGCACTCGCGGTCTGTCAGTGTGGAAGTTGTTGTAGTTTCGTCCAGAAGAACATGTGTTTGTGAATTCTAAAGTCAAGGATATTAAGTGTTAATGTGAAGTTCAATCATCATATAGAGCCATTCGTTATACAGTGTGACGTAGAACCTTTTTGTCAAAGGATTCGCAAACATTGTTGGATGGATCTAAGAGTTGTGAATATGATTGGAGTGCACTCGTCTGTCAAGTTATCTTCGAAATTGTCCGGTATTTATATTTTAGTTAACAAGAAACGTTGGATATTGTACTGATGTCAAGTGGATTGTTTATTATCCATTGAAGTTATTACGATAGAAACCAGAACTTTAAGATAGGAGAAGCAGATCATGTATTTTGAAAACGATGTTGATATTCTGGTTGAGATTCTGTCTGAATTGACAGATGGACAAATATTTATTACTGAGCTAAGTATGAGAGCAATGGTTTTCTCGGGATAACATTCCTACGGGATGAACTCAGATCCTTAAGTAAAACCCAGAAACCTAGGTAGAACGAAGTAAATAATTGAGAATAGTCAAACAGAGGGTGAGAGATAATTATTTTGAGAAACAGTACGAAGAGATATTATAATTATTCAAAGAAACGTCTAAGTAAATAGAATCATCATCCAATCAGATTTCCAATTGAACTTTGTGTTGTTTACAATGACTGTAGTGGTGACATATGTAGAATGTTGGACGTAGTTAACCAAGTATAATTTATATTCATGACTTGTGAATTATTTCAAATAATATTAAATAGAAAGTAACATGTTAATGATGGAACTGAACTAATCACAAATCAGGTAGTGCACTTTTAACCCTTGTTAAAATCGATTATATCTAATTAACAATTGACTGACATTACATAGCCCAATGGGAAGGCAGAGTTCGTGTTATTTAAATTAACAGTTTCTGCTACAAATAAGAAGTGAGAATCATGCTGAATTCACTGATATGCACCTGTATTAATAAATAGGATTGGCCAAAGTAAAGTAACCATACAATATTCAAGTAAGGAACCGTACTGTAGCAGGTTGGTAATGTCATCGTAGGACATCAGGAACCGTGCCTTACCTTGTTGAGATTGGCATCTTTAATCGTGAGACATCAGGAACCGTGCCTTACCTTGTTGAGATTGACATCTTTAATCATAGGACATCTGGAACCGTGCCTTACCTTGTTGAGATTGACATCTTTAATCTTTAAACAATTTAAGTGTTGAATTGTTGACTTTTTTAATAGAATGTCGAGATTTTCGGTAAACGCTAGAATTCGTCCGACATATTGACATTCGGTATCAATCATCGTGAAACTCGTTCCTATGTGAAGAACGTTAATGCTGGACAATCAATCAAGAGTAGCCATACTGAAAAAGAGCTTAGACGACAATGAAACACAGTTTGACTAGAGATTAATTTCTATAGGATTGTAGAATATGGAGTAAACTTGTAATCACTTCTCTTCTATTATTTATATGCGCGTATGAAGTCGCCAAATGTGAGTAATCTCGGTTGTTGAGTTCCAAGTTGAACTTTGATCTTGTTGAACTCTGTTGAGAACTGTTAACTATGAAATGTAATGTGTTGAGTATTAAATACATTCATTTAGTCGTTTCGAATTGAATTAAGATAATTTTAGTACGATGTCTTTCATACCTAGCTTCCGGACTCACAGCAGCGAAGATGAAAGAAATATACGACGGCCACATTGCAAAAGAAGAAACATATAGTTAGTTTTAATAACAATAAACATAAAGAGGTTATGAATAGCTTAAAATCTATTTCAAAATAATAAATCATAATCATAAACATCATCATAATCATTATCATTAATATTATCATAAACATTATTATAAACATTATTATATCTAATTACAACTATTTATATTTATCAAGTATCATTATTTTTACAGACTCAGAATTTCTATGAAGATCAGGCAATAGTGTTCATCTCAGACGAGACGACAGTCAACCAGACACAGACATCCATCAATGACACACGCAACAACAACGTCGCTTCCAACAACAACTTTAGTTTGTTACCCATGAAGACAGAGCTAGAGAAAATTGATTGGAACAATTACATCTTAATGACAAAAGACTCACAAAGGCAGGGACTGGGCGAAAATGGAAAACTAGCGATTCTATCACTCACAGATGTTGAAAAAAAACGTCACGATGAACTCTTGAAGAAATTCAACTACAACGCATATTTAAGCGATGCAATTTCTTTAGAAAGGTCAATCGGTGATCTGAGATCAGATGAATGTAAAAAACAGAAATATATCGGAAATATTCCGGAGAATTCCGTAAGCGTAATTATTATATTTCATAACGAGAAGAACTCGACACTTCTTAGGACTGTTCATAGTGTCATCAATCGATCTCCTGCAAAGTTGATCAGGGAGATTATACTTGTCGACGACATGAGCAGTCTAGAAGAGATCAAGGCACCCATTTTAGAAGACTATATATCGCAACATTTTACAAAAGTCAGAGTAATCCGGAATAAAGAAAGACTTGGGTTAATAAGAAGCAGAGTTGTGGGAGCTGACGCTTCCAGTGGTACTTTCCTGGTATTTTTTGATGCACACATTGAAGTCAATTATAATTACCTTCCACCGTTACTTGAACTAATGGTACTAAACTACACAACGATCACCAGCCCTATTGTAGATAACATACCACCTTCCACCTTTCAGTGTTATAGAGGTGCAAGATATCGTGGAATCTTCGATTGGACATTAACTTACAGAAGAGTTCGTGTTAATGCGATGGATGAGACTACACCACATCCTAGCCCTGTTATGGTAGGATGTGCTTTTGCTATAACTAGAAAATGGTGGGAAGAACTTGGGAAGTATGATCCGGGGTTGAAAATTTGGGGGACAGAGCAGTTTGAGCTTTCTATCAAATCATGGTTATGTGGAGGTAGTCTGGTTGAAGTGCCATGCTCCAGGGTTGCACATCTATTTCGACCACTTCCATACCTCAAGGAAGTTTTACAAGACAACACAATTGAAATAAATATGCAACGTCTCTCTACAGTTTGGATGGACGAGTTTAAAGAATACGTGTTAAAAAGGAGACCTTTAATGCAGCAAGTTAGTCCAGGAAATATAACTCAACAGTTAGCATTAAGGACAAGACTTCAGTGTAAATCATTTAAATGGTTTGTGGAAGAAATTGCCCCGGACATTCTTGAGTATTTTCCTTTAGTTGATCCCCCATCGTCCGCTTGGGGTAGAATCAGAAGTAATTTTAACACATCCTTGTGTATTGTTGCTAGGGAAGATCAACTATTTGTGGACGATTGTTCGAAACAATCCAATGTCAATGTCTTTAACGTAAATTGGAAACATCACATAAGGGAAAATCATTTGTGTTTCTCTCAAGAAAACAGTTGGGATAAGAAAAGCTTGACTTTAGATGAATGTACAGAGACAGAGAATAGACCAGAACAAATGTTCTTTTGGAATCGTCAAAATGGCCGCATTGTTAACTACAACACTAATAACTGTGTAGATGTTAACATTACAACATTTCGAGTTGTCTACCAACCTTGTAACTTTACGATCCTGACACAATCTTGGCAATTCGATTGGTTTAATGCTACGGAAGCTGACAGAGTATGGGGGTTGACTGCATCAACTAGATTATAAGAGGTCACTGAATGTAACTTTCATACGAGAAAAGTTAGACGTATCATTTATTATGATTTAAATAGTAATACATTGGTGTGTTATTACAGTATGAAAAAATGGAGCAAAGAATTGTCAGAGATGCTGTCAAGAGATACGTGATCGATCACAACTAAAGTCTATTTTCTCATCATCATGAAAATAATGATTTTGTCTTTCACAAACCATTTATTATTATATTCACAGTTATTATTATAGTATTCACAGATGTATTATGTTCACAGTTATTATTATAGTATTCACAAATGTACTATGTTCACAGCTGTTATTATAGTTTTCGCATACTATTTATTATTATCACAGTTATGATGCTTTCACACTGAATTTATAATCATCACAGTTGTCGTTTCATTTTTAACACCTTTTTATTATTATCATAACAAAACAACATTAACAATTTCAACAGAATTTAAAAAGTCACGATATTTCAACTGAAAACTGTACACTGCTGTCTAAAAGCACTTGTACACTGACATGCAAGAACTGACCAAGGATATTGCAGTCCGAATAGGGTTTATTTACGAACTTATAATCAATAAAATAACGCTAACATAATATTCAAAAGTTGATGTAACAAATGGTCATCATTATTTGTCAAGGACGAACAACAATATAATATAGAATCATCAAGGATTTATTGTTAAAGAAAAAAACATAACGCAACATACGGAAATTGAATCAAGTCTGCTCAAATGACACCCACTCGCCTTGCAACTTGAGTCAATACGTTTTCCGTCTTCGACCACACAGCATCCATAAAAAAGATGTCATTTTAGTCAAGACTTTCAACTGCGTATTATCAATCTACTATGAATACATACCGGCCGAGCGACGCTCAGACAATAACAACACACACTGCACAGGTATGTAAATTCCTCGTGAACCACAAACATTTAATAAGATCGACATTTACGGAGTTCTGTGCTACAAGTGGTATTCTCTGAAGGGGGCTTTCTGTGTCGTTTCAACGGACAGAGCACATGTGGGAAAACACTAGTACAATGAAGTCAATCGTCTGCGCCTTTTTCACCCGTACTCTTTTGTATAAAACTAAAATTAATTAAACAGAGCAGTAGTGCAATAACATAATCTATAACTCGTCGTTCCCCTTTACTTCTCGTGATTCCCTACCATACAACCAACTTCTTCGCCTGGTTCATATGTGCATTTGAGATGAGGACTTTCTGAAAAAAATGTCATGAGATGTTGGACCTCCTTCGCTGTCGCTTATGCCCTGACAAATTCATTATACCCTGCATCGAGTGTACGGCCATTCTCGCATGAACTTCCTCAGGAGCTGGCATACGATTTCCTCCATGTGCAGGATCAAATTTAGTTTAGCCATTCAGTAACAGTTCTGCTATCCGTAGTACCCTGCGCCAGGACCGTTGCTGGTTCCATTATCTTTATGTGTCAAATGTGGACAGGCAGCACAGACCACATATCTAAAATTCCAATATTAGAACAGGATAATGACGTATTGCTTATCCCTGGAAACACACAGAATAATGGGTGCTAATGGTATCGCATTGCTCTCGGAGGGCCCAGGGTTAGCAGTTAACCAAAATCCCCAAAGTACCTCGTCGTGGTGCACCCTGGAAACATAAGTACATCGGCTCGTGCTGCTTCTGGCAAATACATTTGACAACGTGTCCGTTAATGTGGAGGTTGCAAATGGAATGAGAATTGCCAACAAAATACAAGGAATATCTCCGACACCTCTGTTCCAACACATACAGCGCCACGGTCGTCACACATTGACAGAACAGCTCAGTCCGGCTCGAGCATTGGAGGATCGGCTAATGCAATTGTCACATAATGAGCAGATGTCATTTCGAATAGTGAGAGTAGAAAACAGAAGATGTTGACTAAAGTTAGAGGACAGTACAGTACCAGATGGCAGCGATACGTGCAAGCGGAAAGGGAAACGTTAACAGGAAATCAGAACTAAAGTTATGTTTAGCCCGAGAAAAATTTCTAGTTCTGGTGCTCTCATTCGTTTATTCCCCAACTCTACCGTTGATGCATTCGTTTACCGGAATAATGACCGCGGTGAGAGTTTTGTTTAATTCTGTTTAAAATGTGTACATAATCAGACATAAACGAAGGGTTCACGATGTGGGTAAATGACATCTCGACTAAGAGGGCGATCAAATCGGGCTTATATCTACCGTCCATGCTTTGCTATACCGGAATCATACTCGCTGCGAGAAAAGTTTCAGTGGCCGATAGGCACAGGAAATATACGTCTAGTTACGCGAAACGAGATCACTGGCGGTGGAAAACCTCATGCGAGATTGACGTAATCGACCAAAGCTTGAAACCTTGACTACCATCTGCACGAAGATTGCCACTCATGACATTGGCCTGTAAAGTTCAATGGCACAGTGGGTGTGGAGTCGTCACGGCGTACAATCGATACACACCCATTGCCTGTCGATATATAGGACGCTGTCTCAGACTAGAACATCCCATTTCCCGAATTAAAGACATCAAAAAAATGGATGTGCTGGGCCTCGACTGCCCTGATATGGAACAACCAGTATAACGTACTTCACTGAACCCGACGAAAGTTACACGAACTTTCGTGTCGGTTATCAGAGAGCGAATTCATAAAAAGAAGAAGATGAGGATACATACACATCTAAGGTTTGACCAAAAGGCCTTTATCAATACTACATGCACAATAAAAGACGATGAGAAAGAACGCACTGTAGACGTTTACAGGGAGAGCTAAATTTGGAGATAACCCGGAATGATTGAAACTAAGTCAGATGTGAAACAACACAAACTTAAAATGTACAAAATACACCGACATAGACGTGAAACGAGACAAATAGAGAAATTACGGAACAGTATATTATCCATACGACTGACGGGCATTGATCCCAAAATGTTCAAGCGTACTCAGTTGCTATGGTGGAAAATGAGAATAAGTTAAACCATGTACGAAGAGGAAGATCACCGAGTGTTCAAGAGTGTATTCTGGCTGGAGGGACTGCACACTTGAACCAGGACAAACATGAGGACCCTGACGGGGAACAGGAGAAGACATCAGAAGAAATCCATCATCTCGTGGGGTGTCAATAAAAAATTATCAGCAAAAAACAGATTCCGGAGATGAAGAAGTTGAGAAAATGGAAGAGAATCGCTAAGGCAAAGGAATGAGAGAAAGTGTAGAGGAGAAAACTGTGGGCAGCAGTCGGTGTGTAGTGTACGGATGTGTTAAGACAAGAGAGTTGTAGAGTGATGGATATGTCTGACACCACGCATTTCCATTCTCTAGATTACATTCTGCTGGAAATCTACTAAGAGTATGTCCTGCTACAAGAAAGATTCGGTGGGAGTTTGAGAATGAACGGCATGAAAAAAGAATTTCACATATAATGATGGAGAATTGTGAATTTGACGTAGCATATGATATTCAAGACGTAGCCATCCACCCAGCATTCCTTGCTTGTAGCGATTCTCCAGGCAATATAAATACGCTTAGTAGTTTTCCAGTACTTTCTGAAATAAAGAATTGACTGTGGTGGTATTCTAACCAGGTATCTCACACATCACAGTACCACACCGCCACAGATGAGAGATGTATCACACCGCCACAGATGAGAGATGTATCACACCGCCACAGATGAGAGATCTATCACACCGCCACAGATGAGAGATGTATCACACCGCCACAGATGAGAGATCTATCACACCGCCACAGATGAGAGATGTATCACACCGCCACAGATGAGAGATCTATCACACCGCCACAGATGAGAGATCTATCACACCGCCACAGATGAGAGATCTATCACACCGCCACAGATGAGAGATGTATCACACCGCCACAGATGAGAGATCTATCACACCGCCACAGATGAGAGATCTATCACACCGCCACAGATGAGAGATCTATCACACCGCCACAGATGAGAGATCTATCACACCGCCACAGATGAGAGATCTACCACACCGCCACAGATGAGAGATCTATCACACCGCCACAGATGAGAGATCTATCACACCGCCACAGATGAGAGATCTATCACACCGCCACAGATGAGAGATCTATCACACCGCCACAGATGAGAGATGTATCACACCGCCACAGATGAGAGATCTATCACGCCGCCACAGATGAGAGATCTATCACGCCGCCACAGATGAGAGATCTATCACACCGCCACAGATGAGAGATCTATCACGCCGCCACAGATGAGAGATGTATCACACCGCCACAGATGAGAGATCTATCACACCGCCACAGATGAGAGATGTATCACACCGCCACAGATGAGAGATCTATCACACCGCCACAGATGAGAGATCTATCACGCCGCCACAGATGAGAGATGTATCACACCGCCACAGATGAGAGATCTATCACACCGCCACAGATGAGAGATGTATCACACCGCCACAGATGAGAGATGTATCACACCGCCACAGATGAGAGATCTATCACACCGCCACAGATGAGAGATCTATCACACCGCCACAGATGAGAGATCTATCACACCGCCACAGATGAGAGATCTATCACACCGCCACAGTTGAGAGATCTATCACACCGCCACAGATGAGAGATCTATCACACCGCCACAGATGAGAGATCTATCACACCGCCACAGATGAGAGATCTATCACACCGCCACAGATGAGAGATCTATCACACCGCCACAGATGAGAGATGTATCACACCGCCACAGATGAGAGATCTATCACACCGCCACAGATGAGAGATCTATCACACCGCCACAGATGAGAGATCTATCACACCGCCACAGATGAGAGATCTATCACACCGCCACAGATGAGAGATGTATCACACCGCCACAGATGAGAGATCTATCACACCGCCACAGATGAGAGATGTATCACACCGCCACAGATGAGAGATCTACCACACCGCCACAGATGAGAGATGTATCACACCGCCACAAATGAGAGATGTATCACACCGCCACAGATGAGAGATGTATCACACCGCCACAGATGAGAGATCTACCACACCGCCACAGATGAGAGATCTATCACACCGCCACAGATGAGAGATCTATCACACCGCCACAGATGAGAGATGTATCACACCGCCACAGATGAGAGATCTATCACACCGCCACAGATGAGAGATGTATCACACCGCCACAGATGAGAGATGTATCACACCGCCACAGATGAGAGATGTATCACACCGCCACAGATGAGAGATGTATCACACCGCCACAGATGAGAGATGTACCACACCGCCACAGATGAGAGATCTATCACACCGCCACAGATGAGAGATCTATCACACCGCCACAGATGAGAGATGTATCACACCGCCACAGATGAGAGATCTATCACACCGCCACAGATGAGAGATGTATCACACCGCCACAGATGAGAGATCTACCACACCGCCACAGATGAGAGATCTATCACACCGCCACAGATGAGAGATGTATCACACCGCCACAGATGAGAGATCTATCACACCGCCACAGATGAGAGATGTATCACACCGCCACAGATGAGAGATCTATCACACCGCCACATATGAGAGATGTATCACACCGCCACAGATGAGAGATCTATCACACCGCCACAGATGAGAGATCTATCACACCGCCACAGATGAGAGATCTATCACACCGCCACAGATGAGAGATCTATCACACCGCCACAGATGAGAGATCTATCACACCGCCACAGATGAGAGATCTATCACACCGCCACAGATGAGAGATCTATCACACCGCCACAGATGAGAGATCTATCACACCGCCACAGATGAGAGATCTACCACACCGCCACAGATGAGAGATCTATCACACCGCCACAGATGAGAGATCTACCACACCGCCACAGATGAGAGATCTATCACACCGCCACAGATGAGAGATGTATCACACCGCCACAGATGAGAGATGTATCACACCGCCACAGATGAGAGATCTATCACACCGCCACAGATGAGAGATCTACCACACCGCCACAGATGAGAGATCTA
Organism: Meghimatium bilineatum; assembly: GCA_034231615.1. Classification (NCBI taxonomy): domain Eukaryota; kingdom Metazoa; phylum Mollusca; class Gastropoda; order Stylommatophora; family Philomycidae; genus Meghimatium; species Meghimatium bilineatum. The sequence continues at coordinate 51,599,878 of CM067308.1, read as the reverse complement.
TCACACCGCCACAGATGAGAGATCTATCACACCGCCACAGATGAGAGATCTATCACACCGCCACAGATGAGAGATCTATCACACCGCCACAGATGAGAGATCTACCACACCGCCACAGATGAGAGATCTATCACACCGCCACAGATGAGAGATGTATCACACCGCCACAGATGAGAGATGTATCACACCGCCACAGATGAGAGATCTATCACACCGCCACAGATGAGAGATGTATCACACCGCCACAGATGAGAGATGTATCACACCGCCACAGATGAGAGATGTATCACACCGCCACAGATGAGAGATCTACCACACCGCCACAGATGAGAGATGTATCACACCGCCACAGATGAGAGATGTATCACACCGCCACAGATGAGAGATGTATCACACCGCCACAGATGAGAGATGTATCACACCGCCACAGATGAGAGATCTATCACACCGCCACAGATGAGAGATGTATCACACCGCCACAGATGAGAGATCTATCACACCGCCACAGATGAGAGATGTATCACACCGCCACAGATGAGAGATCTATCACACCGCCACAGATGAGAGATCTATCACACCGCCACAGATGAGAGATGTATCACACCGCCACAGATGAGAGATGTATCACACCGCCACAGATGAGAGATGTATCACACCGCCACAGATGAGAGATGTATCACCGCCACAGATGAGAGATGTATCACACCGCCACAGATGAGAGATGTATCACACCGCCACAGATGAGAGATCTATCACACCGCCACAGATGAGAGATCTACCACACCGCCACAGATGAGAGATCTATCACACCGCCACAGATGAGAGATCTACCACACCGCCACAGATGAGAGATCTATCACACCGCCACAGATGAGAGATGTATCACACCGCCACAGATGAGAGATGTATCACACCGCCACAGATGAGAGATCTATCACACCGCCACAGATGAGAGATGTATCACACCGCCACAGATGAGAGATCTATCACACCGCCACAGATGAGAGATCTATCACACCGCCACAGATGAGAGATCTATCACACCGCCACAGATGAGAGATCTATCACACCGCCACAGATGAGAGATGTATCACACCGCCACAGATGAGAGATCTATCACACCGCCACAGATGAGAGATCTATCACACCGCCACAGATGAGAGATCTATCACACCGCCACAGATGAGAGATCTATCACACCGCCACAGATGAGAGATCTATCACACCGCCACAGATGAGAGATCTATCACACCGCCACAGATGAGAGATCTATCACACCGCCACAGATGAGAGATCTATCACACCGCCACAGATGAGAGATCTATCACACCGCCACAGATGAGAGATCTACCACACCGCCACAGATGAGAGATCTACCACACCGCCACAGATGAGAGATCTATCACACCGCCACAGATGAGAGATCTATCACACCGCCACAGATGAGAGATCTATCACACCGCCACAGATGAGAGATCTATCACACCGCCACAGATGAGAGATCTATCACACCGCCACAGATGAGAGATCTATCACACCGCCACAGATGAGAGATGTATCACACCGCCACAGATGAGAGATGTATCACACCGCCACAGATGAGAGATCTATCACACCGCCACAGATGAGAGATCTATCACACCGCCACAGATGAGAGATGTATCACACCGCCACAGATGAGAGATCTATCACACCGCCACAGATGAGAGATCTATCACACCGCCACAGATGAGAGATCTATCACACCGCCACAGATGAGAGATCTATCACACCGCCACAGATGAGAGATCTATCACACCGCCACAGATGAGAGATCTACCACACCGCCACAGATGAGAGATCTATCACACCGCCACAGATGAGAGATCTACCACACCGCCACAGATGAGAGATCTATCACACCGCCACAGATGAGAGATGTATCACACCGCCACAGATGAGAGATGTATCACACCGCCACAGATGAGAGATCTATCACACCGCCACAGATGAGAGATCTACCACACCGCCACAGATGAGAGATCTATCGCACCGCCACAGATGAGAGATCTATCACACCGCCACAGATGAGAGATCTATCACACCGCCACAGATGAGAGATCTATCACACCGCCACAGATGAGAGATCTACCACACCGCCACAGATGAGAGATCTATCACACCGCCACAGATGAGAGATGTATCACACCGCCACAGATGAGAGATGTATCACACCGCCACAGATGAGAGATCTATCACACCGCCACAGATGAGAGATGTATCACACCGCCACAGATGAGAGATGTATCACACCGCCACAGATGAGAGATGTATCACACCGCCACAGATGAGAGATCTACCACACCGCCACAGATGAGAGATGTATCACACCGCCACAGATGAGAGATGTATCACACCGCCACAGATGAGAGATGTATCACACCGCCACAGATGAGAGATGTATCACACCGCCACAGATGAGAGATCTATCACACCGCCACAGATGAGAGATGTATCACACCGCCACAGATGAGAGATCTATCACACCGCCACAGATGAGAGATGTATCACACCGCCACAGATGAGAGATCTATCACACCGCCACAGATGAGAGATCTATCACACCGCCACAGATGAGAGATGTATCACACCGCCACAGATGAGAGATGTATCACACCGCCACAGATGAGAGATGTATCACACCGCCACAGATGAGAGATGTATCACCGCCACAGATGAGAGATGTATCACACCGCCACAGATGAGAGATGTATCACACCACCACAGATGAGAGATCTATCACACCGCCACAGATGAGAGATCTACCACACCGCCACAGATGAGAGATCTATCACACCGCCACAGATGAGAGATCTACCACACCGCCACAGATGAGAGATCTATCACACCGCCACAGATGAGAGATGTATCACACCGCCACAGATGAGAGATGTATCACACCGCCACAGATGAGAGATCTATCACACCGCCACAGATGAGAGATGTATCACACCGCCACAGATGAGAGATCTATCACACCGCCACAGATGAGAGATCTATCACACCGCCACAGATGAGAGATCTATCACACCGCCACAGATGAGAGATCTATCACACCGCCACAGATGAGAGATGTATCACACCGCCACAGATGAGAGATCTATCACACCGCCACAGATGAGAGATCTATCACACCGCCACAGATGAGAGATCTATCACACCGCCACAGATGAGAGATCTATCACACCGCCACAGATGAGAGATCTATCACACCGCCACAGATGAGAGATCTATCACACCGCCACAGATGAGAGATCTATCACACCGCCACAGATGAGAGATCTATCACACCGCCACAGATGAGAGATCTATCACACCGCCACAGATGAGAGATCTACCACACCGCCACAGATGAGAGATCTACCACACCGCCACAGATGAGAGATCTATCACACCGCCACAGATGAGAGATCTATCACACCGCCACAGATGAGAGATCTATCACACCGCCACAGATGAGAGATGTATCACACCGCCACAGATGAGAGATGTATCACACCGCCACAGATGAGAGATGTATCACACCGCCACAGATGAGAGATCTATCACACCGCCACAGATGAGAGATCTATCACACCGCCACAGATGAGAGATGTATCACACCGCCACAGATGAGAGATCTATCACACCGCCACAGATGAGAGATCTATCACACCGCCACAGATGAGAGATGTATCACACCGCCACAGATGAGAGATCTATCACACCGCCACAGATGAGAGATGTATCACACCGCCACAGATGAGAGATCTATCACACCGCCACAGATGAGAGATCTATCACACCGCCACAGATGAGAGATCTATCACACCGCCACAGATGAGAGATCTATCACACCGCCACAGATGAGAGATCTATCACACCGCCACAGATGAGAGATCTATCACACCGCCACAGATGAGAGATCTATCACACCGCCACAGATGAGAGATCTATCACACCGCCACAGATGAGAGATCTATCACACCGCCACAGATGAGAGATCTATCACACCGCCACAGATGAGAGATCTATCACACCGCCACAGATGAGAGATCTATCACACCGCCACAGATGAGAGATCTATCACACCGCCACAGTTGAGAGATCTATCACGCCGCCACACAGCAGGAAGAATTGGACTTATTGAGCCAATATTTTCCTGCATAAAAGGTGTAACAATTATTCTGTTACAATTTACTTTGGGAGTTGTCCATAAATTATTATTGTTACAATTTACTTGGAGAGTTGCCCATAAATTATTCTTGTTACTATTTACTTTGAGAGTTGTCCATAAATTATTCGTGTTACAATTTACTTTGAAAGTTGTTAATAAATTATTCTTGTTACTGTTTACTTTGAGAGTTGTCCATAAATTATTCTTGTTACTAAAATTATTCTTGTTACAATTTACTTTGAAAATTGTTAATAAATTATTCTTGTTACAATTTACTTTGAAAGTTGTTAATAAATTATTCTTTTTACAATTTACTTTGAAAGTTGTTAATAAATTATTCTTGTTACAATTTACTTTGAAAGTTGTTAATAAATTATTCTTGTTACAATTTACTTTGAAAGTTGTTAATAAATTATTCTTGTTACAATTTACTTTGAAAGTTGTTAATAAATTATTCTTGTTACAATTTACTTTGAAAGTTGTTAATAAATTATTCTTGTTACAATTTACATTGAAAGTTGTTAATAAATTATTCTTGTTACAATTTACTTTGAAAGTTGTTAATAAATTATTCTTGTTACAATTTACTTTGAAAGTTGTTAATAAATTATTCTAGTTACTAATTACTTTGAAAGTTGTTAATAAATTATTCTAGTTACTAATTACTTCATGAAAATTCTATAGTAGAAAATGTAATGCAGATTTTAAAGGCATCAATTGTGACATAAATAGTTTATTCATTATCCATCAATCTGAGCGGAGAAGAGGAAAAGAGGGAGACCACGATATATCTGGAGGAAGTTATTGAATTACACGTATCAAGGATAGATAAGATATTGCAAGGAGGGAATCCGCCGAAGACGGATGTGTCGGGCCATTGGCGCAAATAAATCGGCGACACGACGCATTTCCATTCTCTGGACTACATCCTGCTGGAAATCTAGTAGGGCAATGGTCCTGCTACAAGAGAATTCAGCAGGAGTTTGAGAATGAACGCTGAAGAAGAAAGAAGGAAATTAATAACATCAGCCATTACATGAGAAAATGAAATGTATTTTATTAGGGACTTTGCTCCGCAGGTTGCACACACGAATAAATATAACATTATCAAGACTATCACCATGGATACAAAGATGTACACGTTGTGCTGGAGATTTGTAATCGAAGGAACTGATATAGATATATATACATAGACAGAACAGTTGTCAGGTAAAGTTGATTATTGTCAATTTTTAGGTAAAATAAGGTGGAAACTGGCCACCACACCATTTAACACAATTAGAAATTAACACAATACAAAAAACTAACCAAAGTAAAATCTTAGCTAGTGACATTTAGTAATGGCCTAATTATTTGAATTTGGCAATGAAATAGTCACAATCTGCAACCACGAACGTTATTTATGGTATACCCTGAATTTGAATTTATATACGTTGATGAATGACTATAGAGCCCTTCCACTACGCCACGTCGATGAATGACTATAGAGCCCTTCCACTATGCCAAGTCGATGAATGACTATAGAGCACTTCCACTATGCCACGTCGATGAATGACTATAGAGCCCTTCCACTATGCCACGTCGACGAATGACTATAGAGCCCTTCCACTATGCCACGTCGATTAATGACTATAGAGCCCTTCCACTATGCCACGTCGATGAATGACTATAGAGCCCTTCTACTTAGCCACGTCCTCTCTTTTCTTGTGTATTCGTGCATTTCCCCTGAAAACAAACAAACATAATAATAATAGTAATAATAAAAATAATAATAATAATAATAATAATAATAATAAAACTCACAACTTGTATGGGAGTCATATTGAGACATTTAATGCAGAAACATATCCATGTAGGGGAGTCACATTGAGACATTTGGTGCAGAAACATCTCCATGTAGGGGAGTCACATTGAGACATTTGGTGCAGAAACATCTCCATGTAGGGGAGTCATATTGAGACATTTGATGCAGAAACATCTCCATGTAGGGGAGTCATATTGAGACATTTGATGCAGAAACATCTCCATGTAGGGGAGTCATATTGAGACATTTGATGCAGAAACATCTCCATGTAGGTGAGTCACAATGAAAAATTTGGAGCAGAAACATCTTCATTAGGGGAGTCACAATGACACATTTGGTGCAGAAACATCTCCATGTAGGGGAGTCACAATGACACATTTGGTGCAGAAACATCTCCATGTAGGGGAGTCACAATGAAAAATATGGTGCAGTAACATCTCCATGTAGGGGAGTCACAATGAAAAATATGGTGCAGAAACATCTCCATGTAGGGGAGTCACAATGAAAAATATGGTGCAGAAACATCTCCATGTAGGGGAGTCACAATGAAAAATATGGTGCAGAAACATCTCCATGTAGGGGAGTCACAATGAAAAATATGGTGCAGAAACATCTCAATGTAGGGGAGTCACAATGAAAAATATGGTGCAGAAACATCTCCATGTAGGGGAGTCACAATGAAAAATATGGTGCAGAAACATCTCCATGTAGGGGAGTCACAATGAAAAATATGGTGCAGAAACATCTCCATGTAGGGGAGTCACAATGAAAAATATGGTGCAGAAACATCTCCATGTAGGGGAGTCACAATGAAAAATATGGTGCAGAAACATCTCCATGTAGGGGAGTCACAATGAAAAATATGGTGCAGAAACATCTCCATGTAGGAGCGTCATATTGATACATTTGTTGCAGAAAGATATCCACCTATCTATATCCTCTACCACCATGATGAGTTTAGCAATTTTACACCTTCCAGTCCTTGATATTATCAAATCACGTCTTCTTGTTTCTCCCTCGTCTACTTCAACCCTGCACCGTTCAATGAAGAACATCTCTTGTCATCTAGGAATAGCTCATCCCGTGCCAGTACCACCGGAGTTTACCGAAGTTTCACGATTGTCAATAATTTATTCTTATTGTATTGCTAATACATTAATTCTATCATGTACACAGTTTTTCTCGGTGTGTCCTTGGCTCTGTATCCTGATTCCATCTTGTTATAAGCTCTTATGGGAAGTTGATCATTCATCCTCTTAAGATTTGTAAACCCTTGTATCCGATATTTCTATATATATTCGAAGCTTGATGTTATACTTATTATTTTTCAGATTTTCCTACTACACATAATGTCGAATCTGGTGACTTCAATAGAAACATTTCATTTCGTAAGTATCAACTTTTCTCTGATGTGGTGTCAGTTGCCATGTCTGGTATTGGTAGCATAGTGTTGGTATGAAGATGATCTTATTCATCTGTTTCTTTACTTCCATGTTGATTTTTGGGTACATTAGCAAAGCTGACAGCTGGTATGTCACAACATTTGCCTTTTGACATCTTGTTTCTATCTCTCTGTCGAGTCGTCCGTCCTCTGTGAAGATACTTCCTAGGCACTTGAACATTTTAACTTGTTTGTGTGTGTGTGTGTGTTCTCTATATGGATGTTTAAGTAATCTGTTGATCTCGTTTTTTGTATAGCTTCTACCTTTTGTGTGCTAATGCGGATGTTGTATTTATTGCATATTCTTGATAGTGAGTTGATGTGAGTTGTATTTTTTTTTCACCGTCATATATGATGCTTTGATCGTTCATCAAAAAAGCAGTTCACTGAGTTCGTTGTTAAATTGTTCATTCTCTGTTGCTTCCTTTTCTGTGGCGTTATAAATATCATTTTGTGTTTATTTTTAAAATTCTGAAATTGAATAGGATAGGCGACAGATCACATCCCTGCCTGACTCCTGTTTTTGTTGTGTAAGGCCCTGATCTCAATCTGTTGCTGTCCCTTGCTGTGCTTTTATTTCTTCAAAAATAACAAACATAAACAATACAGAATTTGTCATTCCATTAAATGTCTTGATGTATATTTTTTTTAAAATATGTTTGTTACACAGTTTATATCCTCTCATATATAAATATATATATGTAAACTCTATTGATTCATGTCTGACTTCAACGAAAAACTAAAACATTTTATTGTAATCGGCAGCAGCTGTATGTAATTTAATATTGAACATCGTTAAGTATTTCTTAAACCTTCTCATTACTTCTGACCTACTAGACATATTTTATTTAATGCCGCGATCCCCCCTATAAATGTCTTGTATGGGGAAATGTGCCCTCTGATAACACATAGATCGATCGGGCTCAGGTTCAATTGTTTTAAACATGCAAGTTCAATCAATTATCCAAATAAATCTTCATGTAAGAAAATGTTAACAAATTAATGTGTACGTATGTTAACGCTATTAAACAATGTCTAATAGTAACAATGTCTAATAGTAACAATGTCTAATAGTAACAATGTCTAATAGTAACAATGTCTAATAGTAACAATGTCTAATAGTAACAATGTCTAATAGTAACAATGTCTAATAGTAACAATGTCTAATAGTAACAATGTCTAATAGTAACAATGTCTAATAGTAACAATGTCTAATAGTAACAATGTCTAATAGTAACAATGTCTAATAGTAACAATGTCTAATAGTAACAATGTCTAATAGTAACAATGTCTAATAGTAACAATGTCTAATAGTAACAATGTCTAATAGTAACAATGTCTAATAGTAACAATGTCTAATAGTAACAATGTCTAATAGTAACAATGTCTAATAGTAACAATGTCTAATAGTAACAATGTCTAATAGTAACAATGTCTAATAGTAACAATGTCTAATAGTAACAATGTCTAATAGTAACAATGTCTAATAGTAACAATGTCTAATAGTAACAATGTCTAATAGTAACAATGTCTAATAGTAACAATGTCTAATAGTAACAATGTCTAATAGTAACAATGTCTAATAGTAACAATGTCTAATAGTAACAATGTAATGGGTGTTAATGAACGTATATTAGACCTTGATCATCTGCGAAGAGTTGGTCGTACAGAGAGTTTACTAGGATTCTTGATTTTTCTGAGATGTTCTGTTCGCTTCTTGATTCCGCTTTTTTCGCTATCCTGTCCATGTATGTAACAAACAACAGTAGTGATAATACACATCCATGTCTTACTCCTGTCGTTGTTTCCATTGGTTCTGAGTCCTAGGTTTTCTCTTATTATACTTTGTGAGTTTTATATATTGTTCTTATGTTGTCTAGTTCCTTCTTTTAACTGCCGATATGACTGAACCACACCAGCAGTACCGGTCATGATGGATCCGGGACACCTGCCCCGCTTATAAAAAATATGTAGCGGGACAGTACCATAGCAGGACTGCGGGTCACCGAGTGGATGTGGTCGACGCTATCGGCGTGGGATATCAGAGCCACCGAGCGTCGAAACAGGTGTTTTTCTACTCGGACATGTAAATATTATGTAATAAGGAGGAGAATAGCACGTGGGAAAATGGTGAATCATGCACTCCTGTGACCTATATACAGCAGACAAATCTGAACATGTTTCTGATGAGACGTGTCATCCGCACGTGAGGAGTGGATGACCCAGATAATATCTGGACGAGGCATTTTACCTTGTTTACCATTTCTAACGTTTTTGGTGAGCGTGCTGACTTTATTAATGTTATGAAACGTGTCTGAACCTGTCAGGTGTTGACTATTGGTGAACCCTCTGCGAACATGTACTATTTGTAGAAGACAATATATGTTGTCAGTGGTAGCTAGGGGGAACCATAGACCTATGTGCATACTTACATATGATAATGATTGCCGATGGAGCATAGAACTTTGAGAATATGCATAGATAATAATCATAGCTGGGGGAACTTAGGAATCTGTATTTTAGTATAGATGTCGCTGGTAACTAGGGGAGCATAGGAGTCTGTGTTTTTGTATAGATGTCACTGGTAACTAGGGGAGAATAGGAGTCTGTGTATATTTATAGATGCTAATGGAAGCTCGGTTAACAAAGGATAGTGTACATGTATAATGGTTAATGCTCGATATTGGGTCCTGCTCGATATTGGGTTGGCCCCACCAATCTTAGTTTCCAGCCTCTGTTGGCTGGACTAAGCCCCATATCCACGTCAAAGAGCTGGCCTCGATAGGGCAGTAATAATAATAACAACAGCAAAAGTAGTAGCAGCAGCAGTAGTAGTAGTAGCAGCAGTAGTAGTAGTAGCAGTAGTAGTAGCAGTTGTAGAAGTAGTAGTGATTATGATGATGATGTTCCTCCTTCACAAGTCAAGATGAGCATGCCATGAAAAGCAATACATGTAATGAGCAAGTAGAAAGGCAATACAACATTTGTGATTGTCTAATTTGGTTTGTGAGTTTGTAGATGCCCGATGAGTCCGATTCGTGCCAGGAAAATTCTATTGCAGTGCATGCAGGAGTGTAGAGGGTTCGGGGTAGAAGAGTTTTCGGATTTGTCCTTCAGCTTCCGTCGCTTGTAAATTACCCGCAGTGTGTAGTCTCCGAAGAGCTAAGTTCAATGCTGCAGTGTTTGGAAGAGCTTTTTAAGGTAATACTTGAAGCGCTTTTTCTGCTATCCGTTTGAGCGTTTACCATCGCACAGCTCCCCATAGAATAATCTTTTTGGAAAGCGATTGTCTGGCATATGGACAATGTGGTCAGTCCAGCATAGTTGGGATCTAGGCAGCAGCGCCTGGATGACTTTTGAAGGGTTTCCGTGTCTGGTTCTCGATCTCGCCAACATACTTCAACATCACTAGTAGTAGTAGTAGTAGTAGTAGTAGTAGTAAGAGCAGTATCTGTAGAAATAACTACTCCAGACATTGCACACAACAGACATCATTCACGTGTGGTCATGAAAGGAAGAATTGATTGAATGTTACAGATTTCACAGAAGAAATGTTTAAGCAAATATGGAGGAGTAAACACAATCAAATTAGCAGACTCATCCAATGTTGAGGCTAATATTAACAAAATTATGTGTTGGAAGTAATAACACATTACGTGTTAAAAGTAATAACACATTTCGTGTTAGAAGTAATACCACATTACGTGTTGGAAGTAATACCACATTACGGGTTAGAAGTAATAACACATTACGTGTTGGAAATAATAGCCCACATTACGTGTTGGAAGTAATAACACATTACGTGTTAGAAGTAATAACATTACGTGTTGGAAGTAATAACACATTACGTGTTGAAGTATTAACACATTACGTGTTGGAAGTAATAACCCACATTACGTTTTGGAAGTAATAACACATTACGTGTTAGAAGTAATAACACATTATGTATTGGAAGTAATAACATGCGTGTTAGAAGTAATAACATTACGTGTTAGAAGTAATAACACATTACGTGTTGGAAGTAATAACACATTCCGTGTTAGAAGGTCTCTGTGTCACAATTTGATGTACCTGAAAACATGAATAACACATAAATATAAACAAAGCTGCTTGAGATGTGACGTGGGTGAATAAATAATATAATATAGACACATCGAGGATGTAAATAATCTTACAAATAGCAAACCGTAACACGCAAACAATCCCACAAGTTTAGGCTATATCATAACATGCAAGCAATAGTTCAAATATCATGTCATAATGTGAAATAACCGTGTAAATAGCATACCACAATATGCAAATAGCGTATCATAAGGTGCATACATTTGTACAAATAACGCAACATAGCATGAAAACAATTGTACAAATAGTGAATCATAATAAATAATAGCGTAAATAGTATATCATTACATCCAATAATCGGTGACATGCGACGTATTCTCTCCAGAACGTTGTTTTCCCAATGAACTTGAGTTCGTGGCATTAGCAGTTTCGTTTCTATTTTGTTGTTTTTCATATGTTTTACATCCGTGTTATTTTACAATGATTCGACATTTCGCATATCGCAACACAATCTTTTATTGCATCACAGAATCGTTCAAATATCATATGTAAATATGTTTTATCATAAGTCATTGACATGACAAAATGTATAATCTTTGAAACATGATTAGACGCAGTCGGCAAGGGATTTCTTTTAGATGTCATTACGACCTGACACAAAGTCTAAACATGTTGTTACTGTTGCGATAACATGTTATTACTGTTGCGATAACATATTATTTGTATGCGGATTATAAATCTACTCGTATTAAAGCAGGATTTAAGTGTCTGCCAAGCCCGAAGGTAAAGGGTGGGTTTGGGGGTTGGATGGGGAATTTTTGAAACCCCTCCCTTAACAAATAGGAATATGTCAGAACTAGGAATTCAGGTATAAAGTGATAAAATTCCTCACTTAACAAATAGGAATATGTCAGAACTAGGAATTCAGGTATAAGGTGATAAAATCCCTCACTTAGCAAATAGGAATATGTCAGAACTAGGAATTCAGGTATAAGGTGATAAAATCCCTCACTTAGCAAATAGGAATATGTCAGAACTAGGAATTCAGGTATAAGGTGATAAAATACCTCCCTTAACAAATAGGAATATATTAGAACTAGGAATTCAGGTACGAGTAAAATTCAGGTACGAGTAATTCAGGTACGTATAAGGTGATAAAATCCCTCACTTCGTAAATCAGAACACGACTTACCGATTTCTCACACACGAAAAGTCATCAAATTTCGTAGTAAAATGAGGGAATTACAAACGAAAACAAACCAATGACCTCTCTTTTATGATAAATCCGTCACCCCTCCTTAGGGAAAACATATCTACGACTCTGGGGGCAGCCCATAAATTACGCCAACAACTATGGGGGGGGGGGGGAGGAGGAGAGGTCTGGAAAAATAAATTGACAGTCGCAGTCGCATACAAGGGCGTGGGGTGGGGGGGGGGGGTCAAAAATAGTTGACGTCAACAATATTGTATTTATTACAACACTGAAATTGTTTGAATTTGAAATATGTGTATCACACATCAAAAATAATTCATTTAGGTTCTTACATTTGTATCACATGACAAATAATTCACGTAGGTTCCTTTTGTTCTACAAAGAATGTTTGCGTGTGGGGGGGGGGAAGGTGCTGGATAATTTTTGACATAATGAAATAATTTGTTTGACGTAATGGTTATGGAAAAGGGTGGTGGGGGGAGGTGGTCTTACTTTTTGACTGTTGTTGACAGACCGAGAAAGGAGTAAATATGTCACATAAAAATGTGACATAATGTATGTTCATCTCCATATGACTTTAATATGACTGTATATAGTCATACAAATAAGCTCTATATTTACTGAAGAAATGTTCTCTGGTAAATATTACTTGGATCTATCCAGCTATAGATCTTTTTTTCTGAAGTGACCTGTAACCTTTGATATTTGGCTGAACTGCGGTTTTCCATAACCTTAACTGTATGTTTGAAACCTCACCTGTTCAGACAAAGTTTCCATGCTGCGTGTTCGTTGCACAAACATTCCCGTCTCTTCAGTGCCATATTCAGGTTTTCCAAATTATGTGTTAATCCTAGACTTGGTCTGCCTCTTGTTCTCTTACCCAGAACCCTTCCATCCATTATTAATATTTGTACGTCATTATGTCTTTTTGTATTTCCAAATATGTAAGCTTGCGTTTTTTGGTAGTTTTAGCGAGCCTGTATTCTTTTATGTTCATATCTTTACGGAAGACTGCGTTGAGTCGTTTATCTTTACAGGGGTCTACGTGAAGTGGTCTATCGTTGCGGACGTCTGCGTGGAGTAGTCTGCCTTTGCGGACATCTGTGTAGAATCGTCTGTCTTTCCATGATACTCTTAGCATCTTTCTATAACATTTAATTTCAAATATTTATTTTATTTTCAATTGGCGGATGTCATTGTCCATGTTTCACAATCATTTTCTGCCACTACGTAATATATTTTCTAAATGATATTGCAACATTAGGATGCAACCAGGGACATTTTCGACCTCAATGGAGCTTGTTGGCCATTTACGGGGCTCATCCCGTGCACGAGCTGGTCAGGGACATAGGTGGCCAGGATGGGTTATCTCCGAACTCATGGTCGGGAACATAACTAACTCAAATTCATAAATGGTTGCAACAAATGGTCATCATGGCGATGTAGCAAATGGTAAGTATCACATTGTAACAAATGGTCAGTATCACATTTTAATAAATGTTCATCATCACATTGTAATAAATGGTCAGTATCACATTGTAATAAATGTTCATCATCACATTTTAATAAATGGTCAGCATCACATTGTAATAAATGGTCAGTATCACATTGTAATAAATGGTCAGTATCACATTGTAACAAATGGTCAGTATCACATTGTAATAAATGGTCAGTATCACATTGTAATAAATGGTCAGTATCACATTGTAATAAATGGTCAGTATCACATTGTAATAAATGGTCAGTATCACATTGTAATAAATGGTCAGTATCACATTGTAATAAATGGTCAGTATCACATTGTAACAAATGGTCAGTATCACATTGTAATAAATGGTCAGCACCACATTGTAATAAATGGTCAGTATCACATTGTAATAAATGGTCAGTATCACATTGTAATAAATGGTCAGTATCACATTTTAATAAATGGTCAGTATCACATTTGTAGCAAATGGTCAGTATCACATTTGTAGCAAATGGTCAGTATCACATTTGTAGCAAATGGTCAGTATCACATTGTAGCAAATGGTCAGTATCACATTGTAACAAATGGTCAGTATCACATTGTAGCAAATGGTCAGTAGCACATTGTAACAAATGGTCAGTATCACATTGTAGCAAATGGTCAGTAGCACATTGTAACAAATGGTCAGTATCACATTGTAACAAATGGTCATCACTTTTGATGGATGAATAGCAGCAATTTTAAAATACGTAAAATAATTTTAGCTAGTTAGTTAGTCGTCGGATCATCATGACCGCAAACTGGACACGTACATAGTTGCTCCGATCTCTTCCTGAGTGCATCCGCCATTACATTTCTGCTGACAGTACCATTCTTAGGATGGTTGACCATCATTCTTCTGAGCACCTCAAAATTGTTCACTTCTAGCTACACCGCATCCTAATCCCTGATCTATAATCCTAGCCATTGAAAATGAATCATCATCCAAACTAGTCTCACTCTCGCGTGTTATATCTCTTAAGAAGTTCAAAACGTCAACTCGATCCATTTCCCTATCGTCCTGTGTCACAATCGTGCATGACACTAGTTGGTCTGCTCTTTCATTGCCTCGAACGCCCACGTGTCCTGGCACGGGGTGCAAAGGGAACGCATTGCTCTAGGCGGACCCAGGGTTAGCAGATAACCAAGATCCCAAATGTACCTCCACGCGGTGCACCCTGGAAACAGAAATACAGCAGCTCGAGCTGATTCTGGCCAAATCATTTGGGGATCGTGTCCGAGAATGTGGAGGTAGCAGATGGAAAGAGATTTGACTGCACAAGAGACAGACAATATCTCCGACACCACCAGCATCACCACATATAGCGACACTGTCGACATACAGTGAAGCAAGTCAGTCCAGTCCGAACATTGGAGGGGCGGCCAATGTAAAATGCACGTAAAGATAGATGCATGGCGAGAGACAAATAGATTTCATACAGAGTACAATGAAACAATGAAAGGGCAGAACAGCGCTAGAGGGCAGCGCGAACTGCAAATAGAAAGTGAAGTCCCTAGGAAAGGGGAACTACAAGCTCCGTCAGCTCGAGACGAGCTTCTAGTTACCTGTGTTCCTTACAGGCAAAGACCCAGACCCATCCATTGGCGTTTGGTAAAGCAAGAAGACCTAACCCAACTCTATTGTCGAGCCTTCCTAAACCGGAAATATGCTCGCGAAGAGAAAGGGTTCCGTACTCGATGCGCTCAGGCACAAAAGGGACAACGATTTAGCCCTGGCCCAACTCTACTGTCAAGTTTTCCTACACCGGAAATACACTTGAAGAGAGAAAGGGTTCAGTACCTGATGGGCTCAGGCGCTATTGGGACAAGGACGCTCAGCTCGAGAACGCCTTGCTCTCAAACGCGTGGTGTGAGACTCGAACTTGGACAAGGGGTACACGATGTCGGTGAATGACACCTCGGCTAAGAGGGCGAAAGAGCCAGGGTCCAACTCCTCTGTTGAGTTCTTCCCCTTAAGGAACCAGGCTCACGGATGAGAAACGGTTCAGTACCCAATGGGCACAGGCGCAGCACGTCCAATTACACGAGGCAAGTTCATAGACAGTGGAACACCTCGTTCGAGTCAGACGAGAGCAAAAAATCGTCTGGGCGAAGAGTCTCCATGCCTGGAGACAGATATAGAGGCTGTCACAGGCTAAGGGTAGCCCACCCGAATTGTCAAGGCATGCCGAAATCGGATGTGCTAGGCCTACAAGGCGCATAACGGTGGCACAACGTAATCACGCTCCCGGCGGAAATCCCACGGATATCCGTGATGGTTACAATGGAGCGAACGAAAAAGAAACGAAACAAACAAACAATGTCCTGGCACGAAAATAAATATAATCACTTTAGCCTCTTCTTTCTCAAGACTTCAATCCACTGTTCGCGTTCGAGACCACCTTGCACCTTCTTAATCATACTCACAGAGTCACTCAAAATGCAGACCTGTCTTACCTTTTGTGTGTCTACCCACTCAAATGCCCCCTGGTCACTGCCATACTATTCATGGTCATGCTACTCGTAGTAACAGCAAAGGTACCATTCTCCTCCCTGAACGTTTTACCTGCGCACTGTGCTCTGAGGTCTAAGCACTGCATACATGTCTAATCACAGTTTCATCAGTATATATAATCACATCCCCTTCTTTGGCATTCTCACTGACCAAAGCCTGTACCTCTTTCTACACAGCTGTGGGAGACCATTCTGTGCATGTCCTGCTAAGTGATATTACTACTCTCAAACAAGTTTCGAAATATGTGGACGTATCCATTTCGCACCTAGTGCCACATCTTGTAATCTGCACACGCTTTGTATGGCATCCTCAGTAAAACATTTTTGTTTATTGCAAATGCAGAATGTAATGGGAGCAAATACACCAATAAGGTGTGAAAGCAGCTACCTACCATACATAGAAATAAAAAGAGGAGTAAGACAAGGATGTATTTTATCACCAAGCTTTACACATATAGAATGAGTGCCAGGACTCAAGATCTGTGGAAAAATAAAAAAACAATCTTATGCAGATGGCACAGTTTTTCAGCTGAAAGTGAACATTAACTACAAAGACTAATATATCAAGTCGATAAATTAAGTAAATAATATGGACTGGATATAAACACACAAACAACAAAAACCATGATAACCTACAAATTCACTAAAGAACAGATGCTAAGCATAAAAATACATGGAGAGAAACTATAACAAGTAGATCATTACCAATATCTCTGACACATAAATACAAAAGACGGCAGAGGTGAAACAGAAGCTAAAAGGAGAATATAAATGGCTAAAAGTACTTTCATATACATGATATCAATACACATTACAAATAAGCTAAACATGAGAGTAATAAAATGCTAAATCTATTCTATTTGGATGTATGGCCTAGAAACAAGGAAAATAAACAAATAATTAGAAGACATAACTGATGCCTTTGAGATGTGGGTATATAGAAGAATAGGGAAAACATCATGGAACGAGAAGAAAACAAACAAAGAGGTTATAGCAACACTTAATACGAAGAAGGAATTATTGTAGAAAATACAAATCATGCAAATAAAATATTTTGGACATATTCAAAGTCATGACGCCTTGTTGAAGACCTTACTTGAGGGTAATATCGAGGGGAGGCGAGCAAAAGGTAGGCAGTGATACAAGTTGAAGAGTAACATCACAAGATGACCTTCTTAAGTCTAGCAGAATGCATCACCAAGAGAAGAAACTGATAATGATGAGAATTTAATAACATTTCTCATAACATTCGTAGACAGATTGAGATGGCATCCCTGAGCATGTGAACTCCATATACCTCAGATTAAGAAACATTGACGTTATTGAAAATTTATGGAGGTTTTATTTATTGTCTTGTACAGCTGTTATAACATTATGATTTGTCAATGTAACATAGTTTAAGTATAACGAAGTATATAATTCTTGCATACAAGGAAAAACCGTCAAAGAATATCTTCAGTATTGATACACTCACGTTTCTTTGCTAGCATTTGAAACACATAATATATCTTGTAGCAGGCAAGTGTGTTCGAGCGCTTGGATTGTAATCAGATATAACCGCATTCAATTCATAACTGGTGATTCAGGTGAAACTAATCATACATATTTAATGAACATATAGAAAGGAAGCGAACTGCGAATATTATGTACACATGTTAGGAACACAGGAATATATATTATTTAATATTTCGAAGAACAAAAGTGTACATCCAGGTGCTGAAGGAATTGAGTTGACATCGATAACAATTCTGATGGCACATAGGACCTGTAATATTTAGACAAGGCGAGACTATATGTTAAAACACTATAAAATATGACATAATATTTAGACCGTACGAGACGTATTGACAATACAAAAAATATGAGATAATATTTAGACTGTACGAGACGTTTCGACAATACATTAAAATATGAGATAATATTTAGACCCTACGAGACGTTTTGACAATACTTGACATGAAATTATTGCGTGACACTGTGATTTTAAACCATGGCTGGACCAATTTTTACCGTTCGGTTCAGTTTCTTCGTGTTTAATCTTACTTGTGAGCTAGCATGTGTTTCCCTAGCCATTACCCATCCCAGAATTGTCTACAGGGCATAGGAGGATTAATTTTGGAGTTTCGGATTACATCTCTCTCGATTATTCTACTATTCATGTTTCTTCCTAGACAATCCCCAAACCCCTATTCCTATCCAACCTACCCCTTCACAGACAAGTTTGGGCGAGGTGCCAGTTACCTCACGCCAGTAACATAAACTTATATCGGCTCATACACGGTTGATGCTTCCCGCCGCAGGACACATCTAGTATTTCAGAGGGGATATCAGCGCTTTGACAGTAGGTAGGTGGCACACCGATATAACAGTAAGTTATATATATATAAGCACACTGGTTTGGTCCAAGAATTCCTATTCGTCCAAATATATTCTCGGTAATATCGCAGCTGACCTCTATATCAAGATACTTTTGCACTAACCGCCTCCTGCGGACGCCTCTGGTAGAGGTCGATAGACACCCCCACCCCCAGGTTCCTACAATATCATCAGACATATGGTAACGTTTAGATAGTACGAGGCGTTTCTACACTACTATGAGATATGAAGAATATGGTCGAGACGTTTTTACACTACTAAATGTTGTGAGGTAATGTTTAAACAGTTCTCCAGACTAACATGCTAACCTGCAGGAGTTGAGAAAATGATGCAGAAGAAAAAGATATATATAAGTGTGGACTAGAAGGCTTGGACATGGAAATATCACAAAGAGTGGACTAGAAATGTTCGGTATAGGGATGCTCCGCATCTCGTAGAAAAAGCAAAGTTGAGAAATGTCGTCAGTAGCTGTCTGGTGTGTTGTATATTTTGTTTACACATGTTGGTAACACTTGTAAACGGAATAGAGCAGCCCGGGAGCAGAGAGAACTATGAGATATCCTACTAGGAAAGGATGACTCTCATTAGGGCAGCTGGGTAAGTTGACCTCTCAAAGGACAACAACCACTAACTTGACAGAGCTGAGTAAGTTGTCATTTTCCGCATGTATAAATGGGGCAGGGGTTTCCTCCCTCCAATTAAACTCATTATCGTCGTTATTGTATTTCACACAATTTTCCCCGAGTAGTACTTCTTGCCTTGTGTGGTTCGTTAACAGGCTAAAACCATGCTTCACCTGTCTCTTTTGTTATCAAAATAACTCAACAGTGGCCCGTGATCTCCCTCCAGTATAGTGGCAGCAATTCATGTGATGGTCCATAAAGTCTTTTATCTATAGCTTTACTTATTCTACCGCTAAAATGACCAACTCTAAAAGTAACACAATTTAGCATTTAATCTCAATATGGGGTTTACAGAGTGATTCACGACTTCTACACTACACCATTAATTGACAACCATAAACTAACCAGTTCTCTAATACAAAGAAAAGACCGAAATAATGGCAATAGAAAAGAATGAAATATCACTATCTCCATCTATGATAAACACCTTAAACAGGTAAATGAGTTCACTTCATTCATTCATTCATTCATTCATTTTCCTTTTGCGCTGAAGTTAGCGCATAGGGCAGAGGTCAGATCTCTCCAATTCTGTCTGTTTAAAGCTATTCTGTGCAGTTCTTGAATAGTATGAATATTGGTTGTTTTACTTTCTGTAAGTACTGTTCTTCTGAGTGTTTCTTTTGGTCTACCCCCTGCTCTTTTGCCTGTAGTTACCCATTCAAGAGATTGGTGGTGTATTCTGTTGGTGTCTACGCGTAGGACATGCCTGATGTAGGACCAACGGCGTTTTCTGATAACGGCGTTTTCTCTGATTTTATGTCGATTTGAATTCACTACAATGGGTGTTAGTTATCCTACGAAGACATTTGTTCTCGAAACTCAGTAATTTCTTTTCTGAAGATACAGAGCTTTTACAGCTCTCACATCCATATGATAGCGCCAGAATAACGCAGGAATTAAATAAGCACATTTTCGTGCGTGTGCTGATTGACTTTGACTTCCAGATACTAGACAGTCTGTTAAATGCACTTGATGCTAGGGCAATGCGAGTTGTAATTTCTGCCATGACATCATCGTCGAGTGTTAATTTGCTTCCTAGATAGGAGAATTTGAATGAAAAAAAGAATTGGAATGAACTGATTTCTGTTACACAAATCGGTCTGGACTTTACCATGTTAGTTGATTAATCCAACGAACGATGGATTGACCCAGACTTGATTAGAGAAACACCCTCCATCATCGGTCGTCACTACCGGAAGTCACTTACTTAGGAAGCGTTGTATCGAGTGAAGGGAAAAACAGTAAACAGATACCAAATAGATGCAACAAAACATACCAGATTCTAGGACAGATGATACATATTTTCAAGAACAAAAATGTAAACGTAGACAATAAATTTGCATTATACAAGATTAGTATTATCCCATCACTGTGCTACCAGTGCCAAACATGGATAATGACACCACAGGACACAGGAAAAATAGTGACAGCAGAAATGGCATGTCTATGAAGAATACTCAAAGTGTCATTGAGAGATATAATTAGAAACGATAACATCAGACATATTACCAAAACAATACCAATATTGGAACACATCAAAAGACAACAGATCAAGTGGTTTTCACACGATTCCAGATTCTCCTGAACCCCTCCACCCTTGGCGCCGCAAAGCAAACAAAGACCACAGTGTATAGAAAGATAGATACATTTATTCTCTAGCATTTTGTTTTGTAATGTTAGCAGTTTTAATCTTGGCAAAACAATCTATTTTTCCTATTTTATTTCAAGGTTATAACAAATTCTAGGCCTTCCGCTAATGCTTCTCGGCAACTTTAACCTAGTAAATTACCGCAAAAAAAAGTTAATCTAGTCCGTATCTCCCTATTGGTTACCCCCCTTTGCCTATTCCTAATAATCTTATTATTTCCCTTAGACTTGTTGGCAATCCCGATTACACATGAGGACAGAACACAACATAGTAAACATTCACTTACATGAATGTCTTTCAATCTGCATTACACTAGATTTGGAAGGAGGAGAGCTGGTCAACAGAGACAGATAACCACAGAAAGATGTGTGGGCGCACTGAGGAACTTTCAAATATAGCAACATCTATTAATTAAACCGGACTTGCTGTGTAGACATGTTAAACCGGACTTGCTGTGTAGACATATTAAACCGGACTTGATGTGTAGACATTAAACCGGACTTGATGTGTAGACATGTTTAACTGTGAACGAAAGGAAGAAAGAAGAAGATAACAGAAAACTATTTAAAAAAGTGAATCTACATAATGTTGTCGTGTTTCAGGTACAGAAATCATTATTACTTCACAACTAAAATATCGCTACTGGCCACTAGAAACGAATGTTCAAAAACAATGAAATACATTGGTCAACATCAAATTTGCTATCTATGGGTTTTTTAAAACAGATTTAGAATAATTTTATTGTGCTGAATCCAAAAATCACAGTGGTTGTGCTCAATCAATTCAGGTTTTTTTTATCTAGCACCACATAATGTTTATTTTTATAGGTAGGTCATATTCCATGTCAAATCAATCAGTGAAGCTACAATTGATTTCCACACATTTGATCAAAAGTTTTTTTCCCTATTTAAAAGGACAAATGATATAGAAAGCAAGTATTTTATTGTCACATGTATGGATATTTTCACGCCATATGTTGCAAAATGTATTAATCTGTCTTGGAATATACAAATTATGAAGATTTCACATGTTTAAACTTACTAGTATTGCACATTCCCCCCCCCCCCCATTTTTTAAGGATTCAAATGATTAAAATGTCTTCAACTAGAAGATCTTGCAGAAATAAGTCTAACATATTCTGCTACATCTGAAATGAATACACTCTCGTTCCTAATAGGAATCCAGTCATAACTTTCATAAAGCAAGCTTACCATGAATATTTTGGTATAAAACTTAGTGACCAGGATAAAGCTTGGGCTCCTCACATGGTGTGCAAGTCATGCACTGAATACCCGCGTCAGTGGATTAAAGGCATGAAAAGCAGTCTGAAATTTGGAATACCCATGGTTTGGAGGGAGCCGACAAACCATGTCTCTGACTGCTATTTCTGCGCTATTGATGTGACTGGGATCACTAGAAAGAATAGAAATGTCCTCAAGTTTATCCTGATCTTGAATCAGCAAGTCGTCCTGTAGCTCACTCTGATGAATGTCCAGTACCTGTATATGCAGAACTCCCTGACATCAGTGATGAAGATTCTCGTGTGTTCTAGAAGTTCAAGAGGAGAATGAAGAAGAAGAGACATTTAGCGATGATGCTCCTCCACATCCTGTTTTACCAAAATGAGCTGAACAATCTTGTTCATGATCTCAATTTGTTGACGTCCTCAGCTGAGCTCTTGGCATCCAAATTAAAAGAAAACCATATTAAAAGACTTTCTGTGCTTGTGGGATAGTAGGGACAGGTCTCAGCATTATACCAAAAAGGACTGGCCTGCATGAGAAGAATTGGTTCCGGGTAGATCAAACAACATCGTCAACAATCCTCTGGTAGACAGAAACAAGATACTATTCACAGCGCTGCATATCAAGCTTGGCTTGATTAAACAGTTCACCAAAGGCATGGACAAGGATGGTGGCTGCTTCACTTACTCGTTCCGCGCTTTTCCAGGATTAACCATAGAGAGGTTGAAAGGTGGCATTTTTGATGGTCCTCAAGTTAGTCAGCTCATCAGAGATCCTGAGTTTGAAAAATCAATGAATAAATTGGAATTGGAAGCATGGAAGGTCTTTGTTCTCGCTGTGAAGAATTTTTTGGGCAACACCAAAGCCAGTAACTATGAAGAAGTTGTCAACAATATGCTGACTGCTTTCAAAAACCTTGGATGCAACAAGAGCATAAAAGTGCATTATTTATTATCGCATATGGATCGGTTTCCCCGAGAGTCTTGGATCAATGTGTGACAAGTAATGAGAGAGGTTCCATCAGGACATTGAAGATTATGTCTTGAATTTTGCTCAGTGATGACATAATTTACATGTTCTTACATTTTTCAATGTCTTCTCTTCATTTATATAATTCCATTTTTGTAATATTTAATAAATACATTCTGTTAAATACTTTTTATGTGAGAAATGTAACACATAAATCAACTACTAATATCACCAAAACGTAGTTATGAATGTAAGTCTATAGTCAGAGAATATAATTTTTTAAAAAATCAATTTAGGAAAAAAAACTTGACCTGATTGAGAAAAATATTATTATTTTTGGCTTCAGTTGCACAAAATGCTCTAATTTCAGTTAAAAAATTATAGACAACTTTCAACTTCATGTTTTTGTAACCAGTGATATCAATAACCACACGACTATTGCACAACTGAGATATGTACAACCACGCATTGAAACAAATTATTAAGTGTAATACAGTATAATTTATATTTTTTCAAATAGGCATCAAATAAAATGACCTTTCGTCGAGTAAGGAACAGACAGATCTACAGAATAGCTATGCTTATTTCTATAGCATATATCTTCATAACATTAGGTTTTCTGCAGACGATCAGGAAGGTAAGACTGTTCGTGTAATGCGCCAGAAAATAATATTCGTATTCCTGTGTTTCCGAGAAGTTTATATGTACATTCAGCTCTTTATCACATCTCTTTATTTTTCTTCTTGGAATTCACGGTGGCGAAGAAAGCACCTCACCCGAAGAAAGATGCACAATAGGAGACCCAATAAAACTACTAACTGGTCTAGTGACTAATCATCAGTTCGAGTAGATGGCTTCTTCAAAATTCATTGCATTTAACCGAAGTCTCCTGGGTATGGACCTACATCAACCTATTTGATGGTCTCATATTTCTGTAGGTAGATGTTTGTTGTTTTAAATGCATCTCAGTCAGTGCTGAAACTACATACCACGACGTCATCTAATTCAGCGCTGAAACTAGATACTATGACATCCATGTAAGTTCTGAAACTAAATACTAATACATCTCATTAAGCTCTGAAACTACATACTATGACATCTAATTCAGTTCTGAAACTACATACTAATACATTTCATTCAGTTCTGAAACTAGATACTAATACATCTTTTTAAGCTCTGAAACTACATCTATTTAAGCTCTGAAACTAGATGATATGACTTCTCATTCAGCGCTGCAACTAGACACCATGACGTCATCTCATTCAGTTCTGAAACTACATACTGAGATGACATTCCGGGGTGCAAAGGGTCTCGAATTTCTCTCGACCGGACCCAGAGTTAGCAGATAACCAAGATACTAAATGTACTTTCTTGTGATGAACTCTGGCAGAAGAATTACAGCTGCTCTTGCTGTGTTCCTGGATGTGTATTCGTGCCCGTGGATGTGGAAGCTGTAGATGGAATGAGAATTGTCTGTAAAGAGACAAGCAATATATTTGAGACTTCTATGCATCTAGAAAAAGGTCGACAGATAACATCAAGACATCAACTGAAGAAGAATCTGTAGTGCATCGATAGACCTAGAAGATGCTTACAATAGAGTTAATTACACCCATCTTGTCGACATGCTAAGGGACACGATACCCCAACACTGGATCATGCACTAGATAGCAAATGTGTTAATCTATAGAAATGTTGCAATCTAAAGAGTAGCGGGTCCCGGACGTCTGAGATCAGAACAATAGCACCTGGTCTGCCACAATGATCTCCTCTGTTTCCAGTGTTGTTTATTGTGTATATGTTGAAAATTACAATTGTAAACTTCCAGCAATTGTAGAGATCTATCATTCGCTGATGATATCCTATTATACAACATGGGCAGGAACAGAACAGATATCGTAGACAATGTGCATAGGGGACTAGATCAATTTTCCATATGGTACAAAACATACAACACTGTGATAAATCCCTCGAAAGCGAAGCTCGTGTGGTACTCCTTAATAATAATCTGGTAAATAACACACTGCCAGCTGTATACGTGATATATATATATATATATATATATATATATATATATATATATATATATGTTGTGTATGTAGGCACCTATGCATATATATGTGTTTGTATTTACATGTATGCTTTCATATTAGTATGTACTTTTGTATATATGTTTAGATATTCGTATGTATATGTGCATGTATATATAGGTATTTATGTTTATTCAAATGGAATGTATATATATATATATTTGTTTAGTCGTGTGATTGTATGTTGATTTGTATATATTGTGATGTAAATATATCCCACATGCTATCAATTGCTATTCTTCCTTGTGCATTTCTGTGTTCTCCGTATCTATTTGTAGCCCAACCATTGCGTAATAATGTATTTATCTTTCCTTTCCCCTTTATCTCCCGCCCCTGTTCTCCCCCCCGCCCCATTCTTGGCACCTCGAATTGGAATACACTTTCTCTATTTTTGCATTTGTCATTTTTTACTTTTGGTTTCATTTCATCATTTTTGCTATGCCCATTTCTGTCTGTCAATATTGAACACATAATTCTGCACCTAATTTAAAAGACGCGATAGAACCATCACTTGGACAATGGTTTTTGTAAGGAAACCATCGTCAAAGTCTTCTTCGGCTGTGTTTTTTTATAGTTGTGTTGTCTTTATTGCTTTTTGTTTAATGATAAAGGTCCCAATAGGACAGATATGTCGATAATTGTCTTTGTTCTATGTTTTATTAATATTTTTGATTATTTTATATCGAAAGTTAGTTATCTACAGTAAACGGTATATTTACTTTAGTATGTACCTGATATTGTCATTGTATAACATTAGGAAACTTACCTTACCTTGTTGAAATTGACACCTTTAATTTTCAAGAAACACTTACTTGTGAATGATCTATGCGATTGAATAGTTAAGTATTGAATTGTTGACATTTTTTTTTTCGGTACCCGCTGGGATTCGACAAACATATTGACAATCGGTATCAATCATCTTGAAACTGGTTCCTATTTGAAGAACGTTAATTATAGTCTGTCAATCAAGAATAGCCATACTGAAAAAGGAGCTATAGACGATAAGGAAAAGAAAGTTTGAATAGAGACTAGTGTTTATAGGATTGTAGGATAAGGGGTGAACTTGTAATCACTTCTCCCCAATTATTTATATATGCCTATAAAATCGCCATGTGCGAATAAGCTGGGTTGTTGAGTTCCAAGTTGAACTTTGATCTTGTTGCACTTTGTTGAGAACTGTTAAGTATGAAATGTAATGTGTTGAGAGCATAAATACATCCATTTAGTCGTTTCGAATTGAATTAAGATAATTTTAGTAGTAAGTCTTTCATCCCTAGCTTCCGATGTCACAGCAGCGAAGACGAGAGAAATATACGACGGTCACACTGCAAAAGAAGAAACAGATAGTAAATTATAATAAAAAAGAACATAAATGTGTTATGATTCTCGTAAAAAATATTTCTAAATTTTTCAATCATAACCATCATCATAAAAATTATTATAAACATGATCATAAACCATAAATTATATCATAAATATTATCATACACATATCATATCTAATTACAAAAATTTATATTTTGCAAGTATCATTATTTTTACAGAATCCGAATTACTATGAAGATCAGACATTAGTGTTCATCTCAGACGAGACGAGAGACAACCAGACACAAACATTCATCAATGACACACGCAGTAACAACGTCGCTTCCACCAACAACATCAGTTTCTTACACACGGAGACAGATCTAGAGAAAATTGATTGGAACGATTACATCTTAATGACAAAAGACTCACAAAGGCAGGGACTGGGCGAAAATGGTAAACTAGCGATTCTATCACTCACAGATGTTGAAAAAAAACGTCACGATGAACTCTTGAAGAAATTCAACTACAACGCATATTTAAGCGATGTCATTTCTCTAGAAAGGTCAATCGGTGACCTGAGAACCGATGAATGCAAAAAGCAGAAATATATCGGAAATATTCCGGAGAATTCCGTAAGCGTAATTATTATATTTTACAACGAGAAGAACTCGACACTTCTTAGGACTGTTCACAGTGTCATCAATCGATCTCCTGCAAAGTTGATCAGGGAGATTATTCTAGTCGACGACATGAGCAGTCTAGAAGAGATCAAGGCACCCATTTTAGAAGACTATATATCGCAACATTTTACAAAAATCAGAGTGATCCGGAATAAAGAAAGACTTGGGTTAATAAGAAGCAGAGTTGTGGGAGCTGACGCTTCCAGTGGCAGTTTTCTGGTATTTTTTGATGCACACATTGAGGTCAATTATAATTACCTTCCACCGCTACTTGAACTAATGGTGCTAAACTACACGACGATCCCCTGCCCTACCATAGATACCATACCTCCCTTCACCTTTCAGTGTTACACAGGTGCAAGGTATCGTGGAATCTTTGATTGGTCATTAACTCACAGGAAAGTTCCTGTCCATGGAATGGATAAAACTACACCACATTCTAACCCAGTTATGTCAGGAGGTGCTTTCGCTATAACTAGAAAATGGTGGGAAGAACTTGGGAAGTATGATCCGGGATTGAAAATTTGGGGCGGTGAGCAATTTGAGCTTTCTTTTAAGTCATGGTTATGTGGAGGTACTCTGGTTGATGTTCCATGCTCCAGGGTTGCACATGTATTTCGACCACTTCCATACCTCAAGGATGTTTTGCAAGACAACACAATAGAAATAAACTTACAGCGTGTAACTACAGTTTGGATGGACGAGTTTAAAGAATACGTGTTAAAAAGGAGACCTTTAATGCAGCAAGTTAGTCCAGGAAATATAACTCAACAGTTAGCATTAAGGGCAAGACTTCAGTGTAAATCATTTAAATGGTTTATGGAAGAAATTGCCACGGACATTCTTCAGCATTTCCCTATGTTGACCCCCCATCGTCCGCTTGGGGTAGAATCAGAAGTAATTTTAACACATCCTTGTGTATTGTTGCCAGGGAAGATCAACTATTTGTGGACGATTGTTCGAAACAATTCAATGACAATGACTTTCACTTAAATTGGAAACATCACATAATGGTAAATAATTGGTGTATCTCTCAAGTAAACAGTTGGGATAAGAAAAGCTTGACTTTAGTTGAATGTTTGTTGACAGAGAATAGACCAGCACAAATGTTTGTTTGGAATCGTCAAAATGGCCGTATTGTTAACTACAACACTAATAACTGTGTAGATGTTAACATTACAACATTTCGAGTTGTCCCCCAACGTTGTAACTATACGATCCTGACACAGTCTTGGCAATTCGATTGGTTTAATGCTACGGAAGCTGACAGAGTATGGGAGTTGGTTGCATCAAGCAGATTATAAAAGGTCATCGAATGTAACATTGAAACGATAAAAGTTAGACGTATCATTTATTATGATTTAAATAGTAATACATTGGTGTGATGTTACGATATGAAAAAATGGAGCAAAGAATTGTCACAGATGTTGTCAAGAGATACGTTATCTATCACAACTAAAGTCTTTTTCATCATCATCATAAAAATAATGATTTCGTCTATCACAAACCATTTATTATTATATTCACAGTTATTATTATAGTATTGACAGATGTAATACGTTCGCTGTAGTTATTATAGTGGTTGCATACTATTTATCATTATCACAGTTGTGATGCTTTCACACTGAATTTATAAACATCACAGTTGTCATTTCAGTTTTAACAACTTATTTATTATTATCATAACAAAACAACATTAACAAATTGAACAGAAATGAAAGTTACAATATTTCAACTGAAAACTGCAGATTGCCGTCTAAAAGCACATGAACAATGACATGCCCGAACGGACCAAGGATATTTCCGTCCCAAGTAGGGATTATTAGCCATATGCAAACTAATAATCAATGATATAACGCTAACATAATTTCCAAAAGTTGATATAACATATGGTCATCATTACCTGTGATGTACGCACAATAATATAATATTGAAGCACCAGCCATTTATTATTAACGAAAAATAATAATGCAACAAATGGGATTTGAACCAGTTATGCTGAGATAACACACATCGATCTTGTAACATTGAGCGATTGTGACATTATATGCAGTAACATGGAATCTCCCGCATATTTCTATAAGAATGAACAGTCGTACCAGATCACAGAAGTGTGGTTGTTATTATTTGTTTTTATTACCATATACTGTGACATTATGAACTATCACTCGCTGTTATCTCCTGTTATTGTCTATCATTCCTTATAATCACATGATAAAACCCCCTGTTACATTGCTATCCATTTCTATTCCCTATTATGAAGTCACCACATGTTGTCCCTTGTCGTCTCCTGCTATTCCATGTCACCAACTGTTATTATATGTCACTTTATGCAATCAAGTGTCAGTCCCGGATATAAATATGAAATGTTAGTTCCTGCTATGGCATGTCATCCCGTCTTGCCTGCCAGGTTCCCTGTTTAACCTTGGAAATCTGAATTGATGAAGGGGAGCTGAATGTGCAGAGAGGACCTTCCTTGTGATTATACATTACAAGACACACAACAACACAATTTAAGCCAACGCAGACAGGACTAAAATTGACATAGTTTTCATAGTTCACAGGCGTTTATTGCCTCCTGTAGAGCATAGGAGTATATATATATATATATATATATATATATATATATATATATATATATATATATATATATATATATATATATATATATATATATATATATATATATATATATATATATATATATATATATATTAATGGACCATGGGAAGTATGTGAGACTGTATATGTATTGGTTGTACGATATTCAGGTTGCTGGGGCAACCAGCCATGGTGGTTGGACCTGTCTAGGTTAAACAAATCCAGTAGATGTCTTAATGTCTTTTTGACTCTTTCGTAGGTGTCCCCTCTGTCACCCTGTGCGATTCCTATTTGGTTTCTTCACAATGTGATAACACCGTACATGATGATTTGGTTTCTTCACAATGTGATAACACCGTACATGATGATTTGATGTCTTCACAATGTGATAACACCGTACATGATGATGTGATGTCTTCACAATATGATAACACCGTACATGATGATTTGATGTCTTCACAATGTGATAACACCGTACATGATGATTTGGTTTCTTCACAATGTGATAACACCGTACATGATGATTTGATGTCTTCACAATGTGATAACACCGTACATGATGATTTGATGTCTTCACAATGTGATAACACCGTACATGATGATTTGATGTCTTCACAATGTGATAACACCGTACATGATGATTTGATGTCTTCACAATGTGATAACACCGTACATGATGATTTGATGTCTTCACAATGTGATAACACCGTACATGATGATGTGATGTCTTCACAATGTGATAACACCGTACATGATGATGTGATGTCTTCACAATGTGATAACACCGTACATGATGATGTGATGTCTTCACAATGTGATAACACCGTACATGATGATTTGATGTCTTCACAATGTGATAACACCGTACATGATGATTTTATGTCTTCACAATGTGATAACACCGTACATGATGATTTGATGTCTTCAAATGTGATAACACCGTACATGATGATTTGATGTCTTCACAATGTGATAACACCGTACATGATGATGTGATGTCTTCACAATGTGATAACACCGTACATGATGATTGTGATGTCTTCACAATGTGATAACACCGTACATGATGATTTGATGTCTTCACAATGTGATAACACCGTACATGATGATTTGATGTCTTCACAATGTGATAACACCGTACATGATGATTTGATGTCTTCACAATGTGATAACACCGTACATGATGATTTGATGTCTTCACAATGTGATAACACCGTACATGATGATTTGATGTCTTCACAATGTGATAACACCGTACATGATGATTTGATGTCTTCACAATGTGATAACACCGTACATGATGATTTGATGTCTTCACAATGTGATAACACCGTACATGATGATTTGATGTCTTCACAATGTGATAACACCGTACATGATGATGTGATGTCTTCACAATGTGATAACACCGTACATGATGATTTGATGTCTTCACAATGTGATAACACCGTACATGATGATTTGATGTCTTCACAATGTGATAACACCGTACATGATGATTTGATGTCTTCACAATGTGATAACACCGTACATGATGATTTGATGTCTTCACAATGTGATAACACCGTACATGATGATGTGATGTCTTCACAATGTTGTAAAAATCTACATTGATCAATTAAGATTTATGAATAAAGACAGCCACACGTCATCAACACTTTGCTAGGCTTATAAACATACGCACGGAAATTTCCATATTAGTAAAATGTCACATACGAATAAAATGTCACATACGTGTAAAATGTCACATACGAGTAAAATGTCACATACGAGTAAAATGTCACATACGAGTAAAATGTCCCATACGAGTAAAATGTCACGAGAGTAAAATGTCACAAAAGAGTAAAATTTCACCCAAAAAAATGTCGCAAAAGACTAAAATGTCACAAAAGAGTAAAATGTAATAAAAGAGTAAATTGTCACAATAGAATGAAATTTCACAAAACATTCAAATGTCACAGGGATGTAAAATGTCACCAAAAAGTCAAATGTAAAAAAAAATGTCTCAAATGTGTAAAATGTCACAAATGTGTAAAATAAATGGTTGTAAATCTAAAGATAGCCGGAAATTCCTTACAGCAAATACAGATCCCTTTACTAGTATAGACGTGCGTGGTGATCTCTGGTTTTGTCACGTAACTTGGCTGATGCGACTTATTATAAGTTGCTTTGTGTAGGCCTACACTTTATGTTGCCAATGAATAATGCAGTGAAACATCCGGTTAAGCCAAGCCAAATGAATATAGCTGGCTCATTCTTGTGCTCATTCTTGTGCTCATTCTTGTGCTCATTCTTGTGCTCATTCTTGATAAACTCTTATATTTTTTGCAAGTAAAATCCTCCCATTCTGAGGTAAGTTTTCTTCAAAAGCGGTTGTTAGTCCAAGTTAGATATATCAGAGTTTTACGACCATACACAATAGTGGCGGTCGCAATTCTGGTAATCCAGCCACCAATTACTCCATGATAGTACTTTCTCATAGGTAAAGTTAAACATAGCGAAATTATACACATGCTAGAGAATTTTAACATTGACAGCAAGGATTTAAGAATCATCAAGAACATGTACTGACAACAAACAGCAGCAATAAGAGTAGGAAATAAATTTGGCCCTTTTCAACAAATAAAACAAGGAGTCAGACAGGGATATGTACTTTCACGAGACCTGTTCTCTTTATACAATGAAAACATAATGCGTGTAGATATCCCAGGAATATCAGTGGGAGGACATAGCAAAAATAATTTGAGATATGCGGATGACACTGCTCTTATTGCAAAAAGTGAGGAAGACCTTCAAGATTTAATTAATGTAGTAGTCACAGATAGGAAAGTGAAAGACCTCTTTCTAAATATAAAGAAAACAGAAATAATGGTTATTTCATAGAAAAAAAATACCGCACCTTAAAAGATCAAAGTGAATGATATAGTTTTAAAACAGGTCCACCAATTCAAATATTCAGGTACAACGATTACAGCAGATGGAAGAAGGTCAATAGAAATAAGATGCAGAATAGGACAGGCAAAACAACATTCAGAAAAATGAAAAATATATTGTGTAATATGACATTGTCATTAGGGACCAAACCCGAAATAAAGGAATGAGGAAAACGGATGTGCTGGACCTCAGACGTCCAGGTCACAAAGTGGCCAACCGGGGTGCAAATAATCACAGTTCTACTGTGGAACTTGCAGGACAACCTACTTCACGCTCCCTGGCAGAAATCACACGATAATTTCGTTGTGGTTACTTGAGAGCGAACGCTGAAGAAGAAGAAGACGATGACATTGTCATTAGAGGTGAGAGAGTTCTGCAGTGCTATATAACTCCTATATGGATGCGGGTCTTGGACAATAAAAATACTGGAAAGTGGGAAATTAGAGGCAATAGAGATGTGTTGCTACAGAAGAATACTGAGAATACCATGGACTGTCAGAAAAACTAATGTAGAGGTGTTGAAAGAGTCAATTGCGAAACGGACCTTAATGAATAATATAAGAAAAAGACAATCTTCATTGTTTGGCCACTTCATGAGACAGGCAGGTTTGGAGAACATAATCACAACAGGCGAGATTGAAGGCAACAGAGACAGATGGCGACAACGTGAGAAACTATTAGATAGTTTGACAACCTGGCATGGAAGGGGAAACAACAACGATCATCATACATAATACTGTGGACAGAGAGCTGTGGAGAGCCATGATCACCTACGCAAGCCTGCATGGCACCTGATGATGATGATCAATACTTTTTCTCTCCGTGCGCCGCAGCAGGACTTTATATTCATATGGACGTGTGTAAATTCACTCATAATATCTGACTTTATATTCATATGACCGTGTGTTGGTTGGTCGGTTGGTTGGTTGCTGATCCTGCGGTCCATGGGCTCATGCCCTTTGACCTAATGTCATTAAATGGCATTATATTGCTGGGAAGTCTGTGGATTTTCGGCCCACCCCGGGACAGAGCCAGAGAATAACTATCACAACTCCAGGAAGGTAAGTTTCAACCTATACACTGCGCCTAGCCACTGTAGCCAAAATAGGGTTTACTGTGCTCATTCCCCGCCACCAACAATTGACTACTGGTTATGCCGAACTTCTCTATTGCTCCAGGCATGCAACCAACTGTTCAAGTCAAAAGGATTGTCACGTCCTGAGTCACTGTGCCTCTGTAACTCACTCAGCCATAGGAAAAGCAGTGATGTCAGTTTCCTCCTCCTCAGTGCTGCACAGTACATCTCTGGCTCCCTCCCAACCACAGAGGGGTGCATACATATATATTCAGGCAAACATGAAAAACATTTCAACAACAAAACAAAATTATAACTGTATAGATGACATGCCATGAAGCTTCTATAAGAAGGTAATCTCAATATAACGGCATGTCATCCACTAAGGTTTTCTGTTCCATGGATGGTATGTCTAGTGGGCCATTGGTGAGACCCACAGACGCAACCACATACGTAATGACCGTGTGTAAACTCACTCATAATCTCTGACTTTATATATTTATATGACCGTGTGTAAACTCACTCATAATCTCTGACTTTATATATTTATATGACCGTGTGTAAACTCACTAATAATCTCTGACTTTATATATTTATATGACAGTGTGTAAACTCACTCATAATCTCTGACTTTATATATTTATATGACCGTGTGTAAACTCACTCATAATCTCTGACTTTATATATTTATATGACAGTGTGTAAACTCACTCATAATCTCTGACTTTATATATTTATATGACCGTGTGTAAACTCACTCATAATCTCTGACTTTATATATTTATATGACCGTGTGTAAACTCACTCATAATCTCTGACTTTATATATTTATATGACCGTGTGTAAACTCACTCATAATCTCTGACTTTATATATTTATATGACCGTGTGTAAACTCACTCATAATCTCTGACTTTATATATTTATATGACCGTGTGTAAACTCACTCATAATCTCTGACTTTATATATTTATATGACCGTGTGTAAACTCACTCATAATCTCTGACTTTATATATTTATATGACCGTGTGTAAACTCACTCATAATCTCTGCAGTTATCTCTCACGTTTATTTGTGTTTTTTTAAATATATATATTTTCTAGATTTCTTTCTATCTGACTGAACCTGATTCCCGTATATTTTCTAGTATTCCTTCCATCTGAACCTCATGTCATTATATGTTCTAGTGTTCTTTCCATCTGAACCTGATTTTCTTATATTTTCTAGCGTTCTTTCTATCTGAACCTCATTTTATTATATATTTTAGTCTTTTTTTTCCATCTGAACCTGATTTCCTTATATTTTCTAGTGTTCCTTCAATCTGAACCCGATTTCCCAAAATGTTCTAGCATTCTTTCTATCTGAACCTGATTTCCCAATATTTTCTAGCTTTCTTGCTATCTGAACCTGATTCCTTTATATTTTCTAGCGTTCTTTATATCTGAACCAGATTTCCTTATATTTCTATTATTCTTTTTATCTGATCCTGATTTTCTTATATTTTCTAGCTTTCTTGCTATCTGAACTTGATTTCTTTATATTGTCTAGTGTTATTTCTATCTGAACGTTATTTTTAAATATTAGTTGTTTATATAATAGAAAGCACCTCTAATGGCGAGTCACGCCTCTTTCAACCACGGACGTTAGTATAGTGTACTTATCATTATCATCAGGTGCCGTGCGGACTAGTGAAGGTGATCATAGACATAACAGTCTATTGCCGGTATCAGTTCTGATACTCTTTGTCATAACTAGATGTCAGACTATTAATATTTTCTTTGTCGTCCTCGAACTCTGTCACATTTTATCTATTCGCTAAATCCTTTATTGTCTTTCAAGTCAGGGGTAGAAGAGTTCTCTGTAGATAGCCCTCGTGCGTGCTGAGTATATTGTGGAAGTTTCTGCCTATTTTATCACGGTGGTCCATTGTTTTCGAGGTCGGCTTCTAGGTCTGCCTTCACTGTATCTGTGAAGCATAGCTTGCTGTGGTATGCTGTCTGGTGGTAGTCTGCTGATGTGCGCAAACCATTTGTTCTGTTGTCTGTTAATATATTCCAAGATTGCGGCTGTGCCGGTTCTTTGTCTAATGTCCTCATTCTTCACCCTGTCCCTTAGCGATATTCCTAGAATTCTGGGTAAGCATGTCATTTCAGCTGTTACAAATTTACGTTTGTCTTGTGCTGTCGTTGTCCATGTTTCGCATTGGTAGCACAGCGTTGGCAGAATAATCGTTTTGAATAGTGTCATTTTGGTGTTTAAATCTACGTATTTGTTTCTGAAGATTGGTGTCATTTGTCCTATGGCATGGTATACTCTACTTAACTACTACATCTATTGTGGATTTCTTTACTTCTCCTTCTGTCTCCTGTTATATTGCTTCCTAGATATGTGAATTATGTCACTTTGCTAAGTCTGTTGTTTCCAATATATATATATATATATATATATATGTGTTGTTCATATGTTGTTCAGGTGTTTCGTTCTGTTCTTCCTATCTTTTTTCGGTCTTGTCTATGTTTATCTTCATGTTAAAGGTTTGGTATGTTTGACGTAATCCGTTTTTTTGTCTTTGTAGTTGCTCTTGTGATGATGCTACTAGTGCTTGGTTGTCTGCAAATAGCAATTCTATCTTGCTAGTTGTAACTTTTTTCTCCAGACACCCCCCCCCCAAATCCTGTCTCGTAACGTCTCAAAATATGTATCCTTCTCATATTATTAAGTGACCGGTCTCCCCCTGTTTTATTGGAGTGTTTCCACATCTCGTCTTTAATACCAAATGTTTCATAAATCATTGACGACAGCTTGGAATATTCATTTATTACCGTAGGACTATCAGAGTGAATTCAAACATCAAATTAAAATTTACCAATAAGAAAAGATAGAACACACAAACATGGATGACAGATGAAATATTAGAGAAGATGTCGGAAAGAAGGAAATCTAAATATACCCCACAACACTCAGTTACAGACAAGGAGATACGTAAAATGTGCAGAACAGTGGAAAAATACTCAGTTAATGACATACATGACATGATATACGTAACATGTGCAGAACAGCGAAAAAAAACAATGGTTAGAAAAAAATGCAGTGAAATAGAAGAGATGTCCATACAACAGAAGTAAAATTAATGCATAAGGAGATAAGGCTGATCACAAATAAGAAAGATCCTATAAATGGGGGTGGCTGAATTAAAGATAAAAACGAAAAAATATTATTTGATAAAACAGAAGTACTTACAAGATGGGCAGATTATGTGACAGAACTGTTTGACGACTAACGGAACAAAAAAACCAACAACACACAACAACGATGGACCAGCAATACTGAAAGCAGAAGTAGAAAATACAATAAAATCAATAAAAGTTGGGAAGGCTGCAGGCTCTGACAACATAACATCAGACATAATAAAAATTCTAAATGACCTTGGTGTGGATATTATCACCGAACTTTGCAATGACATATATGAAACAGGCCACATACTTAAAGACCTAACATCATCAATATTCATACCACTACTAAGAAGCGCGGGACTGTGGACTGTACAGAATAAAGAACAATAAGTATAATGAGTCACTGAACTAAAATACTCCTCAAGATAAAACATGATAGACACGGGGGTCAGTGAAGAACAATTCGGTTTTAGGAAAAACAAAGGAACCAGAGAAGCTATGTTTAGTATCCGACTAGTGATAGATAAATATATAGAAGTCCAAATAAGTATCTACATTTGCTTCATAGACTACAGCAAGGCTTTTGACAGAGTCCAACATGAAAAATTAATCAAATGTCTTCAAGAAAAAGGCATAGATGGAAAGACATCAGACTGATTAGAAATATATACTGGGAACAAACTGCATCAATAAGGTGTGAAAACAGCTACTCACCGTACATAGAAATAAGAAGAGGGATAAGACAAGGATGTGTTTTATCACCCAGCCTATTCAATATCTACACAGAGAATATCTTTAAACATATCGAAGAAATGCCAGGACTCAAGATCAATGGGAAAATAATAAACAACCTGAGATATGCAGATAACACTGTTATTTTAGCAGAAAGTGAATATGAACTACAAAGACTAATAGATCAAATCGATAAATCAAGTCATGACAGTCTGTCCTGGTAGCCCGCTATAAATAGATCATACATGCGATCCTCTAAACCTCACACTTATGCTAGATGAGACAAATATATGAGAGGGCCCATAATCAGGAAAATGTCAAAGATAACTCTCAATATTTGGTGTCTGCCCTTGGATGACGGAAACTGAGTACCAGGCTAACCCACTCACATCTATGAATATAGATAAGAACTAGGATGCTATGGACACCTCTTACATAACAAGATGAATGTCAGGATAGATGAAGCTTGCGACTCACATTTTAGATGTTGTGAAAATGAAGAAGTCACAGAACACTGTCAGATTTAGCCCATCTTAGTAGGATGTTTCTATAGGAGGTGAATACTATTGTTCACAGTTAGTCTTATTGGTATACGTTTTTGGAGAAACCAAGTCACCACAAAAATGAAGAAGGAGCCAATCATTTATTATTTACAGCCATTGAAAAAAAACACACTAATCATAAATAGTTGAAAAAATGTTCTAGTACTAACAAATTATTCTTTTTTGTTTCCTATTACAGGTTCATATAATATATATATACACAGAGAGAGAGAGAGAGAGAGAGAGAGTGAGAGAGAGAACACATGATTATTTTATTCACAGATCATAGCAAGGTTCAAAATTTTTTTCCAACAATCAAAAGAGAAAACAAAATTATGCATATCAACAGAGATGAATTTATACATTCAATAGGCATTGACATAGAACAACTACAAAATGACAACTTTAGGTCTTTAGGGTAAATTACCAATATCAGACTAAATTGCTACAATGAAAGTGATTTTAAATAGCCCAACAAACATCTCACAAATGAAACATCAATGATTCATCGGTTATTACATTCACACTGTAAAAGACATTATAATCATTTGAAATTCAAATACTATCAATATGTCCTAGTGTGATAGTATCTGGTTGCGGAACCCTTCACAGGCAGAGGGTTTTACAGTAAGAAGTGAGAACCCTTCACAGATAGCGAGATATCGACTGCGGGGAAATGCAACACATTGAATGTTTTGCTCTTGTGTAAATGTTGGTACACATACTTTAAATTGCAGACGAGTCGTTCGCGCACATGTCAGACAGAAAGTCTGAGACAAGCTAGTACGCTTTAGCTAAAGGCAATATTATTTATCACGAGTCTGCATCTTACGCACTCGGATACGGGAGGCAGACATGACACGACTGTACCATACCTCAGGAAGGACAATGGGATGTTTGGACTAGGATAAGACGAGTGTCTACAATTTCACGCATAGTCCGTCTGAAATCGTGGATACTCGCAACAACCAGACAATGGAATTGGCAAGAGTATTAAGTTGCGTAGCACTCGGGGCATAATCTCTTACCAGAGAGGAATATCTAACGTTACGCATGGTATAATAAACGCATACAGGAGTTTTGACAGGTGATAACGCGGATGACAGTTCCCGAGTAGGGTCTGCGTGTCTTCGAAACGGAAGAGGATAAGCAGAGACAGAGAACCATAAGTTCTGATTGGCGGAAGTTTTTTAGGAGTGGAGAGATACGTTAGAAAGACTTAGCTTGGAGGGACAGAGAGCCCCGACACGGTCTCCAGGCAGAGTGTTACACAGAGTCCCCGGAGACAGTCCAGAGAGTCAGTACTTGTCTCCCCGAAAAGACAAGTCCTAGTTAGTTGGACAAGTCCTAGTTAGTTTGGGAACAGTCACAGAGTCAGATAGTCGGTATACGCTCTAAGACTTAGCTTAGAACCCGAGTAAAGCAATTCCTGGATGTGTTAGCGTAATTTGTAATCTGAGATGATTATATTATTGCCCAGTTGCAGATAATTTAGAATTAGTCTGCAGAGTTGAGGACGAACTCGAATAAGACTAGATTGTGGCTTGTGCCTTGTGTTTATTTGCCTTTCTTATGAGTATGATGCTATTAATTGATGTATATCAACTTGTGTAAATAAACCTCATATTATTGTGAAGGTGTGCTTTGGTTAACTGATTGATGTCGAGCAGTATTACACAGATTTAGACCTGGTCACAGCACCAGTATTCCAGTAAGTCCTAAAAGGCATTTTCTTCCGTCGCAAGTTATTGTGACACTGCAGATCTTCTTTCTGTCACACTAGTCTGTCCAGGACAGACAGTCAATCATATGTTTCGGTAACCAGTTGTTCCTGTCACGCATAAGGGCAGATCGTGTTACTGTTACACTAGGAATCACAGTTTGAACATATCTGAACATAGAAGATTGATGAGGAAAGAATTCACAGAAAGAGAACACGGGGAATAATAAAATGGATTATTAGATATCGAAGTATGACAATGATGGAGAATTTTCTGTTTAAATAGAACCATTTCACTTACAAAGATGAACAAATATACGCCACGTACAAATATGGAATGCATGTGCAAAAAAAAACACAAAAAAACTTCCGTGGTTTCGTTTCTCAATTTAATAATAGGTACAACCTATACCTGAATCTGCTAGACATGATCATTTTACTCCCATTGAACACACACAGTGATATATACTACATAAAGTTCATTGGCAACTATTTACTCAATCAGCAATATCAATATAAAACATAAATAATTAGCAACAAACACATGAACGAGGACTTTTGTTTATTAAATATTGTTAATTAGTAATTTTTACATTGATAGGTTTGTTTCTTAAAGTAACCGTTGCACTTTATGTAGTATTTATCATTTATTCGTTTATTTATTGTTGTACTTTCCATTTTGTAGGACATCCTCTGACATTTTGGTTATTTATATTAACACACATGCCTGTAGATAAAGATGTGGTGTTCATTGCCCTCCCTTAGCAACTGCAATCATGGCATCTTGTACAACGAACCTAGTCAATTTGTTCGTAAAAACACCTCCCTTAGCGATGTGTCACAAGAAGGTCCAAACATTTCCCGTCAAATAGTTTAATTTACTGCTTAAAAAGAAAGCCTACTATTAAAAGATTACGGTGTAACCCCCTACTTAGGATAATTATATCTACAGCCCTGTTAAGACAAAATTGTGATGTCATCAAGGCTTTCTGTCATGTTTCTATATGAATCCTTCAGCTGACAACTTTTCTCATTTTTCTTTTGCTGTTTCATATATATACCATTTATATACAAATTCATGCAATTCCGTCGTATATTTTCCTTACTGCAATCAAGATTAGAAACAGGCCATACATAGAATCCCAGAGTTACACAAGTGGTAGTTTCTTAGTTAACTTTCAATTACAATATCTGAAAAACTATCACGAGTGCTGCTGTGAAACTGCACACAATTACAGATCTACTTATGTTATCTGATAATATTACAGTATTTTTAGTGCACAGTCTGTTAGATGTATGTTAGTGACAACATGTTTTCCGTGCTATGTACAACCTTAGAAACAAACGTGACTTTCTCCCACACAATGTGGCGTCGTTAGAAACGTCATTCATCAATATCAGTGGCAGATAACTAAAATGTCGTATTATTTACACTGTGATACTCTCATCATTCTTCTATAGAGCCAAATCTCTGTTGTCCATGATACTCTTAGCATTCTTCTATAGAATCCCTCTCTACTGCCTCAAATTTTCCACTATCCTGTTTATTTATTGTCCAAGGCTGACAACCATATTTTAGAATCTGTGATATCTAGCTCTGAAGAACCCCGTTCCTCTTCTATTGACAGGGACACATTGCACATTATATTCTTCAGTTATAAGTTTACTGCCTTTGTCTGCCCTGATCTGTTTCTGATCTCTTTGATTTGGTTATATCACTGTTTTAAAAAAATAATATCAAATAATGGAATAATTGAATCAGACAATAATGCTGTGAACCATACCCTTCAATGATATCGATTAGTGACTCCTTTTCCATTGTAACTACTAAAAATAGACGGGGAGGGGGAAGAGGTGTTAGTGCAATTTTTATCTGCATGTTCTCCATAACACCTGCCCTAGAAGACAAGAAATCTTGTGTGAAAACTAAGGATTATGTGTGGAACCTAGGGCTTGTGTGTTAAGCCTAGAGGCTATGTGTGAAACCTAGGGACTATGTGTGAAACTTAGAGGCTATGTGTCAAATCTAGGGGCTATGTGTCAAATCTAGGGACTAGGTGTCAAATCTAGGGACTAGGTGTAAAACCTAGGGCGATGTGTGAAACCTAGAGACTATGTGTGAAACCTAGAGACCTTGTGTGAAACCTAGAGACTATGTGTGAAACCTAGGGACTATGTGTGAAGCCTAGGGACTATGTTTGAAACCTAGGGACGATGTGTGAAACCTTCTTCTTCTTCTTTCGTTCACTTGAAACATGTCTATATCTGTAATTCTGTGTATTTAATAAAACTCACAGTCTTTTGTAGTTCATACAGTGTACCATAGAGTTTTGATTCCATTGTTGTTTCCTCTGGGCAATATGTCTGCCTCAGCGTTTCATGCTCAGAACACTCTTGAAGTATATGTTTGGCACTCTGTGCTCCCTGTCCACATGTACACATGGCTGTGTTGCCAATCTTGAACTTTGTATACATGTAACTGCGGAGTCGGTTGTGTCCTGTTCTGAGACGTAGAATTATAACTTGTTCTGGTCTGTTCATAATATGATAGTCATCTTGTGTTGGTGTTTGTGGCTTTCTTATTAACTTGATCATCTGTTTTTTCTGATGGTAGGTGATTGGTATATCTGGTTGGTCTTCGACAGCACCTTCCTTAGCCAGTTGGTCTGCTTTTTCATTTCCTGGTATTCCACAGTGAGGGTATCCACTGCATGGTTACTTTATACTGGTAAGACAATTCGCTAAGTAGTTTTTTCAAGTCTGTTAGTTTTCCAGACTGGAGAGCTTGAAGCACTGACCTTGCATCTGTCAGGAATATCACAGGCTGTAGGTCAGAGTTGGAGTTCAGCAGTTTTTTAGCTGCGAAACTAATTGCCTGGATTTCTGCATCATAATTATTGCAGAATTTTCCTGTCGGTGTTCTGATTGTATCTCTAGGCTTGTGTGGATATTCTATATATACACATGCACCTCCATTCCTCACATCATTCTGTGCTGACCCATCTGTGTATACTCTGACCCATATATCTTGTGGATATTCCTCATCCAGGAAACTGAGGGTGACTGTCCTTCGCTGCACACTGTTCTGTTCGTCCTCGCTTAGTATTCCTTTCACATGGGTCTGAATCCTCGTATATTGGCATTCCATGTCATTCACTCCACGGGGTTTGTTCTGGTACAGGCCTTAAGGGGATGTCAACTTCAGGTAGGTCTGTAAGTTGTCTGCGGAGTCGTTTAGCTTGATGGATAAAGCTGCTTCTTTTCAGTCGTCCCATTGCTAGATTTTGGAATCTTTCCTTCATTGGATGACTTGGCATACACTGAAACTTTTCTGCCTGAATTAGTACTTTTGTGTCTCTGCGTTCGCCACGTGTTTGCATTCTTCCCATTTTCTGCATCTCTGCTATGGGTGTTGATTTCATTGCTCCCAACATTATTCTAAGTGCCTGGTTTTGCACTTTATCTAGATCTTGTAATGTGGTGTTTGATGCAGGACACCACGCAGCTGAACGATATTCCAGGTGTGGTCTTATGCCTTGCTGGTAAACTTTACTGAGTATATTCCCACTGGCTCCCCATGTGGTTCCACTTAGTTTTCTCAGGGTAGCTAACTTCCTCCTGGCTTTTGTTGTTGCTTTGTTTATGTGCTGCTTCCATGTCAGTTTATCATCAAACGTAACTCCGAGGTATGTGGGTTGTTCGTCTTCTTTCAAGAGCTCTCTATCTATCTTGATATGACCGGCTTTTTGTTTTGGTGAGAGGGTAATGAGTGTAGTGCTGCACTTATCTGTGTTAATGCTGACGCACCATCTATTTGCCCATAAGGTTAGGGCATCGATAGCTCTTTGTATTTGTTTAGTGGCCACTGTCGCATGTTCTTCCGTGCACCAGATCACCAGGTCGTCAGCATACATTGCCACTTTGATCCCATGTGGTAGTTCAGCAACTAGGTCATTGATGTAAACCAAGAAAAGTGTGGGTGCCAGGACTCCTCCCTTTGGGACTCCATGACGCAGTAGAACTTTCTTGCTCTTGCGACCATCTAATTGTACCCTGGCTCTTCTATTATGCAAGTATGCTTTTACCCATGTGTACATTCTTGAGCTAATCCTGCAATTTCGCAATTTCTTTAGGAGCCCTTCTTTCCAGACCTTATCAAATGCTTTCCTGAGGTCTATCCATGCTGCTAG
Source organism: Meghimatium bilineatum (assembly GCA_034231615.1). Classification (NCBI taxonomy): domain Eukaryota; kingdom Metazoa; phylum Mollusca; class Gastropoda; order Stylommatophora; family Philomycidae; genus Meghimatium; species Meghimatium bilineatum. Next base: position 51,555,178 of record CM067308.1, on the reverse strand, counting down.
TACTAGTTTCTTATCTTGGAAGGCATCCTCAATCTCTTGGGAGAGGTAGGTTGCCTGATCTTCAGTAGAGTAGCACTGTCTGAAACCTGCTTGCTGTGATACCAGAAGGTTTTCACTTTCAAGGTACCACTGCATCCTAAGATTGATAATGCGTTCCATTGTTTTGCATAGACAGCTTGTGAGGCTGATGGGCCTGTAGTTGGAGACTGTGTTGCCATCTTTTCCTGATTTGAGGAGTGGTATCATTATTGCTTCTCTCCACGCCTGTGGTACATTACCTGTGGACCAGCTTGTGTTAAAGATCTGCAGTAGCTTTGCTCTTGCTGAAATTCCCAGGTTTCTAATCATTTCGTTGGACACTCCATCAGCTCCAGGGGACTTTTTCATTTTCAATTTGGATATTGCATGCTCCAGTTCTCTCATTGTGATTGGTGCCTCCATGACTTCAGGTATTGGTTCGCCTTGTCCAATGTTTTGCTGGTTCTCTCGAACCTCCTGTTGTTTGTCTGGGCTGACTTTGATGTTATTGTCTTCTGCAAAGGAATCTGCAAAGTAATCAGCTGCATGTTTACCTGTTAAAATGTTTCTATCTTTATAAAGTGTGATCCTGGTATTTCTCCCTGTACTTTCATCATTTAGTTGTTTTACAAGTTTCCATAATTTCCTAGTATCTCTTTCTAGGTTCAGCGACTCTTTTTTTTCGTTCCTGCTACTCCTTCTGGCTTGTAACTTGGCTCTTTGAAATTTAGCCTTTGTTTGCTGATATTTGTTGTGATGTTCTTGTCTAGGTCTGTTCTCAGCCTGCTGTCTAGATGTTTCCATCTCATTTTGCAGCTTTTCCAGTTCATCATTCCAGTAGGGTTTGTAGTTTTTGCGTGCCCCCTCCCCCTGGGTATGGTTTTACTAGCAGCATGTAGTATACATCTATTAAATTCACTCACTTCTCTATTGATGTCTTTGTCCAAGTTCATGTCCTTAGCTAGAACACTGGTTAAATGCTGGTACATTTTCCAGTCTGCCCTCTTATAGTTCCACCTAGTGAGCGTGCTGCTGTCCTTGGTAAATTTATTGTGGATTTCCAGAAATACTGGTCTGTGGTCACTACCCCCAAGCTGCTTTCCAACGACATGTGTGATGTTCCATTCCAGGCCTGGTGAGTGGAATGCCAGATCTGGTGTAGAGGTGGTGTGCCATGCTCTCGAGTAGAAGGTTGGTGAGTCTGCTGGCTGGTTAATAAGGATGAGATTATTTTCATCCTGCCAGCTCTCAAGTTCCTCACCTCTCTTGTCGATATGATCGTAGCCCCAGCTCTGAGAGTGGCTGTTGAAGTCACCACACACCATAAGTCTCTCTTTATCTGGAATTGTGTCTAGTGCCAATGGTTTATCATTTGGGCAGTAGTAGTTCAGGAGATGGAATTCTGCACTGTCTGTTTTTAGGTGGAGCATCTGGTATTCTGCCCCTTCCATATATACTTCCAGCTGACATGCGCTGATATTATTTTTAACAAGTGTCAGAATTCCACCCTTTCGCCTGTCCTTTCGGTCAGATCGGTAGCGCTGGTTGCCTCTGATTTTGAAGGCTATGTCGCTACTGAGGTGTGTTTCTTGGATACAGCATATATTAACTTGTTCTTCACTGAGGACATTTTCAAGTTCCAATTTTTTGCTGTATCCATCTCTTTTACTGTTGACACCCTCAGCATTCCAGTGCATTATTTTTATTGGTCGTTTAAAGTTTGTTTGGCCAGTAGCTCTATTCTCTTGCCTCCTGGCTCCTCGAGGCAATTGAGAAGGACTTTCAGTAACTGAGGTTGGGCCCCTTTCGAGGTATAGGGCCCGGCACCGTCCCTGCCTGAACGTCCGCCACAGGGCAGGCACCATAACCTTTTATAGATACAGACATGTTTCCACTGTGTTTTGTGCGTGGCATCCTGATTATTTGTGCGCCTTTTGGCTGGATGCCTCCGTCTTCAGCACTCTGCTTACTTGGGCAGGACTATGGTCCTGCTCGAATGGGACTGCCCGACCAGTCTTAGTTTCCAGCCCCTGATGGCTGAACTAAGCCCCATCACCACTGCACGGTGCTGGCGTTGATAGGGGTGTAAAACCTAGGGACTATGTGTGAAACCTAGATACTATGTGTGAAATCTAGAGACTATGTGTGAAACCTATGGTCTATGTGGGAAACCTATGGTCTATGTGTGTCTCGGTAATATACATTGGCTTGTTTCCTGATCCACTGTCAAGAGACAAAAGATCACCATAGGTGTATTAATTCTTAAACTCCCTTCGGTTATTGAGATGTCCGTATAACGATTGCAGTGTGACGTGATCTACAGCGCCATATGAGATCGAACCACACACATCTGAGTTCAGCGTGACATCTTTAGGTCAATTTGAACCTTTGCAGTATGAAGTTAGCCCTCAGTAATGAAATCTTACAACTTGAATGGTGTATTCATGTAAGTATCGCCCGTGTATTTTAATATTAGTAGTGCCTATGTATTTTAGTGTTAGTATCGCCCGCGTATTTATGTTTTGGGGATTGAGTTAGATGGACTCTCCCTTAAAGGGTCAAGTGACACAGAAGCCATGATAAAGTTGGGTTTCTCATGCAGAAAGAAGCAGATTTCAGGAAAGGTACGCTGTCTAATATGACACAACTCAGGACACAAGCTGATAATCTGCAGGAATTTGAGAACAGACGCAGAAGAAAAAGTGTTCTATTATTAACTCACTTTTTTATCACGATTACGATTAGCGAGTCGTCTGAGTATTGAATGATTGAAGCGTCTGGATGATCCAGATTTTACAAAACAATACGATCTGTTTACTCCAGCTATGATCTGTTTACTCCAGCTATGATCTGTTTACTCCAGCTATGATCTGTTTACCCAAGCTATGATCTGTTTACTCCAGCTATGATGTTTACTCCAGCTATGATATGTTTACTCCAGCTATGATCTGTTTACTCCAGCTATGATATGTTTACCCAAGCTATGATCTGTTTACTCCAGCTATGATCTTTTTACTCCAGCTATGATACGTTTACTCCAGTTATGATATGTTTACTCCAGCTATGATATGTTTACTTCAGCTATGATATGTTTGCTCCAGCTATGATATGTTTACTCCAGCTATGATATGTTTACTTCAGTTATGGTATGATTACTTCAGCTATGATATGTTTACTCCAGCTATGATCTGTTTACTACAGTTATGATCTGTTTACTCCAGCTGTGATATGTTTACTCCAGCTATGATATGTTTAATCCAGCTATGATCTGTTTACTTCAGCTGTGATATGTTTACTCCTGCTATGATCTGTTTACTCCTGCTATGATCTGTTTACTCCTGCTATGATGGTTTACTCCAGCTATGATCTGTTTACTCCAACTATGATCTGTTTACTCCAGCTATGATCTGTTTACTCCTGCTATGATCTGTTTACTCCAGCTCTGATCTGTTTACTCCAGCTATGATATGTTTACTCCAGCTCTGATCTGTTCAATACTGGATTATATAGGTGATATCGAGACTGATAAGCAGTGTACGAGATTATGCAGTGGTAGCAGAAGTGAGACTGTACTATTGATACTTGTATTGTTGATAGCAGTGACGATAGTGGTTGCGACAGCTGGGTCCGATGTAGTGGCAAAGTAGTGTCTAAGGTAGTGAAGGTAACAGTTGCAATAGTGCACCAGATACAGCAGTAATACTTGTAGTAATATAGTAGTAGTAGTAGTAATAGTAGCAATAATAGTAGTAAAAATAGAAGTAATAGTAGTAGTACAGATGGTCATAGTATTCATTGTAGTGGTGGTGATTATAGCAGAATCACTAGAAGTAATATTAGTAGTAGTAATCGTAGTCATAGTAGTAATCGTAGTCATAGTAGTAATCGTAGTCATAGTAGTAGCAGTAGAGATGGTAGTAGCAGTAGAGATGGTAGTAGCAGTAGAGATGGTAGTAGCAGTAGAGATGGTAGTAGCAGTAGAGATGGTAGTAGCAGTAGAGATGGTAGTAGCAGTAGAGATGGTAGTAGCAGTAGAGATGGTAGTAGTATTCTAAATGTGGTGGTGGTAGCTGTAGAATCAGCAGTATTAATAACCGAAATAGTAGTATTAGTAGTAGGATCGGTAGTTGTGATAGTGGTAATAGTAGTAGTAGTAGTAGTAGAAGAAGTAGTAGTAGTAGTAGTAGAAGTAGATGTAATAGTAGTAGTAGTAGTAGTAGTAGTAGTAGATGTAGTAGTAGTAGTAGTAGTAGATGTAGTAGTAGTAGTAGTAGTAGATGTAGTATTAGTAGTAGTAGTAGTAGATGTAGTAGTAGTAGTAGTAGTAGTAGTAGATGTAGTAGTAGTAGAAGTAGTAGAAGTAGTATTAGTAGTAGTAGATGTAGCAGAAGTAGTAGTAGTAGTAGTAGTAGTAGTAGTCGATGTAGTAGTAGTAGTAGTAGTAGTAGTAGTAGTAGTAGAAGAAGTAGTAGAAGTGGTTGTAGTAGTAGTAGAAGTAGTAGAAGTAGTAGTAGAAGTAGTAGTAGTAGTAGTAGTAGTGGTAGATGTAGTAGTAGTAGTAGTAGAAGTAGTAGTAGTAGATGTAGTATTAGTAGTAGTAGATGTAGCAGAAGTAGTAGTAGTAGTAGTAGTAGTAGTAGTAGTAGATGTAGTAGTAGATGTAGTAGTAGTAGTAGTAGTAGTAGATGTAGTAGAAGTAGTAGTAGTAGTAGTAGTAGATGTAGTAGTAGTAGTAGTAGTAGATGTAGTAGTAGTAGTAGTAGTAGATGTAGTAGAAGTAGTACTAGTAGATGTAGTAGAAGTAGTAGTAGTAGATGTAGTAGTAGTAGTAGTAGTAGTAGTAGTAGATGTAGTAGAAGTAGTAGTAGTAGTAGTAGTAGTAGTAGTCGATGTAGTAGTAGTAGTAGTAGTAATAGATGTAGTAGTAGTAGTAGTAGTAGAAGTAGTATTAGTAGTAGTAGATGTAGCAGAAGTAGTAGTAGTAGATGTAGTAGTAGTAGTAGTAGTAGTAGTAGATGTAGTAGAAGTAGTAGTAGTAGTAGTAGTAGTAGTAGTCGATGTAGTAGTAGTAGTAGTAGTAGAAGTAGTATTAGTAGTAGTAGTCGATGTAGTAGTAGTAGTAGTAGTAGATGTAGTAGTAGTAGTAGTAGTAGAAGTAGTATTAGTAGTAGTAGTAGTAGATGTAGTAGTAGTAGTAGTAGTAGATGTAGTAGTAGTAGTAGTAATAGAAGTAGTATTAGTAGTAGTAGATGTAGCAGAAGTAGTAGTAGTAGTAGTAGTAGTAGTAGTCGATGTAGTAGTAGTAGTAGTAGTAGTAGTAGAAGAAGTAGTAGAAGTGATTGTAGTAGTAGTAGAAGTAGTAGAAGTAGTAGTAGAAGTAGTAGTAGTAGTAGTAGTAGTAGTAGATGTAGTAGTAGTAGTAGTAGAAGTAGTAGTAGTAGTAGTAGTAGTAGAAGAAGTAGTAGAAGTGGTTGTTGTAGTAGTAGTAGTAGTAGTAGTAGTAGTAGTAGTAGTAGTAGTAGTAGTAGTAGTAGTAGTAGTAATAGTAGTAAGAGCAGTATCTGTAGAAATAACTACTCCAGACATTGCATACAACAGACATCATTCACTTGTGGTTATGAAAGGAGGAATTGATTGAACGTTACAGATTTCACAGAAGAAATGTTTTGAGCAAATATGGAGAAGCAAACATAATTAAATTAGCAAACCCATCCAATGTTAAGGCTAATATTAACAACATTCCGTGTTAGAAGGTCTCAGTGCCACTAGTTGATGTACCTGAAAACATGAATAACACATAAATATAAACAAAGCTGCTTGAGATGTGACGTGGGTAAATAAATAATATAATATAGACACGTCGATGTTGTAAATAATCGTACACATAGCAAAAGTAACACGCAAACAATCCCAAAAGTGTAGGCTATATCATAGCATGCAAGCAATAGTTCAAATATCATTTCATAATGTGAAATAACCGTGTAAATAGCAGACCACAATATGTCAATAATCGTATAAATATCGTATCATAGGGTGGAAAGAATCGTACAAATAGCGCATCGTAGCATGAAAACAATTGTACAAATAGCGAATCATAATAAATAATAGCGTAAATAGTATATCATTACATCCAATAATCGGTGACATGCGACGTATTCTCTCCAGAACGTTGTTTTCCCAATGAACTCAATGAACCCTTCTCTGTCTTGGGCGATGCAGCTTGTATTTTTCAACGACGTATTCATGTTATCTTTAATATTTGTCCATCGTCTTCATGGTCTACCTTTTCTCCTTCCACCCAGGTGTTCTACCCTCCATTATTTGTCTTTCTAAACAGTTGTGTCTCTTTATATGACCAAATAGGTGTAGTTTTCTTTTTGCTATTGTATTTAGTAACCAATACTCTGGAATCTTCACTGCTCTTATAATATCTGAGTTTCTCTTTTTTTCCTACCATGATATTCTAAGTATCCTTCTGTAGCATTTCATCTCAAAGACAAAGATCTTCTTTGCCGCTGTTTTACTTAGGGTCATGTTTCCCTGCCATATGTTACGACCGGAAAAATAAAAGTTCTCGGCATTAGCAGTTTCGTTTCTATTTTGTTGTTTTTTCTTGTTTTGCAACCGTGTTATTTTACAATTATTCGAAATTTCGCATATCGCAACACAATATGTTATTACATCACAGAATCGTTCAAATATCATATGTAAATATGTTTTATCATAAGTTATTGACATGACAAATGTATAATCTTTTGAAACATGATTAGACTCAGTCGGCAAGGGATTTTCTGTTGGATGTCATTACGACCTGACACAAATTCTAAACATGTTGTTACTGTAGCGATAACATGTTATTACTCTAGAAATAACATATTATTTGTATGCAGATTATATTTCATAAGCAGTTGCATTTGTGTATTACAACAGTAGATGCAAGACGCAATATCCAACCATTCAAACCAACAGATGATCCTTCAACGGTACATCTATTAAAGCAGGATTTAAGTGTCAGCCAAGCCCAAAAGTAAGGGGTTGGTTTGGGGTTGGATGGGCAAGTGTTGAAATCCCTCACTTAGCAAATCAGAACACGACATTCTGATTTTTCACACAAAAAAATGTCATCAAATTTCGTAGTAAAATAAGGTAATTGCAAACGATAACAAACCAATGACCTCTCTTTTATGATAAAACCCTCAACCCCTCCTTAGTGGAAACATATCTACGACTCTGGGGGCAGTCCATAAATTACGTCAACAACTATTGGGGGGGGGCGAGGTCTGGAAATATAGATTGACAGTCGCATACAAGGGCGTGGGGGAGGGGTCAATAATAGTTGACGTGAACAATATTGTATTTTTTACAATGAAATTGTTTAAATTTGAAACATTTGTATCACATAGAAAGTAATTCATGTAGGTTTTTATCCATTATTTCTACAAAGAATTGTTTGCGTGGGGGGGGGGGGGGGGAGGGTGCTGTATAATTTTTGACATAATATTATAATTTATTTGACATAATGCTGACTGAAAGAGGGGGGCGGTCTTACTTTTTGACAGTTGTTGACAGACCGAGAAAGGAGTAAACATGTCACATAAAAATGTAACATAATGAATGTTCATCTCCATATGACTTTAATATGACTGTTTATAGACATACAAATAAGCTCTATATTTATTGAAGAAATGTTCTCTGGTAAATTTTACTTGGATCTATCCAGATATAGATCTTTTTTTTTGAAGTGACCTGTAACCTTTGATATTTGGCTGAACTGCGGTTTTCCATAACCCTAACTGTATGTTCGAAACCTCACCTGTTCAGACAAAGTTTCCATGCTGCGTGTTCGTTGCACAAACATTCCCGTCTCTTCAGTGCCATATTCAGGTTTTCCATATTATGTGTTAATCATAGACTTAGTCTGTCTCTTGTTCTCTTACCCAGAACCCTTCCATCCATTATTAATAATTGTATATCATTATGTCTTTTTATATTTCCAAATATGTAAGCTTGCGTTTTTTTGGTAGTTTTAGCGAGCCTGTATTCTTTTATGTTCACATCCTTACGGAAGACTGCGGGGAGTCGTTTATCTTTACGGGGGTCTACGTGAAGTGGTCTATCGTTGCGGACGTCTGCGTGGAGTCGTCTGCCTTAGCGGACATCTGTGTAGAATCGTCTGTCTTTCCATGATACTCTTAGCATCTTTCTATAACATTTAATTTGAAATATTTGTTATTTTATTTTCAATTGGAGGTAATCATTGTCCATGTTTCACAACCATTTTCTGCCACTGGGAAAATATATTTTCTTAATGATTGCAGCATTATTTTTGTTTGGTCTGTGCCATAGTTCTTTCAACTGTGATGTTAATTGCAGGGATAAATACAACAACAAAAATCTGACCAGGTAAATATACCAAGGGATTAAATTACCATGATCTAAGTGTATGAAAATGTCTGAAATGTTTCCGCCAGATTATGTTCTCATACTCCTACTGGAACATCACTGAGGTGAGACAATTAACCTATTAAATATCTGGCAGGTTGTAGTCTAAAGAATGTAGTTACGTCGTGTCGCGGTGTTTCGCGCCAATGCCCCCACACATCAATCTTTGACTTTAACTGACTTAATGTGTGCTGTATTTATTTCTGTCTTTCTGTTTTAAAATGTGCTGCCTTAATGGGGCGTATTATCCATGTATAGTGGTCATCTTTTGCCCTATCTGCCCACAGACATTTTCGATCTCAATGGAGTTTGTTGGCCATTTACGGAGCTCATCCCGTGTCCGAGCTGGCCAGTGACATGTGCGACCAGGATGGGCCATCTCTGAACTCATGGTCGGGAACATAACTAACTGAAATTCATAAATGGTTGTAACAAATGGTCATTATGACGATGTAACAAATGGTCAGTATCACATTGTAACAAATGGTCAGTATCACATTGTAACAAATGGTCAGTATCACCTTCTAACAAATGGTCAGTATCACCTTGTAATAAATGGTCATCATCACGCTGTAACAAATGGTCAGTATCACATTGTAACAAATGGTCAGTATCACATTGTAACAAATGGTCAGTATCATATTGTAACAAATGGCGATCATCACATAGTAACAAATGGTCATCGTCACGCTGTAGCAAATGGTCAACACTTGTGATGGACGAATAGCAGCAATATTTTAAAATATGAAAAATAATTTTAGTTAGTCGTCGGATCATCATCACAGGAAACTGGTCACGCCCATAGTTGGTCCGATCACTCCCTGAGTGTATCCTCCATACACTTCGGCTGACAGTACCAGTCCTATGCTGGTTGACCATCATTCTTCGGCGCCATAAAATTTTTTCACTTGTAGCAACACCTCATCTCAGACCATGATCTATAATCCTCGTCATTGTAAAGAAATTATCATCCACAGTAGTCTTACTCTCGCGTGCTAAATCTCTTAAGGAGTTTAAAACGTTAGCTCGATCCATTGCCCATCACTCTGTGCCACAATCGCACATGACTCCAATTCATCTTCTCTTTCATTGCCTCGAGCACTCACATGTACCAGCACGAAAATATATATAATCACTTTCAGCCTCGTTTTTCTCAAGGCTTCAATCCACTGTTAGCGAACGAGACCACCTTGCTCCTTCCTAATTATACTCATAGAGTCACTCAAGATGCAGACCTGCGTTACCTTCTGTGTGCATACCCACTCAAATGCCCTGGTCACTGCCGTAATCTCCATGGTCATGCTACTCGTAGTAACAGCAAAGCCCCACTCTTCTCCAAGACCGTTTTACCTGCGCACTGAGCTGTGAGATTCAAGCACTAAAAACATGACTAATCACAGATCCATCAGTATATATACACAACCGATTTCTTTGGCATTCTCGCTGACCAAAGCCTTTACCTCTTTCTCGACAGCTGTGGTACACCATTCTTTGCCATGCTCTGCTACGTGATATTACTACTCTCAAACAAGTTTCGAAATATGTGGGGAGACATATCCATTCGGCACCTGCTGCCACATCGTGCAATGTGCACACGCTTTAATGACATCCTCAGTAAAACAGTTTTGTTTATTGTAAATTAAGAATGTAATAGAAACAAACGCATTAATAAGACGTGAAAGCAGTTACCTACCATACATAGAAATAGAAAGAGGAGTAAGACAAGGGTGTATTTTATCACACAGCTTCAAACATATAGAAGGAGTGCCAGGACTCAAGATCTGTGGAAAAATTATAAAACAACTTGAGATATGCAGATGACACTGTTATTTTAGCTGAAAGTGAACAGGAATTACAACGACTAATAGATGAAGTCGATAAATCAAGTAAATAATATGGACTGGATATAAATACCTAAATAACAAAAACCATGATAATCTGCAAAGTCACTGAAGAGCAGGTGCTAAACATAAAAATACATTGAAACTCCAACAAGTAGATTATTACCAATATCTCTGACACATAAATACAAATGAAGGCAGATGTGAAACAGATGTTTAAAGGAGAATAGGAATGGCTAAAAGTACTTTAAAATACAGTATATCTAAGCAAATTACAAACACGCTAAAAATGAGAGTAATACAATGTTACATCTATTTTATATTAATGTATGGCCTAGAAACATGGACAATAAACAAATAATTAGAAGACAGAATTTATGCATTTGAGATGTGGGTATATAGAAGAATAGGGAGAACATTATTAAAAGAGAAGAAAACAAACAAAGAGGTTCTAGCAACACTTAATACGAAGAATGAATTATTGTAGAAAATACAGATCGAGCAAATAAAATATTTTGGACATATTAAAAGTCATGACGCCTTGTTGAAGACCTTACTTGAGGGTAAGGTCGAGGGGACGTGAGCAAGAGGTAGGCAGTAATACTTTGGACAGTATAATAACAAGATGGCCAAGTTAAGTCTAGCAGCGTGCATCACCAAAACAAACAGTATGTTGGAGGTCTGTTGCAGTCAAACTTCGATAATGATTAGAATTTAAAAACAGTTCTCATAACATTTTTAGACAGATTGAGATGGCATCCCTGAGCATGTGAGCTCCACATACCTCGCTTGACATTACATAACATTCTTAGACAGATTGAGATGGCATCCCTGAGCATGTGATCTCCATATATTTCGGATTAAGAAACATTGACGTTATTGAAAATTTATGGAGGTTTTATTTATCGTCTTGCACAGCTGTTATAACATTATTATTTGTCAATGTAACATAGTTTAAGTATAACGAAGTATATAATTCTTGCATACAAGAAAAATCCGTCAAAGAATATCTTCAGTATTGATACACTCGTGTTTCTTTGCTAGCATTTGTTACACATAATATATCTTGTAGCAGGCAAGTGTGTTCGAGCGCTTGGATTGTAATCATATATAACCGCATTCAATTCATAACTGGTGATTCAGGTGAAACTAATCATACATATTTAATGAACATATAGAAAAGAAGCGAACCGCGAACATCACGCACAAATGATAGGAATGAATGTATATAGCATTTAATACTTTCAAGAACAAAAGGGTACATCCAGCTGCTGAACTAATTTACTTGGCATCGATAATAATTCTAGTGGCACCAAGGACCTGTAATATTTAGACAGTGCGAGACATTTTTACAGCAATAGAAAATATGAGATAATATGTAGACAATACGAGGCCTTTTTGATACAATAAAATATGAGATAAGATTTAGACAGTACGAGACGTTTCTATAATACTTAACATGAAATTATTGCGTGACACTGTGGTTTTCAGCCATGACTGGATTATTTTTCACATTTTTCGTCCAGTGTCTTCGATTTTTATCTTACATATGAGCCATCATGTGTTTCACTAGCTCTTACCCATCCCAGAATTGTCCACCGGGCATTATAAGAGTAATTTTAGAGTTTGAGATTATATCCCCCTCGATTATTCTACTGTTCGTGTTTCTTCCTAGACAACCCCGAAAACCCCTATTCCTACCAAATCTACCCCCTCCCAGACAGTTCGGGCGTGGTGTCAGTAATCTTACGCCAGTAACATAAACTTATATCGACTCATACACCCTTGAGGTTTCCAGCCGCACGACACATCTAGTATTTCATAGGGGAAATCAGCGCTTTGACAGTAGGTAGATGGCAACACCGGTTTGACAGTAGGTAGGTGGCAACACCGGTTTGACAGTAGGCAGATGACAACACCAGTTTGTTCCGAGACTGCCTACTCATCCACATATATTATGGCTCATATCACAGCAGACCTCTATATCTAGACACTTTTGCACTAACGGTTACTTGCCGGCGCCCCTGGTAGGGGACAGTAGCCCCCCCCCCCCCAAGTTCCTACAATACTTCAGAAATATGGTAACATTTAGACAGTACGAGACGTATCTAAACTACTATGAAGTAGGAGGAATATGGTCGAGACGTTTCTACACTACTATGAGGTATGAAGTAATGTTTAGACAGTACGAAACGTTTCTACACTACTATATGTTATGAGGTAATGTTTAAACAGTTCTCCAGACTAACCTGCTAGCCTGCAGGAGTGTGAGAACGAAAACAGAAGAAGAAAGATATATGTAAGTGTGGACTAGAAGGCTTGGACATAGGAATCTTACAAAAAGTGGACTAGAAGAGTTCGGTATAGGGAAACTCCGCATCTCGTAGAAAATCAAAGTTGTGAAATGTCCATCGCTGTCTCGTGTGTTGTATATTTTGTTTACAAATGTTGGTAATACTTGTACCTGCTTCTATTTTTTTTTAAAGGGTAGTGATTTTTTTATTTACATTAGCCGTGTGTTACACCAGCCTCCACCTAATTCATTGGAACACCTCACAACATGACAACATACGTGACGCGTTTGATTATTCTCGTGATTTCATTGGTCAGTATTTATATACGTGGAGTCACATGTCCAAAATAGCCAAGGCAAACCAATAGATAGCTCGGAAAAAGGAACCATAAGTTATGTTTACGTTTTAATAGTCTTCTATTGAAGAAGGTAGTGCACATCACATGACCTCGCATTTACAAGGCATCAGTGTTCCATGGTAGGGTAGCAACCCTAAACAGGAAGTGAGTGTCTGGAGTAACACAACGCAAATGTCAAGATGCACACAGTATCGGGTTATTTCCCGACATCAGAGTTTTAATATCTTGAAAATGTCGACTTCGTTGGGCCGTCATACAAGTCTTCTGTTTGCTGTTAACCGTGAAACAATGCATTCCGTTCTCCGGACTACATTCGGTTATCACCAGGAGATTGAGAATGAACGTAGTAGATTATACAAAACTGACTAAATGACCGAACATGACTAGATAAAATTGAATCTCATTTCTTAGAGATGTTACTCCCCTAAGACAAAAATTAGCGTTTATCATCGGAGAACATTGCTAGCATCACGGTAGTAGGTGTAGCGCGTGTCCGATGTAATTCCAACGACGCTTTCTAATATAGGTGGATATATATTATTGTTTTCATTCTTGTCTGACAACTGTGTTTGATTTGAAGTCTGACCAACGTATGTTCAGTAGCCTTCTAAGATACTTCTTTTCAAAGGTGTTTAGTCTTTGCTCTAAGTTTGATGTTTCTTTCCAACTTTCGCATCCATATGTTAATGCTGGAATTATGCAGGAGTTGAAGATTTTGTTTTTTTGTGTTATTTCCTTCTGTTAGTTACTATAAATTGTAAACATTATCACTTTCGTTAAAAGTATGCGTAAAAAGCCAATGTCAGTGATAAGATTGAGACTGCTTCTTTCTCACAAATCATAAATACACTGGGCAGTCGTTTGTTTGTTAGAATTAGTCGCCGGATCTTCATCACGGCAAACTGGACAAGTACATAGTTACTCCGATCTCTTCCTGAGTGTATCCGCAATTACACTTCTACTGACAGAACTAGTCCTATGCTGGTTGACCATCATTCTTCTGCGCCCTCCAAATGTTCACGTCTAGCAACACAGCATTTCAAATCCTGATCTATAGTCCTGGCCATTGAAAAGGAATCATCATCCACACTAGTCTCACTCTCGCGTGATATATCTCTTACGGAGTTCAAAACGTCAGCTCGAACTATTGCATTATTGCCCTCTGCCATAATCGCGCACGACGCCAGTTGATCAGCTCTTTCATTGCCTCGAACACCCACATGCTCCGGCACGAAAATAAATGTAACCACTTTCAGGCTCGTTTTTCTCAAGGCCTCAATACGCTGTTTGCGAACGAGACCCACTTGTATCTTCCTAATCATACTCATAGAGTCACTCAAGATGCGGACCTGCATTACCTTCTTTGTGCATACCGAAGAAAATGCCATGTTCACCGCCATTGTCTCCATGGTCAAGCTACTCGTAGTAATCGCAATGGCCCCATTCTCCTCCCTGATCGTTTTACCTGCGCACTGAGCTGTGAAGACCCAAGCACTACGAACATGTCTAATCACAGATCCATTAGTTTATATAATCACTTCCCGTCTTTGGCCTTCTCACTGATTAAAGCATGCACTTCTTTCTCCACAGATGTGGGATACCATTCTCTGCATTATCTGCTAAGTGATATTACTACACTCAAACGAGTTTCGAAATCTGCGTGTAGACTTATCCATTCTACATCCATCTTGCAATCTGCATACGCTTTGTATGACATCCTCAGCACGCCCCATCCACGACTTTCCTCTCTTAAGTCTGCTGCCTTTAACATTGTGAATTTTGCAAGGCAACAGGTGATCCTTATCTACATGCATTTGAAGGTACACTCGTGCACGGCAATACTGTAATCTGTGATCTGCTGTTGGACAGTCAAGTCGGTACCGCATAGCTCTTGTCGATGTGTCTCTTGTGCACTCAAGTATGCTGCATTCTGGATTATATCAAGTCTTTCGTTCCAAGTTTTGCCAAGAGTCAGAATTGCCAGTGCAAATTCCACCACAGTCTCCACCAAACCCTGGTACAAAATAAATAACAGTCTATGCTTACACTGCACAGCAGTCATAACCTTCATTGTTGATAAGCCTTTGTCTGCCCTTATAATAACGTGGTCAACCTGTCCGGTGAAACTCAGACTTCCGTCAAAAAACCAAACAGATACCTCTTTGTGCGTGTTATTTCTAAACTTTTCCCAGACAATGAAACATGAGGCATAGGTGTGTTTACCATGTAGTTGTTCAAGGAAAACCACGCCACGAATGCCTTAAAAGGATTAACCACTGCTCCTGTATATCTACACCAATTTATCAGTCTGTTCAGCTTTATATTTCTGTAAAGCCAGGGCAGTAGTTGCAAGCACACAACGAAGATCATCTTCCACAGAAAGTCTACTTCTGTATTTAGACTAGATAACCAACAAGCTGGAAAACCATGTTTCACAAAGATATGTTGTTGGAAATGGAAAAGAAGGTGCAACACAGTCTCAGACAGACCAGGATATGACACTTGCAAACACTTGATTCAGAATTGTGAAACTTGTATTGTGGAGAGAAATCAGTTCTCGTGGCTTCACCGTTAACAAGTTCAATGAGCTCCACTTGTGCTGTCCCAGGAAAATTTTCAACTTTGACTGTCAATAGACTTCTGGTAGTGCAAATAGGTTGTCCGGTAGATTTGGAAAGTACTAAGACATTTCGTCTGCAAGCATGTGCAAGTGTTCTTTCACAGAGATTATCATCGTAATACTTTTGTCTGGTTCAATATCATGTTCCTCAAAGAAAGCAGATACTGTAGGCAACATGTCAATTTTATTTATATCCTTTTGTTTTGTCAAAGCTGAAATTTCATTTGGAATGATTAAATCTTTTCAGAATAATCCCGGCATGTTGCATTTGGTCCATGCAGTGATACGTTTAACCAATTCAAGATGGCAAAGATGTTAACCAAGTAAGTTCTTTTCTACAGTTTACTTTTATCGTTGAAACTTTCTTCAAACTGATGTCTTTCTTTCTGATTAAAAACTCGTGTGTTTTTGTGCTCATCACGAAGATCAACAAAATATTTTCAAACTTTTCCTCTCTATAATCATCTTACTTCAGTATGAAATAGCAGAGCATACTTCGGCATATCCAACTCGTTGCACAGTTGCAAGAACAGTCGACTGTTTAAAGTGCTCGACTCTACAAAATTGACAGAACTTATGACTCTTGTCATTACTTCTTGTAACGCTTGTTGTAGCGTCTTAGTTGATAATATTTGCCGATGAATCATACAGTGGGTTCCGATGACTTTCAGTACCAGACGTTGAAATCCAGGTCGATATCCTAGCATGGCTGGAGTAGCATGTGTGCAAACACACAAACCATTTCCCACGAGATCTTAAGCTCTTTTAGAAATGAAAAAGCTGTGTCAAATACATCACGTGTAGTAGTTGTCGTTTCAAGAGGTTTTCAAAATAGAAACTCATCTTTAAATTCGCTACAATTAATATATCTCACGTAAAACAGTAACAGTGAACAGTTTACAACGTCTGTAGATTCATCAAGTTGGATACTAATTATTGCAAGTGGGGCAGATTTTAATTTCCTGGATTAGCTGATCAAGAATACCTGCAGACAACAAGAAGATAACCCGAAAGACAAAGTGAACGAAATACTGTTTTCAGATGACCAAGTACTAATAGCGACATCAGAAGAACAATTTCACGAACATATGAACAAACTCCACCCAACATGTCAAAAATTAAACATGAAGATTAATATTGAAAAGACCAACATATTAGCAAAATAAAAGAAGGAAATATCACTATCTCCATCGATGATAAACACCTTAAACAGGTAAATGAGCTCACGTACTTAGGAAAAATTGTATCGAGTGAAGCGAAAAACAGTAAAGAGATACAGAATAGATGCAACAAAACATACCAGATCCTAGGACAGATGACACATATCTTTAAGAACAAAAATGTAAACATAGACAATAAAGTTGCATTATACGAGACTATTATTATCCCATCACTGTGATACCAGTGCCAAACCTGGGCAGTGATATCACAAGACACAGGAAAAATAGTGACAACAGAAATGATATGTCTACGAAGACTACTCGGAGTATCATTAAGAGATAGAATTAGAAACGATAACATCAGACAGATAACCAAAACAATACCAGTATTGGAACACATCAAAAGACAACAGATCAAGTGGTTTTCACACGCTTCCAGATTACCAACAGATAGCATGCCACAAATGACCATGACACACCGACATAAGATCTATAAAGCCAGGAGCTGTCCATCTAACATATGGATTACAGAAATAAAAGAAGCCACATGAAAAAACTTGCAAACAGCACACACGAATGCCATATCCAGAGAACTCTTCCACTACTGACGCCGCAAGGCAAAAAAGCGCCACAGCGTATAGAAAGAAATATACATTTATTCTCTAGCATTTTGTTTTGTAATGTTAGCAGTTTTAATCCTGGCAAAACAATCTATTTTTCCCATTTTATTTCAAGGTTATAACAAATTCTCGGCCTTCCTCGAAAGCTTCTCCGCAACTGTAACCATGTAAATTTAATAAAAGACATGCTAATCTAGTCTACTTTTGGTTACCCCTTTGCTTATTCCTAATAATATGATTATTTCCCTTGGACTATTCCCCAATCCCGTTTACACATGAGAGGACACAATATACTAAACATTCACTGACATGAACGGGACTGGTTCTATCCGCTATGTGTTTATGTGTGCAGGAAACACAGACAGCGGAACATGTCTTGCAAAGCTGCATTACACTAGATTTGGAGGGAGGAGAGCTGGCCAACAGAGACAGATACCCACAGAAAGATGTGTGGGAGCACTAAGGAGCTTTCAAATGCAGCTGCATTTATTAAGTAAACCGGACTTGCTGTGTAGACATGTTAAACCGGACTTTGTGTGTAGACATGTTAAACCGGACTTGATGTGTAGACATATTAAACCGGACCTGGTGTGTAGATATGTTAAATCGGACATGATGTGTAGACATGTGTTTAGCTGTGAACAAAAAGAAGAAAGAAAAAGATAATAGTAAACTATGAAAAAAAGTGATTCAACACATTTTTGTTGTGTTTCAGGTACAGGAATCATGATTACTGTACAACTGAGTATATCGCTACTGGCGACTAGAAATTAATGGTTAAAAATAATGAAATAACCACGTGACTAATACACAACTGAAATATCTATAACCACGCATTGAAACAGATTATTAAGTAAAATAATTTAAATTATAGTCTAAATTATATTCTTTTCAGTCTTCAAAAATCAACAATTAAAATGTCGTTTCCACGAGTAAGGAACAGACAGATCTACAGAATAGCTATGCTTATTTCTATAGCATATGCTTTCATAACATTCGGTTGTCTGCAGATGATTAGAAAGGTAAGGCTGTTTGTGTAATGCGCCAGATAATGATATTCTTATTCCTGTGTTTCCGAGAAGTTTAAATGTACATTCATCTCTTTATCGCATCTTTTTATTTTTCTTATTAGAATTCACGGTTGCAAAGTACCTCACCTGAAGAAAGATGCACAGTGGCAGACACATGAAAACTACTAACTGGTCTAGTAACTAATACCCAGTTCGAGTAGATGGTTCTTTAAAAGGCATTGCATTAAACCGAAGTCTCCTGGGTATGGAAGAAAGCTCAGAGAAACCACCCCTCTATATGGGAAGTAAAAGCAAATCGCTGGTCAATCCTAGGGATATAAACAAATAAACAAACACATACAACAAACATCTACCTACATGTTTGTCCCACATTTCTGTAGGTATATGTTTATTGTTTCAAATGCATCTCAGTCAGCGCTGAAACTATATATATCATGACGTCATCTCATTCACTTCTGAAAATAGATTTTATGACATCCCATTCAGCTCTGAAACTAGATGCTAATAGTTCTATCAACTCTGAAACTAAATGCTCATACATTTCATTCAGCTCTAACACTGGACACCATGAAGTCATCTCATTCATCCCTAAAAGTAGATAATACTCGTATGATGTAATTTCATTCAGTTCTGAAACTAGATACTAAGATGATATTTCTGTATGCAAAGTTGCTCTAATTGCTCTCGAGTGGACCCAGGGTTAGCAGTTAACCAAGATCCTAAATGTACCTTCTCGTGGTGAGCCCTGGAAACATACATACAGTTGCTCTTGCTGTATTCCTGGCCAACACTTTTAGGCTTGTGTCCGTGAAAATGGAATAATAATTGTCTGTAAGGAGACAAGCAATGTCAATGATATCGCTATGCCAACACACCAAGAAACATTGGAGGGGCGGCCAATGTCAATGTCCCGATTTGGGTAGATCTCGCTAAGATACGATAACCCTACGAGTACACACCAAATATGGAAAATTCAACTTACTGTAATAGTGGCAACGAAGCTACAATTTCTCCAGGGTGAGACAAAATTGTCAGAAGTGCGATTCATGCCCGAGAACACAAAGAAGACCACATGTCCCACCACAAATATTCCCATTGAAAATATGAGTCATTACTCAAGTACTAGTTAGTTAGTTATTTAGTTAGTTAGTTAGTTAGTTGTACAGTCTACACTTGTACAGTCGTTTGTTCGTGCGTATTCCCGTAGGGCATTCAAAATATCTGCTCGATCCATCGCTCCACCAACACGCGTAGTAACAGCGTGTGCAGCCGACCTATCTGCTCTCTCATTAACCCGGACTTCTGCATGTTCCGTCACAAAAACAAAAATCCCTTTACGCAAACTTGCATTCTTCACTGCATCCAGCCACTGTTCCCGAATGTATCCCGCCTGAACTTTCACAATCATGCTCATAGAGTCACTGAGTATGCAGGCTTGCTCGCTGATAGTCTGCCAGCAGACCCATTGCAAAGCTTTGGTTACTGCCAAAATCTCCATTGTCGTGCTGCTTGTGGTCTGAGCGAAAGCACCACTTTCCTCTCTGATGGTTTCCCCCCTCCCCCACATTTGAGCAATGAAGGCCCAGGCACTTCTGACGTGTCTCTCAACCCACCCATCTGTATATACAATCATATCACCTTCCCTTGAATTTTCACCGATTAGAGCGAGTACCTCCAACTCCACCGCTATCGGACACCATTCCCTGCATTCTCTACCGAGTGTTATTATTACTTTGAAGGGTGTTGGACAATCTAAGGGCGCACGACTCCATTCCGCACCAGGTAGCATATCCTCTAATCTGCACACACTCTGTATAATATCCTCTGCGCGCCCCATCCACGACTTTCCTCTCTTAAGTCGATTGCCTTTCACTTTGAGAATTTCAGGGCGTAGAGGATGTTCTTTATGGGCGGTGATTTGTAGGTAGTCCCGCGCTCTGCAGATGTGTATTCTTTGCTCTGCAGTTGGGCAATCCAGTAAGTATCGCATAGCCATTCTTCAAATAGATGTTATAATGTCATCTCAATCGTGACTGACGCTGGATACTATGTCATCTAGTTCAGAACCGATACAAGATACTATGATGTCATCTAGTTCAGAACCGATACAAGATACTATGATGTCATCTCATTCAGAACCGAAACTAGAAACTATGATGTCATCTCATTCAGAACCGAAACTAGAAACATGATGTCATCTCATTCAGAACTGAAACTAGAAACTATGATGATATGAGTAAGATGTCCTGCACTATGTAATCGAAATTGTTTTCACATGTAGCACATTTAGAGATTGTTTTTCGATCCCAACCAGTGACTCCGCCAAGCATCCTCTGCCTATTTTCGCTGCTGCACTAGTTTCCGCAGACGTTTTAGACTGGCACATGGCACATTGAAGTTTCTCGTAGGCAGCCTAAAGTACTATGAACTTAATAATAATTACAAGACAGCCTTATACCGTAACATCGCAGCTTCGTACTGAAACATCCCAGTTTGATTACTGCAGAATTATATTCCAGTTGGGTTACTGCAACTACGCAATTTTGTTACTGCAAAATCACATTTTGAAAGACAAGGAATCATCAAAAGACAAGTAAAATGGGTTGGTCACCTTTTGATAGCAAGTAAAACGGTTCGGTCACAGTATGACAGAAAGTAAAATGGTTCGGTCACCTTATGACAGAAGAAAATAGTTTGGTTACATTATGAGAATGATTCCAAACCAAATACCAATAAGAATATATTACAGAACAAATATATGGACATGAGTCAAAGGTAGACTAAGAAAACTGTGGATAGAAAACATCAAGATAACTTTGAACAAACATGGACTCAACGCAACCAAGGCGACACATCTGATCTTTGGAACTACAAATGAGATTCCCACCTCTATGCATAACTGCAAGTGTGGATACTACTCACCATCATTTACCTGGGGAAAGGCAATAGATAATGGACTGAATCAACAATCTTAGCAATCTTCATTTTCAAGTGTAACACCTTCATTTTCATGTATAACACCTTCGTGTTCCAGTGCAACTCCATTTTCTTGTTTACCTTCTACATTTTCACGTGTGTAATTCCATTATTCTTTGTGTGTAACACCTTCATTTTCACGTGTGTAATTCCATTATTTTTTGTGTGTAACACCTTCATTTTCACTAGTTAGTCCATTATTATCTTGTGTAACAACGTCATTTTCTCGTGAAATTCCTTGAATTTTTTGTGACTTAAAAAAAATACATTTCTTAAAAATTATGAGTGTGTGGGAGTACACTCACATTTTGGCTAAATTACACGTGCTAAATGTCAGTTTATAATTTCCTGAAAATTGGTGGGGGGGGGGGTTGATTGTTCCCCCAACCTAGAATTTATTTTATTTCTACCAGCGTGTGAAGATTCTGACTAACAGCTCAAATCCGGCGCGTCGAGCCATTTCTATTTGTCAGAATCGCTGTATGAACTGAACCATTTGTAGATACTGTTGTAGGGATCTTTGCCTCCCCAAACCACACCCACATGTAGATTTCCTTAGCTAATTTGAAATGTTTCTCTTATGTCTTCGATTAGCTTCTTTCAACTACGGAAATTATTCCTAGTGTGGTTATATCAGTCCCAGTGTGGTTATATCAGTCCCAGTGTGGTTATATCAGTCCCAGTGTGGTTATATCAGTCCAAGTGTGGTTAAATCAGTCACAGTGTGCCTATATTTATCCCAGTGTGGTTATATCAGTCCCATTGTTGGTATTTCAGTACCAGTGTGGTTATTTTAGTCCAGTGTGGCTATATACGTTCCAGTGCGATTATTTCAATTTTAGTGTGGTTATAGCAGTCCCAGTGTGGTTATATCAGTCCCAGTGTGGTTATATCAGTCCCAGTGTGGTTTTATCAGAGCTTAGGTCTAGAAAATAGATCACGGTTATGGTAAACCAGTAACGACGAGCGCATGATGATTGATATTCAACTAATCCTCATTGAAATGAATTAGAGGCTATAGACAAATGATGTAAACCCCATAAACTAAAAGGTTTTCCCAAATTAAAAGAAAAATGCCACTAATTGCGAAACGTTTAAAAAAAAATAATACAATCTCCCTCCTATAACCTTAAACATAAGGGTCGACTGTATCTTCGTGATCTCCCTGTCAACGTTGACTTGATTATTCTTGTATGTGAGGGGGTATCGAAACTATACAAGGGATTTAACCCGACCTTTCTATCCTTTAAAATGGTATACTCCCTTTTCGTATATATATAGACTACCCTAGGAATGGTCAGGTCCATGCTAACCGGGAGAAAGCGACGATAAAACAAAATTATGTGTACGGCCATACGCTGACGCTTCTGCTCTAAAAGAAAATAATGAAATCGCAAACTATCGCAAGCAAGTTGTAAACCGAAATACCCTAACAGAAAATGATAATTTGATTATCATCTGTATTTACACCCTGTCACATCTTTCGTCATGGCATTTGAACATCTGAAAAAGGATATGAGGCTTGAAGATACAGTATGTGTCGGTGTCTCTGATAATGAGGCGACAAAAGCTATAACTATATGCCAGTATAGGGCAGGGGTCGCGAACATTTTGGTCTGAGAGAGCCATGGACACCACATATTCTGAAAGGTAATTCTGTGAAAGCCATACATTATGTTTAATACTAAAAATTCAGATAAATGTATGCATTTTGCGTAATTTCAACACCAAAAGTATAATAATTATGTTTCTGAATTCTTGTTAATAATATTGTTATGCAGTTGCTAATCAATAACGAATATTTCTTACCATTAATGTGACCTCTGATGCTGAGCAGCAGTAGACTTTAGCTCATTTGTAGAATGAAGTATTGATATGCAATTAATATGTAAATCAAAGGAGTCTAAAGAAACATTGTTTTTATAATCGAACATTTGTCTGCGAGCAAGATGTAGCCATCAATAGAGCCACATCTGGGTCCCGCGCCATGGGTTTCCGACCCATGGTATAGGCAGACTATGTCGAAATATTCTCCTTCTCTGCTCATTCTCAAACTCCTGCACATTGTCAGGATGTGGTTCAGAGAACAATATACGTTATAACATTTACATTTTTGCTGCGACGTATGCGGCGTGATATTTTACTCATCCGATTTCAGCATGTCTTCTGTGCCAGTTCGGTCCAATATGGAATAGGACAGTTACCTTCACTTTATAATCTTGAAGTTGGTTTTATGTATTCATTAACACACAACTGAACAAAGTCTATAGACTGTAGTAATGTCAGACATCACTGAACAAAGTCTATAGACTGTAGTAATGTCAGACATCACTGAACAAAGTCTATAGACTGTAGTAATGTCAGACATCACTGAACAAAGTCTATAGACTGTAGTAATGTCAGACATCACTGAACATGATATGTTGACCAGGGAAAACTTCATGCCGTCACCCAGTACCTTATTATCAGAATCAGAACTAATTTGTCTTGTGAAATCAAGTTGAGCAATCATACTGTTTATGTGTTGTAGCTAAAAGAATTAATTCTTTTTTACCTGCTAAATTTAGACATTTGACTGCTTTGCGTTTTTTGTATTCATAAAGAATTGGCTATTTTTGTCTTATTGATGCCACACTTCACTGTCATCATCATCATCAATATGATCATAAACATCATCAGAAACATCATCAGAAACATTATCATAAACATCATCAGAAACATCATCAGAAACATTATCATAAACATCATCAGAAACATCATCAGAAACATTATGAGAAACACTATCAGAAACATCATAAACATTATCAACATTATCATAAACATCATGAGGTAATAGAATTACAGTAAAGGTAAAGGTAGGTCTCATGGCATCTGCCGTCGGGGATGAAGATAACTCTTCATGTACTAAGCCGCAGCAACTATTAGGTGGGGTGGCCAGCTCCCTTCATTGCTGTTTTTTACCTTCCCTAACTCATGCGTCAGGTACTCATTTACAGCTGAGTCGACTGGAGGAGTAGTCGTGTCAAGTGAGAAATCACAACCACGGTTTTTTTTTAATGTCCGGACGTGTTTGCGAACCTGGCACGATGTAACCAGATGATAGCAAGCAAGCTTACTATCCACTAGGTTACCGCGCGCCTCATCATAAACATTATCATAAACATTATAAGGTAATAGAATTACAGTATAGAACTAAAATGAATTATTCAGAGAGTGAGGATATAGAGAACATTAAATTGTATGAGCAAAGAGACATAACTCAGGGAATTGACTAGACAGTAGTAAAAGAAGAGTTCACAAACTGAACAGTCACAAAATATTCAAATAAATAGATATAGATAAAAAATTCACCGAAGATATTTTTACAGGAGAAAAAATGACTAATTACAGGAAAAATAACGAAGGAATACCGAGTGAAATTCTGCGTGATTTTCAATTTGACCCTGACCGAATAATGGGAGATGAATACTCACTGCGAAAATGTGAAATCTAACAGGTAAACCGTGATAAACGGTAGTGGAGTTTTACTAATAACATTAAGCACACATAGGCACACACTCAATTCGACGTTTAGACCGAAAGGCCTTTAACAAGGATTAGATTCACTTATACATAAAAATCAACAAGTAGGCACGACACAACTGGCGTTCACATGTCTAGTGAGATGGCCAGAATGATGACATTGGTCGAATAACGTAGGTTGAGACGTACGCGAATTGTTATTGTTCGTATAATAACATCTGAGACGTACACGACTTGTTATTGTTCGTATAATAACAACTGAGACGTACGCGACTTGTTATTGTTCGTATAATAACAACTGAGACGTACGCGACTTGTTATTGTTCGTATAATAACAACTGAGACGGGCTAGTTTGCACGTGAGAGTTGGAACAATTTTGGTTTGGACACACAAGTTCGAGACAGGAAATGTTAGGATCAACAAGTTGAACTCGTTCCTATTTGAAGAACGTTAATTATAGACAGTCAATACAGAGCAGCCATACTAAAAAAAAGGAGCAATAGACGACACGGCAACAAAGTTTGAATAGAGACTAGTTTTTATAGGATTGTAGGATAGGGGGTGTAATCACTTATCCCCTATTATATATATGCGCATATGAAGTCGCCAAATGTGAGTAATCTGGGTTGTGGAGTTCCAAGTTGAACTTTCATATTGTTGAACTTTGTTGAGAACTGATAATTTTAGTAGTAAGTCTTTCATCCCTAGCTTCTGATGTCATAGTAGCGAAGACGAGAGAAATATACGACGGTCAGATTGCAAGAAAAGAAACATAGTTATTTATAATCAAAATTAACATAAACAGTCTTTAATTCTCGTAAAAAATAATTTTTAATATTACAATAATAAACATCATCATACATATTAAACATTATCATAAAACATTGTTAGAAACATTATCATAATTACTTACAACCATTTATATTTTGCATGTATCATTATTTTTACAGACACAGAACTCTTACGAAGATCAGGCATTAGTGTTCATCTCTGAGGAGACGACAGACAACCAGACACAAACATCCGTCAATGACACACGCAACAACAACGTCGTTTCCAAAAACTACATCAGAGCGTTAACTACGGAGACAGAGCTAGAGAAAATTGATTGGAACGATTACATCTTAATGACAAAAGACAAAAAAAGACAGGGTTTAGGTGAAAATGGAAAACCAGCGATTCTATCTCTCACAGATGTTGAAAAAAAACGTCACGATGAACTCTTGAAGAAATTCAACTACAACGCATATTTAAGCGATGTCATATCGTTAGAAAGGTCATTCGGTGACCTGAGATCAGATGAATGTAAACAGCAGAAATATATCCGAAATATTCCGGAGAATTCCGTAAGCGTAATTATTATATTTTACAATGAGAAGAACTCTACACTTCTTAGGAATGTTCACAGTGTCATCAATCGATCTCCTGTAAAGTTGATCAGGGAGATTATACTAGTCGATGACTTGAGCAGTCTAGAAGAGATCAAGGCACCCATTTTAGAAGACTATATATCGCAACATTTTACACAAATCAGAGTGATCCGGAATAAAGAAAGACTTGGGTTAATAGGAAGCAGAGTTGTGGGAGCTGACGCTTCCAGTGGTACTTTCCTGGTTTTTCTTGATGCACACATTGAGGTCAATTATAATTACCTTCCACCGTTACTTGAACTAATGGTGCTAAATTATAGAAGGATCGCCTGTCCTATGGTAGATAACATAGATCTTACCACGTTTGAGCTTCATAAAGGGATACGATATCGTGGATTCTTTGATTGGGCATTAATTTACAGGAGAGTTCTTGTTCATGGAATGGACAAGACTACACCACATTCTAACCCAGTTATGGTAGGATGTGCTTTCGCTATAACTAGAAAATGGTGGGAGGAACTTGGAAAGTATGATCCGGGATTGAAAATTTGGGGGGCGGAACAATATGAACTTTCTTTCAAGTCATGGTTATGTGGAGGTAGTTTGGTTGAAGTTCCGTGCTCCAGGGTTGCACATTTATTTCGACCACTTGCATACCAAGACGATATTGATAAGGACAACGCATTAGAAATGAACTTTCAGCGTCTAACTTCAGTTTGGATGGACGAGTTTAAAGAAATCGTGTTAAAAAGAAGGCGTAACATGCACAAAGTTAGTCCAGGAAATATAACTCAACAGTTAGCATTAAGGGCAAGACTTCAGTGTAAATCATTTAAATGGTTTTTGGAAGAAATTGCCCCGGACATTCTTCAGTATTTTCCTATAGTTGATCCCCCATCGTCCGCTTGGGGTAGAATCAGAAGTAATTTTAACACATCCTTGTGTATTGTTGCCAGGGAAGATCAACTATTTGTGGACGATTGTTCGAAACAATCCAGTACCAATTACTTTCACTTAAATTGGAAACATCACATAATGGTAAATAATTTGTGTATCTCTCAAGTAAACAGTTGGGATAAGAAAAGCTTGACTTTAGTTGAATGTATGTTGACAGAGAATAAACCAGCACAAATGTTTGCTTGGAATCGTCAAAATGGTCGTATTGTTAACTACAACACTAATAACTGTGTAGATGTTAACATTACAACATTTCGAGTTGTCTCCCAACCTTGTAACTTTACGATCCTGACACAATCTTGGCATGTCGATTGGTTTAATGCTACTGAAGCTGACAGAGTCTGGGAGCTGGTTTCATCAAATAGATTATAAGAGGTCACTGAATGTAACTTTGATATGAGAAAATTTAAACTTATCAAATTTATTATGATGTAAATAATTAATACATTGGAATGTTATTATAATATGCAAAAATGGAGCAAAGAACTGTGACAGTATGATATGTCGTGTATATCGTTAGATGTGATATATACTTTATATTATGACTGACTGTCATTGTCCTATGTTACGTGAAGAATATTCTTCTAAATCTACAGTAGCGCACATTTTTGTCGACGGTGCGTTTCAAGTGTAGTTCTTGTATTCCGGAAATGTTTGAGGTACCATCACTTTCATTTAATTCATTTGCACTTGTTGTTTCACGTAAGACATAAACCTCCAAACAGAACCATACCTTTGAAATGACAAACATATTGATCACAGGTGTCAAATAGGTTACACAACTAGGGAGGACCTTCGTTGGTGTCGAAAATAAAATGTGTTGTCAATAGATGCGTAATCGGTCAGATATACGATCGATTACATCTAAAGTTTACGTCCAGCCAAGAGATAGGTGATCAATCACATCTAAAGTTTACGTCCAGCCAAGAGCCAAGAGATACGTGATCAATTACATCTAAAGTTTACGTCCAGCCAAGAGATACGTGATCAATTACATCTAAAGTTTACGTTCAGCCAAGAGATACGTGATCAATCACATCTAAAGTTTACGTTCAGCCAAGAGATACGTGATCAATCACAGTTAAAGACTACGTGCTGTTATGAGATACGTTATGATCACAGCTAAAGTTTACGTTCAGTCGTTTCACACACAATATATTATTATGTTCACAGTTGTTATTATGGTTTTCACAAGCTAAGAATTATTATCACAGCTGTGATACTTTCACACAGAATTTATAAACATCACAGTTGTCATTTCAGTTTTAACAACTTATTTATTATTATCATAACTAAAACAACATTAACAAATTGAACAGAAATGAAACAGTCACGATATTTTGACTTAAAACTGCACACTGCCGTCTAAAAGCACATGCACACTGACATGCCCGAACTGACCAAGGATATTTGCGGTCCAAATAAGGCTTATTAACAATTTACGAACTCATAGTCAAGGACATAACGCTAACATAATTTTCAAAATTTGATGTAACAAATGGTCATTATTATTTGTGAT
The DNA here is from genome assembly GCA_034231615.1 of Meghimatium bilineatum. Classification (NCBI taxonomy): domain Eukaryota; kingdom Metazoa; phylum Mollusca; class Gastropoda; order Stylommatophora; family Philomycidae; genus Meghimatium; species Meghimatium bilineatum. Next base: position 51,526,449 of record CM067308.1, on the reverse strand, counting down.
GTACGAACAACAATATAATATACAATCATCAGGCATTTATTATCAACGAAAATAATAATGCAACACATAGGATTTGAACCAGATCGATTTTAGTCAAGACTTTAATCGTGTATATTATCAATCTACTAGTAATATAGACCGCCCGATCGACGCACAGACACTAGCAACACACACTGCACATATATGTGTGATATGGTTCCTCGAGAACCACAAACATTTAACAAGAGGCTTGCTGCGTCGTTTCGATGACAGAGCACATATTGGGCAACACTAGTACAATGAAGTCAATCATCTGCGCCTTTTTCAACCTTACTCTTCTGTATAAAAAAAATTAATTAAACAGAACAGTAGTTCCTAACATAATCTATAACTCTTTGTTCCCCTCTACCTGTCGTGATTCCCTACCATCCTGTCAACTTCTTCGCCTGACCCGTATGTGCATTTGAAAAGAGGACTTTCTCAAAACAGAGGATGGACAACATCAACTGTCACTTATGTCCTGACATGTTCTGACAGGTCCTAATACACTGCATCGAGTATGTGGGCTTTCTGGTATGGGCATCCTCAGGGGCTCGACTACCACTTCCTCCATGGACAGGGTCAGATTTGATGTAACCTTTCACAAGTAGTTCTGCTGTCCGTAGTAACCCGTTTCAGCACCGTTACTGGTTACATTATCTCTGTGTCAATGTGGACAGGCAGCACAAACCACGGGTCCAACATGCAAAGCTTAGAATAGGGTAATGACCTATTGCTAATCCATCGAAACAAAAATGATAAGGGGTGTTAATGGTATCGCATTGCGCTCGGCGGAACTAAAGTTAGTAGATAATAAAATACCCATAGTATCTCCTCGTGGTGCACCCTGGAAACAGAAGTATAGAAGTTAAATTCTTCTATATACACTTATTTATATGTTCTCATTTTTAACTTGTGTGCAATTTGTTTTGATGTTACTATTTTCCTCATGTCATTGAAGGTACTTTTAGCCATTCCTATTCTCCTTTTAACTTCTGTTGCACATGTGCCGTCATTTGTGACTATGTGTCCAAGATATTGACAATGCTTTACTTGTAGTTTCTCTCCATGCATGTTTATATTTAGCTCGTGTTCTTCTGTGTCCTTGCTGATTATCATGGTTTTTCTTTTTTGAATATGTATTCATATTGAATGTCCATATTCTTTACTTGATTTATTGACTTGATTTATTAGTCTTTGTAGTTTATGTTCACTTTCTGCTAAAAGAACAGTGTTAGTTGCATATAGCAGGTTGTTTATTATTTTTCCATTGATCTTGAGTCCTGGCATATATATTTTTCCATATTTTTAAAGATTTTCTCTGTGTAGATATTAAATATGATTGGTGATAAAAATGTATCCTTGTCTTACCACTTTTCTTATTTCTATGTATGGTTAGTAGCTATTTTCACACCTTATTGATGCAGTTTGTTTCCAATATATATTTCTAATCAGCCTGATGTCTTTTCCATATATGCCTTTTTCTTGAAGACATTTGATTAAATATTCCTGTTGGACTCTGTCAAAGGCCTTGCCACAGACTACGAAGCAAATATAGATACTTTTTTCAAAAATAACAAACATACAAAATACAGAATTTGTCATTCAATGAAATGTTGTGATTTATATTCAATAGAAATATATGTCTGTTACAAAGTTTATCTCATCTTATATGTATATATATATATATGTATATGTAAACTCTATTGATTCATGTCTGACTTCAACGAAAAAATAAAAGATTTTATTGTAATCGGCAGCAGCTGTACGTAATTTAATATTGAACATCGTTAAGTATTTCTTAAACCTTCTCATTACTTCTGACCTACTAGATATATCTTATTTAATGCCGCGATCCCCCTATAAATGTCTTTTGTGTGGGACAGCATCGAAATATGCTTCCTGATAACACATAGATCCATCGGGCTCAGGTTCAAATGTTTTAAACATGCAAGTTCAATCAATTATCAAAATAAATCTTCATGTAAGAAAATGTTAACAAATTAATGTGTACGTATGTTAACAATAATAAACAATGTCTAATATTAACAATGAAATGAGAGTTAATGAACAATGTCTAATATTAACAATGTAATGAGAGTTAATGAACAATATAAATATAAATTATTCTTCCTCTTCTTAGCTCGCTTAGAATATATCTTTGTCTGTTTATTGTGTAATTTCAATAAACTTAACACATGTGTGTATCTGTAATTCTTGATTATTGACTCTTTATTAGAAACAGGCCTCACAGCAAATAGGGCATTCTCATAAGTGTCCCGCCCTCTGTTCCAGCAGCCATCCGACTCGATGGTGTTTCGAGTCTAATGCCGCCGAAACATACTTCGACATCAGGGCACAACTCTGGCTCGTGCGACAGGTTTCTTTGTTGTTCCGCCCACCCACGCCGTGCCCGTAACTAGTTCAAGGACAACGTCGGTCTGTAGGACCAACATGGTAACTGTTATCGAAGGTTAAGACTACGGGATTGTATAGATGACGTGCCATGAAGCTTCTATAAGATAAACTCAATATAAAGGCATGTCATATACTAAAGTTTTCTCTTGCATGGGTGGTTTGTCTAGTGATCGATTGGTGAGACCAACAGATGGAACCGCATGCTCAAAACTGTCAGGAATGGAATTTTGACACACGACCACTGCAATTGTGTCATTTCAACCAACTAAACTTTGTCTGTGTCTGTAATTCTGTCACTTCAACCAACTTAAAGTATGTCTGTGTCTATAATTCTGTCATATCAGATCGTTTTCAGTCTCACATATTAGACCGTGATCATCTGCGAAGAGTTGTTCTTACAGAGAGTTTCCTAGGTCACTTGATGTTTCCGAGATGTTCTGTTCGCTTCTTGCTTTCGATTCTTTCGCTAATAACTCCATGTACCTGGATCATTCATCTTGGTCTTACACGGGAACCCGTACAGCGCAGTTCGTCCTGATGTTAAGAAAATTTGTGAACATTGAAATATAGCAAAGAGAGAAACAGTGACTTAAATCGTATCGAAAAATCATGAAAAGTAGGTTTCATCGTAGCAACGAGTGATGAAAAGTAGGTTTCATCGTTGCAAAAAGTGATTCAAAGTAGGTTTCATCGTTGCAAAAAGTGATGAAAAGTAGGTTTCATCGTTGCAAAAAGTGATGAAAAGTAGGTTTCATGGTTGCAAAAAGTGATTCAAAGTAGGTTTCATCGTTGCAAAAAGCAATAAAAATGGTGCACACTTAGAAATATATCAAAATGGTGTATGAAGTTATTGAGAAAATGTTGCTGAGTGATTTGGTATGACATGAAGGCTTAGAAATGTTATGAAAAAAACGTGGTTCATAGTCTAGAAAAGTGACAGTGATTTTTGCCACATGCAAACATACCAATATGAATCATGATTGGTAGAGAAAGGTGTGTTGTCATAACATAATAAGTTAGAAAAGAGACACACGGTGTGCTTAAAAACGTAGAAATGTGATAGAAGGTATGGATCAATGTCTATAACAAGGACATAGAGTACCGATTGACACATGGAAATGTTCTGATATTCTTATATAGTCTAAAAAAAATAACAGATGTTGAATTTTGATAAATGAAAATATGCCAATACGATACAGGTTGGTAGGGAAAAGTGATAATATTGTTATGTTGCTATGACATGAGAACTAAGAAATCTGACAAAACATGAATTTGAAAACTTAGAAATATTATGGAGGTGGGGGTTCATCGTCTAGAGAAGTGACACATATTGCAAATTGGCACATGGAAACATGCCAATATGAAACCTACTGTTAGTGATAAGTTAGTTGTTATGCTACGGAAATAATTGTGTCTGAATATGTATCTGTATAAGTCTGTTGGGGCACATTGTGAGATAAGTTTACAATATCTGTGTTTTGTGTATATACCTCTGTATATTGGGAAAGTAGGAAGGTATCCACACCTGCATCGTGTAACTCTATTCACCAACGCAAGTTAAAAATTGACTCTTGCAAGACATATCAGGTCTGTGACCTGTTACAATTCAAAGAAGAGAATAGCAGTTCAGGGGCCTCTAACAGGTCACACCAGGTCATGGACCTGTAGATGGCCATGACATGTCGTAGTACATCACAGCAGGTACTGAAAGTGATAGTAGAAACAGGATGATAGCTCATAACGGGATAACGTCTACGAAAGAAACACAGTGACACTAAAACATCTGGTAGTTGTATGAAACCTATACATATTCCTACACCATGGCCGATTGCTCTAGCAATCTCAATACCATACCAGCCATACACATACACAGACTCTTATGTTGTCGGGACCCACTAACAATTATAAATATACACAGAACCCTATGTTTCACATGAACCAATAGAAACAAGTAAAATCTAAACACTATGTTTGTCAAATTTATACCTGTCGTTTTGGCATAAAATGCCTTGTGGTATATTTATTGTTATGTATGATCAAAAGGAAGGTACTCTCTGCAAATTCAATTTCCCGCAGAAATTCAACAATTCAGATTTCGAAGAATAATCAAGGGTTTTGGCAGGGAGTGGCAGACATGGGACGAGATGTTATAGCAGTACCTAACAGGCCATAGCAAGGGCTGACAGTGGATAGCAGGGGCTGACAAATCATATCAGAGAATAACATGAGATAGCGGAGGATGACAGGAGTTAGCAGTGGGTGTCAGAATATAACAGGGGATAAACAGGGCTGATACATCATAATAGTGCTTAGCAGAGGGTGACAGCTCATTACAAGGGAAAGACATGTAACATGGGATATCAAGGACTGAGAGTTCATAACTTGGGATAGCAGTGGATATTCCGGTAACAGGGGGATATAGTAGGGGATAACAGAGGGTTACAGGTTATGGGTGTGTCTCCATTAAATGGTTGGTTCCATTAGCCTCCATACATGTACACAGTCGCCTATGCTCCGCCAGTAGCCATTAACATCCATACATATACACAGACACTATGCTCAACCTGCTACCATTGTCATCTATACATAAACACAGGCTTCTATGTCCCCCAATTATCATTAACACCTATACATATTCACAGAGGTCTATGCTCCATTGGGGGCCATTAGCATCTATATATATATGATACATACAAAATGTATACATCCAAGATGTACCGTATATATGTATATACACACACACACACACAGAGACTCCTAAGCTCTATTGTCAACGATAACCATCTATAAATTTACACAAACTTCTATGTTCCCCCAGGTACCATTGGCATCTATACATTTAAAGTAAACTACAAATGGTACCTGTTACGGAAGGTTAACCCAGTGATCAACACCTGACAGGTTCAGACACGTTTCATAAAACCAATAAGGTTATCAATGTCACCAAACAAGTTAGAAATGACACACAAGGTAAAATGTATCTCCCAGACATTATCTAGATCACAGTCCTAACGCGCGGACGACTCGTCTTATCAGAAACATGTTCAAACGTATATGCTGTATCTAAGTCACATGGGTGCTTGCCTCACCACTCCACCACTTGTTATCCTCCTATACAGTCAACATATTACTACATATCAATACATACTATTTACATCTCCAAGTAGACCGTGATGGAACCGACGCCCAGTAGCTCCTATATGCCGCGACGATTGACGGATGCCTTCGCTCAGTGACCCTACATGCCACTAGTCTGATGTTTGTTTTGTGCCGCTATTCCGCAATTTAGTTTATATAAGTGGCTCATATAAGTGGTCAGGTCATGGCTGGTAAACCTTATCACAAAACTACTGACAATTTTCGCCACTAAACTTTTGATATGCCTGAATTACATCAACTTTCGTCTTTGAACTGTTGAAATGTATGAATTACATCAACTTTCGTCTTTGAACTGTTGAAATGTATGAAATACATCAACTTTCGTCTTTGAACTGTGGAAATGTATGAATTACATCAACTTTCATCTTTGAATTGCTGAAATGTATGAACTACATCAACTTTCGTCTTTGAACTGTTGAAATATATGAACTACATCAACTTTCGTCTTTGAACTGTTGAAATGTATGAATTACATCAACTTTCATCGTTGAATTGCTGAAATGTATGAACTACATCAACTTTCGTCTTTGAACTGTGGAAATGTATGAATTACATCAACTTTCGTCTTTGAACTGTTGAAATGTATGAAATACATCAACTTTCGTCTTTGAACTGTTGATATGTATGAATTACATTCAACTTTCGTATTTGAACTGTTGAAATTCCAGAATTACATCAACTTTCGTCTTTGAACTGTTGAAATGCCTGAATTACATCAACTTTCGTCTTTGAACTGTTGAAATGCCTGAATTACATTCAACTTTCGTATTTGAACTGTTGAAATGCCTGAATTACATTCAACTTTCGTCTTTGAACTGTTGAAATGCTAGAATTACATCAACTTTCGCATTTGAACTGTTGAAATGCCAGAATTACATCAACTTTCGTCTTTGAACTGTTGAAATGCATGATCTACATTCAGAATTTTGTAACAGAGAATTACATCAAGCTACAAATTTCAAATTTTGTCGTTTTCTTATAGACAGAAATGTGGACTGAAATGAAGAAGTCGGCAACGGTTGACTATAGCATCACATATACAATTGGATAACATATAGTCGGGAAACAATAAAATAGTAAAATTAGCTTTCCTTAGCGTTTGCACATTATCAGTTGCAATAAATGGGTGTGAATCTTGAACAATCACCAATAGTGTTAGAAAGAAAATTTGAAACATTTGAAACAAATGTCACTCTATCATGGATGTCATTGCGCAATTCTTCCAACCATATGTTACCACTGGAAAAATATAGCTTTTTTTATTGTTGTGACTTTGACAATCAGACTATTAACAAGAAAATAAAAATACTATTGAAATAAAATTTCTTAACTCCAAATTTAGACCAATGCTGTACATCTGCTAGTTACAACTCAGTTACATTTCCTATTTTTCATGTATTATTATTTACACAACTCGGATATGTTGTTGTGATGGTTCTCAAACTCCCACTAGCTCTCTCCTGTAGCTGGGCAATGGTACTACATGTCCAGAAACATTATATTTGGTTAGATGGCCTGTCACATCCGACTTTGGTTTTGGTAAGTAATATTTTCTATGTTTTTCAATTTCCACTGACTAATCATATTGTAAGTAGGTCAGCCGGACGAGAGAACTAGTTCTCATACTGCACGCTGGTCACCAACCTCAAAGCTAACAGTGGTAAGACATTCTTAACGCTGTCTCTCTTCTTACTGACATAGCCACAGACGAACAATAAAGAAACAGTATTCGATGATTTCTTTAAAAAAGTTTAAATAACCAAAATATCAGAGAATGTTCGACAAAATGGAAAGTGCCGCAATAACCAAACGAATAAGTGGTAAATACTGAATCAAGTACAAAGATTAACTGTAAAATTCTAACTATCAATTTAAAAAATAAATAAATAGAAATAAGGCAAAGAACAAAGACAATTTTGCACGTTGCTGTCCAACAGGGATTTTTCTAAAAAAAAATACAGAACAATATAAAAAACATACACAACCATAAAAAATATTTAAAATGTTTTTGTACACTTCTATTGTTTAATCTGTCCATTTATTGTTTATTGCAAATGTAGAAGTTTATAACATTTCTCTAATATTAGTGGATACTTTAAGAGAACAACCTCTACTATGTGTGGTCCCCGAGCTTCATGTTAAGAACCACTGATATCGTTTACTCAGAACAGTCTCTAAATATATATTTGGCTTCCTTGCACAGCTGCCAACATTAGTATTCGTCAATGTTACTTAGTTTACATGTATATAAACTTTGCTGAATTCTAGGAAAGAACCTTCAAAGAATATCTTCAGTAATGATAAGCGTGTGTTTCTATATTAGTACTAGTTATATATACACCATGTCTTGTTGCTGTAACTGGCAGTGTGTTAGAGCTCTGACAATGTAATCAGATAGGACCGTGTTCAATTCATAATTCAGATAAAACGAATGACAAAAATACAAACTTGCAGGTTATCAGGAGCCACTTAAGCAATGGGGAACTCACGTATATGATTTGGACATACAAATGAGACACGACTCACTTTCAAAAATTATTTTGCAAGGAACAATTGAGGGTGGAAGGAGAGGAGGCGGTCGATGAAAATTTTGCATTGATAACACCAAGGAATGGTCACTGCATGATTTTTCTACACTCCACGATAATGCTTAAGACAGAGGTGTTTGAGTGGTTTTTATGTGTACTGATGTCTTCCGTGTGACACCCGAAGCGTGGCTCCCGAGGATCCTGAAGACATCAGCAAAAAAAACATCCACCGACCATGTGGCACCCGAAGTGTGGCTTCCGCCGAATAGGGAGAAGGAATAAAGGGTTTTATTATTATTATTGTACAAATGGGTAAAAGCATACCTGCATAATAGAAGAGCCAGGGTACAATTAGATGGTCGCAAGAGCAAGAAAGTTCTACTGCGTCATGGAGTCCCCCAGGGAGGAGTCCTGTCACCCACACTTTTCTTGGTTTACATCACTGACCTAGTTGCTGAACTACCACATGGGATCAAAGTGGCAATGTATGCTGACGACCTGGTGATCTGGTGTAAGGAAGAACATGCAACGGTGGCCACTAAACAAATACAAAGAGATATCGATGCCCTAACATTATGGGCAAATAGATGGTGCGTCAGCATTAACACAGATAAGTGCAGCACTACACTCTTTACCCTCTCACCAAAACAAAAAGCTGGTCATATCAAGATAGATGGAGAGCTCTTGAAAGAAGACAAACAACCCACATACCTCGGAGTTACTTTTGATGATAAGCTGACATGGAAGCAGCACATAAAGAAAGCAACAACAAAAGCCAGAAGGAAGTTAGCTATCCTGAGAAAACTAAGTGGAACCACATGGGGAGCCAGTGGAAATATACTCAGTAAAGTTTACCAGCAAGGCATAAGACCACACCTGGAATATGGTTCAGCTGCGTGGTGTCCTGCATCAAACACCACATTACAAGATCTAGATAAAGTACAAAACCAGGCACTTAGAATAATGTTGGGAGCAATGAAATCAACACCCATAGCAGAGATGCAGAAAATGGGAAGAATGCAAACACTTGGCGAACGCAGAGACACAAAAGTACTAATTCAAGCAGAAAAGTTTCAGTGTATGCCAAGTCATCCAATGAAGGAAAGATTCCAAAATCTAGCAATGGGGCGACTGAAAAGGAGCAGCTTTATCCATCAAGCTAAACGACTCCGTAGACAACTTACAGACCTACCTGAAGTTGACAGCCCCTTAAGGTCTGTACCAGAACAAACCCCGTGGAGTGAAAGCCATGGAATGCCAATATACATTCAGACCCATGTGAAAGGAATACTAAGCGAGGACGAACAGAACAGTGTGCAGCGAAGGACAGTCACCCTCAGTTTCCTGGATGAGGAATATCCACAAGATATATGGGTCAGAGTGTACACAGATGGGTCAGCACAGAATGCTGTGAGGAATGGAGGTGCAGGTGTATATATAGAATATCCACACAAGCCTAGAGATACAATCAGAACCCCAACAGGAAAATTCTGCAATAATTATGATGCAGAAATCCAGGCAATTAGTGTGGCAGCTAAAAAACTGCTGAACTCCAACTCTGGCCTACAGCCTGTGGTATTCCTGACAGATGCAAGGTCAGTGCTTCAAGCTCTCCAGTCTGGAAAACTAACAGACTTGAAAAAACTACTTAGCGAATTGTCTTACCAGTATAGGATAACCATGCAGTGGATACCCTCTCACTGTGGAATACCAGGAAATGAAAAAGCAGACCAACTGGCTAAAGAAGGTGCTGCCGAAGACCAACCAGATATACCAATCACCTACCATCAGAAAAAACAGATGATCAAGTCAATAAGAAAGCCACAAACACCAACACAAGATGACTATCACATTATGAACAGACCAGAACAAGTTATAATTCTACGTCTCAGAACAGGACACAACCGACTCCGCAGTCACATGTATACAAAGTTCAAGATTGGCAACACGGCCATGTGTACATGTGGACAGGCAGCACAGAGTGCCAAACATATACTTCAAGAGTGTTCTGAACATGAAACGCTGAGGCAGACATATTGGCCAGAGGAAACAACACTGGAATCAAAGCTCTATGGGACACTGTATGAACTACAAAAGACAGTGAGTTTTATTAAGGAGACAAAATTACAGATATAGACATGTTTCAAGTGAACGAAAGAAGAAGAAGAAAAAAATTATTATTATTATTATTATTATTATTATTATTATTATTATTATTATGATAATGGTACACATTAGAAGGATACATATTATAATGTTATATATTATAATGGTATATATTATAAATAAAACAGTGGCCAAGAGAATAACATCATTTGAATTAAAGTGTTATAGAAGAGTTTTGAGACTACCATGGACAGCAAAGAAAACAAACCAGGAGGTGTTACGAACAATTAACGTCCAGGAAGGTTGGCTTCTGAACACTATATTGAAGAAAAAGCTAGCTTTTTTCGGTCATATTAAGAGACACGACGGCATGGAGAGAGTGTTAATGGAGGAAATGACAGAAGGCAACAGGGGCAAAGGCCGACCAAGACGCCGTTGGACAAAAGATATTCAAGAATGCCTGCGCATGTCACTGGAAGATGCAGGGCAACTTGCTCAAGACCGCGGAGAATTCAAGAGATCTATAGGAAAGACTACGTTCTGGAAAGAATATGTCACTTGATGATGACATATTATAATGTTATATATTATAATGTTATATATTATAATGGTATATATTATAATGTTATATATTATACTGGTATAAATTATAATGGTATATATTATAATGTTATATATTATAATGATATATATTATAATGTTATATTTTATAATGGTATATATTATAATGGTATATATTAGAGTAGTACATATTAGAAGGGTACATATTAGAATGTCCGGTTCTGTGGCGAAGTGGTACAGGACCGAACTGTTACCGGCCCAGGGTACCTAGTTCAATCCCAGCTACAGGTAATTATTCATCCGGACCGTTCAGAAAGCACTGGCAACTAATAAAAATATTTATATTGCCTAGAAAACCACTACAGCCAAAAAAAGCTGGGCTGAAAGCCACGTCCTGAATAGGATATGCTATCAATTTACATATTAGAGTGTTACATCTTAAAGTGGTACATATTAGAGTGGTACATATTAGAGTGGTACATATTAGAGTGGTACATCTTAGAGTGGTAGATATTAGAGTGTTACATATTAGAGTGGTACATCTTAGAATGGTACATATTAGAGTGGTACATCTTAGAGTGGTACATATTAGAGTGTTACATCTTAGAGTGGTACATATTAGAGTGTTACATCTTAGAGTGGTACATATTAGAGTGGTACATATTAGAGTGGTACATCATAGAGAGTGGTAGATATTAGAGTGGTACATATTAGAGTGGTAGATATTAGAGTGGTAGATATTAGAGTGGTACATATTAGAGTGTTACATATTAGAGTGGTACATATTAGAGTGGTCCATCTTAGAGTGGTACATATTAGAATGGTACATATTAGAGTGGTACATCTTAGAGTGGTACATATTAGAGTGGTACATATTAGAGTGGTACATATTAGAGTGGTACATATTAGAGTGGTACATCTTAGAATGGTACATATTAGAGTGGTACATCTTAGAGTGGTACATATTAGAGTGTTACATCTTAGAGTGGTACATATTAGAGTGTTACATCTTAGAGTGGTACATATTAGAGTGGTACATATTAGAGTGGTACATCATAGAGAGTGGTAGATATTAGAGTGGTACATATTAGAGTGGTACATATTAGAGTGGTAGATATTAGAGTGGTAGATATTAGAGTGGTACATATTAGAGTGTTACATATTAGAGTGGTAGATATTAGAGTGGCACATTTTAGAGTGGTAGATATTAGAGTGGCACATATTAGAGTGTTACATCTTAGAGTGGTACATATTAGAGTGGTACATATTAGAGTGGTAGATATTAGAGTGGCACATATTAGAGTGGTAGATATTAGAGTGGTACATATTAGAGTGTTACATCTTAGAGTGGTACATATTAGAGTGTTACATCTTAGAGTGGTACATATTAGAGTGGTACATATTAGAGTGGTACATCATAGAGAGTGGTAGATATTAGAGTGGTACATATTAGAGTGGTAGATATTAGAGTGGCACATATTAGAGTGTTACATCTTAGAGTGGTACATATTAGAGTGTTACATCTTAGAGTGGTACATATTAGAGTGGTACATATTAGAGTGGTACATCATAGAGAGTGGTAGATATTAGAGTGGTACATATTAGAGTGGTAGATATTAGAGTGGTAGATATTAGAGTGGTACATATTAGAGTGTTACATATTAGAGTGGTAGATATTAGAGTGGCACATATTAGAGTGGTAGATATTAGAGTGATACATATTAGAGTGGTACATCATAGAGAGTGGTACATATTAGAGTGGTACATATTAGAGTGGTAGATATTAGAGTGGTAGATATTAGAGTGGTACATATTAGAGTGTTACATATTAGAGTGGTAGATACAAGAAGGAAAAGCAATTCCAACATCACTTACAAATGCTTGTGGTGGTAAGATGTATCTAGAACTTTCAATTTTTTTTTTAAAAGTACATTTGTGCGGACCGAACTGCCTGGACATGGATAAACGTCCTTGTGGGAAGCGAGTGCGGGTAATATTTCCATAGTACGAAAAATTTATACAATGCTTAAAGACGTGCGTGGTTAAGACACACACGTTTCTACAATGCTTAAAGACATGCAATGACGTCCTACTGAATGACGACTAACACACTCCACACTATCACTAATGGATGTAAATATGGTACATACAACAAAACAAAATACAGAATATAATCATACAATTGACAATACACAGGACAAAGTCGATGTTTCGGACCAATAGGCCTGTTTCAAGATACGTACATAACATACAAACATAAAAAACCACAAGTAGAAATTAATGTGTATCCGAGTGAAATATGGTAGTTAGATAGATACTGGAAGCATACGAACAGGAAGTACACAAAGACGATAATACAGGTGGAACGAGAGGAACATAACGATGACGTAACAAAGACCAATACGACCGAGAACTAAGCGAAAGATTGGTCGGAATTGAGTCCAAATGGCTTGATGGTACCCAACTAAAAAATGAGACGATTTTCTAGGGGGTACCTAGATCTATCATCGGCGGTGCAGGATCTGATGGCAGTGACCTGAATGTCAAGGAGACCACGGTGGCCATCGCCGTTGAAGTGATTAGCCACAGGAGTGGGTGTTCTGTGTTTGATAGCATGCAGGTGGTTACAGAAGCGGTCGCTCAGTCTAAGGCCAGTCTCACCGATATATTGCTTACCACAGCGTTTACATATGATCACGTAAATAACATTACGGGATTCACATGTAAAGGCCGCATCGATGGAGAAACTGGCCTTGGGGAATGAGATGGAGCGCATCTGAACCACATAAGGACATGTGTAACAACGACCGCATAGCAACGAACGGTACCAAAATGGTCAGGTGCAGAGAACCTGAGCTGTGGACCAAGATGTCCATAAGATTTTTGTCGCGCCTATAGGCCACCAGAGGTAATTTGTGGAAAGCGTCACGGGTGTCAGAATCAGACTCCAGTGATTGGTCTTTGTTACGTCATCGTTTTGTTCCTCTCGTTCCACCTGTATTATCGTCTTTGTGTACTTCCTGTTCGTATGCTTCCGGTATCTATCTAACTACCATATTTCACTCGGATACGCATTCATTTCTACTTGTGGTTTTTTTATGTTTGTATGTTATGTCCGTATCTTGAAAAAGGCCTATTGGTCCGAAACGTCGAATTTGTCCTGTGTATTGTCATTTGTATGATTATATTATGTGTTTTGTTTTGTTGTATGTACCATATTTACATCCGTTAGTGATAGTGTGTAGTTTGTTAGTCGTCATTCAGTAGGACTTCATTACGTGTCTGCCACATGAGTATTATTTTCAATTATGTTCTACTAGCAGTACCACCTTCTATTAAAGACATGCGTGGTTAAGACACTTACTATATTCCTATCCGGCCGTTCAAGACAATGAGATGTACACCAGGATTCATGTACTCATTATTAATTAATAATAGAAGCAGTAATACATAGTTACAATACAATCAACAGAAAGATTAATGATCAACTACTGAAACAAGTACAGGAATTTAAATTTCTTGGGGGTATTTTTACAGACGACAGAAGAATGTATATATATATATATATAAATAATATTTTTATTTTAAGAGTCAACTATGTAAATTATGAGCTTATTCCAGTTTTGACTTATTTATCGCAATGGAATCCAAAAGGCAAATCACAAATTCAACGTGCATACCAACTCCGTGTTATCAATGTTTGGCATGAGCAGTAATGAACATGAGAGAAGGCTTATTGCGTGTGTGAAAATAAGACGTCTAAGAAAAGCAGTAAACAGAACAAGAAGAGATCATGTGAGGAATGAAGAGATTACAAGAACTGTTGGAACAAGAAGAGATCATGTGAGGAATGAAGAGATTACAAGCACTGTTGGAACAAGAGGAGATCATGTGAGGAATGAAGAGATTACAAGAACTGTTGGAACAAGAGGAGATCATGTGAGGAATGAAGAGATTACAAGAACTGTTGGAACAAGAGGAGATCATGTGAGGAATGAAGAGATTACAAGAAATGTTGGAACAAGAAGAGATCATGTGAGGAATGAAGAGATTACAAGCACTGTTGGAACAAGAGGAGATCATGTGAGGAATGAAGAGATTACAAGAACTGTTGGAACAAGAGGAGATCATGTGAGGAATGAAGAGATTACAAGAACTGTTGGAACAAGAGGAGATCATGTGAGGAATGAAGAGATTACAAGAAATGTTGGAACAAGAGATCATGTGAGGAATGAAGAGATTACAAGCACTGTTGGAAGAACGTCAATGGTCAAATATATTGAAAAATGGAGACAAATGATTCGTCCATTTAACGAGAATGAACCCTTATTGGTCAGCAGCAAAAGCATACAACACGAAAATGTTCTTTCGCAGCAAGATGAAGAGGAAGACCACGAATCAGGTGGATTGACGGAGTTACCAAAATTTTGAAACGTCAGAATATTACTGCAAATCATGCAACCATAGCCAGAAAAATGATCGCCATTCACATCATGCGACGTTTCGCAACAGAAATTGAAAAAAGAAAATAGATATATAGAATATTGAGGAAGGACTTCAGTTATTACAAGTTATACATATATATAGAATATTGAGGAGGGACTTCAGTTATTACAAGTTATACATATATATATAGAATATTGAGGAGGGACTTCAGTTATTATAAGTTATACATATATATAGAATATTGAGGAGGGACTTCAGTTATTATAAGTTATACACATATATAGAATATTGAGGAGGGACTTCAGTTATTATAAGTTATACATATATATATAATATTCTGAACTCTCTATATCGTTTCTTAATCATTGTATTATTTGATAAGCTGCACAAAATGTTTGAAATGTGATCCAACATAACTGATATTTGTTATGTGTTTCCAGTATCCTGATTAAGCTATAAGAGAGTATAATCAACGACTAACTCTGGACACAAGTAAATTTACTGGACACAAGTACATTAACTGGACACAAGTAAATTTACTGGACACAAGTACATTAACTGGACACAAGTAAATTTACTGGACACAAGTACATTAACTGGACACAAGTAAATTTACTGGACACAAGTACATTAACTGGACACAAGTACATTTAAACAGAGCGATACGAACTATAATCTCAACAGCAAACAAATGATTAAAGTATAAACAAAAATATATCTGGGAATGCAAACACATATTTTAAGTGTAATAAAAAAATATTTACTGACTTAAAGATAACAATGAATATGCTTCGTCGAGCAAGGAGCACACAGAGCCACAGGATAGCTGTGCTTATTTCTGTGATGTATTCTTTCACTACGATAAGTTTGCTGTGGATGACCGTCACGGTAAGACTCTTCGCAACAACAGCGTCTTCTGTGTGATGTTTCTGAGAAGTGTTTGTGTGTATTAACTCTTTGTTCCATCTCATTGTTTTTCTTTTTTATACACGAGACGCCAATACATCAGTACAATACTTTGCTCCGTAATTTTATTTATTCCTCAATGTTAAAGTTAAAGATAATATGAATTGTGAACCAGCGTCATAACACACGGTTTCCCATAAGTGCTCAGCTGCCTAGTCAGTGGTTGACTAGACTGGTTGACCAGTTGCCTGTCTAGCTTTGCCTACCTCACTTGCTCAGTAGCCATTTTGTCATTCCTCTACTTTTCCAGAGCGTGAGTCTTGGTACCATACATTCTTGTAGCTGGGTGAACAATCGGAGAATTTTTTTTATTAAAACCGTGACTAACAAGTGGATTTAAAACCAAAGTGTGCTGGTCAAAGTGATAAAATGTGCTGGTCAGTGCGACTTATCAAATATGCTGGCCAATATGACTGATAAAATGTGCTGGTCAGTGCGACTTATAAAATATGCTGGCCAATATGACTGATAAAATGTGCTGGTCAGTGCGACTTATAAAATATGCTGGCCAATATGACTGATAAAATGTGCTGGTCAGTGCGACTGATAGCTGGATGAAGTAGTAGGGAACAGTTTTAACAGTAAAACTGATAGTTGTGTGAAGTAGATGGGGAAAGTTTCAACAGTAAAACTGATAGTTGAAGTAGATGGGGAAAGTTTCAACAGTAAAACTGATAGTTTGGTCAAGTAGTAGGGAGACTTTTAAGCAGTAGGAAGAATTATGTTCTCACTTCACTCTGTAAGTCTATCGATTTTGTGTAAAATAATCCGCCTCCTCCATTTCGATATCCTGTGTCCATCGTAGTCTTGGCCTACCTCTTCTTTTCTTCCATGTGACTTTTCCCTGCATAGTTAATTTTTCAAAACCAAAATATATTTTATATATAAAAATATGTTAGCTTACGTTTTAAAATAGTTTTATGGTGTCAGTTTTCATTCTGTGTTCAGATCTTTCCGGATGTGTCTGTTGATTCGTCTTTCTATCCACGACCCTGACGGGTTATTTGTTGAATTATTATTAATATTATTATTATTTTTATTATTATTATTATTAATAATAATACTAGTTACTGACTCAAAAAGGCTCTAATTTGTAGTATCCTGGTGTGCTAAAAACGAATATAAATATAAACGCACTTTATTGGCTCTCTTTTAGAAGATATTTCATGTAGTTCAATTTCTATGTTGCACCGTTTAAATTAAAAAGACACAATATACAAAGACACAATGGTATGGAAAGACGCATATTAGAGGGAAGAATACGGGGCAAAGGAAACGCATTGCTCTAGGCGGACCCAGGGTTAGCAGATAACCAAGATCACAAATGTACCTCCTCGCGGTGCACCCTGGTAACAGAAAAAGGAGAAGAGGAAAGAATTCCCGGAAGTAGATGAAGAGGTTTATCGAAAATGTTATGGCAGAAAACTACATTGAATTAGTAGACTGATGATGAATTATCAGATTCTTGGCTGCAATATGTCTTTAAAGATCCACTTCCTTCATTCTCATCTGGATTTGTTTCCTGAGAACTGTGGCATGATCAGTGATGAACATGGCGAACGTTTTCATCAAGATATCGAAACAATGGAACAAAGATACCAGGCAAATGGTCAACTATAATAGTGGCTGACTAGTGCTGGACACTCCCCAGTCATGCTCCCAAACAGCTGTACAAGAGATAGGCGATGAAATCTAAGTAGTCTACACGTTTTTTAAGCAGGTATTAACCGTTGCATTATTACTATTGGCATGCATTTCATGATGTAAACATTCATTTTTGTAGATACAAAAAAACTAGAGAGAATATTGATATTTGACTGTCACATTCGTGTGCAGAATTTCAAAATTGATAAGAAATGCCTAACATCATTTCAGTAACATAAATTTTGTAAAAATTTGTTGACTAATTTCATAATCCTTCAATAACGATACAAAATATTTTACTTCTAGAGGGACGGAGTTTAAGCCACGGAGGAACATTGAACAGCAATAGTGGCCAAGAGTGAAGAAAATTGAACAGAAATTGTGGCCAAGAGCGAAGAAATATAACAGAAATTGTGGCCAAGGGCGAAGAATAGCGGTGAATCACTGCACTGGACTATGGCACATATTTTCGCAAATAGTGAATAATTTAAACAATGTTTTAAATGGAAAAAGAAACAGTGAAAACTTCGAATTTATGTGGTTATGCCAGAGTGTGTGAGCAAAATACGACAGACACTTCTACTGAGCGGCAAGACTGTTGGACTGTGGTCAATTGGGAATAGAAGACTAACCAGAATCAACACAAGCATTTTAACGTTGTGTATTTGATTATTGCCGTGATTTTCATTGATCATTATTTGTACATTTTGTGTCGCATGACAACATGCGTTGGTTTCGTCGACCAACGAAATGCACGAAAACAACCTAAAACATGACGTAAACATGCTTCTTTTGATACATCTGGTAGATCCACTATTGACGACTGGTCATTATTGACGACTGATCAAACAATCCATCATTGGCGGAAATTATCTAGAAATTGAAAAGACAGTATCTGTGCATACGTGGCATATGAATTCGATAAATTCGCTAGCTTTGGTCACAAATTGTTAGCTCAGGATGGACAAGAAAAACAATTTTGAAATGGGTCTTATTTATTAAAATAAATTTTTTATTTACAAAAACTAGTAAAGTAAAGTTATCACATAGCATTTATTAATCTGGCAGTTGTGTGAGATGTTAGCGATCTCACATTTCAGTGGCTCTGCTATATGAGGGCGGTAGCCTCTCCCTCGCAGTCTTTACCTTCCGAACTAATCCGAAACCCTATTAAGGTTGGGTTGACCCATGAGTCCTTGCGGTTTGATAAACATTTCCACCTAAATTGGGGAATGAACCCAGGACCAGTCTTATGTGAAGCCAGTGCATTAACCACCTTATTACGCGGTCCCCATGATGATGATGTTATGATGATATCACATTGGCAGTGAAAAGTGAGATGCAGTGCTCAACTATATTGTGTAGTCAACTTTCTCAAAAAAGGCTCTTTTGACTCAATTAAAGGCTCATCGAGTGTCTGTTCTGTACCATTATTAAACATCCCGACACATTCTCTACTAGTAACAGGAAGTGGAATGAACTGCCGGAAAATATCCAGCCGAGCAATCATACCCATGATGTGTTGTCCACAGAGACAATTTATATGTATATATATATATATATATATATATATATATAATTGGTTTCATTCAGTTTTCTAAAGGGGGAAGTTGGCTTCATATTCCATTTGATCACCGCATCCCACTCATTACTACCATCGTAATTATCATAAATATTATCATAGTGAAATACTACCATTTATATTTTTACGTATTCTATTTTACAGACTCAGAATTCGTATAAAGATCAAACGTCAATGTTAGTGCCAGATGAGATTTTAGTCAACCAGACACAGACATCCATCAATGACACACGCAGTAACAACGTCGCTTCCAACAACAACATCAGTTTCTTACACACGGAGACAGAGCTAGAGAAAATTGATTGGAACGATTACATCTTAATGACAAAAGACTCACAAAGGCAGGGACTGGGTGAAAATGGAAAACTAGCGATTCTATCACTCACAGATGTTGAAAAAAAACGTCACGATGAGCTCTTGAAGAAATTCAGCTACAACGCATATTTAAGCGATGCAATTTCTTTAGAAAGGTCATTCGGTGACCTGAGATCAGATGAATGTAAAAAGCAGAAATATATCGGAAATATTCCGGAGATTTCCGTAAGCGTAATTATTATATTTCATAACGAGAAGAACTCGACACTTCTTAGGACTGTTCACAGTGTCATCAATCGATCTCCTGCAAAGTTGATCAGGGAAATTATACTAGTCGACGACATGAGCAATCTAGAAGAGATCAAGGCACCCATTTTAGAAGACTATATATCGCAAGATTTTACAAAAATCAGAGTGATCCGGAATAAAGAAAGACTTGGTTTAATCCGAAGCAGAGTTGCTGGAGCTGACGCTTCCAGTGGCAGTTTCCTGGTATTTTTTGATGCACACATTGAGGTAAATTATAATTACCTTCCATCGCTACTTGAACAAATGGTGCTAAATTATAGAACGATCGCCTGCCCTATGGTAGATTTTATACATAATATTAAATATACGTTGTATACAGGTGTAAGATATCGTGGAATCTTTGATTGGACATTAACCTACAGGAGAGTTCGTGTCCATGGAATGGACGAGATTACACCTCATCCTAGCCCGGTTATGGTAGGATGTGCTTTCGCTATAACTAGAAAATGGTGGGAGGAACTTGGGAAGTATGATCCGGGGTTGAAAATTTGGGGGGCCGAGCAATATGAGCTTTCATTCAAATCATGGTTATGTGGAGGTAGTTTGGTTGATGTGCCTTGCTCCAGGGTTGCACATGTATTTCGACCACTTCCATACCTCAATGAAGTTCTAGAAGACAACACAATAGAGATAAACTTACAGCGTCTAACTTCAGTTTGGATGGACGAGTTTAAAGAAATCGTGTTAAGAAGGAGGCGTAACATGCACAAAGTTAGTCCAGGAAATATAACTCAACAGTTAGCATTAAGAGCCAGACTTCACTGCAAATCATTTAAATGGTTTTTGGAAGAAATTGCCCCGGACATTCTTCAGCATTTCCCTATAGTTGATCCCCCATCGTCCGCTTGGGGTAGAATCAGAAGTAATTTTAACACATCCTTGTGTATTGTTGCTTTTGAAGATCACCTATTTGTGAACGATTGTTCGAAACAATCCAATGACAATGACTTTCACCTAAATTGGAAACATCACATAATAGTAAATGGCAAATGTGTCACTCGTGCTAATAAACTTTCAGGTACGAAAAACATGTATTTAGGTCAATGTGCAGATACAAGAAATATATCCAGGCAAATGTTTGTTTGGAATCGTCAAAATGGCCGCATTGTTAACTACAACACTAGTAACTGTGTAGATGTTAACATTACAACATGTCGAGTTGTCTCCCAACCCTGTGGAGATCTGACTCATTCATGGAAATTCTATTATATAAATGCTACAGAAGCTGATAGAGTATGGAGGTTAGCTTCATTAAATAGATTATAAGAGGTCACTCAACCATAACTTTGATACTAGAGAAAGTAAGCGTATAAAATGTATTATTAATTGAAATAATTATAATTTAATATATAATAATTTTATTATAAATGTAAATAGTAACAAGTTCGTATGTTATATAAAAGATGTTATTGCGAATTGAAAAATGGAGAATAGATTTGTGACAGTGTGATTATCTGATTATCATGTATTTTATTTTGTGACAAACTTATTTCTGTATTTTATTTTTAATCTGTTAATATTTTAACAACTGTTTCCTCGGATCACAGGTTGCTCCATTAATATATATATATATAAGTGACACATTCTTTTGCATATAACTGTCTTCATCGTGGATACTCTGAACGCATGTTTGCCCCGACAAGCACGGTTGCAATGGTCAGAGGCATGTTCATAGATTCTTCGATCTCGCTGGGGCATCAACTTCTTGACCTTCACCTTCTTCTTTCCCTGGCAATCTGCCCTCAAGAATCAGCCTTTCAAAACCGACATGTCGCTTTAAGTGTTCAAAATACTATAGCTTTCGTCTTAAGATTATATTTAGAAGCCATCCTTCATTTAGTTTCAGTAATTTCCAAATTTCAATGTTCTTATTGACTCTGTTCATTATATTCGTAGAAAATTATTCTGTCGCATTTTATTTGAAATTGATTTATCCTTCTGGATGTTGTCTTGTTTAAAGTCCAAGTCTCGCAGCCATATGTTGCCACTGGGAAAACACATGATCTTGAAGGGGTTATTTTAGTGTCAGTCTTACTACTTTGTCATAGCTTTCTCATTTGACTGTACATATTTCATTGTACTATTGACTGTACATATTTCATTGTACTATTGACTGTACATATTTCATTGTACTATTGACTGTACATATTTCATTGTACAAATTTGACTGTACATATTTCATTCTACTATTGACTGTACATATTTGACTGTACTATTTTAAATCGGCAAAAAGTGCCCGTAATACATATTGTTATGTTCTCACTTGTCTGATGATGCACAGTCAACATCAATAGTAATTATGTCAGACTGTTAAAGCATGCTGGGTAAGACAAAAATGTGCATGATAAGACAGGAGTGAGTCACTAATTTCAACAATGTGCAAAGTATCATTTGGATCTACTGTCTAGTACATGTGGAAGTCAGCGTCAACGAGAGAGCTGAAGTGTTGGCGGGCTAAGGGTTTGTTCATAAATTACGTCACCAATATCGGGGAGGGATATTTTAAGGTTTTACATTTGTTGACAAGGGGAAGGAAGGGTTGACATACAGTTGACGTAAACAATACAATGTGTGTATATACTTAATGTAATTATGTGAATGTGAATTCTGTTTGTATACTATTAATTTATTTGAATGTGAATTTTGTTTATATACTATATTTTTTTAATATACATTATTTTAACAAAATTAAGCAAAATGAAGTGGTAGTCACTAAATTCTTGACAAGACTTTTGACAGTGGCTAGAGGATCGATTACTTCTTTCACGACTACAGCGACGTTGTGCCAAGTCTGCTTACCTGTACGATAGCCTCCCATCGCTGAAGGTAGTCTGTTATTCATCTCTAGATGTTGGGACAATTTCCATGCAAGAACATTTTATTTAACAATTTGCCGATCGTATATGCATGGTTATGAGCCTGCAATCATGTATATGCATGGTTATGAGCCTGCAATCCTGTATATGCATGGTTATGAGCCTGCAATCCTGTATATGCATGGTTATGAGCCTGCAATCCTGTATATGCATGGTTATGAGCCTGCAATCCTGTATTTTCGCATGACTCTTGCCAGGCTTGGGTAGTGGGATTAAGTAACTATGCAACCATTCTTCTTTTACTGTGGCATTCACTAGGCTCTTGTTAAACAATATTGCCAGCTTCTTAAGACCCTCGTCTGACCTGCCTCTGATATCGTCGTACTAAATGTCATCTGGTCCTGACGCTGTGCTTCTTGATCTTTTCAGTGCGCCTGTAATATCTTCAAAATTAATTGCATTATCGCTTTCCACAATTTGCTTATTGCACATGTCTCTGACTGCTTTCATGATTTCATTGTAATTCAACGTTCCACCCTACGTTCCTCTGACCAATTTGTGCCTTATAATGAGCCAGCAGTGCTGCACATATATTTTCATCTGTCTTCTGTCATACTAAGTCTGTGCTTTGGAAATTGGGGATTGTTATACTCTTCCTTGGGTCGTTCATTGATTTATGTAGGCGCCAGAACAGTTTTAGTGACTTTTAGTTTGCAATCTTATGACAAAAGTCTTCCCATTTTTTTCCTTCGCAGAAATCGCGATATCTTTAAACTGTTGAACCCTGTCGTCTTTGGTCTATTTTAAATGCAAACAAGATCTGGTTGTGCTGTCACCTTTTTTCCTTCTTTTTTTTTGCCACTCTGCAACTGTGTATCGTTTGCTCTTCCATGCACATTGAACCTCATTATTGCACCAGAGGGGTTGATTCCACACACGTAACCTGGTGGCGTGTATCATTCGTTTTTCCTTCCTAATTCTGTTTACGATGGGCAAACCTTTGCAATCATACTGGAAGGACATAACTTTGGTTTTCTGTTTTTTAATTTTTCATTTGTCCACCAACAAAACACAAGGCAAATGGTCGCTGCCGTGATGCCCCAACACATCCCATCTACATCTGGTTGCAATATCAGCTAAGCCTAAATCAATTACACTGTCGTCGTCGCTATCCCTAGCACCCAACCTTGTCATGCGCCCTTCGTTTATTCATACTAAATTCATATTAATCAGAGCCTCCTCAAGATCTCTTTCCTGTTGATTAGAGGCAATATTACCCCAAGATCTACCTTTTGCATTAGAATCCCTGCAGAAAATGTTTACTCTTTCTTCCTTTACTATCTCACCTAAAGATTACCAGCCCTGCACGTTCAGGCTGGCGTTGCACGCATACACGTTGACGAGATAAACAAAAATAGGTAGATGTGTTACCAAAATAAAACATAACACAACCTAACAACGAGATACAGGGGGCTACACGTTGACGAGTACGAAAGGGTGCTGTACGTTTTGTACCCTGACAGCTTGCAGCTGAATGTCATCGTTATTCAGACATATCTATCTTGACCACGTCAATACCTTCTCGTACATGAATTGAATTACTTGCCCAAAGAGTCGTCTATTGTAGAAACTATGAAAGTCGGTGACTTGGAGACGGTTTCCCAAGTGGACCGTTGTCTGGTGCTAGCCGGCCGTCCACTTGGAGAAATCTTCGTGACTTGGTACACTGAAACAGGTAGAGTTACTGTCGTCCGTGAACATCCGACGAAAGTCAAATTCTACGCAATATAGGAGCGGGCTCTGGAGTGGGCTGGTGCCGACTTTGGCTTTCGAGCATTTCCTATCTATGCGTTGCTACACCAAGGACAACGATGCAGATACCATATTAGCAGCATGCAAAAGGCCAATCTAAATCCACCCAGATGCTCCAGAGCCACCGGTGCTCCTGTCAGCCGCACCTGCTCTCTATTGGTTCAATAAGAGTAGGAAGTGCCATGCAATAGGTCTAGAGACATCCGTCTATCGCCTACAAGATGTTTCCAAATTTTACAAGAGCGCACAGTGTCTACGCTTTCGACGCGAAGGCGCCAGCGCGGCTTCGAGACATTCGAGACACAGAAGACGCCGAAGAATGGAAACGGCGAACGTGGACAAAACTAGAAGCAGAACTGGCGAGCTAAGAGAAGCAAAAACGCCATCGGGCCTAGGAGCTGTGTCAAAAAAGTGTCAACGCTTGCAAATACCTCCATGTAGTCTGTTTTTGGATATAGGATGACGAATCAGGGAGAAACAAACCCTAGCGTAATTGTACATCAAGAGTCCTACAGCGGAGCTGAATCTCCGAACGAAGGCCACGTGCCTACAATGGAAATGGACACGGAACACTGTGGATAACCACGAACTGTTTTGAAAACTAAGAGTCTGGAGAAAGTTTTCGAAGCTTGCCAGCGAGTCTTCGAGTCGATGTGGACAAGTATGTGCGCACAACATTCTGGCTTCTGCCTATTGGGGAGAAATGCCTCTGCGGTCTAATGATTTCAGTAAAGCCAACAAGTGCCTTTCGGCCAAGAGGTGTCTTGGAACCCCATTCGGGTTGTCTCTGGCCCAGATCTTCATTGGCTTGCCACTTTCTATGCGCTGGCACAAAACGTCGACGAATATATACCAGTGCCACGGCGGTAGCCGGACGAAGAATAAAGAAAATTGGGGCAATTGTCCACAGAGTATGGCTTCGACAGGCATGTGAAAAGAATGGCCTTGAGAACTCTACAAAGCGGACCCCGGCGCCACCAAGGATATCGAATAAATACTTGAGGAATGGGAGCGCGACAGGAAGGAACTTGATAGGATGGCACCCGAGCTGCGAAAGGCTCCCAAGAAGGCTTCCAAGGAAGAGTGGTGTATTGCAAAGTATATGTATAACATGTGCATAGTAGGTGCATAGTGTGTTCCTACTGGAGCGGTGTAGCGTGGGTATAGCCATGGATCTTGAAACAGTGGCGTTTTCCCATGTTTTGGACCAGAAAGTCGTTCGCTCTCTCTTCGCGCCCACAGCGGCCGTTACCAAAGAGTTCCTGCTGCGCTAGGTCTACAGGTGTGAGGTTCGGCAGTTTTGTAGCACTACAGACATGAGCCTCGAAGACGATTTTGCCGCGAGGTACCTCGATTTGGTGTGCAGCAGCAAGTGCCGTATTGGATATGCATACCTGTAGGGCGAGCGCTGCTTCGAGGGCAACCCGCATTGCTTTGTTTTCTTCATTTTGTCGTGCCAATCTGTAGGGTGTGCAGCAACATGAGGCTCTCGAGCAGCGTGGGTTGGCTGCAATCTGGGTATTTTGCTAGAAAAAGCTGCGAAATGTTTCAAAATGCTGCAAAATTGCCTAGCAATACATAGCGATACCCAAGAAAATTGCCGTATAGCTGTTCTAGAGACAGAAAAATCTATGTGCATATGAAATGTAGACGCATCATATAGATGTCCGTATAACGAATGCAGTGTGGCGTGTTCTACAGCTGAATGTGATATCTACGAGCTCAACCAAACACATCCGAGTTCAGCATGGCATGTTTAGATCAATTTGAAATTGTGTGTCGTGGAATTAATCCTCCGTATTGAAATCCTACAACTTGAATGGGATATCCCGCCGAAGACGGATGTGTCAGGCCATTGGCGCAAATAAAACGGCGACACAACGCATTTCCATTTTCTGGACTACATCCTGCTGGAAATCTAGCAGGACCATGATTCAGCTAGATCCAGTTGGAGTTTGAGAATGAACGCAGAAGAAGAAGAAGAAGAATGGGATATTAGTGTTATTATCGCCCGTCTATTTTAGTGCAAGTATCGCCCGTGTATTTTAGTGCTAGTATCGCCCGTGTATTTTAGTGTTAGTATCGCCAGTGCATTTTATTGTTAGTATCGCAAGTGTATTTTAGTGTTAGTATCTCCCGTGTATTTTAGTGTTAGTATCGCCCGTGTATTTTAGTGTTAGTATCGCTTGTGTATTTGTGGGTTTTGGGGATGAAATTAAATGAAGGGACAAGTGTTGCAGAAGCCATGCTAAAGTCGGATTGGTCCAGCCAAGCTAGGTTGTCTACCATGACACAGCTCATTCCGTTCCTCGGACAACAAATTGATCATCTGCGGGAATTTGAGAACGGGCACAGAAGAACAACTTGAAAAAGTACATACATTCTCCTATCTAAGAAGCAAATTAACACTCCACGGTGATGTCATGCCAGAAATTACAACTCGCATTAACCTAGCATCAAGTGCATTTAACAGACTGTCTAATATCTGGAAGTCAAAGTCAATCAGCACACGCACGAAAATGCGCTTATTTAATTCCTGCGTTATTCCGGTGCTATCATATGGATGTGAGAGCTGGAAAAGCTCTTTATCTTCAGAAAAGAAATTACTGAATTTTGAGAACAAATGTCTTCGTAGGATAACTAACACCCATTGGAGTGAATTCACATCGAATGATAAAATCAGAGATGAGACACATCAAAAATTCATCACAGATGTTATCAGAAACGCCGTACGTCCTACATCGGGCATGTCCTACGCGCATACACCAACACAATACACCACCAATCTCTTGAATGGATACATAAAGGCAAAATAGCAAGGGTAGACCAAAAGTAACACTCAGAAGAGCAATACTTAGAGAAAGTAAAACAACCAATATTCATACTATTCAAGAACTGCACAGAATAGCTTTGAACAAACAGAATCGGAGAGATCGGACCTCTGCCCTAATATAGCGCAAAAGGAAAATGAATGAACAGAAGAACAAGTGGTAATATTATTTTCGATCAGGAATACTGTTCACGAGTCGTCTGAATGTTGACGGTTCGGGATAATGCAAATTTTAAAAGCAACATCATCTGCTATCTCCAGCTATAATCTGTTCGATTATGTATTATAAAGGTAATATCGTGACTGATAAGCAGTGTATGCGATTATGAAGCAGTGGTAGAAGTGGAGGCTGTATTGTTGATAGTAGTGACGATAGTGGTTGCTACTTGGTGATTGAGACCTAGCGGTTCGAAACGCTGAAAATGTCTTGTGTATTGTAATTTTCATGCTTTCTTGTTTACACCTCATAACCCCTCAGTTATAGTCCGTCGTGTTCAAGTGAAACTTTCAAAAACCCGTGTTCTAAGTAAGTACTATTTTTGCTATGTTTCCCAGCAGCACTACCTTATATTAATAGTAGTAGTAGTAGTAGTAGTAGTAGTAGTGGTAGTAGCAGTAGCAGCAGCAGTAGAGTAGTAGTAGTATTAGTAGCAGAAACAGTAAGTACTATTTTTGCTATGTTTCCCAGCAGCACTACCTTATATTAATAGTAGTAGTAGTAGTAGTAGTAGTAGTACTAGTAGCAGTAGCAGTAGCAGTAGTAGTAGTAGTAGTAGTAGTATTAGTAGCAGAAACAGTAGTAGTAGTAGTACTAGTAGCAGTAGTAGTAGTACTAGTAGCAGTAGTAGTAATCGTAGTCATAGTAGTAGCAGTAGAGATGATGGTAGTATTCGTAGTAGGGGTGGTGGTAGTTGTAGAATTAGCAATATTAATAACAGTAATAGTGGTGGTAGTAGTAATAATAACAGTAACAGTGGTGGTAGTAGTAATAGTAAGTATGGTGACATTTTTCATAGTACTTGTGATAATGATAGTATCAGCAGTAATAATACCAGTAGTCATAGTAGCAGTAATTTGGCAGGACTAGCGACTGCCTAAAACAAATATATTATGGAACACTCAAGTCAGGAATTCGAAAAGCTGGTGGACAGAAAAAGTGTTTCAAAATCACGCTGAAGCATCACAGAAACATCTTAAAATTGACGTAGGCTTTTGGAAGAGCCTAGATCAATATAGAACAGCATGGCGTTACAGCGCTAGAACGGGAGCACTAGCGGCGGAAGAGACCAGGCAAGATACTGCAATACCGAAGCAGGCACGTAGAAAAGAAAAAACATCTCATCGTTACATAGATACCATCTACAGTTGTCAATTCATTAGAACATTTTGTGTGCGCAATGGAGTTGTTAGTTATTTAAAAACGAACTAATAACTTTATTATTCTTTTATTACTTATTGTTATTATTATTATCGTTGAGTTTTTTGGTCATCGTCAATTACGAAGGACGGACATCATCATCATCAATTGTGGCGTCTGTTGAGCAGCAGCAGCAATATTAGTTGTAGGAGTAGTAGTAATAGTAGTCATGGAAGTAGTAGCGGTAGCAGTTGTAGCGTTAGTAGTTATAACAACAGTTTTGAGAGTAATAGTTGTATTAGCAAGTGAAGATACGGCAGCAAGAGTAGTAGTAATAACAGTAGCTGTAGCGGCAGCTATAGTATTAATATTAAGATTAATAGCAGTAGTAGTTCTTGTATTAGAAGTAGTAGTTTTAGTGGTAGTGCTAGTAGTAATAGTAGTAGATGCGACTGTAATAATATTAGTAGTAGTAGTAGTAGTAGTAGTAGCGGTGTTAGTAGTAGTAGTAGTAGTTGTAGTAGTAGTAGTAGTAGTAGCAGTAGAAGTAGTAGCGACTGTAGTAGCGGTAGTAGTAGTAGTATTAGTAGTAGTAGTAGTAGTAGTAGTAGTAGCAAATGTAGTAATATTAGTAGTCGAAGTAGTAGTAGTAGCGACTGTAGTAGTAGTAGTAGTAGTAGCAGCAGCAGTAGCAGCAGCAGAAGTAATATTGGTAATAGTAGCAGTATTAGTAGTAGTGGTAGTAGTAGCAGCAGCAGTAGTAGCAGTAGAATTAGTAGGGACTGTAGTAGTGGTATTAGTAGTAGTAGTATCAGTAGTAGTAGTTGTAGTAGCAGTAGTAGTAGTAGTAGTAATAGTAGTAGTAGTATCAGCAGTAGTAGTAGCAGTAGAAGTAGTAGCGACTGTATTAGCGGTAGTAGTAGTAGTAGCAGTAGTAGTAGTAGTAGTAGTAGTAGTAGTAGTAGTAGCAGTAGTAGTAGTAGTAGTAGTAGTAGTATCAGTATCAGCAGTAGTAGTAGTAGTAGTAGCAGTAGCAGTAGTAGTAGTATCAGTATCAGTAGTAGTAGTAGTAGCAGTAGTAGTAGTAGTAGTAGTAGTAGCAGTAGTAGTAGTAGTAGTAGTAGTATCAGTATCAGCAGTAGTAGTAGTAGTAGTAGTAGTAGCAGTAGCAGTAGTAGTAGTATCAGTATCAGTAGTAGTAGTAGTAGTAGTAGTAGTATCAGTAGCAGTTGTAGTAGTAGTATCAGTAGCAGTAGCAGTAGTAGTAGTATCAGTAGCAGTAGTAGTAGTAGTAGTAGTAGTAGTAGTAGCAGTAGTAGTAGTAGTAGTAGTAGTATCAGTATCAGCAGTAGTAGTAGTAGCAGTAGCAGTAGTAGTAGTATCAGTAGCAGTAGTAGTAGTAGTAGTATCAGTATCAGCAGTAGTAGTAGTAGTAGCAGTAGTAGTAGTAGTAGTAGTAGCAGTAGTAGTAGTAGTAGTAGTAGTAGTAGTAGTATCAGTATCAGCAGTAGTAGTAGTAGTAGTAGTAGTAGCAGTAGTAGTAGTATAAGTAGCAGTAGTAGTAGTAGATTTAGAAGTAACTACTCCATGTATTACATACACAAGAAATCATGCACTGCTGATCATGAAAGGAAGAACAGAATACACGTTACAGATTTCACAGAAGAAAAGCGTCAGCACATATGGACGAGCAAACACAATCAAATTAGACGACCCATTCAATGTTGAGGCTAATATTAATATCATCACGTGTTGGAAGGTTTCAGTGCCACAAGGACCAATTTGATGAACTTGAAAACATGAATAACACATAAATATAAACAAAGCTTCTTGAGATGTGACGTGGGTGAATAAATAATATAATATAGACACATCGAGGATGTAAATAATCGTACAAATAGCAAACCGTAACACGCAAACAATCCCAAAGGTGTAGGCTATATCATAGCATGCAGGCAATAGTTTAAATATCACTTCATAATGATAAATAACCGTGCAAATAGCATACCACAATTGGCAATAACCGTACAAATAGCATACCACAATATGCGAATAATCGTGCAAATAGCTCACCAGAGCATGAAAAGAATTGTACAAATAGCGCATCATAATAAATAATAGCTTAAATATTATATCATTTCATCCAATGATCGGACATATCGCAACACAATCTTTCATTACATTACACAATCATTCATTACATCACACAATCCTTCATTACATCACACATTCATTCAATTATCATTTGTAAATATGTTTTATCATAAGTCATTGACAGAACACAATTTATAATCTTTGATACATGAGTAGTCGGCACGGGAAAATGTTTGCAAGGTCAATGACGTGTGCGGTCAGAATGTTGATTATTGGCCATATACGGTATTCATTATGTGCCCAAGCTGGTCAATGACATGTGCGGCCAGAATGCGGATTACTGGCCATCTAGGAACTCATGGTCGGGAACATAACTAACTGAAATTCAAAAATAGGTGTAACAATTGGTCATCTTCACGTTATAACAAATGGTCATCATCACGTTGTAACAAATGGCCATCATCAAGTTGTAACAAATGGTCATCGTCACTTGTGATGGACGAATAGCAGCAATTTTTAAAATATGCTAAATAATTTAATTAGTTAGTCGTCGGATTATCATCAGGGCAAACTGGACACGTGCATAGATGCATCGATCTCTCCCTGATTGTAACCGCCAATACACTTCTGTGGACAGTACCAGTTCTATGCTGATTGACCATCGTTCTTCTGTGACCTCCAAAATGTTCACTTCTAGCAACACCGCATTTCAATCCCTGATCTTTAATCCTGACTATTGAAAAGAAATCATCATACACACTGTCCCAATTACCCCAATTTCACACTGATATATGTCTTAAGGAGTTAAAAACATAAAGCCCAACCCATTGCCCCATTTCCCTGCGCCACAATCGCGCATGACGCCAATTGATCTGCTCTTTCATTGCCTCGAACACCCACAAGTACCAGCACGAAAATAAATCTAACCACTTTCAACCTTGCCTTTCTCAAGACCGCAATCCACTGTTCGCGAAAGAGACCCACTTGTACCTTACTAATAATACTTATAGAGTCACTCAAGATGTAGACATGCGTTACCTTCTTCTTCTTGATTAAAAGCAGGTTTCACAGCACGTGGGGCATTCCCATAAGTGCTCCGCCCTCTGTTCCAGCAGCCATTCAAGTGTATGAAGACTCAAAGTCCCAGTCAGGTGTTGATTGTGTGATCTTCAGGACTTTCCAAAAGGTTTACTTTTCCTGTCCTCAACTCTATATACATCCATTTCTAACATTATCTGTATGTGTACGTTCTCAGCCTTATTGACATCATCTTCATCCTGAAATGACTTTATTACTGCCGTCAATCGCCACATTGCCTGTCAATAAGTCGGCTCTCTCGTTTCCTCTGACCCAAGCATGACCAGGGCAGTATACCCATGTAATGCTCTGGACAGTGTAGTTGTTCAATAAGTCCCACCATCGTTTTCCAAGCATAAACTTTTCTATCTGTCGCATCATGCTTTGGGAGTCTGTATTACCGAGTGTGTTGATGTATCAGTTATCAATCAATCAAGTGCTGCTGTAACTCCCTCTATCTCCATCCTCATGCTCGATGTGACAGTGGAATATGCTGACGATTTCTCAACCAAATTCACGCCGTTTCCGTAAGCAACAAAACACTAATCATATATAATATAAAACACAAGGTATATAATTATGTCTTGTGGTTTCGAGTGTAGCTGTCCATTTTCGTCACGTTTTATGTAGTTGTATTATTACTTTAGTCAGTGATTTCTTCTCAGTGTCTACCTCCACCCATTTACTGCCCTTTCCTATTTCTTCAAATTCATACTCGTCGCAGTGTGTCTTCCACCTCTGCAATCCATGATCTGCCACGCTTGATTCGTTTTTCCTTTGACTCATCTAGACTAGTTTAATGGAAGGTGGTTGTATTTTGTCACTTTAAGGTACGACCTAACTAGTGCTACCTGATGTCACACTCTATTGCTGGGGAGAACAAGCAGAAATATCATAGCAGAGATGGGTGTATCTCTAGTACATCCCCGTACCGCTCTCATTGCCTTATTTTGGACCTTTCCCAATCTATCTACTAGTGTCTGTGATAGTGTTACCTTCTGTTTGTCTTCCCATTCAAATACCCTGTTTCACCGTCATAATCTCCATGGTCGTACTTCTCGTAGTAACAGCAAAGGCCACACTCTCCTCCCTGATTGTTTTGCCTGCGCACTGAGCTGTGAAGGCCCAAGCACTGCGAAAGTGAGTGTCTAATCACAGATCCGTCAGTGTATATAATCACAAATTATAGTCGAAGAACACTTCATGCGTCTCATGATCCGACTGGAGATAGGGAAGGTGTCGGCGTAGAGCATGACGAACAGCAACACTATGCGGGTGAAATGTAAGAACAAGTTTGACCTTGACAGAGGTAGAAGACATCTGAGTCTTAGAGAGGGTATCCTGGTGGAAGAGGCTGCACACCCAAGACAGAACAGACTGAAGAACTCTGTCGGTGTATAAGAGGCAACGGAAGAAGTCCTGAAAGAAGTCTTCGACTGTTTGCTCATTTTATAAAATTGACAGAACTTATGAAGCTTTTCATTACTTCTTGTAACTCATGAGGTAGAGTCTTCGCTGCTAATATTTGTCAATGAATCATACAGTTGGTTCCGATAGCTTTAGTGACTCATTCAGTATTAGACTTTGAAATCCAGGTCGATATCCTAGCATATCTGGAGCAGTATCTGTGAAAACACGCAAACCTTTTCCCCCAAGAGATCTTATGCTCTTTCAGAAATGAAACCACTGTGTCAAATACATCACGTGTAGTTGCTGTCGTTTCAAGAGGTTTGTAAAAAATATAAACTCATTTTTAGAGTGGCCATCATTAATATACTCACGTAAAACAGTAACAGTGAACAGGTTGAAACGTCTGTAGATTCATCAAGCTGAACACCAAATATTGAAGTGGAGCAGATTTAATTTCCTAGATTACCTGTTCAAGAATTTCAGCAGACATGTCATCTATTCTTCTGCGGACAGTGTCATTAGATAAGTAAATTGATCTCATTTTCTTAACAAATTCTTCTCCGATCATAACTGTAGGTAGTACTATTACATTGATTTGTACATACCTGGTATCATCACAAGGCGGTAATATCGTCATCGATTGGCAGTAAAGAAGTCCTGTTGGATAAATGACGCTGGACGTCCATGAGTTCGTGAAAGCTTCGGGATGCATTGTAAAGAGATAAATGTTCCTTTGTTAACGACCGATGACATAGAGCTATTAGTTATTTAGCTGATGCCTTTTAAAAAACTAAATATATTATATTAACAGCTTCAAGAAAAAAACACAATTCACATCAATTTTAAAGTGAAGATATTTTATATTACTACATTTATTGAATTATGACAAAAATACATTTGTAATTAAAATTGTGTACATTTTCACTGACTTCAAAAATGTGAAGTGACTGATATGTATGTACTTGTTATTGTCGATCTGAAAATTCTGTCCGCAGATTAAAAAGAAAGATTTTCTGAGTTAAAGCACATTGATTTTCCAACCTGGATGATGCAGTTGTATGTTAGTAGCTTTGTCAGATGTTTCGGTGAAGTAACAAGAAATACTCTCAGAAATACAAAATGATGAGTCAGTTAAAACTTTATATTCATTATAGACGGAACAATAACATGGATTTGTGAGGAAACAGAATTAAAATACCCATATTCAACCAACTTTACAAGAGAGCTATTGTGACCGTTTCCATCTTCATATTTAGCTGAATGTGGATTTAGTACCGTATAAGATTTGTTACTGCAGAAAAAAAATCGATTGGACATCACAGAACGGGCAGACGAGACTGAATCTGACTACACTGGAGCCCAATATAAAATAGCTCTGTAACAAACATCAAGCACAATGGTCTCATTAAATCTAGTACACTCCTATAGAAGTCACCTCACATTATTCTGTTCTTGCGTTTGTGTTGTCTGTTATATTTTTAAAATTTACTTGCTGTCTTTTATTCATGATTTCCTAGTGATTTCTTCCTAAAGCCCACGTCTTGTCTCTTCAACACGGCGGTTTTTTTCCCGTTAATTAAGTAATCTCCCTTTGGTTTTAGTGATTTTCGTTGCTAATGACGCTATTTTGTGTGTAAGAAATCATGCTGGTTTCTATGCTTTTACGTAGCACCAACAACATGTTGCCACTAACATACAAACACAATATGCACTGGAAAACTGTAGTAATATCATACAACATAAGTAGATCTGTAATTGTGTACAGTTGCATTGCGGCACGTGTTATAGTTTTTTAGATTTTGTAGTGAAAAGTGTGCTTAGACAGTAAGACTTGTGAAACTCTAGAAATCCATGTATGGTCTGTTTCTAATCTTGAGTGCAGATTCCAAACTCCACCACAGAATTTCTTGAATTTTTGTATATATATTCTAGATATATAACATCAATGAAATAATGAAAGAAAAAGTTGTCTGAAGGAATAATATAGAAACATGACAGAAAGTCATGCATACATCAAAATGCTATGTTAACAGGGCCGTACATATGATTACCATAAGGAGGGGGGTTTTAACGTAAAATATTTTTAAAAATCTTTCACGCATTAAATTACACTGTTTGATGAGCAATTTAAGGCCCTTTTTGTTAGGAATCACTGAGGAAGTCGTTTTAAATAACAATTTTGCTATTTTCGAAGCACTAAAAGCCATGTTCAGAGTTGATAAGAGAAGGATGTAAACACCACAAACCCCACC
Organism: Meghimatium bilineatum; assembly: GCA_034231615.1. Classification (NCBI taxonomy): domain Eukaryota; kingdom Metazoa; phylum Mollusca; class Gastropoda; order Stylommatophora; family Philomycidae; genus Meghimatium; species Meghimatium bilineatum. The sequence goes on along the minus strand of CM067308.1, from coordinate 51,490,749 downwards.
CTTATCCACGGGTCTGTGAGTTAGTGGGAGTATTAAATATCTAGCAGTACCAGGTATAGTGTATTCATGTTATTAAATGTGTAAACAAAGACAAAAGCGGAATTTTATGAAGATATATTCCATATTTGTACATGTCTTGTATTTGTAGATATTTGTTGTTATTATTAGTTTTGTATGTAAATCCGTTTTCCGTGAACAGGCAATGGTAAAACATTTTCATACTTCTATATCCAGTAATCCATCATATTATTCATCTTGTTCTATATCCAGTAATCCATCATAGTATTCATCTTGTTCTATATCCAGTAATCCATCATAGTATTCATCTTGTTCTATATCCAGTAATCCATCATAGTATTCATCTTGTTCTATATCCAGTAATCCATCATAGTATTCATCTTGTTCTATATCCAGTAATCCATCATAGTATTCATCTTGTTCTATATCCAGTAATCCATCATAGTAAACTAGCATGGTTCGGACATGTATGCAGGCACGATTCCTTGTCAAAAACAATACTGCAGGGAACTGTCGAGGGTGGAAGAAGCAGAGGAGGTCAAATAAAGACATGGACAGACAACATCAAGGAATGGACAGGGCTAGATGATTCCACACTTATCCGCATCGCTGAGGATAGAATTCGCTGGAGGACTCTGTGTGCTGAAGCTTCCAATTTGGTACCCCTGCGACCCTGAAGGGTTATGGGTTTTATTGATTGATTGAATCCATCATAGTATTCATATTGTTCTATATTCACTAATCCATCATAATATTCATCTTGTTCTATATCCAGTAATCCATCATAATATTCATCTTGTTCTATATTCACTAATCCATCATAATATTCATCTTGTTCTATATTCACTAATCCATCATAATATTCATCTTGTTCTATATTCACTAATCCATCATAATATTCATCTTGTTCTATATCCAGTAATCCATCATAGTATTCATCTTGTTCTATATCCAGTAATCCATCATAATATTCATCTTGTTCTATATCCAGTAATCCATCATAATATTCATCTTGTTCTATATCCAGTAATCCATCATAATATTCATCTTGTTCTATATCCACTAATCCATCATAATATTCATCTTGTTCTATATTCACTAATCCATCATAATATTCATCTTGTTCTATATTCACTAATCCATCATAATATTCATCTTGTTCTATATTCACTAATCCATCATAATATTCATCTTGTTCTATATCCAGTAATCCATCATAATATTCATCTTGTTCTATATCCAGTAATCCATCATAATATTCATCTTGTTCTATATCCACTAATCCATCATAATATTCATCTTGTTCTATATCCAGTAATCCATCATAATATTCATCTTGTTCTATATCCAGTAATCCATCATAATATTCATCTTGTTCTATATCCAGTAATCCATCATAATATTCATCTTGTTCTATATCCAGTAATCTATCATAATATTCATCTTGTTCTATATTCACTAATCCATCATAATATTCATCTTGTTCTATATCCAGTAATCCATCATAATATTCATCTTGTTCTATATTAACTAATCCATCATAATATTCATCTTGTTCTATATCCAGTAATCCATCATAATATTCATCTTGTTCTATATCCAGTAATCTATCATAATATTCATCTTGTTCTATATTCACTAATCCATCATAATATTCATCTTGTTCTATATTCACTAATCCATCATAATATTCATCTTGTTCTATATTCACTAATCCATCATAATATTCATCTTGTTCTATATCCAGTAATCCATCATAATATTCATCTTGTTCTATATCCAGTAATCCATCATAATATTCATCTTGTTCTATATCCACTAATCCATCATAATATTCATCTTGTTCTATATCCAGTAATCCATCATAGTATTCATCTTGTTCTATATCCAGTAATCCATCATAATATTCATCTTGTTCTATATCCACTAATCCATCATAATATTCATCTTGTTCTATATCCAGTAATTCATCATAATATTCTTCTTGTTCTATATTCACTAATCCATCATAATATTCATCTTGTTCTATATTCACTAATCCATCATAATATTCATCTTGTTCTATATCCAGTAATCCATCATAATATTCATCTTGTTCTATATCCAGTAATCCATCATAATATTCATCTTGTTCTATATCCACTAATCCATCATAATATTCATCTTGTTCTATATCCAGTAATCCATCATAATATACATCTTGTTCTATATCCAGTAATCCATCATAGTATTCATCTTGTTCTATATTCACTAATCCATCATAATATTCATCTTGTTCTATATTCACTAATCCATCATAATATTCATCTTGTTCTATATTCACTAATCCATCATAATATTCATCTTGTTCTATATCCAGTAATCCATCATAATATTCATCTTATTCTATATCCACTAATCCATCATAATATTCATCTTGTTCTATATCCACTAATCCATCATAATATTCATCTTGTTCTATATCCACTAATCCATCATAATATTCATCTTGTTCTATATCCAGTAATCCATCATAATATTCATCTTGTTTTATATCCAGTAATCCATCATAATATTCATCTTGTTCTATATTCACTAATCCATCATAATATTCATCTTGTTCTATATTCACTAATCCATCATAATATTCATCTTGTTCTATATCCAGTAATCCATCATAATATTCATCTTATTCTATATCCAGTAATCCATCATAATATTCATCTTGTTCTATATCCAGTAATCCATCATAATATTCATCTTGTTCTATATCCAGTAATCCATCATAATATTCATCTTTTTCTATATTCACTAATCCATCATAATATTCATCTTGTTCTATATCCAGTAATCCATCATAATATTCATCTTATTCTATATCCAGTAATCCATCATAATATTCATCTTGTTCTATATCCAGTAATCCATCATAATATTCATCTTGTTCTATATCCAGTAATCCATCATAATATTCATCTTGTTCTATATTCACTAATCCATCATAATATTCATCTTGTTCTATATTCACTAATCCATCATAATATTCATCTTGTTCTATATACAGTAATCCATCATAATATTCATCTTGTTCTATATCCAGTAATCCATCATAATATTCATCTTGTTCTATATTCACTAATCCATCATAATATTCATCTTGTTCTATATCCAGTAATCCATCATAGTATTCATCTTGTTCTATATCCAGTAATCCATCATAATATTCATCTTGTTCTATGTTCCAGGAACCTTTTCCTCCAAAATAACTTATTTTATGTGTAAGTCTTCATGTAAATCACATTGATACGTCTTTGCCTCCATGAAAGATTCTTAGGACATGTTTATATTATTGTATTTTAAATGTTGATATTGTCTTCTCCTGTGCGAATAGATGATTCATATGCAATGAGTTTTGTAATGCCATTACTAAGCACTTTCAATGGAACAATATTCTATGTTATTTTGTTAATTTATCTTTGACTATTGAAGTTGGCTGGCAGTTCATGGTTGTTCTTTGGCAATGACTATTGCAAGTATTAGGTCACCTCTGGATTTTAATATTTCTTTTCCTCTTTTGTTTTGAGAAGAAGATTTCGAGTCTTGCTTTGATCCGTGACGTATATATTTATATGTTCAAGATACGTGGGTCTTCTTGATATTTGTACTGCATGTCCCCTTTCTGAAATCTCATGCCATCTGATAGCAGGAACATATTATATAGATGGTGAAAAGATGGAGTTTGTAGGAGATAGAGGTGTGTCATAAATTGTCATTGAAATTTGTACAGAGATTGTGATGTTGTGTTGGGGGGGGGGAGGGGGACAACATTGAAATGAATACAATGTCTGATGAGAACACCAATACTGATAACACAAAGAAGCTAAAGAAACAAAGTAGTACCGACTTACAGAAACACTAAATACATAGGTACATAAAAAAGTAACACAATCACTTATGAAATGTGGAAGAGTGTAACGTAAAAATTGAGTAGGTTGTTACATAAGACATTAACAACATTTAACAGAAACAAATGAAACATAATATGATTAATGTAAATCGATTTTATTAATTACAATTACCAAACATCAAGCATTTTTTATCACATTTCACACAATCAAGATGCAATATAATTATTAAGGACACAAAGCACAAGCTTAAAAGGTGAATTATCTTGGCACCTTCTTAATATCAGAAGGTAGATGCTCAAATGAGATAAAGTTTCGAACAGCACAAAACAAATAAACTTTACCACAAAATATGAATCATTTTATGCATTACAACACTATCAATGCGGATTCGATTGTTGAGATTTTATATCGAACCAATTCATTTTCATGTATGTGAAGCATAGACTGTAGACAAAAATTTCAACCCATAGGTTTATAGAGATGTGGTTTCTGAGAAGAATGATGAAAATACCATGGACAGCTAAGAAATTTAATGCAGAGTTTCTCATTGATGCTGGGATACATCACCTCAAAAATTAGGCGCAGATAGTCAATGTTTCTAGGGCATGTGCTAAAAAGAACACAGCTAGAACACTTAATAACTACTGGAAATAGCAAGGGCAGAAGAAACAGGGGATGACTAGATAGACTTGTATTGCCAATTTGCACCATATTGTTTCAAAGTATGTGTTATATGGCAGCTTTCTTGTTCTGTTTGTATGTTTTCCATTATTTGTGCATCTATTCTGTCAGCAACTTCCTCTAGTAATGTATGGTGTTTCTGGACAATGCCTAATAAAATGTGTAGATAAGGAGGAGCAACTTCATCAATTTCAATATTCAAAATTGGAACATGTAAGCAATTATAATAAAAAGAGGCATGTGTTATATCACCATTACAATGTATAATGAAATTATCATGACATTCTTGCATTAATGAAAGACATCTGGCTTTTGTACTTTCACACGGTACATGCATGTCTGAATATGATTGAGGCACCATAGGCATGGGTATGTTCCCCTTCCACCCGACAATCCATAAACCTTTCTTAAGAAATCATAATCACGAAAAAAAGAAAACTACAACTTTCTTACCCTCCCATTCTAAATATGTTAGTGCTTCTATTCTAGCTTTCATGTGATGCACTAATGCATTTGCATTGTTGTATGCGTCTTTGATTTTTACACTAATGTATGTGCATTTTTGTATATGTCTTTGATTTTTGCTATTGCTATTAGGATTGTATTATGTTTTGAGTTAGGCTTTGCTAGGTTTGCAATCTGCATTGTTATTTTGAAACTTCCTTTGCCATGATCACCACCCACTTGAACCCACAACTGATTCTCTGGAATGTATCCATTATGCCTAGTAAACAAACCCTCCCTACTATAATCACACAGAAGAGCACTAACATATAAATCTAAATTATTAATGTAAGGCCAATGGTGCCTTCTTTGTCAGTCCCTTATCACTTTCAAATTCTTTCATTTAAACATTCACCCAGTCTCTTGTAATTTCGTTTGCACATTGCCTTTGTGATCTTTCGTGTGGCATCTCAACACCATATTGTTTAAGAAAAGATCTATGTTTTCTTTCTTGTCTCCAGGAAAGTCCTAGTGATTCTTTCAATGAGAAAGCTGATTTTGTGCGTATACTTACTTTTAAATGGGCAGTTTTACTTATGTTAACAAGAGACTTTTTGGTTAGTCCTTTAAGTTCATGTGCCTGTTGAACTTCTAAAGACTCAGTGGATGTGCCTGATATACGTTCTCTAACTGCTTGAATACATTTTGATCTCATTCTTCTCATTGGAGATTTCATTTCGTGTGATTCTTTCCTGTGATTTATAATTTTATCTAATGTAATAGGCTGACCAGCAGTTTTGTAAGTAATTATGTTTTTAGTGTGTGCTGTGTTCAGTTTTCTCTTAACAAATTTTGTAAACAGCTTTTCATCAACTAAAGAAAGTGGTAGTGTAAGTGACTTAAAATGCATATTATGAAGTTTGTTGATGTTTTGCATTGGGGATGTTGATGTACTTGTCAAGTTTACATATGAACTTACTATGTTTGATAGCCATGGACTGCCAGAAAAACTAATGTAGAGGTGTTAAAAGAGTTAAATGCGAAACTGACCTTAATCAACAATATAAGAAAAAGGCAATCTTCTTTTTTTGGCCACTTCATGAGACAGGCAGGGTTAGAGAACATAATTACAACAGGCAAGATTGAAGGCACCAGAGACAGAGGGCGACAAAGTGAGAAAATATTAGACAGTTTGACAACCTGGCACGGCAAAGAAACAACAACGACTTTGATACATAATACTGTGGACAGAGAGATGTGGAGAGCCTACGCCACCCAGCACGGCACCTGATGATGATGATGTTTGAATATTGTTCCTCAGACACAGCAACCTCATCTTGTAAGGAAATGTTAGATTGATTGGGATGCTTTGAGATTACAAATGTCTGCATTCATTTCATTTGTGGGTCTAGTACTCCAATGTTTCATGCTACCAAGACATTTCACTGAATAATGCAAACACACATGACACACACTTTAATACAAAAATCAGGATTAAAATCACACCAAACATTTCTAGATCTATCTCCAATTTGTTGTGTTATCTTTAGTGATTGCTCTGAATATGTGGTATTAATGTGTTGAAATTTATATAAACATTTAATGCACATACTTATAGAATATTTATGGGGCATATCATTATTCACATTCATACCAAAAATAAAGAAAATATCATTAGCATATTGCGTACATAGGACTGGTTTCTTGTGGTTATATTTTTGTTTTTTGGTTACTAATTTCTCTCCACATGTCCTGCATAAGTCTTGAATGTGTGCAATGTGTTTCTCCAAAGTGTGTGCCATCATTATGTAATGTGCAATGGGTGAAGGTAATAATTCTTTGAATTTAAATCAAACAATACTTTCAAACTAACAGCAGGAAATGAGTATTACAGAAGACGAACCTGCAATAGAAACAAAAGAATCATTTGTTAGTACTAGACTACAAATATTTTTCAATTGTTATGATGTCAGTGTTGTTTCTCTAAATCCCCATACTCTATAAATGATTTGAAAAGCCACTTCATTTTTATCATGTAGAATGTAGAATAATTCCTCCAGAAATGTGTACCTAGAAGATTTACTCTCAACAGCATGCAACATTTTGAGAAGCACTCCACTGAGATGTAATACATCCTACACTGTGTTCTGTATTCCATATTTTCAAAATATGCAAAATGTGAATCACAAGCTTCAATTATCCTACTAAGCATCCTTTTATTGTCACAGATGTCCACAGCATGAAATATGTTTGTGATAGTTTGGACAGCCAAGTTGACAATTATCACCTTCCAAGTACCTTTTTCCAATTACAAATGCTTAACTGTGATGTTTAATATATTCTGGAATATCTCAATATGTCACATCCAAAACAGGGCTTGATTTTCAGCAAATCAAATGCTTTACTAGTTTATATTGGGGCACCAGGATAGAGTGCTTGGATAACGAGCATGGCTGTAGGTAAATTGGAAAGTTATGTACAGTTAAATGTTGTATAATTACTGTATTGATAATTGTACAGTGAAAACATTAAGACATGCATGTAAATGGTGTGGGTACATAAATGAAATATTTATATGAAACTGTGTGAATTAATTACGCATTTATAGGTATACCAACATTAATCAAGGTAGAAATCCGTATAGGTGCTCCTTACGTATATTCTTGTCCATATGTGGTCTCATATTCCTTAAATATTCCTAAATAATATGATAGTTATCCCCATATCATATTATATCCAAAGGCTATTGCCGTTAAAAACATAAATAGGTCAATAGGTCATACTGTGTTATATTCGTGACACAATGAATATTCAATCACCAAGCTGCTGTCGATGTTTTAATTTAATATAGGTATGTTGATGTTTCATTTCTACAAATATGTCAATCTTCTCGGCTATGTACATCATAAACACATTTTAAAATGTTATTCAGTATTAAAATTCATACTTACAAGCACAAAGAATGAATGATAAATGCAATTTTTGATTTTAGAGGCATGATATTGGGTTGTTGAACAATGTTTGAATGTACAAGCAAGCCGGAATGAAACAGTAACAGGAATAAAGGCAATGAATTATGTATTTCCATATCATCATCAACAAGAAAAATAATTATTATAGGTTTAATATCATTTTAATGTTATAAAAACGTGCACTATAAGAGTTCCTGTGGTGATTATGTAAACAAACAGCCTTTTTAAGTGCACCCACCTCGTCTTGCGGGAAGTTAATTTATGAATTACACAAAAATTGCTAGTGGGTGTGTTACATTATATTAATTAACAATAATTTCATTCTCACACCTTCCATACATTAGCCAAATAATATTATGATATGTTAATGAGTATAAAATAACAATTTTTGAATACAAACATAAATTATTGGACGGTTTAAATACAATTTACTTACCACGTTATGTCGATTCACGTACTCAAGAAAATGGCGGGAAGAAAAGAAGGCAGGATGCGTAAATTATACCTGATTGCGCATGCGTGATATGACGGCCTTAAAAATCACTAAATAAGACACGACATTGAGAAAAAAACACCGTGTCAACAAGTTGTAATCAAGCTTTTTAAGGAATAAATTACATTTGTGAATATCAAAAAAAATTGTAATGTTACATTGGGGTGGGCATCAGATTTTTATTTTAGAAGTACTTTGGTGGGGCATGGTACAAAAAGGTTGGGAAACACTGGTCTAGTCCGTCTAACCGTATTGGCTACCTCCCTTTGCTTATTCCTAATAATCTGATTATTTCCCTTGAACTTTTTCCAATTCCGCTTTACACACGAGGACAGGACACAACATAATAAACATTCACTTGGATGAACTGGGCCGGTTCTATCAGATATGTGTTCATGTGTGCAGGAAACACAGCGGAACATGTCGTGCAAGACTGCATTTCATTCGATTGGGAGGGAGGAGAGCTGGCCAACAGAGACAGATACCCACATAAGGATGTGTGGGAGAGCTGAGAAGCTTACAAATCCAGCAGCATTTAAGTAAACCGGATTTGCTTTGTAGAGTTAACCTGTTTAGGAGTTTTGTTGAGCTTTCAAATACAGCAACACTTATAAAATAAACCAGATTTTCTGTGTAGACATTTTACACCGGGCTTGTTCTGTAGACATTTTACACCGGGCTTGTTCTGTAGACATTTTACACCGGGCTTGTTCTGTAGACATTTTACACCGGGCTTGTTCTGTAGACATTTTACACCGGGGTTGTTCTGTAGACATTTTACACCGGGCTTCTAGTGTAGATATGTTTAACTGTATGGGAGCCTTCATGAGGTTTCAAATACAGAAATATTTATTAAGGAAACCGGACTTGTTGTGTAGATATAATTAACTGTGAACGAAAAGAAGAAATAAGAAGATAACAGAATACTATGAAAAAGTGAGCCCACATATTTGTGTTGTCTTTCAGGTAAAGGAATTATTATTACTGTACAGCTGAGTATATCGCTACTGGAAACTAGAAACGAATTGGCAAAACAATGAAATATCAATAACCACATGAATATTGCACAACTGAAATATCTATAACCACGCATTGAAACAAACTATTAAGTGTAGTACAGTGTAAATTATATTTTGTTTTTCAGACTTGAAAAAGCAACAATCAAAATGGCGTTTGGTCGAGCAAGGAACAGGCAGTTCTTCATACTAACTATGCTTATTTCTATAACATATTCTATCATAACATTAGGTTTTCTGCAGATGATCAGACAGGTAAGACTGTTCGTGTAATGCGCCAGAAAATGATATTCTTATTCCTGTGTTTCCGAGAAGTTTATATGTACATTCATCTCTTTATCGCATCTCTTTAATTCTCTTCTTGGAATTCGCTGCTGCGAAGGACATCACACGAAGAAAGATGCACAGTAGGAGACCCAATAAAACTACTAACTGGTCTAGTAACTAATACTCAAGTCGAGTAGATGGCTTCTTCAAAATGCTTTGCATTTAACCGAAAGTCTCCTGGGTATGGAAGAAAGCTCAGAGAAACAACCCCTCTATATGGGAAGTAAAACCAAACGCTGATAAATCCTGGGGATATATATAAATACAAACAACACACATTTACCTACGTTTGTTCAACGTGACTATAGATGTTTGTTGTTTTAAATGCATCTCATTAAACGCTGAAACTAGACACCATGACGTCATCTCAGTCAGCAATGAAACTAGATACTAATATCTACCTAGTCCGCATGACTGCGCTTGTCCTTACCTTGAACTCCTTTGAGTTCGATGGAACCTTCTTTCACCAGATCAGCGGTGAAGCCATGGGCACCAAAACAGGTCCCAGCTATGCTTGTCTGTTCATGTGCCCTCTTGAGCACCTTATCTTCTCCAGTTTCCAGGGTCCGACTCCCCAGTTCTACAGCTGCTACATTGACGATTGTTTTGAGTTGCTTGTTGATGACATTTCAGCCTTCATCTCATTCGTTAGCAACCCACTCTTCTATTAAATTCACTTTCACTCTCTCTGCCTCCTCTGTCACTTTCTTGGACATCTCTGTCTCTATTGGTCCAGTTTCTCTCTTCACCTCTGTCTACTACAAACCTAGTGACTCTCACAGCTTCCTTCTTTATACCTCTTCTCACCCTCGTTCATTCCGTGACTCCCTACCCTTATCTCAACTTCTACGCCTCCATTGCCTTTGCAGGACAATTCTGACTTTGTCCAGTATGCACAAGAGATGCTTGACTTCTTCCACCATTGCCTTTACCCGGAGGATGTTCTCCTATCAGCCCTGAGTTGTGTTCTCCCTATCTCCCTTGCTGATGCCTTATCACGCACGTCATTTTTCACACTCCCGAAACTGATCCTCACTTCCCACCCTCACAACATCTCAGTTCTTACCATCCTCCTCCGAGATTTCTCGATCCTCTCATCTGAACCCCTTACTAAAGGGCATTTCCCGCTCTACCCCTTGTGGCTTTCCGCAGGGACAGGAACCTACGTGATACCCTGTTATTGCCTCTCACCTCCGTCCGTCGGGACTTCCTACTTGCCACCGTCGGTGTCTTACGAGCCCTTTTACTTCCGTACTACTTCCATTCAGTTTCCAAAGTCTGTATTTAACATAACCATTCTTTTTCATCTGTCTCCCGCAACGTTGTGTACGTTATTACTTGAAAACGGAGGCAGTGGTCCCACATATGTCTTTTTATGGTGCCAGCGTGCAGTACGAGTAGCGCTTACAAACGGGTTGCGACGTACGGTTGGTCTCACACAGACATGAACCTCTTTTTCGTCTGACAATTTCCTCCCCCACGGTACATGATCCGCACTAAAGCGTCGTGTATCGGTGGCTCCAGGTTCTGTCCGTTGAACGTTATTCCTTATATATGAGCTAGTGTACAGTGCGAGTAATACCCACATAGGAATTGCAACTTGCATTAGCTCATTCTTATATCATCCTCGGTTAATGCAACCGATCTCATTTCCCAACGCCTGGCCTTAGGCGTACTTGTCGTTGCGGTTGTTACCTTGGTCTATCTTCCGTTATATTAAATCTCTCGCGATGTCAACATTGATGTGGAAATTAACAAGAGACTGGCAAAAGCTAGTGCTGTATTTGGCGGATTACGCAAAAATGTATGGGACAGAAGAGGTATAAGAACAACCACCAAACTACAAGTATATCATGCTGCTGTTATACCAACCTTACTATACGCCTGCGAAACGTGGACAGTGTATGCTAGACATGCAAGAAAGTTAAATCATTTCCATCTTACCTGCCTACGTAAATTACTAAACATCCATTGGTGGGACAAAGTACCAGACTACGAGGTCTTGGAAAAATCAACCTCAATAAGCATCCACACAATACTTATGAAGGCGCAGGCACGCTGGGCAGGCCATCTTGTGCGTATGGAGAACTCGCGATTGCCAAAACAAATATATTATGGAGAACTCAAGGCAGGATTTCGAAAAGCTGGTGGACAGAAAAAGCGTTTCAAAGACACGCTCAAGTCATCCTTGAAACATCTTAACATTGACGTAGGCGCTTGGGAGAGCCTCGCTCAGGATAGAACGGCTTGGCGTTACAGCATTAGAACGGGAGCACTAGCGGCAGAAGAATTCAGACAAGAAACTGCAAGACAGAAGCGGACACGTAGAAAAGAAAAAACATCTCAACCTCACACAGATACCTTCTATTGTTGTCAATTCTGTAAAAGAACATTTTGTGCGGGCATTGGACTTGCTAGTCATTTAAAAACGCACTATTAACTTTATTATTTTATTATTTATTGTTATTATTATTATGGTTGAGTTTTTGGTCATCGTCGATCACGACGGACGAACATCATATTAAATCGCTACTTCTTGCACACCGACCTCCACTGACTACGACATGGTGGCCTGATGACACCTAATAGACTCTTACGACTTTCCGATACACTTCTTTCCCTTGCGCTAACCTATTTAATATTTTTTGGCTGCAGTTCCGGGTCTGCCTCCTTCCGCCACGGCTCTCGTTTCCTGTCTCTTCACTCTTTCCTTTACACTGGTGACTTTTTTCTTTGGCACCTTCCCCTTACGTCTCTTTATATCAGCCCTTTTTATGAGACCTCTATACGGCGTTCTTTTCCGTGATGGCTAACCCACCTTCCGCAGCTGTGCTCTCACTGCGTCCCGTATGCTAATCCCACCTCCACATTTCTTCCTTGTGTGACATATCTTCGTTTTAGGGCCCACGTAGATCTATCACTTTCACTCTAGTTCTTCTACCTCGCATCTTTTTCACCCCTTCCTTTCTCCTCCTCCTATCAGTCCCCCCCACCCCACCTCCGTCACTCTATTGCTATCTGTTTTTATAGGCCATTTGACTTCAGTCATGGATACTGATACCTTCTACCCTCCCCCCTCCTTTCTTCTGCTTCTTCGTCCCTGCCTTACGGTCATCATCATCAAGTGCCGTCTCCGCAACGAAGGTTGGCTCTAACGTATCTCCAACATCTCCTGTCTCTTGTCTTGGTGGTGCACTCTGCTAGACTGTAACCTGTCCATCGTGTAATGTTACTCTCCCACTTGTATCTCTGCCTACCTCTTGCTCGCTTCCCTTTCACTTTACCCTCAAGTAAGGTCTTCAATAGGGTGTCATGTCTTTTAATGTGTCCAAAGTATTTTATTTGCCTGATCTTTATTTCTCTTAATAGTTCTTTCTTCATATTAAGTGTCTTTAGCACCTCTTTATTTGTTTTCTTCTCTTTCCATGATGTTCTCCCTATTCTTCTATATGCCCACATCTCAAAGGCATCAATTTTGTCTTCTAATTGTTTATTTAGTGTCCATGTTTCTGAGCCATACATTAATATGGAATAGATGTAGCATTTTATAATTCTCATTTTTAACTTGTTTGTAATTTGTTTAGATATTAATAATTTCCTCATGTCATTGAAGGTACTTTTAGCCATTCCTATTCTCCTTTTAACTTCTGTTTCACATCTGCCATCATTTGTGACTATGTGTCCAAGATATTGATACTGTTTTACTTGTAGTTTCTCTCCCTGTATGTTTATGTTTACCTCCTGTTCTTCTGTGTCTTTGCTGATTATCATGGTTTTTGTTTTTTGAATGTTTATATCCAGTCCATATTCATTACTTGATTTATTGACTTGATCTATTAGTCTTTGTAGTTCATGTTCACTTTCTGCTAAAAGAACAGTGTCATCTGCATATCTAATGTTGTTTATTATTTTCCCATTGATCTTGAGTCCTGGTATTTCTTCTATATTTTTAAAGATATTCTCTGTGTAGATATTAAATAGGCTTGGTGATAAAATGCATCCTTGTCTACCCCTCTTCTTATTTCTATGTATGGAGAGTAGCTGTTTTCACACCTTATTGATGTAGTTTGTTCCCAATATATATTTCTAATCAGCCTGATGTCTTTTCCATCTATGCCTATTTCTTGAAGACATTTGATTAATTTTACGGTAAGAAGCCTTACAGCCTTACGGTAAGAAGAATCTAATTCTTGTCTGTAGCGCGCTCTCTCACGTTTCTTTGTATTTTTGGCTTTGGTCCGACGTTATTGTCTCTATATTGCCCGAGGATGTTTTACCCGACCCTCACGTGTGGGAACGACATCTGGTCTATTACATAACCTTTTTACCGCTTGTCACTTTGGCGCTGCCCATTCTGCCTATTGCTATCCACTTCAGATTGTGAGTCATCCGTGTTTTTCACATTTGCTTCAAGTATCTCGGACAAGACTGATCAGAGCTAAGTTACCCCTTTTGTATGAATTATATTGTGCTCATCTAACCTGCCCGTATCATCACCGTATTTTCTTCTTATTTATCTCCTTATTTACTCATATGACACCCCTCTCTCCACTAATTATTTGATTATATCTGCTCTTTGGCTTTTCATTTCTCTTTTCTGTTCCTACGTATTTGCCTTCTCTTTCTTTCACCCTCTCTCTCTCTCTCTCTCTCTCTCTCTCTCGCCCCATCGTACAATGTTCATTTTCTCTTTTCTTACACTATGATATTGTAACATTCGTTGCCTGTTGCTTGTTTGTGTTGATGAAAATTTCTTAGTCGAAATGTCGTCCGTCACTGTGTCTCTTTAGGTTGTTTCATGACATTTCGTTAACACTTTCACCAATTTTTGCTCATTTTGACAATTTTCCTGAGTTACTCCAGCCACCTATTCCTTGTTTAGGGTTGTTACCCGACACTGGAACATTTATTGTTTCATTATCTTGTGTAGCTCCTTCATTTTCACATATAGCTCCATCATTTTTTTTCTTTGAATCAATCAGTAAAGTGTTATACCAAATGGCGGAGGCGATCACATGTCTCCACGACTCTCTGTCTCTTGTATTGTCAAGAAGCACGGTAGGTGAACTTCTACCGAGCCTCAATACTATTTCCGTGTGTGCACCTTCGTTTTCACGTGTAACGTTATTGTTATTATGTGTAACTCCTTTATTTTCACGAGTTAGTCCGTCATTTTCTTATATACTTGCTTGATTTTTGTGACATTTAAAAAAAATACATTTGTTTAAAATTGTAAGTGGGTGGAAGATTCCCACATTTTGGCTAAATTGTACGTGCTAAATGTATTTTCTAATTTCCTGAAATATGGGGGGGGGGGGATGTGATTCATCCTCCAACCTATAATTTATTTTATGTATACCAGGATGTGAAAATTCTGGCTAACATATCAAATCCTTCGCGTTAAGTCATTTCTATTTGTCAGAATGTCTGTATGAACTGAACTATTTGTTCGAAATATACCTCGAAAGGGCCCAACCTCAGTTACTGGAAGTCCTTCTTAATTACCCCGAGGAGGCAAGGGAATAAAGCTACTGGTCAATCAAACCAACGACCAATAAAAACAATTCACTGGAATGCTGAGGGTGTCAACAGAAAAAGAGATGGATACAGTAAAATATTTGAACTTGAAAATATCCTAAGTGAAGAACAAGTTAGTAATTGCTGTATAAAAGAAACACACCTCAGCAGCGACATAGCCTTCAAAATCAAAGGCTACCAGTGCTACCGGCCAGACCGAAAAGATAAGGCGAAAGGGTGGAATTCTGACACTTGTTAAAAACAATATCAGCGAATATCAGATGATCCACCTAAAAACAGACAGTGCATAATTCCATCTCCTGAACTACTACTGCCCAATTGATAAACCATTGGCACTAGACACAATTCCAGACAACGAGAGACTTATGGTATGTGGTGACTTCAACAGCCTCTCTCAGAGCTGCGGCTACGACAACATTGACAAGAGAGGTGAGGAACTTAGAACCTGCAGGATGAACATAATCTCATCCTTATTAACTAGCCAGCAGACTCACCAACCTTCTACTCGAGAACATAGCACACCACCTCTACACCAGACCTGGCATTCCACTCACCAGGCCTGGAATGGAACAGCACACATATCGGTGGAAAGCATCTTAGGGGTAGTGACCACAGACCAGTATTTCTGGAAATCCACAAAGAATTTACTAAGTACAGCAGCACACTTACTAGGTGGAACTAGAAGAGGGTAGACTGGAAAATGTACCAGCATATGTCCAGTGTTCTAGCTGAGGACATAAACTTGGACAAAGACATCAATAGAGCAGTGAGTGAATTTAATAGATGTATACTACATGCTGCTAGTAAAACCATACCCAGGGGGGGGGGGGCACGCAAAAACTACAAACCCTGCTGGAATGATGAACTGGAAAAGCAGCAAAATGAGATGAAAACATCTAGACAGCAGGCTGAGAACAGACCTAGCCAAGAACATCACAACAAATATCATCAAACAAAGGCTAAATTTCAAGTTACAAGCCAGACGGACTAGCTGGAAAGAAAAAACAGAGTCGCTGAACCTAGAAAGAGATACTAGGAAATTATGGAAACTTGTAAAACAACTAAATGATGAAGGTACAGGGAGAAACACCAGGATCACACTTTATAAAGATAGAAACATTTTAACAGGTAAACATGCAGCTGATTACTTTGCAGATTCCTTTGCAGAAGACAATAACATCAAAGTCAGCCCAGACAAACAACAGGAGGTTCGAGAGAACCAGCAAAACATTAGACACGGTGAACATATACCTGAAGTCACGGAGGCACCAATCATAATGAAAGAACTTGAGCATGCAATATCCAAATTGAAAAAGAAAAAGCCCCCCGGAGCTGGTGGAGTTTCCAATGAAATGATTAAAAACCTGGGAACTTGGGAACTGCAGCAAGAGCACAGTTACTGCTTTCAAAATAAGCTGGTCCACAGGTAATGTACCAAAGGCGTGAAGCAATAATGATACCACTCCTCAAATCAGGAAATCACGAAATCAGTCTCCAATTACAGGCCCATCAGCCTCACAAGTTGTCTATGCAAAACAATCTAATGCATTTTCAATCTTAGGATGCAGTGGTACCTTGAAAGTGAAAACCTTCTGGTATCACAGCAAGCAGGCTTCAGACAGTGCTACTCTATTGAAGATCAGGCAACCTACCTCTCCCAAGAGATTGAGGATTCCTTCCAAGATAAGAAACTGGTTCTTGCAGCATGGATAGACCTTAAGAAAAGCATTTGATAAGGTCTGGAAAGAATGGTTCCTAAAGAAATTGCGAAATTGCAGGGTTAGCTCAAGAATGTACAAATGGGTAAAAGCATACCTGCATAATAGAAGAGCCAGGGTACAATTAGATGGTCGCAAGAGCAAGAAAGCCATACTGCGTCATGTAGTCCCCAGGGAGTAGTCCTGTCACCCACACTGTTCTTGGTTTACATCAATGACCTAGTTGCTGAACTCATCATACGGCATCAAAGTGGCAATGTATGCTGACGACCTGGTGATCTGGTGCACGGAAGAACATGCGACAGTGGCCACTAAACAAATACAAAGAGCTATCGATGCCCTAACCTTATGGGCAAATAGATGACACAGATTTTAGTCTATTTAAGTGGCTGTTTAATCTCTTGTGTCCTGTTCTGAGGCGGAAGATAATAACCTGCTTTGCTCTGTTGAGATAGTGGTAATTGTCTTTTGGGTGGTCGACTTTCCTGATGGCTTTGATGAGGGTCTTCTTTTCTTGGTAGGTGATTTCTTGGTCTTTTTGTTCCTGTGTTGCTCCATCCTTTGCCAGTCTGTCTGCCTCTTTATTTCCTGGTATGCCACAGTGGGATGGTATCCACTGTAGTACTACCCTTCTTTGGATGCACACTTCTCGAATGGCTTTCTTCAGGTCTGGCAGTTTATCGCTGTCAATGGCTTGTAGGACAGACATAGCATCAGTAAGAAATACCACCTGCTGTCATTGACATTTTGTGTTTTTAATTATTTCTGCAGCAATGTTTAAAGCCTGTACTTCTGCAGAGTAGTTGGAGCAGAATATTCCAGTTGGTGAACACATGGATTCATTTTCTTTTTCTGGATATTTTATGTGCACGCCAGCAACTCCATTCTTTACTGCTCTGGTTGCTGATCCGTCGGTATATACTTGTATCCATGCTTCTCTGGGGTACATATCTTCAATCATGTTGCATACTATTGTTTTCTTTTGAAGATTATTCAGTTCTATCATAGTGTGGTATCGAGCAGGGTCACAATTCTGCCCAAGCAAGCACAGGGGCTGAAGTTAGAGATGCCAGGCCGAGAGGCCAATAGCTACCATGGTATCATGCTAACCGAAGAAAGTGTGACTATATCAGAGTTTACTATTACGGACATCAGTCCCAGTGTGGTTATATCAGAGCTTGCAACTACGGACGTCAGTTCCAGTGTGGTTATATTAGTCCCAGTGTTATTATATCAGAGTTTACAACTACGGACGTCAGTCCCAGTGTGGTTATATCAGAGCTTACAACTACAGACGTCAGTCCCAGTGTGATTATATCAAAATTTACAACTACGGACGTCAGTCCTAGTGTGGTTATAACAAAGCTTATACTAAATCATAGAAATTACTGGAGATCACGGTAATGGTAATCCAGTAACGATGAACACATGATGATTGGCATTCAACTAATCATCGCTGAAATTAATTAGTAGCTATTGGAAAAGATTGTGAACCCCATATCCTAAAAACTGTCCCCAAATTAAAAGAAAGTGTCATCCAAACGAATATTGTGAAGAATTGTTTTGTTTGTTTAACGTAATCTCTCTCCATTCTAAAACCTTAAAAGTCGACTTTATCTTCGAGATCTCCTTGTCAACGTTGACTTGATCATTCTTAAATGTGACGGTTATCTAAACAATACAAGGGATTTAACCCGACCTGTCTATCTTTTAAAAAAGTAAACTCCCTTTTAGTGTTTATATCATCATCATCAGGTGCCTTGCGTAGGCCGTCATGACTCTCCACAGCTCTTTATCTCCAGCATTATTTATCAAGATAGTTATTGTTTCCCTGCCGTGCCAGATTGTCAAACTGTGTAATATTTTCTCACGTTATCCCCATCTGTCTCTGTTACCTTCAATTTTGCCTGGTGTGACTATGTTCTCCAAACTTGTCTGTTTCATGAAGTGTCTAAAAAATTAAGATGGTCTTTTTCATATATTATTGATATGCAAGACCACCTAAACACAATAGACACAGCAGGCAAGCAATTTGGAATGAAAATCAGCATAGACAAAACAGAAGTAATGAATATTGCAAGAGAAAAGGATGCAACATCAACATACAGATAAATAATAAACAAGTAGATGAATTCAAATATCTGGGCAGCACATTGAGATATGACAACAAACAAGAAGCAGAAATAAACGCAAGATGTAATAAGGCCTGTCAGATCATTGGTCAATTAACACCTTTACTAAGAAACAAAGATATTACACTAGAAACAAAGAAACCGCTTTTCAACACCATTTTCTTACCAACATTGTGTTATCAGTGTCAAACTTGGACATTAGATTCTAGAACAATACAGAAGATTAAAACCACTGAAATGAAATGTGTGAGACGTATGATTGGAGTTAGCTTGAGAGACAAAATCAGGAATGAAGCACTAAGGAAACAATTAGGGATCAAACCAACAATAGAATACATACAGAAACAACAAGTTAAATGGTACGGCCACATAACCAGACAGAAAGAGCAAAGTATTATCCAAAAACACTTAACAATCGATACGAAAACAGGAGACCTATTGGACGCCCTCGTAAAAGGTGGATAGATAATGTATTAGAGACACTAGGAAATATAACAGCAGAGGAGGCAAATAGAAGGGCAAAAGACCGTACAATCACTCTCCCCTCAACACCGAAAGGTACATGAGGACAGAAAGAAGAAGAAGAAGATTGATTAATATCCGTTTCGCATTTAACTCTTTCAACACCTCTTCATTAGTGTTGCCTCTACATTAGTGTTGCCTCTACATCTACATCTCTGTTGCCTCTACATTAGTGTTGCCTCTACATTAGTGTTGCCTCTACATCTACATCTCTGTTGCCTCTAATTTCCCACTTTCCAGTTTGTTTATTGTCCAAGACTAGCATCCATATCATCGGGTATGTGTTCGCAATTATATATGTCATTCAGCAATTTGGTGATTATTTCAACTTCAAAGTCACCTAAAGCTGCTAATTCTTCTAATGTGATATTGCCTCGACCGGGGGCTTTGCCATATTTCATGCGTCTTAGGGCCTCCATTACTTCTGCTGCGAGTATTGAAACATCCTCGCCGTTATCTTGTATGTTTATCTCGGGTCAATTGTCATCATAAAGTTTTTTGATATATTCTGACCATCTCTGTACCATGTGATCTTTTCCCATTAATACCTGCCCTGTCTTAGATTTAAGACACCATGTAACTGTTTGCGTTCTCTTCCCTTTTATCACCTCAGTCTGCTTATATAGTAATGGTTGTATAATAGTGTTATATAGATACCTATAATCTCTAGGAATGGTCAGGTCCATGTTAAACGGGAGAACATCGAAGTTGTTTGTAATGCAATACATCGACGCTTTAACTCTAAAAGAAGAACAAAGAACATCACAAACTATCGCATGCAAGTTGTAAACCTGAACAGAACAGAAAATGATAACTTCAACAGAATCAGTGTAGATAGTCTGTCACATCTTTCACCGTGATAACGTCAACATCATCTGTGTCCACATTCTGTTACATCTAGTCACGATTTCAAAATATTCACCTTCTGCGTTCAATCTCACACTCCTACAAGTTAGTAGGATGTGGCCGGAGATCAAACTTCGTTGTGTCATTGTTTACGGTTTTGTTGCTATGTCTGCACCTTGGTTTGACGCATCCGACTTCAACATAGCTTCTGTGTCACTCTGGTCCAATATGGGATCAAATCACCTTCACATCATAATCTTGAAATGGGTTTCCTTTATTGTAGTAATGTCAGTCATCCCTAGACATCATATGTTGACCAGAGTCATCGTTACTATAGACTGTAGTAAAAAAAAAAAGAAAGTAAATGTAAGACAACCCTGAAAAAAGTGTATAGACTGTAGTAATGTCATACATACCTGTGCTGACTTGAAAACGTCACGTCGTTGCCCAGTACCTTGTTATCAGAAGTAGAACTGATTGCTTTGATAACTCCAGTCGAGCATTCATAATTTCTATGTGTTGTTGCCGAAAGAATCACTTCTATTTAACAAGCTACATTAAGACAATTGTTGCTTTGAATTTTTCTTAATTCATAATTAATTGGCTGTATTTTCTAGCTTACCACTGCATACCACACTTCACTGTTATTGTCATCATCGTAAGCATCTTCAGAAACATCCTCATATAGAATAGCATAAACATTATCATAAACATTATAATAAACATTATCATAAGCATCACCGTAAACATTGGATCACAATGACAGTGATGAGTGTGATGCGGGGGTCAACTGGAATGTGTAGCCTACTTTCTAAAAAAAAAGCACATTAGGCTCATATAAAGGCTTATCAAGAGTCTATTATGTAACATTATCAAACACCCCGGCACATTCCTACTGATAAAAGGAAACTTCGATCCCTTGATCAATACACTCCGATTTGTTGACCAATACCCTCCGTTACCCTGATCATTACCCTTCGATCAGGAGTGGAATGGTCTGCCGGGAAATATCCAGCTGAGCAATTATGCCGTGGATGTTTTATTCACACGAACAACTTCTATATTATATATATATATAATATCCTATATATATCATATTTCTATCCTATATGTATCCTATATATATCATATTTCTATCCTATATGTATCCTATATGTATCCTATTTTACGTATTCTTTCAGTTTTATATGAGGAGGAATTTGATAATCATAAACATTATCATAAACATTATCATAGTGAAATACTACCATTTATAATTTTACGTATCCTATTTTACAGACTCGTAATTCTTATAAAGATCAGACGTTATTGTTCATATCGAACGAGATTGTAGCAAACACGACACAGACATCCATCAATGACACACGCAGTAACAACATCGTTTCCAACAACAACATCAGAGCACTACCTACGCAGACTACACTAGAGAAAATTGATTGGAACGATTATATCTTAATGACAAAAGACGCACAGCGACAGGGTTTAGGTGAAAATAGTAATCCAGCGATTCTATCTCTCACAGATGTTGAAAAAAAACGTCACGATGAACTCTTCAAGAAATTTAAGTACAACGCATATTTAAGCGATGCCATTTCTTTAGAAAGGTCAATCGGTGACTTGAGAACAGATGAATGTAAAAAGCAGAAATATATCCGAAATATTCCGGAGAATTCCGTAATATAGCACACCACCTCTACACCAGACCTGGCATTCCACTCACCAGGCCTGGAATGGAACAGCACACATATCGGTGGAAAGCATCTTAGGGGTAGTGACCACAGACCAGTATTTCTGGAAATCCACAAAGAATTTACTAAGTACAGCAGCACACTTACTAGGTGGAACTAGAAGAGGGTAGACTGGAAAATGTACCAGCATATGTCCAGTGTTCTAGCTGAGGACATAAACTTGGACAAAGACATCAATAGAGCAGTGAGTGAATTTAATAGATGTATACTACATGCTGCTAGTAAAACCATACCCAGGGGGGGGGGGCACGCAAAAACTACAAACCCTGCTGGAATGATGAACTGGAAAAGCAGCAAAATGAGATGAAAACATCTAGACAGCAGGCTGAGAACAGACCTAGCCAAGAACATCACAACAAATATCATCAAACAAAGGCTAAATTTCAAGTTACAAGACAGACTGACTAGCTGGAAAGAAAAAACAGAGTCGCTGAACCTAGAAAGAGATACTAGGAAATTATGGAAACTTGTAAAACAACTAAATGATGAAGGTACAGGGAGAAACACCAGGATCACACTTTATAAAGATAGAAACATTTTAACAGGTAAACATGCAGCTGATTACTTTGCAGATTCCTTTGCAGATGACAATTAAAGTTAGCCCAGACAAACAACAGGAGGTTCGAGAGAACCAGCAAAACATTAGACACGGTGAACATATACCTGAAGTCACGGAGGCACCAATCATAATGAAAGAACTTGAGCATGCAATATCCAAATTGAAAAAGAAAAAGCCCCCCGGAGCTGGTGGAGTTTCCAATGAAATGATTAAAAACCTGGGAACTTGGGAACTGCAGCAAGAGCACAGTTACTGCTTTCAAAATAAGCTGGTCCACAGGTAATGTACCAAAGGCGTGAAGCAATAATGATACCACTCCTCAAATCAGGAAATCACGAAATCAGTCTCCAATTACAGGCCCATCAGCCTCACAAGTTGTCTATGCAAAACAATCTAATGCATTTTCAATCTTAGGATGCAGTGGTACCTTGAAAGTGAAAACCTTCTGGTATCACAGCAAGCAGGCTTCAGACAGTGCTACTCTACTGAAGATAGTGCTACTCTACTGAAGATCAGGCAACCTACCTCTTCCAAGAGATTGAGGATTCCTTCCAAGATAAGAAACTGGTTCTTGCAGCATGGATAGACCTTAAGAAAAGCATTTGATAAGGTCTGGAAAGAATGGTTCCTAAAGAAATTGCGAAATTGCAGGGTTAGCTCAAGAATGTACAAATGGGTAAAAGCATACCTGCATAATAGAAGAGCCAGGGTACAATTAGATGGTCGCAAGAGCAAGAAAGCCATACTGCGTCATGTAGTCCCCAGGGAGTAGTCCTGTCACCCACACTGTTCTTGGTTTACATCAATGACCTAGTTGCTGAACTATCATACGGCATCAAAGTGGCAATGTATGCTGACGACCTGGTGATCTGGTGCACGGAAGAACATGCGACAGTGGCCACTAAACAAATACAAAGAGCTATCGATGCCCTAACATTATGGGCAAATAGATGACACAGATTTTAGTCTATTTAAGTGGCTGTTTAATCTCTTGTGTCCTGTTCTGAGGCGGAAGATAATAACCTGCTTTGCTCTGTTGAGATAGTGGTAATTGTCTTTTGGGTGGTCGACTTTCCTGATGGCTTTGATGAGGGTCTTCTTTTCTTGGTAGGTGATTTCTTGGTCTTTTTGTTCCTGTGTTGCTCCATCCTTTGCCAGTCTGTCTGCCTCTTTATTTCCTGGTATGCCACAGTGGGATGGTATCCACTGTAGTACTACCCTTCTTTGGATGCACACTTCTCGAATGGCTTTCTTCAGGTCTGGCAGTTTATCGCTGTCAATGGCTTGTAGGACAGACATAGCATCAGTAAGAAATACCACCTGCTGTCATTGACATTTTGTGTTTTTAATTATTTCTGCAGCAATGTTTAAAGCCTGTACTTCTGCAGAGTAGTTGGAGCAGAATATTCCAGTTGGTGAACACATGGATTCATTTTCTTTTTCTGGATATTTTATGTGCACGCCAGCAACTCCATTCTTTACTGCTCTGGTTGCTGATCCGTCAGTATATACTTGTATCCATGCTTCTCTGGGGTACATATCTTCAATCATGTTGCATACTATTGTTTTCTTTTGAAGATTATTCAGTTCTATCATAGTGTGGTATCGAGCAGGGTCACAATTCTGCCCAAGCAAGCACAGGGGCTGAAGTTAGAGATGCCAGGCCGAGAGGCCAATAGCTACCATGGTATCATGCTAACCGAAGAAAGTGTGACTATATCAGAGTTTACTATTACGGACATCAGTCCCAGTGTGGTTATATCAGAGCTTGCAACTACGGACGTCAGTTCCAGTGTGGTTATATTAGTCCCAGTGTTATTATATCAGAGTTTACAACTACGGACGTCAGTTCCAGTGTGGTTATATTAGTCCCAGTGTTATTATATCAGAGTTTACAACTACGGACGTCAGTTCCAGTGTGGTTATATTAGTCCCAGTGTTATTATATCAGAGTTTACAACTACGGACGTCAGTTCCAGTGTGGTTATATTAGTCCCAGTGTTATTATATCAGAGTTTACAACTACGGACGTCAGTCCCAGTGTGGTTATATCAGAGCTTACAACTACAGACGTCAGTCCCAGTGTGATTATATCAAAATTTACAACTACGGACGTCAGTCCTAGTGTGGTTATAACAAAGCTTATACTAAATCATAGAAATTACTGGAGATCACGGTAATGGTAATCCAGTAACGATGAACACATGATGATTGGCATTCAACTAATCATCGCTGAAATTAATTAGTAGCTATTGGAAAAGATTGTGAACCCCATATCCTAAAAACTGTCCCCAAATTAAAAGAAAGTGTCATCCAAACGAATATTGTGAAGAATTGTTTTGTTTGTTTAACGTAATCTCTCTCCATTCTAAAACCTTAAAAGTCGACTTTATCTTCGAGATCTCCTTGTCAACGTTGACTTGATCATTCTTAAATGTGACGGTTATCTAAACAATACAAGGGATTTAACCCGACCTGTCTATCTTTTAAAAAAGTCAACTCCCTTTTAGTGTTTATATCATCATCATCAGGTGCCTTGCGTAGGCCGTCATGACTCTCCACAGCTCTTTATCTCCAGCATTATTTATCAAGATAGTTATTGTTTCCCTGCCGTGCCAGATTGTCAAACTGTGTAATATTTTCTCACGTTATCCCCATCTGTCTCTGTTACCTTCAATTTTGCCTGGTGTGACTATGTTCTCCAAACTTGTCTGTTTCATGAAGTGTCTAAAAAATTAAGATGGTCTTTTTCATATATTATTGATATGCAAGACCACCTAAACACAATAGACACAGCAGGCAAGCAATTTGGAATGAAAATCAGCATAGACAAAACAGAAGTAATGAATATTGCAAGAGAAAAGGATGCAACATCAACATACAGATAAATAATAAACAACTAAAACAAGTAGATGAATTCAAATATCTGGGCAGCACATTGAGATATGACAACAAACAAGAAGCAGAAATAAACGCAAGATGTAATAAGGCCTGTCAGATCATTGGTCAATTAACACCTTTACTAAGAAACAAAGATATTACACTAGAAACAAAGAAACCGCTTTTCAACACCATTTTCTTACCAACATTGTGTTATCAGTGTCAAACTTGGACATTAGATTCTAGAACAATACAGAAGATTAAAACCACTGAAATGAAATGTGTGAGACGTATGATTGGAGTTAGCTTGAGAGACAAAATCAGGAATGAAGCACTAAGGAAACAATTAGGGATCAAACCAACAATACAATACATACAGAAACAACAAGTTAAATGGTACGGCCACATAACCAGACAGAAAGAGCAAAGTATTATCCAAAAACACTTAACAATCGATACGAAAACAGGAGACCTATTGGACGCCCTCGTAAAAGGTGGATAGATAATGTATTAGAGACACTAGGAAATATAACAGCAGAGGAGGCAAATAGAAGGGCAAAAGACCGTACAATCACTCTCCCCTCAACACCGAAAGGTACATGAGGACAGAAAGAAGAAGAAGAAGATTGATTAATATCCGTTTCGCATTTAACTCTTTCAACACCTCTTCATTAGTGTTGCCTCTACATTAGTGTTGCCTCTACATCTACATCTCTGTTGCCTCTACATTAGTGTTGCCTCTACATTAGTGTTGCCTCTACATCTACATCTCTGTTGCCTCTAATTTCCCACTTTCCAGTTTGTTTATTGTCCAAGACTAGCATCCATATCATCGGGTATGTGTTCGCAATTATATATGTCATTCAGCAATTTGGTGATTATTTCAACTTCAAAGTCACCTAAAGCTGCTAATTCTTCTAATGTGATATTGCCTCGACCGGGGGCTTTGCCATATTTCATGCGTCTTAGGGCCTCCATTACTTCTGCTGCGAGTATTGAAACATCCTCGCCGTTATCTTGTATGTTTATCTCGGGTCAATTGTCATCATAAAGTTTTTTGATATATTCTGACCATCTCTGTACCATGTGATCTTTTCCCATTAATACCTGCCCTGTCTTAGATTTAAGACACCATGTAACTGTTTGCGTTCTCTTCCCTTTTATCACCTCAGTCTGCTTATATAGTAATGGTTGTATAATAGTGTTATATAGATACCTATAATCTCTAGGAATGGTCAGGTCCATGTTAAACGGGAGAACATCGAAGTTGTTTGTAATGCAATACATCGACGCTTTAACTCTAAAAGAAGAACAAAGAACATCACAAACTATCGCATGCAAGTTGTAAACCTGAACAGAACAGAAAATGATAACTTCAACAGAATCAGTGTAGATAGTCTGTCACATCTTTCACCGTGATAACGTCAACATCATCTGTGTCCACATTCTGTTACATCTAGTCACGATTTCAAAATATTCACCTTCTGCGTTCAATCTCACACTCCTACAAGTTAGTAGGATGTGGCCGGAGATCAAACTTCGTTGTGTCATTGTTTACGGTTTTGTTGCTATGTCTGCACCTTGGTTTGACGCATCCGACTTCAACATAGCTTCTGTGTCACTCTGGTCCAATATGGGATCAAATCACCTTCACATCATAATCTTGAAATGGGTTTCCTTTATTGTAGTAATGTCAGTCATCCCTAGACATCATATGTTGACCAGAGTCATCGTTACTATAGACTGTAGTAAAAAAAAAAAGAAAGTAAATGTAAGACAACCCTGAAAAAAGTGTATAGACTGTAGTAATGTCATACATACCTGTGCTGACTTGAAAACGTCACGTCGTTGCCCAGTACCTTGTTATCAGAAGTAGAACTGATTGCTTTGATAACTCCAGTCGAGCATTCATAATTTCTATGTGTTGTTGCCGAAAGAATCACTTCTATTTAACAAGCTACATTAAGACAATTGTTGCTTTGAATTTTTCTTAATTCATAATTAATTGGCTGTATTTTCTAGCTTACCACTGCATACCACACTTCACTGTTATTGTCATCATCGTAAGCATCTTCAGAAACATCCTCATATAGAATAGCATAAACATTATAATAAACATTATCATAAGCATCACCGTAAACATTGGATCACAATGACAGTGATGAGTGTGATGCGGGGGTCAACTGGAATGTGTAGCCTACTTTCTAAAAAAAAAGCACATTAGGCTCATATAAAGGCTTATCAAGAGTCTATTATGTAACATTATCAAACACCCCGGCACATTCCTACTGATAAAAGGAAACTTCGATCCCTTGATCAATACACTCCGATTTGTTGACCAATACCCTCCGTTACCCTGATCATTACCCTTCGATCAGGAGTGGAATGGTCTGCCGGGAAATATCCAGCTGAGCAATTATGCCGTGGATGTTTTATTCACACGAACAACTTCTATATTATATATATATATAATATCCTATATATATCATATTTCTATCCTATATGTATCCTATATATATCATATTTCTATCCTATATGTATCCTATATGTATCCTATTTTACGTATTCTTTCAGTTTTATATGAGGAGGAATTTGATAATCATAAACATTATCATAAACATTATCATAGTGAAATACTACCATTTATAATTTTACGTATCCTATTTTACAGACTCGTAATTCTTATAAAGATCAGACGTTATTGTTCATATCGAACGAGATTGTAGCAAACACGACACAGACATCCATCAATGACACACGCAGTAACAACATCGTTTCCAACAACAACATCAGAGCACTACCTACGCAGACTACACTAGAGAAAATTGATTGGAACGATTATATCTTAATGACAAAAGACGCACAGCGACAGGGTTTAGGTGAAAATAGTAATCCAGCGATTCTATCTCTCACAGATGTTGAAAAAAAACGTCACGATGAACTCTTCAAGAAATTTAAGTACAACGCATATTTAAGCGATGCCATTTCTTTAGAAAGGTCAATCGGTGACTTGAGAACAGATGAATGTAAAAAGCAGAAATATATCCGAAATATTCCGGAGAATTCCGTAAGCGTAATTATTATATTTTACAACGAGAAGAACTCGACACTTCTTAGGACTGTTCACAGTGTCATCAATCGATCTCCTGCAAAGTTGATCAGGGAGATTATACTAGTCGATGACTTGAGCAGTCTAGAAGAGATCAAGGCACCCATTTTAGAAGACTATATATCGCAACATTTTACAAAAGTCAGAGTGATCCGGAATAAAGAAAGACTTGGGTTAATAAGAAGCAGAATTGTGGGAGCGGACACTTCCAGTGGCAGTTTTCTGGTATTTTTTGATGCACACATGGAAGTCAATTATAATTACCTTCCACCGCTACTTGAACAAATGGTGCTAAATTATAGAACGATCGCCTGTCCTATGGTAGATTTTATACGTGATATTAAATATACGTTGTATAAGGGGGTAAGATATCGTGGAATTTTTGATTGGGCATTGAACTACAAAAGAGTTTATGTCCATGGAATGGACGAGATTACACCTTATCCTAGCCCGGTTATGGTAGGATGTGCTTTCGCTATAACTAGAAAATGGTGGGAGGAACTTGGGAAGTATGATCCGGGATTGAAAATTTGGGGGGCCGAGCAATATGAGCTGTCTTTCAAATCATGGTTATGTGGAGGTAGTTTGGTTGACGTGCCATGCTCCAGAGTTGCACATGTATTTCGACCACTTCCGTACTACGATGATATTGATACGGAAAACGCATTAGAAATGAATTTACAGCGTCTAACTTCAGTTTGGATGGACGAGTTTAAAGAAATCGTGTTAAAAAGAAGGCGTAACATGCACAAAGTTAGTCCAGGAAATATAACTCAACAGTTAGCATTAAGAGCCAGACTTCAATGCAAATCATTTAAATGGTTATTGGAAGAAATTGCCCCGGACATTCTTCAGCATTTCCCTATAGTTGATCCCCCATCGTCCGCTTGGGGTAGAATCAGAAGTAATTTTAACACATCCTTGTGTATTGTTGCTAGGGAAGATCAACTATTTGTGGACGATTGTTCGAAAGAATCCAATGACAATGACTTTCACTTAAATTGGAAACATCACATAATGATAAATGACAAATGTGTCACTCGTGCTAATAAACTATCAGGTAAGAAAAACATGTATTTAGGTCAATGTGTAGATACAAGAAATATATCCAGGCAAATGTTTGTTTGGAATCCTCAAAATGGTCGCATTGTTAACTACAACACTAATAACTGTGTAGATGTTAACATTACAACATTTCGAGTTGTCTCCCAACCTTGTAACTTTACGATCCTGACACAATCTTGGCAATTCGATTGGTTTAATGCTACGGAAGCTGACAGAGTATGGGAGCTGGTTTCATCAAATAGATTATAAGAGGTCACTTAATGTAACTATGATATGAGATAAGTTAATCTTATCAAATTTATTATGATGTAAATAATTAATACATTGGAATGTTATTATAATATGCAAAAATGGAGCAAAGAACTGTGACAGTATGATATGTCGTGTATATCGTTAGATGTGACATATACTTTATATTATGACTTACTCTCATTGTCCAATGTTACGTGAAGAATATTCTTCTAAATCTACAGTAGCGCACATTTCTGTCGACGGTGCGTTTCAAGTGTAGTTCTTGTATTCCGGAAATGTTTGAGTTACCATACTTTCATTTAATTCATTTGCACTTGTTGTTTCACGTAAGACATAAACCTCTAAACAGAACCATACCTTTGAAATGACAAACATATTGATCACAGGTGTCAAATAGGTTACACAACTAGGGAGGACCTTCGTTGGTGTCGAAAATACAATGTGTTGTCAATAGATGCGTAATCGTTCAGATATACGATCAATTACATCTAAAGTTTACGTCCAGCCAAGAGATACGTGATCAATCACATCTAAAGTTTACGTTCAGACAAGAGATACGTGATCAATCACATCTAAAGTTTACATCCAGCCAAGAGATACGTGATCAATCACATCTAAAGTTTACATCCAGCCAAGAGATACGTGATCAATCACATATAAAGTTTACGTTCAGCCAAGAGATACGTGATCAATCACATCTAAAGTTTACGTCCAGCCAAGAGATACGTGATCAATCACATCTAAAGTTTACGTTCAGCCAAGAGATACGTGATCAATCACATCTAAAGTTTACGTCCAGCCAAGAGATACGTGATCAATCACATCTAAAGTTTACGTTCAGCCAAGAGATACGTGATCAATCACATCTAAAGTTTACGTTCAGCCAAGAGATACGTGATCAATCACATCTAAAGTTTACGTTCAGCCAAGAGATACGAGATCTCACATCTAAAGTTTACGTCCAGCCAAGAGATACGTGATATATTACATCTAAAGTTTACGTTCAGCCAAGAGATAGGTGATCAATCACATCTAAAGTTTACGTCCAGCCAAGAGATACGTGATCAATCACATCTAAAGTTTACGTCCAGGCAAGAGATACGTGATCAATCACATCTAAAGTTTACTTCCAGCCAAGGGATACGTGATCAATCACATCTAAAGTTTACGTCCAGCCACGAGATAGGTGATCGATCACAGTTAAAGACTACGTGCTGTTATGAGATACGTTATGATCACAGCTAAAGTTTACGTTCAGTCGTTTCACACACAATATATTATTATGTTCACAGTTGTTATTATGGTTTTCACAAGCTAAGAATTATTGTCACAGCTGTGATACTTTCACACAGAATTTATAAACATCACAGTTGTCATTTCAGTTTTAACAACTTATTTATTATTATCATAACAAAACAACATTAACAAATTGAACAGAAATGAAATAGTCAAGATATTTTGACTTAAAACTGCACACTGCCGTCTAAAAGCACATGTACACTGACATGCCCGAACTGACCAAGGATATTTGCGGTCCAAATAAGGCTTATTAACAATTTACGAACTCATAGTCATGGACATAACGCTAACATAATTTTCAAAAGTTGATGTAACAAATGGTCATTATTATTTGTGATTTACGAACAACAATATAATATAGAATCATCAGGCATTTATTATCAACGGAAATAATAATGCAACACATAGGATTTGAACCAGATCGATTTTAGTCAAGACTTTAATAGTGTATATTATCAATCTACTAGTAATATAGACCGCCCGATCGACGCACAGACACTAGCAACACACACTGCACATATATGTGTGATATGGTTCCTCGAGAACCACAAACATTTAACAAGAGGCTTGCTGCGTCGTTTCGACGACAGAGCACATATGGGGCAACACTAGTACAATGAAGTCAATCCTCTGCGCCTTTTTCAACCTTACTCTTCTGTATAAAAAAATTAATTAAACAGAACAGTAGTTCTTAACATAATCTATAACTCTTTGTTCCCCTCTACCTGTCGTGATTCCCTACAGTAGTTCCTAACATAATCTATAACTCTTCGTTCCCCTCTACCTGTCGTGATTCCCTACAGTAGTGCAATAACATAATCTATAACTCTTTGTTCCCCTCTACCTGTCGTGATTCCCTACAGTAGTGCAATAACATAATCTATAACTCTTTGTTCCCCTCTACCTGTCGTGATTCCCTACAGTAGTTCCTAACATAATCTATAACTCTTCGTTCCCCTCTACCTGTCGTGATTCCCTACAGTAGTTCCTAACATAATCTATAACTCTTTGTTCCCCTCTACCTGTCGTGATTCCCTACAGTAGTTCCTAACATAATCTATAACTCTTTGTTCCCCTCTACCTGTCGTGATTCCCTACAGTAGTTCCTAACATAATCTATAACTCTTTGTTCCCCTCTACCTGTCGTGATTCCCTACAGTAGTTCCTAACATAATCTATAACTCTTCGTTCCCCTCTACCTGTCGTGATTCCCTACAGTAGTGCAATAACATAATCTATAACTCGTTGTTCCCCTCTATCTGTCGTGATTCCCTACAGTAGTTCCTAACATAATCTATAACTCTTCGTTCCCCTCTACCTGTCGTGATTCCCTACAGTAGTGCAATAACATAATCTATAACTCTTTGTTCCCCTCTACCTGTCGTGATTCCCTACAGTAGTGCAATAACATAATCTATAACTCTTTGTTCCCCTCTACCTGTCGTGATTCCCTACAGTAGTTCCTAACATAATCTATAACTCTTTGTTCCCCTCTACCTGTCGTGATTCCCTACAGTAGTTCCTAACATAATCTATAACTCTTCGTTCCCCTCTACCTGTCGTGATTCCCTACAGTAGTTCCTAACATAATCTATAACTCTTCGTTCCCCTCTACCTGTCGTGATTCCCTACAGTAGTGCAATAACATAATCTATAACTCTTTGTTCCCCTCTACCTGTCGTGATTCCCTACAGTAGTTCCTAACATAATCTATAACTCTTCGTTCCCCTCTACCTGTCGTGATTCCCTACAGTAGTTCCTAACATAATCTATAACTCTTCGTTCCCCTCTACCTGTCGTGATTCCCTACAGTAGTGCAATAACATAATCTATAACTCTTTGTTCCCCTCTACCTGTCGTGATTCCCTACAGTAGTTCCTAACATAATCTATAACTCTTCCCCTCTACCTGTCGTGATTCCCTACAGTAGTTCCTAACATAATCTATAACTCTTTGTTCCCCTCTACCTGTCGTGATTCCCTACAGTAGTTCCTAACATAATCTATAACTCTTCGTTCCCCTCTACCTGTCGTGATTCCCTACAGTAGTTCCTAACATAATCTATAACTCTTTGTTCCCCTCTACCTGTCGTGATTCCCTACAGTAGTTCCTAACATAATCTATAACTCTTTGTTCCCCTCTACCTGTCGTGATTCCCTACAGTAGTTCCTAACATAATCTATAACTCTTTGTTCCCCTCTACCTGTCGTGATTCCCTACCATCCTGTCAACGTCTTCGCCTGACCCGTACGTGCATTTGAAAAGAGGACTTTCTCAAAACAGAGGATGGACAATATCAACTGTCACTTATGTCCTGACATGTCCTGACAGGTCCTTATACTCTGCATCGAGTATGTGGGCTTTCTGGTATGGGCATCCTCAGGAACTCGCGTACCACTTCCTCCATGGACAGGGTCAGATTTGATTTAACCTTTCACAAGTAGTTCTGCTGTCCGTAGTAACCCGTTTCAGCACCGTTACTGGTTACATTATCTCTGTGTCAATGTGGACAGGCAGCACAAACCACGGGTCCAACATGCAAAGCTTAGAATAGGGTAATGACCTATTGCTAATCCCTCGAAACAAAAATGATAAGGGGTGTTAATGGTATCGCATTGCGCTCGGCGGAACTAAAGTTAGTAGATAATAAAATACCCATAGTATCTCCTCGTGGTGCACCCTGTAAACAGAAGTATAGAAGAAGTTAAATTCTTCTATATACACTTATTTATATATTCTCATTTTTAACTTGTTTGCAATTTGTTTAGATGTTAATATTTTCCTCATGTCATTGAAGGTACTTTTAGCCATTCCTATTCTTCTTTTAACTTCTGTTACACATCTGCCGTCATTTGTGACCATGTGTCCAAGATATTGACAATGTTTTACTTGTTGTAGTTTCTCTCCATGTATGTTTATATTTAGCTCGTGTTCTTCTGTGTCCTTGCTGATTATCATGGTTTTTATTTTTTAAATATGTATATCCAGTCCATATTCTTTACTTGATTTATTGACTTGATCTATTAGTCTTTGTAGTTCATGTTCACTTTACTTGATTTATTGACTTGATTTATTAGTCTTTGTAGTTTATGTTCACTTTCTGCTAAAAGAACAGTGTCAGTTGCAATCGCAGGTTGTTTATTATTTTTCCATTGATCTTGAGTCCTGGCATATATATTTTTCCATATTTTTAAAGATTTTCTCAGTGTAGATATTAAATATGATTGGTGATAAAAATGTATCCTTGTCTTATCACTTTTCTTATTTCTATGTATGGTTAGTAGCTATTTTCACACCTTATTGATGCAGTTTGTTTCCAATATATATTTCTAATCAGCCTGATGTCTTTTCCATATATGCCTTTTTCTTGAAGACATTTGATTAAATATTCCTGTTGGACTCTGTCAAAGGCCTTGCCACAGACTATGAAGCAAATATAGATACTTTCTTCAAAAATAACAAACATACAAAATATAGAATTTGTCATTCAATGAAATGTTGTGATTTATATTCAATAGAAATATATGTCTGTTACAAAGTTTATATTATCTCATATGTATATATATATATATATGTAAACTCTATTGATTCATGTCTGACTTCAACGAAAAACTAAGACATTTTATTGTAATCTGCACCAGCTGTACGTAATTTAATATTGAACATCGTTAAGTATTTCGTAAATCTTCTCATTACTTCTGACCTACTAGATATATCTTATTTAATGCCACGATCCCCCCTATAAATGTCTTGTATGGGGAAATGTGCCCTCTGATAACACATAGATCGATCGGGCTCAGGTTCAATTGTTTTAAACATGCAAGTTCAATCAATTATCCAAATAAATCTTCATGTAAGAAAATGTTAACAAATTAATGTGTACGTATGTTAACAATAATAAACAATGTCTAATATTAACAATGTAATGAGAGTTAATGAACAATGTCTAATATTAACAATGTAATGAGAGTTAATGAACAATATAAAATATAAATTCTTCTTCCTCTTCTTAGCTCGCTTAGAATATATCTTTGTCTGTTTATTGTGTCATTTCAATAAACTTAACACATGTGTGTATCTGTAATTCTTGATTATTGACTCTTTATTAGAAACAGGCCTCACAGCAAATAGGGCATTCTCATAAGTGTCCCGCCCTCTGTTCCAGCAGCCATCCGACTCGATGGTGTTTCGAGTCTAATGCCGCCGAAACATACTTCGACATCAGGGCACAACTCTGGCTCGTGCGACAGGTTTCTTTGTTGTTCCGCCCACCCACGCCGTGCCCGTAACTAGTTCAAGGACAACGTCGGTCTGTAGGACCAACATGGTAACTGTTATCGAAGGTTAAGACTACGGGATTGTATAGATGACGTGCCATGAAGCTTCTATAAGATAAACTCAATATAAAGGCATGTCATATACTAAAGTTTTCTCTTGCATGGGTGGTTTGTCTAGTGATCGATTGGTGAGACCAACAGATGGAACCGCATGCTCAAAACTGTCAGGAATGGAATTTTGACACACGACCACTGCAATTGTGTCATTTCAACCAACTAAACTTTGTCTGTGTCTGTAATTCTGTCACTTCAACCAACTTAAAGTATGTCTGTGTCTATAATTCTGTCATATCAGATCGTTTTCAGTCTCACATATTAGACCGTGATCATCTGCGAAGAGTTGTTCTTACAGAGAGTTTCCTAGGTCACTTGATGTTTCAGAGATGTTCTGTTCGCTTCATGCTTTCGATTCTTTCGCTAATATCTCCATGTACCTGGATCATTCATCTTGGTCTTACACGGGAACCCGTACAGCGCAGTTCGTCCTGATGTTAAGAAAATTTGTGAACATTGAAATATAGCAGACAGAAACAGTGACTTAAATCGTATCGAAAAATCATGAAAAGTAGGTTTCATCGTAGCAAAGAGTGATGAAAAGTAGGTTTCATCGTTGCAAAAAGTGATTCAAAGTAGGTTTCATCGTTGCAAAAAGTGATGAAAAGTAGGTTTCATCGTTGCAAAAAGTGATGAAAAGTAGGTTTCATGGTTGCAAAAAGTGATTCAAAGTAGGTTTCATCGTTGCAAAAAGCAATAAAAATGGTGCACACTTAGAAATATATCAAAATGGTGTATGAAGTTATTGAGAAAATGTTGCTGAGTGATTTGGTATGACATGAAGGCTTAGAAATGTTATGAAAAAAACGTGGTTCATAGTCTAGAAAAGTGACAGTGATTTTTGCCACATGCAAACATACCAATATGAATCATGATTGGTAGAGAAAGGTGTGTTGTCATAACATAATAAGTTAGAAAAGAGACACACGGTGTGCTTAAAAACGTAGAAATGTGATAGAAGGTATGGATCAATGTCTATAACAAGGACATAGAGTACCGATTGACACATGGAAATGTTCTGATATTCTTATATAGTCTAAAAAAATAACAGATGTTGAATTTTGATAAATGAAAATATGCCAATACGATACAGGTTGGTAGGGAAAAGTGATAATATTGTTATGTTGCTATGACATGAGAACTAAGAAATCTGACAAAACATGAATTTGAAAACTTAGAAATATTATGGAGGTGGGGGTTCATCGTCTAGAGAAGTGACACATATTGCAAATTGGCACATGGAAACATGCCAATATGAAACATACTGTTAGTGATAAGTTAGTTGTTATGCTACGGAAATAATTGTGTCTGAATATGTATCTGTATAAGTCTGTTGGGGCACATTGTGAGATAAGTTAACAATATCTGTGTTTTGTGTATATACCTCTGTATATTGGGAAAGTAGGAAGGTATCCACACCTGCATCGTGTAACTCTATTCACCAACGCAAGTTAAAAATTGACTCTTGCAAGACATATCAGGTCTGTGCCCTGTTACAATTCAAAGAAGAGAATAGCAGTTCAGGGGCCTCTAACAGGTCACACCAGGTCATGGACATGTATCAAGTCTAGAAGGAAATAGCAGATCATGGACCTGTAGATGGCCATGACATGTCGTAGTACATCACAGCAGGTACTGAAAGTGATAGTAGAAACAGGACGATAGCTCATAACGGGATAATGTCTACGAAAGAAACACAGTGACACTAAAACATCTGGTAGTTGTATGAAACCTATACATATTCCTACACCATGGCTGATTGCTCTAGCAACCTCAATACCATACCAGCCATACACATACACCGACTCTTATGTTGTCGGGACCCACTAACAATTATAAATATACACAGAACCCTATGTTTCCCATGAACCAATAGAAACAAGTAAAATCTAAACACTATGTTTGTCAAATTTATACCTGACGTTTTGGCATAAAATGCCTTGTGGTATATTTATTGTAATGTATGATCACAAGGAAGGTACTCTCTGCAAATTCAATTTCCCGCAGAAATTCAACAATTCAGATTTCGAAGACTAATCAAGGGTTTTGGCAGGGAGTGGCAGACATGGGATGAGATGTTATAGCAGTACCTAACAGGCCATAGCAAGGGCTGACAGTGGATAGCAGGGGCTGACAGTGGATAGCAGGGGCTGACAAATCATATAAGAGAATAATATGAGATAGCGGAGGATGACAGGAGTTAGCAGTGGGTGTCAGAATATAACAGGTGATAAACAGGGCTGATAGATCATAATAGTGCTTAGCAGAGGGTAACAGCTCATTACAAGGGAAAGCCATGTAACATGGGATATCAAGGACTGAGAGATCATAACAGGGGATAGCAGTGGATATTCCGGTAACAGGGGGATATAGTAGGGGGTAACAGAGGGTTACAGGTTATGGGTGTGTCTCCATTAAATGGTTGGTTCCATTAGCCTCCATATATGTACACAGTCGCCTATGCTCCGCCAGTAGCCATTAACATCGATACATATACACAGACACTATGCTCAACCTGCTACCATTGTCATCTATACATAAACACAGGCTTCTATGTCCCCCAATTATCATTAACACCTATACATATTCACAGAGGTCTATGCTCCATCGGGGGCCATTAGTATCTATATATGTGATACATACAAAATGTATACATCCAAGATGTACCGTATATATATGTATATACACACACACACACAGAGACTCCTAAGCTCCATTGTCAACAATAACCATCTATAAATTTACACAAACTTCTATGTTCCCCCAGGTACCATTGGCATCTATACATTTACAGTAAACTACAAATGGTACCTGTTACGGAAGGTTCACCCAGTGATCAACACCTGGCAGGTTCAGACACGTTTCATAATACCAATAAGGTTATCAATGTC
This sequence comes from Meghimatium bilineatum, assembly GCA_034231615.1. Classification (NCBI taxonomy): domain Eukaryota; kingdom Metazoa; phylum Mollusca; class Gastropoda; order Stylommatophora; family Philomycidae; genus Meghimatium; species Meghimatium bilineatum. The sequence goes on along the minus strand of CM067308.1, from coordinate 51,451,961 downwards.
ACCAAACAAGTTAGAAATGACACACAAGGTAAAATGTATCTCCCAGACATTATCTAGATCACAGTCCTAACGCGCGGACGACTCGTCTTATCAGAAACATGTTCAAACGTGTCTGCTGTATCTAAGTCACAGGGGTGCTTGCCTCACCACTCCACCACTTGTTATCCTCCTATTCAGTCAACATATTACTACATATCAATACATACTATTCACATCTCCAAGTAGACCGTGATGGATCCGACGCCCAGTATCACCTATATGCCGCGACGGCTGCCGCCTTCGCTCAGTGACCCTACATGCCACTAGTCTGATGTTTGTTCTGTGCCGCTATTCCGCAATTTAGTTTATATAAGTGGCTCATATAAGTGGTCCCGTCATGGCTGGTAAACCCTATCCCAAAACTACTGACAATTTTCGCCACTAAACTTTTGATATGCCTGAATAACATCAACTTTCGTCTTTGAACTGTTGAAATGCCTGAAGTACATCAACTTTCGTCTTTGAACTGTTGAAATGCCTGAATTACATCAACTTTCGTCTTTGAACTGTTGAAATGCCTGAATTACATCAACTTTCGTCTTTGAACTGTTGAAATTCCTGAATTACATCAAATTTCGTCTTTGAACTGTTGAAATGTATGAACTACATCAACTTTCGTCTTTGAACTGTTGAAATGCATGATCTACATTCAGAATTTTGTAACAGAGAATTACATCAAGCTACAAATATTGTTTTCTTATAGACAGAAATGTGGACTGAAATTAAGAAGTAGGCAATGGTTGACTATAGCATCACATATACAATTGGATAACATATAGTCGGGAAACAATAAAATAGTAAAATTAGCTTTCCTTAGCGTTTGCACATGATCAGTTGCAATAAAAATTAGCTTTCCTTAGCGTTTGCACATTATCAGTTGCAATAAATGGGTGTGAATCTTGAACAATCACCAATAGTGTTAGAAAGAAAATTTGAAACATTTGAAACAAATGTCACTCTATCATGGATGTCATTGCGCAATTCTTCCAACCATATGTTACCACTGGAAAAATATAGCTTTTTTTTATAGTTGTGACTTTGACAACCAGACTATTAACAAGAAAATAAAAATACTATTGAAATAAAATTTCTTAACTCCAAATTTAGATCAATGCTGTACATCTGCTAGTTACAACTCAGTTACATTTCTTAACTTTCATGTATTCTTATTTACACAACTCGGACATGTTGTTGTGATGGTTCTCAAACTCCCACTAGCTCTCTCCTATAGCTGGGCAATGGTACTACATGTCCAGAAACATTATATTTGGTTAGATGGCCTGGCACATCCGACTGTGGTTTTGGTAAGTAATATGTTGTGTTTTTCAATTTCCACTGACTAATCATATCGTTAGTAGGTCAGCCGGACGAGAGAACTAGTTCTCGTACTGCACGCTGGTCACCAACCTCAAAGCTAACAGTGGTAAAACATTCTTAACGCTGTCTCTCTTCTTACTGACATAGCCACAGACGAACAATAAAGAAACAGTATTCGATGATTTCTTTAAAAAAGTTTAAATAACCAAAATGTCAGAGAATGTCCGACAAAATGAAGAGTGCGGCAATAACCAAACGAAAAAGTGGTAAATACTGAATCAAGTACAAAGATTATTGTAAAATTCTAACTATCAATTTTAAAAATAAATAAATAGCAATAAGGCAAAGAACAAAGACAATTTTCCACGTTGCTGTCCATCAGGGACTTTTCTAAAACAAAAAAAATAATTACAGAACACTATAAAAAATATACACAACCATCAAAAATATTTAAAATATTTTTGTATACTTCTATTGTTTATTCTGTCCATTTATTGTTTATTGCAAATGTAGAAGTTTATAACATTTCTCTAATATTAGTGGATACTTTAAGAGAACAACCTCTACTATGTGTAGTCCCCGAGCTTCATGTTAAGAACCACCGATATCGTTTACTCAGAACAATCTCTAAATTTATATTTGGCTTCCCTGCACAGCTGCCAACATTAGTATTTGTCACTGTTATTTTAGTTTACATGTATATAAACTTTGCTGAATTCTAGGAAAGAACCTTCAAAGAATATCTTCAGTAATGATACGCGTGTGTTTCTATATTAGTACTAGTTATATATACACCATATCTTGTTGCTGTAACTGGCAGTGTGTTAGAGCTCTGACAATGTAATCTGATAGGACCGTGTTCAATTCATAATTCAGATAAAACGAAGGACAAAAATACAAACGTGCAGGTTATCAGGAGCCACTTAAGCAATGGTGAACTCACGTATATGATTTGGACATAAAAACGAGACACGACTCACTTTCAAAAATTATTTTGCAAGAAACAATTGAGGGTGGAAGGAGAGGAGGCGGCCGATGAAAATGTTGCATTGATAACATCAAGGAATCGTCACTGCATGATTTTTCTACACTCCACGATAATGCTTAAGACAGAGGTGCTTGGGTGGTTTTTATTTGTACTGATGTCTTCCGTGTGACACCCGAAGCGTGGCTCCCGAGGATCCTGAAAACATCCACCGACCATGTGGCACCCGAAGTGTGGTTTCCACCAAATAGGGAGAAGGAATAAAGGGTTTTATTATTATTATTATTATTATTATTATTATTATTATTATTATTATTATGATAATGGTACACATTAGAAGGATACATATTATGTTATATATTATAATGGTATATATTATAATGGTATATATTATAATGGTATATATTATAATGGTATATATTATAATGGTATATATTATAATGGTATATAGTATAATGGTACATATTATAAATAAAACAGTGGCCAAGAGAATAACATCATTTGAATTAAAGTGTTATAGAAGAGTTTTGAGAATACCATGGACATCAAAGAAAACAAACCAGGAGGTGTTACGAACAATTAACGTCCAGGAAGGCTGGCTTCTGAACACTATATTAAAGAAAAAGCTAGCTTTTTTCGGTCATATTAAGAGACACGACGGCATGGAGAGAGTGTTAATGGAGGGAATGACAGAAGGCAACAGGGGCAAAGGCTGACCAAGACGCCGTTGGACAAAAGACATTCAAGAATGCCTGCGCATGTTACTGGAAGATGCAGGGCAACTTGCTCAAGACCGCGGAGAATTCAAGAGATCCATTGGAAAGACTACGTTCTGGAAAGAATATGTCACTTGATGATGACATATTATAATGTTATATATTATAATGGTATATATTATAATGGTATATATTATAATGTTATATATTATAATGGTATATATTATAATGGTATATATTATAATGGTATATATTATGTTATATTTTATAATGGTATATATTATAATGGTATATATTATGTTATATTTTATAATGGTATATATTATAATGGTATATATTAGAGTAGTACATATTAGAGTGGTACATATTAGAATGTCCGGTTCTGTGGCGAAATGGTACAGGACCGAACTGTTACCGGCCCAGGGTACCTAGTTCAATCCCAGCTACAGGTAATTATTCATCCGGACCGTTCAGAAAGCACTGGCAACTAATAAACATTTATATTGCCTAGAAAACCACTACAGCCAAAAAAAGTTGGGCTGAAAGCCACGTCCTGAATAGGATATGCTACCAATTTAAATATTAGAGTGGTACATATTAGAGTGGTACATCTTAGAGTGGTACATATTAGAGTGGTACATATTAGAGTGGTACATATTAGAGTGGTACATATTAGAGTGTTACTGTAACGGAGAAAAGGATAAATAAATATAAATTCTAAATATAAATAAATAAATATGATATGATAACTTGAATATCACATAGACAGTTAATGTATATACAATGTATATGAGAAAGAGAAGAAAGACTCACTCCTGAAATATCCCTCAGCTGAATTGAATGGCCCGTGATCGTATCTAAGAAGAAGGTAATCTCAGTACTTCGTCTAAAACGTTGTGTTATTAATCGTTCTATCAGAATCAACAGTAACAGTACTTATTTGTACACAATAAACAGAGTCTTCCTCCTGACTTTTTCAGGCAAATCGTTGTCATTTGTTGTCTAAATTCACTACAGCAGTATATACATATATATTTGTATCAACATTTGGTTCGTACATAAAGGCATCAATAATAATCTGGACAAACATGGTAATATCTCTCTTACTAACCTATATAGTTCTCAGTTACCTTGGTTAATCTCTTGGACAGTCAGATATATAGTGAACACGCTGGGTAATCACACATACACACTCACTTAAGTACATTATCCTAGTCCAACGGTTGGAGTTCCACACTTCCAGGTTAAGAGTAACAACCGCAAAACACTGTCTGTTAGATCTTGTGATTATACGTAAGTCTTCTGGGTGTATGGTTGAGTATGAAGACAAGTTGCATTATAAATCGTCAGGCTTGGAGTACGAAATATGGTTCCTCAAATTATGGCCTATATCGTGGATAGTTAAGGAAACTTCCTTGATGGGAGTTTTAAATCCTCTGCTTCTATAGTCGTTGGGTTGTGATCACCCGTTTCTTCCAGAACTGTTACTATGACATAGATATAACTCATCCTAACTTTAATTGGTCAGTATAACTTCCTAGAATAGAACGAATTAAATACTACAATCGAAACACACTAAGTTCCGATACCAGAGTCAATTGTCTTGTTGGATATACAAGTCGATCCAGTTCACATCCTACAAGCTTTCCATTCGTGTCACATATCTCTATGGATAGTAATAACCTTATAAGTTGTAGGCAAATTTGGAATGTTAGTCACTCTGACTGTTTTCGATATAATTTCCAAGTTCTAGAATTTCTGAGTTCATCATAGTTTATTTCTTAACGCAGTGGTAACCTTGTGTAGAAACAGTTTGAGCTATAAACAAACTAATTATAAATTGTCTGAGAATTTCTTCTTGCTCTGGTCTATTAGACTATATGTTACACTTCACTATATACTATTCTCAAAAATATACATTGTCAATCACACACACTAGGTTATCAGCTACTCACGGCTGTCGGAATATTTCCATCACAAAATATTTCAATTCACTGTTGACAATTCACTGGGATTATAACTTTTCCCCAAAATCCGGTTGGTCCAAATTGACAAACTTTTGCTTTAAGACAAGGCTGTAGTTCCTTCTCCATGTTCAATTGTATCAAGTCTTATCTGTACTCTCGAGATTCAGTGGTTGGATTCGTTTCTTTCTTGTCGTCTGAGTCTTTGCCTATATTTTAAAACCTACCGGCTATTCTCTTTAGTTTTGATTAAGAGAAGCCATTGTTACTTTTATTCTACTTCTTTATTCTACAATGTCCATCCTGTCTGTCCGAGTTTTAAGAGGAGAATTAATTTTTTTATTAGTCTACCCAACTTTCTAAGTCCCTTCAGGAACTCTACTCACAACCCGTAAGTCCACGAGGAAATCTCACGATCGTGAGCTTGAACTTCCCCTACATGAATTTAATTCATGTCCGGCTGAGTAGTTTTGACAATTTTCCTTGCTTCCAATACTGACTTAAAATCTCTTAACTAAAGTTCGTCTCTCTACAACACACAGAATATTGTTTGTTTGTTAAATGGGGGATTAAGCCTCTTAGCCGAGGCACGATCCTTTCAACCTAAGACAGAAGTCTATTTTGGTTATATCAGGCCGTATTGGCTTTTATCTAAATGTGACCTAATGGTCTGGGTGTTTGGAAAGCCGTGCGTGCTATTGCTATGTATTATCTATATTGCTAGGTGGAGTTGATGTTTATTTGTGGCCAAGATGCCTTTTATCTAAGTGTGACCTATGGTCTGGGCGAATTGAGAACTGTGCGAGCTATTATTGCAAAAGAATGTTATGTTGCTAGTTGTATTAAACTGTTTATTTCCGGTGGTATTGCTTTTTTAGTCCCATTTTTCTGTCCATTCCGTGAGTATTGTGTGCTTAATTATGCTTCTGGTTTCCGATCTGCCAAGTCCTACCTGGGTTTCTGTTCCTTGTGTTCATCCTTTCTTGGCTTCCTTGTCCGCTGCTTCATTTCCTGGTATTCCGACATGGGCTGGAATCCACATTACATTAACCCTCGTACCGACGTGAGCTAGGTTTGTTGTTAGGCGTAGTATAACCAAATACGTTTTCTTTTCTATTTGAACTGTGTTCGTTCAACCATAACATTTCCAGTAACTAACAGGGGCAGGTTATCAATAATAAAATCTGAAAAGGGAATTTATCTTTATTTGTTTGTATCCATGGGCCTAATGTCATGACCACTCCACCATCATATCATAATGGATTGTCTGTCTTGGATTGTAATTATTTACACGTGACTGTTACAGTACATCTTAGAGTGGTACATATTAGAATGGCACATATTAGAGTGGTACATCTTAGAGTGGTACATATTAGAATGGTACATATTAGAGTGGTAGATATTAGAGTGGTACATATTAGAGTGGTACATCTTAGAGTGGTACATATTAGAATGGTACATATTAGAGTGGTACATCTTAGAGTGGTACATATTAGAGTGGTACATATTAGAGTGGTACATATTAGAGTGGTACATCTTAGAGTGGTACATATTAGAGTGGTACATATTAGAGTGGTACATATTAGAGTGGTACATATTAGAATGGTACATATTAGAGTGGTACATCTTAGAGTGGTACATATTAGAATAGTACATATTAGAGTGGTACATATTAGAGTGGTACATATTAGAGTGGTAGATATTAGAGTGGTAGATATTAGAGTGGTAGATATTAGAGTGTTACATATTAGAGTGTTACATATTAGAGTGGTAGATATTAGAGTGGTACATATTAGAGTAGTAGATATTAGAGTGGTAGATATTAAAGTGGTAGATATTAGAGTGGTACATATTAGAGTGGTACATATTATAGTGGTAGATACAAGAAGGTAAAGCAATTCCTACATCACTTACAATTGCTTGGGGTGGTAAGATGTATCTAGAACTGTCAATTTTTTTTTTAAAAGTACATTTGTGCGGACCGAACTGACTGGACATGGATAAACGTCCTTGTGGGTAGCGTTGCGGGTAATATTTCCATAGTACGAAACATTTATACAATGCTTAAAGACATGCAATGACGCCCTACTGAATGACGACTAACACACTACACACTATCACTAACGGATGTAAATATGGTACATACAACAAAACAAAACACAGAATATAATCATACAAATGACAATACACAGGACAAAGTCGACGTTTCGGACCAATAGGCTTTTTTCAAGATACGGACATAACATACAAAACATAAAAAAACCACAAGTAGAAATTAATGCGTATCCGAGTGAAATATGGTAGTTAGATAGATACCGGAAGCATACGAACAGGAAGTACACAAAGACGATAATACAGGTGGAACAAGAGGAACATAACGATGACGTAACAAAGACCAATACGACCGAGAACTAAGCGAAAGAGTGGTCGACATTGAGTCAAAATGGCTTGATGGTACCCAACTCGAAAATGAGACGATTTTCTAGGGCGTACCTAGATCTATCATCGGTGGTGCAGGATCTGATGGCAGTGACCTGAATGTCAAGGACACCACGGTGGCCATCGCCGTTGAAGTGATTAGCCACAGGAGTGGGTGTTCTGTGTTTGATAGCATGCAGGTGGTTACAGAAGCGGTCGCTCCGTCTAAGGCCAGTCTCACCGATATATTGCTTACCACAGCGTTTACATATGATCACGTAAATAACATTACGGGATTCACATGTAAAGGCCTCATCGATGGAGAAACTGGCCTTGGGGAATGAGATGGAGCGCATCTGAACCACATAAGGACATGTGTAACAACGACCGCGTGAGCAACGAGCGGTACCAAAATGGTCAGGTGCAGAGAACCTGAGGTGGCTGCGGACCAAGATGTCCTTCAGATTTTTGTCGCGCATATAGGCCACCAGTGGTAATTTGTGGAAAGCGTCACGGGTGTCAGAATCAGACTCCAGTGATTGGTTTTTATTACGTCATCGTTTTGTTTCTCTCGTTCCACCTGTATTATCGTCTTTGTGTACTTCCTGTTCGTATGCTTCCGGTATCTATCTAACTACCATATTTCACTCGGTTACGCATTCATTTCTACTTGTGGTTTTTTTATGTTTGTATGTTATGTACGTATCTTGAAAAAGGCATATTGGTCCGAAACGTCGAATTTGTCCTGTGTATTGTCATTTGTATGTTTATATTCTGTGTTTTGTTTTGTTGTATGTACCATATTTACATCCGTTAGTGATAGTGTGTAGTGTGTTAGTCGTCATTCAGTAGGACTTCATTACCTGTCTTCCACATGAGTATTATTTTCCATTATGTTCTACTAGCAGTACCACCTTCTATTAAAGACATGCGTGGTTAAGACACTTACTATATTCCTATCCGGCCGTTCAAGAGAATGAGATGTACACCAGGATTCATGTACTCATTATTAATTAATAATAGAAGCAGAATACATATTTACAATACAATCAATAGAAAGATAAATGATCAACTACTGAAACAAGTACAGGAAATTAAATTTCTTGGGGGTATTTTTACAGACGACAGAAGAATGTATATATATATATATATAAATAATATTTTTATTTTAAATGTCAACTATGTAAATTATGAACTTATTCCAGTTTTGAAAGACTCATCTATCGCAATGGAATCCAAAAGGCAAATCACAAATTCAACGTGCATACCAACTCCGTGTTATCAATGTCTGGCATGAGCACTAATGAACAAGAGAGAAGGCTTATTGCGTGTGTGAAAATAAGATGTCTAAGAAAAGCAGTAAATAGAACAAGAAGAGATCATGTGAGGAATGAAGAGATTACAAGAACTGTTGGAACAAGAGGAGATCATGTGAGGAATGAAGAGATTACAAGAACTGTTGGACCAAGAGGAGATCATGTGAGGAATGAAGAGATTACAAGAACTGTTGGAACAAGAGGAGATCATGTGAGGAATGAAGAGATTACAAGAACTGTTGGAACAAGAGGAGATCATGTGAGGAATGAAGAGATTACAAAAACTGTTGGAACAAGAAGAGATCATGTGAGGAATGAAGAGTTTACAAGAACTGTTGGAACAAGAAGAGATCAAGTGAGGAGTGAAGAGATTACAAGAACTGTTGGAACAAGAAGAGATCATGTGAGGAATTAGGAGATTACAAGAAATGTTGGAACAACGTCAGTGGTCAAATATATTGAAAAATGGAGACAAATGATTCGTCCACTTAACGAGAATGAACCCTTATTGGTCAGCATCAAAAGCATACAACACGAAAATGTTCTTTTCTCAGCAAGATGAAGAGTAAGACCACGAATCTGGTGGATTGAAGGAGTTACCAAAATTTTGAAACATCAGAATATTACTGCAAATCATGCAACCATAGCCACAAAAATGATCGCCATTCACCTCATGCGACGTTTAACAACAGAAATTGAAAACAGATAACAGATATATAGAATATTGAGGAGGGACTTCAGTTATTATAAGTTATACATATATATAGAATATTGAGGAGGGACTTCAGTTAGTATAAGTTATACATATATATAGAATATTGAGGAGGGACTTCAGTTAGTATAAGTTATACATATATATATAGAATATTGAGGAGGGACTTCAGTTATTATAAGTTATACATATATATAGAATATTGAGGAGGGACTTCAGTTATTATAAGTTATACATATATATAGAATATTGAGGAGGGACTTCAGTTATTATAAGTTATACATATATATATAGAATATTGAGGAGGGACTTCAGTTATTATAAGTTATACATATATATAGAATATTGAGGAGGGACTTCAGTTATTATAAGTTATACATATATATAGAATATTCTGAACTCTCTATATCGTTTCTTAATCATTGTATTATTTGATAAGCTGCACAAAATGTTTGAAATGTTATCCAACATAACTGATATTTGTTATGTGTTTCCAGTATCCTGATTAAGCTATAAGAGAGTATAATCAACGACTAACTGGACACAAGTACATTAACTGGACACAAGTACATTTACTGGACACAAGTACATTAACTGGACACAAGTACATTAACTGGACATAAGTACATTAACTGGACACAAGTACATTTAAACAGAGCGATACGAACTATAATCTCAACAGCAAACAAATGATTAAAGTATAAACAAAAATATATCTGGGAATGCAAACACATATTTGAAGTGTAATAAAAAAATATTTACTGACTTAAAGATAACAATGAATATGCTTCGTCGAGCAAGGAGCACACAGAGCCACAGGATAGTTGTGCTTATTTCTGTGATGTATTCTTTCACTACGATAAGTTTGCTGTGGATGACCATCACGGTAAGACTCTTCGCATCAACAGCGTCTTCTGTGTGATGTTTCTGAGAAGTGTTTGTGTGTATTAACTCTTTGTTCCATCTCATTGTTTTTCTTTTTTATACACGAGACGCCCATACATCAGTAAAATACTTTGCTCCGTAATTGTATTTATTCCTCAATGTTAAAGTTAAAGATAATATGAATTGTGAACCAGCGTCATAACACACGGCTTCCCATAAGTGCTCAGCTGCCTAGTCAGTGGTTGACTAGACTGGTTGACCAGTTGCCTGTCTAGCTTTGCCTACCTCACTTGCTCAGTAGCCATTTTGTCATTCCTCTACTTTTCCAGAGCGTGAGTCTTGGTACCATACATTCTTGTAGCTGGGTGAACAATAGGAGACATTTTTATTTTAAACCGTGACTAACAAGTGGATTTAAAACCAAAATGGGCTGGTCATTGTGACTTATAAAATATGCTTGCCAATATGACTGATAAAATATGCTGGTCAGTGCGACTTATAAAATATGCTTGCCAATATGACTGATAAAATATGCTGGTCAGTGCGACTTATAAAATATGCTGGCCAATATGACTGATAAAATATGCTGGTCAGTGCGACTTATAAAATATGCTGGCCAATATGACTGATAAAATGTGCTGGTCAGTGCGACTGATAGCTGGATGAAGTAGATGGGGAAAGTTTCAACAGTAAAACTGATAGTTTGGTCAAGTAGTAGGGAGACTTTTAAGCAGTAGGAAGAATTATGTTCTCACTTCACTCTGTAAGTCTATCGATTTTGTGAAAAATAATCCGCCTCCTCCATTTCGATATCCTGTGTCCATCGTAGTCTTGGCCTACCTCTTCTTTTCTTCCATGTGACTTTTTCCCTCCATAGTTAATTTTTCAAAACCACAATATATTTTTATATATAAAAATATGTTATTTTTATATATAAAAATATGTTAGCTTACTCTTTTAAATAGTTTTATGGTGTCAGTCTCATTCTGTGTTCAGATCTTTCCGGATGTGTCTGTTGATTCGTCTTTCTATCCACGACCCTGACGGGTTATTTGTTGAATTTATTATTATTATTATTATTATTATTATTATTAATACTAGTTACTGACTCAAAAAGGCTCTAATTTATAGTATCCTGGTGTGCTAAGAACGAATATAACCATAAACGCACTTTATTGGCTCGCTTTTAGAAGAAATTTTTTGTAGTTCAATTTCTATGTTGCACTGTTTAAATTAAAAAGACACAATATACAAATACACAATGGTATGGAAAGACGCATATTAGAGGGAAGAATGGGGGGCAAAAGGAACGCATTGCTCTAGGCGGACCCAGGGTTAGCAGATAACCAAGATCCCAAATGTACCTCCTCGCGGTGCACCCTGGTAACAGAAAACAGCAGCTCTAGCTGATTCTGGCCAAATAATTTGGGGATCGTGTCCGAGAATGTGGAGTAAGCAGATGGAAAGAGATTTGACTGCAAAAGAGACAAGACAATATCTCAGACACTATTTGTATCACCACATACAGCTACACTTTTAATACATTCAGTGACGCCTGTAAGTCCAGTCCGAACATTTGAGGGGCGGCCAATGTAAAAGGCACGTAAAAGTGGATGCATGGAAAGAATCAAATATATGTCATAATGAGTACAATGACATAATGAAAGGGCAGAACAGCGCTAGAGGGCAGCGTGAACTGCAAATGAAAAGTGAAAGTTCCTAGGAAAGGGTAACAAGAAGTTCTGTTAGCTCGAGACGAGCTTCTAATTACCTGTGATCCTTATAGGCAGAGACCCAGACCCAATCGTGGGCGTTCGGAAAAGCAAGAAGACCTAAACCAACTCTAATGTCGAGCCTTCCTATACCGGAAATATGCTCGCGAAGAGAAAGGGTTCTTAACCTGATGGGCTTAGGCAAGAAAGGGACAAAGATAGCAGTCCTGGCCCAACTCTACTGTCAAGCTTTCCTATACCGAAAATACACCTGCAGAGAGAAAGGGATCAGTCCATGATGGGCTCAGGCGCTATTGGGACAAGGTCTCTCAGCTCGAGAGCGCCTTGCTCTCAAACGCGTGGTGTGAGACTCAAACTTGTACTAGGTGTTCACGGTGTCTATAAATGACGCCTCGGGTAGGAGGGCGAACGAGCCAGGGTCCAACTGTTCATGCGAGTTCTTCCTCATACGTAACCAGGCTCGCGGATGAGAAACGGTTCAGTACCCGATGGACACAGGCAGAGTTTGTCCAATTGCACGAGATGGGTTCATGGACGGTGGAGCTCCTCGTGCTAGATAGACGCGCTCGACTTGCGTCTTAGCGAAGAGGCACTACACACAAGCGTGCCCGGCGACAGATAGACAGGCTGTCACGGACTAGGGACCAAACCCGAAATAAAGGAATGACGAAAACGGGTGTGCTGGACCTCGGACGTTCTGACCACAAGTGGCCAACCGGGGTGCAAATAATCACAGTTCTACTGTGGAACTTGCATCACAACCTACTTCACGCTCCCCTGGCGGAAATCACATGAAATATTCGTTATTTGAGAGCGAACGCAGAAGACGAAAAAGGAGAAGAGGAAAGAATTCCCGGAGGTAGATGAAGAGGTTTATCGAAAATGTTATGGCAGAAAACTACATTGAATTAGTAGACGACATGCTGATGAATTATCAGATTCTTGGCTGCAATATGTCTTTAAAGATCCACTTCCTTCATTCTCATCTGGATTTGTTTCCTGAGAACTGTGGCATGATCAGTGATGAACATGGCGAACGTTTTCATCAAGATATCGCAACAATGGAACAAAGATACCAGGCAAATGGTCAACTATAATAGTGGCTGACTAGTGCTGGACACTCCCCAGTCATGCTCCCAAACAGCTGTACAAGAGATAGGTGATGAAATCTAAGTAGTCTACACGTTTTTTAAGCAGGTATTAACCGTTGCATTATTACTATTGGCATGCATTTCATGATGTAAACATTCATTTTTGTAGATACAAAAAAACTAGAGCGAATATTGATATTTGACTGTCACATTCGTGTGCAGTACTTCAAAATTGATAAGAAATGCCTAACATCATTTCAGTAACATAAATATTGTAAAAATTTGTTGACTAATTTCATAATCCTTCAATAACGATACAAAATATTTTACTTCTAGAGGGACGGAGTTTAAGCCACGGAGGAACATTGAACAGCAATAGTGGCCAAGAGTGAAGAAAATTGAACAGAAATTGTGGCCAAGAGCGAAGAAATATAACAGAAATTGTGGCCAAGGGCGAAGAATAGCGGTGAATCACTGCACTGGACTATGGCACATATTTTCGCAAATAGTGAATAATTTAAACAATGTTTTAAATGGAAAAAGAAACAGTGAAAACTTCGAATTTATGTGGTTATGCCAGAGTGTGTGAGCAAAATACGACAGACACTTCTACTGAGCGGCAAGACTGTTGGACTGTGGTCAATTGGGAATAGAAGACTAACCAGAATCAACACAAGCATTTTAACGTTGTGTATTTGATTATTGCCGTGATTTTCATTGATCATTATTTGTACATTTTGTGTCGCATGACAACATGCGTTGGTTTCGTCGACCAACGAAATGCACGAAAACAACCTAAAACATGACGTAAACATGCTTCTTTTGATACATCTGGTAGATCCACTATTGACGACTGGTCATTATTGACGACTGATCAAACAATCCATCATTGGCGGAAATTATCTAGAAATTGAAAAGACAGTATCTGTGCATACGTGGCATATGAATTCGATAAATTCGCTAGCTTTGGTCACAAATTGTTAGCTCAGGATGGACAAGAAAAACAATTTTGAAATGGGTCTTATTTATTAAAATAAATTTTTTATTTACAAAAACTAGTAAAGTAAAGTTATCACATAGCATTTATTAATCTGGCAGTTGTGTGAGATGTTAGCGATCTCACATTTCAGTGGCTCTGCTATATGAGGGCGGTAGCCTCTCCCTCGCAGTCTTTACCTTCCGAACTAATCCGAAACCCTATTAAGGTTGGGTTGACCCATGAGTCCTTGCGGTTTGATAAACATTTCCACCTAAATTGGGGAATGAACCCAGGACCAGTCTTATGTGAAGCCAGTGCATTAACCACCTTATTACGCGGTCCCCATGATGATGATGTTATGATGATATCACATTGGCAGTGAAAAGTGAGATGCAGTGCTCAACTATATTGTGTAGTCAACTTTCTCAAAAAAGGCTCTTTTGACTCAATTAAAGGCTCATCGAGTGTCTGTTCTGTACCATTATTAAACATCCCGACACATTCTCTACTAGTAACAGGAAGTGGAATGAACTGCCGGAAAATATCCAGCCGAGCAATCATACCCATGATGTGTTGTCCACAGAGACAATTTATATGTATATATATATATATATATATATATATATATATATATATATATATATATATATATATATATATATATATATATATATATATATATATATATATATATATATATATAGTATATATATATATATATATATATATATATATATATATATATATATATATATAATTGGTTTCATTCAGTTTTCTAAAGGGGGAAGTTGGCTTCACTATTCCATTATCACACCGCAATCCCACTCATTACTACCATCGTAATTATCATAAATATTATCATAGTGAAATACTACCATTTATATTTTTACGTATCCTATTTTACAGACTCAGAATTCGTATAAAGATCAAACGTCAATGTTTAGTTCCGCCAGATGAGATTTTACGTCAACCAGACACAGACATCCATCAATGGACACACGCAGTAACAACGTCGCTTCCAACAACAACATCAGTTTCTTACACACGGAGACAGAGCTAGAGAAAATTGATTAGGAACGATTACATCTTAATGACAAAAGACTCACAAAGGCAGGGACTAGGGTGAAAATGGAAAACTAGCGATTCTCTATCACTCACAGATGTTGAAAAAAAAACGTCACGATGAGCTCTTGAAGAAATTCAGCTACAAACGCATATTTAAGCGATGCAATTTCTTTAGAAAGGTCATTCGGTGACCTGAGATCAGATGAGTGTAAAAAGCAGAAATATATCGAAAATATTCCGGAGATTTCCGTAAGCGTAATTATTATATTTCATAACGAGAAGAACTCGACACTTCTTAGGACTGTTCACAGTGTCATCAATCGATCTCCTGTAAAGTTGATCAGGGAGATTATACTAGTCGACGACATGAGCAGTCTAGAAGAGATCAAGGCACCCATTTTAGAAGACTATATATCGCAACATTTTACAAAAATCAGAGTGATCCGGAATAAAGAAAGACTTGGTTTAATAAGAAGCAGAGTTGTGGGAGCTGACTCTTCCAGTGGCAGTTTTCTGGTTTTTTTTGATGCGCACATTGAAGTCAATTATAATTACCTTCCATCGCTACTTGAACAAATGGTGCTAAATTATAGAACGATCGCCTGCCCTATGGTAGATTTTATACATAATATTAAATATACGTTGTATACAGGTGTAAGATATCGTGGAATCTTTGATTGGACATTAACCTACAGGAGAGTTCGTGTCCATGGAATGGACGAGATTACACCTCATCCTAGCCCTGTTATGGTAGGATGTGCTTTCGCTATAACTAGAAAATGGTGGGAGGAACTTGGGAAGTATGATCCGGGGTTGAAAATTTGGGGGGCCGAGCAATATGAGCTTTCATTCAAATCATGGTTATGTGGAGGTAGTTTGGTTGATGTGCCTTGCTCCAGGGTTGCACATGTTTTCCGACCACTTCCATACCTCAATGAAGTTCAAGAAGACAACACAATAGAAATAAACTTCCAGCGTCTAACTTCAGTTTGGATGGACGAGTTTAAAGAATACGTGTTAAAAAGGAGACCTTTAATGCAGCAAGTTAGTCCAGGAAATATAACTCAACAGTTAGCATTAAGAGCCAGACTTCAGTGCAAATCATTTAAATGGTTTTTGGAAGAAATTGCCCCGGACATTCTTCAGCAATTCCCTATAGTTGATCCCCCGACGTCCGCTTGGGGTAGAATCAGAAGTAATTTTAACACATCCTTGTGTATTGTTGCTAGGGAAGATCAACTATTTGTGGACGATTGTTCTAAACAATCCAATGACAATGACTTTCACTTAAATTGGAAACATCACATAATGGTAAATGGCAAATGTGTCACTCGTGCTAATAAACTTTCAGGTACGAAAAACATGTATTTAGGTCAATGTGCAGATACAAGAAATATATCCAGGCAAATGTTTGTTTGGAATCGTCAAAATGGCCGCATTGTTAACTACAACACTAATAACTGTGTAGATGTTAACATTACAACATTTCGAGTTGTCTCCCAACCCTGTGGAGTTCTGACTCATTCATGGAAATTCTATTATATTAATGCTACGGAAGCTGATAGAGTATGGAGGTTAGCTTCATTAAATAAATTATAAGAGGTCACTGAACGATAACTTTGATACTAGAGAAAGTAAGCGTATAAAATGTATTATTAATTGAAATAATTATAATTTAATATATAATAATTTTATTATAAATTTAAATAGTAACAAGTTCGTATGTTATATAAAAGATGGTATTGCGAATTGAAAAATGGAGAATAGATTTGTGACTGTGATTATCTGATTATCGTGTATTTTATTTTGTGACAAACTTATTTCTGTATTTTATTTTTAATCCGTTAATATTTTAACAACTGTTTCCTCGGCTCACAGGTTGCTGCATTAATATATATATAAATATATATATATATATATATATATAATATATATATATATATATATATATATATATATATAATATATATATATATATATATATATATATATAAGTGACACATTCTTTTGCATATAACTGTCTTCATCGTGGATACTCTGAACGCATGTTTGCCCCGACAAGCACGGTTGCAATGGTCAGAGGCATGTTCATAGATTCTTCGATCTCGCTGGGGCATCAACTTCTTGACCTTCACCTTCTTTTTTCCCTGGCAATCTGCCCTCAAGAATCAGCCTTTCAATACCGACATGTCGCTTTAAGTGTTCAAAATACTATTGCTTTCGTCTTAAGATTATATTTAGAAGCCATCCTTCATTTAGTTTCAGTAATTTCCAAATTTCAATGATCTTATTGTCTCTGTTCATTATATTCGTAGAAAATTATTCTGTCGCATTTTATTTCAAATTGATTTATCCTTCTGGATGTTGTCTTGTTTAAAGTCCAAGTCTCGCAGCCATATGTTGCCACTGGGAAAACACATGATCTTGAAGGGGTTATTTTAGTGTCAGTCTTACTACTTTGTCATAGCTTTCTCATTTGACTCTACATATTTCATTGTACTATTGACTGTACATATTTCATTGTACTATTGACTGTACATATTTCATTGTACAAATTTGACTGTACATATTTCATTCTACTATTGACTGTACATATTTGACTACTATTTTAAATCGGCAAAAAGTGCCTGTAATACATATTGTTATGTTCTCACTTGTCTGATGATGTACAGTCAACATCAATAGTAATTATGTCAGACTGTTAAAGCATGCTGGGTAAAACAAAAATTTGCATCATAAGACAGGAGTGAGTCACTAATTTCAACAATGTGCAAAGTATCATTTGGATCTACTGTCTAGGACATGTGGAAGTCAGCGTCAACGAGAGAGCTGAAGTGTTGGCGGGCTAAGGGTTTGTGCATAAATTACGTCACCAATATCGGGGAGGGTTATTTTAAGGTTTTACATTTGTTGACAAGGGGAAGGAAGGGTTGACATACAGTTGACGTAAACAATACAATGTGTGTATATACTTAATGAAATTATGTGAATGTGAATTATGTTTGTATACTATTAATTTATGTGAATGTGAATTATGTTTGTATACTATTAATTTATTTGAATGTGAATTTTGTTTATATACTATATTTTTTAATATACATTATTTTAACATAATTAAGCATAATGAAGTGGTAGTCACTAAATTCTTGACAAGACTTTTGACAGGGGCTAGAGGATCGATTACTCCTTTCACGACTACAGCGACGTTGTGCCAAGTCTGCTTACCTGTACGATAGCCTCCCATCGCTGAAGGTAAGTCTGTTATTCCTCTCTAGATGTTGGACAATTTCCATGCAAGAATATTTTGTTTAACAATTTGCCGATCGTATATGCATGGTTATGAGCCTGCAATCCTGTATTTTTTAACAATTTGCCGATCGTATATGCATGGTTATGAGCCTGCAATCCTGTATTTTTTAACAATTTGCCGATCGTATATGCATGGTTATGAGCCTGCAATCCTGTATTTTTTAACAATTTGCCGATCGTATATGCATGGTTATGAGCCTGCAATCCTGTATTTTTTAACAATTTGCCGATCGTATATGCATGGTTATGAGCCTGTAATCCTGTATTTTCGCATGACTCTTGCCAGGCTTGGGTAGTGGGATTAAGTAACTATGCAACCATTCTTCTTTTACTGTGTCATTCACTAGGCTCTTGTTAAACAACATTGCCAGCTTCTTAAGGCCCTCGTCTGACCTGCCTCTGATATCGTCGTACTAAATGTCATCTGGTCCTGACGCTGTGCTTCTTGATCTTTTCAGTGGGCCTGTAATATCTTCAAAATTAATTGCATTATCGCTTTCCACAATTTGCTTATTGCACATGTCTCTGACTGCTTTCATGATTTCATTGTAATTCAACGTTCCACCCTACGTTCCTCTGACCAATTTGTGCCTTATAATGAGCCAGCAGTGCTGCACATATATTTTCATCTGTCTTCTGTCATACTAAGTCTGTGCTTTGGAAATTGGGGATTGTTATACTCTTCCTTGGGTCGTTCATTGATTTATGTAGGCGCCAGAACAGTTTTAGTGACTTTTAGTTTGCAATCTTATGACAAAAGTCTTCCCATTTTTTTTCTTTCGCAGAAATCGCGATATCTTTAAACTGTTGAACCCTGTCGTCTTTGGTCTATTTTAAATGCAAACAAGATCTGGTTGTGCTGTCACCTTTTTTCCTTCTTTTTTTTTTGCCACTCTGCAACTGTGTATCGTTTGCTCTTCCATGCACATTGAACCTCATTATTGCACCAGAGGGGTTGATTCCACACACGTAACCTGGTGGCGTGTATCATTCGTTTTTCCTTCCTAATTCTGTTTACGATGGGCAAACCTTTGCAATCATACTGGAAGGACATAACTTTGGTTTTCTGTTTTTTAATTTTTCATTTGTCCACCAACAAAACACAAGGCAAATGGTCGCTGCCGTGATGCCCCAACACATCCCATCTACATATGGTTGCAATATCAGCTAAGCCTAAATCAATTGCACTGTCGTCGTCGCTATCCCTAGCACACAACCTTGTCATGCGCCCTTCGTTTATTCATACTAAATTCATATTAATCAGAGCCTCCTCAAGATCTCTTTCCTGTTGATTAGAGGCAATATTACCCCAAGATCTACCTTTTGCATTAGAATTCCTGCAGAAAATGTTTACTCTTTCTTCCTTTACTATCTCACCTAAAGATTACCAGCCCTGCACGTTCAGGCTGGCGTTGCACGCATACACGTTGACGAGATAAACAAAAATAGGTAGATGTGTTACCAAAATAAAACATAACACAACCTAACAACGAGATACAGGGGGCTACACGTTGACGAGTACGAAAGGGTGCTGTACGTTTTGTACCCTGACAGCTTGCAGCTGAATGTCATCGTTATTCAGACATATCTATCTTGACCACGTCAATACCTTCTCGTACATGAATTGAATTACTTGCCCAAAGAGTCGTCTATTGTAGAAACTATGAAAGTCGGTGACTTGGAGACAGTTTCCCAAGTGGACCGTTGTCTGGTGCTAGCCGGCCGTCCACTTGGAGAAATCTTCGTGACTTGGTACACTGAAACAGGTAGAGTTACTGTCGTCCGTGAACATCCGATGAAAGTCAAATTCTACGCAATATAGGAGCGGGCTCTGGAGTGGGCTGGTGCCGACTTTGGCTTTCGAGCATTTCCTATCTATGCGTTGCTACACCAAGGACAACGATGCAGATACCATATTAGCAGCATGCAAAAGGCCAATCCAAATCCACCCAGATGCTCCAGAGCCACCGGTGCTCCTGTCAGCCGCACCTGTTCTCTATTGGTTCAATAAGAGTAGCAAGTGCCATGCAATAGGTCTAGAGACATCCGTCTATCGCCTACAAGATGTTTCCAAATTTTACAAGAGCGCACAGTGTCTACGCTTTCGACGCGGCTTCGAGACATTCGAGACACAGAAGACGCCGAAGAATGGAAACGGCGAACGTGGACAAAACTAGAAGCAGAACTGGCGAGCTAAGAGAAGCAAAAACGCCATCGGGCCTAGGAGCTGTGTCAAAAAAGTGTTAACGCTTGCAAATACCTCCATGTAGCCTGTTTTTGGATATAGGATGACGAATCAGGGAGAAACAAACCCTAGCGTAATTGTACATCAAGAGTCCTACAGCGGAGCTGAATCTCCGAACGAAGGCCACGTGCCTACAATGGAAATGGACACGGAACACTGTGGATAACCACGAACTGTTTTGAAAACTAAGAGTCTGGAGAAAGTTTTCGAAGCTTGCCAGCGAGTCTTCGAGTCGATGTGGACAAGTATGTGCGCACAACATTCTGGCTTCTGCCTATTGGGGAGAAATGCCTCTGCGGTCTAATGATTTCAGTAAAGCCAACAAGTGCCTTTCGGCCAAGAGGTGTCTTGGAACCCCATTCGGGTTGTCTCTGGCCCAGATCTTCATTGGCTTGCCACTTTCTATGCGCTGGCACAAAACGTCGACGAATATATATACCATTGCCACGACGGTAGCCGGACGAAGAATAAAGAAAATTGGGGCAATTCTCCACAGAGTATGGCTTCGACAGGCATGTGAAAAGGAAATGGCCTTGAGAACTCTACAAAGCGGACCCCGGCGCCACGAAGGATATCGAATGAATACTTGAGGAATGGGAGCGCGACAGGAAGGAACTCGATAGGATGGCACCCGTGCTGCGAAAGGCTCCCAAGAAGGCTCCCAAGGAAGAGTGGTGTATTGCAAAGTATATGTATAACATGTGCATAGTAGGTGCATAGTGTGTTCCTACTGGAGCGGTGTAGCGTGGGTATAGCCATGGATCTCGAAACAGTCTGCGGCGTTTTCACATGTTTTGGACCAGAAAGTCCTACGCTCTCTCTTCTCGCCCACAGCGGCCGTTACCAAAGAGTTCCTGCTGCGCTAGGTCTACAGGTGTGAGGTTCGGCAGTATTGTAGCACTACAGACATGAGCCTCGAAGACGAAGTTGCCGCGAGGTACCTCGATTTGGTGTGCAGCAGCAAGTGCTGTATTGGATATGCATACCTGTAGGGCGAGCGCTGCTTCGAGGGCAACCCGCATTGCTTTGTTTTCTTCTTTTTGTCGTGCCAATCTATAGGGTGTGCAGCAACATGAAGCTCTCGAGCAACGTGGGTTGGCTGCAATCTGGGTACTTTGCTAGAGAAAGCTGCGAAATGAATCAAAATGCTGCAAAATTGCCTAGCAATACATAGCGATACCCAAGAAAATTGCCGTATAGCTGTTCTAGAGACAGAAAAATCTATGTGCATATGAAATGTAGACGCATCATATAGATGTCCGTATAACGAATGCAGTGTGGCGTGTTCTACAGCTGAATGTGATATCTACGAGCTCAACCAAACACATCCGAGTTCAGCATGGCATGTTTAGATCAATTTGAAATTGTGTGTCGTGGAATTAATCCTCCGTATTGAAATCCTACAACTTGAATGGGATATCCCGCCGAAGACGGATGTGTCGGGCCATTGGCGCAAATAAAACGGCGACACAACGCATTTCCATTTTCTGGACTACATCCTGCTGGAAATCTAGCAGGACCATGATCCAGCTAGATCCAGTTGGAGTTTGAGAATGAACGCAGAAGAAGAAGAAGAAGAATGGGATATCCCGCCGAAGACGGATATGTCAGGCCATTGGCGCAAATAAAACGGCGACACAACGCATTTCCATTTTCTGGACTACATCCTGCTGGAAATCTAGCAGGACCATGATTCAGCTAGATCCAGTTGGAGTTTGAGAATGAACGCAGAAGAAGAAGAAGAAGAATAGGATATTAGTGTTATTATCGCCCGTGTATTTTAGTGCAAGTATCGCCCGTGTATTTTAGTGCTAGTATCGCCCGTGTATTTTAGTGTTAGTATCGCCAGTGTATTTTATTGTTAGTATCGCCAGTGTATTTTAGTGTTAGTATCTCCCGTGTATTTTAGTGTTAGTATCGCCCGTGTATTTTAGTGTTAGTATCGCTTGTGTATTTTTGGTTTTGGGGGATGAAATTAAATGAAGGGACAAGTGTTGCAGAAGCCATGCTAAAGTCGGATTGGTCCAGCCAAGCTAGGTTGTCTACCATGACACAGCTCATTCCGTTCCTCGGACAACAAATTGATTATCTGCGGGAATTTGAGAACGGGCACAGAAGAACAACTTGAAAAAGTACATAAATTCTCCTATCTAAGAAGCAAATTAACACTCCACGGTGATGTCATGCCAGACATTACAACTCGCATTACCCTAGCATCAAGTGCATTTAACAGACTGTCTAATATCTGGAAGTCAAAGTCAATCAGCACACGCACGAAAATGCGCTTATTTACTTCCTGCGTTATTCCGGTGCTATCATATGGATGTGAGAGCTGGAAAAGCTCTTTATCTTCAGAAAAGAAATTACTGAATTTTGAGAACAAATGTCTTCGTAGGATAACTAACACCCATTGGAGTGAATTCACATCGAATGATAAAATCAGAGAAGAGACACATCAAAAATTCATCACAGATGTTATCAGAAACGCCGTTCGTCCTACATCGGGCATGTCCTACGCGCAGACACCAACACAATACACCACCAATCTCTTGAATGGATACATAAATGCAAAATAGCAAGGGTAGACCAAAAGTAACACTCAGAAGAGCAATACTTAGAGAAAGTAAAACAACCAATATTCATACTATTCAAGAACTGCACAGAATAGCTTTGAACAAACAGAATTGGAGAGATCGGACCTCTGCCCTAATATAGCGCAAAACGAAAATGAATGAATGAATGAACAGAAGAACAAGTGGTAATATTATTTATTCCATTTTCGATCAGGAATACTGTTCACGAGTCGTCTGAATGTTGACGGTTCGGGATAATGCAAATTTTAAAAGCAACATCATCTGCTATCTCCAGCTATAATCTGTTCGATTATGTATTATAAAGGCAATATCGTGACTGATAAGCAGTGTATGCGATTATGAAGCAGTGGTAGAAGTGGAGGCTGTATTGTTGATAGTAGTGACGATAGTGGTTGCTACTTGGTGATTGAGACCTAACGGTTCGAAACGCTGAAAATGTCTTGTGTATTGTAATTTTCATGCTTTCTTGTTTACACCTCATAACCCCTCAGTTATAGTCCGTCATGTTCAAGTGAAACTTTCAAAAACCCGTGTTCTAAGTAAGTACTATTTTTGCTATGTTTCCCAGCAGCACTACCTTATATTAATAGTAGTAGTAGTAGTAGTAGTAGTATTAGTAGCAGAAACAGTAGTAGTAGTAGTACTAGTAGCAGTAGTAGTAATCGTAGTCATAGTAGTAGCAGTAGAGATGATGGTAGTATTCGTAGTAGGGGTGGTGGTAGTTGTAGAATTAGCAATATTAATAACAGTAATAGTGGTGGTAGTAGTAATAATAACAGTAACAGTGGTGGTAGTAGTAATAGTAAGTATGGTGACATTTTTCATAGTACTTGTGATAATGATAGTATCAGCAGTAATAATACCAGTAGTCATAGTAGCAGTAATTTGGCAGGACTAGCGACAGCCTAAAACAAATATATTATGGAACACTCAAGTCAGGAATTCGAAAAGCTGGTGGACAGAAAAAGTGTTTCAAAATCACGCTGAAGCATCACTGAAACATCTTAAAATTGACGTAGGCTTTTGGAAGAGCCTAGATCAATATAGAACAGCATGGCGTTACGGCGCTAGAACGGGAGCACTAGCGGCGGAAGAGACCAGGCAAGATACTGCAATACCGAAGCAGGCACGTAGAAAAGAAAATACATCTCATCGTTACATAGATACCATCTACAGTTGTCAATTCATTAGAACATTTTGTGTGCGCAATGGAGTTGTTAGTTATTTAAAAACGAACTAATAACTTTATTATTCTTTTATTACTTATTGTTATTATTATTATCGTTGAGTTTTTGGTCATCGTCAATTACGAAGGACGGACATCATCATCATTAATTGTGGCGTCTGTTGAGCAGCAGCAGCAGCAGCAATATTAGTTGTAGGAGTAGTAGTAATAGTAGTCATGGAAGTAGTAGCGGTAGCAGTTGTAGCGTTAGTAGTTATAACAACAGTTTTGAGAGTAATAGTTGTATTAGCAAGTGAAGATACGGCAGCAAGAGTAGTAGTAATAACAGTAGCTGTAGCGGCAGCTATAGTATTAATATTAAGATTAATAGCAGTAGTAGTTCTTGTATTAGAAGTAGTAGTTTTAGTGGTAGTGCTAGTAGTAATAGTAATAGTAGCGACTGTAATAATATTAGTAGTAGAAGTATTAGTAGTAGTAGCGACTGTAGTAGTATTAGTAGTAGTAGTAGCGGTGTTAGTAGTAGTAGTAGTAGTTGTAGTAGTAGTAGTAGTAACAGTAGAAGTAGTAGCGACTGTAGTAGCGGTAGTAGTAGTAGTATTAGTAGTAGTAGTAGTAGCAAATGTAGTAATATTAGTAGTCGAAGTAGTACTAGTAGCGACTGTAGTAGTAGTAGTAGTAGCAGCAGCAGCAGCAGAAGTAATATTGGTAATAGTAGCAGTATTAGTAGTAGTAGTAGTAGTAGTAGCAACAGTAGTAGTAGTAGTAGAATTAGTAGGGACTATAGTAGTGGTATTAGTAGTAGTATCAGTAGTAGTAGTAGTAGTAGTTGTAGTATCAGTATCAGCAGTAGTAGTAGTAGTAGCAGTAGTAGTAGTATAAGTAGCAGTAGTAGTAGTAGATTTAGAAGTAACTACTCCATGTATTACATACACAAGAAATCATGCACTGCTGATCATGAAAGGAAGAACAGAATACACGTTACCGATTTCACAGAAGAAAAGCGTCAGCACATATGGACGAGCAAACACAATCAAATTAGACGACCCATTCAATGTTGAGGCTAATATTAATATCATCACGTGTTAGAAGGTTTCAGTGCCACAAGGACCAATTTGATGAACTTGAAAACATGAATAACACATAAATATAAACAAAGCTTCTTGAGATGTGACTTGGGTGAATAAATAATATAATATAGACACATCGAGGATGTAAATAATCGTACAAATAGCAAACCGTAACACGCAAACAATCCCATAGGTGTAGGCTATATCATAGCATGCAGGCAATAGTTTAAATATCACTTCATAATGATAAATAACCGTGCAAATAGCATACCACAATATGCAATAACCGTACAAATAGCAAACCACAATATGCGAATAATCGTGCAAATAGCTCACCAGAGCATGAAAAGAATTGTACAAATAGCGCATCATAATAAATAATAGCTTAAATATTATATCATTTCATCCAATGATCGGACATATCGCAACACAATCTTTCATTACATTACACAATCATTCATTACATCACACAATCCTTCATTACATCACACATTCATTCAATTATCATTTGTAAATATGTTTTATCATAAGTCATTGACAGAACACAATTTATAATCTTTGATACATGAGTAGTCGGCACGAGAAAAACTTTGGCAAGGTCAATGACGTGTGCGGTCAGAATGTTGATTATTGGCCATATACGGTATTCATTATGTGCCCAAGCTGGTCAATGACATGTGCGGCCAGAATGCGGATTACTGGCCATCTAGGAACTCATGGTCGGGAACATAACTAACTGAAATTCGAAAATAGGTGTAACAATTGGCCATCTTCACGTTATAACAAATGGTCATCATCACGTTGTAACAAATGGCCATCATCACCTTGTAACAAATGGCCATCATCACGTTGTAACAAATGGTCATCGTCACTTGTGATGGACGAATAGCAGCAATTTTTAAAATATGCTAAATAATTTAATTAGTTAGTCGTCGGATTATCATCAGGGCAAACTGGACACGTGCATAGATGCATCGATCTCTCCCTGATTGTAACCGCCAATACACTTCTGTGGACAGTACCAGTTCTATGCTGATTGACCATCGTTCTTCTGTGACCTCCAAAATGTTCACTTCTAGCAACACCGCATTTCAATCCCTGATCTTTAATCCTGACCATTGAAAAGAAATCATCATACACACTGTCCCAATTACCCCAATTTCACACTGATATATGTCTTAAGGAGTTAAAAACATAAAGCCCAACCCATTGCCCCATTTCCCTGCGCCACAATCGCGCATGACGCCAATTGATCTGCTCTTTCATTGCCTCGAACACCCACAAGTACCAGCACGAAAATAAATCTAACCACTTTCAACCTTGCCTTTCTCAAGACCACAATCCACTGTTCGCGAAAGAGACCCACTTGTACCTTCCTAATAATACTTATAGAGTCACTCAAGATGTAGACATGCGTTACCTTCTTCTTCTTGATTAAAAGCAGGTTTCACAGCACGTGGGGCATTCCCATAAGTGCTCCGCCCTCTGTTCCAGCAGCCATTCAAGTGTATGAAGACTCAAAGTCCCAGTCAGGTGTTGATTGTGTGATCTTCTGGACTTTCCAAAAGGTTTACTTTTCCTGTCCTCAACTCTATATACATCCATTTCTAACATTATCTGTATTTGTACGTTCTCAGCCTTAATGACATCATCTTCATCCTGAAATGACTTTATTACTGCCGTCAATCGCCACATTGCCTGCCAATAAGTCGGCTCTCTCGTTTCCTCTGACCCAAGCATGACCAGGGCAGTATACCCATGTAATGCTCTGGACAGTTTAGTTGTTCAATAAGTCCCACCATCGTTTTCCAAGCATAAACTTTTCTATCTGTCGCATCATGCTTTGGGAGTCTGTATTACCGAGTGTGTTGATGTATCAGTTATCAATCAATCAAGTGCTGCCGTAACTCCCTCTATCTCCATCCTCATGATCGATGTGACAGTGGAATATGCTGACGATTTCTCAACCAAATTCACGCCGTTTCCGTAAGCAACAAAACACTAACCATATATAATATAAAACACAAGGTATATAATTTTGACTTGTGGTTTCGAGTGTAGCTGGGCGAGTTCAAACACTGTATCCTGAGCCCTGACGTCCGTCCATTTTCGTCACGTTTTATGTAGTTGTATTATTACTTTAGTCAATGATTTCTTCTCAGTGTCTACCTCCACCCATTTACTGCCCTTTCCTATTTCTTCAAATTCACATACTCGTCGCAATGTGTCTTCCACCTCTGCAATCCATGATCTGCCACGCTTGATTCGTTTTTCCTTTGACTCATCTAGACTTTAGTTTAATGGAAGGTGGTTGTATTTTGTCACTTTAAGGTACGACCTAACTAGTGCTACCTGATGTCACACTCTATTGCTGGGGAGATCAAGCAGAAATATCATAGCAGAGATAAGTGTATCTCTAGTACATCCCCGTACCGCTCTCATTGCCTTATTTTGGACTTTTCCCAATCTATCTACTAGTGTCTGTGATAGTGTTACCTTCTGTTTGCCTTCCCATTCAAATACCCTTTTTCACCGTCCTAATCTCCATGGTCGTACTTCTCGTAGTAACAGCAAAGGCCACGCTCTCCTCCCTGATTGTTTTGCCTGCGCACAGGGCTGTGAAGGCCCAATCACTGCGAAAGTGATTGTCTAATCACAGATCCGTCAGTGTATATAATCACAAATTATAGTCGCAGAACACTTCATGCGTCTCATGACCCGACTGGAGATAGGGAAGGTGTCGGCGTAGAGCATGACGAACAGCAATACTATGCGGGTGAAATGTAAGAACAAGTTTGACCTTGACAGAGGTAGAAGACATCTGAGTCTTAGACAGGGTATCCTGGCGGAAGAGGCTGCACACCCAAGAAAGAACAGACTGAAGATCTCTGTCGGTGTATAAGAGGCAACGGAAGAAGTCCTGAAAGAAGTCTTCGACTGTTTGCTCATTTTATAAAATTGACAGAACTTATGAAGCTTTTCATTACTTCTTGTAACTCATTAGGTAGAGTCTTCGCTGCTAATATTTGTCAATGAATCATACAGTTGGTTCCGATAGCTTTAGTGACTCATTCAGTATTAGACTTTGAAATCCAGGTCGATATCCTAGCATATCTGGAGCAGCATCTGTGAAAACACGCAAACCTTTTCCCCCAAGAGATCTTATGCTCTTTCAGAAATGAAACCACTGTGTCAAATACATCACGTGTAGTTGCTGTCGTTTCAAGAGGTTTGTAAAAAATATAAACTCATTTTTAGAGTGGCCATCATTAATATACTCACGTAAAACAGTGACAGTGAACAGTTTGAAACGTCTGTAGATTCATCAAGCTGAACACCAAATATTGAAGTGGAGCAGATTTAATTTCCTAGATTACCTGTTCAAGAATTTCAGCAGACATGTCATCTATTCTTCTGCGGACAGTATCATTAGATAAATAAATTGATCTCAATTTCGTAACAAATTCTTCTCCGATCATAACTGTAGGTAGTTCTATTACATTGATTTGTACATACCTGGTATCATCACAAGGCGGTAATATCGTCATCGATTGGCAGTAAAGAAGTCCTGTTGGATAAATGACGCTGGACGTCCATGAGTTCGTGAAAGCTTCGGGATGCATTGTAAAGAGATAAATGTTCCTTTAACGACCGATGACATAGAGCTATGCGTTATTTAGCTGATGCCTTTAAAAAACTAAATATATTATATTAACAGCTTCAAGAAAAAAAAACACAATTCACATCAATTTTAAAGTGAAGATATTTTATATTACTACATTTATTGAATTATGACAAAAATACATTTGTAATTAAAATTGTGTACATTTTCACTGACTTCAAAAATGTGAAGTGACTGATATTGATGTACTTGTTATTGTCGATCTGAAAATTCTGTCCGCAGATTTAAAAGAAAGATTTTCTGAGTTAAAGCACATTGATTTTCCAACCTGGATGATGCAGTTGTATGTTAGTAGCTTTGTCAGATGTTTCGGTGAAGTAACAAGAAGAACTCTCAGAAATAGAAAATGATGAGTCAGTTAAAACTTTATATTCATTATAGAAGGAACAATAACATGGATTTGTGATGAAACAGAATTAAAATACCCATATTCAACCAACTTTACAAGAGAGCTATTGTTACCGTTTCCATCTTCATATTTAGCTGAATGTGGATTTAGTACCGTATAAGATTTGTTACTGCAGAAAAAAAATCGATTGGACATCACAGAACGGGCAGACGAGACTGAATCTGACTACACTGGAGCCCAATATAAAATAGCTCTGCAACAAACATCAAGCACAATGGTCTCATTAAATCTAGTACACTCCTATAGAAGTCACCTCACATTATTCTGTTCTTGCGTTTGTGTTGTCTGTTATATTTTTAAAATTTACTTGCTGTCTTTTATTCATGATTTCCTAGTGATTTCTTCCTAAAGCCCACGTCTTGTCTCTTCAACACGGCGGTTTTTTTCCGTTAATTAAGTAATCTCCCTTTGGTTTTAGTGATTTTCGTTGCTAATGACGCTATTTTGTGTGTAAGAAATCGTGCTGGTTTCTATGGTTTTACGTAGCACCAACAACATGTTGCCACTAACATACAAACACAATAT
Organism: Meghimatium bilineatum; assembly: GCA_034231615.1. Classification (NCBI taxonomy): domain Eukaryota; kingdom Metazoa; phylum Mollusca; class Gastropoda; order Stylommatophora; family Philomycidae; genus Meghimatium; species Meghimatium bilineatum. The sequence continues at coordinate 51,421,724 of CM067308.1, read as the reverse complement.
GCACTGGAAAACTGTAGTAATATCATACAACATAAGTAGATATGTAATTGTGTACAGTTGCATTGCGGCACGTGTTATAGTTTTTTAGATTTTGTAGTGAAAAGTGTGCTTAGACAGTAAGACTTGTGAAACTCTAGAAATCCATGTATGGTCTGTTTCTAATCTTGAGTGCAGATTCCAAGCTCCACCACAGAATTTCTTGAATTTTTGTATATATATTCTAGATATATAACAGCAATGATAATAATGAAAGAAAAATTTGTCTGAAGGAATAATATAGAAACATGACAGAAAGTCATGCATACATCAAAATGTTATGTTAACAGGGCCGTACATATGATTACCATAAGGAGGGGGGTTTTAACGTAAAATATTTTTAAAAATATTTCACGCATTAAATTACACTGTTTGATGAGCAATTTAAGGCCCTTTTTGTTAGGAATCACTGAGGAAGTCGTTTTAAATAACAATTTGGCTCATTTCGAAGCACTAAAAGCCATGTTCAGAGTTGATAAGGGAAGGATGTAAACACCACAAACCCCACCCTTATCCACGGGTCTGTGAGTTAGTGGGAGTATTAAATATCTAGCAGTACCAGGTATAGTGTATTCATGTTATTAAATGTGTAAACAAAGACAAAAGCGGAATTTTATGAAGATATATTCCATATTTGTACATGTCTTGTATTTGTAGATATTTGTTGTTATTATTAGTTTTGTATGTAAATCCGTTTTCCGTGAACAGGCAATGGTAAAACATTTTCATACTTCTATATCCAGTAATCCATCATAGCATTCATCTTGTTCTATATCCAGTAATCCATCATAGCATTCATCTTGTTCTATATCCAGTAATCCATCATAGTAAACTAGCATGGTTCGGACATGTATGCAGGCACGATTCCTTGTCAAAAACAATACTGCAGGGAACTGTCGAGGGTGGAAGAAGCAGAGGAGGACAAATAAAGACATGGACAGACAACATCAAGGAATGGACAGGGCTAGATGTTTCCACACACATCCGCATCGCTGAGGATAGAATTCGCTGGAGGACTCTGTGTGCTGAAGCTTCCAATGTGGTACCCCTACGACCCTGAAGGGTTATGGGTTTTATTGATTGATTGAATCCATCATAATATTCATCGTGTTCTATATCCAGTAATCCATCATAGTATTCATCGTGTTCTATATCCAGTAATCCATCATAATATTCATCTTGTTCTATATCCAGTAATCCATCATAGTATTCATCTTGTTCTATATCCAGTAATCCATCATAGTATTCATCTTGTTCTATATCCAGTAATCCATCATAGTATTCATCTTGTTCTATATCCAGTAATCCATCATAATATTCATCTTGTTCTATATTCACTAATCCATCATAATATCCATCTTGTTCTATATCCAGTAATCCATCATAGTATTCATCTTGTTCTATATCCAGTAATCCATCATAGTATTCATCTTGTTCTATATCCAGTAATCCATCATAGTATTCATCTTGTTCTATATTCACTAATCCATCATAATATCCATCTTGTTCTATGTTCCAGGAACCTTTTCCTCCAAAATAACTCATTTTATGTGTAAGTCTTCATGTAAATCACATTGATACGTCTTTGCTTCCATGAAAGATTCTTAGGACATGTTTATATTATTGTATTTTAAATGTTGATATTGTCTTCTCCTGTGCGAATAGATGATTCATATGCGATGAGTTTTGTAATGCCATTACTAAGCACTTTCAATGGAACAATATATTCTATGTTATTTTGTTAATTTATCTTAGACTATTGAAGTTGGCTGGCAGTTCATAGTTGTTCTTTGGCAATGACTATTGCAAGTATTAGTTCACCTCTGGATTTTAATATTTCTTTTCCTCTTTTGTTTTGAGAAGAAGATTTCGAGTCTTGCTTTGATCCGTGACGTATATATTTATATGTTCAAGATACGTGGGTCTTCTTGATATTTGTACTGCATGTCCACTTTCTGAAACCTCATGACATCTGATAGCAGGAACATATTATATAGATGGTGAAAAGATGGAGTTTGTAGGAGATAGAGGTGTGTCATAAATTGTCATTGAAATTTGTACAGAGATTGTGATGTTGTGTTGGGGGGGGGGGGGAGGGGGACAACATTGAAATGAATACAATGTCTGATGAGAACACCAATACTGATAACACAAAGAAGCTAAAGAAAAAAAGTAGTACCGACTTACAGAAACACTAAATACATAGGTACATAAAAAAGTAACACAATCACTTATGAAATGTGGAAGAGTGTAACGTAAAAATTGAGTAGGTTGTTACATAAGACATTAACAACATTTAACAGAAACAAATGAAAAATAATACGATTAATGTAAATCGATTTTATTAATTACAATTACCAAACATCAAGCATTTTTATCACATTTCACACCATCAAGATGTAATATAATTATTAAGGACACAAAGCACAAGCTTAAAAGGTGAATTATCTTGGCACCTTCTTAATATCAGAAGGTAGATGCTCAAATGAGATAAAGTTTCGAACAGCACAAAACAAATAAACTTTACCACAAAATATGAATCATTTTATGCATTACAACACTATCAATGCGGATTCGATTGTTGAGATTTTATATCGAACCAATTCATTTTCATGAATGTGAAGCATAGACTGTAGACAACAATTTCAACCAATAGGTTTATAGAGATGTGGTTTCTGAGAAGAATGATGAAAATACCATGGACAGCTAAGACATTTAATGCAGAGTTTCTCATTGATGCTGGGATACATCACCTCAATCTCATCAAAAATTAGGCGCAGATAGTCAATGTTTCTAGGGCATGTGCTAAAAAGAACACAGCTAGAACACTTAATAACTACTGGAAATAACAAGAGCAGAAGAAACAGGGGATGACTAGATAGACTTGTATTGCCAATTTGCACCATATTGTTTCAAAGTATGTGTTATATTGGAGCTTTCTTGTTCTGTTTGTATGTTTTCCATTATTTGTGCATCTATTCTGTCAGCAACTTCCTCTAGTAATGTATGGTGTTTCTGGACAATGCCTAATAAAATGTGTAGATAAGGAGGAGCAACTTCATCAATTTCAATATTCAAAATTGGAACATGTAAGCAATTATAATAAAAAGAGGCATGTGTTATATCACCATTACAATATCTAATGAAATTATCATGACATTCTTGCATTGATGAAAGACATCTGGCTTTTGTACTTTCACACGGTACATGCATGTCTGAATATGACTGAGGCACCATAGGCATGGGCATGTTCACCTTCCACCCGACAATCCATAAACCTTTCTTAAGAAATCATAATCACGAAAAAAAGAAAACTACAACTTTCTTACCCTCCCATTCTACATGTGTTTGTGCTTCTATTCTAGCTTTCATGTGATGCACTAATGTATGTGCATTGTTGTATGTGTCTTTGATTTTTGCTATTGCTATTAGGATTGTATTATGTTTTGAGTTAGGCTTTTCTAGGTTTGCAATCTGCATTGTCATTTTGAAACTTCCTTTGCCATGATCACCACCCACTTGAACCCACAACTGATTCTCTGGAATGTATCCATTATGCCTAGTAAACACACCCTCCCTACTATAATCACACAGAAGAGCACTAACATATAAATCTAAATTATTAATGTAAGGCCAATGGTGCCTTCTTTGTCAGTCCCCTATCACTCTCAAATTCTTTCATTTAAACATTCACCCAGTCTCTTGTAATTTCGTTTGCACATTGCCTTTGTGATCTTTCGTGTGGCAACTCAACACCATATTGTTTAAGAAAAGATCTATGTTTTCTTTCTTGTCTCCAGGAAAGTCCTAGTGATTCTTTCAATGAGAAAGCTGATTTTGTGCGTATACTTACTTTTAAATGGGCAGTTTTACTTATGTTAACAAGAGATTTTTTGGTTAGTCCTTTAAGTTCATGTGCCTGTTGAACTTCTAAAGACTCAGTGGATGTGCCTGATATACGTTCTCTAACTGCTTGAATACATTTTGATCTCATTCTTCTCATTGGAGATTTCATTTCGTGTGATTCTTTCCTGTGATTTATAATTTTATCTAATGTAATAGGCTGACCAGCAGTTTTGTAAGTAATTATGTTTTTAGTGTGTGCTGTGTTCAGTTTTCTCTTAACAAATTTTGTAAACAGCTTTTCTTCAACTAAAGATAGTGGTAGTGTAAGTGACTTAAAATGCATATTATGAAGTTTGTTGATGTTTTGCATTGGGGATGTTGATGTACTTGTCAAGTTTACATATGAACTTACTATGTTTGAATGCCATGGACTGCCAGAAAAACTAATGTAGAGGTGTTGAAAGAGTTAAATGCGAAACTGACCTTAATCAACAATATAAGAAAAAGGCAATCTTCTTTTTTTGGCCACTTCATGAGACAGGCAGGTTTAGAGAACATAATCACAACAGGCAAGATTGAAGGCACCAGAGACAGAGGGCGACAACGTGAGAAAATATTAAGACAGTTTGACAACCTGGCACGGCAAGAAACAACAACGACTTTGATACATAATACTGTGGACAGAGAGATGTGGAGAGCCTACGCCACCCAGCACGGCGCCTGATGATGATAAATGTTTGAATGTTGTTCCTCAGACACAGCAACCTCATCTTGTAAGGAAATGTTAGATTGATTGGGATGCTTTGAGATTACAAATGTCTGCATTCATTTCATTTGTGGGTCTAGTACTCCAATGTTTCATGCTACCAAGACATTTCACTGAATAATGCAAACACACACGACACACACTTTAATACAAAAATCAGGATTAAAATCACACCAAACATTTCTAGATCTATCTCCAATCTGTTGTGTTATCTTTAGTGATTGCTCTGAATGTGTGGTATTAATGTGTTGAAATTTATATAAACATATATGCACATACTTATAGAATATTTATGGGCATATCATTATTCACATTCATACCAAAAATAAAGAAAATATCATTAGCATATTGCGTAAAAAGGACTGGATTCTTGTGGTTATATTTTTGTTTTTAGGTTACTAATTTCTCTCCACATGTCCTGCATAAGTCTTGAATGTTTGCAATGTGTTTCTCCAAAGTGTGTGCCATTATTATGTAATTTGCAATGGGTGATGGTAATAATTCTTTGAATTGAAATCAAACAATACTTTCAAACTAACAGCAGGAAATGAGTATTACAGAAGACGAACCTGCAATAGAAACAAAAGAATAATTTGTTAGTACTAGACTACAAATATTTTTCAATTGTTATGATGTCAGTGGTGTTTCTTTAAATCCCCATACAACATAAATGATTTGAAAAGCCACTTCATTTTTGTGATGTAGAATAATTCCTTCAGAAATGTGTACCTAGAAGATTTACTCTCAACAGCATGCAACATTTTGAGAAGCACTCCACTGAGATGTAATACATCCTACAGTGTGTTCTGCATTCCATATTTTCAAAATATGCAAAGTGTGAATCACTAGCTTCAATTATCCTACTAAGCATCCTTTTATTGTCACAGATGTCCACAGCATGAAATATGTTTGTGATAGTTTGGACAGCCAAGTTGACAATTATCACCTTCCAAGTACCTTTTTTCCAATTAAAAATGCTTAACTGTGATGTTTAATATATTCTGGAATATCTCAATATGTCACATCCAAAACAGGTTTGATTTTCAGCAAATCAAATGCTTTACTAGTTTATATTGGGGCACCAGGATAGAGTGCTTGGATAATGAGCATGGCTGTAGGTAAATTGGAAAGTTATGTACAGTTAAATGTTGTATAATTACTGTATTGATAATTGTACAGTGAAAACATTAAGACATGCATGTAAATGGTTTTGGCACATAAATGAAATATTTATATGAAACTGTGTGAATTAATTACGTATTATAGGTCTACCAACATTAATCAAGGTAGAATTCCTTATATGTGTTCCTTACGTATATTCTTGTCCATATGTGGTCTCATATTCCAAAATTAAAAATGATATAAATAATATCATAGTTATCCCCATATCATATTATATCGAAGGGCTATTGCCGTTAAAAACATCAATAGGTCATACTGTGTTATATTCGTGACACAATGAATATTCAATCACCAAGTAGCTGTCGATGTTGTATAATATAGGCCTACTAGGTCTGTTGATGTTTCATTTCTACAAATATGTCAATCTTCTCGGCTATGTACATCATAAACACATTTTAAAATGACATTCAGTATTAAAATTCATACTTACAAGCAAAAAAAATGAATGATAAATGCAATTTTTGATTGAAGAGGAATGATATTATTTATTGGGTTGTTGAACAATGACAATGTTTGAATGTACAAGCAAGCTGGAATGAAACAGTAACAGGAATAAAGGCAATGAATTATGTATTTCCATATCATCATCAACAAGAAAAATAATTATTATAGGTTTAATATCATTTTAATGTTATAAAAACGTGCACTATAAGAGTTCCTGTGGTGATTATGTAAACACACAGCCTTTTTAAGTGCACCCACCTCGTCTTGCGGGAAGTTAATTTATGAATTACACAAAAATTGCTAGTGGGTGTGTTACATTATATTAATTAACAATAATTTCATTCTCACACCTTCCATACAGTAGCCAAATAATATTATGATATGTTAATGAGTATAAAATAACAATTTCTGAATACAAACATAAATTATTGGACGGTTTAAATACAATTTACTTACCACGTTATGTCGATTCACGTACTCAAGAAAATGGCGGGAAGAAAAGAAGGCAGGATGCGTAAATTATACCTGATTGCGCATGCGTGATATGACGGCCTTAAAAATCACTAAATAAGACACGACATTGAGAAAAGAAACACCGTGTCAACAAGTTGTAATCAAGCTTTTTTAAGGAATAAATTACATTTGTGAATATCAAAAAAAAATTGTAATGTTACATTGGGGTGGGCATCAGATTTTTATTTTAGAAGTACTTTGGTGGGGCATGGTACAAAAAGGTTGGGAAACACTGGTCTAGTCCGTCTAACCGTATTGGCTACCTCCCTTTGCTTATTCCTAATAATCTGATTATTTCCCTTGAACTTTTTCCAATTCCGCTTTACACACGAGGACAGGACACAATATGCTAAACATTCACTTACATGAACTGGACTGGTTCTATCCGCTATGTGTTTATGTGTGCAGGAAACACAGCGGAACATGTCGTGTAAGACTGCATTTCATTCGATTGGGAGGGAGGAGAGCTGGCCAACAGAGACAGATACCCACATAAGGATGTGTGGGAGAGCTGAGAAGCTTACAAATCCAGCAGCATTTAAGTAAACCGGATTTGCTTTGTAGAGTTAACCTGTTTAGGAGTTTTGATGAGCTTTCAAATACAGCAACACTTATAAAATAAAACAGATTTTCTGTGTAGACATTTTACACCGGGCTTGTTGTGTAGACATGTTACACGGGGCTTGTTGTGTAGATATGTTTAACTGTATGGGAGCCTTCATGAGGTTTCAAATACAGAAATATTTATTAAGGAAACTGGACTTGTTGTGTAGATATAATTAACTGTGAACGAAAAGAAGAAATAAGAAGATAACAGAATACTATGAAAAAGTGAGCCCACATATTTGTGTTGTCTTTCAGGTAAAGGAGTTATTATTACTGTACAGCTGAGTATATCGCTACTGGAAACTAGAAACGAATTGGCAAAACAATGAAATATCAATAACCACATGACTATTGCACAACTGAAATATCTATAACCACGCATTGAAACAAACTATTAAGTGTAGTACAGTGTAAATTATATTTTGTTTTTCAGACTTGAAAAAGCAACAATCAAAATGGCGTTTGGTCGAGCAAGGAACAGGCAGTTCTTCATACTAACTATGCTTATTTCTATAACATATTCTATCATAACATTAGGTTTTCTGCAGATGATCAGACAGGTAAGGCTGTTCGTGTAATGCGCCAGAAAATGATATTCTTATTCCTGTGTTTCCGAGAAGTTTATGTGTACATTCATCTCTTTATCGCATCTCTTTAATTCTCTTCTTGGAATTCGCTGCTGCGAAGGACATCACACGAAGAAAGATGCACAGTAGGAGACCCAATAAAACTACTAACTGGTCTAGTAACTAATACTCAAGTCGAGTAGATGGCTTCTTCAAAATGCTTTGCATTTAACCGAAAGTCTCCTGGGTATGGAAGAAAGCTCAGAGAAACAACCCCTCTACATGGGAAGTAAAACCAAACGCTGATAAATCCTGGGGATATATATAGATACAAACAACACACATTTACCTACGTTTGTCCAACGTGACTATAGATGTTTGTTGTTTCAAATGCATCTCATTAAACGCTGAAACTAGACACCATGACGTCATCTCAGTCAGCAATGAAACTAGATACTAATATCTACCTAGTTCGCCTGGCTGAGCTTGTCCTTACCTTGAACTCCTTTGAGTTCGATGGAACCTTCTTTCACCAGATCAGCGGTGAAGCCATGGGCACCAAAACGGGTCCCAGCTATGCTTATCTGTTCATGTGCCATCTCGAGCACCTTATCTTCTCCAGTTTCCAGGGTCCGACTCCCCAGTTCTACAGCTGTTACATTGACGATTGTTTTGAGTTGCTTGTTGATGACATTTCAGCCTTCATCTCATTCGTTAGCAACCCACTCTTCTTTTAAATTCACTTTCACTCTCTCTGCCTCCTCTGTCACTTTCTTGGACATCTCTGTCTCTATTGGTCCAGTTTCTCTCTTCACCTCTGTCTACTACAAACCTAGTGACTCTCACAGCTTCCTTCTTTATACCTCTTCTCACCCTCGTTCATTCCGTGACTCCCTACCCTTATCTCAACTTCTACGCCTCCGTTGCCTTTGCAGGACAATTCTGACTTTGTCCAGTATGCACAAGAGATGCTTGACTTCTTCCACCATTGCCTTTACCCGGAGGATGTTCTTCTATCAGCCCTGAGTTGTGTTCTCCCTATCTCCCTTGCTGATGCCTTATCACGCACTTTATTTTTCACACTCCCGAAACTGATCCTCACTTCCCACCCTCACAACATCTCAGTTCTTACCATCCTCCTCCGAGATTTCTCGATGCTCTCATCTGAACCCCTTACTAAAGGGCATTTCCCGCTCCACCCCTTGTGGCTTTCCGCAGGGACAGGAACCTACGTGATACCCTGTTGTTGCCTCTCACCTCCGTCCGTCGGGACTTCCTACTTGCCACCGTCGGTGTCTTACGAGCCCTTTTACTTCCGTACTACTTCCATTCAGTTTCCAAAGTCTGTATTTAACATAACCATTCTTTTTCATCTGTCTCCCGCAACGTTGTGTACGTTATTACTTGCAAACGGAGGCAGTGGTCCCACTTATGTCTTTTTATGGTGCCAGCGTGCAGTACGAGCAGCGCCTACAAACGGGTTGCGACGTACGGTTGGTCTCACACAGACATGAACCTCTTTTTCGTCTGACAATTTCCTCCCCCACGGTACATGATCCGCACTAAAGCGTCGTGTATCGGTGGCTCCAGGTTCTGTCCGTTGAACGTTATTCCTTATATATGAGCTAGTATACAGTGCGAGTAATACCCACATAGGAATTGCAACTTGCATCTAGCTCATTCTTATATCATCCTCGGTTAATGCAACCGATCTCATTTCCCAACGCCTGGCCTAAGGCGTACTTGTCGTTGCGGTTGTTACCTTGGTCTATCTTCCGTTATATTAAATCGCTACTTCTTGCACACCGACCTCCACTGACTACGACATGGTGGCCTGATGACACCTAATAGACTCTTACGACTTTCCGATACACTTCTTTCCCTTGCGCTAACCTATTTAATATTTTTGTGCTGCAGTTCCGGGTCTGCCTCCTTCTGCCACGGCTCTCGTTTCCTGTCCCTTCACTCTTTCCTTTACACTGGTGACTTTTTTCTTTGGCACCTTCCCCTTACGTCTCTTTATATCAGCCCTTTTTATGAGACCTCTATACGGCGTTCTTTTCCGTGATGGCTAACCCACCTTCCGCAGCTGCGCTCTCACTGCGTCCCGTATGCTAATCCCACCTCCACATTTCTTCCTTGTGTGACATATCTTCGTTTTAGGGCCCATGTAGATCTATCACTTTCACTCTAGTTCTTCTACCTCGCATCTTTTTCACCCCTTACTTTCTCCTCCTCCTATCAGTCCACCCCCCCCACCCCACGTCCGTCACTCTATTGCTATCTGTTTTTATAGGCCATTTGACTTCAGTCATGGATACTGATACCTTCTACCCTCCCCCCTCCTTTCTTCTGCTTCTTCGTCCCTGCCTTACGGTAAGAAGAATCTAACTCTTGTCTGTCGCGCGCTCTCTCACGTTTCTTTGTATTTGTGGCTTTGGTCCGACGTTATTGTCTCTATATTGCCCGAGGATGTTTTACCCGACCCTCACGTGTGGGAACGACATCTGGTCTATTACATAACCTTTTTACCGCTTGTCACTTTGGCGCTGCCCATTCTGCCTATTGCTATCCACTTCAGATTTTGAGTCATCCGTTATTTTCACATTTGCTTCAAGTATCTCGGACAAGACTGATCAGAGCTAAGTTACCCCTTTTGTATGAATTATATTGTGCTCATCTAACCTGCCAGTATGATCACCGTATTTTCTTCTTATTTATCTCCTTATTTACTCATATGACACCCCTCTCTCCACTAATTATTTGATTATATCTGCTCTTTGGCTTTTCATTTCTCTTTTCTGTTCCTACGTATTTGCCTTCTCTTTCTTTCACCCTCTCTCTCTCTCTCTCTCTCTCTCTCTCTCTCTCTCTCTCGCCCCATCGTACAATGTTCATTTTCTCTTTTCTTACACTATGATATTGTAACATTCGTTGCCTGTTGCTTGTTTGTGTTGATGAAAATTTCTTAGTCGAAATGTCGTCCGTCACTGTGTCTCTTTAGGTTGTTTCATGACATTTCGTTAACACTTTCACCAATTTTTGCTCATTTTGACAATTTTCCTGAGTTACTCCAGCCACCTATTCCTTGTTTAGGGTTGTTACCCGACACTGGAACATTTATTGTTTCATTATCTTGTGTAGCTCCTTCATTTTCACATATAGCTCCATCATTTTTTTTCTTTGAATCAATCAGTAAAGTGTTATACCAAATGGCGGAGGCGATCACATGTCTCCACGACTCTCTGTCTCTTGTATTGTCAAGAAGCACGGTAGGTGAACTTCTACCGAGCCTCAATACTATTTCCGTGTGTGCACCTTCGTTTTCACGTGTAACGTTATTGTTATTATGTGTAACTCCTTTATTTTCACGAGTTAGTCCGTCATTTTCTTATATACTTGCTTGATTTTTGTGACATTTAAAAAAAATACATTTGTTTAAAATTGTAAGTGGGTGGAAGATTCCCACATTTTGGCTAAATTGTACGTGCTAAATGTATTTTCTAATTTCCTGAAATATGGGGGGGGGGGGGATGTGATTCATCCTCCAACCTATAATTTATTTTATGTATACCAGGATGTGAAAATTCTGGCTAACATTTCAAATCCTTCGCGTTAAGTCATTTCTATTTGTCAGAATGTCTGTATGAACTGAACTATTTGTTCGAAATATACCTCGAAAGGGCCCAACCTCAGTTACTGGAAGTCCTTCTTAATTACCCCGAGGAGGCAAGGGAATAAAGCTACTGGCCAATCAAACCAACGACCAATAAAAACAATTCACTGGAATGCTGAGGGTGTCAACAGAAAAAGAGATGGATACAGTAAAATATTTGAACTTGAAAATATCCTAAGTGAAGAACAAGTTAGTAATTGCTGTATAAAAGAAACACACCTCAGCAGCGACATAGCCTTCAAAATCAAAGGCTACCAGTGCTACCGGCCAGACCGAAAAGATAAGGCGAAAGGGTGGAATTCTGACACTTGTTAAAAACAATATCAGCGAATATCAGATGATCCACCTAAAAACAGACAGTGCATAATTCCATCTCCTGAACTACTACTGCCCAATTGATAAACCATTGGCACTAGACACAATTCCAGACAACGAGAGACTTATGGTATGTGGTGACTTCAACAGCCTCTCTCAGAGCTGCGGCTACGACAACATTGACAAGAGAGGTGAGGAACTTAGAACCTGCAGGATGAACATAATCTCATCCTTATTAACTAGCCAGCAGACTCACCAACCTTCTACTCGAGAACATAGCACACCACCTCTACACCAGACCTGGCATTCCACTCACCAGGCCTGGAATGGAACAGCACACATATCGGTGGAAAGCATCTTAGGGGTAGTGACCACAGACCAGTATTTCTGGAAATCCACAAAGAATTTACTAAGTACAGCAGCACACTTACTAGGTGGAACTAGAAGAGGGTAGACTGGAAAATGTACCAGCATATGTCCAGTGTTCTAGCTGAGGACATAAACTTGGACAAAGACATCAATAGAGCAGTGAGTGAATTTAATAGATGTATACTACATGCTGCTAGTAAAACCATACCCAGGGGGGGGGGGCACGCAAAAACTACAAACCCTGCTGGAATGATGAACTGGAAAAGCAGCAAAATGAGATGAAAACATCTAGACAGCAGGCTGAGAACAGACCTAGCCAAGAACATCACAACAAATATAATCAAACAAAGGCTAAATTTCAAGTTACAAGCCAGACGGACTAGCTGGAAAGAAAAAACAGAGTCGCTGAACCTAGAAAGAGATACTAGGAAATTATGGAAACTTGTAAAACAACTAAATGATGAAGGTACAGGGAGAAACACCAGGATCACACTTTATAAAGATAGAAACATTTTAACAGGTAAACATGCAGCTGATTACTTTGCAGATTCCTTTGCAGATGACAATTAAAGTTAGCCCAGACAAACAACAGGAGGTTCGAGAGAACCAGCAAAACATTAGACACGGTGAACATATACCTGAAGTCACGGAGGCACCAATCATAATGAAAGAACTTGAGCATGCAATATCCAAATTGAAAAAGAAAAAGCCCCCCCGGAGCTGGTGGAGTTTCCAATGAAATGATTAAAAACCTGGGAACTTGGGAACTGCAGCAAGAGCACAGTTACTGCTTTCAAAATAAGCTGGTCCACAGGTAATGTACCAAAGGCGTGAAGCAATAATGATACCACTCCTCAAATCAGGAAATCACGAAATCAGTCTCCAATTACAGGCCCATCAGCCTCACAAGTTGTCTATGCAAAACAATCTAATGCATTTTCAATCTTAGGATGCAGTGGTACCTTGAAAGTGAAAACCTTCTGGTATCACAGCAAGCAGGCTTCAGACAGTGCTACTCTATTGAAGATCAGGCAACCTACCTCTCCCAAGAGATTGAGGATTCCTTCCAAGATAAGAAACTGGTTCTTGCAGCATGGATAGACCTTAAGAAAAGCATTTGATAAGGTCTGGAAAGAATGGTTCCTAAAGAAATTGCGAAATTGCAGGGTTAGCTCAAGAATGTACAAATGGGTAAAATCATACCTGCATAATAGAAGAGCCAGGGTACAATTAGATGGTCGCAAGAGCAAGAAAGCCATACTGCGTCATGTAGTCCCCAGGGAGTAGTCCTGTCACCCACACTGTTCTTGGTTTACATCAATGACCTAGTTGCTGAACTATCATACGGCATCAAAGTGGCAATGTATGCTGACGACCTGGTGATCTGGTGCACGGAAGAACATGCGACAGTGGCCACTAAACAAATACAAAGAGCTATCGATGCCCTAACATTATGGGCAAATAGATGACACAGATTTTAGTCTATTTAAGTGGCTGTTTAATCTCTTGTGTCCTGTTCTGAGGCGGAAGATAATAACCTGCTTTGCTCTGTTGAGATAGTGGTAATTGTCTTTTGGGTGGTCGACTTTCCTGATGGCTTTGATGAGGGTCTTCTTTTCTTGGTAGGTGATTTCTTGGTCTTTTTGTTCCTGTGTTGCTCCATCCTTTGCCAGTCTGTCTGCCTCTTTATTTCCTGGTATGCCACAGTGGGATGGTATCCACTGTAGTACTACCCTTCTTTGGATGCACACTTCTCGAATGGCTTTCTTCAGGTCTGGCAGTTTATCGCTGTCAATGGCTTGTAGGACAGACATAGCATCAGTAAGAAATACCACCTGCTGTCATTGACATTTTGTGTTTTTAATTATTTCTGCAGCAATGTTTAAAGCCTGTACTTCTGCAGAGTAGTTGGAGCAGAATATTCCAGTTGGTGAACACATGGATTCATTTTCTTTTTCTGGATATTTTATGTGCACGCCAGCAACTCCATTCTTTACTGCTCTGGTTGCTGATCCGTCGGTATATACTTGTATCCATGCTTCTCTGGGGTACATATCTTCAATCATGTTGCATACTATTGTTTTCTTTTGAAGATTATTCAGTTCTATCATAGTGTGGTATCGAGCAGGGTCACAATTCTGCCCAAGCAAGCACAGGGGCTGAAGTTAGAGATGCCAGGCCGAGAGGCCAATAGCTACCATGGTATCATGCTAACCGAAGAAAGTGTGACTATATCAGAGTTTACTATTACGGACATCAGTCCCAGTGTGGTTATATCAGAGCTTGCAACTACGGACGTCAGTTCCAGTGTGGTTATATTAGTCCCAGTGTTATTATATCAGAGTTTACAACTACGGACGTCAGTCCCAGTGTGGTTATATCAGAGCTTACAACTACAGACGTCAGTCCCAGTGTGATTATATCAAAATTTACAACTACGGACGTCAGTCCTAGTGTGGTTATAACAAAGCTTATACTAAATCATAGAAATTACTGGAGATCACGGTAATGGTAATCCAGTAACGATGAACACATGATGATTGGCATTCAACTAATCATCGCTGAAATTAATTAGTAGCTATTGGAAAAGATTGTGAACCCCATATCCTAAAAACTGTCCCCAAATTAAAAGAAAGTGTCATCCAAACGAATATTGTGAAGAATTGTTTTGTTTGTTTAACGTAATCTCTCTCCATTCTAAAACCTTAAAAGTCGACTTTATCTTCGAGATCTCCTTGTCAACGTTGACTTGATCATTCTTAAATGTGACGGTTATCTAAACAATACAAGGGATTTAACCCGACCTGTCTATCTTTTAAAAAAGTCAACTCCCTTTTAGTGTTTATATCATCATCATCAGGTGCCTTGCGTAGGCCGTCATGACTCTCCACAGCTCTTTATCTCCAGCATTATTTATCAAGATAGTTATTGTTTCCCTGCCGTGCCAGATTGTCAAACTGTGTAATATTTTCTCACGTTATCCCCATCTGTCTCTGTTACCTTCAATTTTGCCTGGTGTGACTATGTTCTCCAAACTTGTCTGTTTCATGAAGTGTCTAAAAAATTAAGATGGTCTTTTTCATATATTATTGATATGCAAGACCACCTAAACACAATAGACACAGCAGGCAAGCAATTTGGAATGAAAATCAGCATAGACAAAACAGAAGTAATGAATATTGCAAGAGAAAAGGATGCAACATCAACATACAGATAAATAATAAACAAGTAGATGAATTCAAATATCTGGGCAGCACATTGAGATATGACAACAAACAAGAAGCAGAAATAAACGCAAGATGTAATAAGGCCTGTCAGATCATTGGTCAATTAACACCTTTACTAAGAAACAAAGATATTACACTAGAAACAAAGAAACCGCTTTTCAACACCATTTTCTTACCAACATTGTGTTATCAGTGTCAAACTTGGACATTAGATTCTAGAACAATACAGAAGATTAACACCACTGAAATGAAATGTGTGAGACGTATGATTGGAGTTAGCTTTAGAGACAAAATCAGGAATGAAGCACTAAGGAAACAATTAGGGATCAAACCAACAATACAATACATACAGAAACAACAAGTTAAATGGTACGGCCACATAACCAGACAGAAAGAGCAAAGTATTATCCAAAAAACACTTAACAATCGATACGAAAACAGGAGACCTATTGGACGCCCTCGTAAAAGGTGGATAGATAGTGTATTAGAGACACTCGGAAATATAACAGCAGAGGAGGCAAATAGAAGGGCAAAAGACCGTACACTCACTCTCCCCTCAACACCGAAAGGTACATGAGGACAGAAAGAAGAAGAAGAAGATTGATTAATATCCGTTTCGCATTTAACTCTTTCAGCACCTCTACATTAGTGTTGCCTCTACATTAGTGTTGCCTCTACATCTACATCTCTGTTGCCTCTAATTTCCCACTTTCCAGTCTGTTTATTGTCCAAGACTAGCATCCATATCATCGGGTATGTGTTCGCAATTATATATGTCATTCAGCAATTTGGTGATTATTTCAACTTCAAAGTCACCTAAAGCTGCTAATTCTTCTAATGTGATACTACCTCGACCGGGGGCTTTGCCATATTTCATGCGTCTTAGGGCCTCCATTACTTCTGCTGCGAGTATTGATATATCCTCGCCGTTATCTTGTATGTTTATCTCGGGTCAATTGTCATCATAAAGTTTTTTGATATATTCTGACCATCTCTGTACTATGTGATCTTTTCCCATTAATACCTGCCCTGTCTTAGATTTAAGACACCATGTAACTGTTTGCGTTCTCTTCCCTGTTATCACCTCAGTCTGCTTATATAGTAATGGTTGTATAATAGTGTTATATAGATACGTATAATCTCTAGGAATGGTCAGGTCCATGTTAAACGGGAGAACATCGAAGTTGTTTGTAAGGCAATACATCGACGCTTTAACTCTACAAGAAGAAAAAAGAACATCACAAACTATCGCATGCAAGTTGTAAACCTGAACAGAACAGAAAATGATAACTTCAACAGAATCAGTGTAGATAGTCTGTCACATCTTTCACCATGATAACGTCAACATCATCTGTGTCCACATTCTGTTACATCTAGTCACGATTTCAAAATATTCACCTTCTGCGTTCAATCTCACACTCCTACAAGTTAGTAGGATGTGGTCCGGAGATCAAACTTCGTTGTGTCATTGTTTACGGTTTTGTTGCGATGTCTGCACCTTGGTTTGACGCATCCGACTTCAACATAGCTTCTGTGTCACTCTGGTCCAATATGGGATCAAATCACCTTCACATCATAATCTTGAAATGGGTTTCCTTTACTCATTAACGCAAAACTGATCGAATCTACAGACTGTAGTAATGTCAGTCATCCCTAGACATCATATGTTGACCAGAGTCATCGTTACTATAGACTGTAGTAAAAAAAAAAGAAAGTAAATGTCAGACAACCCTGAAAAAAGTGTATAGACTGTAGTAATGTCATACATACCTGAACAAGGTATGCTGACTTGAAAACGTCACGTGGTTGCCCAGTACCTTGTTATCAGAAGTAGAACTGATTGCTTTGATAAATCCAGTCGAGCATTCATAATTTCTATGTGTTGTTGCCGAAAGAATCACTTCTTTTTAACAAGCTACATTAAGACAATTGTTGCTTTGAATTTTTCTTAATTCATAATTAATTGGCTGTATTTTCTAGCTTACCACTGCATACCACACTTCACTGTTATTGTCATCATCGTAAGCATCTTCAGAAACATCCTCATAAAGAATAGCATAAACATTATCATAAACATTATAATAAACATTATCATAAGCATCACCGTAAACATTATTATAAACATCACCATAAACATTGGATCACAATGACAGTGATGAGTGTGATGCGGGGGTCAACTGGAATGTGTAGCCTACTTTCTAAAAAAAACACATTAGGCTCATATAAAGGCTTATCAAGAGTCTATTATGTAACATTATCAAAGACCCCGGCACATTCCTACTGATAAAAGGAAACTTCGATCCCTTGATCAATACACTCCGATATGTTGACCAATACCCTCCGTTACCCTGATCAATACCCTTCGATCAGGAGTGGAATGGTCTGCCGGGAAATATCCAGCTGAGCAATTATGCCGTGGATGTTTTATTCACAAGAACAACTTCTATATTATATATGTATATAATATCCTATATATATCATACTTCTATCCTATATGTATCCTATATGTATCATATTTTACGTATTCTTTCAGTTTTATATGAGGAGGAAGTTGGCTGTATATTCCAGTTGATCACCGCATCCCACTCATCACTACCATCGTGATCATCATAGCCAATATCATAAACATCATCATAAACATCATCATAGACATCATCATAAACATCATCATAAACATCATCATAGCCAATATCATAAACATCATCATAAACATTATCATAAACATCATCGCAGACATCATCATAAACATTATCATAAACATTATCATAGACATCATCATAAACATTATCATAGTGAAATACTACCATTTATATTTTTACGTATCCTATTTTACAGACTCGTAATTCTTATAAAGATCAGACGTTATTGTTCATATCGGACGAGATTGTAGTCACCACGATACAGACATCCATCAATGACACACGCAGTAACAACATCGTTTCCAACAACATCAGAGCACTACCTGCGCAGACTGCGCTAGAGAAAATTGATTGGAACGATTATATCTTGATGACAAAAGACGCACTGAGACAGGGTTTAGGTGAAAAAGGTAATCCAGCGATTCTATCACTCACAGATGTTGAAAAAAAACTTCACGATGAACTCTTGAAGAAATTCAACTACAACGCATATTTAAGCGATGCAATTTCTTTAGAAAGGTCAATCGGTGACCTGAGAACCGATGAGTGTAAAAAGCAGAAATATATCCGAAATATTCCGGAGAATTCCGTAAGCGTAATTATTATATTTTACAACGAGAAGAACTCGACACTTCTTAGGACTGTTCACAGTGTCATCAATCGATCTCCTGTAAAGTTGATCAGGGAGATTATACTAGTCGACGACATGAGCAGTCTAGAAGAGATCAAGGCACCCATTTTAGAAGACTATATATCGCAACATTTTACACAAATCAGAGTGATCCGGAATAAAGAAAGACTTGGGTTAATAAGAAGCAGAGTTGTGGGAGCTGACGCTTCCAGTGGCAGTTTTCTGGTATTTTTTGATGCGCACATTGAAGTCAATTATAATTACCTTCCACCGCTACTTGAACTAATGGTGCTAAATTATAGAAGGATCGCCTGTCCTATGGTAGATTTTATACGTGATATTAAATATACGTTGTATACAGGTGTAAGATATCGTGGAATCTTTGATTGGGCATTGAACTACAAAAGAGTTTATGTCCATGGGATGGACGAGATTACACCACATCCTAACCCAGTAATGGTAGGATGTGCTTTTGCTATAACTAGGAAATGGTGGGAGGAACTTGGGAAGTATGATCCGGGATTGAAAATTTGGGGGGCCGAGCAATATGAGCTGTCTTTCAAATCATGGTTATGTGGAGGTAGTTTGGTTGACGTGCCATGCTCCAGAGTTGCACATGTATTTCGACCACTTCCGTACTACGGTGATATTGATAAGGAAAACGCATTAGAAATGAACTTTCAGCGTCTAACTTCAGTTTGGATGGACGAGTTTAAAGAAATCGTGCTAAAAAGAAGGCATAACATGCACAAAGTTAGTCCAGGAAATATAACTCAACAGTTAGCATTAAGAGCCAGACTTCAATGCAAATCATTTAAATGGTTTCTGGAAGAAATTGCCCCGGACATTCTTCAGCATTTCCCTATAGTTGATCCCCCATCGTCCGCTTGGGGTAGAATCAGAAGTAATTTTAACACATCCTTGTGTATTGTTGCTAGGGAAGATCAACTATTTGTGGACGATTGTTCGAAACAATCCAATGACAATGACTTTCACTTAAATTGGAAACATCACATAATGATAAATGACAAATGTGTCACTCGTGCTAATAAACTTTCAGGTACGAAAAACATGTATTTAGGTCAATGTGCAGATACAAGAAATATATCCAGGCAAATGTTTGTTTGGAATCGTCAAAATGGCCGCATTGTTAACTACAACACTAGTAACTGTGTAGATGTTAACATTACAACATTTCGAGTTGTCTCCCAACCCTGTGGAGATCTGACTCATTCATGGAAATTCTTTTATATTAATGCTACGGAAGCTGATAGAGTATGGAGGTTAGCTTCATTAAATAGATTATAAGAGATCACTCAATGATAACTTTGATACTAGAGAAAGTAAGCGTATAAAATGTATTATTAATTGAAATAATTATAATTTAATATATAATAATTTTATTATAAATTTAAATAGTAACAAGTTCGTATGTTATATAAAAGATGTTATTGCGAATTGAAAAATGGAGAATAGATTTGTGACAGTGTGATTATCTGATTATCATGTATTTTATTTTGTGACAGTCTTATTTCTGTATTTTATTTTTAATCCGTTTATGATTTAACAACTGTTTCCTCGGCTCACAGGTTGCTGCATTAATATATATATATATATAATGACACATTCTTTTGCATATAACTGTCTTCATCGTGGATACTCTGAACGCCTGTTTGCCCCGACAAGCACGCTTGCAATGGTCAGAGGCATGTTCATAGATTTTTCGATCTCGCTGGGGCATCAACTTCTTGACCTTCATCTTCTTCTTTCCCTGGCAATCTGCCCTCAAGAATCAGCCTTTCATTACCGACATGTGGAATTAAGTGTTCAAAATACTATAGCTTTCGTCTTAAGATTATATTTAGAAGCCATCCTTCATTTAGTTTCAGTAATTTCCAAATGTCAATGTTCTTATTGTCTCTGTTCGTTATATTCGTAGAAAATTATTCTGTAGCATTTTATTTGAAATTGATTTATCCTTCTGGATGTTGTCTTGTTTAAAGTCCAAGTCTCGCAGCCATATGTTGCCACTGGGAAAACACATGATCTTGAAGGGGTTATTTTAGTGTCAGTCTTACTACTTTGTCATAGCTTTCTCATTTGACTGTACATATTTCATTGTACTATTGACTGTACATATTTCATTGTACTATTGACTGTACATATTTCATTGTACTATTGACTGTACATATTTCATTGTACTATTGACTGTACATATTTCATTGTACTATTGACTGTACATATTTCATTGTACTATTTACTGTACATATTTCATTGTGCTACTGACTGTACAAATTTGACTGTACATATTTCATTCTCCTATTGACTGTACATATTTCATTGTACTACTGACTGTACATATTTCATTCTACTATTGACTGTACATATTTGACTGTACTATTTTAAATCGGCAAAAAGTGCATGTAATACATATTGTTATGTTCTCACTTGTCTGATGATGTACAGTCAACATCAATAGTAATTATGTCAGACTGTTAAAGCATGCTGGGTAAAACAAAAATGTGCATGATAAGACAGGAGTGAGTCACTAATTTCAACAATGTACAAAGTATCATTTGGATCTACTGTCTAGGACATGTGGAAGTCAGCGTCAACGAGAGAGCTGAAGTGTTGGCGGGCTAAGGGTTTGTGCATAAATTACGTCACCAATATCGGGGAGGGTTATTTTAAGGTTTTACATTTGTTGACAAGGGGAAGGAAGGGTTGACATACAGTTGACGTAAACAATACAATGTGTGTATATACTTAATGAAATTATGTGAATGTGAATTCTGTTTGTATACTATTAATTTATTTCAATGTGAATTTTGTTTATATACTATTGAAATTATTTGAATGTGAATTATTTATGTACTATTGAAATCTTTGAAAGTGAAACTTTTCTTAACGAAAGATATGAAAACGTTATGTAGCTTTTTTTAGGGAGAGGGGTGGGTGGATACTTCACTGCACAAAATGTTATAGCGGTGGGGGAAAGGTGTAGGGGATTTACTTTATTTTAACATAATTAAGCAAAATGAAGTGGTAGTCACTAAATTCTTGACAAGACTTTTGACAGGGGCTAGAGGATCAAGAAGTGGCACACAACAGTTGAAATAATTTATAGACATCCCTTAAGCTATCCGGCATGACACAATCTTAAGTAGAGACTGGACACAGTTCATTCGGACAGTAATGGTGGTTCTCTATCATATGATGGGAAGATACATGAAAGAGATTATATGTGTGTGTGTGTGTGTGTCTGTGTGTGTATGTGTGTGTGTCTATGTATGTATGTGTGTGTGTATGTTTTCAGAGAGAGAAAAAATGGCCAGAGCAGAAGTGGCACAATGTGTCTTCCTTGAAAAGATCCGAAAGTTGTGCAATCGATTACTAACTCAAGGACTTTTCATTTTGCTGGTGTTCGAAAGAGCTGAATAGATGAGCAATATTGTTACGTGCCATGCGTGTCATTGGAGTCGCCTAAGGATGTAGAGTTAGTTGTTCCATCCCATAGAGAGTAAAGGGATGAGATGATGATGCTGAAATCGGTGTGGTCTGGCAGAAAGGTTCAGATACTTAAGCTAAGCTGTAAATAACAATACAGTGCATTTCGCTCTGCGGACTACACCCTGTTAATCTGCAGGATTTTGAGAGCGACGGAAGAATGCGGAAGTCAGAGACAACGAAAGAACTGACATATTGGCGGATAATGATGGTGCAGTAATAAGAAGACATCTTCTTCATTTTCCTCTTATACCTAGCTTGGAAAATAGGGCAAATGTCATAGCTTTCCATGCTTGTCAACAAGCTTGGCACATAGGGCAAATGTCATAGCTTTCCATGCTTGTCGACAAGCTTGGCACATAGGGCAGATGTCATAGCTTTTCATGCTTGTCGACAAGCTTGGTACATAGGGCAAATGTCATAACTTTCCATGCTTGTCGACAAGCTTGGCACATAGGGCAGATGTCGTAGCTTTCCATGCTAGTCGATGAACAGCCAGTTGTTCCAGTTCGTTTAGTTTCATACCAGCTGTTGTGATTTATTTTTCCATAGTTATTTTTAGTGCTGTTTTTGGTCCTCCCCTTTTTCTCTTTCCACACTGTGACCATGTAAAGACTTGACGTGTTATTCTTTCTTCATTAATTCTGAGTGCGTGACCGGTGTATGCCCAAAGCGTTTTTCTAATAACAGCTGTGATGTATTCTTGTTCTAAATAAGAAGAAAGGACACAATTAATTAGGACAGTCATGGATACATTACACAACGACGAAGATGGTGCAGGACAAGTAATTTATATAGTTGGAATCTTTCAAAATGATAGTAGTATTGTTGTTCTATAAGAAATATAATCTACGATCCATGGCGATGATGGATCCAACCCTGAGATCAATCTGAGCCATAAAGAGTTTTCCACAGTGTGTACACGGAATCACATCGTGTACCAATTGTGTGCTGTCGTATGTCTTCATAGACCTGTAGCACTTGTACCATTGTGTGCTGTCGTATGTCTTCATAGACCTGTAGCACTTGTATTGTATAGAACGAGAAAACCATATTGAATTTAATGTAATTAAATAATATGATATTCCAGGGTCTCACAAAGTGAACGAAGACGGGGAGAAACTTCAAAGTGGTAGGGGTAGCGGTGCAATGTTAAAGGAACTTGATAAATATTGCGGTGTTTGAAAGTTCCTCAAGGCACCCATACAGCTTTACATGTCTATACAGCCAGTATAGTATGCAAGTGAAAGCTGGAAATCAACTAAGCAACAGAACAAAATTTAAACAGTTTCAAACATAAATGTCTCCCGAAACTGATGAACAAAAAATGGAGCCATTTCGTTACAAATAGACATTTAAGAAATATAACACACCAAGAATATGTTTCAAACATCATAAGAAAACGAAGATAGAAATACCTGGGTCACGTTGTAAGACTTGATGAAAACAAAATAAATCAACAAGCCCTTATGTGGACACCTGATGGTAAAAGGAAACAAGGAAGACCTAAAGCAACCATTAAAAACACCATACTAATAATATAAATAATAAGCTGCAAGACCATACAAGAACTAAAACTACAAGCAGCAGACCGCAACACATGGGGAATCAAAAACTCTGCCCTATGTGCCGCCTGCGGTACTAAAGGAAAAATAAACTAATTAATTACGAGTACATGTCCGAATTTCGTCATAAATGCTATTATATTTGAAAACTGTAGTGTTTGAAATGGCTTGACACATCCGTATTCGGCGGAAGTTTCTTAGTAAAGTGTGGTAACTTTTCATCGTGTCCAGCCTTTAATAATCTTCAAAACATCCAGCTCTGTGGCGAAGAGCTAAAGAGCTCGTGTGTGACGGTCAAAGTACCGAGTTCAAAGTCCGCTGCAGAAAATTGTGGATATGGACCTTCCAGAAAACAATGACAAACTACTGAACGTTTTCATATTTCATAGAAAATCAACATAGTCAAAGAATGCTGGCTTGATGGTAACGTCATAAATAGAATATGCTACCAATTTATTATTCATCTATCTATTGTCTTTTCTACAAAGTGATTTTAGTCATTAGTACATTATATTATCAGTATTACGAATAATAAAATGAATGGGTTTGGTTGACATTCTGTGTTTCTAGATGTATCTGAGTTTATCACTTTATTTCGGCCTCCGTACATTTTCCTACAATATTCCATCCACATTTTTGACTAATTAAACTTATGTTTCAAAACAATTTCACCGCGACCTCGAAGGTTTCATTATTTATTAGGGCAAGCCCGTAGATTTCGGGCATTGAGGAGAAGGGACATTTACCGCAGTCTACATTAGCAATGTAGAGCATAACTTTCAGTACGAGGAATATAGCCAAAGGGTGGGTACAATTTCTCCATTAGTGAACGATTTTTCGCAGAAAACAAACTATAGCATTCTCATCACACTCATCATTTTTTTGTATTCTTTATTTCTGTGTAATTAAGTAAACTCCAACCTTACTTTAAACATATACATGTAGTGTATGTGGTCCTCCTGAACAGAGGAAGGGATTGGGGGAAGGGATGTTCAATTTTTTTTTATATGTTTATGTTTCCTCTTGCTGAAAATTGTCTAACAAATTTGTTATCTCAAAAACTACTTGAGAAATTAACATGTCTACGAAACTGACTTGAATCTGTGTGCTCTTAAAGTGATGTGTAATATATCCTCCTTGTTTATTGTATTTTTGACATTTAATTGGCGCGTGCTGAGTAGCTTTTTTCCCCTGGTTACACTTGACACAGTGGATCATGCCATGTAAACTTGGCTATTTCTAATCTAAGTAAATTATATTGACTAAATATTGGTATTTTAAAATCAGGTTTTATTTGATTACGTCTGCTTGGATTATTAAAGAGCTGATTCGCATATCTGCCTTTATTGCTATAATTTCATAGGTAACGCAGGTCTGCATCTTGCGTGACTCTATGAGTATGATTAGGAAGGTACGAGTGGGTCTTGTTCGTGAACATTGGGTTGAGGCCTTGAGAAAGGCGAGGCTGAAAGTGGTTACATTAGTTTTTGTACCAGGACATGTGGGTGTTTGAGGCAGTGAAAGAGCAGATCAACTGACGTCATGCAATATTGTGGCACATGGCGAAGTAGCAATGGATAGATCTGGCGTTTTGAACTCCTTAAAAGACATAGAATTTTCTCTTCTCCCCCCCCCCCCCCGTCTAATCTTCAGATTTCAATAATTTGTACCTTGCTTGCCTTTCTTTTTTTTCAATTTTTATTATTTTAATGTCTTCCCTTGATCAGTTCCGATGTTTCATCCATGTCCGTTGACCGAAAATTGGTATGAGATGTTTCTCCCATAAATGCGGATCACTGTTTTTGTGGAACTTAATAAATAATCTATTTGTGGAGAAACAACCTCTCGACACTAAGTAATAGATGCAGTAAAACTGTAATCCATAGGCACAAACTTCAAACTGGATAATGAAGTTTTGCTAATCACTGGTAAAACACATAACAACATGCAAAAGTCAACGTTTTGGAAAAAAGGGCTTCAAAAAACACATTCACAATCTAATATGTCGAGTAAGAACTGCCAACGTTCACATAACAAAGAGAAAGTTAAAGACCATGTTTAGCTCTATCGTTGTCATGTCAACGACGATTTGTGTGTTTGTTTGTCTGTTACCATAGTTACATCAAGAACTCTTCAGTAACCGTATACATTGTGACAGGTCTTCTCTAGCTTGATGTAGTATCATACAATATGGCCGTTCTTGTTTAACGTGATATAGGAACATTAGTAGATGTAACATGCCGGTTATGGATCACCTCCCTTTTTTCACTGGTCTAAAAGTCAATAAAGTCTCCACGCTGCCCCAGCCTACGACGGTATAGTGATACAATTGTTCGATGTGTGCCAGGACCACCGCCGAGACTCCCCCCCCCCTTTTGGCGGGGGACCCTCGACGTCGTGTGTGCGTGTACAAGAGTGGGAACCTCTGAAGATGTGCATTACCATAGCTAGATTTTCGTCGGGTCTACCCAAGTTTCAACAATCACATTGTCCCGTGTGTATGCCTGTAATATAGCGCAGTGTATGTACTATAGCGCATGCTTCGTATTCGGCTACCCAAAATTGGAACAACCACATTGTACCGTGTGTGTGCCTGTACTATAGCGCATGCTTCGAATTCGGCTACCCAAGACTGGAACAACCACAACCTAGCCGGAAGGATCTATGGTATTTTTTCGACACTATCCCGTGTCTGCACGTGTGTGTAGCCTCGGCTGTCTCGTGTCTGCACGTTTATGTAGCCTCCGCTGTCTCATGTCTGCACGTGTGTGTAGCCTCGGCTGTCTCGTGGCTGCACGTGTGTGTAGCCCCGGCTGTCTCGTGTCTGCACGTGTGTGTAGCCTCGGCTATCTCGTATCTGCATACCAATGTGCGCGCATAAATGCCTGGGCATGTACGCCTGTGCTTACAGGCCTCTGTGCATCTGCATGTATGTATGTGTCTGCAGATCTTTGTGTCCGGATCTTCGCGTATCTGCGGACCTTTACATCCGTGCCTACGCGTATCTGCATGGTTGTGTGCCGACATGCCTGTGTTCCTGCCTGCCAGAAGGTCTGTGTGTACATGCATGCCTGTATGTATCTGTGGGCCTGTGTGTACGTCCGCATGCGTATGTGTGTATGCAAGTAGACCATAAATTTATATTTGAGATATAGTAGCCAAATCTGGATAGAGCAACTGTGTGATATCCGAAGCAAAAAGAACAACAAAAACAAATGGCTGTTCGAGCAATCTTCGAGATCATGGGTACTCATTCGCTCCCAGAAAGCCGTCTCTGCCCACCTCCTTCTCGAGAATGCATACGAAAGCAATCTCGTCTCCGAGATTGTGTCTATGTATTTGGCGATCTTCGCCTGGAAGAATTTATTGCCACGGGCAAAGGTTGTGTTGCTTACATCACTGGAGACGAGGGTTACGCGAAACATGTGGTAGCCCACATCGCCACACCAGCGATGCAGAACATAGGGAAAGCTCCAGCCGTAAATACATCCAAACGAGCATTTTCCTTACAATTGTGACCAGCGAGAGAACCGGAGGTACAGTGGCCTGGAGAGAAGCCGACACCACCCATAGGGCACGATTAAAATGGATCGAACTCTACCCCAAGACACAACTTGCTGGCCTATTTGTGGCAAAAATCTATGTATCCGAGATACTAATGACCGAGCTTAAGGCTGTCTTGCCCGCCTTCGAACGCCAACTGTTGACCCACGGCTATGACCTCTACTCCATCGACTACACACAAGACTTCTATCGCATCCTCGACCGAGAGGAGCTTGTAAAACACCTTGACGAGCAGGGGTTTTGCGAGCATGGTGGCCTGACTGCGGTCATGGGGGAAGAAGCTCTAACCATTCTCGCCAATAACCACTTTGTAGGGCGCCATGTTTGCACGTGGTTCGTACCAACTCTACTGGCTACATGACCCGCACAAAGATCTACAACAATATTGTCTCGATATTCGAAGCTGGAGATGTTCGCGAGGTAATTGGTGGGCGCCTTGCCAACTATGTTGTCTACCCTAACCAACACCTGCGGCAAAGCTTCCTCCACCTAAATATACAAGTACAGGGCTGCAGCAACATCGATGTCTTCCTGTATGCCTGCCGCGCCCTAAAAGCTACTACTGCCACGGAGAGTTAGTTAAATAGTCGTTGGATCACAGTCACTGCACTCCGGACAAGTCCATAGGTGCTCAGATCTCTCCTTAAGTGCAGTCGCCATTACACGTTGACTGACGGTTCCAGTACGCCCTTTATTGACCATCGTTCTTTCTTGCCCACGAAACCACTCCTTCCTAGCGACACCACATTTAAAACCAAACACCCTTATTCTAGTAATGGAACCAATTCATCGTCATTTATACAGTCATTTATTCCTTTTTTTCCCGTTGGGCGTTTCAGAATGTCTGCTCGATCCATCGCTCCACCAACAGCCGTAGTAGCAGCATGTGCGGCCAGCCTTTCTGCTATCTCATTCCCTGTCACAAATGGTGTAAAGCAGGGATGTGTGCTGGCCCCTACTCTTTTCAGCCTGTTATTTACAGCCATGTTAACGGAAACACACCATAGTAATGAAACAGCAGGCATAATGATCAACTACAGAACGGATGGTGGTCTTTTCAATTTACGTCGTCTAAAAGCAAACACGAAAACTAAATCTAGTACTGTTAGAGAATTACTTTATGCTGACGACTGTGCATTGTATGCTGACTCTGTCGTAAACATGCAGAGCACCATAGACCGCTTCTCAAATGCCTGCAACAACTTTGGTCTCACTATTAACACACACAAAACAGAAGTCATGCACCAAGCAACATCAAATAGCCAACATACTGCTACTTCCATCATCGTCAATCGGGAAAAACTGCAGATAGTCGACAATTTTACTTACCTTGGAAGCACTCTCTCTCGCGATGTCAACATTGATGTGGAAATTAACAATAGACTGGCAAAAGCTAGTGCTGTATTTGGCAGATTACGCAACAATGTATGGGACAGAAGAGGTATAAGAACAACCACCAAACTACAAGTATATCATGCTGCTGTTATACCAACCTTACTATACGCCTGCGAAACGTGGACAGTGTATGCTAGACATGCAAGAAAGTTAAATCATTTCCATCTTACCTGCCTACGTAAATTACTAAACATCCATTGGTGGGACAAAGTACCAGACTACGTGGTCTTGGAAAAATCAACCTCAATAAGCATCCACACAATACTTATGAAGGCGCAGGCACGCTGGGCAGGCCATCTTGTGCGTATGGAGAACTCGCGTTTGCCAAAACAAATATATTATGGAGAACTCAAGGCAGGATTTCGAAAAGCTGGTGGACAGAAAAAGCGTTTCAAAGACACGCTCAAGTCATCCTTGAAACATCTTAACATTGACGTAGGCGCTTGGGAGAGCCTCGCTCAGGATAGAACAGCATGGCGTTACAGCATTAGAACGGGAGCACTAGCGGCAGAGGAATTCAGACAAGAAACTGCAAGACAGAAGCGGACACGTAGAAAAGAAAAAACATCTCAACGTCACACAGATACCTTCTATTGTTGTCAATTCTGTAAAAGAACATTTTGTGCGCGCATTGGACTTGCTAGTCATTTAAAAACGCACTATTAACTCTATTATTTATTATTTATTGTTATTATTATTATGGTTGAGTTTTTGGTCATCGTCGATCACGACGGACGAACATCATCATCATCATCTCATTACCCCGGACTCCCGCATGTCCCGACACAAAAATAACAGTCACTTTGTGAATACAGGAATTCTTCACTGCATCCAGCCACTGTTCCCGAATGTAGCCCACCTGAACTTTCACAATCATGCTCATCGAGTCACTGAGTGTACAAGCATGCTCGCAGATAGTCTACGAGCACACCTATTTCAAAGATTTGGTTACTGCTAAAATCTCCATTGTCATGCTGCTTGTCGTCTGAGCGAATGCACCACTTTCATCTCTGATCGTCTCCCCCCCCCCCCCACACACACACCTTTGAGTCGTGAAGGCCCAGGATGAGTCTCTCAACCTATCCATTTAACCGGCCCGTTCCGACGTATCTCGCGTACACCCCAAAATGATTAGCATTACCTCATTCTGGATTCCACCCCATTTTTCTGTATGAGTTTTACTCAGTGTCAGATTCGCCAGTGCCTACTCAGCTACCACCAATCTATGATACAGCAGAAATAGCTGTCTCTGTTGACATTGAGCAGCAGCCATAATTTTCATCGATGCAAGACCTTTATAAGCTTTTACAATAGTGTGGTCAAATTAATCTTTGAAACTCAGATTTCGGTCAAACATAACCCCCCAAGTACTTCATTTTCTGGTTCTCTCGAGGACATCCCCTCTTAAAGTAACCAATGACATGGACGTGTTTACTGTGGGATTATTTAGGGAAAACAATGTTATCGAAGCTTTTGATGGATTAGCAAAAGCTTCAGAATTACTGCAACATTCTCCTATACGATCAAGCTCCCTCTGCAAATACCAAGATGTCATCAGCATAAGACATAGTTCTCCCCAGACCTACAAACTGACAGATTGTAATTTGAACTGTATACACATTAAATATTACTGGGGACAGAGGTGACAGTTTTGGTAGTCCCGGCTTTATGACTGTTGGTGCTGAAGACCAACTTCCACACTTAATAACAACCTGTCTCTAACAAAAATTCCGAGATAATCCACCTGACAATAAAAGGGCTATCTTGGAGTTGCAGAATTATGGTCATCAAGAAATCCAAGGGCACTCTGTTATAAGCATCGTCCAGGTATATTGCAGCCACACATGTCTCTATTCGTTCTTCAAATCTTCCGAACACTTTTTGTGCGAATACGGCGACATTGTGCAAAGTCTGCTTACCTGGACGATATCCTCCCAACGTTGAGGACAGTCTGTTATTCCTCTCTACATGTAGGGACATTTTCTATGCAAAAATCTTTTCTAACAACTTGCCGATCGTATTCTACATGGTTATGAGTTTGAAACGCTGTATTTTCGCATGAATCTTGCCAGGCTTGGGTAGTGGGATTGAGTAACTATGCAACCAGTCTTCTTCCCCCGTGCCAGTCGCTAGTCTCTTGTTAAACGACAATGCCAGCTCCTTAAGGTCCTCGTCTGACCTGCCTCTGAGATCGTCGTACCTAATGCCATCAGGTCCTGGCGCTGTGTTTCTTGATATTTTCCGTGTGGATGTAATATCTTCAATATTAGGCTTCAGAATAAGGCTGGAGATGGCTTTAGCGTCCTTGTCAAGGCTAACTGTGATTTGGAAAAGCAACATCAGTGTTGGAGTGAAAATCAAACTGTATAGGTCGCTGGTGCTTTCCGTTGTGTTGTATGGTTGTGAGAGTTGGACACTCACTGCGGACATGGAGAGAAGATTACAGGCTTTCGAGTATAAATGCTACAGAAGAATTCTACGAATTTCCTATAGGGAACATAAGACCAATGTGTACGTAAGAAATAAAGTAGAGATGTGTGCAGGTGTCCAAGAGCCATTGCTTTCAATAGTGAAACGACGAAAACTAGCATGGTTCGGACATTTATGCAGGCACGATTCCTTGTCAAAAACAATACTGCAGGGAACTGTCGAGGGTGGAAGAAGCAAAGGAGGACAAATAAAGACATGGACAGACAACATCAAGGAATGGACAGGGCTAGATATTTCCACACTCATCCGCATCTTTGAGGATAGAATTCGCTGGAGGACTCTGTGTGCTGAAGCTTCCAATGTGGTACCCCTACGACCCTGAAGGGTTATGGGTTTTATAGATAGATAGAATATCTTCAAAAGTAATAGCATTAGCGCTTTCCATAACTTTCTCACTGCATATGTATGTGACTTTTTTTTCATCATTTCATTATAATATCCCAAATTCTTCTGACCAATTTAACACGACAATCAATACAAGGTAATCTGACCGTCGTCGCCATCTGACCTATGTATCCCTTATAATGAGCCAACAGTGCTGCACCCTGATTCTCATCTGTCTTCTGCCATATTAAGTCTGTGCTTTGGAAATTGGGGATTGTTATACGTTTCCTTGAGTCGTTTATTGATCTATGTAGGTGCTAGAATAGTTTTAGTAACTTGTCGTTTGCAATCTCATGACAAAAGTCTTCCCATTTTTCTTTCTTTGCAGATTTGGCGATATCTGTAAACTGTTAAACCCTGTCGTCTTTGGTCTGTTTTAATTGCAAGACAAGATCTGGTTGTATTGTCATTTTTCCATTTCTTGTTTACACTCTGCAATTCCGCTGCGTTTGCTCTTCCGTGCACATTGAACCTCATCATTCCACCAGGGGGAGGGGGGTGATACCCACACATGAGACCTTCTTCTTCTTTCGTTCACTTGAAACATGTCTATATCTGTAATTCTGTCTCCTTAATAAAACTCACTGTCTTTTGTAGTTCATACAGTGTCCCATAGAGTTTTGATTCCAGTGTTGTTTCCTCTGGCCAATATGTCTGTCTCAGCGTTTCATGCTCAGAACACTCTTGAAGTATATGTTTGGCACTCTGTGCTGCCTGTCCACATGTACACATGGCCGTGTTGCCAATCTTGAGCTTTGAATACATGTGACTGCGGAGTCGGTTGTGTCCTGTTCTGAGACGTAGAATTATAACTTGTTCTGGTCTGTTCATAATATGATAGTCATCTTGTGTTGAGACCTAGTGGCGTGTATCCTACCTTTTTCTGTTTACGATGGACAACCAGTTGCTATCATACTGGAAGGACTTAACTTTAGCTCTCTGTTGTTTACTTTTTCCTTAGTCCACCAACAAGAAACATGGCAAATGGTCGCTGCTGTGATGTCCCAACACATCCCATCTACATCTGGGTGCAATATTAGCCGTCACTAAGCCCAAGTAAATTGCGCTGTCGTCGTCGTCATCCCTAGCAGCCAACCTTGTCATGCGTCCGTCAAAAGCCTCCTCAAGATCATTTCCCTGTTGATTAGAGGAAATATTGCCCCGATCTACCTTCTTCTTCTTTCCTTCCTCTCTTACCCTTTACGGGTGTCGAGGGAGATACAATGTTCTTGTTCTCGCTTTTCTGTCAGCTTCAGATAATGCTATTTGGTGTTCGTGTAATGTATCTTTGATGTTGTCGATCCAGCGCACTCTAGGTCTACCCTTGGCTCTTATTTCTGCTTCTCCTCAAGATCTACCTTGTGCATTAAAATTCCCGCAGAAAATGACTTCTTTTTCTTCCTTTACCATCTCACCGAGAGATTCCCATCCCCGCCCGTTCATGCTGGCTATGCACGCATACACGTAGACGAGTACGAAAGGGTGCTGTATGTTTTGTAATCTGACAGCTTGCAGCTGAATTTCATCGTTATCTCATTCAATCATATCATATCTATCAAATTAACACTCGACGGCGATGTCATTAAGAAATTATAACTCGCATTGAAGCAGCATCAAGTTCCTGTAACAGACTGTCTAATATCTGGAAGTCATACTCAATCAGCACAATCACGAATATGCTTTTATTTAATTCCTGCATCATTCCAGCGCTGTCATATATGGATGTGAAAGCTGAAAATGTTTTTATTTTATTTTCAGAAAAGAAACTATTGAGTTTCGAAAACAAATGCCTTCACATGATAACTAACACCCACTGGAGCGAGTTCAAATCGAACGAACTAATCAGAGACGAGACACATCAAAACTACATCACAGATGTTATTAGTAAACTCCGTTGGTCCTACATCGGAGATGTCCTACGCTCAGACAATAACAGAATGCTCCACCAATCTCTTGAATGGATACTAACAGGCAGAAGAGCAAGGGGTAGATCAAAGGAAACACTCAGAAGAACAATAATTAGAGAAAGTAAAACAAGCAATTTTCATACTATTCAAGAACTGTACAGAATAGCTTTTGAACAGACAGAATTCGAGAGATCTGACCTCTGTTATATGCGCTAACTTCAGCGCTAAAGGAAATTGAATTAATGAATATATATATATATATATATATATATATATATATATATACATTCTTTTTCCAAAAAAATCCGCACACCCACACACAAGTGACAATACCAAAAACAAACGCAACATTTTTGCAGTGGTATAGGACACCACATAGGGCTTGTAGTTCTTGTTCGCTTGCTGCGATCAGTACTGTGCAATCAGCATATTTCAAGTTATTTATATTGCATCCTCCCACTTTTATTCCTGGCATATCTTCTATATTTCGAATAATGTATTCTGTATACAGGGAGAAAAGGTCCGGTGACATTACACAACCTTGCCTGACACCCATTTCTATCTTTTGAAATCTACCTATAGTGTTGTTAACTCTCATCGCAGCTGTTTCTTTCCAATACATATTTTTTACTATTCTTAGATCTTTCCCATCAACGTTAAGACTTTCTAGCAATTTTATAATCTCTGAATGCTTCACCTTGTCAAATGCTTTGCTGTAATCTATAAATAATCACAGATAAAGGTCTTGCTGTTCTTCTATGGTGCTCTCCATTAATGTTCTTACTATATATATAGGGCATTTCTTGTGCCTTTTCCTTCTACGAATCCGCATTGTTCGTCTGGTATCTCTGGTTTTATTTTTCCTGGTATACGCCTCATTATTATGCGCAGTAGAATCTTGGTCATCTGACTCATAAGGCTGATTGTTCTGTGGTCTTCGCAATCTACTGCACCAGGTTTCTTTGGTAGGGCTATGAAAATTGATTGTAGCAAATCCGATGGAATATAACCCCTGTTGTAGATGTCATTAAACATTTTGGTGATAATTTCAAGGCCATAATCTTCCAGGGCTTTTAATTCTTCTTTTGTAATCTTGTCTGGACCCGATGATTTGTTGTTTTTTAAGTGTTGTATGGCTTCCTTTACTTCTGCTTTTAATATACTTGGACCTTCATTGTTATAATTTAAGTTACCATCATTTCTGTTATCTTCGTACAATTCTTTAATATATTCTTCCCATCTGTGCATGATTTTATTTTCTCCTATTAGCATGAGTCCCTGCTTAGATTTCAGACACCCAGTCTTGTGAGCCTGCCTTCTTCCTGTTAATTCCTTTATTTGTAAATGTGTATCACTTGTATTTATATGATAATATTTTTCTATTTCATTGCATTTTGCGTGTAACCAATCCTCTTTAGCCTTGTTGCACACTTATGTTTAATTTCTTTGTTCATCTTGTTGTATTCTTTAATGTTATTCTTTATCTGTCTTCTTTGCTTCATCATATTCAAAATATCTTCTGTCATCCAGTCTTTCTTATTGAGATGTTTCTTAGGTGGCAGGATATTTTCAGATGTTTGCTGCAATGATTCTTTTAACATCATCCACTGTTCTTCATTGGTTTCTATTTTTTCTATCGCATTGTACCTATTTTGAATTGTTATGTTATACTGTTCTTGTAATTATGTATTCTTTGTCAGCATATTCACATTAGGTGTGTTATCTGCCCTTGTAGTTTTTAATCTCTTTAACCTAATATTAATCTTTCCCACAACTGGAACATGGTCACTGTTGCAATCAGCACTTGGACGTGTCTTAACAGACTTCAATGAATTTCGGAATCTTTTAGTTATTATAATGTAATCTATTTGATTGCATGTCTTATTATCTGGACTTTCCCATGTCCATAGCCGTCTTGGTTAATGGGAGAAGAATGTGTTCCCTATCACCGTATTATTATTTCTGGCCCAGTCTACCAGGACCTCACCTCTTTCGTTTCTAGTACCTAATCCAAATCTGCCAGTAACATATTCGTCTCGGATGTTCCCTACCTTAGCATTCATACCACCCATGACAATATTTACTTCGTGTTGTTTGCATTGTTTCATAGCTGTGTTCAAGTCCTTGTAGAATTGTTGTATGTCCTCTTCTGTACTCTCTGATGTTAGTGCATAAACTTGGAGGATATTTATATTAATAGACTCCCCTTTAGTTTTACTAATAGAACTCTGTCTGATATATTCTAGAATCCTATAACAGATCTCGCACTCTGCTTATCCAATATTACTCCCACGCCGTTCCTATGTTGATCTCCTCCTGAGTATATTATTCTAAGATCTTTTGATACTATACTACCTGCTCCCAGCCATCTCATCTCACATAGACACAGTATGTTGATATTCATTCTGCTCATTTCCTGTTTTATGTTATCTAATTTTCCTAAGTCTGTCAGTGTCAGAATGTTCTAGGTTGCAATCTTGATTGACTCGCATTTGATGGACTTGCTTATTGGAACTAGCATATTATCTAAGTCGTGTCGAAACATAACGTATCTAGGGATATTTACAGTAGTAGTTTCCCCTGGCTTTCTACTGGGTTATTTATGGTGTTCTCCACGAGCCTTTGACTAAATAGCCTTACCTACAAGGCAATAGTCGTTTGATTTTAGAGAGGCCTTCTCTTAGATGAATTGTCCTCCGCAACTAATGAACTCCATCTATCCGGAATACACAATGAAAACCATCGCCGGTCGCTATCTTTCGAACTATTGTGTCACACTACCAAACTTGGTCATTTCACAGTCCACACGCACAAATCGCACATTAACAAAGGTTAACGCGCTATTGTAAGTAGAACTTGACAATATCCACCATGTCCACGAAATATACCAAAATAGCACAGGAAAAACAGCTTCAGATAACATTTTCTTGCTTAAACATTCACAAGTTAGCGGGTGAAGAAATTTTCACTGTCGTCCACCGCCATGTTGATCACGTGATTAGTATTTAGTATTTAGTGTTAGTATCGCCCGTGTATTTTAGTGTTAGTATCGCCATTGTATTTTAGTGTTAGTATCGCCTGTGTATTTTAGTGTTAGTAACGCCCGTGTATTTTAGTGTTAGTGTCGCCAGTGTATTTTAGTGTTAGTATCGCCCGTGTATTTTAGGTTTTTTAGAGATGAAATTCAATAAAAGGTCAAGTAATTCAGAAGCCATGCTAAAGTCGGATTTGTCCAGCCAAGCTAAGTTGTCTAACATGACACGACTCATTCCGTTCTCCTGAATACAATCTGATCATCTGCAGGAATTTGAGAACGGGCGCAGAAGAACAAGTGCTAATATTATTTATTCAGTTTTCGATCAGGATTACTGTTCACCAGTCGAATGAATTTTGACGGTTCGGGATAATCCAAATTTTAAAAGCAACATCATCTGATATCTCCAGCTATAATCTGTTCGATTATGGATTATAAAGGTAACATCATGACTGATAGGCAGTGTGGGAGATTATGTAGCAGTGGCAAAAGTGAGGCTGTATTGTTGATAGTAGTGACGATAGTGGTTGCGACAGCTGGGTCGGCTGTAGTGGCGAAGTAGTGTCGAAAGTAGTGAAGGTTACAGTTACACTAGTGCACCAGATACAGCAGCAATACTTGCAGTAGTAGTAGTAGTAATAGTAGTAGTACTGATGGTCACAGTATTCATAGTAGTGGTAGTGATTTTGGTAGTAGTATTAGTAGTAGAATCAGCAGCAGTAATAGTAGCAGTTATGTAGAACACGGGTTTTTGAAAGTTTTCACTTGAACACGACAATCACTAAGACCTAGGGGTTGTGAGGTATAAATAAGACAATATACAAATGAAAATTCACAAGACATTTTAATGAAAATGCACAAGACATTTTAATGAAAATGCACAAGACATTTTCAACGTTTCGAACAGTTAGGTCTTTTTCAGTAATATATAAAACAAACGT
The DNA here is from genome assembly GCA_034231615.1 of Meghimatium bilineatum. Classification (NCBI taxonomy): domain Eukaryota; kingdom Metazoa; phylum Mollusca; class Gastropoda; order Stylommatophora; family Philomycidae; genus Meghimatium; species Meghimatium bilineatum. The sequence goes on along the minus strand of CM067308.1, from coordinate 51,384,121 downwards.
TGAGAAACTAAAATAATTAGAAAAGCAGTATTTTTTTTTTTTTTGGATATATTCTTGAGAACGACTTTATGGTTCGAAACTGTTGAAAATGTCTTGTGTATTGTAATTTGCATACTTTCTTGTTTACACCTTATAACCCCTTAGTCTTAGTTATAGTCCGTCGTGTTCATGTGAAACTTTCAAAAACCTGTGTTCTACGTAAGTATTACTGCAACAAAAGGTCTCACTTTCTTCCCTGATCGTTTCGCCTGCGCACTGAGCTGTGAAGGCCCAAGCATCGCGAAAATGTCTAATCACAGATCCATCAATGTATATAATCACAATCTCCTCTATGGCATTCTCACTGAGCATAGCATGTACCTTTTTCTCCACAGCTGTGGGACACTATTCTCTGCATTATCTGCTAAGTGATATTACTACTCTTAAACACATTTCGAAATATGTTGGTAGAACTATCCATTTCGCACCAAATGCCACATCTTGCAATTTGCACACACTTTGTATGCCATCCTCAGTAAAATAATTTTGTTTATTGCAAATGTAGAATTTAATGGGAACAAACGCATCAATAAGATATGAAAACAGCTACCTACCATACATTGATATAAAAAGAGGAGCAAGACAAGGATGTATTTATCACAATGTTTTAAACATATAGAAACAGTGCCAGGACTCAAGATCAGTGGGAAAAATAATAAAACAGCCTGCGATATGCAGATGGCACTGTTCTTTTGGCTGAAAGTGAACAGGAACTACAAAGACTAATAGATCAAGTCGATAATTGAAGTAAAGTATATGGACTGAATATAAATACATAAATAACAAAAACCATGATAATCAGCATAGTCACTGAAGAACAGATCCTAAACATAAAAATACATGGAGAGAAACTATAACAAGGAGATCATTACCAATATCTCTGACACATAAATACAAAAGACGGCAGATGTGAAACAGAAGTAAAAAGGAGAATAGAAGTGGCTAAAAGTACTTTCATATACATGATATCTATACACATTACAAATAAGCTAAACATGAGAGTAATAAAATGCTACAACTATTTTATATTATTGTATGACCTACAAACATAGACAATAAATAAACAATTAGAAGATAGAATTTATGCCTTTGAGATGTGGATATATAGAAGAATAGGGAAAACACCATTGAAAGAGAAGAAAACAAACAAAAAGGTTCAAACAACACTCAATATGAAGAAAGAATTATTGTTGGAAATAACGCCCAAGCAAATACAATATTTTGGACACATTAAATTACCAGCGATAAGGTGAAACTATTTTAGCCTGTTACCTGCAAGCGGTGCGACCATCGCCAATTTGTAACAAGCCAGTAAGTACGCTCACTTCAATCTGTCATATCTTCTTCTTTCATTCTCAAACTCCTGCTGAATCTCTCTTGTAGCAGGACTACTAAATTTCCAGCAGTATTTAATCCAAAAAAAAGACTACGTTGTGTCGTCGTTTTATTTGCGTCAATGGCCCGACAGATCCGTCTTCATGTCTGTGATATAATCTCATTGCCCGTTGATACTGTTTGATTGCACAGCCGATAGTATATGTATGTTGGCTTGATGAATAAAGCAAGTTGCATGCTCGAGCAAATAATAGCAACTCTCTTCTTCCATGCATGTCGTAAGAGGCCACTAAGGAGGGTGGACATTGCGCTATATTTACTTAGCATTTGTTTTGACATTTGCTGAATATTGCTAAGCATTTGATAAACAAATATATATCAACATATAACAACAAATGAACAAAATACAGCAAAATGCAGAAAAATAAAACAGAATGCTCATGGTTGTTGAGTGCTGTTATGAAGCCTGCTCGATAATTGCTCATTAGACAAAATCTCATAGTTATTGAAACTATACCAGAACACAAACAGTTTGCTTGGCGCGGGTAGTAGGTCTAGTTGAAGACCTTACTTGAGGGTAAAGTCGAAGGCAGGAGAGCAAGAGGTATGCATTGATACAAGCTGGAGTGTAACATCACAAGATGGACAGGTTACAGTCTAGCGGAGTGCATCACCAAGACAACAGACAGGGTATGTTGGAGGTCTGTTGCAGCCAACCTTCGATAATGATGAGAATTTAATCATATTTCTCATAACATTCTTAGACAGATTGAGATGGCATCCCTGAGCATGTGAACTCCACACACCTCGGATGACGTTACATAACAACGTAGACAGAATGCGATGGCATCCCTGAGCACTGATCTCCACATACCTCGGATTAAGACACATTGACGTTAGTGAAAATTTACGGAGATTTTTATTTAGTGTCTTGTACAGCTGTTATAACATTATTATTTGTCAATGTAACATAGTTAAAATATAACGAAGTATATAATTCTTGGCATTCAAGGAAAAACCGTCAAAGTATATCTTCAGTATTGATACACTCGCGTTTCTTTTTTAATATTTGCTATACATAATATATCTTGTAGAAGGCAAAGTGTTTTAGAGGTGTAATCAGATATAACCGCATTCAATTCATAACTGGTGATTCAGGTGAACCTAATGATACATATTTAATGAACATATAGAAAGGATGCGAATATTATTCACAAATATTAGGAACACATGAATATATATCATTTAATATTTCGTAGAACTAAAGGGTACATCCAGGTGCTGAACGAATTGACTTTGCATCAATAATAATTCTGATGGCGCATAGAACCTGTAATATTTAGACAAGGCGAGACTTTATGACAACACTAGAACATATGAGAAACTATTTAGACAGTAGGAGATGTTTTGAAAATACAATAAAATATTTGATAATATTTAGACGATACAAGTAGTTTTGACGATACAATAAAATATTTGATAATATTTAGACAGAACGAGACATTTTGACAATACAATAAAATATTTGATAATATTTAGAGAGTAGGAGACGTTTCTACAATACTTGACATGAAATCATTGCGTGACATTGTGGTTTTAAACCCTGGCTAGATTGTTTTTCAACTTTCTGTCCAGTGTATTCGTTTTTCATCATACTTGTGAGCCAGCATGTGTTTCCCTAGCCATTACCTATCCAAGAATTGTCTACAGGGCATAGGAGGATTAATTTTGGAGTTTGGGATTACATCCCTCTCGATTATTCTACTATTCACGTTTCTACCTAGACAAACCCCTATCCCTAACCTACCCAACGTACCCAGACACGTTCGGACGTGGTCTTAGTAACCTCACACCAGTAACATGAACTTATATCCGCTAAGACACGCTAGATGTTGCCCGTCCTACGAAACATCCAGTATATATCTATCTATTTGTTAAACCTTTTGTTGCCATTTAGCGTCAGGGGTAGAATAGTTTTCTGGAGACAGCCCCCTTGTGTGCTGAGTATATTGTGCAATTTGTCGCCTCTTTCATTTCAGTGGTACATCGTTTTCGTTGTCGGTCCCTAGGTCTGCCTTCACCTTATCTGTGTAGCATAGCTTGCTGTGGTAGGCTGTCTGATGGTAGTCTGTTGATCTGTGCAATCTATTTGATCTGTTGCCTCTTAATATATTCCAAGATTGGAGTGGTAGCAGTTCTTCCCAAATATACGAAATTAGACACGTTGTCTAGTATATTAAACTAGATGATATTATACTAGACAACGTTTCAAATTTCGTATATTTGGGAAGCAAGATAACAGCAGACGGGGATACCAACTCAGAAATCAAGACTCCAATCGCTCTCGCCTGCAACGCCTTTAATTAACTCTCAAACATCTGGGGATCGAAGATCGCAAGTAAACACATCAAACTGCGACTTTTCAATGCAAGTGTGATTCCATCATTGACATATGGATGTGAAAGTTGGAAATCTACCGCAATAATGGATAACAAGTTAGTTGCCTTCGAGAATAGATGCCTCAGAAAAATCACAAATACTAATTGGAAATACTTCAAATCAAAGTCTACTAAGAGAGGAGTCAAAACAAGAATATACGACGAACATCATCAGAAAACGCCGCTTGACATACATTGGCCACATACTTAGAATGAAGGAAGATATAATTCCAAACGCACAGAAGAACTTTTATGAATGAAGTTAAATCAACAGGCATAAATGCACAAGACCTGCAATCCTTGGCAATTGATCAACAGGCATGGAGAACTATGACATCCGTCCTATGTGCCAAACTTGGCAAAAAAAAAACTGCCTGACTGGTTCTTTGTCTAATATCTTAATTTCTCCCTCTGTCTCTTAGCAATATTCCCAGAATTTTGCGCAAGCATGCCATTTCAGCTGTCACAAGTTTATCTTATGCTGTCGTTGTCCATGTTTGGCATGGTAACACAGCCTTGGTATAATAATTGTTATGAATAGTGTTATTTTAGTGTTTAAATCTACATTTTTGTTTCTGAAGATTGGTGTCACTTTCCCTATGGCTTGATATGCTTTACTACATCTATTGTGTATTTCTTTGCTGTTCTTGCCGTCTGTTGTTATATTACTGCCTAGGTATGTGAATTATATCACCTTGTTAATTCTATTGTTTCCTATATATATATATATATATATATATATATATTGATGTTTCTTTCTATTCTTCCTATCTTCATTACTTCGGTCTTTTCTAAATTTATCTACATGTTAAAGATGTATTTGACATACTACTAGTATTTCAGATGGGGATGTTAGTGCTTTGACAGCAGGTAGGTGACGACACCGGTTTGACAGCAGGTAGGTGACAACACCGGTTTGACAGCAGGTAGGTGACAACGCCGGTTTGACAGCAGGTAGATGACAACGCCGGTTTGACAGCAGGTAGGTGACAACACCGGTTTGACAGCAGGTAGGTGACAACACCGGTTTGATAGCAGGTAGGTGACAACACCGGTTTGACAGCAGGTAGGTGACAACACTGGTTTGACAGCAGGTAGGTGGCGACACCGGTTTGACAGCAGGTAGGTGACGACACCGGTTTGACAGCAGGTAGGTGACAACACCGGTTTGACAGCAGGTAGGTGGCGACACCGGTTTTACAGCAGGTAGGTGGCGACACCGGTTTGACAGCAGGTATGTGACGACACCGGTTTGACAGCAGGTAGGTGGCTACACAGGTTTGACAGCAGGTAGGTGACAATACCGGTTTGACAGCAGGTAGGTGACGACACCGGTTTGACAGCAGGTAGGTGGCGACACCGGTTTGACAGCAGGTAGGTGGCGACACCGGTTTGACTGCAGGTAGGTGGCGACACCGGTTTGGTCCGCGACTGACTATTCGTCCATATATATTATAGCTAATATCGCAGCTTACCTCTATATCTAGACACGTTTGCACTAACCGCCACCCGCGGACGCCCCTGATAGGGGTCAGAAGCCACTCCCCCACCCAGGTTCCAACAATACTATCAGAGCTATGGTAACATTAATGAGACAGTACGAGATGTTTCTACACTACTGTGAAGTATGAGGTAATGTTTAGACAGTACGAGATGTTTCTACACTACTGTGAGGTATGAGGTAATGTTTAGACAGTACGAGATGTTTCTACACTACTGTGAAGTATGAGGTAATGTTTAGACAGTTTTCCAGACTATCCTGCTAACCTGTGGGAGTTTGAGAATGGGCGCAGAAGAAAATGTTATATATAAGTGTGGACTAGAAGTCTTGGACATAGGGATACTTACAACGAGTGGACTAGAAGAGTTCGGTATAGGGATACTCCTGTATCCTCTTAACAGGCCTACAATCGTGACGTTATTTTTTTATTTCGTTGGTCAGTATTTATATACTTGGAGTCACATGCTAAAAATAGCCAAGGCCAACCAATAGATAGCACGGAAAACGGCACCCTAAGTCATGTTTACGCTTTTGTTGTCTTCTATTGAAGAAGCTGGTGAACATGCCCTCGCATTTACAGTATCGGGTTTTTTCCCGACATCAGAGTTTTAATATCTTGAAAATGTCGACTTCGTTGGGCCGTCACACAAGTCCTCTGCTGTTAACCGTGAAACAATGCATTCCGTTCTCCTGACTACATTCTGTTATCACCAGGAGATTGAGAATGAACATTATAGATTATATAAAACTCACTAAATGACCGAACATGACTTGATAAAATCGTTATCTCATTTCTTAGAGATTTAAATCCATTAACACAAACATACGCGTTTATCATCGGAGAACATTGCTAGCATCACGGTAATAGGTGTTCTAATATTATAAATTTCTCTTAGTTACTATAAATTATTAAATTATCACTTTCTGTTAGTTACTATAAATTATAAACATATTGAGAACATGTACGTATTTTTTATGAAGTTGTGTTTTAAAATCTATTTTGTAAAGATGACTCTCATCAGGACAACAACCACTAATTTGACAGAGCTGAGTAAGTTGTCATTTTCCTGATGTGTAAATGGGGCATCATCGTCATAGTATTTCACACAATTTTCCCCGTGTAGTACTTCTTTTCAGTGGCGTCTATGGTTCGTTAACAGACTAATGCCATGATTCCCCTTTCTCTTTTGTAATCAGAATAACTCAAATGTGGTTCGTGTTCTCCCTCTAATATATTGGCAACAATTCATGTGATGGTCCCTAATATCGTTTAGCTATATTATACAACGTATTTTATAGTTAAAATGACAAACTCTAAACAGAACACAATTTAGCATTTAATCTCAACATGGGGTTTACAAAGTCACTCACGACTTTTACACTACAACATTAACTGACAACTATAAACTAACGAATTCTCGAATACAAAAACAGGAACAACATATATCTTATCTCTTTCATGCAATGACTTAGTACTCTAGGTCTTGGTAGCACACACTAAGATAAAGATCTTTAATTCCCGCCTCAGCTCCCTAAAAGTTAGCAGTCACCATCACCACTGTCACTCGTGATCCTTGCTCTAGTATAGTTATAGACTGGGTAGATTGATATCTGTCACTCAGCGTGGAGACTGGAACAGCAAATCTGTGGCGTTCAAACACATTGACTGTCAATCTGCAAAATCCCTTGAACTGTATTCTGCAAACAATATAATCCAATTCTCAAAAATGATTTGTCGAGCGAAAACAACAGCTTCCTCCTTTCTAATAACAACAGAATCATAACAAGACCACACTTGTTCAATATCCATAAACGATGATCCCAACGTTTCTACATCTTTCACATAAAATATAGCACAGAGCCTTAAACAACGTCTCACTTATTTAATTTCTAAACAGTGGGAGTGCCCCCCCGTATATATATATATATATACAACTATAGACAATTTCACAAAATTCTCTCTACATACTGCAGATATTTTCGAGAGCAGAATTTGGTACAACTCTCAATCAATCTAGTAGCGATCAGATGCACAGTTACTGTGAGTAACCGCTCATCTGCTACGTCTCTCTTGAGTATATTACTGTGAACAAAACACTTTGACAAAGTCTAACAACTGATGTCCGGCACTTGATGATAGTACTCTACCTAGACTTCTTCTAGCATAGGTATAACATTTTATTTCCAAATTACTTCTCAACTTCAGAGAGCTTTAAGATTTCTATCTGTATATCCTTCTAAAAATGTGATACACATCCGTCATGAAGACAGTCTAACTTAAAATTTCTAGAACAATCAACATAAATATTCAACTTGGGGAAAACTGGAAATTTCAATTTCTAAAATAATTCACATGAGGTAATTTGATTACACTAAATCTGCTTTAATAATCCTCATTACAGGATTACAGGAGAAGATTACAGGATACATAAGATATATTTATAAGATTCCCATATTTGTAAGATTACGTAAGATATATTTATAAGATTCCCATATTTGTAAGATTACGTAAGATATATTTATAATATTCCCATATTTGTAAGATTACGTAAGATATATTTATAATATTCCCATATTTGTAAGATTACGTAAGATATATTTATAATATTCCCATATTTGTAAGATTACGTAAGATATATTTATAATATTCCCATATTTGTAAGATTACGTAAGATATATTTATAAGATTCCCATATTTGTAAGATTACGTAAGATATATTTATAAAAGTGATTCTGCTGAAGAAGTGATATTCTGTAAATTATTAGAGAGCACTGCTGCCTCCAAATATATATATATATATATATATATATATATATATATATATATATATATATATAATAAGCTACCAAATTTACTTAGATGTCAATAATATACCAATGAAAAACATAACATCATGTGTTGCAGATTACGTTCCCAATATGATGGGCAAGAAAAATGACTGCTTAAAATTGCTGAAAGATGAAAATCCAGTAAAAAAAATTGCTTCTTGTACATTGTGTTATTCATAGGGAAAAATAACTTGTTAGCTAATAAATATTTCACCTGTTTTTCGTGACGCCTGTACTAAAACATGTTAGAAAATGTGTCCATGATGTTTTAGTTAATGTCAGATGTGAGCGTCTCTTAAAGTTTTCGTTTTTGTGACGAACAAAATGCAGACCATGCGAAACGATTACTTCACACTGAAGTAAGGTGGCTCTCGAAAGGGAACTGCTTTAAAAAGATTTATGGAACTATTTTGAAACTATTAGTGACTTTTTATTTGAGAAACCTGAAATAAAGCATTTATAATCTACCAACGACAAAGAACTAATGAGTTGTTTAGCTGATGCCTTTAAAAAAAACTAAATATATTAAATTAACAGCTTAAAGAAACAAACAAAACTCACATCAATGCAGAAGCGAAGATATTTGTTTTCATTACATTTATTGAATTATGCCAAATATATATTTATAACACACATTTTGAACAGTTTTCACTGACTGCAAAAATGTAAAGTGACTGATACCGCTGTACTTGTTATTGTTGATCAGTTGAAAATTCCTTCAGCTGATTTCCAAGTATGATTTTCTGATTAAAAACAAATTGATTTTCCAACCTGGATGATGCAGACAATTATAGTGGATTTGTCAGATGTTTCGATGACGTAACAGGAAGAACTTTGAGAAATACAAATTGATGAGTCAGTTAACACTTTATATTCATTATAAAAGGAGCAATGACATGGATTTGTGATGAAACAGAATTAAAATACCAATAATCAACCAACTTTACAAGAGAGCTATTGTTACCGTTTCCATCTTCATATTTAGCTGAATGTGGATTTAGTACCGTAAAAGATTTGTTACTGCAGAAAAAAAATCGACTGGACATCACAGAACGGGCAGACGAGACTGACTAAATTGGAGCCCAATATAAAATATCTCTGCAACAAGCAACAAGCACAAGGGTCTCATTAACTTTAGTACACTCGTCTAGAAGTGACCTCACTTTTTTAAAATACATTTTTATTGATCATTTTATCATTTTACAGAGGCATGGTAATTTACTTTGTGAAATGAGGTGATGCCAGTGGATTGAAAAGGATGAGGAGGTGTGCATTACAGTGAGATGAGATGAGACATGTTCATTGTTATTTTAAAACCACTTCAGGCATTCCATGTGGTGTCAAGTTATAAAGGCTATCATGTAAATTAAAAACATGACATGTTATAAAACAAAATCATAGAAATTATAAGGCCTATTGTAAGTTAAAGACATGGCATGCTATACATCAAAGAAGTTATAAATTTTATGCACAAATCTATGTAATATTGAAGATACATTTTTTTTAAAAACCACCTCAGGCACTCCATGTTATAAACTCAATTTATAAAGGCTATCATGTTGTTAGTTAAAACCATAGCATGTTATGAATCAAAATCATAGAGATTATAAAGGCATATTTTACGGTAAAGACATGGCATGTTATAAATTAAAAGTCATAGAAGCTGTAATATCATGTTGTAAGTTAGAACAAAGTCCTGGGGGGTTATAATGGTGTGTTGTATGTTAGAACACAATCCTGGAGGGTTATAATGGTGTGTTGTATGTTAGAACACAATCCTGGGGGGTTATAATGGTTTGTTGTATGTTAGAACACAATCCTGGGGGGTTATAATGGTGTGTTGTATGTTAGAACACAATCCTGGGGGGTTATAATGGTGTGTTGTATGTTAGAACACAATCCTGGGGGGTTATAATGGTGTGTTGCATGTTAGAACACAATCCTGGGGGGTTATAATGGTGTGTTGTATGTTAGAACACAATCCTGGGGGGTTATAATGGTGTGTTGTATGTTAGAACACAATCCTGTGGGGTTATAATGGTGTGTTGTATGTTAGAACACAATCCTGGGGGGTTATAATGGTGTGTTATATGTTAGAACACAATCCTGGGGGGTTATAATGGTTTGTTGTATGTTAGAACACAATCCTGGGGGGTTATAATGGTGTGTTGTATGTTAGAACACAATCCTGGGGGGTTATAATGGTGTGTTGTAAGTTAGAACACAATCCTGGGGGGTTATAATGGTGTGTTGTATGTTAGAACACAATCCTGGGGGGTTATAATGGTGTGTTGTATGTTAGAACACAATCCTGGGGGGTTATAATGGTGTGTTGTATGTTAGAACACAATCCTGGGGGGTTATAATGGTGTGTTGTATGTTAGAACACAATCCTGGGGGGTTATAATGGTGTGTTGTATGTTAGAACACAATCCTGGGGGGTTATAATGGTGTGTTGTATGTTAGAACACAATCCTGGGGGGTTATAATGGTGTGTTGTATGTTAGAACACAATCCTGGGGGGTTATAATGGTGTGTTGTATGTTAGAACACAATCCTGGGGGGTTATAATGGTGCGTTGTATGTTAGAACACAATCCTGGGGGTTATAATGGTGTGTTGTATGTTAGAACACAATCCTGGGGGGTTATAATGGTGTGTTGTATGTTAGAACACAATCATGGGGGGTTATAATGGTGTGTTGTATGTTAGAACACAATCCTGGGGGGTTATAATGGTGTGTTGTATGTTAGAACACAATCCTGGGGGGTTATAATGGTGTGTTGTATGTTAGAACACAATCCTGGGGGGGTTATAATGGTGTGCTGTATGTTAGAACACAATCCTGGGGGGTTATAATGGTGTGTTGTATGTTAGAACACAATCCTGGGGGGGTTATAATGGTGTGTTGTATGTTAGAACACAATCCTGGGGGGTTATAATGGTGTGTTGTATGTTAGAACACAATCCTGGGGGTTATAATGGTGTGTTGTATGTTAGAACACAATCCTGGGGGGTTATAATGGTGTGTTGTTTGTTAGAACACAATCCTGGGGGGGTTATAATGGTGTGTTGTATGTTATAACAAAATCCTGGGGGGTTATAATGGTGTGTTGTAGGTTAAAGACTTGGCATGTTATCATCATCATCAAGTGCCGTCTCCGCAACGAAGGTTGGCTGCAACGTATCTCCAACATCTCCTGTCTCTTGTCTTAGTGGTGCACTCTGCTAGACTGTAACCTGTCCATCGTGTAATGTTACTCTCCCACTTGTATCTCTGCCTACCTCTTGCTCGCTTCCCTTTGACTTTACCCTCAAGTAAGGTCTTCAATAGAGTGTCATGTCTTTTAATGTGTCCAAAGTATTTTATTTGCCTGATCTTTATTTCTCTTAGTAGTTCTTTCTTCATATTAAGTGTCTTTAGCACCTCTTTATTTGTTTTCTTCTCTTTCCATGATGTTCTCTCTATTCTTCTATATACCCACATCTCAAAGGCATCAATTTTGTCTTCTAATTGTTTATTTAGTGTCCATGTTTCTGAGCCATACATTAATATGGAATAGATGTAGCATTTTATAATTCTCATTTTTAACTTGTTTGTAATTTGTTTAGATATTAATAATTTCCTCATGTCATTGAAGGTACTTTTAGCCATTCCTATTCTCCTTTTAACTTCTGTTTCACATCTGCCATCATTTGTGACTATGTGTCCAAGATATTGATAATGTTTTACTTGTTGTAGTTTCTCTCCCTGTATGTTTATGTTTACCTCCTGTTCTTCTGTGTCTTTGCTGATTATCATGGTTTTTGTTTTTTGAATGTTTATATCCAGTCCATATTCATTACTTGATTTATTGACTTGATCTATTAGTCTTTGTAGTTCATGTTCAATTTCTACAGTGTCATCTGCATATCTAATGTTGTTTATTATTTTCCCATTGATCTTGAGTCCTGGTATTTCTTCTATATTTTTAAAGATATTCTCTGTGTAGATATTAAATAGGCTTGGTGATCAAATGCATCCTTGTTATACATGTTATACATCAAAGAAAGTTATTACATTTTATGCAAATTTACATTTTAATATTGAAGATACATTAAAAACCACCTCATGCATTCATATGGTGTAAGGAAAACAAGTTATGTATAATAAACAGGGGATTTATAGTGAGATGTAAACCAAAGGGACGACAAAGTTGTGCAATGTTACATATTGAAAGCGTGATTTCAAAGGGATTAAAGTTGCGAAACAAAAACTGGAAACATTTTGAAAATCAAGTTGAAAAAAGGCAGAGTATGTGTCATCTTTTGAATGTCTGTATATTTGGTGGAATGTCTGTTTGTTGAAAACCCGTCCGTCGTGTGCTGCTGCATTCCTGCAGTTACATACCAGCAGTCTGAAGACCGCTAGTATAGTCAACATGTTTGTGTGTATATCTGTTGATGTTTTGGGTAGTGTGTTAACATGATTGCTTTGTATATGTCTGTTGTTTTCCCTGTGTGTGTGTGTGTGTGTGTGTGCGCGCGCGTGTGTGTGTGTGTGTGTGTCTATGATCGTTTTGAGCGTGTTTTATGTTTGTGTGATTGTCTTACATGTGAAGAATAAATAATCTTCTGTTTCTAGTTGGTTTGTTCCGCATAGTCTACAGTGTTGTGTTGGTGTTTTTGTGTGTGTCATGTTATAGATGAGTCTGTATGTGACCTCGCTAGCTCTAGGTGTGATTGTAGGTTTGTGTAGGTTGGTGAATGTGTTTGTGTAGGTTGGTGAATGTGTTTGTGTAGGTTGGTGAATGTGTTTGTGTAGTCTGTTATGAAAAGGTTGTATGCTCGTTTGATTCTGGTGAGTAGTGATGGGGATTGCGATTTTATTAGGTGTTTGTATATTGTGTTTGCTGGTTTGTGGAGGAGGTTCTCGTGTCCTTGTATGGCTTGTATGCATGATTTGTAGTAAGGAGGGTGTGTGCCAAAATGATGTGGGACAGAGTTTTTCAATGGTGTTAGTTTGGACAGTCTGAGTCCCATGTAGAAATGTGCTAGAGTGTGTTGTTCTGGATGTTTTATGGTGTGGCTTACGTGGTTGATTCTGAGTGCTTGTATCTTTGTTGCTATGTCTTGGAGGGCGATGCCTCCTTGCTTTTTCGCCTGAATGAGTGTCTTGTGTTTTAAACTGTGTATTGTGTTTCTGTATACGAATTTCCGGATGTGTTTGTTGATGTCCATGATTGTTTGTGGGGGGGGGGGTCGAGAACTGTGACTGCGTAAATGAGTTTTGGAATGATGTATATGTTGACAATTGTGCTCCTACCGAATATTGTTGAGGTTTTGAAATTGAATCTTTGTAGTGTGTTTCTTATCTTTAAGGTTAAATTTCGTTATGTATGTGTGTTGTGTTTGGATGAAAAGGTTATGCCATAGAGTTTCATGTTGTTTGTGCGTGTTAAGTTTAGAGGGAAGTCTGTTTTGTTTTTCCATTTGCCTATCCACATTATGGTTGATTTGTGTATGTTAATTTTTGCCCCGCTATTTCTCCCGAATTCTGTGAAGTTTTGTAGGATTTTCTCTATCGACTTTCCATTTGGGGGAAAGTAAACCGTGTTGTCTGCATAGGCAAGCAACTTTTGCTCTCCTTTTCCCTGCATGAAAGGTCCTATAATTGAGTCGTCTTGCCTGATTTTCTCTAGAAGTAGTTCTAGAGTGAGGATGTAGAGCAGAGGTGATAGAGAACATCCTTGTCTGATTGATCTTGTAATGTTGAAAGTGTTTGTTAGTGTGTTGTTTACGAGTCAGTCATCTCACATTATTCTGTTCTTGAGTTTTCGTTGTCTGTTATATGTTTGAAAATTTAATTTTTGTTATTTTTATTAACGATTGATTTCCTAGTGATTTCATCCTAATGCCCAAATATTGTTTCCTGAACATGTTGTAATTAAGCTTTATTTAAGGAATAATTACATTTTTAAATAAAATAATGTATATGTCACATGGGGGTGGGCATCAGACTTTTAGAAGAGCGTAGATGGGGCATGGTACAAAAAGATTGGGAAACACTGGTCTAATCCGTCTAACCCTATTGGTTACCTCCCTTTGATTATTATTAATAATCTGATTATTTCCCTTGGACTATTTCCCAATCTGTTTACACATGAGGACAGGACACAACATGCTAAACATTCACTTGCATGAACTGGACTGGTTCTATCCGCTATGTGTTCATGTGTGCAGGAAACACAGACAACGGAACGTGTCTTGCAAGACTGCATTTCATTAGATTTGGAGGGAGGAGAGCTGGCCAACAGAGACAGATACCCACATCAGGATTTTTTGGATAAGTATGGGAGCGCTGAGAAGCTTTCAAATGCAGCAGCATTTATTAAGAAAACCGGACTTGCTGTATTGACATGTCAAACTGTATAGGAGTTTTGAGGAGTTTTAAAATACAGCAACATTTATCAAATAAACCAGAATTTCTGTGTAGACATGTTAAACTGGACTTGATATGTAGACATGTGTTTAACTGTGAACGAAAAGAAGAAAGAAAAAGATAACATAAAACTATGAAAAAAGTGAGTCAACATAATGTTGTTGTGTTTCTGCAACAAGAATCATTATTACTGAACAACTGAGATATCATTACTGGCAACTAGAAACGATTGGTTAAAAATAATGCAATATAAAAAAACCACGTGACTAATACACAACTGAAATATCTATAACCACGCATTGATACACATTTATTAAGTTTAACAGTCTAAATTACATTTTGCATTTCAGACTTGAAAAAGCAACAATTAAAATGGCGTTTCGTCGAGGAAGAAACAGGCAGTTCTTCCTAATAATTATTCTTATATCTATAACATATTCTATCATAACATTCGGTTTTCTGCAGATGATCAGAAAGGTAAGACTGTTCGTGTAATGCGCCAGAAAATGGCATTCTTATTCCTGTGTTTCTGAGAAGTTTATATGTAGATTCAGCTATTTATCACATCTCTTTATTTTTCTTCTGCCAAGGAAGCGCCTCACCTAAAGAAAGATGCACAGTAGGAGACCCAATAAAACTACTAACTGGTCTAAATGAAAAATGAGAAAATCACAAACTATCGCAGCACATTGTAAACCGAAAGACCAGTACATAAAATGATCACTTCAATAGAGACCACATTGTCACATCTTTCACCATGATAACTTCAACAACATCAGTGTCCACATTCTGTCACATTTTGTCACGATCTCCTTCTGCGTACTATCTCAAACGACAAGTTAGCAGGATGTGGTCGGAGAACAAAATTAGTTGTGTCAGTGTTTACGGTTTTGTTGCGATATCTGCACCTTGGTTTGACGCATCCGACTTCACCATAGCTTCTGGATCACTCTGGTTCAGGGGTGCAAAGGGAACGCATTGCTCTAGGCGGACCCAGGGTTAGCAGATAACCAAGATCCCAAATGTACCTCCACGCGGTGCACCCTGGAAACAGAAATACTGCAGCTCGAGCTGATTCTGGCCAAATCATTTGGGGATCGTGTCCGAGAATGTGGAGGTAGCAGATGGAAAGAGATTTGACTGCACAAGAGACAGACAATATCTCAGACAACACCAGCATCACCACATATAGCGACACTGTCGACATACAGTGAAGCTAGTCAGTCCAGTCCGAACATTGGAGGGGCGGCCAATGTAAAATGCACGCAAAGGTAAATAGTGCATGGCGAGAGACAAATAGATTTCATACCGAGTACAATGAAACAATGAAAGGGCAGAACAGCGCTAGAGTGCAGCGCGAACTGCAAATAGAAAGTTAAAAGTCCCTAGGAAAGGGGAACTACAAGCTCCGTCAGCTCGAGACGAGCTTCTATAAAAAAAACAGAGACCCAGACCCATTCATTGGCGTTCGGATGGGCTCAGGCGCTATTGGGACAAGGACGCTCAGCTCGAGAACGTCTTGCTCTCAAACGCGTGGTGTGAGACTCGAACTTGGACAAGGGGTACACGATGTCGGTGAATGACACCTCGGCTAAGAGGGCGAAAGAGCCAGGGTCCAACTCCTCTGTTAAGTTCGTCCTCTTAAGGAACCAGGCTCACGGATGAGAAACGGTTCAGTACCCAATGGGCACAGGCACAGCACGCACAAATTACACGAGGCAAGTTCATAGACAGTGGAATACCTCGTGCGAGACAGACCAGAGAAAACATCGTCTGGGCGAAGAGTCGCCACTACGCGTGCCTGGAGACAGATATAGAGGCTGTCAAAGGCTAAGGGTAGCCCACCCGAATTGTCAAGGCATGCCGAAATCGGATGTGCTAGGCCTACAAGCCGCATAACGGTGGCACAACGTAATCACGCTCCCGGCGGAAATCGCACGGATATCCGTGATGGTTACAATGGAGCGAACGAAAAACAAACAAACAAACTCTGGTTCAATATGGGATCACATCACATTCATATCATAATCTTGAAATGGGGTTTCCTTTATTCATAAACACAAACATGTTCGAATCTACTGACTGTAGTAATGTCACACATCCCTGGACATGATATGTTGATCAGAGTCATCAAGTCTATACAATGTAGTAATGTCAGACATCACTGAACAAAGTCTATAGACTGAAGTAATGTCCGACATCCCTGAAGAAAGTCTATAGACTGTAGTAATGTCCGACATCCCTGAACAAAGTCTATAGACTGTAGTAATGTCCGACATCCCTGAACAAAGTCTATAGACTGTAGTAATGTCAGACATCCCTGAACAAAGTCTATAGACTGTAGTAATATCCGACATCCCTGAACAAAGTCTATAGACTGTAGTAATGTCCGACATCCCTGAACAAAGTCTATAGACTGTAGTAATGTCCGACATCCCTGAACAAAGTCTATAGACTGTAGTAATGTCAGACATCCCTGAACAAAGTCTATAGACTGTAGTAATGTCCGACATCCCTGAACATAGTCTATAGACTGTAGTAATGTCCGACATCCCTGAACAAAGTCTATAGACTGTAGTAATGTCCGACATCCCTGAACAAAGTCTATAGACTGTAGTAATGTCAGAAATACCTGAACGTAGTCTATAGACTAGCAATGTCAGACATACCTGAAAAAAGACTATAGACTAGTAATGTCAGACATACCTGAACGAAGTCTATAGACTAGTAATGTCAGACATAACTGAACAAAGTCTAGAGACTAATAATGTCAGACATAACTGAACAAAGTCTATTGACTGTAGTAATGTCAGACATCCCTGAGCAAAGTCTATAGACTGTAGTAATGTAAGACATAACTGTACAAAGTCTATAGACTGTAGTAATGTCAGACATCCCTGAACAAAGTCTATAGACTGTAGTAATGTAAGACATTACTGTACAAAGCCTATAGACTGTAGTAATGTCTGACATCCCTGAACAAAGTCTATATACTAGTATTGTCAGACATCACTGAACAATGTCTATAGACTAGTAATGTCAGACATCCCTGAACAAAGTCTACAGACTATAGTTATGTCAGACATAACTTAACAAAGTTTATAGACTATAGTAATGTCAGACATCCCTGAACAAATTATATAGACAGTAGTAATGTCAGACATCCCTGAACAAAGTCTGTGCATTGCCGGGGCCCGAAAGGGGCGCAAAGTATGTCAACACTGTTTACCTTCCACGCATGTCGTAAAAAGCGACTAAGGAGGTTATGGGATGGAGATGGCTATCCCATTCCGTATAGGGTCAGTGACCCAAAGCCATGCTGAATTCGGATGTGTCAGGCCAAAAGGCGCAGATATCGCAGCAATGTTGTAAAAATATGACAAAGCGCATTTCGTTATCTGGACTACATCCTGCTCATCTGTAGGAGTTTGAGAACGACCGCAGAGAAAGAAAAAGAAGAAGAAATCTATGATAAACGTAGATAGACTCGTAATTTCAGACATCCCTCAACAAAGTCTATAGACTGTAATAATGTCAGACAACCCTGCACAAAGTCTGAAGACTAGTAATGTCAGACATCCATGAACAACTTATATAGACTGTAGTAATGTCAGACATCCCTGAACAAAGTCTATAGACTTTAGTAATTTCAGACATCCCTGAACAAAGTCTGTATACTAGTAGTTTCAGATATCCCTGAGCAACGTCTATAGACTAGTAACGTCAGACATCCCTGAATAACGTCTATAGACGATTAATGTCAGACATAACTGAACAACGTCTATAGACAGTGGTAATGTCAGACATCACTGAACAAAGTCTATAGACCGTAGTAATGTCAGACATCTGTGAACAAAGTCTATAGACTAGTAATGTCAGATATCTCTGAACAAATTCTATAGACCATAGTAATGTCAGAAATACCTGAACGAAGTCTATAGACTAGCAATGTCAGACATACCTGAAAAACGACTATAGACTAGTAATGTCAGACATAACTGAACAAAGTCTAGAGACTAGTAATGTCAAACATAACTGAACAACGTCTATAGACTCGCAATGTCAGACATCCCTGAACAACGTCTATATACTAGTAATGTCTGACATAACTGAACAAAGTCTATTGACTAGTAATGTCAGACATCCCTGAACAAAGTCTATCGACTGTAGTAATGTCAGACATCCCTGAGCAAAGTCTCTAGACTGTAGTAATTTAAGACATAACTGTACAAAGTCTATAGACTGTAGTAATGTCAGACATCCCTGAACAAAGTCTATATACTAGTAATGTCAGACGTAACTGAACAATGTCTATAGACTAGTAATGTCAGACATCCCTGAACAAAGTCTATAGAATAGTAGTGTCAGACATACCTGAACAAATTCTAAAGACTGTAGTAATGTCAGACATCACTGAACAAAGTCTACAGACTGCAGTAATGTCAGACATCCTTGAACACAGTCCATAGTCTATAGTTATGTCAGACATAACTTAATAAAGTTTATAGACTGTAGTAATGTCAGACATCCCTGAACAAATTCTATAGACAGTAGTAATGTCAGACATCCCTGAACAAAGTCTACAGAGTATAGTTATGTCAGACTTAACTTAACAAAGTCTATAGACTATAGTAATGTCAGACATCCCTGAACAAATTCTATAGACAGTAGTAATGTCAGACATCCCTGAACAAAGTCTGTGTGTTGCCGGGGCCCGAAAGGGGCGCAAAGAATAGCAACACTGTTTTCCTTCCACGCATGTCGTAAAAAGCGACTAAGGAGGTTATCGGATGAAGTTGGCTATCCCTTCCCGTATAGGGTCAGTGACACAAAGCCATGCTGAAGTCGGAGGTGTCAGGCCAAAAGGCGCAGTTATCGCAGCAATGCTGTAAAACATGACAAAACGCATTCCGTTCTCTGGACTACATCCTACTAATCTGCAGGAGTTTGAGAACGAACGCAGAGGAAGAAAAAGACATCCATGATAAACGTATATAGACTCGTAATGTCAGATTCCCTGAACGAAGTCTATAGACTAGTAATTTCCGACATCCCTGAACAACGTCTATAGACTGTAGTAATGTCAGACATCCCTGAACAAAGTCTATAGACTGCAGTAATGTCAGACATCCCTGAACAAAATCTATAGACTGTAGTAATGTCAGACATCCCTGAACAAAGTCTATAGACTCGTAATGTCAGACATCTCTGAACAAAATCTATAGACTGTAGTAATGTCAGACATCCCTGAACAAAGTCTATAGACTGCAGTAATGTCAGACATCCCTGAACAAAATCTATAGACTATAGTAATGTCAGACATCCCTGAACAAAATCTATAGACTAGTAATTTCCGACATCCCTGAACAAAGTCTATAGACTGTAGTAATATCAGACATCCCTGAACAAAGTCTATGGACTGTAGTAATGTCAGACATCACTGAACAAAATCTATAGACTATAGTAATGTCAGACATCCCTAAACAAAATCTATAGACTAGTAATTTCCGACATCCCTGAACAAAGTCTATAGACTGTAGTAATATCAGACATCCCTGAACAAAGTCTATGGACTGTAGTAATGTCAGACATCCCTGAACAAAATCTATAGACTGTAGTAATGTCAGACATCCCTGAACAAAGTCTATGGAATGTAGTAATGTCAGACATCACTGAACAAAGTCAATAGACTGTAGTAATGTCAGACATCCTTAAACAAAGTCTATAGACTGTAGTAATGTCAGACATCCCTGAACAAAGTCTATAGACTGCAGTAATGTCAGACATCCCTGAACAAAATCTATAGACTGTAGTAATGTCAGACATCCCTGAACAAAATCTATAGACTAGTAATTTCCGACATCCCTGAACAAAGTCTATAGACTGTAGTAATGTCAGACATCCCTGCACAAAGTCTATAGACTCGTAATGTCAGACATCCCTGAACAAAATCTATAGACTGTAGTAATGTCAGACATCCCTGAACAAAGTCTATAGACTGCAGTAATGTCAGACATCCCTGAACAAAATCTATAGACTATAGTAATGTCAGACATCCCTGAACAAAATCTATAGACTAGTAATTTCCGACATCCCTGAACAAAGTCTATAGACTGTAGTAATATCAGACATCCCTGAACAAAGTCTATAGACTGTAGTAATGTCAGACATCCCTGAACAAAGTCTATAGACTGTAGTAATGTCAGACATCCCTGAACAATGTCTATAGACTGTAGTAATGTCAGACATCCCTGAACAAAGTCTATAGACTGTAGTAATGTCAGACATCCCTGAACAAAGTCTATGGACTGTAGTAATGTCAGAAATAACTGAACAAAGTCTATGGACTGTAGTAATGTCAGACATCACTGAACAAAGTCTATAGAATGTAGTAATGTCAGACATCCCTGAACAAAGTCTATGGAATGTAGTAATGTCAGACATCACTGAACAAAGTCAATAGACTGTAGTAATGTCAGACATCCTTAAACAAAGTCTATAGACTGTAGTAATGTCAGACATCCCTGAACAAAGTCTATAGACTGCAGTAATGTCAGACATCCCTGAACAAAATCTATAGACTGTAGTAATGTCAGACATCCCTGAACAAAGTCTATAGACTCGTAATGTCAGACATCCCTGAACAAAATCTATAGACTGTAGTAATGTCAGACATCCCTGAACAAAATCTATAGACTAGTAATTTCCGACATCCCTGAACAAAGTCTATAGACTGTAGTAATATCAGACATCCCTAAACAAAGTCTATAGACTGCAGTAATGTCAGACATCCCTGAACAAAGTCTATAGACTGTAGTAATGTCAGACATCCCTGAACAAAGTCTATAGACTGTAGTAATGTCAGACATCCCTGAACAAAGTCTATAGACTGTAGTAATGTCAGACATCCCTGAACAAATTCTATAGACTGCAGTAATGTCCGACATCCCTGAACAAAGTCTATAGACTTCTACAGTCTACAGTCTATAGACTGTATAAATGGCGGACATCCTTGAACAAAGTCTATAGACTGTAGTAATGTCAGACATCCCTGAACAGAGTCTATATACTGTAGTAATGTCAGACATGCCTGAACAAAGTCTATAGACTTTAGTAATGTCAGACATCCCTGAACAAAGTCTATAGACTGTAGTAATGGTTGACATCCCTGAACAAAGTCTATAGACTGTAGTAATGTCAGACATCCCTGAATAAAGTCTAAAGACTGTAGTAATGTCCGACATTTCTGAATAAAGTCTATAGACTGTAGTAATGTCAGACATCCCTGAACAAAGTCTATAGACTAGTTATGTCAGACATCCCTGAACAAAGTCTATAGACTAGAAATGTCAGACATCCCTGAACAAAGTCCATAGACTTGTAATGTCAGACATCCCTGAACACAGTCTATAGACTAGTAATGTCAGACATAACTGAACAACGTCTAGAGACTAGTAATGTCAGACATCACTGAACAACGTCTATTGACTAGTAATGTCAGACATCACTGAACAACGTCTATTGACTAGTAATGTCAGACATCCCTGAACAACGTCTATTGACTGTAGTAATGTCAGATATAACTGACTAAAGTCTATAGACTGTAGTAATGTCAGATATAACTGACTAAAGTCTATAGACTGTAGTAATGTCAGATATAACTGACTAAAGTCTATAGACTGTAGTAATGTCAGATATAACTGAACAAAGTCTATAGACTGTAGTAATGTCAGACATAACTGAACAAAGTCTATAGAATGTAGTAATGTCAGACATCCCTGAACAAAGTCTATGGACTGTAGTAATGTCAGAAATAACTGAACAAAGTCTATGGACTGTAGTAATGTCAGACATCACTGAACAAAGTCTATAGAATGTAGTAATGTCAGACATCCCTGAACAAAGTCTATGGACTGTAGTAATGTCAGACATCACTGAACAAATTCAATAGACTGTAGTAATGTCAGACATCCTTAAACAAAGTCTATAGACTGTAATTATGGCAGACATCCCTGAACAAAGTCTGTAGACTAGTAATTTCAGATATCCCTGAGCAACGTCTATAGATTAGTAATGTCAGACATCCCTGAATAACGTCTATAGACGATTAGAGTCAGACATAACTGAACAACGTCTATAGATTGTGGTAATGTCAGACATCACTGAACAAAGTCTATAGACTGTGGTAATGTCAGACATCCCTGAACAAAGTCTACAGACTAGTAATGTCAGATATAACTGAACAAGGTCTGTAGACTATAGTAATGTCAGACATCCCTGAACAAAATCTATAGACTAGTAATTTCCGACATCCCTGAACAAAGTCTATAGACTGTAGTAATATCAGACATCCCTGAACAAAGTGTATGGACTGTAGTAATGTCAGACATCACTGAACAAAATCTATAGACTATAGTAATGTCAGACATCCCTAATCAAAATCTATAGACTAGTAATTTCCGACATCCCTGAACAAAGTCTATAGACTGTAGTAATATCAGACATCCCTGAACAAAGTCTATGGACTGTAGTAATGTCAGACATCCCTGAACAAAATCTATAGACTGTAGTAATGTCAGACATCCCTGAACACAGTCTATGGAATGTAGTAATGTCAGACATCACTGAACAAAGTCAATAGACTGTAGTAATGTCAGACATCCTTAAACAAAGTCTATAGACTGTAGTAATGTCAGACATCCCTGAACAAAGTTTATGGACTGTAGTAATGTCAGACATCCCTGAACAAAATCTATAGACTGTAGTAATGTCAGACATCCCTGAACAAAGTCTATAGACTCGTAATGTCAGACATCCCTGAACAAAATCTATAGACTGTAGTAATGTCAGACATCCCTGAACAAAATCTATAGACTAGTAATTTCCGACATCCCTGAACAAAGTCTATAGACTGTAGTAATGTCAGACATACCTGAACAAAGTCTATAGACTCGTAATGTCAGACATCCCTGAACAAAATCTATAGACTGTAGTAATGTCAGACATCCCTGAACAAAGTCTATAGACTGCAGTAATGTCAGACATCCCTGATCAAAATCTATAGACTATAGTAATGTCAGACATCCCTGAACAAAATCTATAGACTAGTAATTTCCGACATCCCTGAACAAAGTCTATAGACTGTATTAATATCAGACATTCCTGAACAAAGTCTATAGACTGTAGTAATGTCAGACATCCCTGAACAAAGTCTATAGACTGTAGTAATGTCAGACATCCCTGAACAAAGTCTATAGACTGTAGTAATGTCAGACATCCCTGAACAAAGTCTATAGACTGTAGTAATGTCAGACATCCCTGAACAAAGTCTATGGACTGTAGTAATGTCAGAAATAACTGAACAAAGTCTATGGACTGTAGTAATGTCAGACATCACTGAACAAAGTCTATAGAATGTAGTAATGTCAGACATCCCTGAACAAAGTCTATGGAATGTAGTAATGTCAGACATCACTGAACAAAGTCAATAGACTGTAGTAATGTCAGACATCCTTAAACAAAGTCTATAGACTGTAGTAATGTCAGACATCCCTGAACAAAGTCTATAGACTGCAGTAATGTCAGACATCCCTGAACAAAATCTATAGACTGTAGTAATGTCAGACATCCCTGAACAAAGTCTATAGACTCGTAATGTCAGACATCCCTGAACAAAATCTATAGACTGTAGTAATGTCAGACATCCCTGAACAAAATCTATAGACTAGTAATTTCCGACATCCCTGAACAAAGTCTATAGACTGTAGTAATATCAGACATCCCTAAACAAAGTCTATAGACTGCAGTAATGTCAGACATCCCTGAACAAAGTCTATAGACTGTAGTAATGTCAGACATCCCTGAACAAAGTCTATAGACTGTAGTAATGTCAGACATCCCTGAACAAAGTCTATAGACTGTAGTAATGTCAGACATCCCTGAACAAAGTCTATAAACTGCAGTAATGTCCGACATCCCTGAACAAAGTCTATAGACTGTATAAATGGCGGACATCCTTTAACAAAGTCTATAGACTGTAGTAATGTCAGACATCCCTGAACAGAGTCTATATACTGTAGTAATGTCAGACATGCCTGAACAAAGTCTATAGACTTTAGTAATGTCAGACATCCCTGAACAAAGTGTATAGACTGTAGTAATGGTTGACATCCCTGAACAAAGTCTATAGACTGTAGTAATGTCAGACATCCCTGAATAAAGTCTAAAGACTGTAGTAATGTCAGACATCCCTGATCAAATTCCATAGACTGTAGTAATGTCAGACATCCATGAACAAAGTCTATAGACTAGTTATGTCAGACATCCCTGAACAAAGTCTATAGACTAGAAATGTCAGACATCCCTGAACAAAGTCCATAGACTTGTAATGTCAGACATCCCTGAACACAGTCTATAGACTAGTAATGTCAGACATAACTGAACAACGTCTAGAGACTAGTAATGTCAGACATCACTGAACAACGTCTATTGACTAGTAATGTCAGACATCACTGAACAACGTCTATTGACTAGTAATGTCAGACATCCCTGAACAACGTCTATTGACTGTAGTAATGTCAGATATAACTGACTAAAGTCTATAGACTGTAGTAATGTCAGATATAACTGACTAAAGTCTATAGACTGTAGTAATGTCAGATATTACTGACTAAAGTCTATAGACTGTAGTAATGTCAGATATAACTGAACAAAGTCTATAGACTGTAGTAATGTCAGACATAACTGAACAAAGTCTATAGAATGTAGTAATGTCAGACATCCCTGAACAAAGTCTATGGACTGTAGTAATGTCAGAAATAACTGAACAAAGTCTATGGACTGTAGTAATGTCAGACATCACTGAACAAAGTCTATAGAATGTAGTAATGTCAGACATCCCTGAACAAAGTCTATGGACTGTAGTAATGTCAGACATCACTGAACAAATTCAATAGACTGTAGTAATGTCAGACATCCTTAAACAAAGTCTATAGACTGTAATTATGGCAGACATCCCTGAACAAAGTCTGTAGACTAGTAATTTCAGATATCCCTGAGCAACGTCTATAGACGATTAATGTCAGACATAACTGAACAACGTCTATAGACTGTGGTAATGTCAGACATAACTGAACAACGTCTATAGACTGTGGTAATGTCAGACATCCCTGAACAAAGTCTACAGACTAGTAATGTCAGATATAACTGAACAAGGTCTGTAGACTGTAGTAATGTCAGACATAACTGAGTAAAGTCTGTAGACCGTAGTAATGTCAGACATCTCTGAACAAAGTCTATAGACTATAGTAATGTCAGACATCCCTGAACAAAGTCTGTAGACTGTAGTAATGTCAGATATCACTGAACAACGTCTATAGACTGTAGTAATGTCAGACATCCATGAACAAGATATGTTGACCAGGAAGATTTAACAATGTTGCCCAGTTTATTTTTATCAGAAGAAGAATTGATTGCTCAATATATCCAGTCGAGCAGTCATACTGTCTGTTTTGTGTTCGAAGAATCCCTTCTTTTTACATGCTAAATTTAGACACTTCATTGCTTTCAATATTTTTTTAATTCATAAGGAATTGCCTATATTTTCTAGCTGACCACTGCATACTACACTTCCCTGCTATCGTCATCATCATAAACATCATCATAAACATCTTCAGAAACATCACCATAAACATTATCATAAATATCGTCATGAACAGTATCATTAACATCGTCATAAACATCATTATAAACAATGTCATCAATATTATCATACATCATATAGTCAAGTAACTATGTAACACAACAGTCACACCAACCGTACCCATCAAAGATAAAAACGGAAAACTACTATCAACAACCCACGACCAAACAAAGAGGTGGGCGGAACACTTTAATGAACTATTAAATAGACCTCAACCAACAGCTACTCCAGATTTTATCAATGACACACCAATGACAACCATGCCTGTATCATGGGAAATTTTCTCTATCACCGAATTAATATATTTTATCCGTAAGCTAAGAAATAACAAAGCAGCTGGCGGTGATGAAATAACAAGTGAAATGCTTAAAGCTTCTGATGATAATACACTACACAACTTGCTTTCTCTTATGAATGATGTCTGGTGTAATGATAACCCACCTCAACAATGGAAAGACGGTATCATCATGAAACTCCACAAGAAAGGCGACCCCTCAGACTGCAACAACTGATGGGGTATCACCCTGTTATCAGTCATAGGCAAGGTCTTCCTAAGCATCTTCTTGGAAAGATTAAAGAATGCTGTTGATTAACTACTCAGAGAAGAACAAGCAGGCTTTAGATCAGCTCGCTCCTGCACAGATAACATATTTTCTCTTCGCATCATCATTGAAGAATCACTCGAATTTCAATCCCCGCTCATAATCAACTGTTGACTTTGAAAAAGCATTTGATAGTCTTCATCTGCCTACGTTATGGAGTATTCTACAACAATACGGTTTTCCTACTAAAATAATCAATGTTATAAAGGCATTTTACACCAACTCACATTGCTGTGTTCAAACAAACACTGAGAAGTCAGAATGGTTCCAAGTTTTTAAGGGTGTTAAAACAGGGATGCATCATGTCCCCAATACTTTTCTGCGTCGATATTGGTTGGGTCATGAGAAAGAGCACTGAAAATGAGCTGACAGGAATAAAATTGATTAATAATACCGTTCTCAAAGATCTTGACTACGTAGATGACCTGGCCCTTTTGAGCGCAAACCACACAGATGCTCAATCTAAGTTTGACAATCTCCAACACTACTCAAATCAGATAGGGTTGAAAATCAACACATCAAAAACTCATATACTAGATTTTACGAGATCCAACGACAACATAAAAATTCATAATGTTCCATTATTAAAAGTCAACAATTTTACATATTTAGGCACCAATCTAGCACTGGGTGGAGACTCATCAAAAGAAATTTTACACCGTATTGCCCTTGCAGCGGATGCTTTCACTAAACTACGTAACATCTGGATGTCAAACACACTAAGAAACATCACAAAACTCAAGTTGTTTAACTCCAACATCATCCCTATTCTATTATATGGATACGAAAGTTGGAAAGCCACAAAAGCCACAGATAAGAGACTAGACTCCTTTGAAAACAAATGCCTACGTACCATTCTGAATGTTAAGTGGTGTGACTTTAAATCTAATACTACTATAAGAGAGGAAAGCCAACAAACCTATATATCTTCCTTCATTAGACACAGGCGTTGGACTTACATCGGCCATGTTCTCAGAATGAACAGCCCAAGAATTCCCCATGAGTCATTATATTGGGTACCACCTGGAGTAAGAAGAAGAGGGAGACCTAGAGAAACTCTACGAAGAACCATTAATAGAGAAGGCATGCTAATGAACCTAAACAACACGCAAGAATTGAAAGACCTGGCAACACAAAGACAGAAATGGAAAGATATGGTTTCTGCCCTATGCGCCGCCTATGGCCCTGGAAGTTTATAACATAACATCATCATAAACATCATCATAAACATCATCATAAACAGTGGATCACAATGGCAGTGGTAAACTGGAATGCGTAGCAAACTTTCTCAAAAAAAAAGCTAATTAGGCTCATTTAACTTCACCGTGCCTATATTAACGCCGGTCGACCAAAAAAAGTGGCGGCGCGCGCCGTTGCCGACACACCTCATCCGACGAGATATCGTGAGATTTACACGTACCACAGCCCGTGCACATAGCTGAGGACATGGGCAATCGAAGCCGGTACATCCCCACATCCGAAACGATCGTTGTTCAAAATGGCTAGCTGGAAGGCACACGTTCAAGAGCAATTAATCTGAACACATCTGTACACCGGTACGATGCCATGATGGTAGATCGGTTGTATAGACCATTCTTTCATCATATTTTGAATAAAATAACATTGAATCTTGGCTTGAATCATGAATTATTAGGTTATTTAGTTTCACAGCAATGAATATACAGAATGCCGTGTTCGTTTGGGGACTTGTAGATATTTGATATGGAATATGTTGAAGTGGCACCAAAAATGACTCTAGGCCTAAGCTCAAAGAGCTATTTTACTGCAAATCTACATGTTTTATACAGTTTCCCCGGCAATATTTTGATAATTTTGCAATGAAAGAACATAAATACAACGGATTTACGTGTGATTTAGTGTGTACTGTGTTGCCAAGCAATTCGATAAGTAAGGTAATTTATTTTTTTACTAATTTTTTCCTCTTTATTTGTTATAAAATATATTTTTTTGTGTGAAAAACGTCTTTACCACTTTCTCATACGTCTGGTATCATACACACACGTATATAAATTACACCAATATATGCAGAATTCAATTCTTTATTTATATGTGCAAATATTATTTAAATATATATAATAGCCAAAAAATTATCATATTTTCAAAACAGTCGCCATCAATACCGCAAATCTTCAAAAAAGAATCCGGTGGCAGAGAGACGTTTCGTATTTATTAATCTGGCTCGCTAAAGGATAAAGGCTCATCGAGTGTCTAGGCTGTAACAATATCAAACACCCCGGCACATTATCTGATGAAAAAGGAAGCTTCCCACCCTTGACCAATACCCTCCAATCCCGTGACCAATACCCTCTGATCAGGAGTGGAATGAAGTGCCGCAAAATATCCAGTCGAGCAATCATGCCGTGGATGTTTTGTTCACAGAGACAACTTCTATATTATATATATATATATATATTGGTTTCGTTCAGTTATCTATGCCGAGGAAGATGGCTTCAAATTCCTGTTGATCACCGCATCCCACTCATCACTGCCCTCGTGATCATCATAAACATTATCATAAACATTATCATAAACATTATCATAAACATTATCATAGTTAAATATTAACTAATATTTTACGTATCCTATTTTATAGACTCAGAATCCTTATAAAGATCACACGTTAGTGTTAATCCCGGACGAGATTTTAATCAACCAGACACAGACATCCATCAATGACTCACGCAGTAACAACGTCGTTTCTAATAGCAACATCAGTGCATTACCGACTGCGCTAGAGAAAATTGATTGGAACGATTATATCTTGATGACAAAAGACGCACAAAGACATGGCTTAGGCGAACATGGTAATCCAGCGATTCTATCTCTCACAGATGTTGAAAAAAAACTTCACAATGAACTCTTGAAGAAATTCAACTACAACGCATATTTAAGCGATGCGATTTCTTTAGAAAGGTCAATCGGTGACCTGAGAACAGATGAATGCAAAAAAACAGAAATATATCCGAAATATTCCGGAGTATTCCGTAAGCGTAATTATTATATTTTACAACGAGAAGAACTCGACACTTCTTAGGACTGTTCACAGTGTCATCAATCGATCTCCAGCAAAGTTGATCAGGGAGATTATACTAGTCGACGACATGAGCAGTCTAGAAGAGATCAAGGCACCCATTTTAGAAGACTATATATCGCAACATTTTACACAAATCAGAGTGATCCGGAATAAAGAAAGACTTGGGTTAATAGGAAGCAGAATTGTGGGAGCTGACGCTTCCAGTGGTATATTCCTGGTATTTTTTGATGCGCACATGGAAGTCAATTATAATTACCTTCCACCGCTACTTGAACAAATGGTGCTAAATTATAGAACGATCGCCTGTCCTATGGTAGATTTTATACACGATATTAAATATACGGTGTCTACAGGTGTAAGATATCGTGGGATCTTTGATTTTGCATTAACCTACACAAGAGTTTATGTCCATGGGATGGACGAGATTACACCACATCCTAGCCCAGTAATGGTAGGATGTGCTTTTGCTATAACTAGGAAATGGTGGGAGGAACTTGGGAAATATGATCCGGGGTTTAGAATTTGGGGGGCCGAGCAATATGAGCTTTCTTTCAAATCATGGTTATGTGGAGGTAGTTTGGTTGACGTGCCATGCTCCAGAGTTGCACATGTATTTCGACCACTTCCGTACTACGATGATATTGATAAGGAAAACGCATTAGAAATGAATTTCCAGCGTTTAACTTCAGTTTGGATGGACGAGTTTAAAGAAATCGTGTTAAAAAGGAGACCTTCAATGCAGCAAGCAAGACCAGGAAATATAACTCAACAGTTAGCATTAAGAGCCAGACTTCAGTGTAAATCATTTAAATGGTTTTTGGAAGAAATTGCCCCGGACATTCTTCAGTATTTTCCTATAGTTAATCCTCCATCTTCCGCTTGGGGTAGAATCAGAAGTAATTTTAACACATCCTTGTGTATTGTTGCTAGGGAAGATCACCTATTTGTGGACGATTGTTCGAAACAATCCAATTACAATAACTTTCACTTAAATTGGAAACATCACATAATAGTATATGGCAAATGTGTCTCTTGTACCGATATACTTTCAGGTACGAAAAACATGTATTTAGATCAATGTGCAGATACAAGGAGTATACCCAGGCAAATGTTTGCTTGGAATCGTCAAAATGGCCGCATTGTTAACTACAACACTAGTAACTGTGTAGATGTTAACATTACAACATTTCGAGTTGTCTCCCAACCTTGTAACTTTACGATTCTGACACAGTCGTGGAAAATCGATGGGTTTAATGCTACGGAAGCTGATAGAGTATGGAAGTTAGCTTTGTTAAATAGATTATAAGAGGTCACTCAACCATAACTTTTATACTAGAGAAAGTAGACGTATAAAATGTATTATTAATTGAAATAATTATAATTTAATATATAACAATTTAATTATACATTTAAATAGTAACATGTTATTGTGAAGTGAAAAATGTAGAACAGATTTGTGACAGTGTCAGACAGTATGGTTATCTGATTATCATGCATTTTGTTGTTTGTTTTGCGTTCGCTCTATTGTAACCATCACGGATATCCGTGCGATTTCCGCTGGGAGCGTGATTACGTTGTGCCACCGTTATGCGCCTTGTAGGCCTAGCACTTCGATTTCGGCATGCCTTGACAATTCGGGTGGGCTACCCTTAGCCTTTGACAGCCTCTATATCTGTCTTCAGGCACGCGTAGTGGCGACTCTTCGCCCAGACGATTTTTGCTCTCGTCTGACTCGCACGAGGTGTTCCACTGTCTATGAACTTGCCTCGTGTAATTGGACTTGCTGTTCCTGTGCCCATTGGGTACTGAACCGTTTCTCATCCGTGAGCCTGGTTCCTTAAGGGGAAGAACTCAACAGAGGAGTTGGACCCTGGCTCTTTCGCCCTCTTAGCCGAGGTGTCATTCACCGACATCGTGTACCCCTTGTCCAAGTTCGAGTCTCACACCACGCGTTTGAGAGCAAGACGTTCTCGAGCTGAGCGTCCTTGTCCCAATAGCGCCTGAGCCCATCATGCATTTTATTTTGTGACAGTCTTATTTATGTATTTTATTTTTAATTCGTTAATTAATATTTGAACAATTGTTTGCTCGGCTCACAGGCTTCTACATTAATATATATATATATATATATATATATATATATTTACAGTGACATATTCTTTCCATACCGTTTTCTTCATCGTGGATACTCTGAACGCCTCTGTCCCGGGCAAACAGGCTTGCAGTGGCCAGAGACATGTTCACAGATTCTTCGATCTCGCTGGTGCATCATCTTCTTGGTCTTCATCTTCTTCTTTCGCCTGGCAATCGGCCCTCAAGAATCTGTTTTTCTTCAATACCGACATGTCGCTTTAAGTGTTCAAAATACTATAGCTTTCTTCTTAATATAACATTTAGAAGCCACTCCTCATTTAGTTTCAATAATTTCAAAGTTTTTATTGTCACTGTCCATGATATTCTTAGAATCATTCTGTAGCATTTTATTTAAAATTGATTTATCCTTCTGAATATTGTTTTGTTTAAAGTCAAAGTCTTTCATCTATATGTTGCCACCGGGAAAACACATGAACTCAGAAGGATTATTTTAGTGTCAGTTTTGCTAGTTTGTCATAGATTTCTGATTTGACTGTACATATTTCATTGTACTATTGACTACACATATTTTCTTTTACTATTGACTACACATATTTCATTCTATTATTGACTGTACATATTTGACTGTACTATTTTAAATCGGCAAAACGTGCCTGTAATATATATGGTTGTGTTTTCACTTGTCTGATGATGCACAGTCAACATCAATAGTAATTATGTCAGACTGTTAAAGCATGCTGGGTAAAATAAAAAAAATGTGCATGATAAGAAAGGAGTGAATCACTAATTTCAACAATGTACAAAGTATCACGAAAAGTTGCCCTTACAAACATATAACCCAATGAGATCAAGTTACAAAGCCAGAGGAAGACCACGGAAAAGATATATAGAAAACGTCAGGGGCATTCTGTACAGACACGGTCATAGCACAGCCGAGGCCAAACATCTGACTTTAGAACGCAAGCTCGAGCTCCAATCACCCCTACGCTTAACGGCAAGAGTGGATCATAAACCACCTGGGGAAAGACAATAGACAAAGTATCATTTCGATCTACTGTCTAGGACATTTGGAAGTCAGCGGCAACGAGAGAGCTGAAGTGTTGGCGGGCTAAGGGGTTGTCCATAAATTACGTCACCAATATCGAGGAAGGTTATTTTAAGGTTTTACATTTGTTGACAAGGGAAAGGAGGGGTTGACATAAAGTTAACGTCAACAATACAATGTTTGTATATAATATTGAAATTGTTTAAATGTTAATTTTTTTATGTATTATTGAAATCTTTGAAAGTGAAAATCTTTTTAGCGAAAGATATGAAAAAGTCATGTAGTTTTTTTTAGGTGGGGGGAGGTACTTTTCTGCACAAAATGTTATAAAGGTGTGGGAAAGGTGGAGGTGAATGACATTATTCTAGCATAATTAGTAAACATGAAGTGGTAGTCCGTAAATTCTTGACAAGAACTGGAATAAAACTGTTGAAGTATTTTATAGACATCCCTAAGCTAACGTACATGTCACGATCTTAAGAAGAGACTGGACGCGGTTCATTTCGTCACTAATGGTACTTTATTATACGATGGACAGAGACCTGAAAGAAATAAGATATATATATGTTATTATATATATATATATATATATATATATTCAGAGAGTAGAAACTGGAGTGACCAGAGCTGAAGTGACAAAATGTGTCTTCCTTGAAAAGATCCGAAGTAT
Source organism: Meghimatium bilineatum (assembly GCA_034231615.1). NCBI lineage: Eukaryota > Metazoa > Mollusca > Gastropoda > Stylommatophora > Philomycidae > Meghimatium > Meghimatium bilineatum. The sequence continues at coordinate 51,350,392 of CM067308.1, read as the reverse complement.
GTACAATCGATTGTCGATTTTAACTCAAGAACTTTTGTTTTTGCCGGTGCTCGTAAGAAAAGAAGAGATGAGCAATAGTGTTACCTGCCATGCGTGTCGTTGAAGCAGCCAAAGGATGTAGGGTTGGTTGTTCCATCCCATAGAGGGTAAAAAGACCACATGATCATGCTAACGTCGGTTGTGTCTGGCAGAAAGGCGCAGATATATCAGCTAAGCTGTAAATAATAATAATACAATGCATTTCGCTCTGAAGACTACACCCTGTTAATCTGCAGGATTTTGAGAATGAAGGAAGAATGCGGAAACTCAGAGGCAACGAAAGAACTGACATATTGGCGGATACTTATGGTGTAGTAATAAGAAGACAGGAGGACAGAATTAATTAGGATAGTCATGGATGGTCATGTGACGTATTCCTTCCAGAACGTTGTCTTCCTAATGAACTTTCTGAACCTCTCTCTGTCTTGGTCGATGTGGCTTGCATTTTCTAGCGATGTAGTCATGGAGACATTACAGAATGAGGAAGGGGATGTTGGAAGGTAATTGGTATAGTTCGAATCTTTCAAAATTATAGTATTATTGTTGTTCTATAAGAAATATAATCAACAATCCATGGCCATGATGGATCCGACCCACAAGATAAATCTGAGCCATAAAGAGTACCGGGTTCAAATCCTTCTTTGGGATCCGATCCGTTTAGAAAGCAATTGACAAACTACTGACCGTTTTCATATTTCCTAGAGAATCAACACAGTCAAAGAATGCGTGGTTATGGCAACGTCGTAAATAGAATATGCTACCAATTTATTAGTCATTTATCTATTGTTTTTTTTCACTAAGTGATTTTAGCCATCTATCTATCCATTGTCTTTTACACAAAGTGCTTTTAGCCATTTATTTATCTATTGTCTTTTCCACAAAGTGCTTCTAGGCGTCGTGCATTAGTCATCTAATTTTTTTTCACAAAGTGCTTTTAGCCATTTATTTATCTATTGTCTTTTCCACAAAGTGCTTTTAGCCATCTATCTATTGTTTTTTTTATACAAAGTGCTTTTAGACGTGGTTCATTAGTCATCACTATTAGAAATACTAAAATCAATGGGTTCTTGTTGAAATTCTGTGTTTCTAGATCAATCTGATTTTATCACGTTATTTCGATCTTCGCACATTTTTCTACAATATTCCATCCATATTTTTGACTAATTAAACTTACGTTTTAAAACAGTTTCAACGCGAGCATGAAGGTTCTATTATATATCAGGGCAAGCCCGTAGATTTGGGGCAGTGAGGAGGGGGGGGGGGATTCAACTCCTCCATTAGCAATTTAGAGCATGACGTTTACTACGAGGAATATAGGCAAAGGGTGGGTAAAAATCATTTCTTAACCATCTAAACGGTGGGTAAAATTCCTTCATTAATAAACAATTTCTTGCACAAAACAAAATGTAACATTTGTCGTCACAAGAGAGAATTATAAACGAAAACGGAAAAATTACGAATTATCCTTTTTTTCTATTTTGCTCGGTTAGTTCATTCTTTGTTTCTGTTTTAATTAGGTAAACCCCAGCCTTACCTTTAAAATATACACGTGTATGAGGCCCTCCTGTATAGGGGAAGGGAGTAGTAGAAAGGGTGTTCTATTTTAAAAATATTTATGTTTAACCTTGCTGAAAATTGTCTAAGAATTTTGTTGTCTTAAAACCTACATGAGACATTAACATGTCTACGAAACTGTCTTGAATCTGCTTGTTCTTAAAATGGTTTGTAATATCCTTCTTCTTCTTCTTCTGCGTTCGTTCTCAAGCTCCTGCAGATTAGCAGGATGTAGTCCGGAGAACGGAATGCGTTGTGTCATGGTTTACAACATTTCTGTGATATCTGAACCTTTCGGCCTGACACATCCGACTTCAGCATGGCTTTGGGTCACCCACCCTATATGGGATGGGACAGCCAACTCCATTTCATAACCTCCTTAGTCGCCTTTTACGACATGCGTGGAAGGTAAACAGTGTTGCTATTCTTTGCTCCCCTTTCGGGCCCGGAAACACACGGGCGAGTAATATCCTATCTGTGTTTATTGTATGCTTGACATTTAATGAGTGCGTGCTGAAGAGTTGTTTCCCCTGGTTACACTTGACACAATGGATCATTACTGTTAAACTTGGCAATTCTTAATTATATTTTAAATTATATTGACTAAATATTGGTATTTTTAAATCATGTTTTATTTGATTACGTCTGCTTGAATTATTAAAGAGCTGATGAGCATTGTTTACGTTTATTGCTATTATTTCTTATATTCGTCCAATCTTTATTAATAGTGTCTTTTATTCGAGTTATTATTTCTTGTATGTTCAGTTGTACTAATATGTGTTTTCCATTTTATTTCCTTATTTAGCATTTCTGTCTGCCAACTCATTACCGTCTATTCTTACATAAACTGAGAACAGTGCTAAAGTGCTCTATCTGTTCAGAATGTCCTTACACGCTCATCTTGTTGTTTCTGTTATTGTATTTTGAACGTATTTAACGCTTGTGTGGATTATTGAGATTATGCTGTGACCAATTGTGTCTCTTAAACATAGTTCTCAGGGAACAGGCAGACACTTTCTCTGACACCCCATCCTAAAGCTGAACAGATACAGTAAACTACAATTTAAAGGATCCGCGACGGGCAATATATACTATAAACACATCTAAATAAAATAAAAGCTGCCCAAACTGACCAACGACCATGTTAAAAGGATCCCAGGCTTCAGAACACATTTTGCAGACATGTCCGCTCTTCCACAACTTGAGAACTAAAATATTACCCTAGAGACAGATCTGAAGGTCAAGCTGTGGGAAACCGTGAGGAACTGCTGACGGCGGAATACATAGAGGAGGCCCTATTGCTTGTATAGACTTCAGAACACAGGAAACTAATCAGAGAAGAATAAACAGTGTTCTGTTCACACCCAGTTCATATTCTGTTCAGACCCAGTTAATATTCTGTTCACACCCAGTTCATATTCTGTTCAGACCCAGTTCATATTCTGTTCAGACCCAGTTAATATTCTGTTCACACCCAGTTCATATTCTGTTCAGACCCAGTTAATATTCTGTTCACACCCAGTTCATAGTCTGTTCAGACCCAGTTAATATTCTGTTCACACCCAGTTCATATTCTGTTCAGACCCAGTTCATATTCTGTTCACACCCAGTTCATATTCTGTTCAGACCCAGTTCATATTCTGTTCACACCCAGTTCATAATCTGTTCACACCCAGTTCATAGTCTGTTCAGTCCCAGTTTATATTCTGTTCACACCCAGTTTATATTATGTTCAGACCCAGTTCATATTCTGTTCAGACCCAGTTCATATTCTGTTCACACCCAGTTCATAATCTGTTCACACCCAGTTCATAGTCTGTTCAGTCCCAGTTTATATTCTGTTCACACCCAGTTTATATTATGTTCACACCCAGTTCATAGTCTGTTCAGACCCAGTTTATATTCTGTTCACACCCAGTTCATATTCTGCTCAAACCCAGTTTATATTCTGTTCACACTCAGTTTATATTCTGTTCACATCCAGTTCACATTGTTGTTAAACTTCTTCACACTTATTGTGGGAGAAATTTCACCCCCCCCCCCCCACCCCCGTCTAATCTTCAGATTTCAATAGTTTATTTCTTACTTGCTTCTATTTTTCAATTTTTATTATTTTAGTTTCTTCCCTTTATATGTTCCGATGTTTCGTCCAAGTCCGTTGATTGTCCACGACATTTGTGTGGCGGTGTTTCGTCCAAGTCCGTTGATTGTCCCCGACATTGGTGTGGCGGTGTTTCGTCCATGTCCGTTGATTGTCCCCGACATTTGTGTGGCGGTGTTTCGTCCAAGTCCGTTGATTGTCCCCGACATTGGTGTGGCGGTGTTTCGTCCAAGTCCGTTGATTGTCCCCGACATTGGTGTGGTAATGTTTCGTCCAAGTCCGTTGATTGTCCCCGACATTGGTGTGGCGGTGTTTCGTCCAAGTCCGTTGATTGTCCCCGACATTGGTGTGGCGGTGTTTCTCCCATAAACGCAAATCAATGTTTTTTGTGGAACTTTTGTTAATAATCTATTTTTGGAGAAAAAAACTAATCGACACAAAGTAATAGCTGCATAAAACTGTAATCCAGATAATCTTCACCCCATCATGCAACAAGGTCTTCAACAAGATGTCAGGTCTTTTAATATGTTCAAAATATTTCATATGTTTAAATTTGTATCATTTTATTTAGTGGTTATTTTCTCATACGCAATATTGTTAGAACTCTTTTGCTTTCTTTTTTCATGAAGTTCTCCCGAATTCGTGATTAGAAACTGGCATCACAGCATACGGGACATTCCCATAAGTGCTCCACCTTTCACTCCAGCAGTCATCCCAGTGTATGTAAACTCAGAGTCCCGGTCAGGTGTTGATTCCGTGATCTTCGGAACTTTCCAAAAAAATTTACATTTCCTCCCCTCACCACTAGATACTCCCATTTCTAACATTCTCTGTATGCGTACTTTCTCAGCCTCATTGACATCATCTTCATCTTGAAATGAGTTTATTACTGCCTTCATTAAGTCTGATTTATCTCTTCTCAGCAATGTGCCGTCTATCGCCGCATTGCCTGCCAATAAGTCGGCTCTCTCGTTTCTTCTGAACCCAGCATGACCAGGGCAGTATATCCATGTAATGCTCAGGACAACTGAGTTGTTCAATAAGTCACACCATTCTTTTCTTGGATAAGAGACATATAGATAAGATTTGACTGGACAAGACACGTATAGATAAGATTTGACTGGACAAGAAACGTATAGATAGATTTGGCTGGACAAGAATTGTATAGATAAGATTTGACTGGACAAGAAACGTATATATAAGAGTTGGTCACAAAAGGAACACAAAGAAAGCATCCCTGCACTACTTCCCAATAAAACATACAGTCACGCACTCCTTCACAATAAAACATGCAGTCACGCACTCCTTCACAATAAAACATGCAGTCACGCACTCCTTCACAATAAAACATGCAGTCACGAAAGTTTATTTTAAATATATTTACCCATATATATTTATTTTATTTAAATATATTTATTCATATCCTCCATTTATATTCTCCTTGACATAGATAAAATAATAAATTTCCTATATATGTCAAACGCAATGGCTTTCACTACCGTTTTCACCCGTGAGCGACGTCTAGTACAGGGTGCAAAAATAAAGCCGCTGTCTTCTTTCCAGGCATGTCGCAGAAGGCGACTAAGAAATGTTTGGGGGAGGGGATATGTGTCTGACAACATGATACTTGTGAAAAAATCATTGTCATATATTGTCTCACTTTCTTACTTTCGTCTTCTATCAAATAATCCCTATCGGTGACAGAGATGCAGGCAAGCGGATACTACCTGTGTCATTGTTATGACCATACTCCTAGGTGCCGGTGAATGCTAGATGTGTATCACTGCAGATGGGTCCACAAATCTGACAGAAGAATGATGAGATAGCTGATCCAGAAATGTGTGCTGTATTTCTTGCAGAACGTGGTAATCCTGCAATATTTGCGCACTGGTATTATCTCCCTTCGCGGAATAAACATGCACCCATAAACTATTTTACACATCCATGCAGTGGCGTACCTAGGGTAAGTGCTGCCCGGCGCGACGAAGATTTTGATGCCCCCCCCCCCCAAGTTGATATAAAACTAAATCCGAGTAAAATTTTACAAGTTAATTATTATCATCGATTTTATCCACTTTTAACAATGACAGAAATAATTGTTAAAATATAATTTAAAATTGTAAATTCACTTTTCTGATTGAAATTTTTTCAATATTTCTGAACGAAGACAAGAAATTCGAAATGGTCTTTGATCCTTTTCTTTAAATTCTAGTTCACTTTAAATTTTGTTTTAATGTTCTTTAAAATTAGCTCACAGTTAAGAAGGAGTTGTTTTTTCTAACATCCAGAATGCACCTGTACACAACACTTTTTTCACAATCTGATTTCTTCACTGGTTATATTTATGTTATATGACTTTATGATGAGCTGAAACACCTATTGAAGACCTTACTTGAGGGTAAAGTCAAAGGGAAGCGAGCAAGAGGTAGGCAGAGATACAAGTGGGAGAGTAACATTACACGATGGACAGGTTACAGTCTAGCAGAGTGCACCACCAAGACAAGAGACAGGAGATGTTGGAGATACGTTGCAGCCAACCTTCGTTGCGGAGACGGCACTTGATGATGATGATGATGAAACAAGAGCCTGATTGTGCCTACCAAAGTTTAAAACTTGATTTAAATGTTCGATCTTTATCGATGACAGAATCGTTGTCGTTGAACAATATCATTCACCGCTAGAATGTTAGAAATAAACTTGATATGTCATCGAACTCAAAGACCGCTTATGACGGACTTTTACGGTGCTAATTGAGCGACTGAATGGATTGACGATCGAAACTGAAACTTATTTTTCGTTTTTCTTACAAGATAATTTTGTAGTAAATTGTGGGAGTGTCTTCTTTCGAGAGGAACTAGTTATACTTATTAATTCATTTAAATGTTTTATAATAATGTGCCAAAAATGTGTTATTACGTAATTGCCAAATAAATTGGCTTAACAAGAAGAAATGTTATTTTTTAACGGCTAGGGCATCAACTTTGGCACGGCAAAGGCACTTAAACCCCATTTCAAAGTTTTCATTATTTTGAGGAGTTTTTTGATGCCTCTCAAGCCTTGATGCCCGGTGCGGCCACATCCCCCGCACCACCCTCGGTACGCCACTGCATCCATGCCTTCGAGAACTTACACAAGTCAGAGAGCCGCCTTAATCATACAGTAAAGCAAAATGAGTTAAACAGGTTACTAAAACACTTACCTTGCCTATTAATAAAAATATATTTAAAAAAAAAAATTATATATAAAAAAACATACAATAAAACTAAACAGGACAATTCTCCACGTATCGGCTCAAATTGAACCTTTTTCAAGAGACAATCAACAAAAAACGACAATCATACAACCGAGAAGAACCCGTGCTTTTGTCAGAAAAGCTATTTGATGGAAAAGGCTACCTGCTGACAGCTACACAGATTATTTTGTCATGATCACTCATTCTTTTTATCTGTAGGAGTAGTTCCGCCATGTCATCGTGTATTTAGAATTTGCTATAGGAAATTATGAGAATAGTTTGTCTGTCTCGTCAGTGCAGGTTACAACAGTTCACTAGTGTTAAATAATCAGTTGTAAACAAGTTCTGAACTTTGTGGTTCGACCTAGAACAGTTTGAGAGTACGTTTTAAACAAGTTCTGAACTTGGAGGTTCAGTCTAGAACCGTTTGATGTGACGTGAATTACACATGACTGCTGTGCAAAAAGATGACAGCTCAGACTGAAGTTCTCTCTAGTTCTTTCCAGAATAGAAACATATAGACAAGAATTGGATAGACAAGAAACATATAGATAAGAGGTTCCCGGACACGAAGCATATAGATAATAATAATTGGATGGACAAGAAACATATAGATAATAATAATTGGGTGGACAAGAAACATGCATTTAAGAGTTAGATGAGAAGAAACATGGATAAGATTTTACCGGACGTAAACATACAGATAAGAGTTGACAGGAGAAGAGATATATAGGTAGGAGTTTGCTGGGCAAAAACATATACATAAAAGTTGGATAAACAAGAAACATATTAATAAATAGTATAACGATATATATGGGTACTGAGAATATTTGGGGATAATTTTTTTTTTGTAGGGAGAGGGGGATGATGTTAGGATTTGACTGAATAAGAACGAGTATCCGGTACTGGGACATATATATAAAACATCGATTCAAGGGACGTTTTTAAAAAAGGAAATTATATTAATCTTTTTTTTGTATGGAAATTTGGGGAAGATTTCCATCCTCTGAATTACTATATATTGTCTATATATGTATATATATCTATCTATCTACCGTATGGTCTCGCAGGATTGTATGATGATCGATTTTCAGGGTATGACACGTTTGGTCGTTTGATATGCACTAATATTATGACATCTCAAAATGTTGGTAACTCTTTCAATCCACCTTCTTCTTGTTCTTCCTCTGCATCTTGCTCTTTGTATTTTCATGCTGTATGTATGCTATTTGTACTGGCCATTAAGGATGCATCCTCATTAAGTGATCGAAGCAATTCAGTCTCTGTTTTTCCATACATTTGACTACAGATGCTGTTTCAGCAGTCATAGTAATCTCTTCATTCCTCACATTGAATTTATGATTTGTCTTCTGGTTTCCATCAGGATAGATTTATGTTTGACAATTTGAAGTCAGCTCTAAAATGCTGTATTTGCAAACATCTCAGATGACAGAGACAAGATCAAGTACCTGCCACTGAAGTTATATCTAGAGTCAACATCCCAAGTATTTTTTCCATGATCCAATATATTCAATTGAGAAGTGCCGGACACGCTGTCTGCATGTCTGACAAACTGATATGTGCCGGACAAGCTGTCTAAATGTCTGACAAACTGATATGTGCCGGACAAGCTGTCTAAATGTCTGACAAACTGAGATGTGCCGGACACGCTGTCTACATGTTTGACAAACTGAAATGTGCCGGTCACGCTGTCTGCATGTTTGACAAACTGAGATGTGCCGGACACGCTGTGATGGTCAACACTGGCGATTATAAAAATATTATTAGATCTAACATGTGAAATTCATTGCTGGCTAATTTAGATCTAACATATGAAGGTCATTGCTGGTGAATGTAGATCTAACATATAAAGGTCATAGCTTGTGAATGTAGATCTAACATATGAAGGTCATTGCTGGTGAATGTAGATCTAACAGATGAAGGTCATTGCTGGTGAATGTAGATCTAACATATGAAGGTCATAGCTGGTGAATGTAGATCTAACCAATGAAGTTGATAGCTGGTTAATGTAGATCTAACCAATGAAGGTCATTGCTGGTGAATTTAGATCTAACATCTGAAGGTCATTGCTGGTGAATATAGATCTAACATATGAAGGTCATTGCTGGTGAATGTAGATCTAACAGATGAAGGTCATTTCTGGTGAATGTAGATCTAATATGAAGGTCATTGATGGTGAATGTAGATCTAATATGAAGGTCATTGATGGTGAATGTAGATATAACAGATGAAGGTCATTACTGGTGAATGTAGTTCTAACATGTAGAGGTCATTGCTTGTGAATGTAGATATACCAGATGAAGATCATTGCCGGTGAATGTAGATCTAACAGATGAAGGGCATTGCTGGTGAATGTAGATCTAACAGATGAAGGTCACTGCTGGTGAATGTAGATCTAACATATGAAGGTCATTGATGGTGAATGTAGATATAACAGATGAAGGTCATTGATGGTGAATGTAGATATAACAGATGAAGGTCATTACTGGTGAATGTAGATATAACATCTAGAGGTCATTGCTGGTGAATGTAGATCTTCTAACAGATGAAGATCATTGCTGGTGAATGTAGATCTAACAGGTGAAGGTCATTGGTGGCGAATGTAGATCTAACAGGTTACGGTCATTTCTGGTGAATGTAGATCTTCTAATAGATGAAGGTCATTGCAGGTGATAATTTCATTGGTGGATAATTTAGATCTAACATTTGAAGGTCATTGCTGGTGAATGTAGATCTAACAGGTTACGGTCATTGCTGGCGAATATCAAAATATTATTAGAAGACATTACTTTTGCTATTTATTAGTAATATTAGCAGTCAGTGACAATAATACATTATCATAGTTGTTATCTCTTCTTATTTTTGTTACTGTAGTACTTTCCACCTTGTCGGATATGATCCTCTGATAGAATTTAGGATTTTGTTTTGCTAAAATGTTGGCATTTCTCGATACATTGTATATATTTCTGTGTTTTTTTCCTCTCATTACTCGTTGTTGCACCAGTCCTCACAAGTTGTGTCCGCTATGTTGTTTTCTAACACCTTGCATTTATCGTTTTACACAGTCTATAGACTCGGTTATTATTTTCACAAAGGGCAATTATCTGTGAAAGTTTATTGCTAGTTATTTCAAGGTTTGCTATATGTGGATGTATTATTTCATCGTTTCTACTTGATGTCCTACGGCAACGATGTGCGAATCTCGGATACATCCTAGAACTTCTCTGATGGTAACATTCAGGACTCTCTTCATCCTATCAACCTGTGTTTCTATAGTAAGTAAATCTGAGATCATAGTCCATCACATAAAGTACCACTGTCTGCTTTAGCAGAAAAATGGTTCGCTGCTGCATTTCTGCATATTCCATTGCATTACCATAGTCTTCTTATTTTTCTGAATTATTTTATTTTATAAAACTCCCACTGGATCTCTCCTATAGCAGGCAATTGTTGTACTAGATTTCCAGCAGGATGTAGTCCAAGGACAAGAAATGCATTGCGTCGCCATTTTGTTTGAGCTAATGTTCCATCTAACTCGATTTCAAAATAATTTTTTTCTGAACGACATTGTTGGCATGTTCACAAAGAACAATACTTATGACAAAGTATTATTGGCACTGATTACAAGCATGGCCAATAAATAGCAATAATGTCTATGACAAATAACAAAAAAACAAAGAACCTAGGACCTTTCCACATTATAATTCAACAGTGGCTTTATCAAGAAACAAATACAAAACAGAAATAAACATGCAAACTGTCAACACAATGAAATGATCTCACAAACACATGTCATTGTATTTCACAAGATAACTGGCGCAATCTTGTTTAGTTATTCAAATACAATCACATGTGGTTGTAGCAACATCTCATTGTATTGTCTGTATTGTATGTTTATTTCTGATACATCGCTGTTTTCTTAATAAAAGTCTGTATTGTGTGTTTATTTCTGATACATCGCTGTTTTCTTAATAAAAGTCTGTATTGTGTGTTTATTTCTGATACATCGCTGTTTTCTTAATAAAAGTCTGTATTGTGTGTTTATTTCTGATACATCGCTGTTTTCTTAATAAAAGTCTGTATTGTGTGTTTATTTCTGATACATCGCTGTTTTCTTAATAAAAGTCTGTATTGTGTGTTTATTTCTGATACATCGCTGTTTACTTAATAAAAGTCTGTATTGTGTGTTTATTTCTGATACATCGCTGTTTTCTTAATGAAAGTCTGTATTGTGTGTTTATTTCTGATACATCGCTGTTTTCTTAATAAAAGTCTGTATTGTGTGTTTATTTCTGATACATCGCTGTTTTCTTAATAAAAGTCTGTATTGTGTGTTTATTTCTGATACATCGCTGTTTTCTTAATAAAAGTATGTATTGGACTGTAACCTGGAAAAGTTCGTGTTCCTTTCTTTTTTGCTATTTCTCATTGACACTATTAGCAATTTATTAGTTATATTAGTAACCAATGACAATAATACATTATCGTAGTTGTAATGATTTCTCATTTTTGTTACAGTAGTATTTATCATTTTGTTGCATATCCTCTGACAGTTTAGTCATTATTTTCCCAAATAACAGTCATTAGTGGAAATTTTTCTCTAGGTATTTCATGGTCTGCTGTCTGTGGATGGTGATGCCAATACAGATGGAAGCAGGCAGTGTTTCTGCGACTATCTTGTTGTTCAACGAGAAGCAGACGATCTTTGTCATGGATGGATTGATAACTGAAATCTACATATTAGATGGCGTTACAAAGCGAAATATGTTTTAGCTTACTCTGCATATATCAAATATATGCCAGATCTGATTCCGCCAAATTTTACAATAAGAGGTTGATTGGTTTGTTGGTTGCTTCTCAAACAACCATGGGTGCATGCCTTTTGACCCAATGCCAGTGTGTGATCTTTATCGTGACCAACGACTATACTTATAAGACATCTGCAAAGAATCAATTAGGACTTTATTCCCTGTGTTTTTGATTTATTGTCGTGGAATTCGTTGGCCACTATTTATATATTTGGAGTAGTCTTGGCTATTTTAGCATACAATTATATATATATATATATATATATAGTGACTACTGACAACACGACAATAAAAAAACTAAGTGAATTAAATGATGTTTAGTTTCTGTACAGAGGTTTTGTTTACTACCGACAGTCTTGTGTAGGTGCTAAAAGCAAACGTTCTCATGACAGTAAGAATTCCCTATGGCAATACTCCATGATATAATTATTTTCTCTGAGGTTCAATATCCTAATTTTAAAGCAGCTGGATTAGAAATTATATTTATAACCATGACAACTCTATATTTATACTGAAGTTAGTTATGAACCAACGATAGTGATAACATCTGAAAATTGTGAGTTTCTTGGACTTTTCATAGGTCACATTGGGTATATTGTGTTTGTCGCCAGCCAATGAACGTCGCGAATTGGTCAGCAGGAGTGACCAGTTGGAAGGCATTGAATCTCTAGTCGGTGGTGACTTTACACAATTCAACACGTTATTTAATGTCATATTTTACACAATTTAACACACAATTTAACACACAATTTAACACTGCAATATTTTCACGAATGTTTACCTTCGAGAATGTACTGTTTTCTAATCGTTTGACCTTCTTGTTTTCCTTTATTGTTAGCACACATTAATAAAATAGTCTTCCTGTAGTTTACCTTCTCTGACACTGTTACCAAGATGGCCCTTGCATCATCTGCACTATTTGATGATTTTCCTGCCAGAGAAAGCAAATAACCCTTATTCATCGCCTTTTACTATCTCTATGGCAGATTAGATTGTTACAAATCATTACTGCATTTTTAAATCGTAATAACATACCAGCTTGTTACTATTTCAATAATATTTTTTTTTAAATAATAGTATCAAAGTTACGTAATAAATTTGATAAGTTTAAATTTTCTCATATCTAAGTTACATTCAGTGACCTCTTATAATCTAGTTGATGCAACCAACTCCCATACTCTGTCAGCTTCCGTAGCATTAAACCAATCGAATTGCCACGATTGTGTCAGGATCGTAAAGTTACAAGGTTGGGAGACAACTCGACATGTTGTAATGTTAACATCTACACAGTTATTAGTGTTGTAGTTAACAATGCGGCCATTTTGACGATTCCAAGCAAACATTTGTGCTGGTCTATTCTCTGTCAACAAACATTCAACTAAAGTCAAGCTTTTCTTATCCCAATTGTTTACTTGAGAGATACACCACGTATTTACTACTATGTGATGTTTCCAGCTTAAGTGAAAATAAGTGTTATTGAATTGTTTCAAACAATCGTCCACAAATAGTTGATTTTCCCTAGCAACAATACACAAGGATGTGCTATAATTACTTCTGATTCTACCCCAAGCGGACGATGGGGGATTAACTAAAGGGAAGTACTGAAGAATGTCCGGGGCAATTTCTTCCAAAAACCATTTAAATGATTTGCACTGAAGTCTGGCTCTTAATGCTAACTGTTGAGTTATATTTCCTGGACTAACTTTGTGCATGTTACGCCTTCTTATTAACACGTATTCTTTATACTCGTCCATCCAAACTGTAGTTACACGCTGGAAGTTCATTTCTATTGTGTTGTCTTGTAAAACATCCTTGAGGTATGGAAGTGGTCGAAATAAATGTGCAACCCTGGAGCATGGCACTTCAACCAGACTACCTCCACATAACCATGACTTGAAAGAAAGCTCATATTGTTCCGCCCCCCAAATTTTCAATCCCGGATCATACTTCCCAAGTTCCTCCCACCATTTTCTAGTTATAGCGAAAGCACTTCCTATCATAACTGGATTATAATGTGGTTTTGTCTCGTCCATTCCATGAACAAGAACTCTCCTGTAGGTTAATGTCCAATCGAATATTCCACGATATCCAATTACTTTATGAAGCTCAAATGTGGTAGGATCTATGTTATCTACCATAGGGCAGGCGATCCTTCTATAATTTAGCACCATTAGTTCAAGTAACGGTGGAAGGTAATTATAATTGACTTCCATGTGCGCATCAAAAAATACCAGGAATATACCACTGGAAGCGTCAGCTCCCACAACTCTGCTTCTTATTAACCCAAGTCTTTCTTTATTCCGGATCACTCTGACTTTTGTAAAATGTTGCGATATATAGTCTTCTAAAATGGGTGCCTTGATCTCTTCTAGACTGCTCATGTCGTCGACTAGTATAATCTCCCTGATCAACTTTGCTGGAGATCGATTGATGACACTGTGAACAGTCCTAAGAAGTGTCGAGTTCTTCTCGTTGTAAAATATAATAATTACGCTTACGGAATTCTCCGGAATATTTCGGATATATTTCTGCTTTTTACATTCATCTGTTCTCAAGTCACCGAATGACCTTTCTAAAGAAATCGCATCGCTTAAATATGCGTTGTAGTTGAATTTCTTCAAGAGTTCATCGTGAAGTTTTTTTTCAACATCTGTGAGTGATAGAATCGCTGGTTTTCCATTGTCACCTAAGGCATGTCTCTGTGAGTCTTTTGTCATTAAGATATAATCGTTCCAATCATTTTTTTCTATTGCAGTCTGCGTAGGTAATGCTCTGATGTTGTTGTTGGAAACAATGTTGTTACTGCGTGTGTCACTGATTGATGCCTGTGTCGTGTTGACTACAATCTTATCCGATATGAACAATAACGTCTGTTCTTCAAAAGAATTCTGAGTCTGTAAGAAAAATATACATAAAAAATATAAATGATATTATTTATCTATGACAATATTTATGATAATATTTATGATAATATTTATGATAATGTCCAAGATAATGTTTATGATAATGTTTATGATTTATTTGTCTTTCTCCCCTTTTCCTTCCCTTGTTTCGCTCTCTCCTCTGTCATTTTTTTAAATTTCCTTCTTGCATCATGATTCTCTGTTTACAGTGATCTTTTCTGTTGTTTGTTTGTGTTTTCACGAAGACAGGTTAGTGGAAAAGTCGTTTCTTCCTGTCGAATTTGCTTTTGTTGATGTCGTTAGTGTGTGTGTGTGTGTGTGTGTGTGTTTATATTACTGCAACACTTCCTACATATCTCTGGGTTCAATGCAAGTAGAAGTGACTACATTCATATATTTTTTATATTATGCGCATTTTCATTCAGCTTTCGTGACAACACTTAACGCACATGTAAAAGTCACTAGGTCTCTTGCTGGATGCATCGATCTGCGCGCAATGCACTGAATGCCTCCCACCGCCTATCAGGATCACGCCAGGGGTGGGGGGGTGGGGTTCTCAGAACGTAGTGCGCAGATGTATAGATGTGGCATCAGTACTAACGACTGTAAAATGTAATCATTATATCATATAGGAGTTTGTTTTGCTAAAATGTTGGCATTTCTCGATGCATTGTATATATTCCTGTGGGTTGTTTTTTCCTCTCATTACTCGTTGTTGCACCGGTCTTTACATCTTTTGTACGCTATGTTGTTTTCTAACCCCTTGGATTTATCCTTTTACACAGTCTATAGACTCGATCAGCCTTTAGTAACTGAAAAATAAATTACTAAATAAATAAAATCCTATTGAAAATTGTCTTTCTTGTCTGTTCTAAGCTAGCAACTTGTTGATCTTGTCTGTTCTAAGCTAGCAACTTGTTGATCTTGTCTGTTCTAAGCTAACAACTTGTTGGTCTTGCCTGCCCTGCTAAGCTAACAACTTGTTAAAGAAAGTCGAAAAATTTCTGGTCATATTATCAAATGCATGGACGGATACTGTCTCTCCAAGTTTCAGATAATTCTGAAAAAGTGACCAACCACAGACTTCCAGACATATGCCCTACGTGGCTTAGCACAGACGTCACAAATAGAGTCTACTGTTATTGAAGGAACCGGGGATCTGAGGTTGGTGGACGTTGGCAAGCGACACAAAATATACAAATAGTTGTCAACAAAAGCACAATAAAAACCGAATACACTACATAAAACGTCTATTCTTCTGCTGGTAGTTCTTCTATTATATTGGTTACAGTGAGACAGTCTGGTAGTTCTTCTATTATATTGGTTACAGTGAGACAGTCTGGTAGTTCTTCTATTATATTGGTTACAGTGAGACAGTCTGGTAGTTCTTCTATTATATTGGTTACAGTGAGACAGTCTGGTAGTTCTTCTATTATATTGGTTACAGTGAGACAGTCTGGTAGTTCTTCTATTATATTGGTTACAGTGAGACAGTCTGGTAGTTCTTCTATTATATTGTTTACAGTGAGACAGTCTGGTAGTTCTTCTATTATATTGGTTACAGTGAGACAGTCTGGTAGTTCTTCTATTATATTGGTTACAGTGAGACAGTCTGGTAGTTCTTCTATTATATTGGTTACAGTGAGACAGTCTGGTAGTTCTTCTATTATATTGGTTACAGTGAGACAGTCTGGTAGTTCTTCTATTATATTGGTTACAGTGAGACAGTCTGGTAGTTCTTCTATTATATTGGTTACAGTGAGACAGTCTGGTAGTTCTTCTATTATATTGTTTACAGTGAGACAGTCTGGTAGTTCTTCTATTATATTGGTTACAGTGAGACAGTCTGGTAGTTCTTCTATTATATTGGTTACAGTGAGACAGTCTGGTAGTTCTTCTATTATATTGGTTACAGTGAGACAGTCTGGTAGTTCTTCTATTATATTGGTTACAGTGAGACAGTCTGGTAGTTCTTCTATTATATTGGTTACAGTGAGACAGTCTGGTAGTTCTTCTATTATATTGGTTACAGTGAGACAGTCTGGTAGTTCTTCTATTATATTGGTTACAGTGAGACAGTCTGGTAGTTCTTCTATTATATTGCTTACAGTGAGACAGTCTGGTGGTTCTTCTATTATATTGGTTACAGTGAGACAGTCTGGTGGTTCTTCTATTATATTGGTTACAGTGAGACAGTCTGGTGGTTCTTCTATTATATTGGTTACAGTGAGACAGTCTGATGGTTCTTCTATTATATTGGTTACAGTGAGACAGTCTGGTGGTTCTTCTATTATATTGGTTACAGTGAGACAGTCTGGTAGTTCTTCTATTATATTGGTTACAGTGAGACAGTCTGGTAGTTCTTCTATTATATTGGTTACAGTGAGACAGTCTGGTAGTTCTTCTATTATATTGGTTACAGTGAGACAGTCTGGTAGTTCTTCTATTATATTGGTTACAGTGAGACAGTCTGGTAGTTCTTCTATTATATTGGTTACAGTGAGACAGTCTGGTAGTTCTTCTATTATATTGGTTACAGTGAGACAGTCTGGTAGTTCTTCTATTATATTGGTTACAGTGAGACAGTCTGGTAGTTCTTCTATTATATTGGTTACAGTGAGACAGTCTGGTAGTTCTTCTATTATATTGGTTACAGTGAGACAGTCTGGTAGTTCTTCTATTATATTGGTTACAGTGAGACAGTCTGGTGGTTCTTCTATTATATTGGTTACAGTGAGACAGTCTGGTGGTTCTTCTATTATATTGGTTACAGTGAGACAGTCTGGTGGTTCTTCTATTATATTGGTTACAGTGAGACAGTCTGGTGGTTCTTCTATTATATTGGTTACAGTGAGACAGTCTGGTAGTTCTTCTATTATATTGGTTACAGTGAGACAGTCTGGTAGTTCTTCTATTATATTGGTTACAGTGAGACAGTCTGGTGGTTCTTCTATTATATTGGTTACAGTGAGACAGTCTGGTGGTTCTTCTATTATATTGGTTACAGTGAGACAGTCTGGTGGTTCTTCTATTATATTGGTTACAGTGAGACAGTCTGGTGGTTCTTCTATTATATTGGTTACAGTGAGACAGTCTGGTAGTTCTTCTATTATATTGGTTACAGTGAGACAGTCTGGTAGTTCTTCTATTATATTGGTTACAGTGAGACAGTCTGGTAGTTCTTCTATTATATTGGTTACAGTGAGACAGTCTGGTAGTTCTTCTATTATATTGGTTACAGTGAGACAGTCTGGTAGTTCTTCTATTATATTGGTTACAGTGAGACAGTCTGGTAGTTCTTCTATTATATTGGTTACAGTGAGACAGTCTGGTAGTTCTTCTATTATATTGGTTACAGTGAGACAGTCTGGTGGTTCTTCTATTATATTGGTTACAGTGAGACAGTCTGGTGGTTCTTCTATTATATTGGTTACAGTGAGACAGTCTGGTGGTTCTTCTATTATATTGGTTACAGTGAGACAGTCTGGTAGTTCTTCTATTATATTGGTTACAGTGAGACAGTCTGGTAGTTCTTCTATTATATTGGTTACAGTGAGACAGTCTGGTAGTTCTTCTATTATATTGGTTACAGTGAGACAGTCTGGTGGTTCTTCTATTATATTGGTTACAGTGAGACAGTCTGGTAGTTCTTCTATTATATTGGTTACAGTGAGACAGTCTGGTAGTTCTTCTATTATATTGGTTACAGTGAGACAGTCTGGTGGTTCTTCTATTATATTGGTTACAGTGAGACAGTCTGGTGGTTCTTCTATTATATTGGTTACAGTGAGACAGTCTGGTAGTTCTTCTATTATATTGGTTACAGTGAGACAGTCTGGTAGTTCTTCTATTATATTGGTTACAGTGAGACAGTCTGGTAGTTCTTCTATTATATTGGTTACAGTGAGACAGTCTGGTAGTTCTTCTATTATATTGGTTACAGTGAGACAGTCTGGTAGTTCTTCTATTATATTGGTTACAGTGAGACAGTCTGGTAGTTCTTCTATTATATTGGTTACAGTGAGACAGTCTGGTAGTTCTTCTATTATATTGGTTACAGTGAGACAGTCTGGTAGTTCTTCTATTATATTGGTTACAGTGAGACAGTCTGGTAGTTCTTCTATTATATTGGTTACAGTGAGACAGTCTGGTAGTTCTTCTATTATATTGTTTACAGTGAGACAGTCTGGTGGTTCTTCTATTATATTGGTTACAGTGAGACAGTCTGGTAGTTCTTCTATTATATTGTTTACAGTGAGACAGTCTGGTAGTTCTTCTATTATATTGGTTACAGTGAGACAGTCTGGTAGTTCTTCTATTATATTGTTTACAGTGAGACAGTCTGGTGGTTCTTCTATTATATTGGTTACAGTGAGACAGTCTGGTGGTTCTGTAGAAATGATTTGGTGTAACGCATTTTGCTGATACTGGTTAAATCACATACTTTGCGGTTTGCATTGTTTCTTTAATTTTTTTTTAAATCGTTTAAATAATTGATGACTTGGGCAAATATATGTTATAAACCAGTACTTTGATTCACCATTTTTTGCCCATGGCCACAATTACTGTTTAACTTTATTCCGTATCTTTCATGCCGCCCCCTGAAAGTACACGTTTTTAGCATTATTGAAGGCTTACTATTTAGAATTAAAGTTACAATTAAGAAGCTATATTTTTCCAGTGGCTACATATTGTTCCGAGACGTATGAAAGTGCATACGTGGTGGAAAAGAAAATATCGGTATTTGAAATGTTATAGAAAAGACAATAATAATGAAAATAATAATAATATAACCTTTAACCCGTGATGGTCGTAGGGGTTTCACATTGAGACAATTCGTGTAGAAACATCTAGATGCATCTCTATCCTCTCCCATCCTGATGTGTTTAGAAACTGCATGGCCATTGTCATTTTTCCCCCATAATTTCAGCTGTTACTTCATGATCACCACTAATCTGGGCTCTCATGTAAGTAAACTAAACATCGAAGTCTCCTCAAGCCTTCAATTATTCAGTTTTATATTTGTTAAACTAAACTAGTACTCCTATTCACCAACTGTACTTTTATCTGCTTTGATCTCCACGCCATGTATTTTGCTAGATAGTTCCAGCCTTGTTGTTAACCCTTGTACTGCCTCTGCTGTCACCGATCGATGTCATCGGCGAAGCGGAGATTAGAAATGGTCTCCAACTTCTTCGTTATTTATCCAGAAAACGTGTAGTATTTTTATTTTCTGGTACATTTTCATGATTATATAATTCTCTCCAATACTCTATCCATCTCACCAAAATATCAGATTAACTATTGTTCTATTTTTGTCTGCTTTAACATAAATCTTGGGTGTTCTTTGCTGTGGGATTTTCTTTATGGCTTCAAAGAGTCTTATATTATTACCGCGCGACATGTTGTTAATGGAATCACAGTGTGAATGATTCAGTTTTCTTTAGTTTTCTTCGTTTAACTTCAGTAGCTTTGTTCAGGGCACTATAAGTCAAAGCTTCCAATGAATTATACATTTGTTGTTCTTTCCTTTTTTCAGCTCTCCCTGGAATTATGGGGCAGAAAGACAAATCAGCACAGACGTTCGGAAAGACCTGAACATAGAAGAAGACTGGCACCGTAAAACTATTTGTAAAAAAAGCAAGCTAAGATATTTTGACATGTAAGAAAACCAATGGTTTATAAATATTAATAGTAGAGAGAGAGAGAGAGAGAAGTTCCAGTAAAGAGATCAATACGGTGGACACAGAGTATCGAATGTGAAAATAATGGTGAAACGAATGTGAAACTACGACGTGAAAATAACACTGAAGTAGTCTTGTCATCTTGCAAAGAACGAAACTTTCTGTTCAACCACTGACTAGGCAGCTGAGCACTTATGGGAAATCGTGTGTTATGACGCTGGTTCACAATTCACATTATCTTTAACTTTAACATTGAGGAATAAATAAAATTACAGAGCAAAGTATTTTACTGATGTATGGGCGTCTCGTGTATAAAAAAGAAAAACAATGAGATGGAACAAAGAGTTAATACACACAAACACTTCTCAGAAACATCACACTGAAGACGCTGTTGATGCGAAAAGTCTTACCGTGATGGCCATCCACAGCAAACTTATCATAGTGAAAGAATACATCACAGAAATAAGCACAACTACCCTGTGGCTCTGTGCGTTCCTTTCTCGACGAAACATTTTCATTGTTATCTTTAAGTCGGTAAATATAATATTTGTGTGTATTACAGTTCAAACATGTGTTTACATTCCTAGATATATTTTTGTTTATACTTGAATCATTTGTTTCCAGTTCGGATTATAGTTCTTAGCTCTCTGCTTTAATTATTTACTCAGCAGACTAACTCACAGATGCGATGAGAATCTGTATATGAAAATACAGGTTAAACTTAAAAAGATAGAGTATAAAAACACCAAGATCCACATATAATTCTACATATAACAGCACTAAAACAACAAAACATACAATAAAAATACCTTGCAGATGTAAGGAATAATAATTTGTATGAACATCTAATGATAGAATTCAAGGAACAATACAAAAAATGAAAATCCAGAAGAGAAAATGGAGAATAAATGGGACAGCGTAAGGAAATGTATTCAACCATCAAATGAAAATTTACCAATAAGAGAAGCAAAGAACAAACAAACATAGATGGCAAAGGAAATTATAGAGAAATGTCAGAAAGAAAGAAAGAAGAAAGAAAGCTAAAAACACCCCAAAATATTCCCCAGGCAATGAGATACGTAGCATGTGCAGAACAGCGAAAAAACAATGACTAGAAACAAAGCTCAGAGAAATAGAGGTGTCAGTACCACAGAAGAAAAAACAATGACTAGAAAACAAAGTTCAGAGAAATAGAGGTGTCAGTACCACAGAAGAAAAAACAATGACTAGAAAACAAAGTTCAGAGAAATAGAGGTGTCACTACCACAGAAGAAAAAACAATGACTAGAAACAAAGTTCAGAGAAATAGAGGTGTCACTACCACAGAAGAAAAAACAATGACTAGAAACAAAGTTCAGAGAAATAGAGGTATCACTACCACAGAAGAAAAAACAATGACTAGAAACAAAGTTCAGAGAAATAGAGGTATCACTACCACAGAAGAAAAAACAATGACTAGAAACAAAGTTCAGAGAAATAGAGGTGTCACTACCACAGAAGAAAAAACAATGCATAAGAAGATAGACATAACAAATAAGACAAATGCTATAAATCTGGATGGCTACATTAAAGATAAAAGTAGAAAACGTATATTTGATCAAACAGAAGTACTTACAAGATGGGCAGATTATATGAAAAAATTATTTGACAACCAACAGAACAAAAAACCTACAATATATAACAATGATGGATCAGCAATACTGAAAGCAGAAGTAGAAAACGCAATAAATTCAATAAATTGTGGAAAGGCAGCAGGTGTCGGCAACATAACAGCAGACATAATAAAAACTCTAGATGAATTTGACTCTCACACTGTGAACATCATCATGTGTCGTGCTGGCTAAAGTAACATCGCCATCATCTGTCGTGCTGACGTATAGCTCAACATACTATCAGCATGTGCCGTGCTGGCTAGAACATCAGCACCATCATAGATCGCACAAAATGTTATTCCTAGGCTCTCACTAGGCTCATCGAGTATATTCTCACTAGGCTCTCAGTAAGCTCTCACTAGGCTCATCAGTATGGTCTCGCTATGTTCCTAGTATATTATCACTAGCGTCTTGAACTATATTCACAGTATATTCTCACTAAGTTCTCCCAGTGTATTCTCAATATATTCTTCCTATGTTCTGATTAGGTTCATCGAGTATGTTCTCGCTATGTTCTTACAGCATATTTTCAATAAGTTCATCGTATGTTCTCAACCTATGTTCTCACAATATATTCTCTTTGTTATCAGAGTATTCTCAGTATGTTATTCCTGTGTTGGGTAAAGCTACTCAAGATCGAGCTGAACCTCTTTGCACACTGATATAATGTTTATATAAGAAAAAATTCAAATCCGTAAAGCTAGGTAATATCGTGCTGAGTCCCTTTCCCCGAACGCAATATAACTTAGAGGACGAGAAACTATGACAACCAATGATGAGTATGAAGGAACAATGACAAGCAGGGTGATGGTGATTTATGTAGCTTATATAAGGAATAATAAAACCTATCAAGGCTAGACAATGGCGTGCTGACCTGACCGCCTTAAGCATGCTGATATATCTTATAGAAGGGAAAACTAAGACAAGCAGTAATGAAATCGAAGAATCCATAACAAGCAAGATGTCACTTAACATAGCTTAAGAAGGAATAATAAAATCGAACTAGTTTAGGCAAAGTCAGTGTGACTATGTATAACATCAATATCATCAAGAGCGTGTTGATTTGTAGCTGTCTTTTCATCATCAACACGTTGCGTCTCCGCAACGAAGTTTGTCTGCAACAGACCTCCAACATCCCCCTGTCTCTTGTTTTGGTGGCGCACTCTGCTAGGCTGTAACTTGTCCATCTTGTAATGCTACTCTCCGACTTGTATCTCTGTCTACCTCTTGCTCGCTTCCCTTTGACTTTACCCTCAAGTAAGGTCTTCAATAAGATGTCATGTCTTTTAATGTGTCCAAAATATTTTATTTGCCTGATCTTTATTTCTCTTAGTAGTTATTTCTTCATATTAAGTATTTTTAGAACATCTTTGTTTTCTTCTCTTTCCGTGATGTTCTCCCTATTCTTCTATATACCCACATCTGAAAGGCATCAATTCTGTCTTCTAATTGTTTGTTTGGTGTCCACGTTTCTGAGCCATACATTAATATAGAGTAGATGTAGCATTTTATAATTATTATTTTAATTTGTTTGTAATTTCTTTAGATGTTACTATTTTCCTCTTTACTATTTTTATTAATTTTTCATGTTGGACTCTGTCAAAGGCCTTTCTGTAGTCTATCAAGCAAATATAGATTCTTTCTTGGACTTCTATATATTTATCTATAACTAGTCGAATACTAAGAATAGCTTCTCTGGTTCCTTTGTTTTTCCTAAAACCGAATTGTTCTTCACCTACCTCCGTGCCTATCTTATTTTTAATTCTTTCATGACTTATCTTGGGGAGTATTTCAGTTGAATGACTCATTAGACTTATTGTTCTATATTATGTACAGTCCACATCCTTGGGGTTCTTATGTAGTTGTATGAATATTCATGAAGTTAGGTCTTTAGGTATGTGGCCTGCTTCATATATGTCAAGTTGTCTTTGAGTAAATTACAAATATCGTTACTATGATCAAACCATTTAACTACAAGCACCTTGAGTTCTCAGTGTAGTAATGTTAATCTTGTCGCAGTGTTGTATCGGTAAAACCTCATCCGGCTACGCTTTGATCTCTAATTAATACATACAATAATGAGTTCACCTATTCCAGATGAAGAATCCCGATCCACCCAAATCTAGGAATATATTAAGAGACAACAGATCAAATGGTTTTCACACATCAGCAGACTACCATCAGACAACATACCACAGCAAGCTATGATACGCAGATACAGTGAAGGCAGACCTAGAGGCCGACCACGAAAATTATGTAACTTTGAAATACAAGAGACGACAAATTCCACAATATACTCAGCACACAAGAGGGCCGTCTCCAGAAAACTCTTCTACCCCTGACGCTGAAAGGGGCAACAAAGCGTGTAGCGAATATATAGATCAAACCATAACTGCTCAACATCGGGACAAATAGTCATATCTCAACTTTTATAAACTGAATCACCACTCACCTAGCCAAAAAATTAACACTTTTCAACATTCCCTACATGCCTCTTCCCTCACCTCACCTCAGACCTCACCACCTGAACAAACAGTAGCTCTCAGCTTTCACTAACTGATTCAACACTCACCTTTTCAACAAATCTCACCCCAGTCATACATACGACTGAAACTCCTCCTATCCAGCCACACAAATACAGCCACATTTACAAACAACACACGCAAATGTAGCACTCATACCACCTTAATGGGATGTGAGTTTTATTATTATCAGGGCCGGATTTAGGCGTGACAAGGCCCTAAGCTTTCCGGACGTGTGGCATTGGGACAAATAATTCTGCAATATATTTAAGTATATATGACAATTGCTCAAGAAAGTGGGGGGGGGGTACAAAGCTATAGCTTATATAGCTTATACGTAAATTTTGAACTGATTATTATTTGATGCCAATCCAGAATGAAATCAACTTATCATCCCAAATTGATTTCATTCTCGTTTGACAAAGTCAAGAAAGACATATCACTGATTAAAAGATTTCCAATACATAGACATAGATGCAGATCATAGACCTGTTATATACCAACCGAGACAATAGAACAAACAAGAACACAAAGGAAAATCACAAGAAAATGGCAGGAAGAAGTCCTAAACTTGAAAGCCCTAGAAGAAGTAAAAAAAAAGTGATGAGATGTATAAAGAGATGACTTAACTGTGTCAAAACGTACCAAAGGAAGTTGCTAACATCCAAAACGAATATGCTATTTTCTAAAACGCAATGACAAAACAACTGCAAAATATATGCGGCACAAGACATCCCAAGAAAGACAGGACAGCATCATGATGACTTCACCACGAAGTGTGGAGATACAAAAAAGCTGTACAATGGAAAAAAAAACTATGTCTGGAGACCCTAACAATAGCGAGGCCCAATGCGAAACGGATTGGGCGGGGCCCAGTCTGGGTAGGGAAGAGGATAATAAAATAAATTATAATATGAATTTATGGGCCTATGAAGTGCGGGGCCCGCTGCGACCGCATAGGTTGCAATGGTCTAAGACCGGTCCTGTCTGGAGAAATGGTTGAAATACAAACATTAGGACGACTATCTACAATATCGATTAGTTAGAAGACATGCCAAGCTTGTAATAAAACCCAAACCTTAATTTATGGAACAAATATGGAGAACATTTAACTATTGTCTGTCCCCATTTGGACAATGGTTGATCGTATTCCCACTTGCCGTTAAACGTAGGGGTGGGAAACTCATACGTTATTCCAAGGCCAGATGTGTCGCCTTGGTTTCATTTAATCCATGTTTGTTCAAGGCTATCTTGATGTTTTCTATCCACCGTTTTCTAGGTCTACATTTGGCCTTATGTCCGGATATTCTTTTGTTATATGCTCTTATTAGTATTTGGTTTGGGTTCATTCTCATAAGGTGACCGAAACATTTTACTTACTGTCTTTTGAAATATTCAAGACATGGTATTATACGTACCAGTACTCTTGTCCTAATTTCTTCATTTCTTGTTTTATCTAGTTTAGCAACCATCGCTGTTTTCTCAAACACTACATTTCACATGCAACGATTTTCCTCTGCTGCGAGAATGTTAAGGGCCATGTTTGACATGTGTACATTTAACTGATATATGCAAAACAAACGCTAAAGAAATTCATCAATTCTCAATCAATGCGAGAGAAGAGATACCGCATCTAGATACTGTATCTCACTGTCGAATATCAGGGTATTGTATTTCACTGTCAAATATCAGGGTATTTATCTCACTGTCTAATATCTGAATGTTGTATCTCACTGTCGAATATCAGGATATTTATCTCACTGTCTAATATCTGAATGTTGTATCTCACTGTCGAATATTAGGGTATTGTATCTTACTGTCTAATATCAGGGTATTGTATCTCACTGTCTAATATCTGAATGTTGTATCTCACTGTCGAATATCAGGGTGTTTTATCTCACTGTCTAATATCTGAATGTTGTATCTCACTGTCGAATATCAGGGTATTGTATCTCACTGTCTAATATCTGAATGTTGTATCTCACTGTCGAATATCAGGGTATTGTATCTCACTGTCGAAAATCTGAATGTTGTATCTCACTGTCGAATATCAGGGTATTGTATCTCACTGTCTAATATCTGAATGTTGTATCTCACTGTCGAATATCAGGGTATTGTATCTCACCGTCTAATATCTGAATGTTGTATCTCACAGTCGAATATCTGAAT
This sequence comes from Meghimatium bilineatum, assembly GCA_034231615.1. NCBI lineage: Eukaryota > Metazoa > Mollusca > Gastropoda > Stylommatophora > Philomycidae > Meghimatium > Meghimatium bilineatum. The sequence continues at coordinate 51,323,707 of CM067308.1, read as the reverse complement.
GTTGTATCTCACTGTCGAATATTAGGGTATTGTATCTCACTGTCTAATATCAGGGTATTGTATCTCACTGTCTAATATCTGAATGTTGTATCTCACTGTCTAATATCAGGGTATTGTATCTCACTGTCTAATATCTGAATGTTGTATCTCACTGTCTAATATCAGGGTATTGTATCTCACTGTCTAATATCTGAATGTTGTATCTCACTGTCGAATATCTGAATGGTGTATCTCACTGTCGAATATCAGGGTATTGTATCTCACTGTCGAATATCAGGGTATTGTATCTCACTGTCGAATATCAGGGTATTGTATCTCACTGTCTAATATCTGAATGGTGTATCTCACTGTCGAATATCAGGGTATTGTATCTTACTGTCGAATATCAGGGAAATGTATCTCATTGTTGAATATCAGGGTATTGTATCTCACTGTCGAATATCAGGGTATTGTATCTCACTGTCGAATATCTGAATGTTGTATCTAACTGTCAAATATCAGGGTATTGTATCTCACTGTCGAATATCAGGGTATTGTATCTCACTGTCGAATATCTGAATGTTGTATCTCACTGTCGAAAATCAGTGTATTGTATCTCATTGTCGAATATCAGGTTATTGTATCTCACTGTCTAATATTTGAATGTTGTATCTCACTGTCTAATATTTGAATGTTGTATCTCACTGTCGAATTTCTGAATATTGTATCTCACTGTCGAATATCTGAATGTTGTATCTCACTGTCTAATATTTGAATGTTGTATCTCACTGTCTAATATTTGAATGTTGTATCTCACTGTCGAATTTCTGAATATTGTATCTCACTGTCGAATATCTGAATGTTGTATCTCACTGTCGAATATCCGAATGTTGTATCTCACTGTCTAATATCTAGGTACATTATCTCACTGTCAAATATCTGAATGTTGTTTCTCACTGTCTAATATCTGAATGTTGTATCTCAATGTCGAATATCTGAATGTTGTATTTCACTGTCGAATATCTGAATGTTGTATCTCACTGTCTAATATCTGAATGTTGTATCTCACTGTCAAATATATAGGTACTGTATCTCACTGTCGAATATCTGAATGTTGTATCTCACTGTCTAATATCTTAATGTTGTATCTCACTGTCTAATATCAGGGTATTGTATCTCACTGTCGAATATCTGAATGTTGTATTTCACTGTCGAATATCTGAATGTTGTATCTCACTGTCTAATATCTGAATGTTGTATCTCACTGTCAAATATATAGGTACTGTATCTCACTGTCGAATATCTGAATGTTGTATCTCACTGTCTAATATCTTAATGTTGTATCTCACTGTCTAATATCAGGGTATTGTATCTCACTTTCTAATATCTAGGTATTGTATCTCACTATCGAATATCAGGGTATTGTATCTCACTGTCTAATATCTAGGTACTGTATCTCACTGTCTAATATCAGGGTATGTATCTCTATCTAATATCTTGGTATTGTATCTCACTATCTAATATCAGGGTGTTTATCTCACTGTCTAATATCAGGGTACTGTATCTCACTGTCTAATATCAGGGTACTGTATCTCACTATCTAATATCTTGGTATATTATCTCACTATTTAATATCAGGGTACTGTATCTTACTATCTAATATCTTGGTATTGTATCTCACTATATAATATCAGGGTATTGTATCTCAATGTCAAATATCATGGAAATGTATCTCATTGTTGAATATCAGGGTATTGTATCTCACTGTCTAATATCTAGGTAATGTATCTCACAGTCTAATATCTGAATGTTGTATCTCACTGTCTAATATCTGAATGTTGTATCTCACTGTCTAATATTTGAATGTTGTTTCTCACTGTCGAATATCTGAATGTTGTATCTCACTGTCGAATATCTGAATGTTGTATCTCACTGTCTAATATCTGAATGTTGTATCTCACTGTCAAATATATAGGTACTGTATCTCACTGTTGAATATCTGAATGTTTATCTCATTGTCTAATATCTGAATGTTGTATTTCACTGTCTAATATCAGGGTATTGTATCTCACTTTCTAATATCTAGGTATTGTATCTCACTGTCTAATATCAGGGTATGTATCTCACTATCTAAAATCTTGGTATTGTATCTCACTATATAATATCAGGATATTGTATCTCACTGTCTAATATCAGGGTATTGTATCTCACTATCTAAAATCTTGGTATTGTATCTCACTGTCTAATATCAGGGTATTGTATCTCACTGTCTAATATCAGGGTATTGTATCTCACTGTTGAATATCAAAGTATTGTATTTCACTGCCGAATATCTTAATGTTGTATCTCACTGTCTAATATCAGGGTATTTATCTCACTGTCGAATATCAGGGTATTGTATCTCACTGTTGAATATCAAAGCATTGTATCTCACTGCCGAATATAAGGATATTGTATCTCACTGTTGAATATCAGGGTATTGTATCTCACTTCCGAATATCTGAATGTTTTATCTCACTGTCTAATATCAGGGTATTTATCTCACTGTCTAATATCAGGGTATTGTATCTCACTGTCTAATATCAGGGTATTGTATCTCACTGTCTAATATCAGGGTACTGTATCTCACTGTTTAATATAAGGGTATTGTAACTCACTGTCTAATATCTAGGTACTGTATCTCACTGTCTTATATCAGGGTGTTTATCTCTCTGTCTAATATCAGGGTACAGTATCTCACTATCTAGTATCTTGGTATTATATCTCACTATCTAATATCAGGGTATTGTATCTCACTGTTCAATATCAAAGTATTGTATTTCACTGCCGAATATCTGAATGTTGTATCTCACTGTCTAATATCAGCGTATTTATCTGACTGTCGAATATCAGGGTATTGTTTCTCTCTGTTGAATATCAATGTATTGTATCTCACTGCCGAATATCAGGGTATTTTATCACACTGTTGAATATCAAAGTATTGTATTTCACTTCCGAATATCTGAATGTTGTATCTCACTGTCTAATATCAGCGTACTGTATCTCTCTGTCTAATAGCAGGGTCTTTATCTCACTGTCTAATGTCAGGGTAATTATCTCACTGTCTAATATCAGGGTACTGTATCTCACTGTCTAATATCTAGGTACTGTATCTCACTATCTAATATCAGGGTATGTATCTCACTGTCTAATATCAGGATATTGTATCTCACTGTCTAATATCAGGGTATTGTATCTCACTATCTGACATCAGGGTATTGTATCTCACTGTCTAATATCAGGGTATTGTATCTCACTGTCTAATATCAGGATATTGTATCTCACTGTCTAATATCAGGGTATTGTATCTCACTGTCTAATATCAGGGTATTGTATCTCACTATCTGACATCAGGGTATTGTATCTCACTGTCGAATATCTGAATGTTGTATCTCACTGTCTAATATCAGGGTACTGTATCTCATTGTCTAATATCAGGGTATTTATCTCACTGTCTAATATCAGGGTATTTATCTCACTGTCTAATATCAGGGTACTGTATCTCACTGTCTAATATCAGGGTATTTATATCACTGTCTAATATCAGGGTATTTATATCACTGTCTAATATCAGGGTATTGTATCTCACTGTCGAATATCATGGTATTGTATCTCACTGTCTAATATCAGGGTACTGTATCTCACTGTTGAATATGAACCTCTGTATGAGCTATAAAAGACTGTGAAAGTTATTGAGATAACAATTACAGACAAAGAAATGTGTTAACTTTATTGAGATAACAATTACAGACAAAGAAATGTGTTAACTTTATTGAGATAACAATTACAGACAAAGAAATGTGTTAACTTTATTGAGATAACAATTACAGACAAAGAAATGTGTTAACTTTATTGAGGTGACAATTACAGACAAAATACATGCTATACTTTTATTGAAATGACAATTACAGACAAAGACGTGTTAAGTTTATTGAGATGACACTATTACAGACACAGACGTGTTAAGTTTATTGAGATAACACAATTACAGACACAGACGTGTTAAGTGTATTGAGATGGCACAGTTACAAAGATATATTTTAAGCGAACGAAGAAGAAAAATTCATATTTTACGTTGTTCATTAACTTCCATTACATTGTTAATATTAGACATTGTTAAATATTGTTAACATACTGACACATTAAATTGTTAACATTTGCTTATATAAAGATATATTTGGATATTTGATTAAACTTGCTTGTTAAGCCATTTCAACCCGATTCGTTCAAATGATCTATGTTATATCAGGAAACATATTTGAATCGCATCCTATCCTATAATCCTATAACCCGTCAGGGTCTTAAAGGTACCTCATTGGATGCTTCAGCAAACAGAGTCCTCCATCGATTTCTATCTTCAACGCTGAAAGTGAGTGAGAAAAAATCGTGTCTTGTCCAGTTCTTGATGTAGCCTGTCGATGCTTTTATTTGTCCTCCTCTGCTTCTTCCAACTTCGAAGATTCCCTGCTGTATTGTTTTTGACAAGGAATCATATCGACATACACATTCAAACCATGCATATTTGAGTACTGTCCCCACAAAAGACATCTATAGGTGACAGAAATAAGATATTTCTAGTAGGTCAGCAGTAATGTGAAGATTAAGAAATACTTAGTGATGTTCAATATTAAATTACATACCGCAGCTGCAGATTACAATAATCGGTTTCAATTCCTGGCTGAAGTAAAACATAAATCTTGTTTAAATGCATGCTTCTACGAAAGCTTTGGAGGAGAAAAAAAGTTATATTAAATATGTATTAATGTATTTAATTGGATGGAAAATTCAGCAATCTGCGTGTTTATTATTGGAGGAAATTCAATAATACACACACAAAAAGAGAGAAATCGAAGTAGTATAATGTAAGGAACATAAGATCACTGATCGGTGTATATAGATTAAAATTCAGGGTATAGGGGCCTACCAGAAAGTATTGATCATAAATGCAGTTTTATGCCATTTCATGGCCAAATTTAAATAATTTGGTAATTAATAAATATACTTGGTCATATCATTATACTTTGGCCAATCTTTGTATTATAATTTTTTGTCTATTTCCATGTAGTAATGTTAGAAGCTCGACCATGTTTGACCTTTTTATCTGAATATGAATTTTTATCTTCTCTGTTTTATCAGATATCCCTGTTTAAATGCCTGACCTCGATTTTCATTCATACTGCATACAGAGGCATATGTACTCTCTCACAAGTTGTATCACCGGCTTGAGGCATAGACCTACTGCTGGCCCTGGACATACATCGGATGCACTTCTTTATCCTCGGAGAGCTGGTTACCAAGATAAGCTGCCTATGGGTTTTTTATGTAGGTCTACGACATGGACTATCCACATAAATACGGTAGAAATAGTGTACGCGGTGGCAGTTAGTTAGTTTGTTCGTTTCGTGACGCAAGCGACACATACGGCAGAGGTTTTGGTTCTCCATATGATGCGGTTCGCTGCCTGCAGCTTTAACACTGTTTACATCCGAAAATATTAAAACGATCCTCCATCACTTAAAGAATCAGTAAACCTGGTGTTTCAAGAATAATGGGGGTTTTACGATTGTGCTTATTAGGACACAGATCAACCGACCATAGCAAGTACGAAGAACACAACTACTTTCACTGCGGTGGCAGTGCTCCCTCGTATATCTTACATATGGGCCTATGTGGAGTATCTTCGGTGACAGTGCCCCTTCATGTGTCTTACATATGGGCCTACGTGGAGTACGAGAAATGTCTACCGAAGAGTTGCGACCACCATTTGGATTTACAATTGACATGAGCCCTCGGTTTATTGGACATATCCATTCACACGGTATATTGTCTGCGCAGATGGATTGCGTAGTAGTTTAAGATTATGTCCGATAATCGTTGTTCTTCGTAGATGAGCTAGTGTGCCCTGCGAGCAATACTCACTAACGGATTGCGACGTCATGCTCATCCTAGCTACATGAACTTAGGGTTATGAGATTTTCCACATTCCCCGGCACACAGCCTAAAAATATACACTGTCTTGTGTTTGTGTCTTTGGTCCATCTGCCGTTATGCTTCACTGGGATCTCTGCCACCCCGACCTACACCGACCACGACATAGGCCCTATACGTCGCACTACATCAGCTAGTTACTTCCGACTGTCCGACATTAGAAAATGTGCCATGCAATACAATGTGCATGTCTTGGCTGCTGATTCAATACAATGTGCATGTCATGGCTGCTGATTCAATACAATGTGCATGTCTTGGCTGCTGCTTTGGGTTTGCACCTCTTGGTTATGGCTACAGATTCCATTCCCCTTTATCCGTCTACCAAAGCTGCTTCCTTCGTCGATCTGTCTTCTCATTTTATCCCTTCTATCACTCTGTTTTATAACACCGCCTACATCTAAAACATTTATACAGCAATATATTCTTATAGCGAAACCTACATCTAAAACATTTATTCAGTAATATCTTCGTATAACGCTCTTGTCTGTGATGGTTTCCCTTCTCTAATAGTGTCTCTTCGTGTCCTTCCCTTCTCTGCATCTCCACATAATCTAATTCGGCGTGTCTCTGTTATATTGTGTTGGTCTTGACATATTTTTTTAACGGTATCTTTCCTCATCTTTTTTTTTCAGCATAGTTCCGCTACGGCCCGTTCTTAAAGTCTCTATGAAGTCTACATAACCGGTTATTATGCCAGTAGTATAGTCAGCGGTTTCGATGCGCCTTTTCTTGACCTATAGAAGGATTCATTCAGTGAGGACGGTACTGGGTGGCACCAAAGAACATAGAAGGATTTATTGAGGGTGAGAGTAGAACAGGGTAGCATCAAGAAAATAGAATGATTAATTGAGGACGAATGTGTCACCAAAGACAATACAGGATTAATGATGACTTGTGGTTTTATATAAACACTGCTGTCTGACTCGCTATAAGTGTTGACCACTAGTGGTCAAGGAAATCACTTATTATTATATGTTATTACGTCCCATGACGTATTCAGGGGGGCCTGACTTATTACTTGTTGTGCAGATGGCAGATATAGCAAAATATAGGATAATAGCCTTTCTCACATTTCTCTATCTTCTCAAGACCACTTTCACACATTTCTCTAATTTCTCAAGACCACTTTCACACATTTCTCTAATTTCTCAAGACCACTTTCACACATTTCTCTAATTTCTCAAGACCACTTTCACACATTTCTCTAATTTCTCAAGACAACTTTCACACATTTCTCTAATTTCTCAAGACAACTTTCACACATTTCTGTATCTTCTCAAGACTATTTTCTCACATTTTTCTATCTTCCTAAGACTATTTTCTCACATTTCTCTCTTCCCAAGATCACAATCTCACATTCCTCTATCTTCCCAAGACCACTTTCTCACTTGTCACTTTCTTCTCAAGACACTTTCTCACGCTTCTCTATCTTATCGGACTCATCCGGCATCTACGAACTCACAAACCAAATTAGTTAATTACTAATTTTAATTTTAATTATATATATATATATATATATATTATTTTTTTCATCGCATTTAATGTTTTTCATGCCATGCTCATCTTCGCTTGCAAAGGAGGAACATCATCATCTTATCATTGCCACTTTGTCACTTATTATATCTTTAAAAGATAAAGACCACTTTCTCACATTTCTCAAGACCACTTTCTCACATTTCTCAAGACCACTTTCTCACATTTCTATCTTTTCAAGACCACTTTCTCACATTTCTCAAGACTATTTTCTTTATCTTCTCAGGGCCCCTTCATCACTTCGTCAACTTTCTCGCTCTTCAATGGTCATATTTCGCTTTTCTCAAGTCTAAGACTCACAACTCATCTCTTATCTATGTGGTCAACTTTACTGGTTGATTGTTTGTATGCTTTCAAAACCACTTCGCCACTTTTCTCGATCTTCATTTCGCACCTTTCTGGAATGGTTTTACGAGAAACCTGTAGTATACATCTACAGAATTCAATGGCTACTATGTTGTTCTTAACAAGTTTAAGTATTCACTTGTCTTTTCGAGCTGGTCGATACCTTTGAAATCTCTATTTTTAAAAACGATATCTTGTTGAGATGCGTTTCTTGCAAGCAGTATATATTTATTTACTATTAACTCAGGATATTTTCGAGTTCCACTTGTTTTTAGTTTTTTTTCCCCGTTAACACTTTCACTACTCCATTGTATTATTTTCATTTGCCTTTGCGTGTTCGCCATTCAATTTTTCTGGCAAATAGGGACAATTGAGAAAATCTTTTAGTAGCTAAAGATGGACTTTTTCGATGAATAGGACCCACCAACGTCCCTACCTGCATATCCGTCACAGAGGACTCAAACATTCAAAGCATAAGTAATTTATATTCACTACTGAAGTAGAATGTTTTGGGCAATTGTTATGTTATGTTCCTCCTGGGCCATAGGCGGCGCATAGGGCAGAAACCATAGCTTTCCATTTCTGTCTTTGTGTTGCCAGGTCTTTCAATTGTTGCGTGTTGTTTAGGTTCATTGACATGCCTTCTCTATTAATGGTTCTTCGTAGAGTTTCTCTAGGTCTCCCTCTTCTTCTTACTCCAGGTGGCACCCAATATAGTAACTGCTGGGGAATTCTTAGGCTGTTCATTCTGAGAACATGGCCGATGTAAGTTTTTGGGCAATTAGAAGGAGTAAAAAGTCTGCAGAAATTCCTCCACAGTTGTATTCGATAATCAGATTAAATATATATACGATATATAGAGGCTATAAATAGGCTATATACCGCGTGGAACAGACACGATATGTACCATTTCGCCATAGAACCGGTTTGTTTGTTTGTTTTGCGTTCGCTCCATTGTAACCAGCACGGATATCCGTGTGAGTGATTTCCGCCGGGAGCGTGATTAAGTTGTGCCACCGTTATGCGCCTTGTAGGCCTAGCACATCCGATTTCGGCATGCCTTGACAATTCGGGTGGGCTACCCTAGCCTGTGACAGCCTTCCTATCTGTCGCCAGACGGTGAATGTGTACTGACTCTATGCCGAGACGGTTTGTCTTTCACGTCTGTCCTGCACGAGGCGTTCCGCAGTCAGTGAACATGCCTCGTGTAATTAGACGTATTGTGCCCGTGCTCATTGGGTACTAAACCTTTTCTCGTCCTCAAGCATGGTTCCGGTTTAGGAAGAACTTGACAGAAGAATTGGGCTCGGGCGTCTTCTTAGCCGAAGCGTTATTCACCAACTTCGTGAGCCCCTCCTCCATGTCTGAATCTGTACACATATTTAGGAACGTTAGGAACTTGTACTTTGTTATAGAGCTGAACAGTGCTCGTCACCTCGGACTGCTATGCCTGTGCCCATCGGGTACTGAACCTTTTCTCTACGCGAGCACGCTTCCGGTATAGGAAAGACTCGACAGTAGAGTTGGGCCCAGGATGGGATCACTGGTAACTAGAAGCTTGTCTCGAGCAAACAATGCTTTAGTTCCAATTTCATCGAACCGTCTTCCATGCTTTTTACACATGACGCTGCCCTCTAGCGCTGTGCATCTTTCTCAGTGTGCTCATTGTGCTTTTATTTTTATTGGAACGTCTGCCTGCTTCGTACCGACTACATTGGCCGCCCTCCAATGCTTCTACCAAACTTTCTAGCTTCACTGTGTGTCGACAGTGTTGCTGCATGTGTTGGCACAGTGGTGTCGGAGTTATTAACTGTCTTTTTTTTGTCAAATCTCATTCCATCTGTTACCTCCACATTCACGGACACGATCCCCAAAAGGTTTAGCCAGAATCAGCCGCTGTATTTCTGTTACCAGGGTGCGCCACGAGGAGGCACTTTTGGTATCTTGGTTATCTGCTAACCCTGGGTCCGCTAAGAGCAACGCGTTCCCTTTGCAACCCACAGAACCGGTAAAAATCGTCTTATTTAGCGATATGTCGCGGCTTCTGAATGCACTGCCCTTGACCTTTAACCTTTCATGAGTACACAACAAGGGCCGTAAGAGTCATATCCGTTTTTAATTGTTGAACACGTCAATTTATATTTAATTATATCAATCCAAATTCACCGTAAATAAGCCACGAATGTTTTATTTCAGTTATAAGTGGGATGCAATAATATTTGGGACTCAAGATATCTTTCAGACATGTTAATCTGCATTTAAAAATTGGACTTCTTATTGTAGAATATTTTCATATTTGTTAGGCCTAGTCGTATTCCAAACTTACGGTCGTGAGTCGCTAGTTAGATCATTTTTCTCTCTAGACTAATATGCCTAATAATAGTAATATCTGATTAAGATTGAAGAAAAGAAAACATCCAGTTTTCTTAGGTGTTGTACACCTATTATAGATCATCATCAAGTTCCGTCTTCGCAACGAAGGTTGGCTGCAGCAGACCTCCAACATCCCGTTTCTTGTTTTGTTGGTGCACTGACTGTATCATTGTCATTGATCATAATATTGATGTTATTGTTATTGTTACTCTCCCACTCGTATTTCTGCCTAGCTCTCGCTCTCTTCCCTTTGACTTTACCCTCCATACTGTCTTCAACAAGATGTCATGTCTTTTATTTTTAATTAATGTGTCCAAAATATTTTATTTTGCTTGATCTTTATTTCCCTAAATAATTCTCTCTTCAGGCCTTTTTGTTAAAACCTCTTTGTTTTCTTCTTTCCATATTCTCCCTGGCCTGTTCTTATATATATCCACATCTCAAATGCATCAATTCTGTCTTCCAATTGTCTGTTTAGTGTCCATGTTTCTGAGCCATACATTAATATATAATAGGTGTAGTATAATATACTAGACAGATTATAGACGATTATAATAGATTATAGACTATAATAGATTATGAGATGTGTCTTAATACACATGTGACTGGTGTCATTATAGGTCTATGATACAAGTAGAGCATTGCAGTAGACCTATCCTTCATTTTTCCAATTTGTGTGAACTAATTTGGCCTATGTATTTTTATTTTAGTCACTTCTTCCTGCACATGAATTAATTGTATGATTTAAGCCTAAGTCTATATACTATTCACTTTATTTACATAGCCAACTGTAAAGAGCACACATATTTCTTATCCTCAAAGAGTAATAAAGGTGAGGATTAAAAATCAATTTATGCTTACTATTGAGACAGTAGATGACATTGTGCAAGAATAAGGCAGAGTATTTAATCCTGCAACTCAATTTTTGCAATCCAGCAATAATCTTGAGTATTTAACTACACGGAAGTGATCTACAGAAATATCTTGTTTCCCTAACCAAAAGTCAGTTACAACAGACTATAGTCTTACTCCTTGAAGGACACAGCAAATTATCTTCACAACCATCCCTCGGATCTCACACAATCATAACTAGCAGCAATGCATTTAAAATGGAATATACTATCATTGTTATCAGTATTTAGCCTGATATCTACCACGGAAACTACTGGCTCACTTGTCAGGAGTAAGCGTGCACCACCAAACTTTGATTTCAACAACCAGCATAATCAAGACACCAATGTTAGTTTACCGAAATCAACACTTAGTAATGCACATATTGGACCAGATACACTCACATTCAATACAAACAAAGATGATGCTAAGCCTAAAAAGAAAGAACACATGAAAATTTCAGAGACTCCAGAGTGTGCTGATGATGTAAAATTACACTGCTCGGACAAAGCCAAGAACAATAACTTACTTGTACTGGATTGCCTGCAGGATAATGAAAAGGTAAAAAAAATACTGTTTTGGTGTAGCATTTGTTTTTAAAATGTTTAAACATATTTATCAGCATAGAGTGCATGGTAGTCACTGTTTTAGTCACTTGCTAGCCAATCAAGTGACTGTGTTTCAAGTTTATTTGTCACTCGCTTGTCAATCAAGTGACCCGTGTTTCCAGTTCTCTTGTCATTAGCTTGCAAATCAACTGACCAGTGTTTCATGTTCACTTGTCACTCGCTTGCCAATCATGTGACCAGTGTTTCAAGTTCACTTGCCAATCACATGAATCGTGTTTCAAGTTCACTTATCACTCACTTGCCAATCAAGTGAACCATGTTTCAAGTTCACTTGTCACTCATTTGCCAATCAAGTGAATCATGTTTCAAGTTCGCTTGCCAATCAAGTGACCCATGGTATGAGTTCACTTGTCACTCACTTGCCAATCAAGTGACCAGTGTTTTGAGCTCACTTGTCACTCACTTGCCAGTCAAGTGACCGTGTTTTGAGCTCACTTGCCAGTCAAGTGACCCGTGTTATGAGTTCACTTATCACTCACTTGCCAGTCAAGTGACCCGTGTTATGAGTTCACTTATCACTCACTTGCCAGTCAAGTGACCTGTGTTATGAGTTCACTTATCATTCGCAGTTTGCAAAATAAAAATCATCCCCATGACCCACACACCAACCAGGAAGTGAGTATCAGTACTCATCTTCTGAGATGGTCAAGGAATATTGCTATTATTACTCAGCAAGTGTTTACAGCAGTGATTCTTTTTTTCTGTTCTTTTATTTATGTGCCTCTGGCCCCTCGTGGCACACATTTTCCTTCATTGCCCCCACTGATGACTAAAAAAACGAGATAATTTATCTTTTTCACAATTTACAGGACATTTAACACTTTATTGATGTAAATATTCTTGTTTATCGTAAACAAAACAAAAAGTAGTATAATATCCTTTTCAGGATGTGGCCATCAATCCAGCATTTATTGTATGTAGAGACAATATAAATATATTTAGTAGTTGCCATTGCTTTATGAATGGTTCAGATGCACAATTGCCTATTATGGGATTTAGAACATGGTACCTTGGCTGTCAAGGATGCGGTCTGTACCACGCTGGACAAAAGAAATATCATTATCATTAAAGGACATAAAATGTACAAATAGAATATTTTGGACATGTTGAAAGACGTGACAGCTTGTTGAAAGCATTATTTGAGAGTAGAGTTGAGGGAAGATAAGTTGAGGTAGGCAGAGATACAAGTGGGAGGGAAACATCATAAGATGAACAGGATACAGCACAACCTGTCAGAGTGCACCACCAAGGCAAGAGACATGATATTGGAGATTTATGCAGTCAAGTTTCTTTGTAGAGATGGCAATTGATGATGATTATTAAATACTCCAAGCATTTACTGTCTTCTAAATGAACATCATCTTAGATGACCAGAGACATGCCCAGCACAAGGAGAGGTTTGCTAACCCTCCTTCCACCTCGTTTCTCTATGTAAGAGAGATATCAAGGCATGTGGTATTATAGTCAACATTTAGGATTCATTGACAGAGTGTAGAGGTACCTGGAGGCAAATAAGAGAGAATAATAATAAATATACCTGGACAACTGCTGAAAATCAAAACAGAAGAAAGTACAATGGTAACCCTGATCACATGTACCAAGGTAAAGGTAATATGAGGTATGAACCAGCATCATAGCAGATGGGTTCCCATAAGTGCTCTGTTGACAAGTCAGCGATTGACCAGGAACCGTCTAACTAGTGTTGCTAACCGCATTCACTCAGTAGCAGTGGTGCCATTCCTCGAACTTCATAGAGCAAAAACCTGGCACCCTATTTACTGGTGGCTGGGTGAACCCTGGAGTAATTTTCATTTCAAACCCTGAATAATGAGTTGATTTAGAACCCAGGTTTGCTTGTCGGTGGGTGAATAACTTAACATTGCACTACCGAGGCTCCCGTTTGCACAAAATAGTATAGATTTCTACTTATAGCTCCTATTCTACAGCCATACAGTCACTGCTTATACACATTGCCAACACTCAAAGGGCATGCTTTCCAGAGACCAAATCAACAATGTCATGTGACGTATTCTTTCCAGAACGTTGTCTTCCCAATGAACTCTCTGAACCTCTCTCTGTCTTGGGCGATGTGGCTTGCATTTTCTAGCGATGTATTCATGTTATCTTTAATGTCGTCAGTCCATCGTCTTCTTGGTCTGCCCCTTCTCCTCTTCCCAGGTACTCTTCCCTCCATTATCTGTCTTTCTAAACAGTTATGTCTCTTTACATGACCAAACAGGCGTAGTTTTCTTTTTGTTATTGTGTTTAGTAACCAACAATCTGGAATATTCAATGTGTTTATAATATCTGAGTTTCTGATTTTATCCTTCCATGATATTCTAAGTATCTTTCTGTAGCATTTCAGCTCGAAGGCATTGATCTTCGTTGCAGCTGTTTTACTTAGAGTCCATGTTTCACAGCCGTATGTTGCAACCGGAAAAATAAAAGTTCGTAACATTAGCACTTTCGTTTCTATTTTGTTGTTTTTCCATGTTTTTCAGCTGTGTTATTTTGCAATATTCCATTGCCAATCTTTTCCTTATTTCTGCCATGCAGTCTCCTGCACCGTTGATGTTTGCTCCTAAGTATTCAAATTTATCCACACATTCTATCTCGGTATTGTCTATTCTGATTTATGGTTGTTGTGTTGTTATATCTGTTGACATGATGTTTGTTTTCTGCATGTTTAAATACAAATTTTGTGCTTCGCTATATTTCTTTGTGTTCTTGATTAGTTGTTCCAATCCCTTTATATCGTTTGAAAGAAGTACTGTGTCGTCTGCGTAGCGTAGTTCCGGGATTAGGAATCTACCTATGTTTAAAGCGTGGTAATCAGTGTTGTGTATGTCTTCTGTCACATTCCTCATATCAACGAGTTAGTATAATAAGACCCATAACCTGCCTAGGTTGTATTGGTGCCACACTGGAGACATCAGTACAAGAAGCCCCCAAACACCCCCTTTAGCCATTCAGAGGAGTGTAGAAAAATCATGCACAACCATTCCTTGATATTGTTAATCTAGGATTTCCGACCTCTTCTCCTTCCACCATGCAAAATAATTTTAGAAAGTGAGTCATGTACCGTTTCATGTCAAAACTAAACAAGTTTATGCAGTTTCACACCACTGCCATAAGTGGTTCTTGATAACTTACAAGCTTGTTTATTTGCTGCCAGATGAAATTAATAAATAAAAATTATTAGATAGATAAGGTAACAGGAAACTGTTTTTGTATTGATTGGTTATTATTGATAATAGCCAGATGTCATTGCACTCTGGCAAAAGTCATGGTGCTCAGTCCTCCCAAGCTTCTATTTAAGTGTACGCATACTGATGGTTCCTGCGCTTGTGTGTTTTGGTATAAGAAAGTCTTGTAAAAATAACTGCCTATACTGCATTTTTCCGTTAGAGGGTTGCAGGAAGTTTGACAGTGGCTTGTGTAAGAAAGCATGCATGCCTGTGCGGGCAACATGCCATGAACAGGGTGATTTTTTAATTTACCTTCTGACAGAAAAAAAACCTTGTCCTTACCGGGAGTAAAACTCTGGACATGACAGAAGTGAAAACAACTCTCTTACTAGTTATAAATAAAGATGTATTCACATGTATTGTTGTTCATGCCCAGAGGATCTGCATATTCTAGAACCAAATAAAATTGCTGATACCATTAAACATATTCCTGTTGCGTGAGTTGTTGTGGGCCATCCTTGATTGCTGTGGTGTGAATCTTGGCTAGTTGTCTCTGTCTCGAGCACCTGTACTTGCTAGAGCATACTATGGTCTTGCTCGATTTTAGGAGGCCTGGCCAGTCTTAGTTTTCAGCTTATGTTGGCTGAACTAAGTCCCATCTCCGTGACAAGAATCTGACCGTCATTCCAAATGTTTCTAATCATTCTAGCACCATTAACTGTATATGTATTAGATGATACATCTGTAGTTATGTCACCTAGATCCAGTATGTCATATTCCTCAAAGCCACCTTCACCATTGACAAGAGTTTCGCATGTGTGTTCCGCAATGTCATCTATGCCATTTTCTGCAAGAGTTGCACCATGACATACATAGGTGAGATTGGAAGGAGTCTTGGAGACCAGTTCTGTTAACATCTATACAGCATAAAAAACCAGAAGAGCACTCCTGTTCCTGACCACTTGAATGGCACGAGCCATCTCAGTGCCCATGATACTCACGTGATGGCCCATTATGTCATGCTTCTTGGATGACCGAAAACGTCACACACTAGAGAACCACTATATATATCAATTTGGCATGATTTGGGATCAATGCCTGTCAGTTGTATGGGTGGTATTTGTTCTATCATTTCTCTGTCTTGTTTTGCCCGTCAGTTGTATGAGTGATATTTGTTGTATCATTTCTCTGTCTTGTTTTGCCCGTCAGTTGTATGAGTGATATTTGTTGTATCATTTCTCTGTCTTGTTTTACCCATCAGTTGTATGGATGATATTTGTTGTATAATTTCTCTATCTTGTTTCGCTGATATATGGGTTTATTTTGTCTATTTTTTGTTGTTTCACCTCTGACCTTCTAGTTTTAATCTTTCCTTGTTATATCCATATTCTGCTCTGCCCTGTCATGTGAACATCAATAGTGCCATTCTTATTCATTGTTTTTTATTGTGTATTTAGTCTTGATAAAGGCTTTCTGGTAAAAACATTTATTTGTGTGTTACTATGTGTTTTCAGTGATTAGCAAAACTTCATTACCCTGTTCCAAGCTTTGACATTTATGTAGCAGTTTATGACATCAAGATGTACAGAAACATCTATATTACATCTGACGTTTAGTTAGAAATTTATGACAGCCAAATGTAGAAAAACATCTTGATGTAAAATACCAAAAGCAGGAACAATAATTTGTCCCAGTTTCCATATTTTATATGACTACTATTTGTCCTGGTTTCAACTCTGAAAATATGCTAACTCTATGTATAAAGAAATTATGTACCACCATTTTATATGGAGATATTCAATAACATGAAAGCCTACAACCATTCAATGGTATCAATACTGGCCACTTTTGAGGACAATTCGCAAATAACTGCATGGCTTCAAATTGACCAACAAAACTTGTGTAATGACATGGCCACCAATCTGTTTGTTAGGTAAGATTATGCTAAGAATTCATGATTATGCATTCTTTAATATCTTTCATCCATACAAGTTTTCATTCAATCTTTCATCCATACAAGTTTTTATTCAATCTTTCATCCATACAAGTTTTCATTCAATCTTTCATCCATACAAGTTTTCATTCAATCTTTCATCCATACATGTTTTCATTAAATCTTTCATCCATACAAGTTTTCATTCAATCTTTCATCCATACAAGTTTTCATTCAATCTTTCATCCATACAAGTTTTCATTCAATCTTTCATCCATACAAGTTTTTATTCAATCTTTCATCCATACAAGTTTTCATTCAATCTTTCATCCATACAAGTTTTCATTCAATCTTTCATCCATACATGTTTTCATTAAATCTTTCATCCATACAAGTTTTCATTCAATCTTTCATCCATACATGTTTTCATTAAATCTTTCATCCATACAAGTTTTCATTCAATCTTTCATCCATACAAGTTTTCATTCAATCTTTCATCCATACAAGTTTTCATTCGATGATGTAAAATAATTTCCAGATTTCCAGCAAGATCTCAGACAGTTGCCATCATGTGAGTAAAAAAGTGTAGCACCACTTAAAGATGAGATAAAATGTCTAAAATTATAATGATTATTGCTGTTTTGCTTTGTTTTCATGTAGCATTATTTAGAGGTATTAATATGGAATCATGGGAACAGGATGCCATGGATGATGTTGCATGGAGGGAAAAGTTCAGGAATGGTTATAAAACAACGGGCAAATGATAACAGATAGTTCAAGGGAAGCAATCCTAGACAGACACACAACTCACATTGATGTACTCTTGTATACAGTTGTATGAAAGTTTTGATGACCTTTTTATTTTGATTAGACACCAGCATAGAAAAATGTGCTTATTGTTAGTCCATACTCATGGCAGGCATCGGAAAAAGCAGCTAGTAAGTTGTGAGATTTGATTTAGTTCATGTGGATGACTACTGTGTGAAACAGAAGTTAAAAGGAGAATAGAAATGTCTAAAAGTACTTTAAATGACATGAAGAAAATATTGATATCAAACAAATTACACACTAAAAATGAGAATTATAAAATGCTACATCTATTCTATATTTATTGATAGCTCAGAAACATGGATAATGGACGAACAACTAGAAGACAGAATTGATGTCTTTGAGATGTTAAAATATATATAAAATAGGGAGAACTTCATGGGAAGAGAAGAAAATGAGCAAAGAGGTTCTAATGTAAGCATATAGAAATGTTGGAAGTGATGGTTCATTCAGTGTTCATTTTCCCTTTTGTCTCTTATTCATTGTATGTCACTTGCTTACAAGTTAACCCATGTGTAGGAGACAACATCAATGTTTATTTGTAACTGGAAAAATGTGTGATACAGTATTTCGAGTTCATTATGGCACAACTCAAAATAGCTCTGTAATTATGGTCTAACTACATTGATTGTGTAGTGATATTATTAATTGGTAAGTTCAAGGTCACTCAGATGATATTATGTGCTCCCAGGTGTAACGATTTCATCATATAATTCAACTATGTTTGCGAATCACATCTACACTGTTTTTAAGTCATACCTTACAATCACTTAGGCTCTGTCCTTTATTGTAGATCACACTGCTGTCTGAGCAAAGTCTGAGTTATCTTCATATATTTTCAAGTCCTAAGAAAATCTATTCTCAACACCGTAGCAAGCTCCCATCCGATCCAAAGCTCGCTTTTCTCCTCTTGATAAGTTTATACTCTCAATCTAACACTGACCACTCTTGATAAGTTTCTACTCTCAATCTAACACTGACCACTCTTGATACGTTTCTACACTCAATCTAAAACTGGCCACTCTTGGTAAGTTTCTGCCCAACAACTAAACTCCTTGATCAGTTTCTGAACTAGACTCAACTGATCTAACTTCATCTAGCTTCATCTTGTACTCCTGCTTGATCGCTGGTCTGTGAAAAGCTTCAAAATTAAAGCCTTGATCTGGTTCATTAATCCCATCACCGCCATAGTTCTTGGATAACCTTGTGCAAAAACTAGGCATTTGTACCTAGAGGGATCTCAGCATATCTCACAATTGCGTGTTCAACCTTATGTAATTTCCTAACAGATTCACGTAGTAACAGTGAAGCCAGGCCCAATGGTTTATATACATCAGGAAGTGAATAATATAATATAGAAGCTTCTGGCACTTACTAATGTTAAACAAGTGTGTTACTCCAGGAGTTTACATATCTGTGCAGTGTGTGTTGTTGTTGTCTGTGTGTCGAACGACCGTTCCATATTCATAATAGCTTGGGAATATATATATTGAAAGTCTTGACTAAAATTGCATCTTTTTTAAGGATGCGATGTGGTCGAAGACGGATGATGTGGTGACTCAAGGTGCAAAGTGATTTTGTGCCATCTGAGTAGAGATGGTTTTAATCCTGTTAGTTGCATGATTTTTCTTTATATACTTCACCCCTGCTGAAGATGGATGTGTCAGGCCATTGGTGCAAATAAAACAACGACAACGCATTTCCATTCTCTGGACTATATTCTGCTGGAAATCTAGTAGGATCATGGTCCTGCTGCAAAGGAGATCCAGCAGGAGTTTGAGAATGAACGTAAAGGAGAAGAATATACATCACCAGTTAACTACTTGAACTTGCCTTAAGCATGTATATTTACATGTGCTAATAGTTGGACAGTGCAGATGTCACCAGCGTGTCTGCAACTGTGGCAATGATGAAGGTATGGGGGAAATAAATATCAACATTGTCAGACCTGGTGTACCTGGCTATTGTTGGTACACTATCAACATATGAAAAAAGAACTATAAAAGGAAATACAAATCAAACAAATCAAGTATTTTGGACATATTAAAGGATATGACACCTTGTTGAGATTTTACTTGAGTGTAGAGTCGAGGGGAAACAATCATGAATTAGAGGCACTTTTTAACTTTCTATTCATGCCAGTGCTCCTTTAACAGAAATGTTGCTATTAGTTTTCTTTTAAATAAAAAGCCATGCGTACATTTAGGGACAAATTTCATGTGTGTATGTTTATTTAATTTGTAGCCATAGTAATCACAATAATTTTTTGTGACACATATATATGACAGTAATATATTTATATAATTATGTACAGTTTCTGTGGACATTTAAACTGAAGCTTACTAAAGATTCCAAATTTGAAGATGCTTCAAGTGAGGCATGTGCCCCAGAATTACAGAAAGTGAGTAATGTAATATTTTCTTATATTTAGAGAATTAAAATAGTGAACAGTTGCTTTAGAAGTGTGGTCAGTGAAAGTACATATATAGAAAATTTAGAGTTGGAATTGGAAAAACATCCCGCTTCGACAGACCTTTCAATCCTGCAGTGTGTAAACATTTCATTAAACCTATAACAGGAGGTATAAATGACATATTTTTCTGAAAATGGAAGACATTGAAGAAATAGAAATAAAGGTGTCAGAAAGCAAATACATTGACATAACTACTTCTCCATCCGAAGGTCAAGATGAAAATCAAAAGACAGATAGTATACAATTTTTATACCAACACTTTGCTACCAATGTCAAATATGGTCTTTTACAGTCTAGCAGCAAAGAAAAATCATTACATGTGAAATGAAGTGTCTGAGAAAAAATGCAGTGGTTACTAAATATATAATGATGGTTTACATTGGATGATTTGTCATTTTAGGTAAGGTGATACATGCCAGCAGAATGAAATATGAGATGGCGAGCATTGCAGTGTTGTGAGATGGGCGATAGAACATTTTATTCCTAATTTTTAAACATGGCTTTGGCATGGTCCAGATAACAAAAAGACAAAATGGTACATGGTCGACATATTGAGACACATTTATGCAGCCACTCTTTTTTTTTCACTATAATTGCATTCACACCTCCTACACTCATATTCTTATGTACATATTTGATTTCAATAGAATTGGTGTATGTGTAGGCTTTTCATTGCATGGAGGTAAAAAAATTGTTAGTTTACAGTAATGATATTTTTATGCAAAACAAGAGGATGATATTGTACATGATTGACTTGATTGAGACATATTTATACTTTTTTTTCTTTCTTACTGTGGTAGAATTTACTCTTCACACACTCATCATTTTTTCATGCATATTTGGTTTCGAAAAATGTAATACGTGTTGGATTTTCATGGTATAAAAAATGTAATTAATGTGTAGGATGATTTTCATGGTATGAAAAATGTAATAAATGTATAGGATTTTCATGGTATGAAAAAATGTAATACATGTGTAGGATTTTCATGGTATGAAAATGAATATTATTACAAAATGTACAGTAGTGATGTTGTTTTTTGCTCAAAAATTTAGCAAAATATATTTGCATAGAAAATGTTCCTATCATGGGTTGCCGCATTCCTGCAGGCCCATATTAAAAGTCTAATTTCTGACTGCAGGCCCATATTAAAAGTCTAATTTCTGACTGCAGGCCCATATTAAAAGTCTAATTTCTGACTGCAGGTCTATATTAATAGTCTAATTTCTGAAAGTAGTATCAACATTTTGTGTGTGTGTCTGGAGTTGACTTTGGTAAATTGATTAGCATTATTGCTTTATAGATGTCTGTTTTGTGTGTGTTTCAATGATATCTTTTTCTGGTTGGTTTCTAATGCATAGTTTGCATTGTGTTTTCTGTTTGGGTAGGAGTACTTTTTGAGTGTATCATGTTCTAGATGAATCTATGTTAACTCTCTAGCTTTTGGTGTGATTTTTGGGCTGTGTTGGTTTGTGAATGTGTTGGTGTTGTTTGTTATGAAATAGTTGTGCCCTCTTGATTCTGGAATATAGTGGTGGAGCTTGTAGTTTTATCAAATGTTTGTATATTGTGTTTTTTTTAGAAAGCCAGTGGCCCTATTCTTTCTACCTTGAACTAGATGTTCCGGTTGCCACATAGGCAATGCAATTAGATGGTTGGTTGGTTGCTGATCTAGCGGTCCATGGGCTCACGCCCTTTGACCTAATTCCATTAAATGGCATTATATTGCTGGGAAGTCTGTGGATTTTCTGTCCACCCCGGGAAAGAGCCAGAGAATAACTATCACACCTCCAGGAAGGTAGGTTTCAACCTATGCACTGCTCCTAGCCACTGTAGCCAAGATAGGGTTCACTGTGCTCATTCCCCGCCACCAATTAACTACTAGTTAGTTAGCTAGTTAGTCGTCGGATCATCATCACTGCAAACTGGACACATCCATAGTTGCTCCGATCTCTCCTTGAGTGTATCCGCCATCACACTTCTGCTGACAGTACCGGTCCTATGCTGGTTAACCATCATTCTTCTGCGCCCTCCAAAATGTTCACCTCTAGTAACACCGCATTTCAATCCCTGATGTTTAATCCTAGCCATTGAAAAGGAATCATCATCCACATTAGTCTCACTCTCGCGTGTTATATCTTTTAAGGAGTTCAAAACGTCAGCGCGATCCATTGCCCCATCGCCCTGTGCCACATTCGTGCACGATGCCGTTGATCTGCTCTTTCATTGCCTGGAACGCCCACATGTCCCGGCACGAAAATAAATGTAACCACTTTCAAGCTCGCCTTTCTCAGGGCCTCAATCCACTGTTCGCGAACGAGACCTACTTGTACCTTCTTAATCATACTCATAGTCACTCAAGATGCAGACATGCGTTACCTTCTGTGTGCGTAGCCACTCAAATGCCTTGGTCACCGCCATAGTCTCCATGGTCATACTACTCATAGTGACCGTAAAGGCACCATTTTCCTCCTTGATCGTTTTACCTGCGCACTGAGCTGTAAAGGCCCAAGCACTGCGAACATGCCTAATTACAGATCCATCAGTGTATATAATCACATCCCCCTCTTTGGTATTCTCACTTTGTGATTAACTACTGGTTATGCCGAACTTCTCTATTGCTCCAGGCATGCAACCAAATGTTCAAGTCAAAAGGATTGTCACGTCCTGAGTCACTGTGCCTCTATGATGGGTTTCAGCCATAGGAATAAAACAGTGCTGTCAGTTTCCTCCTCCCCAGTGCTGCACAGTACATCTCTGGCTCCTTCCCAACCACAGAGGGTGCATACATATATTCAGGTAATCATGAAACACATTTCAACAACAACATAAAAGCATAATAAGCATAATTGTATAGATGACGCGCCATGAAGCTTCTATAAGAAGATAACCTCAATATAACGGCATGCCATCCACTAAGGTTTTCTGTTGCATGGGTGGTATGTCTAGTGGGCCATTGGTGAGACCCACAGACGCAACCACATGCGTATGCAATTAGATATATTCAGATATTTGTGGTGTCCACAAATTCAACAATTGCTAAAAAGTAATATTCTATGCTAGGTATGGTACAATTATTCATCAGGTGCCTTCCCCACAATAAA
Source organism: Meghimatium bilineatum (assembly GCA_034231615.1). NCBI lineage: Eukaryota > Metazoa > Mollusca > Gastropoda > Stylommatophora > Philomycidae > Meghimatium > Meghimatium bilineatum. The sequence continues at coordinate 51,300,406 of CM067308.1, read as the reverse complement.
GGTTGGTTGCAATGACTTCCAACATCCCGTCTGTTCCTTTGGTGGACCACTCTGCTAGATTGGAACCTGTTCATCTGATGTTTCTCTCTCACTTGTATCTCTGCCTACCTCTTGCTCACCTCCCCTCAACTCTACTCTCAAGAAATATGTCATATCTTTTCATATGTGCAAAAAATTGTATTTGTTTTATCCTTATTTCCTTTAATAGTTATTTTTTCATGCAGCGTTATTACTTGCAATTATTACTTTTTTCATGCAAAGTAATGTTACCTGCAATTATTACTGATATTGTACATTATTTTCACAGATTAAAGATTGCAAGAATCTTGACCAAGGGGAAGTAATACCATGTCTGATTGAACACTATGAAGACATTAAATCAGAGCAGTGCAGTTTTTTTCTCAACAAAATGGCCAGCATCATCTTTAGTGACTACAGATTAATGAACTTTTTTATCAAGGATTGTAAGACTGACATTTCATTGCTGAAATGTGGAAGACTTGATACATTTGAAAGCGAAGAGGATGTAAGTATATCCTGTTCACACTAAGAATAAAGCAGGTCAGTGTATCTGATTATTGTTGTATGATCATTAAAATTGATTGTTAAGTTCTAATTAATATCATTTTTAAATGGTTATTAAAATTGTTGTTTAAATATTGTTTTTAGTTGTTTTTAAATGTCATCAACTGTTTAAAAACACCTGTTCTCGCTGGGGGTGTGTTTTGACATACTTCATTCTTAAAGTGAACAGAGTATAGATGTTTAGACCTCAAACTGCTAAATCTAGTTGTTTTGCTGTTACGTCCACCATGTGACAGCCAGGCCAGGACTTCTGATTCAGGGAACAAAGAATAGGAACACTGTCTCCTTTTCAGGCATGTTGTAGGAGAAGACTAAAGAAAATTTTGGGATATGATGACAACATAGAATAAAAATCGTCATTGTCACCGTATGTCTTGTCTCCAATTATTTTGTCTTCTGTCGAATGGTCCCCATAGAGGACGAAGAGATGCAGGTTACCGGATAGTCCTCCTTTGTTATTTTATAACACTTCCCAAGGTGGAGAGGAATTCTAGATGTGTCATGACTCCAATGTGGAAAGGAATGCTAGATGTGCCATGACTCCAAGGTGAAAAGGAATGCTAGTTGTGCCATGGCTCCAAGGTGGAGAGGAGTGCTAGATGTGCCATGACTCCAAGGTGGAAAGGAGTGCTAGATGTGCCATGACTCAAAGGTGGAAAGGAGTGCTAGATGTGCCATGACTGCAAGGTGGAGAGGAATGCTAGTTGTGCCATGACTGCAAGGTGGAGAGGAGTGCTAGATGTGCCATGACTGCAAGGTGGAAAGGAGTGCTAGATGTGCCATGACTGCAAGGTGGAGAGGAGTGCTAGATGTGCCATGACTGCAAGGTGGAGAGGAGTGCTAGATGTGCCATGACTGCAAGGTGGAAAGGATTGCTAGATGTGCCATGACTGCAAGGTGGAGAGGAGTGCTAGATGTGCCATGACTGCAAGGTGGAGAGGAGTGCTAGATGTGCCATGACTAAGGTGGAGAGGAGTGCTAGATGTGCCATGACTGTAAGGTGGAGAGGAGTGCTAGATGTGCCATGACTGTAAGGTGGAGAGGAGTGCTAGATGTGCCATGACTGTAAGTGAAACAACAGATGTGATGGAAGAATGATGAACCAGTTGACCCAGCCATATATACTGCACTCCTGGCTGGACTTGATGATCCTGGTATACTGCTGCACTGGAATGCCTCCCTTCAGATACTAAACATGAATCTCTAAATTCTCCCTATCACAACCATGCCTTTGAGACAGCAAACCTTATGTGTTTGAGTGTCACCTCAGTTACTAAACTGAGAAGAATGTATGTTTTTTGTCAGAAAGGCTATGTTAAGAGATACCTGCACACAGCTAAAGCCATCCTCACCATCATCATGTATTATTTATAAGTATTCATTCTAGATCATCTTGGAGTAATGAAATAATATAAACTTGTTTACCTTCTACAGAGTCCGCATTCTCAAGGAAGAACTGTGGCCTGCCTCAATGATCACAAGAAGGAACTCAGCAAACTCTGCAGAAAGTCTTTATTGAGAGTTGCTGAACTTCAGTCAGATGACTTTCACCTTGACCGCCCTCTTTATTATGCTTGCAAAGGTGATCGAGAGAATTTATGTGATGGTGTGGATGCCGGAGATGGTGCAGTTTTCAAGTGTCTATACAAACATCTAGGAGATTTCAAATTGTCTGAAAATGTGAGTTAAGGAGTTAAGCTTATTATGTTAACAAATGAGCCCAGTGTACTAGTGATTTATACTATGTAGTAGTGCTTTTAGAAATGTATTCTCTGTTTACAAATTTGTAACTTTGCTATGATTTGATTCATATTTATGAAAATTGTTAGTTTTATTAAACCTTATGTGTACCCAATATACCAATATTTAAATTGAACAATTCTTAGAAACAACACCAGGGAAATCTAGCTTAATAGATGGGCAAATGGGCTGGCTGGTCGAAATGTATTTAGTGAAATGACATGACTAAAGGACAATGACAACATAAACAAACTCTGCAGGAGAAACCAATCCGTTATTTTTCAGTGTTGAACAGGACATGCAAAGGTCAATAGCCATTTAAGGACACTGCTCTCATCTCAACAATGAAACAATGGAACACCTCCTTATTGACTACCCTTACCTTTCAACTGCCAGAAAAAATTCCTTAAGTCACTAACTCACTGTATGGATCACTAATTCAATTTCAGAAGACCTGCACTACTTTAAAAATGTCATTGTGCAACACAAGTAGCATTACTCATCAGTATTTGGATATCCACAACAATAACAGGAGAAATTGTTTGCTGTTGTGACCTTCCATATTGACTCTTGCTTTACGATTGTGTAGGAAGGATCGTATCCATTTACTCATGTTACCCCTAATTTCATTTCGTTGCAGCTTTACTATCAGTCCACCTCCCAGACCCGGTCGAAAGCTTTTTAGAGATCTATATAATTTTATTTTTGTTTATAAAGCGTATTCTTGTTTTGTCTCCTCTCTTAGTATATCATTTGATTTGAAGTCTTTTCAATTAGTATTTGTGATTTTTCTGAGGCATCTATTCTTGAAGGCAACTAACTTGTTATCCATTATTGCGGTAGATTTACATCTTTCACATCCATATGTCAATGATGGAATCACACTTGCATCGAATAGTCGCAGTTTGATGTGTTTACTTGTGATCTTCGATCTCCTGATGTTTGAAAGTTTGTTAAAGGCGTTGGAGGCGAGAGCGATTCGAGTCTTGATTTCTGAGTTGCTGTTATCTTGCTTCCCAAATATACGAAGTTTAAAACATTGCCTAGTATATTATCATCTAGTTTAATTGATTCTGTTAGGCTGGTAAAGTTCATGATTTTTGTTTTATGTGTGTTTATTTGAAGGCATATCTGTTGTGCAAAAAATTTGAAATTACTTGTCCAATATTCTCTTATTTTCCAAACACAATGCAGAAAAAGGAAGTAGAATACTATTTATAGCTATGATTCGCTGATTCTGGTCATGTGATATTAACGATTATGTGATGCCACATCATTAATACCAATATTAGAGTGCACTCACCACCATATGTTCACAAACTGTTGGTGAGTCTACTCTAACAGGACATTGTAAAGGTTACAAAACATACCTAGAGAAAAGGGCAGTGATTGGTAATTGCGCAGGCTGATAGTAGATAACAATGGACTGTTGAAAATTGCAAAATTTGTATTTATTTCAACGTCGACTCATAATAGTGACAACACAGAAATGAATTATCATTTATTGTGAGAGTAGATCGAGAAAACTGTTCTTCCTTCGTTAGATAGACCATCTTGTCTCATAATGAATAATGCAGCTTATAATAACGCAGAGATACAAGATGATAAATTACCATTATCTAAATATACTAAAGACACAATTAAAACATGACTCACAAAGAAACACATTCCATTTCATGAAATGTATCAGAAACAGGAGTTGCTATCATGAAATGTATCAGGAACAGGAGTTGCTATCATGAAATGTATCAGAAACAGGAGTTGCTATCATGAAATGTATCAGAAACAGGAGTTGCTATCATGAAATGTATCAGAAACAGGAGTTGCTATCATGAAATGTATCAGAAACAGGAGTTGCTATCACACATGAATCAGATACCAAAGGATGATGATAATGAAATTTGGTAATTCTGGACAACCCATAGTCTTTCAGACAAAAGCACAGGTTCTTTTCAGTTGTGTAGCTGTGAAAGCACAGGTTCTTTTCAGTTGTGTAGCTGTGATGACATCTGGACTCATGTAAAGATGTATCACAGACATGGCTGTGTAAGAGAGGTGTAGGGATCTATGTTTAGTCCCCAAAGGGAAGCATTCCAGTGTTCCAGTAAGAGGTGTAGGGATCCTTGTTTAGTCCCCAAAGGGAGGCATTCCAGTGTGCCAGTATACCAGAATTGTCACGTCCTGCCAGGAGTGCAGTACAGACTTCTGGGTCAAATCATTCTTCTGTCAGATTTATTGATCCATCCGCAGTGATGGCATGTCTAGCATGTTCTGTCATCTAGGAGTTTGCAACCATAGGACAAAGTTGCAATATCCACTGACCTGCACCTCTTTGAAGTTCATAAACATCATGTAGTTTATTTAGTAGTAGACAAAAATAAGAACTTAAGATAAGATACGACTGTGATCATTTTTTCACAGGTAACAGGTTTCATCCTATACCATAACTTTCCGTAGTCACTTCCTACGACGTGCCTGGAAATAAAACATTGTCTCTATTCTTTGCACCCTGAACTAGAAATCCTGGCACAGTTGACCACATGGGTATCACGAGAATGTAGATCAAGGCACTTACAACTGATCTAAAATAGGTCTCGGAAACCCGATTTTAAAATATTTCAGAGAAACACCATTCTGAATCTGAACGTACAACTCGACCTCTTGGCGTAGAGAACATGAGGGTCAAACTATTCATCTCTTTGGGTTCTATCCACTTCCTTATTGAATGATGATTCAGATTTTTCTCTACTGTCAAACTCAGATATTTCAAACCATTATCCTGTTACAAGAGAGAGATCCATTGGGAGTTTAAGAATGTACACTTTGAAAAGGCAATAATGACAATTAAATAAAAACTGTAATAAAACTGTCACCACACAATGTCAATAAAAACAAAAAAATTGTTAAAATTCAATCTTAGAAATAAGTCAAATACACAGATTCAAGACTACCATCAGATAGTGCCTCTCAAAAAGCAATGCTATATGCTCACGATGGATACAATGCCATAGGCAGACCATGCAAAAGATGGATTATAGAAATAAGAGACCATGAAAATAAACATATGAAGCACAAAACAAGCAGTGTCTAGAGATCTCTTCTACCTCTGACGCTACAAAGCACAAAGAGTTAAAGCGAAAAGACAAAAGAAAGACACAGATTCAACATTTTGACCACATTGTCTTTGTAAAAATCAAATAAATCCAAAATGAGGTAATGAAAGCAGTACTGGGGTGTACTAGGGCTATAATTCGATGTCCCCAGTATTAGAGTATGATATCAAGTAGTGCAAGTGAAGTCATTTCTAAAAGTAACAGAATATAATCACCACCAATTACACCAATGTCTGGATGAGATAGGGAAAATAAATCAAGCAGGGTAGGTCATGGATAGCAGAAGCTGAAGACACCCTGCGAGAGTATGTGAAATAGAAGAAGTAGGAAAAGAGGAGTGAATTATAGGAGGTAGATATTGAAAAAAAATCACAAACTAATATAATAATTCAACTAGATAAATCGTGCTGGAAATGGACTGGTATCATGGCAGAAATTACAGTACAAGAGCTCGCCCAGCTACACTCGAAACCACAAGACATAATTATAATTATATACACAGATGGCTCAGTCAACATAAATACAAATAAATGCAAATAAATGTAAGTTTTGTTGCCTACAGAAATGACTTGAAGTTGGTTGAAAGATCATCTGCATAATCTACTGTCACATTGAGCATGAAGATGGAGATAGAGGGAGTTAAAGTAGCACTGAGTTGGTTGATAACTGATACATAAATGTGAGAAAGTAATGGGTTGTGTTATTGAACAACTCAGTTGTACAGAGCATTACATGGGTATACTGCCCAGGTCACGGTGAAGTCAGAGGTAACGAAAGAGCTGACTCATTGGCAGATAATGCTGAGATTATCAAAGTTAACACTCCCAGCTTTAAGCCTGATTATGCAACACAAAAAAACAATAAAGTGAAAATGGCTGGGGAAAAGGTGGAGGAAAAAAAACATTAGTCTTTATTATTATTCCACTTCTTCCTCATTCATTTTCAGACTTCCACATTGATAACTCTCGCAAAGGTAGGAATAAAGAAAACCTTAGGCTCCAAGCAGAATTTTTCATAACAGGAGATAATACATGGCCAGGTGTTTCTTTGTTCATTAGCGTACATTAGGCAGGTCTACTAGAAGTGTAGGCTGTCATATCTCAGGAACTATAGCTGCACAATTCTATTGTGCCGATCTTGTATTTGTGATATGGGTGAATCTCTAGCCTATATTACATGGGATTCATGTTTTATGAAACTGATGTAATTTAAAACACCATTGTATTTGTTCATTGTTGACAGTGTCGTGCCATGCTGGAAGCCAGACAAGAGCTGATAGCAAAAGATATCAAGATTGACAAATCATTTTATGCTGCCTGCAAGGAGGACATTGATGAGCATGAGTGCACTATCAGGGGACATGATGGTGAAGGTGGCTTAGGAGAAGACCTCAGCAGATCTTCAATTTTATTATGCTTAGAAGAAGCACAGAGTGATAGTAAGTGTCTGTTAAATGTTGAAGTAAATTTGTTACCGTAGGACAAGCATTCTCAACCTGGTGTTTATGTGATAGTCAGTCTATCTGTTAAATGTTGAAGTAAAATTTTAGCTTGTGGTTTTTCCAAGCTCGATCTGACAGTCCACCAAAAATGATAGCCGCTTTCCCGATACATGCGTTTATTTAATTGTCTAGGGAAAGGATGGATGTAATTGTGGATCTTAGGTAGCAAAAGTTGTCAATTTGCTTTATATGGGTATTGTAGGGTGTACAGAAAAAAACATTTGCATATCAGATACAAGTACAGATGAAATGTATAATGTGCTGAAATCCAGAGATAATTCAATGATCAGGTGTGGGCCACAGTAACACAAATGTGAAAATAAATAATTGCATAAATTAGTGTGAATGTGTGACACATAAATAAATGACTACTGATAGTAATAAGACAATAGAAGTAGGGATACAAATTGGTAGCATATTCTATTCAAAACATAGAAAGATTTACCCAGATTTTTTGCTGTAGTGATTTTCTAGGCAAATATAAATATGTTAAGGAGATACATCTCCAGTCGTGGGGAGCAACCCAACACACTAGAGCCTAGAGGACTAGGACGACACAGGCATGTCACCAATAGAAGACATGTTTCCTAAAACTAAATCCAGTATTCTTGATGACTCATTTGATTATGTCCAGAATATTTAGTGGTCACTTTGATTATAGTTTCTGTCGCTTGCCAATGTCGAACTACAAAAAACACCAACAAAATCCAAAAGATGATTTAAATAGGCTGTTTTGGTTCCACTGGTAAGTATTCTATTGATGAAAGTTCAGACACAGAGAAATATACGGGTAGAAAATGGAACTAGGTACTGAGTGTTGCCAATATTTAAGTACATAACACACTAATGACAACCACAAAAACAGACAAGGTTTCAACTACAAAAGTCTTCATTAGGACAAAAAATTTGCAGCAAACAAATTAATACTACGAGACACAGTATGATAAGAGACATATAAAAACCTGAAATCATGTTTTCATGAGCAACATTTTATATATATATATATACACACACACAAACATGTATCTACATAAACATTTTTTTTAATGTAAATAAAAGCAATAACATGAATAAGGTTGGCTTTTTGAATTCTTGTTTTGAGCTCTCTGTCCATTCTTCCAATATTGAATTTATGAATTTATAAATTAATGTTTTTTGACTATTTCTTTATTCAGATAAAGCTTTGCAGCCTGAATGCATTCAGGAAATGTTTGAGATGCGTACAGAGCTGATGGAGGATTACAAGATAAGCCCTGAGCTGGTCAGTGCATGTGAGACTGAGATTGAGAATTTCTGCCCATTGAAACGTGATGGCAATGTTCTACAGTGTTTGATGAAAAAGATCTCTCATGGGGAGGAAAATATGGACAAGACCAATGTATTCAGTTCAGAATGCAAAGCTGAGGTTTGTTCTGTGTATTTGTGATTAATTTTTGCTCAAGATCCAGCAGAACTGCATAAGGGGCATTCCCATAAATGCTCTGCTTGCAATTCCATCAGCCATCTAAAAATATATAAACTAGGTGTCACAGTCAGTTGTTGGTTATGGGTTTTTCTGGTCTTTCCAGTGAGGATGCACTTCTTCCCCTCTCCCTGGTCTATCATTCTCTGATATATACATTCTCTCTCTCTCTATATATATATATATATATATATATATATATATATACATTGTCTCTTTCAGCATCCTATTCATAATTTTGTAACTTATCCATAACTGCCCTAATTAACTCAACTCAATCTCTTCTCATCACTCTGCCATCCACTACAATTTGTTCTATCTATCTATCTGTCTATCCATCCATCCATCTATCTATATTTATGCTGTATCCCTTGTTTGCCTTGCGACGTCAGGGGTAGAAGAGTTCTCTGGAGATGGCTTTCCTGTGTGCTGTTTGTAAGCTTGTTCCTGTGACTTCTTTGATTTCTGTGATCCATCTTTTACATGGTCTGCCTCTGGCTTTATAGCCGTTATATCTATGTGTCATGGCCATCTGTGGCATGCTATCTGTTGGTAGTCTTGAAACGTGTGAAAACCACTTGATCTGTTGTCTTTTGATGTGTTCCAATAGTGGTATTGTTTTAGTTATCTGTCTGATGTTATCATTTCTAATTCTATCTCTTAATGACACTCAGAGTATTCTTCGTAGAGATGTCATTTCTGTTGTCACTATTTTTCTTTTGTCTTGTGCTGCCATGTGTGCAAACCTGTCAGGTTTGGCACTGGTAGTACAGTGATGGGATAATAATAATCTTGTATAATGCAACTTTAGTGTCTATTTTTACATTACATATGTTTACAACTTGTTCAATGTTCATATTCTCTAGCTACTATGAATGAATATGGACCGGTAAGTCAGTAATGTTATACATTTGTGGTTCTTGAGAAATTTACATACCTGTGAAAGTGTGTGTGTTGTTTTTGTCTGTGTGTCGACCGACCGGTCCATATCTATATTCATAGCTTGAGAATATACACGTTGGGAGTTTTCACAAATATCACATCTTTTTAGGGATACACTACAAAATAAGACGGAAAACCTGTTGACTCACGTTGCGATGCAAGTGGGTGCCATCTGAGCGGACCTGATTAAAATCCATTTTCTGCGTGTTCTTTCTCAAACTATAACATGCCAGCATGTAACTTATGACTGTCATCGTATCTTTATTGAGATAGGTTCTCCAGAAATTGAAGCATATCCATGAAATTGGCCACAAAGTGTCACACAAAAAACAAACTTTTGAAGATACAAAATTATTTCAAAGTTTTTGTCCCAGAAATAAATATCGAAGTCTGAAGTAGGAGACCATGAAATACTACAGAAGTCTGAAGACCATGAAACACAGCAGAAGAATAGCATTTTTCAAAGCAGGGACACAAAATGTATAATGGGGCATTTGTGTAATGGAACACTATCAATGCAGATTCGAGTGCTAGGATGTTATATCGAACCATTCTTTTTTTTATGGCTGTGAAGCATGGGCTGTAAACAAAAATATTCAAAACCAACTGGCGGCTACGGCTACAGTGATGTGGTTTCTGAGAAGAATGATGAAAATACCATGGACAGCTAAGAAAAATAATGCAGTGTTCTTAGTGATGCTGGCGTAAAAAGAAAAATCATAGCAAATATTAGGAGCAGACAGTCAAGGTTTCTAACGCATGTGCTGAGAAGAAAACAGCTTGAACACTTAATAACCACTGGAAAGATCAAGGGGAGAAGAGACAGGGGGCAACAAAGAGAGAAATTGCTGGATGAGCTAGTATTATGACATGGGAAAAGGTCACAAATCAAGCTTATTGACAACTCCAGAGATAGAGTCGTGGAGAAACATGATCACCTACGCCACTCTGCATGGCACTTGATTGATTGATGCAGATGGGCAATATTTCTCTTTCTATCTATTGTCTTTACTCTGTTTCTGTTATAAGGTGTCGCAGGATTCTTTGACGATCGGTTTTCGCGCTATGGCACATTTTATCGCATGATATGCAGTAATATTATGACATCTCAGAATGTTGGTAACTCCTTCAAATCCACCTTCTTCTTGGTCTTCCTCTACATCATGCTGTTTCCATTATTATGTTGTAGTGTTTCTGTAGTGTCTTAATAAGGACAATTGATAAGAAATGATTTAAATAGTGACACATCAGTATGAAAACATGAACGTCAGAGTTTACTATGATATAGGCACAGAGATATTTACTTCCTTGTTAAAATACACATTTTGTATTCTTCAAAATTAAGAACATGTGCAGGAAGCCCCTTCAGCGATAGGCTTCAGGCAAGTATCAAAGTATCAGATACTACGAGGCGTGTTCAAATGAAAACGGGACTTGTGGATTTATTTAAAAAGTATCATACGCAATTTAATATTTTCAACGGAATTGAACAAAGCAACCACTTGTGAATAAGAATGCACCTGGGTTCATCAGAAAAAATCTCCGTATGCATTTAGGCAAGCATCCCACTGTTTAGGTAGACGTCGAATGCCGTCCGAGAAAAAGTTGCGTGGCTGTTCTCTGAACCATGTGGTCACCGCTGTCTTCACGTCTGCGTCGCTGTTGAATCGCTGTCCCTTTAGTGCTTTCTTCAACGGTCCGAACAAATGGAAATCACACGGGGATAAATCGGGACTATAGGCTGGGTGATGAAGAACTTCCCAATTCTTCTTTGCCAATGTTTCCTGCACAATTTTTCGTCCTCTCACGTCCGTCTTTAAACATACGCACCCACTCCATCACTCTGGTCCTCGACAAACATTTGTCACCATATGCTGCCTTCATTCTCCGATGAATGTCTACTGCTTGACATCCTTCAAATGAAAGAAACTGGATCACAGCACGCTGATTCACTTTGGACGGGTTCAGAATCACACCCGCCATATTGTTAACAGTCTTCTGCAGCACATATGCATGCTGGGAAGATGAACACGTGACCGTATGTAAATTATTGGATACTCATTACTAGTGCAAAATGTCATCAATATCAGTGCGCTCTATCACGCGTGGTGTAACAAGTCCCGTTTTCATTTGAACACGCCTCGTACATACTGACAAAAACATTGACCTGAGTGGCAGAGGACTGAAAGCAGAGTCTTCACAATGAAATCTGTGCATCAAATGATAAACAGTCACAATATCATTGTAAAACATGGCCAAAATAATCAGACCCACGGGAGCCTGATAAGCGTCTGGTAACCAGAGTCCAGTATTTATACAACCTTCTGCAATAACATACCAAACATCACCTTAATCCAAGAATCAGGAAAGACACCTTTGTTGTTTCAGGGACCTGAAAGGTGAGAAAGAAATAGTAAAACACATTTACCTCCCATCATGATGGGGGGGGGGGGGCGAGTAAGTTTAGGGTTCTGAACATGAATGCTAGAACAACCTTGCCATTGTTCATATATTCTAGTTTTTTGTAGATTTTTACAGGTTCTGTGTTTGCTGTTTGTTTTATTCTGCAGAAACTGACTGAACTGGTTTTTTTTCTCTACTGTTAGGTTATCAAGTTGTTGGTTTAGTTCAGCAGAGGTCCTAGGGCATGTGCTGAGAAGAACACAGCTTGGAGATTTAATAATCAGTGGCAATCACTAATAAGTTACCCAATGCCATGCTGAAGTCGGATGTGTCAGGTTGAAATGTGTAGATATTGCGGCAATGCTGTAAACCATGACAGAACACATTCAGTTCTTCGGACTACATCCTGCTAATCTGTAGGAGTTTGAGAATGAATGCAGAAGAAGAAGAAGAAGTAGTTCAGCAGAAACAGACTGACTTGTATTTCTCTCTATTGTTAGGTTATCAAGTTGGTTCAAGTGGTAAATCCTGGAGAAGACATCCGCCTTGATGGTCCTCTTCAACGTGCTTGTGGAGATTTGGTTGTCCAGGTCTGTTCAGACCATGATACTGGTCCTGGAGAGTAAGTAATTTTCGTTCCTTCAATCCCCATCCTTGATCAGGAGATGAGGCTTAGTCCATCCAGCAGAGGCTGGAAACTGACTGGTCAGGCTTTCCTGCATTCAATAATATGTTTGACTTTGCCATGTGAACGTCAATAGTGCCATTCTTATTCGTTGTTTTTTGTTGCGTATGTAGTCTTGAAAAAGGCCCTTTAGTCGAAACATCAATATTTGTGTGGTATTATGTGTGTGTCTGTGATTAGAAAAACTTCATTACCCTGTTCCAAGCTTCACCTTCCTACATTCAGGCAAGACCTCAGTCCTCCGTAGCAAGTTACAGTGCTGAAGTTAAAGACATTTTCACAGATGGGACACCACAATAACCAGAATATCATGCAGTGTACAAAAGAAGAAAAAGTTCCCTTAATCTTTTGTAATCCGACAAGCCCAGAACATGTGCAGAAATTTCTAGTCAGATCATCACCTACACTTTAGTTGTGAAGTGTGATACTTATACATAATCATTTACAAAATAACTCACCTATTTGTTGAGAGGTTCCAAAAGGGAAACAAACAAGAATAACATGGTGACCTGCCATGCTTGTCATAGGATGCAACTAAGGAGGGTTATGCATAGGGTCATTGTTCTGTTCTTTTTATTTCCAATCCAAGTTGTTTTATTTTATTCTTTTTCCTCTAGTTATGTAACCTTTAGAACAATCTTCGTAACAACTAAAATAACACAATCTTTCCCCTGGGCCCGGCTTCCTTTTTGACACTTTGCATTATTTTGATAACTGTTTGCCCCGCCGAAGACGGATGTGTCGGGCCATTGGCGCAAATAAAACGGCGACACAACGCATTTCCATTCTCTGGACTACATCCTGCTGGAAATCTAGTACGGCCATTGTTCTGCTACAAGAGAGATCTGGCGGGAGTTTGAGAATGAACGCTGAAGAAGAAGAAGAAGATAACTGTTTGCAAACTGCAATAATTGTTTTTGTTTTTATAGATTTTAAAATATTTGTACATGTAAACAAAGAAGTGAATAATGCACATAATTGTGTTTTTGTTGTTGTATGTGTGATATGAAAGGAAATGTTATGAATAAGTTATGAATTTGGAAATTGGGAGAAAATCATATTAAAAATCTAAAAATAATTTTTTGAAGCACCTATACTTGAGCAATGTATGGCAACACTGATAAAATCCTTCTTCTTCTTCTTCTTTCGTTCACTTGAAACATGTCTATATCTGTAATTCTGTCTCCTTAATAAAACTCACTGTCTTTTGTAGTTCATACAGTGTCCCATAGAGCTTTGATTCCAGTGTTGTTTCCTCTGGCCAATATGTCTGCCTCAGCGTTTCATGCTCAGAACACTCTTGAAGTATATGTTTGGCACTCTGTGCTGCCTGTCCACATGTACACATGGCCGTGTTGCCAATCTTGAACTTTGTATACATGTGACTGCGAAGTCGGTTGTGTCCTGTTCTGAGACGTAGAATTATAACTTGTTCTGATCTGTTCATATTGTGATAGTCATCTTGTGTTGGTGTTTGTGGCTTTCTTATTGACTTTATCATCTGTTTTTTCTGATGGTAGGTGATTGGTATATCTGGTTGGTCTTCGGCAGCACCTTCCTTAGCCAGTTGGTCTGCTTTTTCATTTCCTGGTATTCCACAGTGAGAGGGTATCCACTGCATGGTTACCCTATACTGGTAAGACAATTCGCTAAGTAGTTTTTTTAAGTCTGTTAGTTTTCCAGACTGGAGAGCTTGAAGCACTGACCTTGCATCTGTCAGGAATACCACAGGCTGTAGGTCAGAGTTGGAGTTCAGCAGTTTTTTAGCTGCCACACTAATTGCCTGGATTTCTGCATCATAATTATTGCAGAATTTTCCTGTCGGTGTTCTGATTGTATCTCTAGGCTTGTGTGGATATTCTATATATACACCTGCACCTCCATTCCTCACAGCATTCTGTGCTGACCCATCTGTGTACACTCTGACCCATATATCCTGTGGATATTCCTCATCCAGGAAACTGAGAGTGACTGTCATTCGCTGCACACTGTTCTGTTCGTCCTCGCTTAGTATTCCTTTCACATGGGTCTGAATGTATATTGGCATTCCATGGCTTTCACTCCACGGGGTTTGCTCTGGTACAGACCTTAAGGGGCTGTCAACTTCAGGCAGGTCTGTAAGTTGTCTACGGAGTCGTTTAGCTTGATGGATAAAGCTGCTCCTTTTCAGTCGTCCCATTGCTAGATTTTGGAATCTTTCCTTCATTGGATGACTTGGCATACACTGAAACTTTTCTGCTTGAATTAGTACTTTTGTGTCTCTGCGTTCGCCAAGTGTTTGCATTCTTCCCATTTTCTGCATCTCTGCTATGGGTGTTGATTTCATTGCTCCCAACATTATTCTAAGTGCCTGGTTTTGCACTTTATCTAGATCTTGTAATGTGGTGTTTGATGCAGGACACCACGCAGCTGAACCGTATTCCAGGTGTGGTCTTATGCCTTGCTGGTAAACTTTACTGAGTATATTTCCACTGGCTCCCCATGTGGTTCCACTTAGTTTTCTCAGGATAGCTAGCTTCCTCCTGGCTTTTGTTGTTGCTTTGTTTTAAAATCCTTCTAAATACATATGCCTGTTGTATATATGTTGTTTCATATCCAAACTACCATACTATGAACTGGAAAAAAAAATTTAAAAATTTAGATATCACATACAATGTCAGTCTTTCTAAATTAGATCTAGATCAATATAGGCCTACAAGTAATTATTTTCTATCCCAATCTGTGGATACCCTGATTGATATATATATAACGTCATACATAACATTCTGCACGTATTCCCAAAGAATGACTATAGGTGTCAACTTATTTTTTTTTATAAATCCATATTTTTAACAATTTATTTCATTATTTCAATAAAAGCTTCAGTAATTAGCACCCAAATAAAACCCTGCTAAATTTTTTCTTTTTATTTAAATTGTTTTTGTGCAGCTCAAAATGAGTGTGTGATATAAAAAAGTCAGCGTTAGTAATAATTACTAGGAAATTTAATACCAAGTGACCTATTATTTCAAAAACAAATTAAATATTTTTTGTTGGGGCCCAAAATCCATATTAATATGGAAAATCCGTCCTTGTTGACACATCTATGACTGACTCATGTAGAAATAGTGGAAACTGTGCCCAGTTTTGATCAAAAGCAGAGTAATCTTGATCAATGTTGTTTGCAAGTGCTGATTTCTGGTTAAATTGATTCATATTGACACACATCAGCTTTGTTGACTATTCTCAATCATTACTAGGTCTATAGTGGGGGGGGGGTGCGCGCACATTATCTATTAGGCTTACACTGCACATCGATGATCATTGTTACTACTTCTTCTTCAGCATACATTCACAAACTCCTGCTGAATTTCTCTTTATTTTCAAGAAGGATGTAGTCCAGAAAATGGAAATACGTTGTGTTGCCGTTTTATTTGCGCCAATTGCCCAATACATCTGTCTTCGGCGGAATTGTTACTTCCAATTCTAAATATAAACTAATTCCCCATCAACGTCTGATTCATTCATGTTCTCTGATAACCCATTAAAAAAAATTGTATGTCAACATCATCTGAATCCATTTCCATTTTTACCAAGTTTTGACATAAATTGAAGGCATAATAAACGTTTCGTAGTTCAAACATGACAGCTGTCAGAACAATCGCAAAATAACACAGGTAGCCGCCATTACCTGTAATCACATCAGGGCTATATTATTATGTATTTTCGCATAGAACTGGCAAAGGACATCTAAATGACTGTGTGTCAACAGCTTATTCAGGAATGAATATTTAGCGGATGCTTGTGGGCTGTCAGGGATTGAATGGGTTAAATCTGATAAAACAGGAAAACAAATAATAAAATTAGGAGAAGTTACCTACCATGCTGATTTGGTATGTTCAATACTAGGCCTAGAGATATTTCGATTTGACACAATCCTAGTTAATTCAATGTGCTAGGCCCATATGAAAGTGATGAAATGTCTGGCTCTATTCTCTGAAAGGAACTATTATTGTTAATATTATTGTATTATTGTCTTTCAAAACAACTGTAATTCCAAGCTAATCATCTTTGGAACAGAATCCATAAACATTGCATCAAATATGGAGTAGAAATTCAACAGTATTTATTCCAGCAAACCAGCATTCAAATATTAAGCATAATATCTTCATTTTACAGTGTATCCTTTCAGCAAATGGACATGAATCACCCTGCGTGGGGGGGGGGGGGTGTTTGTGTGCTAGTATCTCAAGATTACCGTGTCCAACTAGAGGCACAGCTCACACATTTGTGCCAACTGTCTCATCATTTTTCTGTCATTTTGTTGATTATCTGCAATGATGGCACATCTAGCATTCCCTTTCTCATAAGAGTTTACTAGGCACAAAAAGACAAAGGTTAAATGATGGCACAAAAAGGCTAAGGTTAAATGATGGCACAAAAAGACAAAGGTTAAATGATGGCACAAAAAGGCAAAGGTTAAATGATGGCACAAAAAGGCAAAGGTTAAATGATGGCACAAAAAAGGCAAAGGTTAAATGTGCGCTGGCCTACATCTCTTCGCCATCCATGGAAATTATTAGATAGAGAACAAAAGGAAGAGACTGAGTCAAGATGTGACAATAATGATTTTTTCACAGGTGACAGATTGTCAACCTATTCCCGTAGCTTCCCTTAGTCGCATCCTACAACATTCCTGGGAAAAAATTAAGTGGCTCTATTCTTTGCACGCTGAACTAGAGGTTCACATTCCAGTTGCCACTCAGGCGGTTTTTAATGTAACAATAGCGACAAACTCATAATCCGTACGGGTTCAATCATCAGACTTATCATAGTCAACTTGTACTGCATGATTGGATTATTTTTATTTTAGCTGTCAGGTATCTACACTAAAGTTGTAGTCTTAATGTTATGTTATTCACATTTTTTTGGGACTTATTTATTTTAGTGTGATCATTTGTTTGATGGAAAATCTGGACCATGAAGACATGACAGATGAGTGTGAGGATGAGCTGCTGGTAGTACAATATTTTGCTGCAAGAGATTTCAGGTTTGTTGATCAACGTTCTTTCATGAGTAAGTAATATTAATACTAGATTCATTCAGATACCGTCGGGGCCTGCCATCTCATCGGGATGAAATTTATTGGGTTGTTTACCCTGATTTGCTTCACATTGCCAATCTGTAATTTTGCCAACATTGCCAACCCGGCTCACCGTATGGGAACAAAAGCGAGTATGACATTGGATCCAAATTATAACTAAAAATATTGATATTAATGAACTGCTTTGTTGGATTCTCTGGATTCAAAAATATGAATGTCGCAGTTAAAAGGTGGTTCTCCATCCACATTGACGAAAACCATTGCAACCTTATTAGATATTGGTTAATTATAGCGACGTTTATCACATTGATGATTGTGCTTGAAGACCATGATTACAATTGGGATTTGTCTTCCAGTTTGAGCAATATTCAGAATCTCTCTTGTTTCAATATCATGCATTAACTGATACAACTGTGCTAGTCTATTGTGTTGACGTTTGTTTGTTGAATATCTGTTGCTTGAATACTGTCCAAAACATACAACTGAGAAAACTGTGGAACTTTGTTATATGGCTGTTGTTTATAAGTTTGATGATAAGTTTGTTCATGAACTTTTAAAACATATGGAGCTCGACCTGACAATCTGTAATTTTTGCTCCCATTGAGAAAGACCACTATTATAAGAGCAAATATTCTCGTGAAAATGTGTGTATTATCAGAGAGAATCAAGCATGGGAACTTGTGACAATGAGTGAGCCTCGTCACCTGCAGCTCGATGTCTCTGCCTTTGCTCAACAGTTACCTGCTGTCTGTGACGATGTTGGTATTCTCTAGTCGTAGCTTGTCAATTTTCTCTTTGCGCTGGTTATTCTAGCTTAGTTCAACTCCTATACAAGTCAGCATCCTTAGCAAGTCGTGTTTGTCTTTGTTGAAGTGTTTCTTGATCAATTCTTTGCATCTCTCTTTTAATTATATGTCTATTCTCTCAAGTGGAAATGACAATAGATAGATAAAGTAGATGGATAAGTAGATAGGTAATGACATCTACGTTGGAAAATAAAATATCAGAATTTGAAATTAAATGCCACCTTGTGTTGCCAGGACTCAAAAGAGGAGCAAAGAGTAGCAATACTGTTTACCTTCCATGCCTGTCATAAGGGATGAGAAAGAAGATAATGGAGTGGAGTTGGCTGTCCCATCCCATATAGGGTAAAAATTACCCAGAAACCATGCTAAATTCTAGTGTGTCAGACCAAAAGGCACAGATGTCACAGCAAAGCTTTTAAGTCATGACACAATATGTTCTATTCACTAAACTGCATACTGTTAATCTACGGATTTTGAGAACAAATGCAGAAGAAGAAATTAAACACTACAGAATGGTCCTGAGAATATTGTGGATAGAGAGGACATTCAGAGCAAAGTCTTGATCATAGAGGAAGATCGTTCGGAGTTGACTGTCCCACCACATATGTTAGAGTGACACAAAAATCATGTAGGTCAGATGTGTCAGGCTGAAAAAAACATAGATATCATAGCCAAGCTGGGGGTGCAAAGCGAACGCATGGCGAAGGTAGATGCATGGCGAGAAACAAATATATGTCATGAGTACAATGACACAATGAAGGCAGAACAGCACCAGAGGGCAGCGCAAATGAAAAGTGAAAAGTTCCTAGGAAAGGGGAACTACAAGCTCTGTTAGCTCGAGACGAGCTTCTAGTTACCTGTGATCCTTATAGGCAGAGACCCAGACCCAATCGTGGGAGTTCGGAAAAGCAAAAAGACCTAAACCAACTCTAATGTCGAGCCTTCCTAAACCGGAAATATGCTCGTGAAGAGAAAGGGTTCCGTACCCGATGGGCTTAGGCAAGAAAGGGACAACGATGGTAGTCCTAGCCCAACTCTACTGGCAAGCTTTCCTATACCGGAAATACACTTGAAGAGAGAAAGGGTTCAGTACCTGATGGGCTCAGGCGCTATTGGGACAAGTTCGCTCAGCTCGAGAACGCCTTGCTCTCAAACGCGTGGTGTGAGACTCGAACTTGTGCGAGGGGTTCACGATGTCTGTGAATGACCTTCTGGCGAGTTCTTCCTCATACGGAACCAGGCTCGCGGATGAGAAACAGTTCAGTACCCGATGGACACAAGCAGAGTACGTCCAATTGCACGAGATGGATTCATAGATGGTGGAGCACCTCGTGCCAGATAGACACGCTCGACAGGCGTCTTGGCGAAGAGGCACTACACACCAGCATGCCCAGCGACAGATAGAGGCTGTCACAGACTAGGGACCAAACCCGAAATAAAGGAATGACGAAAACAGATGTGCTGGATCTCGGACGCCCTGACCATAAGTGGCCAACCGGCTGCAAATAATCACAGTTCTACTGTGGAATTTGCAGCACAACGTACTTCACGCTCCCCGGCGGAAATCACATGAAATATTTGTTGTGGTTATATGAGAGCTAACGCAGAAGAAGAAGAAGAATAGCCAAGCTGTAAACTATAATACAGCACATTCCATTCTCCAGACTGCATCCTGCTAACCAGCAGGAGTATGAGAACAAACAGAAGAAGAAATTTGTTTGCCAGAATCCACCAACATAGAAGGTGGTAGAACAAATGTGAGAACTATTACATCGATTCTTCAATATAGGTGGTAGAACAAATGTGAAAACTATTACATCGATTCTTCAACATGAACAGCTCACAAGGTGTAGCAGATTTACTTTATTGTACTCTTGTTCCCCCATATGTACTCAGTCCCTCTTGACAAAGCGGCAAGCTGCCTGCTGAGAGTACCACTCATAACACGTAATCCGTAGCTTAAAGCAATAATCCCCATGGATCTCTGAAATAACTTCACATTATAAGTAAGACATTGCAATTGGGATTTGAACCTGCGACCTCTTGAGCATAAGTTGAACAGCCTCATCAGTGTGCTAGGGAGATCCTCTAATTCAAGTGCATATCTTGTTGATCTTGTTTATATTAAAAAATTAAGGGATTCTCCTTCCACTGGAAGATGATACTCCATCCGATCTTACATTCTGTGCTGCCAAAGACGGATGTGTCAGGCCATTGATGCAAAATAAATTACAACACTTATCCATTTTCTGGGCGACGTTTTGTTAGAAATCTTGTAGAGATTCAGCTACACGAGGAATCCAGCTGGAGTTTAAGAATGAACACTGAAGAACACTCTGTGTTGGAGGAAGGGAAATTGACCTTTCAATCATATTGTCAGAGATGGCTAAGAAAGGTTGAGAGTGATAGCACTGTTGACCTTTCATGCATGTTGTCAGAGATGACTAAGAAAGGTTGAGAGTGGTAGCACTGTTGATCTTTCATATTTCATGCATGTTGTCAGAGATGACTAAGAAAGGTTGAGAGTGGTAGCACTGTTGATCTTTCATATTTCATGCATGTTGTCAGAGATGACTAAGAAAAACTAGGATATCTCATCCAACAAAGCAACAAACTGATCCAAAAATGCAGTCACACAGTTAGATGTGTCAGGACAAAAAGTGTAGATAGTTCATCCCAGCTGTCAACTATGGAATAACACATTCCTTTCTCTGGACTACATCCTGACAATCAGCACAAATGTCATCATGAGAGCAGAACTTTCTCTGGACTACATCCTGACAATCAGCACAAATGTCATCATGAAAGCAGAACTTTCTCTGGACTACATCCTGACAATCAGCACAAATGTCATCATGAAAGCAGAACTTTCTCTGGACTACATCCTGACAATCAGCACAAATGTCATCATGAAAGCAGAACTTTCTCTGGACTACATCCTGACAATCAGCACAAATGTCATCATGAAAGCGGAACTTTCTCTGGACTACATCCTGACAATCAGCACAAATGTCATCATGAAAGCGGAACTTTCTCTGGACTACATCCTGACAATCAGCACAAATGTCATCATGACAGCGGAACTTTCTCTGGACTACATCCTGACAATCAGCACAAATGTCATCATGAAAGCAGAACTTTCTCTGGACTACATCCTGACAATCAGCACAAATGTCATCATGAAAGCAGAACTTTCTCTGGACTACATCCTGACAATCAGCACAAATGTCATCATGACAGCGGAACTTTCTCTGGACTACATCCTGACAATCAGCACAAATGTCATCATGAAAGCAGAACTTTCTCTGGACTACATCCTGACAATCAGCACAAATGTCATCATGAAAGCAGAACTTTCTCTGGACTACATCTTGACAATCAGCACAAATGTCATCATGAAAGCAGAATAAGGTGAAGAATGATCTTGATATTTTATTTTGTAAACAATTTCTTAATTGTCCTGTAATATTCTTGTAATTTTTTTTTTATTGGTGTCTTTTGCAGATTAGATTTTCACCTGTATAAACAGTGCCACGACGATGCTTTGAAACTTTGCCATTCCAATGGCTTTAGTGATCCTGCAACTATGAAACCAGACGAAGGACCTATTATTTTCTCCTGCTTGCATCGTCATTTACGTTCAAATAGCCCGAAAGATGTCCAGGTGCGTATTATAGATGTCATAGTAACAATGGGTCATGCAAGCAAGCTCAGCGATCAGTATGCTGGCTTCATAGTCCGGTGATCCACGGTTCAATTCCCAGTTCAACTAGTGATTTTTTTCAATCACCAATTGCTTATATGTTTACCAAGCCTAAGGCAATAGGTACCAGATCTACTGGGAAAATAAAGGTGACAAGAATGATGCTGTCCGCACAATCCAATGATATTTGTCAATGTGATGTGTCTTTTACAAAACATTGTCCTCATTGCCACTCTGTAAGCGTCTTGGTTCTGTGCAAGCTGCCCAGCTACTTCTAGTGTCATATTCAGAAGGTCTTTGTTGTCATGTGTCAATCATAGTCTTGGTCCGCCTCTTGTTCTCTTTCCTGGAACTGTTCCCTCCATGATTAATCTTTCCTTATCATTGTGTCTCTTTATATGTCTGAAGTATGCTAGCTTGTTTGTTTTTTTTAGTTTTGAGGAGCCAGACTTCAATATTCAGATCTTTGCGAATGTCTACGTTGGTTCGTCTTTCTTCCATGATATTCTTAGGACCTTCCTATAACATTTCATTAGAATGCTGATATTTTCTTTTCCATTGTCAATATCATTGCCCATGTCTTACACAACCGTATGTTGCCACTGGAAAGATATAGCTTCTTAATAGCTGTAACTTTATTTTTCTATTTGCCCCTGGTCATAGATTTTTTATCTGTGATGTTTTTTGTAGGGCCATTGCTAATCTCTTTCGGATCTCTGCTGAGCGATCTTTAGTATTACTGGTAATGGTTGACCAGAGATCTTCATAGTTTCCAACATGTTCTAGTTGTTATTTTTCAATAACTATTGTAGGTGTGAGTTCATCTCTGCTGATATGCATTATTTTTGTCTTTTTTCATTGAGGACAAGATTTTATGCCTCTCTGTGATGTTTCACTGACATAATCATGTGTTCTAAACCTGTGAGGCTCCTTGATATTAATGTGGTGTCATATGCATATCTAATTCCTGGAATCTCATGTGCTCCAATATTAAGGGATTGAAACTGTTCATAACCTGGGTCTTCTCATACATTTCATATCATGTTTACTGTGTCAAATATTGAACAGATATGGTGAGAGGATGCATTCGTATCTGACTCATTTTTTGGATCTCAAACTAGTCAGATGTTTCTCCCTTGAGACAGCCTGTTGCTCCTCCCTTGAAACAGCCTGATGCTCCTCCCTTGAGACAGCCTGATGCTCCTCCCTTGAGACAGCCTGATGCTCCTCCCTTGAGACAGCCTGATGCTCCTCCCTTGAGACAGCCTGATGCTCCTCCCTTGAGACAGCCTTATGCTCCTCCCTTGAGACAGCCTGATACTCCTCCCTTGAGACAGCCTGATGCTCCTCCCTTGAGACAGCCTGTTGCTCCTGATAAAGCACTTTAATGAGTTATAAAGAAGTCACCCAATGATATGCTGTTGGTTAATGAAAAATGCAGGCTTGACAATGTATTCTCCGATACGCCTCTGCTGTGAATAAGGGAAACTTTACTGTGTTTTTACTTATGCACTCAATTGCTGTAAAAATACAATATTAACAGTCAGATTGGTTGACCATAGGACAAATTTAAGTGAGGACAAGCTTGTCAGACTGACCCACTAACTCATCTACCACCAAAGCCATTATTGAACAGATTGTTATTAGTTGAGATATGTATAATTGTATGATGAAAGAGTACTTTCATTCTTTTTCTTCTTTCGTTCGTGCTTATATTTGAAATTATGTCTCTTCTATCAACCACTATGTTTTGTAACTCATACAGAAGTCTGAGTGTTTGATTTAAATGTAATTTCATCTCTTTCAAGCCTTCTCGTCCGTGTATCCATGAAATCAAACGTGTCTTGAGAGAGCGGTCTGTAAGAGTTAATTTGATGCCAGAAATAGAAGCTGCATGTTTGCAAGATCTGTCACAGCACTGTTCTGATGATGATGAGCACAAGAAATACGATGGTGTAAGTACATTTTTTTCGTACATGCTTGTGTTAAATGTTTGTGATCTGCAAGGAATTTACATACCTGTGCGATGTGTGTTGTTGTTGTCTTCAGTCTCGATCTATCTCATGTCATTGAAAGTACTTTTAGCCATTCCTATTCCCCTTTTCATTTCTTTATTACAACAATTCTCTATTTGTGGATCTGTATAGGAGATGAATTGTCTGCAGTCAATTCTCGAGGACCTGACAGAAAAATGTAGAATCGCGGTCAGTAACTTCCTACAAGAGGCATCTTATGACCTTGAGGTGGACAGAGTTCTAATGAAAACGTGTAACTCTATGATGAAAAAATTTTGCAGAGTAAGTTCATTCATTATTTTATGCATATTTATTCATTATTTTAGGCAAATTCATTCATTATTTTAGAACAGAATTTAACAGAAATAGTATAAGAAATAGACATTGTTTGTATGATTGTTATTGTAAGCTATGGGCATTGTCTGTATGATTGTTATTGCTTTATTTGTTGTATGTTATAAATGTCTTAGACATAGACTACACCGTGTCACTCACTAGGATCGTCATTGTGGTTGACATGAGTGTTTTTTGTTTGTCCATCACATGATGATGGTGACCATTTGTTACATCCACTTTAGACATTCAGTTAGAGTTATTTCCTTGTCTATGAGTTCGTTGTTTGCTAATAAGCCCTCTTCTGACCACAAATTTCCTTGTCTAGTTTGGGCATGAGATGAGCACAGCAGATAGCGTATGGTCTACCTATAACTTTCTATCTACTCTTCACCGTTGAGCTGGTGCATTTCTCCTAATGTCATAAGATGCTGAGCCTTGTTTGACCGTAGAGCACCAAATAGCTCTAATTTGTGCAGGTTCTTCCCATGTTTCCTGGTCTAGTTCATAGGCTTTCGGTGAGGTATTTAACAGCTGCTATGATGCTTCGTCTCTCTATTGTCTACTCTGCATCTGCTTTACCGTTGTCTCTTGATTAAATTACGGTCGGTTTTCAGGCTGTGGCACATGTAGTCAATTGATATGCAGTAAAATTGTGTTGTCTCAGAACATTGATAACTTCTTCAATCCACCTTCTTGTTCTTTTTCTGTCACTTGCTGTTTCCATTCTCATGTTGTATGCTCTTGCTCCTGGTCAATAAGGGTTCATTCTCATTAAGTGACCAAACCATTTCAGTCCCTGCTCTTCAATATATTTGACCACAGATGTGTTCCAACAGTTCTTGTAATTTCTTCATTCCTCACACGATCTCTTCTTGTTCTGTTTGTTTCTGTTCTTAGACAACTCATTTTACATGTAGTAAGTTTTCTCTCTTGTTCTTTAGTTACTGTCCATGTCTGACACTGATAACATAATGTTGGTATGAAGATTGAATTTCTGATTTGACTTTTAATTTCCATTGGAATAGATTTGTGTTTCAAGATTGGTGAAAAATCATAATTTACATAGTTGTCTGTTAAATTCTTGTCTCTGTCTCAGTAGTGTTCTAAAGATAGAGAAATACAGCAGCAGGTTCGGACAACATACTTGAAAACTTGAGAATTATGCTGACTTGCTGAATAGCATAGTTAAGAATTATGCTGACCATCACAATTAAGAATTATTCTGACTAGCTCAGTTAAGTATTACACTGACCAGCACAACACATTTGAGATTGATGCTGACTAGCACAATTAATTCAACTTTTTCTACTGCAATTTTTTTCGTATTGTTTCTTTAAAAAAAAAGGTATTCATTGTTTTTCCTTATTCTTATTGAGCATTGATGATATCATTTGTTGTTTATGACCCTTCCCCCTCCCAGGATCTACTTGAAAGTGATAACATTCTTTATGATGTTTTTGGCTGTCTTATTGAGCACAAGAACCACCATGAGATGGATGAAAAATGTGCTGCCAGTATTGAACATCATCAGATTGTAAGTTGCTTCAGTAATGTTATTCTATAGACTGAATGCTGTAATATCTTAACTCTTTCCGAACTAATTACCGATGTATTGGTTATATAGGAAGGACCTATAACCGATATATCAATTTTGTTTTCCATC
This sequence comes from Meghimatium bilineatum, assembly GCA_034231615.1. NCBI lineage: Eukaryota > Metazoa > Mollusca > Gastropoda > Stylommatophora > Philomycidae > Meghimatium > Meghimatium bilineatum. Next base: position 51,274,369 of record CM067308.1, on the reverse strand, counting down.
AATTATAATTTGATCTGTTTATACTTTGTGGTTTAGTCATTTTGATTTTTATGTTAGCCCAATATGTTACTGCTACATGCAAGAATACTGTCACTTCCATTTTCACTAAAACAAACATATTTTTTTTAAAAACTGATTTCTTTTACTCTAACATTTGTTATTTATTACTGAGAAATAATGACAAGACCGACCAACTGTTTTGGAACACATCTATTGTTTTTATTCATATCTCATTCGGATACAAAAGATTGCATTAGCAATTATAATTATAGTTGTGATTGGCTCAATCACAAAACAGTGCATAGGTTTAGATTAGGTTTAGGTATGCAGATTGCTTATACTTTGAAACATCAAAGATCAGTGAGGGCATAATTATTACAAATAGACACAAATTAAGGCAAGTTGGAGGTAGTAAGTAAACAATGTGTGTAAATACTGAAATTGTAATGATGTAGATTTTATATATTTTTGTGCTTCATTGAGAAAAATATTTTTTTCATAAAGTTAACATTTTTGTACATGAATACATCAAATAAATTGTGTATTAACTACATCAAAATACATTATTATAAAATACTAGAAAACTTATATGATGGAGTATCCATTGGAACTTATGATTCACAGTCAGATGCAGACTGAAATGCTGGAAAAGATCCTGAATGAGGTGATGTCATTCTTGGGAGCACAAAAGATATCTACGAGTAATATGATTCTTACTTGACTGATGTAGATTACAGCTGTTCTGAGCAAGAGCCTACCCCTAAATCAGCACTGGTATACAGAGTGTGAAAGGTTGTAGACTAAAGATAGGAAAGTCAGTGTTCTCATTGATGTTCTCAGATAGAGTTCTTCTCAACCGTAGGGTCTCAGCAACAACGGAACTGTCCAGTGGATGGTGCATGCTGAGGACGTTATACAAAGTGTGTGCTGACTGGGGGGATGTGAGACATGATGTGCAATGAATAAATACTCCTGCAGATTGTGATAATTACTTTCCGGTAGTGATAACTTGTTAGAGAATGTAGGAAGAGGTGTGCTATTGCTGTTGAATCTGAGGTTCAGGCACTAATCAGTGAGAATTCCAGGGATAGTGATATCATTATATACATTGACGGTTCAGTTGTTAGACGTGTGCATAGTTTGTGGGCCTTCACCACTGCAATGTGTATGGAAGACTATTAGAGAGAAGAGCTGAGTTTTTGCTGTAACTACAAGTAGCATGACCATGGAATTAATGACGGTGATCAGGACCTTGAACTGGATAGGCACACAGAGTACAACTCATGTCTACATTCTCAATGAACATGATCAGGAAAATACAAGCTGGCTGTATTCATGAACAGTAGTTTAATGCTGTGGGAAGGTCACAGGGAGTGTCACATTCATTTATGTGCTTCATCAAGCCACATTTGAAACACATATAATTCAACATCTGTGTGTTTGTTGTTATTTCATTTTGTACAGCATGTTTTTTCTGCATCTGAAATTTGTAATCTCAAACTTAACACAAACTAAACTATAACATTGTGATATCATCATTGTTGTATGTCCAGCCTTCACATCTAAATCCTGTAAACTGCAGTGACAATATGTTAATTTTGTTTTGTTTCCACAATGTCCTCTACTGCCAGATCTCACTGAAAGACTTCAAATTCAATATCAAGCTTCGTAAAGCCTGCCAGAATTCTGTATCACTTTACTGTAAGGACAAGGAAACCAAGTAAGCCTTTGATGTATGAAATAGTAAATACAATGGATAGTACATTAGACTATAAACAGTCTGCTGGCTGATTATATTGTCATCATTTTGTATATCTTAACCTCTAGCATGTCATGGGTGTAATATTTCGACAAAAAACATCCATGGTATTTACAGCTATGGGTGAGATATTTCAACAATGGTTATGACCATTTTCGGTTAATTTATAATCACACTAACGTAAATGTCATGTGACCAGGAATATGCGTGACTGACACACATTACTTTCACCCTGCCCAATTATTTATGAAGTACCGTGTTTGTAACGGTATTAAATAAGTTTGCAATCTTATTTTGACACCCTGGCTCAAGTAAATTGGATCTTTGAATTGTTCCTTGCTATTCCCCATGTTCATTCTGTTACAAATGTATATATATATAAAACAATCAATATAAGGTAACTGTGTAAAACGTAGCAACAATTGTAAAACACCCACTAGTTTTAGTGATAGTCCATCGTGTCTGAGTGAAACTATTATAAAAACCTGTGTTTTACGTAAGTATATATAAAACAGTGTATTCTCTGTTAGTTCAGTTACAAGTGTACACATAAAACAATGTATTCTCTGTTAGTTCAGTTACAAGTGTACACATAAAACAGTGTATTCTCTGTTAGTTCAGTTACAAGTGTACACATAAAACAATGTATTCTCTGTTAGTTCAGTTACAAGTATACACATAAAACAATGTATTCTCTGTTAGTTCAGTTACAAGTGTACACATAAAACAGTGTATTCTCTGTTAGTTCAGTTACAAGTGTACACATAAAACAATGTATTCTCTGTTAGTTCAGTTACAAGTGTACACATAAAACAATGTATTCTCTGTTAGTTCAGTTACAAGTGTACACATAAAACAATGTATTCTCTGTTAGTTCAGTTACAAGTGTACACATAAAACAGTGTATTCTCTGTTAGTTCAGTTACAAGTGTACACATAAAACAGTGTATTCTCTGTTAGTTCAGTTACAAGTGTACACATAAAACAATGTATTCTCTGTTAGTTCAGTTACAAGTGTACACATAAAACAATGTATTCTCTGTTAGTTCAGTTACAAGTGTACACATAAAACAATGTATTCTCTGTTAGTTCAGTTACAAGTGTACACATAAAACAATGTATTCTCTGTTAGTTCAGTTACAAGTGTACACATAAAACAATGTATTCTCTGTTAGTTCAGTTACAAGTGTACACATAAAACAATGTATTTTCTGTTAGTTCAGTTACAAGTGTACACATAAAACAGTGTATTTTCTGTTAGTTCAGTTACAAGTGTACACATAAAACAGTGTATTTTCTGTTCTTATAACCACCAATTCAGGTATCAGATTGTTGCTTGTCTGACAACACTCATCAGGAATGACACTCTCACGGAAGCTCCACAAAGAGTTGAAGAGGATTGCAGACGGCAGCTTAGATTTGAACTTCTTCAGCGAGTAAGACTTTCACAATTATTTATTTGTATTTTGGGTCAGCTCGAGAACAAGCTTCTATTCCCCTGTGCTCTTAAACATGTGCAGAGACTCAGACTTGGACCAGAGGTTCATGATGTAAGTGAATGACACCTCAGCTAAGAGGGTGAATGAACCCAAACCCACTTTACTGTAAAGTGTTTCCTATACCAGATTCACGCTCATAGATGAGAAAAGGTTCAATACCAAATGAGCACAGGCAGAATACATCTAATTATGCAAGACAAGTTCACTGGCAGCGAAACACGACTTGCGAGACATAGTTGACCCAAGCCTACATCCCTGATTACTGCATCCTCAAAGACTGCAATCAAGGGATATGTTTTGGCCTGGGAGTCCAAGACACTGTGGGTGAGAAACCGTCACTGCTGAGAATCAGTACACATCCGTTGCCTGGTGAAAGATAGGTAGGCTGCCACATGCTAGGGAAGCCCACCTGATTCAAAGGCATGCCGAAATCGGATGTGCTATACCGGAAGGCGCAAATAATGCAGCACTGCTGTAATAAAGCAGCACAATGTACCTCATGGTCAGAAATACCGTCAGAAATCACACTCATTTTTGTGCTGGTTATCAGAAAGCACACACAAATAAACAACATATACATTGTGGTAAATCTTTTTACTTGAAAGCTGGGATGTGTGCTTGGAAGAACACTTCAGACATGTGTTTAATCAGGATAGGTAGGGATATGTGCTTAGAGGAACACTTCAGACATGTGTTTAATCAGGATAGGTAGGGATATGTGCTTAGAGGAACACTTCAGACATGTGTTTAATCAGGATAGGTAGGGATAAGTGCTTAGAGGAACACTTCAGACGTGTTTAATCAGGATAGGTGGGGATATGTGCTTAGAGGAACACTTCAGACATGTGTTTAATCAGGATAGGTGGGGATATGTGCTTAGAGGAACAATTCAGACGTGTTTAATCAGGATAGGTGGGGATATGTGCTTAGAGGAACACTTCAGATGTGTTTAATCAGGATAGGTGGGGATATGTGCTTAGAGGAACACTTCAGACGTGTGTTTAATCAGGATAGGTGGGGATATGTGCTTAGAGGAACACTTCAGACATGTGTTTAATCAGGATAGGTGGGGATATGTGCTTAGAGGAACACTTCAGACGTGTGTTTAATCAGGATAGGTGGGGATATGTGCTTAGAGGAACAATTCAGACGTGTTTAATCAGGATAGGTGGGGATATGTGCTTAGAGGAACACTTCAGATGTGTTTAATCAGGATAGGTGGGGATATGTGCTTAGAGGAACACTTCAGACGTGTGTTTAATCAGGATAGGTGGGGATATGTGCTTAGAGGAACACTTCAGACATGTGTTTAATCAGGATAGGTGGGGATATGTGCTTAGAGGAACACTTCAGACATGTATTTAATCAAGATAGATGGGATGAGAGTTGTTCTATGAGTATTGTTTGGAGACCAGCATGCAAATACTATTTCATAGATGACTTAAGAATGCTCATCTTGAGGGTCTATAACATGATCAAGAAAAGTGTACATTTATTTTGAAACTGCTCAATTTGTGGATATCATCTGCGACTCATTCATCATCTTATAATTTATTCCATTCTAAAAAAGAATAGGGTTAAAATTGTTGCACATGCCAAAAACAGATGTGCTAGATCAAGATACAAATGCTGCAGCTCCACTTTAAACGCACAGTGCAAACCCACAGCTTGCATGCGCAAGTTGAATTCTGTGTTTGTCTGACTAAGACCTGAAATGTAAGCTGGCACTGATAGTTTGAAAAATAAATCTTTGTTGGTTATTTTACAAAATGGTTTTCCCATGTTCTACGCTATGTACTGATCTTATAAGTAGACAGGATTTTTAAATTTAGCCGCTTTTGGCTTAGTGATGGCAAATACATGATTATGAATATGGCAGAGTCTAGAAAAGTGTTTCTGCTAAAATACAATCCATTGTTTGTTATTTTTACATAACTTTATTTTTGTTACTGTCTTTATACTGGGATTGTATTGACCTTTTACATATTTTTGGTCTGTGTTTTGTTAAATGATGGCCTTTTTATTATTTGTTGAACATTATTGTTTCCAGGGTGAAGCAATTGACCTTGACCCTGAACTTAAGCACAGCTGTGAGAATGAAATTCATGACCTGTGCCAGAATAAGAAAAAAGGTGAAGGACAGGTCAGCAAACACAGTCTGTTATCCTGTTATGTCTGTTTTGGTATTGTCATAATTCTAAACCTAAAAATTCAGATTGAAATTTGTATGATTTCTGTTTGTCGAGTTTACAAGTATTTCTGCATTTAGGATTATTTTGCCCTTGCTACAACACATGCAAGAACTACACACATCAGCATCACATCTCTCAAACTGTAGAGTACTGGTTTATGCCCTATGAACTTTATTCAACACTGAAAAAAACATATATAATAAGACTCATTATCCGTTGGGGATCGTAGGTCTGCCACGCTGGAAACATCAGCACAAGGTCAGGGTCGTAGAGGTGCCACTCTGGAGACATCAGCACAAGGTCAGGGTCATAGAGGTGCAACACTGAAGACAGCACAAAAAGCTCTCCAAATAACTGAGCCATTTGGAGGAGCGTAAAAAAGTCATTGCTAGGACATTCGTTGATATTATGAATCCAGGATTTTCTCTGAGCTCCTCTGCTCCTTCCATCCTCGACTGTTCCTTGTAAAATAATTGTAAAAACAAGTCGTGTTTTGTTACTTCTCAAAATCAAACAAGTTTATACCATTTCACCACTGCCAATAGTGGTTCTTGATATCCTGCAAAGTTGGTTATTTGCTGCCGAACAAGTATATTTGTAAAACGTGAAACTGGGTAATGACGTTTTGCTAATAACACAAAACAAACATAGGCACACACACAAATTGACATTTTGACCGAAACACCTTTATCAGGGATAACTTACACATATACATCAAAAATTACAAGTAGGGACGACACAACTTGCATTAACAGGTCTAGCGAAATAGTCAGAAAGATAGAAATTAGGTCAGAGGTGGAAGTTAGGTCATCTATTCTTACAACTTCTTCATCTCCGGCGTCTGTGTAGTGGTGAGGATGACTTTCTCGAGAAAGCCCTTGAGATGATGTACTTCATATGTTGTTGATTATACCCCGGCTGTCTCGGGTGCACAGCCTCTCCCACCAGGATACTTTCTCCAACACTCGGAGGTCTTCTCCCTCTGAAGGATCAAACTTGTTCTCACTTTCCACCGCATAGTGCTGCTGTTCATCATGTTCTACTCCAACACCTTCCCCTTCTCCAGTCGGATCCAGAGATGCACGAAGTGTTCTTCTGCGACCCCGCTATGGTTGCATATAGATGGGAAAGAACCTCCGGGATCTACTGGTCCTGAGTCATCTTAGGCCTGATGTCTTCTATAATTCTGGCACTATCAGCTGCGATCGCCCTAGATGCTACACCTGTCTGTTTGTCACCCAGACCCAGTCCATCACATTCCCTAAGGTCACTTTAACCATCGAAGAGAGTTTCTCCTGTGTGTCCCAGAATGTCATCTATGCCATCATCTGCAAGTGCTGAACCATTACGTACAAAGGTGAGACCAGTAGGGTGCTTGCTGACTAATTCTACATGCACTTACACAGCATCAAATACAATGTGGGTTATCCTGTCGATGTTCACTTCAATGGCACAGGGCATCCAGGATATTCAGGTGACAGCCATCAGAGCATGCTTCTCCGACGACTAGACCCGTATGGTGCTTGAGAACCGCTATATATACAAATTTCGTACTCTGAAGTCTTTGGGAATTAATGATTGCCTGACATACGCATGATATCGGGTTGTTCCATCATTTCTCTGTCTCGTTTTCACATGTATTTGGGTTTGTTTTTGTATATTTCCTGTTTCTGTACATTTCCTATTTGCGTCACCTAACTCTGACCTAACTTCTATCCTTCCGGCCATTTCGCTAGACATGTGAACGCAAGTTATGTCATCCCTACTAGTCGTTTCTTATGCATACATGTATGTTATCCTTGATAAAGGCCTTTTGGTAGATTTGTGTGTGTTCCTATGTTTGTTTCATGTTATTAGGAAAACTTTTTTACCCTGTTTCAAGCTGTATCTGTTGGATTTGAGTTTTATGCAATGAGTACACATTTACAATTATATTTGTCTTGTGTTCTATATAGCGAATTCTTAACAAATATCTGTAGCACTTGTTTTCAAAAGTCTGAAACCTTCTTTCCATGTCTGCATTGAGTGTTCAGCTTTCACAAGATATATCTTCAGGAGACCAGCATGCAAATACTATTTCGCCATGATGAACCATTCAGTATTCTCAAAAGTAGAGTGGCAGAGTTTACTAGTAGATTGAGGTCTTGTGCGGTCAGATGGTTTGAACAAGATAATGTATTTCTGGGGTACTGACAGGGAAATATGTAACATTGATGATGCAGCCTCTAACACATACACTGATTCTATCCAGACTTTCAGAGCATGCTGCTAAGCTAGAACGTGCATAAGAAATAAGTGACTCACTCAATAAAACTCAAAGTATCACATAGATCTACTGTCCGGTTATGTGGGAGTCTGAGACAATGAAAGAACTGATACATTGGCGGGTATAGCTATAGTAGGTGGCACAGTGTTAAGAAGAGTTAATATTGACAGTCATAGATACACTATAAAAGGAAAAAGAGAAGACTCAAAGAATCAATGTATGTTTTTAGAAAATGGTAGAAATGGAAGAGACCATGAGAAAGATCTGAAGAATAAACAACTGGCTAATACACTAAGCTTATATCATATTCCCTTTGATGGCTATTGGAATAAACTAAGCTTATATATCCTTATTCCCTTAGGTGGCTATTGGAATAAACTAAGCTTATATATCCTTATTCCCTTAGGTGGCTAATGGAATAAAATAAGCGTATATACCCATATTCCCTTAGGTGGCTAATGGAATAAACTAAGCTTATATACCCTTCGGTGGCTATTGGAATAAACTAAGCTTATATACCCATATTCCTTTATGTGGCTATTTGAATAAACTAAGCTTATATACCCTTCCGACCTTCGGCTATTGGAATAAACTAAGCATAAAAACCCATATACCCTTAGGTGGCTAATGAAATAAATTAAGCTTATACACCCATATATCCTTCGGTGGCTATTGGAATAAACTAAGCATAAAAACCCATATGCCCTTTGGTGGCTTTTGGAATACACTAAGCTTATATACCCATATACCCTTCAGTGGCTATTGGAATAAACTAAACTTATATACCCATATACCCTTCAGTGGCTAATGGAATGTCATTTGAAATGGACTTTGAGGCCATCATATTTCACATGATTGATTGCCTGGGCAGGTTTTATAGAGAAAGGGCCTTGCCCATTTTTGCTAACCCCCTCTTGGCTCTGTTGATTAGTTCCAATGGAAAGGCAATGCCAGTACACTTGGAAACAAACAGAACTGCAGAAGATTGTTTAATACACCATTGACTGCTGTAAGACATCCCCTGTGTATTTTTGTGGGGGCTTACTTCCATGGCCTGTGACACTCTTGTGCTAACCCCACTAGGCATTGGGTTGTTTTTTTTGGTAGAGGTTACTTCCATTGTGGTCCTGGGTTCATTCCCCAGTTGAGGCGGAAATGTTTTCAGATCGCAACGGCTCCCAGGTCGACCCAGCCTTAAATGGGTACCGGATTAATCCGGGAAGTAAAGACTGCGAGGGAGAGGAGATGGCTACCGCCCTCATTTGCAGAGCCTGTGAAATGTGAGATCGCTAACATCTCACACCCCTACGGCATTAATAAATGCTATGGGTTACTTTACTTTTTTACTTCCATTAGCATAAGGCACTCCCTGGTGTGCAGCAGATGAATAAGTTAGACAAAAGTACAAAATAAAATGAGAGAACTGTTAATAAATATTATATAAACAGCAAGCTACAAGAATCGTCTGCAAGTAAATGGTTGAGCAACTATAGGTCTGCCCAGTTTTTAGTAGTCTGTTCTTTTAATAATATTAGTACTTTTTGTTGCCAGCAAGGATCATCAACGGCTACACAACCTCTGAAAAACACAAAAGGAAGATGTTTTAAACGAGGAAGGTCTCTTGGGTGACAGATGCAGTAGATACCTTACTCAGAGTCTGCAAGCTGAAAGAAGTAGGAAGAGGCTGTGAATGGGTGGAAGTCAACAAACTGAGAAGTCCTTGACAAATATTGTGATACAGCTAGGAAGAGAGTGCGCGATTTGGTTGCTGTGAAGACAGAGGAAATGTTACAAGAACTCATACAACAGTACTCAAAGTCACAAGATGTAATTATTTGTACAGATGTTTCGGCAGTGAAGAGAAACTAACAAATGTATACTGGGCTTTATGGCCTGCTAAAATGGCAAAAATGTAGTTGAAAAATCTGCCTATATCATCACAACATTGAACAAGAGAATGGATAAAGAACCAGTAACAGTTGCTTTCATTTGGCTGATGATAAAACCTGCAACCACTAAAGTGATTCTAACTCTCAGAGTATGCTGCACAAGAAAGAAAAATTCATGATAAGAAAGTAGTGGACCAATTTTCTGAACAATGCCCAAAGTATCACGTAGATATACTATCCAGGCCATGCGAGGATCAGGTGCAATACAGAGCTGATGCAATATCGGGTAAAGTTGTAGTGGACAACAAAGTGATGAGAAGAGACCAACCTGAGTTAATGAGGGCAGTCATGGATACAATACAAAATGTTGAAGAGAAGGCTGAAAGAGACAATACACATGTTCTGCAAATGATAGAAATGGGAGTGGGGAGGGAGTGCCTCCTCTCTGGAAAGACCAGCCAGAATCCACAACGAACAACTGACTGGGACACTGAGTTCATATATTTTTAGTTGACTTATGGAATGGCCAGCAGAACATTTATGGGAGTGTCCCTTGTCCAGTGATGCTGATCCCCAACCAAGAATCAATTGGTACCAAAATATTTTTGCTGATGCCTGAAGACCTTTTCTTTTTATGTAACAGGTTTTGGAATGTCTGCGAACTCATAAGAACAGACTGGGTGACACTTGCTATAAAATGATCTTCAAGAGAGAGGTACAGTGAGTGTTATAGACAGTTATGGATGTATATAAACAAATATAATAAATGAATGAGGAATGCAGTAAAACCTTATGCCATATAGGTCGATAAATCAAAATTTCAACCTATTATTAATTACATTATTTCTTTTGAATTCACTTTTCTGGTATAAACCATGTATCTTTTTGTTATGTAACTTTTCCTTCTTGTATTATTTTTTTATCTCCCGTACTGATTTTCCATTTGTTTTATGTCATGGGAGACTGCCTAATTCTATGTAGTTTCCTATATTTGTGTTCTCTTCTTTGTTTGTTTGTCCCTATAATAATAAAGACATTTTGGTAGAAACATCAATTTGTTTAGTTGTAGGCTCTCTGTGAAAGCTATGTAACTTATTTTATATTTTTTTAAATATTTAACTATCTATCTACACAAATGTCCGGCTTTGTGGCAGACAAGGGTAGAGTGCATCTGTGATGGCGAAGGTACCGAGTTTTAATTCCACCGCAGGGAATTGTGCAATCTTTACCAATGTACACAAATATAGCAAGAACATTATGATTGTTAAGAATATCATTTTGTTTGACCATAAACAAGTGACCCATAATCTATGTTCCTTCAGCTTGTCATATAGGATACATGGGGGCAGAGACTAGAGCTCTCAGGTACATGCAATAATATGTTGCTTTATGTAGTTCATGCATTGTGTAAGCCATAGACATGATGATTTTTATGTTTGTTTTGCAAATAGTTTCTCTTGGTCTTCTATTTCTTTTGTCATTTTGAACTCTTTTAGTGCTTGTGGTGGTAGCCTATTTTCTTTAATTCTAATTACATATCCAATATAAGTCCATGGTTTTTATTTTTAGACCATGATATAGACAACCAGACATAGACAACCATATATGAATGCAGATATTATAATAGAGTTAAACAGTCATAGTCAACCATGTATTAATGCAGATATTACATTGAAGTTAAACAGTTTCAGGGATCCATATGTTAATACAAATATTACATCGGAAGTCAAAACACTCATCTGCAACCATTATACATCACAATGGAAGAAATATATGGATATTGGTCAGAAACTAGACACTTACACTAATTAGACAACAAGAGACCATTATCTTTTGACTTATAACTACCCACTTCATACTACAGGGCCACCTTTACTGGATCGGGGTGGTCCACACAAGTGAATGCCCATAGGGAACAGAAATACAGACTTCTGAATACATACTCCAAGACTATCTAGAATACAAAGAAGTGTTAGACAAGACATGGCCACACTGGACTGAACTGAGGCAGAAACTTCAGAGCAGCCGCTCTGACCTGGAATAGACTAGGTGCTCGTCCTGGTGACTGGCATGAAGATCTAGCAAGACCAAAAGAATCCTTAACACAGAAGAAGAAGAAGAATGTTGGAGTTCAACTATTATACATCAATGTAAAATGTGTTTGTTTTGTCTGCAATCTATTCTATAATAGATGTTATTTATGTAAATGTATAGGTCGCTGGTGCTTTCTGTTATGTTGTATGGTTGTGAGAGTTGGACACTCACTGCGGACATGGAGAGAAGATTACAGACTTTCGAGTATAAATGCTACAGACGAATTCTATGAATTTCCTATAGGGAACATAAGACCAATGTGTACGTAAGAAATAAAGTAGAGATGTGTGCAGGTGTTCAGGAGCCATTGCTTTCAATAGTGAAACGACGAAAACTAGCATGGTTCGGACATGTATGCAGGCACGATTCCTTGTCAAAAACAATACCGCAGGGAACTGTCGAGGGTGGAAGAAGCAGAGGAGGACAAATAAAGACATGGACAGACAACATCAAGGAATGGACAGGGCTAGATATTTCCACACTCATCCGCATCGCTGAGGATAGAATTCACTGGAGGACTCTGTGTGCTGAAGCATCCAATGTGATACCCCTACGACCCTGAAGGGTTATGGGTTTATTGATATTGATTGATTGATTGATTTATGTTCACAGAGGGATGATGCCTTGTTTGGAGACTACACATTGCTACATGTTTGCAAGGATCTAATCAAGGTTTGTTCTGTGTTACTGCTACAGTATCATCAGTTTTATAGAAATATTTTGATCATACAATCCCATATCCTTGAATTCTAGTTCAGGGAGCAAAGAATAGGGTGACTTTCTTCATTCAGATATGTCGTAGGAGGCGACTGGGGAAATTTGGGGAAAGATAGGCTGACAACCTGTCACCAGGGGACATGATTGTATCATTGTCACTGTACATCTTGTCTCATCTTCAAGTGCCGTCTCCGCAACGAAGGTTGGATGCAACTTCTTTGGTTTCATAGAAGTTGTATGTTGTAGTTGCATGACTATTATCTTTTCTGATATGAATTCTATTTTGTTTATGATCTTGGCAATGTCTAGATTGAGAGATAATCCTACTCTTTGTATAGCCCTTTGTTCTTCTTGAACACCACTCCAGGATAATACATAGTTGTTGTGTGTTAGTTTCCTATTTTCACATTTCTTCCTACAATTTGCTATTCCCATTGCAGAAATTGTATGCTTAATCATAAATTCAACTATTTCTGGTTGTTTATTGTTGACACAGATATTCTATGTACTTATTGTAACTGTCATTGTGTTGTTTGGTGAAGGATTGGTTTTTGTACCCTGTTGTTATTCTGAAATTTGATAGATTTTCTTAAATTTCTGCACAATATCTAGAGCAGGTTTCTATGAACACTCAAATCTCCTACCTGTTTTCTCAATCTGATCATAACTGGAAATTGTTTTTATGTACCCTAACTTTTTTTTTCATATGCCATACAATTTTAGTTAGCCTACCATGACTGGAAATTGTTTTTATGTACCATAACTTTTTTTTTCATATGCCATACAATTTTAGTTAGCCTACCATGACTGGAAATTGTTTATAAATATTAAAACTTTTTGGTTTGCCTGCCATGACCGGAAATTGTTTTTAAATATCAAATTTTTTTAGTTTGCCTGCCATAACTGGAAATTGTTTTTAAATATCGAAACTTTTTGGTTTGCCTGCCATAACTGGAAATTGTTTTTAAATATAAATAATTTTTTGTTTTCCTGCCATGACTGGAAATTGTTTTTAAATATCAAAACTTTTTGGTTCATTTAGAAATACTGTTCAGCTGTTAAAGATGAGGCTGACGTCCTGAAGTGTCTCGTTGAAAACAAAGACAAGTTTCAGAATTTTGATGACAAGTGTAGAGAAGTAGTGCAACATCGCCAGATTGAACAAGCTCAAGGTCAGGGTTTTTCCTCAAATGTATTTCCAAATATTTTATAGTATTAAGTTAATTTTCCATTAATATTATTTTATATTATACTAATTAACAACTACTATTTATTTTATGTTAATATTCAGTTATATTATGTATTATAAATTTATTGTTCAGTAATAATATGATTACTGTAAAATTAACATAATATAACTGGAAACCTAAAGGATAATTTTTGCATATAAAAAACAAAAAGACAATTAACATTTAATCAGGATCAGTGACTTAACAGCCAGAATGATGTTGTTCCACCTTCGCAAGCAAAGATCAGCATGTCATGTTTGTTTGTTTTGCGTTCGCTCCATTATAACCAGCACGGATATCCGTGCGATTTCCACCGGGAGCATGATTACGTTGTGCCACCGTTATGCGCCTTGTAGACCTAGCACATTCGATTTTGGCATGCCTTGACAATTCGGGTGGGCTACCCTAGCCTGTGACAGCCTCAATATCTGTCTCCAGGCATGCGTGTATGTGGTGACTCTTCGCCCAGACGATTTTTGCTCTCGTCTGTCTTGAACGATGTGTTCCACTGTCTATGAACTTGCATCGTGTAATTGGACATACTGTGCCTGTGCCCATCAGTTACTGAACCATTTCTCATCTGTGAGCCTGGTTCCTTATAGGGAAGAACTCATCGGAAGAGTTGTACCCTGGTTTTTTCGCCCTCTTAGCCGAGGTGTCATTCACCGACATCGTGTACCCCTTGTCCAAGTTTGAGTCTCACACCACGCGTTTGAGAGCAAGGCATTCTCGAGCTGAACGACCTTGTCCCAATAATGCCTGAGCCCATCAGGTACTGAACCCTTACTCTCTGAAAGTGTATTTCCGGTATAGGAAAACCTGTCATTAGATTTGGGCCAGGGCTAAAATCGTGGGCCCTTTCTTGCCTAAGCCCATCGGGTACGGCACCCTTTCTCTTCGCGAGCATATTTCCGGTTTAGGAAGGCTCGACATTAGAGTTGGGTTAGGACTTCTTGCTTTTCCGAACGCCAATGATCGGGTCTGGGTCTCTGTCTGTAAGGAGCACAGGTAACTAGAAGCTCGACTCGAGCTGACGGAGCTTGTAGTTCCCCTTTCCTAGGAACTTTTCACTTTCTATTTGCAGTTCGCGCAGCCCTCTAGCGCTGTTCTGCCCTTTCATTGTTTCATTGTACTCAGTATGAAATCTATTTGTCTCTCACCATGCATCTACCTTTACGTGCATTTTACATTGGCTGCCCCTCCAATGTTCGGACTGGACTGACTAGCTTCACTGTATGTTGACAGTGTCGCTATGTGTGGTGATGCTGGTGGTGTCGGAGATATTATCTGTCTTTTATGCAGTCAAATCTCTTTCCATCTGCTACCTCCACATTCTCGGACACGATCCCCAAATGATTTGGCCAGAATCAGCTCGAGCTGCTGTTTTCTGTTACCTGGGTGCACCGCGTGGAGGTACATTTGGGATCTTGGTTATCTGCTAACCCTGGGTCCGCCTACAGCAATGTGTTCCCTTTGCACCCCATCAGCATGTAATGAAAAACAATACAAAATGTGGTGAACAAGTAGAAGAAAAAAAACATTTGTGATTGTCTAGTTTAGTTTGGGTTTGTAAGTGCGTAGATGCCCAATTTTGAGCCTGATTCGTGCCATGAAAGTTCTATTGCAGTACATGCAGGAGTGCAGGAGATCATTTGGAAAAGCAACATCAGTGTTGGAGTTAAAGTCAAACTGTATAAGTCGTTGGTGCTTTCTGTTGTGCTGTATGGTTGTGAGAGTTGGACACTCACTGCGGACATGGAGAGAAGATTACAGGTTTTCGAGTACAAATTCTACAGATGAATTCTACGAATTTCCTATAGAGAGAACATAAGACAAATTAGTACGTAAGAAATAAAATAGAGATGCAGGTGTACAAGAACCATGACTTTCAATAATAAAAAAAGCATGGTTTGGACATGTATGCAGACATGATTCCTTGTCAAAAACAATACTGCAGGGAACCGTTGAAGGGGGAAGGAGCAGAGGAGGACAAATAAAGACATGGACAGACAACATCAAGGAATGGACAGGAAAAGATTTTTCCTCACTCCTCCGTATCGTTGAAGATAGAAATCGCTGGAGGACTCTGTGCTGAAGCATCCAATGTGGTACCCCTACGACCCTGAGGGGTTACAGGTTTATGAATGTATGGATATTCTTTTGTTATATATGCTTTTATTGTTATTTTGTTTGGATTCATTCTCATGAGGTGACCGAACAATTTTACTTGCTATCTTTTGGTATGTTCAAGACATGATAGTATACCAACTCTTTTCCTAATTTCTTCCTTTCTTATTTTATCTAGTTTTGTCATTGCAAGCAAACTATATTTATCATCAGGGAGTTGCAGTGACATTTTTTTGTATTTTACAGATATCGAACTAAACCCTCATCTGGAGAAGGCTTGCAGACTTGATATTCCAAAATTCTGTGCGGATGTAGTCAAAGACAAGTCTGCTAAAAGTAAAGGGATGGAAGGAGTGGTTATTGATTGTTTGAAGAGGGCTTATGCTTCAAAAAAGGTGAGAATATTCAAGATTAATACAACACAAACATTGTATTGATAAAAAAATATGTGTATAGTTAATACAACACAAACATTGTATTGATAAAAATATGTGTATAGTTAATACAACACAAACATTGTATTGATAAAAATATGTGTATAGTTAATGAGAACAGTAGGCAGGAATGAAGGGTTAGTCAAATCTCCTTTTGCAGGAATGAGGGATTAGTCAAATTCATTCTTCTTCTGCAGGAATGAGGCATTCATTCTCAAACTACTACTGATTTTCAGGATGTAGAAAACAAAATGTGTTGTGTCATGGTTTACAACTTGGCTGCAATATATACACCTGTTATCCTTTTGTGTTTTCATTTTGCATTGTGATGTGAGAGTAGGCAGTTTTTTTCCTTGATGTGTGCTATGTTAGGCTCTTAACCGAGTCCTTTTTGTCCAAAAAAAAATTTGTGTATATTTTCATAAATGTTTCCAATGGTTTACAAACTTCATTACCCTGTGTATTCAATTTTCACATGCCAGATATTTTCCTTTAGCTCCAACTATTAGCAACACTGAAGAATGGAAGCACAGGTCAGTAATATTCAATATTGAATAATGGAAGTACAGGTTTTATTATTGTATAGAAAATCATCAGTCACCAGATTTAATACATTTTGTTGTTGTTGTTTATACAATCCTTGTGTTTCTTCTATTGCCAATAGGCTCTGACCCAAGAGTGTCAGCTGGAGATTCAATCTCACATCAGAGAAGCTGCTGTGGACATCAACCTAAACCCAGTTTTACTCAAGACTTGCAAGATCGATGTATGCATTTTTATATTCATTAAATTATTTTTAAAACTTCTCCATTGTTTTTACAGAGGGTGTTTGATATTTTGTTTCACAGAAACACCGCTGTATCTGTATATTTTGACCAGCCAAGCTTATTTTTTAGCATAGCAATATTTGTACCAGGTTTGTCTTCTCTCTTTGATTTTTTATTTGCTTAGCCAGACTTCATTGATGCAGCTTGTTGCAAGGCTAATCACTTGTTGAGTGAAGTAACATCTGGTTTAATGTAAGCCCAGCACTCTTAAATGTCACCATGAATAAATATGGCTCTGATGATCTCTGTTCAGGTAAAATATTCTTTCCAGAACATAGTCTTCTATAGGTATACTCGATTCCTTGTGATTCTGGTTGAGTTGACCTATGACATTTAAGGACTTGTTCAAATGCTTGCGTGATGTCTGTTGTCTATAATTGGTGTCCTCCGCCCCATTTCATTTTATCTGCAACTATACCTTCCATTGCCAATTTTTTAATGCCTGTCTGTTTGAAAAATTAATAAAAAATTAATAAAATGTCTTCAACAAATAGGCATAGATGGAAAAGACATCAGACTGATTAGAAATATATATATTGGGAACAGACTGCATCAATAAGATGTGAACACAGCTACTCACCATACATAGAAATAAGAAGAGGGGTAAGACAAGGATGTATTTTATTACCAAACCTACCCGTGTGTTTCCAGGGCCCGAAAGGGGAGCAAAGAATAGCAACACTGTTTACCTTCCATGCATGTTGTAAAAGGCTACTAAGGAGGTTATGGGATTGAGTTGGCTGTCCCTTTTAGAGTGAGTGACGCAAAGCCATTCAGAAGTTGGATGTGTCGGGCCGCAGATATCGCAGTAATGCTGTAAACCATGACACAATGCATTCTGTTCTCCAGACTACATCCTGCTAATCTGCAGGAGTTTGAGAACCAACACAAAAGAAGTTGAAGAATCACCAAGCCTATTTAATATCTACATAGAGAATATCTTTAAAAATATAGAAGAAATACCAGGACTCAAGATCAATGGGAAAATAATAAACAACATTAGATATGCAGATGACACTGTTCTTTTGGCGGAAAGTGAACATGAACTACAAAGACTAATAGATCAAGTCAATAAATCAAGTAATGAATATGCACTGGATATAAATATTCAAAAAAACAAAAACCATGATAATTAGCAAGGACACAAAAGAACAGGAGGTAAACATAAACATGCATAGAGAGAAACTACAACAAGTAAAACATTATCAATATCTTGGACACATAGTAACAAATGATGGCAGATGTGAAACAAGTTAAAAGGAGAATAGGAATGGCCAAAAGAACCTTCAATGACATGAGGAAAATATCTAAAACATCTAAACAAAATACAAAGTTAAAAATAAGAATTATAAAATATTACATCTATTCTATATTAATGTATGGATCAGAAACATGGACACTAAATAAACAATTAGAAGCCAGAATTGATGCCTTGAGATGTGGGTTATAGGAGAATAGGGAGAACGTCATGGAAAGAGATGAAAACAAATAAAGAGGTGCTAAAAACACCTCTTTTACTTTTTTCTCTTTTACTGGACGGTGCATTTCTGCATCCGGTATTAAGTTATGTTTCTCGTGAGTGAAACATGGCCTCGTCAAACTCAATTCAAGTTTGTGTGGTTTAAACGTTATTAGTTTTCTTGAAAAGGGTCCCATTTGGACCGATATATCGAAAATTTTCCTGTTTTTTTTTTATTGCATGATTTTTACATACCTTTTCATCTATATTTATCCAAAGTTTGTTAACCTGTTTAACTTATTTTGCATTTCTAAAACACTTAATATGAAGAAAGAATTACTAAGAGAAATAAATATCAGGTAAATAAAATATTTTGGACACATTAAAAGACATGACACCTTATTGAAGACCTTACTTGAGGGAAGCGAGCAAGAGGTAGACAGAGATACGAGTGGGAGAGTAACATCACAAGATGGACAGGTTACAGTCTAGCAGAGTGCACCACCAAAACAAGAACAGGGGATGTTGGAGATCTGTTGCAGCCAACCTTCGTTGCGGAGACGGCACTTGATGATAATGATGTCTACTTATATATTACCAAAAACCTAAGTTTGCTTATGAAAATTTCTAATGTATATGTATTTTAATATATATAATATAGTCAATATGTTCGGTTCAGTGGCATTGAGGTACAGAATGTGTCTGTGATGGCCAAGGTACCGAGTTCAAATTCTGTCTCAAGTAATTGTGTATCTAGATCATTCATAAAGCACTGGCAAACTACTGAAAATATTTATATTGCCAAGAAAATCACTGCAGCTATAAAATGCGGATATGGGTCTAATGGCTACACCCTAAATAAGATATACTGTCAATTTTTTATAAAGGAACTTCACTGCATTTTACAAGTAAATTCATGTAGGAAGCGAGAGGATAAATTAAAAATTCTTGAGACAAACGGGATTGAACTAATACAAATGTTATATGTTTGTTGTTACTGAGGATACTTCAATACTTGTGTGGTATGTTCATTGTTGTTGTAATAGTCCTTGTCTCAATTGGTCCATTCTAAGTGACTTGAGTACACAGTTTGAATGTCTTGACAAAATCTCATCTTTTTTAGGAGGTGTGGTTAGTCAAGCACAGAAAAATTGTTTACTCTTGTTGCCAGGAATTTAGTGCCGTCAGAACGGACTGACTCAATTCCTGTTGGTCTGAAGAATTTTTTGCATTTTATAAAGGAACTCCACTGTATCTTATAAAGGAGGAACTCCACTGTATCGTATAAAGAAACTCCACTGTATCTTATAAAGGAGGAACTCTGCTCTATCTTATAAAGGAGGAACTCCGCTGTATCTTATAAAGGAGGAACTCCACTATATCTTATAAAAGAGGAACTCCACTGTATCTTATAAAGGAACTCCACTGTATCTTATAAAGGAGGAACTCCGCTGTATCTTATAAAGGAACTCCACTATATCTTATAAAGGAGGAACTCAACTGTATCTTATGAAGGAACACTGTCATCTATTTTCATAAATTGATATGACATTTATGTTTAACCAGATCAAGAGGTTTTGTCTGAATAACATTGCCAATATGAAAGTGGATGATATAGAAGAAGGTGAAGGCTACAACAGTTTTGGCAGTGGAACAATCCTAGAGTGCCTGAAGAAACATTTTCAAGACTTGAAAGACTTCAAGTGCAAGGAGGTAAGGCAATGTTATCATTAGATCATAGGATATCTGTGTGTTAAAGTGCAAGGAGGTAAGGCAATGTTATAGGATATCTGTGTGATGTATTAAATTATTGTGTGATGTTACCCTCCGAAGACTAGTACACTACTCTCGAAATTCACTGTGATATCTACCCATTTCATAGCATTTGCATTGGCCGCCACTCAAATGCGTCTGCAGAGTCAGAATGTCTTGTGCCACTGTGTGTAAACAGAGCTACTGTATGACACAGAGGTGTCTGGGATATTATTTATCTTTTTGCATGCGATTCTCATTCCATCTGCAGGCTCCACATTCCCCAAAAGTGTTGGCCAGAAACAGCAGGGGCCGCTGTATTTTTGTTTCCAGGGTGCACCATGAGGGGATACTTTTGGGATCTTTGTTATCTGCTAACCCTAACAAGAGCAATGCAGTACCCTCAGCACCGCAAATGTCTTCTGTGGATGTGAAGCATGGACTGTAAACAAATAAGCTCAAAGTGACACTGATCCTCCCTACACATTTCTGTAGTCTCTTCATCTATTGGTAGCCTCCCCCCCCCCACTTATAATTTCTTTTAAAAAACTTATTTATACTCCCTTTATTTATTTCTCCCCCCCCCCCAAACATCATGACATTTGTTGGCCCCTTACTCCGCTTTTGCATTTCTCTTCTTTCATGTTGGGCCTCCACTTGTTCTTATCTATTGCACATAATTTCATCAGCCCTTCACCCCTAGCAATTGTCCTCCAATTTATGTCTACTTCTGTCTATCAATAGTGTGCAAATATATGTTCACATATTGAACACATGTAATTTGTCTTCTACTAGACATGTGTGGCATGTTTTCATTGGGCAATGTTGGGTTTTTTTGGGGTGAGAAAAACATATCCTAGTCATTCCAATTTTGAATATTTTTATGGTTTTTTATTTATGGTTTTTTTAAAAATTGTTATGTGTTTCTTGAGAAATGTCTCTGTTGGACTGTAATCTGGAAAATTGTCTTTGTTCTTTATTTTATTGTTAGACATTTATTTTTTACATTTTTAGTTAGGATTTTATAGTAACCTCTTTACTTTATTCAGTGTTTACCACTTAAAAATTAACTGGAAGCTACTGAGGTGTGAATTTCTAGAAGAATTATGAAATTGTTATGGACGGCTAAGAAAGGTAATGTGAAAGTCCTCAGAGATGCTGGAGTAAAGAGAGAAATGTGATGAGGCAGTCAAAATGTTTAGAACGTGATAAGTGAAAAGCTTGAACATTTAGTAACATCTGAAAATATCAGGGGGAGAAGAAACGGAAATAAGGGACAATTCTGGATGGTTTGTTATTGTGATTTGGGATAATGTCACTAAATGAACTTATTAACAATACAAGAGATAGAAAGTTGTGGAGAAACATGATCACCTTCACCATTTGGTATGACATTTGATTAATTGATTGATGCCTCAATACATTATATTTGTTACGTGGGGCATTATTTGCGAGTAAGTGAATTTGTGTGATCACTTGGGCATTATTTACTAGTACAAGAATTTGTGTGATCACTGCAGAATCTCAATGACTTTTATTCCAGGGGGTAGCTTATACTATTGCTGAAAGTAGAGTGGATATCAATGTTGATCCATTGCTGCTCGCTGCTTGTCAGCAAGATTTGATAGTTCACTGTAAAGAGACTCCTCAAGGACAAGGAAGAAGTAAGTTGTCTATCCTCATTGTTAGTTTTAACAGATTTTATATGATCATAACTGGCATATTGTAATTTCTCTGTTTTGACATAATTTATAAATTAATAACTGGCATATTTCATCTGGCATATTTATTTTGATAATTATACATTTTTAATTGGCATATTGTTAATTTGTCTCGCAAATTGAATCTTGAATGTGTTTTACAATTTCTTGTTTTTCCAATCGTGTCCTAAAATGTGGTCAGAAAAAGTAGATGTTACATTCCTGATCATTAAGTTTTCTGTTTAATTCAACAATAGAGTGAAGATGGTGAAGCCAATATTTGTTACCAGTATGTGCATATAAGATGTGGTGTCCGTATTCATAATATACTGCAATGATCTTTACTGTCAATGAAGCTATGATCCAGTTCATGCTGGATGAATTGATTTCACAGTTGAGAGAGTATCATCTAAACATATTCCCATTGCATGGATTCAATGCACTTAGAAAGCCAGCTCCAACACAGGATGACTACCAAATTATGAACAGACCAGTCCAAGTTGTCTTTCGGTGCCTCAGAATGGACTTGCAGCCACATGTATACAAAGTTCAAGATTAGCAACACAACCATGTGGACAGGCACCTCAGACAACAGAGCATACTCTTCAGGAATGCCCGAAATGTGAAATGTTGAGGAACATACACTTGCTCAGAGAAACAAAAGTGTATGAGTTACAAAACATAGTCAAGTTTATAGAAGAAGCAAATCTTCAGATATTAGAAAATTCCAATATAGAATACCCACACAAGCCTAGGGATACAATCAGAACACCGACAGGAAAATTCTGCAATAATTATGATGCAGAAATCCAGGCAATTAGTGTGGCAGTTAAAAAACTGCTGAACTCCAGCTCTGGCCTACAGCCTGTGGTATTCCTGACAGATGCAAGATCAGTGCTTCAAGCTCTCCAGTCTGGAAAACTAACAGACTTGAAAAAACTACTTCGCGAATTGTCTTACCAGTATAGGGTAACCATGCAGTGGATACCTTCTCACTGTGGAATACCAGGAAATGAAAAAGCAGACCAACTGGCTAAGGAAGGTGCTGCCGAAGACCAACCAGATATACTAATCACCTACCATCAGAAAAAACAGATGATCAAGTCAATAAGAAAGACACAAACACCAACACAAGATGACTATCACATTTTGAACAGATCAGGACAAGTTATAATTCTATGCCTCAGAACAGGACACAACCGACTCTGCAGTCACATGTATACAAAGTTCAATATTGGCAACACAGCCATGTGTACATGTGGACAGGCAGCACAGAGTGCCAAACATATACTTCAAGAGTGTTCTGAGCATGAAACACTGAGGCAGACATATTGGCCAGAGGAAACAACACTGGAATCAAAGCTCTATGGACCACTGTATGAACTACAAAAGACAGTGAGTTTTATTCAGGAGATCGAATTACAGATATAGACATGTTTCAAGTGAACGAAAGAAGAAGAAGAAAATTCCAGGCACACTAAAGCAGAAGAGAGTATTTGAATTTTTGTGTAAAAAGCTGAAGTATCTTACAGTACATTTTTATAAATGGAAACAAAAATTCATGTTTCAATCACAGACCTTTCTTAAGATATATATTTATTTGTTTGAAAATCCTAGGAATTACAAGTGATTAGCTCTTGCTTCCTATGTGCAATGGGGAGGTTTCTGAGCTTTTATTCATACCCAGGAGACTTCACCTTTTTGCTTGGTACAGTTAGTTAGTCACTGGATCATCATCACTGCACTCCAGACAAGTCCATAGGTGCTCAGATCTCTCCTTGAGTGTATCTGCCATTACATGTTGACTGACGGTTCCAATATGCTATTGATTGACCATCATTCTTTTTCACCCATGAATCCGCTCCTTTCTAACCACATTTCAAACCAAGCTGCTTCCTTATTCTAGTCATGGAACAAGAGTCATCATCACTTATACAGTCATTTGTTCAAAAAATGTACTGTCATTTCCTTGGTGCAATGCCTATTGAAGGAGCCTTCTACATAGGGGTGGGGGGTACATGTCACAAGACGAGCTCATAGTTTTCTTGGATCAAGGCTAACTCCTTGAAGTGGAGATGGGGTTTAATGCAGCTAACAGAGGCTGGAAACTAAGGTTGGTCAGGCCATCCCCTATATTGATCATGACCACAGTCCTTCAAGCAAGCACAGGTGCTGAAGTCGGAGATACCAAGTTGAGAGGTGCACCAGCAACTACGGTATCATGCAACCCTCCCGAATGAGAAGAAGAACTTGTGTCATTCTTGTGCTTTCTCTGTTTTAATACATTTTTCCTGTCAAACATTTTTCTTAGGAATGAGTTGTTTGCTGTCCTACCTGAAGAGTGATCCTAAAACTTTGACAGCAGCCTGTAAGGATATGCTGCAGCACAGGAAAGATTTATGGGAAGCAGCAGCACAGGTGGGAGTCTCTTGAAAACTTCTGTATTGAATTTAAGAATACAACCTAAGACAGATGTGTCGGGAGATTGGCGAGAATAAAACGGCGACACAACACATTTCCATTCTCTGGACTGCATCCTGCTGGAAATCTAGTAGTACTATTGTTCTGCTACAAGAGAGATCCAGCGGGAGGTTGAGAATGAACACTGAAGAAGAATTTCGGAATAATGATGAAAGTTGGTAAACACAGTGACTTACCAACTTTCACCATTACTTCTTCATTCAAAGATCAAGATGGAAATTAAAAAACAAATAATATCTACAATTTTTATACCAACACTGTGCTACCAATGTCAAACATGGTCTTTAACAGCTTCGCAGCAAAGAAAAATCGTCACATGTGAAATGAAATGTCTGAGGAAAGCTGCAATGGTTACCAAACTAGATAAAATAAGAAATGAAGAAATAGGGAAAGAGTTGGTATAATATCATGTATCGAACATATTGAGAGACAGCAAGTAAAATGGTTCGGTCACCTTATGAGAATGAAGCCAAACCAAATACCAATAAGAGCATATAATACAAGAATATCCGGGCGTAAAGCCAAAGGTAGACCAAGAAAACGGTGGATAGAAAACATTAAGATAGCCTTGAACAAACATGGACTAAATGTGACCTCGGCTACACATCTGGCCTTGAAACGACAGCTTAAGATACCACCCCTACGCTTAACGGCAAGTGTGAATGCGATCAACAATCATTCACCTGGGAATAGACAATAGATGAAGGATTATATTATTCAGACTATATGTTACTATGTGTTTTTTTTTAAATTTACATTAGAAAGATTTAGTACTTGAAATATGGTGGTAATGTTTGTAATTGAACCCTTTCGATGCCATCCAGTAATAAATCAAAAACAGTGTCAATTCCATTATCGATTTTAACATTTGATTTTTTGCAGGTGGCGCCACTTGAAAGTTTCTCAGAAATATTTGATCAGATGTCATTATCCCCAGCTCGGAACTATTTCTTTGCAATAATGTTTACTGTAGTAGGAATCATCTTTATTTTTGGTCTGACATGTGGACGTTTCACAAAAAGAGTTCGAGCTGACATCAAGAACAAATAGCTTACAGATTGCAGCTGTAGAATATGTGCACATATCTGATATTTTCAGGTTTATGAACAGACATTTGAGATATGTGAAAAATGTCATGTTTGAAATATCTGAACAAATATCTGACATTGTCAAGTTTATGAACAGACATTTGAGATATGTGAGAAATGTCATGTTTATGAACAGACATTTGAGATATGTGAGAAATGTCATGTTTGAAATATCTGAACAAATACCTGATATTGTCAAGTTTATGAACAGACATTTGAGATATGTGAAAAATGTCATGTTTGAAATATCTGAACATATACCTGACATTGTCAAGTTTATGAACAATCATTGAAATATGAGAAAAATGTCATGTTTGAAATATCTGAACAAATATCTGACATTGTCAAGTTTATGAACAGACATTTGAGATATGTGAAAAATGTCATGTTTTAAATATCTGAACAATTATCTGACACTGTCAAGTTTATGAACAGACATTTGAGATATGTGAAAAATGTCTTGTTTTAAATGGCTGAACTTCAATGTTTGAAATGGCTGAACTTCAATGTTTGAAATCTGATGCTTGAAGAATGTGAAAGTAATACTGACCTGAACTTGATCAAATTGTGTAAGATATTTCACATGGACTGTTTAAAAACAAGCATTTACAAAGTTTATTTCTGAAAATGTATACTTTATTTATTGGATCATAGCAAATGTACATTTATTTGTTGTTAACAAGTATTGTTTCTATGTGTAATTGTATACGATAATGTTGAATAAATGCATTTATAAGTATTTAAAATTTGTTGATGTCTTGTAAATATTTCTTGCTTTTGTTGAAAGCAATAGTGAAATCTAGTCTTATGTAGAATTCAAATATTGTTGGAAGACATGAACAAGTCTAGTCTTGTGTAGAATTCAAATATTGTGTAGATTTCAAAAATTATTGAAAGAAATATTTTGTAGTATTCAAATATTATTGAAAGAAATATTTTGTAGTATTCAAAAATTATTGAATGAAATATTTTGTAGAATTCAAATATTATTGAAAGAAATATTTTGTAGAATTCAAATATTATTGAAAGAAATATTTTGTAGAATTCAAATATTATTTGAAGATATTGTTTGTAGAATGTGAATGTTGTTGGAAGAAGTATTGTGTAGGATTCAAATATTGTTGGAAGAAATAATGAAGTCTTATGTCAAATGTAAATCATGTTGGAAGTAAATATAAAATTGTTTCACATTTCACATAGATCTAAACAATGTTCTATGTCGATGGTCAGCATACCTAACAATTTTCTTCATCAAACTCATTTTTAAAACAATCAATACTCCATTCCATACTTCTTTCAAGAGTGGTTATCTGCTGTTGCGGTCCTATGTTATGAAAAAAGTTAGCTACATGTCCTACTCAGGATCTTGTCATCAGCACAGAAATTTTTCACTGCAATGATTTTTAAGCAATATCTACATTCAGTAGACTTCATACATTTCTACTTCAGCGTTCATTCTCAACCTCTAGCTGCTTCTTTCTTCTGGCAGGAAACTGGTCCTGACTATGTTTCCAGCAGGATGTAGTCCTGAGAATGGAAATGCATTGAGTCACTGTTTTATTTGTACCTTTGGCCTGATAGTTCTCTCTTTGGTGGTACCATATATTTCTAAATGCTGATACTGTCATCATCATCATCAGGTGCCATGCCGGCTGGTGTAGGCGGTCATGGCTCTCCACAGCTCTCTGTCCACAGTATTATGTATCAAAGTCGTTGTTGTTTCCTTGCCATGCCAGGTTGTCAAACTGTCTAATATTTTCTCACGTTGTCGCCCTCTGTCTCTGTTGCCTTCAATTTTGCCTGTTGTCACAATGTTCTCTAAACCTGCCTGTCTCATGAAGTGGTCAAAAAAAGAAGATTGTCTTTTTCTTATATTGTTGATTAAGGTCTGTTTCTCATTTGACTCTTTCAAAACCTCTACATTAGTTTTTCTGGCAGTCCATGGTATTCTCAGCATTCTTCTGTAGAACCACATCTCTGTTGCCTCTAATCTCCCACTTTCCAGTTTGTTTATTGTCCAAGACTCGCACCTATATGTTAGTATAGAGGTTATATAGCACTGCAGAACTCTCTTTCTCACCTCTAATGACAAAGTCATAGTACACAGTATATTGTTCATGTTTCTGAATGTTGTTTTTGCCTAACTATTCTGCACCTTATTTCTGTTGAACTTCTTCCATCTGCTGTAATCATTGCACCTAAATATTTGACACTGTAGATACAGCTGATACTGTAGAAAATGAAAAATTGTATAATACATTATACACGCTTGTATATGTATTTTCATACACAGATAATTTCATATGGGACTTTACATATATAATTTTGTTTTGATGCTTGTACACATATATTCCGACTGTACCATATGATGTATATGCACTTGTTTTTCTGGAATTGATAATATGGGGAAAAAATACTGGCATTAATAATGAAAATTTGAACCTGTGTTACTAGTGTCGTGCATGTCCGAGAAATTAGAACATTGGTGTCACAGCCGTGGGGTCCAGGCTTAAAATCCCGGTATTGGCCAGGTTTTTTTTTGTCAGAGAATAAATTAAAACCAACCATAAATATGATTTGGTGACAGCAATGGGCCTGCGACTTTTATCATGCGAGCCACTAACAACCTTCTTGAGACTACATAATGGGGAAAATGTACTGTTGACAGTTACCGGATCCCAAAAGGGGAGAAAATAATAGTAACATTAATCTGCCATACATATTGTAAGAGCTGAGTAAGGAGGTTGGAAATAGTGTTGACTACCCCACAACCTCATGAATTCACTGTAATGAGGTTTTCTGATGACCTATGCCTGGAGTCAATACTTTTATCTGCAGAATTCCTGAAGTCACTTCCAACTTACAAAACTATTCTTCTCATTAGCATTGAACTCTAGAGCTACATTGAGTCACTGTAATCTGGGATTTGCAAAGACACTTGTTAACTTTTCAATCTGGGACCTGCAAAGACACTTGTTACATTCCCAATCTGGGACTAGCAAAGACACTTGTTAACTTTTCAATCTGGGACTTGCAGAGACTCTGGTAAACTTCCCAATCAAATAAATTGTTAGAAAAATGATAATCTAGAGCTGAAAGTAAAACTAAACCAACACGGCGCAGGGTACAAGAGTGATACACTCATACTTCCTCCAGGTTCTATCATCATCCTCATAAATTGTGTAAAACCAAATTGTTGGATGTTATTCAGATTTATTTTTTTGTCCTACTTAGCAACTTTGTAGCTTTATCTACATTGAAGCATTATGTCTATTTACACAACATTAATTTTTTCAATTGAAGTTATATGTCTATTTACACAAAAATTATTTCATAAATTTAACAGTTATATTTGAGTAAATGTACAATGTCTAATTTTCATACATGAAATATTATTTATTTGCCATGCAGTTCTGTACAATTTAACCACAGTACAGCATAACCACAGTACAACATAACCACAGTACAACATAACCACAGTACAACATTTTAATGTCAGTTACAAATAAATTCTCATAAATTACCACCATCACCGCCCCCCCCCCCACACCACTATCTTGGCCCTCTTACATCATAATTCTTTGGACACATATCTCTTCTATTATACACACACTTCTGTCTATTAAAAAATGGTTGTCTTCTGTAATTCTGTATAAATTATATTATATTTTTTTTCTAATTAATGCTTTTGAAACTTCTAGCTTGTTAGTATCCACACACATTTTCTTGTATGCAAATCTGTATTTATAACTGATATAAGATTGGCTTCTTGTTTTTCCTTGTAAGCATTTGTGTATATTGTTTATATATATTTTTCAGTGTACATAATTAGACATAAAATGCAGACTTCTTGATCAGAAACTAGCTACACAGCACGTGGCGCATTCCATAAGTTCTCCACTCTCCATTGCACTCTGTTCTCATAAATGCACACATTTTTTTATAACTGTTTAAGAACACTTTTTGTTTATCCATCACATGATGATGATGACCACCTTGTCTATGAGTTATAGCCACTCCCCAGCAATATAATGCTATTTTAATGGCATTGGGTCAAAGGGCATGAGCCCATGGACCGTTGGATCAGCAACCAACCATGAGGTATAGGTGGCTGACAAGTTCTATGGTTACCCTAAATGTTCTTGGACAGTTTGGGGGGAATGGGATGATCACTTTAAATGTTATTTATCTCCCCTTAACTTGTAGGCTAGAAGAATACTAAACATTAGATGCAAGCACAAGATAGACATTAAGAGATATGGAGATGAACTCACAAATATCTGGTGGACACCTAGAGAGATAATAGAAATGGAATGGGCACTCGCTCAGAAAACCAGTTAAAGCTATATCATCATTATCACGTGCCATCTCTGCAACAAAAGTTGGCTGTTACAGAAGAGAGTAGAATGTAGAAGAAATACCATGAAAAGATGGGAGTCATATGGAGAAGAGATACCATGAAAAGATGTGAGTCACATGGAGAAGAGATACCATGAAAAGATGGGAGTCATGGAGAAGAGATACCATGAAAAGATGAGAGTCACATGGAGAAGAGATACCATGAAAAGATGGGAGTCACATGGAGAAGAGATACCATGAAAAGATGGGAGTCACATGGAGAAGAGATACCATGAAAAGATGGGAGTCAAATGGAGAAGAGATACCATGAAAAGATGCGAGTCATATGGATGGAAGATGAGAATATATCCAATGATTGCAACAAATTAAAAATTATTGAAAAGAAATGGCCTAAACACTTGCAGCTGCAAGAGTGTAAACGCTTTAGGGGGCCAAAGACTTGATTAATATAACTATATTGATTTATATTTATTGATTAATAGATCTGAAGTAACAACATTTGGAACAGATACTCAATTTTCTCTTATAATAACAATAAGACACATAACACATCAGGGTTTCAATGGTACCACACACTGGAGACATCAGTCATAGGGGTACCACACTGGAGACATCAGTCATAGGGGTACCACACTGGAGACATCAGTCATAGGGGTACCACACTGGAGACATCAGTCATAGGGGTACCACACTGGAGACATCAGTCATAGGGGTACCACACTAGAGACATCAGTCATAGGGGTACCACACTGGAGACATCAGTCATAGGGGTACCACACTGGAGACATCAGCACAAAAATCCCTCAAAATACCTCAATCATTTAGAAGTAGAAAAATCATGCTCAAGTCATTCCCTGATATTACAAGTCCAGAATTTTCTTACTACCTCTTCTCCTTCCACCCTTGACTGTTCTTTACAAAATAATTTTAGAAAATGAGTTGTGTCTCATTACATGTCCAAATCAAACAAGTTTATGTCATTTCAGCAATACCACAAGTGGTTCTTGATAACCAGTAAGTTTGCTTTGCAGAAAAGCTCCTGTGGGATAGATTGCCATTCTGTGAGCAGCGAAACTGAGCATCAGCCAACAAAAATTGGAACTGTCAGTCAGCATGTAAGTGTGAATGCACTCAGGAAAAATTTAGAGCACCTATCGATGTACTGTGTGCAATGATGAGGATAGGATGGTTAACTAACAAACTTAACTACATAGCTAACTAAATACATAACTAACTAACATAACTAAGTACATAATTAACTAACATAACTAAGTACATAATTAACTAACATAACTAAGTACATAACTAACTAACATAACTAAGTACATAACTAACTACATAACAATATAACTAACATAACAAATTAACAGAACAAACTAACATTAATTACATAACAAATTAATTAAAATTTTACATAGAGATAACTAACTACATAACAAACTAACTAACACAACAAATTAACATAAAAAACTACCAGTTATTACATAAAAAACTAATTAAAATTTTACATTGAGATAACTACGAGTACTATAACTACAGAGTTGGTGCTGTAGAATGATTTGATTGGATCTGTACGTGGCTTGAAGTGTACCAAATAATTGAATGAAACTACTGATGATGCAGTCTATTGACTTATAAAAGATAATTGGAATAAGGCATATATTGTAGATCATCATCAAGTGCCATGCCGGCTGGCATAGGTGATCATGGCTCTCCACAGCTCTCTCCAGCATTATGTATCAAGATCGTTGTTGTTTCCCTGTCATGCCAGGTTGTTAAACTGTCTAATATTTTCTCATGTTGTCTCCCTCTGTCTCTGTTGCCTTCAATCTTGCCTGTTGTGACTATGTTCTCCAAACCTGCCTGTCTTTTAAAGTGGCCAAAACATGAAAATTGTATTTGTCTTATATTATTGATTAAAGTCCATTCACATTTGACTCTTTCAACACCTCCACATTAGTTTTTCTGGCAGTCCAATGTATTCTCAGCATTATTCTGTAGAACCACATCTCTATTGCCTCTTCATCTTCTCCTTCTTCTGCATTCATTCTCAAACTCCTGCAGATTAGCAGGATGTAGTCCGGAGAACGGAGTGCGTTGTGTCATGGTTTACAATGTTGCTGCGATATCTGCGCCTTTTGGCCTGACACATCCAACTTCAGCATGGCTTCGGGTCACTGCCCCTATATGGGATGGGGCAGCCAACTCCATCCCATAACCTCCTTATTCGCCTCTTACGACATGCACTGAGGGTAAACAGTTGCTATTCATTGCTCCCCTTTCGGGCCCAGGCGACACACGGGCATCTATTGCCTCTAATTTTCCAGTGTTAATTGGAAACAAACAGTTCTCACCTCTAATGACAAGATCATATTATGGAATATATTTTTCTGAATGTTGTTTTTGCTTATTCTGCTTCTTGTTTCCATTGAACTTCTTCCATCTGCTGTAATCATTGTACCTAAATATTTGAATTGGTGGACCTGTTTTAATACTATATCATTCACTTTGATCTTGCAAGGTGTGGTATTTTGTTTCTTTGAAATAACCATTACTTCTGTTTTCTTTACATTTATATTTTATATATTGTAGATAAACATTATTTTTCTCGATAATTTTCATTATTTTTTCCGCATCAAGTGTGATGTTTTTATTTATGCAACTTGTCTCATTACATATTTTCTCCCTCAAATTAATTTACAGAAGATAACTCTTCGTTTACATTTTTCTTATGAATCATTTAATTTATCATTTGATGTCACATTAAAAATTGATATCTGTCATTTGTTGTTTTTACATACCGGTAGTAGTAGTAGGCAAGGCACATTTCCATCTTTCCAGATGATAGTATTATTGTTGTGCTATAAGAAATATAATCTACAATCTACAGCCATTATAATATACAATACACTTCTTACATATCAGACAGCTCTCTGTCTTTCCAGATGATAGTATTATTTTTGTGCTATAAGAAGTAAATCTATGATACATGACTATGATGGTTGCGACTGACAAAACCAATCTAAGCCACAAAGTCTTCCACAGTAAGTACAAGGAATCACAGGCCCACTTGTTCCAGCGTGTGCTGTTGTGTATCTTCTTAGGCGTGCATCCATTGAACTAACTGCTATCACTTTCTCCTTTGTCTTTATACCATTCCTGATCTTTTTCCTTCATGAAACAAGGTCCGTGGTTGCAATTGACATGAACTATTAACTCGTAACTACCATATCCTGATTTGATTCCGATACTCATTAAGGCCAGGGAAATATAAAATTTTACATACAAAATTGATATTATCATTTGATACTTATATATTACACAAAAAGCTGATATTTATCATTTGATATTTTTCCTATGTTATTGCTTTTTCTCCTTTAAATAAAAATATTATAGAGGCTTTATCAAATAAATTGTTTTTCCCCTAAACGTTTTATCATTTCATATCTATCATAAAAATGCATGTTTTTCTTGTGATATTTTTGTCTGGAGTGAATTTCTGATTATCTTGCTGTATTATCTGATCTGTATCATACCTGCCAACTTATTAAAGAGCCATGTCTTATTGGTTAGCCCACATATTCATATTGTCACAACAAATTCTGTATTTATTCATAATTACAGCAAATATTCTGTTTACAGTAAAATCAACATTATTGTAGTTGTCTTTGATCAGTAGTTAATATTAGTGTAGATGAGATCTGTGATCAATAAATAGTTAACATTAGTGTAGACACGACCTTAGATCTATAGTTAACATTAGTGTATACACGTTCTTTGATTAATAGTTAACATTAGTGTAGACAAGACCTTGATCAATAATTAACATTAGTGTAAACAAGATCTTGATCAATAATTAACATTAGTGTAGACAAGACCTTGATCAATAATTAACATTAGTGTAGACATGACCTTAATCAATAATTAACATTATTGTAGACAAGATCTTTGATCAATAATTAACATTAGTGTAGACAAGATCTTTGATCAATAATTAACATTAGTGTAGACAAGACCTTGATAAATAATTAACATTAGTGTAGACAAGACCTTGATAAATAATTAACATTAGTGTAGACAAGACCTTGATCAATAATTAACATTAG
This sequence comes from Meghimatium bilineatum, assembly GCA_034231615.1. NCBI lineage: Eukaryota > Metazoa > Mollusca > Gastropoda > Stylommatophora > Philomycidae > Meghimatium > Meghimatium bilineatum. The sequence goes on along the minus strand of CM067308.1, from coordinate 51,240,391 downwards.
TGTAAACAAGATCTTTGATCAATAATTAACATTAGTGTAGACAAGATACTCATGTTAGTTTGTACAATAAAGTACACACATAATCAAAGAATAGACAATAGTTTTGTTGTGCAGTATCTGAGGCAGAGAACACTATTTATGAAAGAAAGAACTTTTAAAGGAAATAAAAAAATATCAAAGAAATCAAATATTTTGAATTTATTGAAAAACATTATATGTTTGTTTGTTTTGCGTTCGCTCCATTGTAACCATCACGGATATCCGTGCGATTTCCGCCAGGAGCGTGATTACGTTGTGCCACCGTTATGCGCCTTGTAGGCCTAGCACATCCAATTTCAGCATGACATTACATCTTCTTGAAGAAAGTACCTGAAAGTACAGTTGAGAGGTGGAGAGTAAGAGGTAGACAGAGATACAAGTGGGAGAGAAACATCATGATATGAACAGGAAACAGTCTGTCAGAGTGCAACACCAAGACAAGATGTTTGAGATTCATTGCAACAAACCTTTGTTACAGAGACAGTACTTGATGATAATAGCAATTTACACACTTTCTCAGTTTGCATAATTTTTCAGATCCCATATTTTTTCAACTGCAAAGCACCAACTTTAGTCTTCATTCATCAGGTGCCATGCCGGCTGGTGTAGGCGATCATGGCTCTCTACAGCTCTCTATCTCCAGTATTATGTCTCAAGCTCGCTGTTGTTTCCCTGCCGGGCCAGGTTGTCAAACTGGCTAATATTTTCTCACGTTTTCGCCCTCTGTTCCTGTTGCCTTCAATCTTGCCTGTTGTGACTATGTTCTCCAAACCTGCCTGTCCAATGAAGTGGCCAAAAAATGAAGATTGTCTTTTTTTAAATATTATTGATTAAGTTCTGTTTCGCATTTGACTCTTTCAACACCTGCACATTATTTTTCCTGGCAGTCCATGGTATTCTAAATTATATTGGTATTTAATTATAAGTCACTGTATTTACATTTATAAAACAAGCTTGTATTTGTGCATGTTTTATTGCTTACAAATTCTGTACATTATTTGATGGTTTTAGTTTAATCTTGTTTACATATTTATATATGTCACATTTAATTCTTTTGGTTTTCTGGTTTGTTAATTATACTGTCATTGTGATTTACATAATGAAGATTTGATCAATAAAAAATATAACTTCATGTGTCAGTTTCGTGTTTGTTCATATTTGATGTTGAACTATGGTTGTTTTGTCTTTGATCCACTACCTTTGTGTATCAGGTCTTGATCTTCTTCTTGCTCATAGTTTACCATGTTTACACTTGCAAGTCTGGTTTTCTTGATAAATTCTCCTGTATTTGAAACCTCCTCCCTCAAGACTCCTATACAGTATAACATGCCTCCACATTAAGTCCTGTTTTCTTGATAAATGCTGCTGTTTTTGAAATCTCAAGACTAATACAGCTTTTTGTCAGTGCCTTTCTCTATGGAACAGTACTCTGTCCTCAACTGGTTTAGTGTACTCTCAGTCTCTACTGCCTGTCCACATGAACACAGAGGTGATGCAACCAATCATAGTCAGCTCTTGATGATTTCAATATCGCAATAAGGAACTGTGATGTTCTTTATAGTTGCTCATGGTTTCTGTATAAGATGTTAACAATGTTTTAACAATGATAGATATATTACGTGTTATGTGCATCTCAGAAAAATTAGTCATGGAAAATAATACATAAACACTATATTGGAACTGTGAGCTAATGAAATACACTGATGCATTTATTGAGATGGGAATTGAAGTATAGGCTTGTCAGGCATGCACTGATGATAACTTGAAATCATAACATAAAGTAATGGTTGGTTGGTTGGTGCTGATCCAGCGGCCCATGGGCTCATGCCCTTTGACCCAATGTCATTGTGTGATATATGCATGTGCTTGTGAGCTGTTGTTTTGTTCCATATAATGTAACGGGCCATTTAGCTGGCCCCAGAGGGAGAAGCATTTTCCTCATGTCATCCAGCACTGAGAATTCAATAAGGTACATGTTGTGTGCTCAGTCTGGAAGATGATACTCTGGTCTTTCCTTCCCAGGAGGTTGATATCTTTAGGATTTGGGCTTGTCATATATTTATAGATTTCCCTCCCAGTGTTTTCCATGGCCCATCTGTTCATCCAATTTTCTTTGTTCACAGATTTCAACATCATTTTAACTGTGTGCATGGTTGTTTGTGTATATGGCTGTTCTTGTTGTGCTCCCTTCTTTGCTATTATGTCTGCCTTGTCATTGCCAGGTGTGTTTTGGTGGCCAGGAATTCACTGTTTAACAATGCTGACTTCATAAGATGTAAGCAGCTGGTTTGCATGATGATATATTTCAACTAGCTCAGGCTTACAATGTCCATCACATTCTAGTGTTTGAAGAGCTGACATAGAGTCTGTAAAAATCACAATGTTTTGGACTTTTGATGGAATGGCATCAAATATGATCTCTAGGTGGTACAGGGCAACTTCTATGGCTGTTATTTCAGTTCATAGTTAGAATATATCTCCCAAAAGGCATCAAACAACTCATCAGATATTTTGTCTAGATATACTATATAGACACCATAACTTGCTTTGATGGTGGCTTTAAAAGCAGACCCATCTGTATAGGCATGGATCCATTGTTCTGGGTAGGTGTCTCTTGTTTTATGTGTTGCTTTCATAAGACTTACTGGGTCAGAACCTTTCGTTGTATTTCTATTAATTGTGTCTTGATTTCCAATAATTTAAAACTTGCGTGTGGTGGTAAATATTTTTCTACTCTTTGCAGTTCTTGTCTCTTGTCTGGGAAGTGATACCTGTCTTTTATTTCATTGACATGGTTAAGGACTGACGTTTGTTTTAATTTGTGGTTTGGTTGCCAGATTTCTACAAGTTGTATATTTGGGTAGTCTTTGTTGATTCTTTCAATGACAGTGGTCCTGCTACAAGGGAGATTCAGCGAGAGTTTAAGAATGAACACTGAAGAAGACGAAGAAGAACATGTCCTTGATTGCAGCAGAGCTACTCACCAAGAAGATGATGGACAAGAGATATCCTAGTGTTTGATGTGTCTAGCTTCTTCAAAATCATTCTTGCAATCTCGGCGGCATTTTTCTTTTCTCAATAAAGTCGATAAAGGACTCTTCAACAGACACAAATGGCCTTCCATCACAACGAAGCACTTGCGAAGATTGATCCATGTGAGGCACATCGAGTGTTCGTTTTTTTGTTCCTTTCGTGCCGCATGCGACACATAGGGCAGAGGTTTTTGTTCTCCATATGATACAGTCCGCTGCCTGCAGCTTTAGTTCCTGGGTGGTCTTACATCGGGTGTGCTATCAAATATTATGGCAAAATATTTGGCTTCTTTTACCCGCTCGATTGTACGACGCCGAACTTGTTCACCCAATAAATTGATGAATTCGTTTTGAACATTCGTAGACAAGTAAAATGGCTGTAGAGCACCACCAACTGCAAGTTTGATCTGAAGAATGTGTTCTTTGACAACGGGATCATACTTCCATAAAAGTTTTACAAGCTCAAGGAAATCGCCTTTGTTCTGCGTCGATTCGAATGGGTCACCCTCCCAATAACATCGTAGAGCTAAGTTTTGTTTATCCAAGAAACTAACAATGTCGAGTATTCGTTTAACAATATCTCTCCATTGTTCTTGCTCTTTCAGAATGTGTACTTGAGTGGTACTATCGAGAGTGTAACCAGTGCGATGCCGGAGTTCAAGCTCCTTCCATTTCATCAGCGATTGTTGATGAGATGGACTTGACTCGTGGTCTGTTACTCAGGGCGAGAGTTTCCTCTAGTTTTTGAAACCTTCTTTTGAAACAGGCAAGTTCAGACTGGGTCAGGGTTGGGAACAAGCGACAACAGAAACATAACAAGGACTTTCTTGTTGGAGAATAACATATCCATATTCGGCGTACTTTTTCGCCATTCGGCATTTTCTTAATGAACTAGACTTTGGTCAGCTTCCTCTTTTCTCCGATTGCAGTTGTAACCTCCTCGAACAGGTGGTTTATGTTTTGGAGTTGTTCCGAACCACTCACAATTAGGTGTATCCTAAGGTTGTCCGAAATAACCGCTGGCCACTGCCCGATATCGGTCAAATCCAAAGCGCCTTCATCTTCTAAATTAGCATAGTAAGTAGAACTGGATTCTGCCTCTGCCTTTTTTGCACACAAAAATGTGCTATTACATAATCGTCAATACATGTGCTGAACATGAAAAAATGTAATTTTTTTAATGGTTCGGGGCATCAACTTTGGCACGGCAAATGCACTTATACTCCATTTCAAAGTTTTCATTATTTTGAGGAGAATTTGTATGCCCTCAAGCCTTGATGCCCGGCGCAACTGCACCCCCCTCTCGGTACGCCCCTGGTAATATGACATTGTCTTTAGATATGAGGAAGGGAGTTCTGCAGTGTTATATAACTCCTTTACTATCCTATACAACTGTTTAGATTTATAAATAATAGAGGGCAAAGCACATTGAAGGAGGAGGAAAGGCAGACAAAGAAGACGATGGATTGGCAACATTAAAGATAACATGACTTCGTCATAGGAAAATGGAAGCCGCGTCGCCCGATAGAGATGGGTTCAGGGAGTTCATTGGGAAGACAACGTTCTGGAGAGAATACGCCACATGACATACACTAACATATGATTGAAATTCTTGGACAATAAACAAACAAGAAATTGGGAAATTAGAAGCAGTAGAGATGGGGTTCTACAGAAAATGGCTGAGAATACAATTCATTCCTTCATTTTCCTTTTGTGCTGAAGTTAGCGCATAGGGCAAAAGTAAGATCTCTCCAATTCTGTCTGTTCAACGCTATTCTGTGCAGTTCTTGAATAGTATGGATATTGATTGTTTTACTTTCTTTAAGTATTGTTCTTCTGAGTGTTTCTTTTGGTCTACCCCTGGCTCTTTTGCCTGTAGGTATCCATTCAAGAGATTGGTGGTGTATTCTGTTGATGTCTGTGAGAATACAATGGAATACTAGAAAACCAATGTAGTGGTGAATGTGAGTCAATTGCGAGACGGAGCTTAGTCAATAATAGGCCCCTATAAGAAAAAGACCATTTATTTTTTGACCACGTTATGAGACATGGAGGCTTGGTGAACAGTCACAACAGACAAGATTGAGGGCAACAGAGGCTGAGAGCGACAACGTGAGAAAATATTAGACAGTTTAACAACCTAGCACGGCAGGGAAACAACAACGATTATAATACATAATACTGGAGACAGAGAGCCGCGTAGAGCCATGATCGCCTACGCCAACCGGCATGGCACCTGATGATGAAGGGGCCCATATTCCGGTCGTTGTACTTTTCCTAGAAATATACACGTTTTAACCAGTCAACGTTTTGGACTAATATATTTTGGTATCTATGATATTTTAAAAAAGGAGTAGAAAAAAATGCAATTTTACGAAACAAATAAAATGGACGTAATAAAATGCATTAATTAAATATATGTAGGTCTAAACAAATCCGACTGGACTGAGATTGGTCACAATGAATTTTCTCGATCTACCGTCGGAAATGATCTTGCATGTTGCATCATTTTTATCGGCAGAATCGCTGTCGTGTTTAAACCAAACATGCAAACAACTCAGGGATGTAACCAACGTAGATTCACCTTGGCAAGCACTTGTATATCAAGGTGACGCAAAACGCATATTATTGTTCATAGCAAATTGAAGAGATGTAGTACTGCGAACTTTAGTCTAAAGTTTAGATTTGTCTTAGATTATACTCTTTTTTCAATTTCTCGCACAAAGTATAACATTCCAGATAGTTGAAAGTATTTATAATTAAATACCATCAAATGAGTTAATTACCATCAAATGATGGCAGAATTGAACATATGACATATGTAGTAGTAAAGCATGCCAAGGCCAAGCAATAGCCTATTGAATAGGGCAAATGACACCAATCTTCAGAAACAAAACTGTAGATTTAAACATCAAAATAATACTATCCAATAAAATTATTATGCCAACGCTGTGCTACCAATGTCAAACATGGACAATAATAGAATAATAGCACAAGACAAACGTAAACTTGTAACAACACAATGGATTGCAGTTGCTTGTGCAGAATCTTAGTAATATCGCTAAAAGACAAATTGAGAAATGAGGACATTCAACAAAAAACATCCACCACCCCAATATTGGAGTATATTAAGAGCCAACAGATCAAATGGTTTGCACACATCAGCAGACAACCATCATACAGTATACCACAGTAAGTTATGTTACACAGATGCAGTGAAGGCAGACTTAGAGGCCAACCACGAAAATTGATGGACAACTGAAATAAAAGAGGCAACAAATTCCACAATGTCCTCATCACACAAGAGGGCCATCTCCAGAAAACTCTTCTACCCCTGATGCTGAAAGGCAGCAAAGGGTGTAGAAAACAGACAGAATGATGGTGGATGTGAAACAGAGGTTGAAAGGATAAATAGGCCCTATGGTCGGAATGGCTAAAAGTAAGGGTCTACCTTGAACTTTCAATGACAGGAGGAAAATATTTACATCTAAACAAATTACAAACAAGCTAACAATTAGAATTATAAAATGCTACATCTATTCTATTTTCATCAATTTTAATCTTTCTCTTTATATATATATATATATATATATATATATATATATATATATATATATATATATATATATATATATAGAGCCTCTTGAAAGACCATAGTAATAGGTATCCATTTCTCGCCTGGAGTTAATCTTATGGGGCGCAAATCTGTTTAACAGTAACCTCAGCATGACCCATCCATAATTTATCTCTCTTAAGCCTGCTTCCTTCATATGAGGGAGCTCATGGTTTAGTTGGTGGACAATTTCAGAACTCACCCTGAAATATGCGTGGGCATGCCACATATCAATTCTGTGAGATATGCATGGAAAATCAAGGAGAAACATCATAGCCACACAGGGTGTGTCCTTTGTACAACCAAGATTGATCACTTCATTTTGAATTCTCTCCAGTCTCTCAATCTGTGTGTTACTGGTGGTTTGGCGCGTGCATATTAAATAGCAAGGAGGATATGAGCCTCATTTAGGTATAAGAGCTGTTATTGTTTAGTATCAGCCGCTGCCATCAATTTCAGAGCTGAACGTCCTTTGTTCACCTTTCCGATAGCATGATCAATGTGTTCCAGAAAGCGCAGATTAAGATCAAATCACACAGGTATTGTGAGTATGATATTCTGGCTACATTGTACCCTCTCATCTCCACCGTTGTTGTCACAGACTGTATGATAGGATTGTTAAGAGAGAACCATATCACCGCAGTCTTCTTTTGGTTGATCAGTGCCCCGGAATCATCACACCAGGAGGTGATACTGTCTAGCTCAGTGTTTCCCAACATGCAGCTCACGCCCCACAGGGGGGCAATTTGATTGTTCAGGGGGGCGATTCAAACAACTTGTAATTATTCTTAATTTAGGGAATAATTCAATTTTTTAATATTACAAAATGTATATGTTACTTAGGGGGGGGGGGGCATCAGAATTTCAGGAAGACTTAGGTGGGGCATGGTAAAATAAAGGTTGGGAAACACTAGTCTAGCTCATTCTGGAGTTGATCCGACAGTTCCTGTTGTGTTTTGCATTATTATGATTTGGTATCTGTTGATCTGGGCATGGTTTTTATTGCGCTTCTTTAATGGCAATAGGTAGCTGTGTAGCCATTCTTCCTTGATCGTACCATTCTTGATACTTTCATTAGACTCACGAACCAGGTTGTTTATGTCACTCTCCTTAAGAATGGTGAATTCTTCATTTAATATACCATCAGGGCCTGGGGCAATGAAACACATTCCATTCTCCAGGTTACATTCTACGATCTGCAGAAGTTTGAGAATGAACACAGCCGAAGAAAAATTTGGCACAACCAACTACCAATGACATAGATGCAACACTGTGCCATTATTATCATATCAGTTAATCATTAACTTGTTTAAATCTAGTCCATTATTATAATAGAGCATTTATTACCTCACAGATTATCAAATTGCAAGCAACGTAGGATGGAACCTTTCATACAGAGAAATCTATACCAAAGGTATAGTATAAAGGTGTGCTTATGGTATTTACACATCAGACTGGTTAAAATATGTTATAATTTTCTTTTAACACTGTACAGGGATCAGTCACCAGGTTTCTATGGAACAAAAAGCTAACATAACTAAACGGAATGAAATTTCGATAAAGACGCACATAACGATGCATTCAACATTCTACGTGTTACTTGATGAGAGCCCTCAATCACTCAATATGTGCGCTACACACTGAGTGGGGGTTGGATGGCGAGTACGTTGCATGCAAATTGCTAGATCGGTATCCTTAGTTGCAACTTTTTAAATGTCTGAGTCATGGAGGCTCTGTGCAAAAACATATAAAATTAAAAAGTTGGACTGTTATCACGTTAATTGGTCACTAATTCCTGTATTGAACCTTGTCTTTGAAATAACAGTTAGGGTCTGCCATTATATCTTTTGTTTTATTATATACATTTTTCATTTATACAAATGGAAGTGAATCATTGGCAATCTCCAGAATAGGAAGAAAGTTTGTCAAGGTAGTAGAGATGTGTATTTATAGAAAATTTTGTCAAGGCAGTAGAGATGTGGATTTATAAAAGAATTTTGTCATGGCAGTAGAGATGTGGATTTATAGAAGAATTTTATCAATGCAGTAGAGATGTGGATTTATAGAAGAATTTTGTCAAGGCAGTAGAGATATAGATTTATGGGAGAATTTTGTCAAGGCAGTAGAGATGTGGATTTATAGAAGAATTTTTTCACAGCAGTAGAGATGTAGATTTATAAAAGAATTTTGTCACGGAAGTAGAGATGTGAATTTATAGCAGAATTTTGTCACGGCAGTAGAGATGTAGATTTATAAAAGAATTTTGTCACGGCAGTAGAGATGTGAATTTATAGCAGAATTTTGTCAAGGCAGTAGAGATGTGAATTTATAGCAGAATTTTGTCACGGCTGTAGAGATATAGATTTATGGAAGAATTTCGCTAACATCGCAGACTGTTAAAAATGCATAATTGAGTTATCATGAGAAAAATTGATTTAAAAATAGAGATGTTCATTCACAGAAGAAAGAGTTCACATTCTTTGGACACATCATGGGGCAAAAGAAAAATGAAGTACACTGTAACAACAGGCAAGTTGAAGAGCAAGAAGCATAGGGGAAGCCTTAGAGAAAAAATGTTGAACAGCTTGGCATTGTGAGATGGGGAAAAATTTCTATTTGAAATGATTGGCAGTACACAAGACTGAAGGGCATGGATAGGACATGATAACCACATGGCATAGACTATAAGAAATTAATGGTGTTAGGATTACATGAGAGAAAAGGCTGTGTACAGGCAGGATAACCAATTCCATATGGCATGGACTATAAGCAGAAGATTAAAAAACACCATCATGAACATTAGTCTTCAACATCATGGTTGGTAGCACACCCATCAACCTTACGGATTTTCTTGTATTTCATACTGGTGACTTGTTCTCAGACTCCTTACAGGGAGTCATCTTTACAGGTTTTCTGGAGTCCTAATGGATTTTCTAGTCTTTGTTTAAAAAAAACTGAAACAAAAAGAAGTTCTATTCTTAATTTCTTAAATTGCCACTGGTATGGGTATTTGTCTCCTCTTGTGAAACAGTATCGATAACTGTGTGGCCTAACCTATCATACAAGTACTTAAATCACTGGACATTCTTCTTCTTAATTAATTATACAGTCATGCTGGCTCATTAAAAATCATTCATCTCATTGACCCTCTGCAGAAGATGGATGAGTCAGGCCATTGATGCAAATAAAACAGCGACACAATGCATTTCCATTCTCTGGACTACATTCTGCTGGAAATCTAGTAGGACCATTGTCCTGCTACAAGAGAGATGCAATAGGAGTTTGAGAATGAACACTGAAGAAGAAGAAGAAATGACTCAATCATGATTGAAGAAGATTGTACTGATTGTATTATTTTTTAATTTAATGTCACATCAGAGACAAAACAGACAAAAAGTTAGGGATTTTCTTTAAAATTGACTAGCAATAAAAGCAACTAGATTTTGAAGGACTGTTTTTGGCAATACCATGTTGTTGTTTCAATCCCCAGGAGTTACGAGAAATTAGCTCTAACTGCCAATGTGTAATAGGCTGGTTTCTCTAGAACTGTATTTCATACGCAGATGACTAGCTCTCAGTAGTGTGCAATGAAAAGTCTAGAGTGAGCAAATTCTAGGTGTTTTATGGCTGTTCTACTTTTCCACAACATGCAGGGTTGGAGTCGAGCTTTAGTTCCCTGCCAAGCATCCTTTCTTATTGGATGTATCCATAATAATCAGCTCTGAACAATGGTCACTGTGATGGATGGAGTACCAAGTTATGCATTCCTAGTCATCTGAGGTCTGAAAAGCATGTGTTTGTAAGGAAAGTTTATGGATACATGTTTAGTCACTCAAGGGAGGCATTCCAACATGTCAGTATCCGAGGATTACCACATCCTGCCATTAGTACAGCATACACTTCTGAGACAACTAACTCATCATTATTTAGATTTGTTGGCCCATCTACAGTGATGGCACATCTAGTATTTTCTATCACCCAAGAGTCTTCCACAAATGGACAAAGGTACAATGGCTGCTAGCTTGCACCTCTTTCTCATCCATGGGGATTATTTGATAGAAGACAAAAATCAGAAATTGAGATGTGACAATGATAGATTTTTTGACAATTATTTTTTTCTCACAGGTGACAGGTTGTCAGCATATCCCCCAATTTTCTTTAGTCACCTCTTATGACATGCATGGAAAAAAATCATTGGCCAAATTTTTTGCAATGTGAACTAGAATTCCAGACACCAGTTGCCACACTGGTCATACATAGGGCTACAAATGAGACATAATTGTACAGATGAAGTTCTGTGAGGCTTCTACACGAGGAAAGCCAGACTATATTGGTGTGCCGGCTGCTAGGTGTTTACTGTTGCATGCTGGTTGGTCTGGTGGGCTACTATTGAGATCTTTTTATGCAACTAGTTTTGATTAATTGTACAAAATTATTATATTTGTTAATTTTTATCTCTCCCAGTTCTGAGAAAGTTCCGGCACATTCTAGGACTTAAACGGCTTGCACTGGTTCCATATGGTGGTTTAGTCAATGTCTGTGTGAGTACAAGCCCATGAACTTGTCTGGACATTTATTGAATGTACTTATTCCATTTCAGTTATGGCGGATGTGATGGTGTAAACTTTCGCGCTCCTGCCGCGTCAGCTTCTATGACAGACCTAGCAAGTCAATAGGAGAATCTTTGTGCTAATATTCATACAAAAACATTAAGATAACCTTGAACAAACATGGACTAAATGCAACTTCGGCGACACATCGGCCTTGAAACGACAGCTTAAGATACCACCCCTACGCTTAACGGCAAGTGTGAATGCGATCAACAATCATTCACCTAGGGGATAGACAGTAGTTATCAAATGTATTTCATACAGTTATAAAAGAAAATATCATTTCCTCATGATCGAAATCCTTCCTGTACATATCACAGCATCGGCTATGGCAAAGCTGCCTTATTTCCACAGCCCATAGAAAGATCTCATTCAATAAACTATCAAATATCTGGCATTCAAAAACACTAAGAAATAACACAAAACTCAAAATCTTCAATTCCTGAACATTTCCAACATTAACATATGGATGCAAAAGTTGGAAAGCAACATCAAAATTAGAACAATCACTAAACAGCTTTGAAAATAAATGTCTTAGAAGACTACTGAACATACGTTGGTCAGACTTCAAATCAAACACAGTTGTCAGACAAGAATCAAAACAAGAATATGTATCCACCTATATTAGAAAGCATCGCTGGAATTACATCGGACACGCACTAAGAATGGATACTGAAAGACTCCCATGTTAAGCTTTGATGTGGTCACCAAAAGGCAAGAGAAAATGAGGAAGACCAAAAGAAACTTTACGTAGAACTATTACAAGGGAATGTTTCACCATCGGTACCAGAAACAATGAAGATCTAAAGCAAATTGCAATGAAACGAGAGACATGGAAATCTATGACATCCGCCCTATGTGCCGTCTTTGGCCCTAGAGGAATAACTAACTAATAGAAAGATCACAGAAAAAATGTAGTAAAGCATACCAAACTTTGAAGAAGTTACAGATGTCCACAGCCCATAGAAAGATCACAGAAAATATGTAGTAAAGCATGCCAAGCTTTGAAGAAGTTACCGACGTCCTGAGATGGCACAATATTACAGCATATCAAGCAACTAAATGTGCCATAGCATGAAAACCGATTGTCATTATTCTTCTTCCTCTGTGTTTGTTCTCAAACTCCTGCAGATTAGCAGGATGTAGTCCGGAGAACAGAATGTCTTGTGTCATGGTTTAGAACATTGCTGCACTATCTGCACCTTTCTGCCTGACACATTCGACTTCAGCATGGCTTTGGGCCACTTTTACCCTATATGGGATGGGACACTCAACTCCACCCCATAACCACGTTAGTCACCTCATGTGACATGCCTGGAAGGTAAACAGTGTTGCTATTCTTTGCATCCCTCTCATGCCCCAGCAGCAAATGGGTAGATCGTCATTCAATCTTGTGACACCTAACAGCTAAAGCAGAAAAAGAAAAATAGATAGATATCAATTATGATTAATCATGCTTATAGTTTGTATTATTGGCACATGTTTGTATCTGTATTGACACGTTTGTATCTGTATTGACATATGTTTGTTTCTGTATTGACACGTTTGTATCTGTATTGACACATGTTTATATCTGTATATGCATATAATAGTGTTACCTGTGATATATGAATGAGATGGCTAACTCTGTTGCCAACAGTGGGCTGATGGTGAGATTCAAGTCAACAGATATTTGTCAAAACCTGAAGACCAAGCATATTCAAAGTTGTTACGCCTTCAGTTATACTCATTGCGATGGAATGAATCTCTGCAAGACATTGAGGCCTTTTGTGTACAGTGCCCTTCAGATCTGAGACCAGCCATTCTTGTTCAGGTAGGTTTTTGTAAGTAAATTGTTGAGTTTCAATTGGGCCAAATAAACTGTCATTCGTACTTCATGATCAGATGAATTTCTCATGTTTTGATGACAATCAGTAGTAAGTGTGACTGCATAATAAGTGAGTCTGCTGTAAAACTATATAACAATAGTATGTATGTAAAATACAAGGTGCATGTTGTCTTGTGTTTTCTTGAAAAAGAACTTAAGGTTGAAACGTTGAAACTGTCTTGTATGCTGTTATTTGTGATTTTGTTATACCCATATCCTTTAGCCTGATAGTCTGTGCTTTCATTGTAAAGCTAATTTACTGTGTGTGATTTATGTAAATATTAATGCTTTAATGACATAATTTACAATAAAGTTTTCATTTAAGACAGTTAACAAGACTTATTTAAAGTACCAGTGTCATAGGTCATTATGTCTCACTCCAGTCATATCTGAAATATGATCTGACAGGTCAGTTAGGTATTAGGTATGTTGGTCAATCGCACATATTCCTGACATGTCCATAGGTTCTCAGCTTCAGTAAATCTCTCAGGGTATAGCAGATGATGGTTCAGAATCTATCTTGGTTCATTGCTCTTTTTGAAATATTTGTTAGTTGCTCTCTAAGGGCCATACTAAACCTCATTCATAATTCACGTATTCTTGATATTGACTCATGCTCATTTATCTTGGAATACTCTGACAGTGCTGATTCATGAAGAGCACTGAATATGTCTGCTCAGTCCATAGGCTGACCATCTGTTATAGTGGTGAAACTAGCTAATTTGTCAGCCTGTTAGTTTCCATTCATATCTTCGTGTCTGGGCACAAAGATAAGAGTGATTTTTTGCAGTAAGGCCTGCATTTTAGCTTTCTGTAATTTCTCCACCTATTGCCTATGTTAACCACCTGTTTTGGCTTTCTGAATCATATTCATTGAGTCACAGCATGCATGCGTGGGAATAGGCTTGCAACTCCAGCCAGTTTAGTGCCTGTGTTGATTTTGAACTATTGTCTTGTGTCACATGATTCCCATGGATGATTTCATACTGTTGTCTTGTGTCAAATTTCTTGTCTTGATTTCATACTGCTGTCTTGTGTCAAATTTCTTGTCTTGATTTCATACTGTTGTCTTGTGTCAAATTTCTTGTCTTGATTTCATACTGTTGTCTTGTGTCACATTATTCCAATGGATGATTTCATATTGTTGTCTGTGTCAAATGATTCCCATGGAGGATGAAGAGTTGCAGTCCAATGGACATTGCACGTTTATTCTTTTGTGACAATAAAAACTCCATGGTGACAGGGAATACTAGATGTGCCATCACTGCAGACAGATCAATAGGTCTGACAGAAGAATAATGCAATATTTGGCCCATAAGTATTTTGCTGAACTCATGGCAGGATCTAGCTTTCCTTGGATACTGCTGCATTGCTATACCTCCCTTTGGCTATTAAATATGCATCCATAACCTCCTCTAATTCCCAACACAGCAATGCCTGTGAGAAAACAAACGTAATATGAGTTTGTGTTGCTTCAGTTATCCAACTAAGAAGGACCTACGCTGTTGTCAGAAAGGCTATGGGCTGTCAAGAGCTACCTGCTGACAGCTAAAGAAATTGTTTCATCATCATCATCCTGAGGGAGCTTAAAAATAAATTTGTTCAAGTGATTAATTATTTATATCTTTGTTAATATTTTCAGACTGGCAAATACCCTTTGTTGCAATGTGTCGATCCAGTATGCCAGATAGCTCACACAATTAAGGTATGCATTACACAACCTGCCATGCATGTCGTAAGAGGTGACTAAACACGTGGGAGGGGGAGGGCGAAGTTGGCTGCACTATCATATATAGGAGGTGGTACTGCTAGTAGAACATAATGGAAAATAATACTCACGTGAAAGACAGGTATTTGGACTCAATTCCGACCACTCTTTCGCTTAGTTCTCGGTCGTATTGGTCTTTGTTACGTCATCGTTTTGTTCCTCTCGTTCCACCTGTATTATCGTCTTTGTGTACTTCCTGTTCGTATGCTTCCGGTATCTATCTTACTACCACATTTCACTCAGATACGCATTCATTTCTACTTGGGATTTTTTGTGTTTGTATGTTATGTCCGTATCTTGAAAAAGGCCTATTGGTCCGAAACGTCGACTTTGTCCTGTGTATTGTCATTTGTAGATTATATTCTGTGTTTTGTTTTGTTATATGTACCATATTTACATCCGTTAGTGATAGTGTGTAGTGTTTTAGTCGTCATTCAGTAGGACTTCATTACCTGTCTTTCACGTGAGTATTATTTATCATATATAGGGTCAAAGTGACCCAGAAGCCATGCTGAAGTCGGATATGTCAGGCAGAACGGTGTAGATATCACAGCTAGTCACAGTGCATTCAATTCTCTGAACTAATTCCTGCTAATCTACATGAATTTGTGAACAAACTCAGAACAAGAATGCACTTTTAGATGTCCAATTGACAGACGAGATGAATATATATGGGAATGCACCCAGTAATGCTTGTTTTTTAAAAAAAAATTTAGAAAATCAAGAATTTAATGATGACAGGAATGACAATACCACACAAACAACTGTGCACATAAATAAATAACATATATAGAAACATTTAAGATTTATTAATAATTAAAAATGCAGGATTTGAACCAGGTCCGATTAGATGGCACCCAATTGCCTTGCAGTGTGAGTAAATATGTCTTCCCATTGGGATGCTGTGTGGTTGAAGACGTTTTGACTCAAATGCGAGACAATTGGGTACAGTTTGAGCGGACGTGATTTAAATCCTGTTTCCTGCATGATTTTTCTTTACATAAAATAAATTCTAAAAATGTTAAGAATATTTTGTAACTGAGTAACATCATGCAGATGTGTTATTTGTAATTTTCTTTTGTCATTTCCAACAAAAGAGAACACAATATATGTATGTGCAACAATTAAACCCACATCACATTCTACAACTAATACAGAATAATCCTAACTGTAATTCTAAAACATCTATCTGAAAACATACCCCAAAATTTACATACGCCTTAAAAGATAGTCTGTTAACCTGAGTATGTGCTCGAATTGACATTCATGATTAAACACCAACAACCGTGCACACCAATTTAAAAACTAATCCAGTCATTGCACCAAAGAATACACCATTATATAGGCATCTGTATAGAAAATCCTGCTGTGAACTACATTATAGAACCTTCCCAAAAATGACATTGCATTGGGAAACCCATGGCAACCAGAGTAGGAAAGATCAAAGAAAATAGAAATAACAGATCTGCATGATGTTACTCAGTTACAAAATGTTCTTAACATTTTTGGAATTTATTGTCCATCTGAGAGGACTTAGTTCAAATCCTGTTTGTCGCATGATTTTTCTTTATTAATAAATCTTCTATGTTTCTATATTATGTTATTTATTTATGTGCACAGTTGTCTGTGTGGTATTGTCATTTCTGTCATTGTGCAATTCATTGTCATCGTGACAAAGACATTGAATGGCCTTGTGAACTCTTTCAAAAGTCAAGCACACTGACATTTTTTTTTATGAAACTGGATTACTGCCCAAATTTCTTGTATTAGAGAAAGCGAAAGAACTGTTAGAAATGTATTATTTCTCTGGCAGGAATATTTCTATCATAATGATGCCATTTTTAAGAGTTGGCCAAAATGACTTCATACTTGTGGTATGAAATCTGATGCGAAATGATGTTATTTATTTGGTTGTGGAAACCAGAGGTTGTCACAGTAGGACAGAACTTTATTTTGTGAATGTTGTATATTAAAGATTTGTAAGTGAATTAATTCTGATGTAGTTTTATAAACCTGCTCTGTTTATGTCTGCAGGAGGTGTGGTATGGTCAGTCTGATGGACGATTCATGGGTAGTTTTGATGACAACCCGGATGCTTTTAGGGACTTCAGTTTTGATAAAGGGTAACTACTTCTTCTGCATTCATTCTCAAACTCCTGCAGGTTAGAAGAATATAGTCAGCAGAACGTATTACATTGTTATATGGCTTACAGTTTTGCTGCGATATCTGCTCCTGTGACCTGGCACATCTGACTTCAACAAGGCTTTAAATCCTTTGGCCCTCTATGGGATGGGACAGCCAACTTCATCCCTCAAACTTCCTTAGTCGCCTCTTACGATGTGGATGGAAGGTTACAGAATTGGTTGCTATTCTTTGATCCCATTTTGATTCCGACAACACACAGGGTGGTAAAGGATAAATATTACCAAGGGAATTCATTTTTTTAAAACTTCAGTGTACATGTTTCTGTATGTGTGTGTGTGTGTTTGGGGCAGTTGAAGAGAATGTGAGACAATGAAATTAAATTAAATTATTAATAAATAATCAAATTCTCCAGAGATGAGAAATTACTAGGTCAACAAGAAACACAGATGCTGTGCTAAACTTTGGAGAGATGGTTTGTTTTGATCACCAGCAATAGGTTTGCTGTATCCTTTTGTGCAGTGCAGAAGTTTCTCTAGAGCTTTATCTGATACCCAGAAGACCCTGCTCTCATTTGTATGCAATGTTGTGTGCTGTGAAAATGTCTTCCTACTCAAGCCGGTAGAATGGAGGAGGGGGGGGGGGATATGATGATTATAGAAGTGCACAAACCCTCGTTACCAAATCAAAACATGACTTTTTATACTAGAAATGTAGCATAAAACGTGGGTTTAAAATTCTCCTAGTGATTTTTCATGAAAAGGTCATCAAATGTTTTTCCAAGTAAATGATGTGGCAAATGAAAAATCACTACTGTCTTTTTTCTTGTGTAAAGGTTAACACATGCATACACATGTAGCAGTGAATTGACAGTTGTACCAAATTAAGGTGTACCTTCAAATTAGGGAAAACTGAATATAGAGTATGAAAATATGACTTCACATGAGAGAGAGAGAAGGACAGAACATTTTTTACAACAGAGGAACATAGAACCACCATGGACTTAATAGGGTTAACTAAAATAATCTCAAGGTTAAAGGATACTGGAAGTGTGGGCAGCGAATTTAGGTTAGAACAATTTCCCTTACCAGAAGAATTGAGAAGGAGAAACAACAGAGTTGACAGAACAAACACAATGTTTTCATATGGTGAACACAATTTTCTAAGGACAGCCAGCCTACAGTTAGAGAATATTGTTAGGTGGGCGATTGGAAAAAAATCCTGTTTTTATAAAAGTTCGACATTAAACCTTGGACTGAATATGTGGGAGTATCACGCACAATAACAAGAATCGGTGGGAAAGACCAACCAATCACAATTCTTTTAGAGGTAACATGACCGAAATTTATAGAAAGGATCATCTGCACATAGAAGAATAAAATATATAGCAAGACACGAAAACAGTCAGTTCTAGTCTGAAAATGAATTGAGAAGACATCTTCAGAAGTAAGAAACTGGACCAAGCGACAGCTCCAATATATTGGATGCTTGCAATTATTTACAGGAGACATTTATGAACAGCCAGCAGAGGCTGGAAATTAAGATTGGTTGGGCTAACCCAGTATCAAGCAACATTACAGTCCTACCAAAGCAAGCACAGGTGCTGAAGTCAGAGATACCATGCAGAGAGCCGCACCAGCATTCACAGTATCATACAACACGACTAGTTGACATGTTTACATGACAAAAAAGAGATTAAAAAAACATTTTTTTTCGTTGTCTATATTCTCAGTAACTTTCTATAGGATCTCATTTTGAAGGAAGAAATTCTATTTGCCAGTATTGTATTAAGTGTCCATGTTTTACAGCCAGAAATTACTACTTGGGGATATGCTTAATTTGAATGGATTTAATTTAATTTTACAGATGGAGATAACCATTGCTAGTAACTGAAAGTTGTATATTTGTGTTAACTTTGGGAAGTTAATGCTTAGGTTCCATCATGCTAAAATCTAGTTTTTTTCTCTCATTGCAGATATAACTGTCCGATGGTGCCTGTGCAGATACCCACTGCAGCTGATCAGGCAAACAGTCCAATACAGCTAGGCTTGTACACTGGGGATTATGGTACACATGGTGTGGAAATTCTTAATTTTAGGGTCAGTCCAACAGATCCTCAAATTCTGGAAGGTTTAAAGATTGTGGTAAGCTTGTAAGTTATATGGAGACTAGATATTAGTTAGTTAGTTAGTTAGTCGTTGAATCATCGTCATTGCACTCCGGACAAGTCCATAGGTGCTCAGATCTCTCCTTGAGTGTAGCCAACATTACATGTTGACTGACGGTCCCAGTACGCAGTTGATTGACCATCATTCATTCTTTCCCACGAAACCGCTCCTTTCTAACAAAATTCCTTTATCCTAGTCATGGAACAAGAGTCATCGTCACTTATACAGTCATTTGCTCGTGTGTTCTCCCGTAGGGCATTCAAAATGTCCGCTCGATCCATCGCTCCACCGACAGCCATAGTAGCAGCGTGTGCGGGCAACCTATCTGCTCTCTCTTTACCCCGGACTCCCGCATGTCCTGGCACAAAAATGAAAGTCACTTTACACATACAGGAATTCTTCACTGCATCCAGCCACTGTTCCCGAATGTATCCCGCCTGAACATTCACAATCATGCTCATTGAGTCACTGGGTATACAACGCAGATATAAATCTATGGTTATTCAATAGTTTACCTGTTGTAATTAGTCTAGCTTTGATAGTGTTTGTTTTTTGTAGTGAGTACAGCTTTGTAATGTTTGTTTGTTGTAGTGAGTACAGCTTTGATAGTATTTGTTTTATTGTAGTGAGTACAGGTTTGATAAATTCTTTGTGATAATAGGATAAAGAGAATACATGTTTTAATTGAAGAGATGGGGGATTAGGGGCCACAGGAAGGCCCATTATAACAACTTGGACCCAACCTACAAAATATGTATAAATCCCATTATAACAACTTGGACCCAACCTACAAAATATGTATAAATCCCATTATAACAACTTAGACCCAACCAACAAAATATGGTTTTAATAAAAGAAATTTGCTATAGACACTATCATCATCATCATTAAGTACCGTCTCCGCAACAAAGGTTGACCGGGACCTCCAACATCCCCAGTCTTTTGCCTTGGTGGCACACTCTGCTGTTTTGCAATCTGTTTATCTCGTGATGTTTCCCATTTGTTTTCTGTGTACCTCTTGCTCGCCTCTCTTGACTTTACTCTCAAGTAAGGTTAACCTTCACCGCGCATATATTAACACCGGTCGACAAAAATAAAATGGCGGCCTACGCAGTTGGCGACATACTCCATCCAATGAGATATCGTTATAATAGACGCCCCACAGCCTGATTGGTTAATGCAAATACTCGGGAAAGATCTGTAATTGAAGCCAGTTCATTTCTATGTCCGACTCAATCATTGCGAAAATGGCTAGCTAGAAGGTACACATTTTATAGCAATTAATCTGACCACATCTGCACACCGGTACGATGCCATGATGGTGGATCGGTTTTATAGACCTTTCTTTCATCTTATTTTGAATAAAATAACATTGAATCGTAGCTTGAATCATGAATTATTGGGTTATTTAGTTTCACAGCAGTGAATATACAGAATGCGTTGGTTTGGGAACTTGTAGATGTTTGATATCGAATATGTTGAAGAGGCACCAAAAATGACTCTAGGCCTAAGCTCAAAGAAAGATTTTACTGCAAATCTACATGTTTTATACAGTTCCCCCGGCAATATTTTGAAATTTCGCAATGAAAGAACATAAATACAACAGATTTGCGTGTGATTTAGTGTACAGTGTTGCCAAGCAATTTGATAAGTAATGTAAGCTATTTTTTACTATTTTTTTTCCTCTTTATTTGTTATAAAATATATGTTTTTTGTGAAAAACATCTTTACCACTTTCTCATACGTCTGTATCACACACACACGTACATAAATTACACCAATATATGCATAATTCAATTCTTTATTTATATGTGCAAATATTATTTAAATATCTCTAACAACCAAAATATTATCACATTTTCAAAACAGTCACCATCAATAATGCAAATTCTCAAAAAAGAATCCTTTGGCAGGAAGACATTTTGTATTTTATAATCGGGCTTGCTAAAGGTTAACAAAGTCTTTTAATATGTTTGAAATGCTTTATTTATGTGATCTTTATTTATTTTAATAGTTCTTTTTCATAAGTGTTGTTAAAACCTCCTTGTATGTTTTCTTCTCTTTTAAAGAAGTTCTCCATATTCTTCTATATATCCACATCTCCAAGGCATCAATTCTGTCTTCTAGTTGTTCTTTCATTGTCCATGTTTCCGACCATACATTAATATAGGCAATAAACAAAAAATTAATACACTTGTGGATTTGTAAAAGTTTGAAATAGGGGAATGTGTAATAAAAAAAGGGACAGATAATATGAGTTGTGAAGAAGTGTTGTAGAATATGTTTGAACAGAAACTGACTGACTAGCATCGCCTGTTGCACTTGCTCAGAAACATTGGTGATATTCTTCAATCTTCTCACAGCATAAGCCTTGGTACTATACTTCCTGGTGGTTGGGTGAACCAGGAGAGTAATTTTTTATTTCAATCTAGGAATAGCGAATGAATTCGAATCTCTGCTTTGCCAGTCAGTGGCCAAAAGACTTAACACTACACTTTAGCAGTTCCCAAATAGTACCAGAACAAACACGCAGGACACTTGAATAAACACTCAGAACATTTTAATACACACTGATGATACTAGAACAAATACCCATGACACTAGAACAAACACTCAGATCAAGTTACTAAACACTCATAACCTAAAACAGCATTCATGACACTAGAACGAAGTTTGAATACTAGAATACACACTTATATATATATATATAGAACACTATTTAAACTCGTTGTATACATGTGCATTGCTTGTAGAGGGACTCAGCTGTATATATACTGTTTTAAAAAAAACCATCTTATTTGGAGTTGCTGTTATAAAAGATATTTGCTCAGTTTACATCATTCAACCTATTGACTGTGTCCACCTGTTCATTAACTTCTTGTTGTTACCTGAATAGTACTCGCCTCATGATTCATAACATCATGAAAGAGGTCAAGGTCAAAACAATGTCTTTGATAATAACTCATGACAGGTTCATGAGAATATCGTGAATCTTAATGAAAACAAAACTCTCTGACCATATTATTGAATGTTTGTAAAAGATTGACGGCCCTCAAATAAATTCGGTTGAAAATTCAATGTGCGAGTATGCTTCATCTCACTACAGAACAATGATACATCATCATTGGATGCTTACAGATTGGACAATCACAAAGTGTAGTAGCAAAGAAATTCAGAGACAATTAAATTCAAGAAGGAGGCATGAGGATAAATGAAAATAATTCTTACAGCTGATGGGAATAGTAACTCAGAGACAGCACGGTAGAAGATCCAGAGTCAAACTCCTACCAAGACCTCTTCATATGGATGCCTCACCTCAGAAATTGATTTGCATCTGTGTCCTCCACAGTGCACTCAATGTCAGTAGCTCATTGAATTTCAGATAAAACGGTGAGGTAGAGGTACTGGCTGCATGACATTGGTCTTAGGGCTCGAAGACCCTTCAGAGGTCCTGTGCTCATGGGCCAGCAACCCCAGAACCGAATGCAGTGGTCGAAGGAGCATCATTAATTGACCCTTGGGAATCACTGAAGATGTGATTAGTTTAGTGATGAATCACTTTTTGTGCTTCAGCAACACAACAGACAGAGAAGTGTTTACCACAGAGTCAGTGAGTTCTACACCCAGAACAGCATTTATGAGGCTTCTTCACATATTGGTTGAGGTGTACTGATGTGGGGGAGGGGTGATGAGTTTCATGGAAAGAAATGACCTGGTGCAAATTTGAGGATGCTTGAATGCTGAACGTTATATCACTGAAATTGTTCATCCTTGCGTCCTTCCAATTATGGCTTCACTAGGGTAGATTTTTCAGCAGGATATAGCTCTACCTCATGTGGCACAACTCACCAGCCAGTTCCTCTCTGACAAAAATATCCATACAATTCCGTGGCTAGCTATGTCATCAGATATGAACCCCATAGAATACTTATGGGATGAACTTCACAGATGACACCACCAGGGAAATGTGGCTCCAGCCACTCTCCAACAGTTGTCTCATGCACTGTGGGAAGAATGGGCAGCCATCCTACAACAACAGATCCAACGGCTAATCGGATCCATTTCACTGAGATATTATTCTCTGATAGAGGCCATACACCTTACTGAAATAGAAGCCTCAGTTGCAAAGAAAGTCCAAACCAAATTTAATCAACATCATTTCATTGTTAAAGTCTGAAGGGTTCTTCATGCCAAGGTTGAAACATTAATTCCACACAAATAAATTCCAGAAAAGTAAAATTTTGGTACACAATTGAAATTTGGTGTCCATTAGCTCAATAATAATGTTGCATTTCTTTTTTTTAAACAGTATATATATATATAAAATACTATCTCTCTATTAGATCTATTTGAACTTTTTGTATACATGTACATTGGTTATATGCTGGATACATTTTTATCATGATTGTTTATAATCCAGGGTGATCCAAATGTTCCAGCAGGAAATATTAGTATCACTGTCAATCTTAACAAGCCAATCGTGTTAACAGAAGAAGACCAGGAGTCTGTTTTAGAAATGATGCTAGCTGATGAGCAGAGAACTGAGGAAAGCTTTGCTGGACTGTTAAATATCAACAATAGCAACTCTGATTTGCTACGGCAACCGTTTGTTTTACCCGAAGATTGCTTTGATAGAGGTCAGGAAGCACCAAATACTTGTTTGGCACGGTATGGTTTTGTGCTAGTTTCATGAGTGTTTGTTCTAGTTTCATGAGTGTTTGTTCTAGTTTCATGAGTGTTTGTTCTAATTTCATGAGTGTTTGTTCTAGTTTCATGAGTCCCCATCAAGGCCAGCTCCTTGTCATGGAGATGAGGGTCAAGCCACCAGAGGCTGGAAACTAAGACTGACCAGGCCTTCCTAACAGTATGCGTTAGGTGGTGTGGCAACCATCAGTGGCCACCAAATCAACCACCATGCAGAATTATATTTTTAGAAGATGATATGACTGTATAGTGAGCTTTCTTTTTGTCTTGTGTGCCAGCAGATTGCAGGTGGCAAGGAATGGAGAGTGATGAAGCATGCCTCAGATCCACTACCCATAGCTGGGAGTCTGAAAAGAGGCGAGACAAGTGTGATTCCATTATTGATATACGGATGTGAAAGTTGGAAATCTACCGCAATAATGGATAAGAAGTTAGTTGCCTTCAAGAATAGATGCCTCAGAAAAATCACAAACACTAATTGGAAAGACTTCAAATCAAACAACATACTAAGAAAGGAGAGAAAACAAGAATATGTGACGAACATCATCAGAAAATGCTGCTGGACATACATCGGTCACATACTTGAATGAAGGAAGACAGAATTCCACGACAAGCCTTCATGTGGACACCAGACAGGAAAAGAAAACAGGGAAGACCAAAAACAACGCTCAGAAGAACATTTATGATTGAATTAAAATCAATTACGATCTGCAATCCTTGGCAACTGACCAACAGGCATGGAGAATATGACATCCGCCCTATGTGCCAAACTTGGCAAAAGAGGAACTGACTGTTGCTAATGCTAAATATTTTGTTATATTTTCCTAGGGAAGATTTAACCCCAATGAAACACCCTTCCCAGTATCTATGGGCTTGTTATACAGATGAAGTTCTCTCTTGAAAGGGATGGAATACATATGGGAAAATCTGAATACAGTGAAGTCAGTCTTCTACATCTTTTGAGGTTGCTTTTTTTTTGCTGACATTATCATTGAGCAATATTCTCTTCTTTGTTCATTCTCAAATTCCTGCAAATTAGCAGGATGTAGTCCAGAGAACAGATTGTGTTGTATCATGGTTTACAGCTCAGCTGCGATATCTGCACATTTTGGCCTGATACATCTGACCAGCATTGAGAAATTTTGAATGATCAGAAATCATGTTTCTAATAGTTTAAAATTCAGTACATCTTCTTCTGTATTTCATTCTCAAATTCCTGCTTGTTAGCAGGATGTTGTCCAGGCATGTAGAGAAGACTCCCTCTTGTACTTGACTTAGCTTACTAGATGGGTTGTTCATTGTTGTTGTAATAGTCCTTGTCTTGATTGGTCCATTCTCAGTGACTTGAATACACAAGTTGAATGTCGTGACGAGATCACATCTTATTTGGGGATGTGGTTGGTCAAGTATGGAAAACCTGCTATGTGAGTTGCGAGGCGAATCAGTACCACTAGAACAAACCTCGTTCAATTCTCTTCAGCGTTTAGAGTTAGTTTCATTTATCCTCATACTTCTTACTTGAATTTACTTGTATTAGCTTTCTAGAGCAGACAGTTATTTTGTTTTGATGTAGTTAAGTCTGTCCAGATTAGTTTTTCTGCCATTGGTGGCATACCCAGGTCCCATCTCATGTTAAAGGGCTGACCAGGATGGGAGTCAAATGAATATTAAAACTCAAATTGAGTGGGCTTCCTTTGTATGTTGGTTAAAAAATAAAAAAAAAACCACAAGAGGTAAACATGTGGCTAATATTTAGAAACAGGACATACTAGCAATAAACATAGTCAGACTTTTGGACTAAAAAGCTTTCATCATTGTTGCCCCATTTCCCAATTAACCTTTAGGCCCCTATGGGCGAGGTCACGCACCTGGAGTACACGCTCCCTTGTGACCAGTGGGCGATGCCACGCACCAAACGATATCGCCCAATTCCCGAGTACGGAACTTCGCGAAGTAATGAACCGATGACGTATAAAGCTCGCCAAACGAAGCTAGGAATACGTCACAGTGTAAAGGTCAAATTCTTTTACACATTAGCATTGTATAGAACGAGAAAGCCGGCTGATGTTATCAACGCTTTTCGGGAGCGACTTTTGCCATTTTCGTCCATATTTTACTATCAAATTGAGTACCGCGTGGCATGGGTAAATGATCGTGACTACATGTTCTAATTGTTGTTCTTTGTGTTTAATATGTTTTTGTTTGATAAGAATGTGTGTGTATTCATTCAAAAACACAAAAATAATATGTATCAGAGGTGCCACATGTGTGCATGGACAATAATTACGTTGCGTGTCGGCATAGACCTAGTGTTGACCGGACGGACATTATATGAGATTTCTTCACGTTTTATTAGTTTTTTTAGTTCATATTATATTAGTTTGGATATAAAACAATACATATACAATAAGTATAGGTATTTATGAGGATTTTATCAATGTTGCCACACATTGCTCATGTATTATGGTCGTCAAGAAGATATATTTGCGATTTTGAAAATGGCGTTTTTCGACTTTTCCCCCGAATTTTCAACTTCACAACTTGCTCACAACTGTCATATCACACATACAACAACAACAAAAACATGATTATATTCACTATTCACTCCTTTATTTAGATGTGCAAACATTATTTTGATATCTTTTAAAACATAAAAGTTATCGCGTTTTCAAAACACCCACCATCAATGACGCAAATTTTCGAAAAAATAAGTCAGGCCCAGGAGGGATATTTCTTAATTTTAATCCAGGGTCCTAAAGGTTAAGGCATTTTATCCTGATGTAGGCTGTTTAATTGAAACGTCATCTGTCTTTGTTGCTAGTAGGTCCTATAAATATTGGCCACATTATTTTGTATATTGCACTGTGTTGCACCAGCTCATGCAGAAAAATTTGGCCAATAGTTAGAAACAGGACATACTAGCAACAAACATGCTTTCTTTGGCAGAACTGTGGTCTAAAGATAAAATGCCTTCATGCTTACTTCCGGCATATTGGCAAGTTGCCCGACACTGAAGATTTATCTCCTTGTATATTGGATGCAATATAAATGTTGGATACATCTTCTAGAACAATAAAGACAGCTAGCACCATCAAGTTTTTATGATCACTTTAACAGACACATTTGTTAAGAGTAACATTTATTTTTGTTTATATTTGAACAGATATATTGGGCTTGGAAGAATCGCTGGACATTTATACGAGGATCCAACTCACTGCTCATGTCATTTTGTTCAGTTTAGTGATGTCAAGTTCGGAGTGATGTGGTTGGATCTGCATTCATTTAGTATTTTCTATAAAGTTGAGGAAGACTTTTCTCTATGTGAAGTGAAATCTTCTGCAGGTCTCTCATAGATGGATAAGATAGAACATGAGAAAGATCTTCAGTGTCAGGAAACAACTAAATAAACTGGCAATGTCAGGACTAGGGCAACACTAGTTCTACATGGAAATAGTTATAAGTGTTATTAATTTTTAATATGATATACTATCACAAAACACAAGGATTGATGATGTTTCGACTAGAAAGCCATCAGAATGAAAGACAGCAGACAAACAACTCTCTCTATGTAGTGTTTTTTTTGTAATGTCTTATAGATTTTCTAGTCAAAATATTGTCTGCCCTTGTTGCTAAGATAAGATATAAGATCTCTCATAACAAGTATCAATTTGCTTCAGTGATTTCATATAAATGAAAATTCAGAATAAGAAAAGTCAGAAATAAGATGCTTTCAAATGATAAGAGCATGAAGATGGTTTGATTTTAGCAAACGTTTAATGAAAAAATAACTTTATGAAATTAAAGACATGATTATGAAGAAGTGAAAATTTGATCACAAACTAACATCATAAATTAAAGACATGATTATGAAGAAGTGAAAATTTGATCACAAACTAACATCATAAATTAAAGACATGATTATGAAGAAGTGAAAATTTGATCACAAACTAACATAATAAATTAAAGACATGATTATGAAGAAGTGAAAATTTGATCACAAACTAACATCATAAATTAAAGACATGATTATGAGGAAGTGAAAAGTTGATCACAAACTAACATCATAAATTAAAGACATGATTATGAGGAAGTGAAAAGTTGATCACAAACTAACATCATAAATTAAAGACATGATTATGAGGAAGTGAAAATTTGATCATAAACTTTAACATCATAAAGGATCTGGAATATAATGATGTTTACTGTTTGAGTTGAAATTCTTGGATTAACAAGAGGCAGAATCAGAAATGAAAACATCAGAAGACTAACATAACCTCAGTTTTAGATTATATGAGAGACACCACAGCAAGACTTCTGAAGACACCATGACTGAGACGAACATAAACAAATAAGGATCAGACGACAGAATGACAACTATATAACCTGGCAGGTCATGTGAAAGTGAATATTAGTGGGCATAGCCTCACCTTTACCTATGCATGCTGCAAACTGTTATTACTGTGTTATTTGTGCTTATCAGGTAATACTTTCTTATATTGTGTGTAATTTTATATATATATCTATATATCAATAAGGAGTTGTCAAAATTGTCTTTCTTCATATAAATTTTATTTATTACAACTTATACTAATTTATTAACATTGAGCTGCCTCAGTTTTTCAATTCAAGTGTTTACTACTGCCACTCCATTTTTTTCTGCTTGATCACTTTTGTGAGTTTATCATTTTAAGATATCGTTAAAAATCAACCAAAAATATTATTGCTTTGAACACCCATGTGTTGCAGGGGAGAAAAGAATTACAACACTATTTACCTCCATGAAGGTTGTAAGAGGTGACTAAGGAAGTTATGGAGTGGAGTTGGCTGTCCCATTTCATAAATGGTTAAAGTGACCCAGAAGCCATGCTGAAGTCAGATATGTCAGGCCGAAAGGCGTAGATATTGTAGCTAAACTGTAAACCATGATAGAACATATTCCATTCTCCAGACTACATCCAGCTTATCTGCAGGAGTCTTTACTAGAACCATGGTTTATTTTTGTGTCTGATTCTAGGTCTGTTTTATCACTATTTCTCACTGAAAAGTCAGAATAAGTCACTATTGGCTGGGTGTGATCAGCTACATTGTCCATTTTGAAATGTTGGTTGAAATAATGCAATAAAATCATTGAATCAAGATGATAGGCAACAGATATACTTGTGTTCTGAATGAAAAACTTCCGCCGAAGACGGATGTGTCGGGCCATTGGCGCAAATAAAACGGCGACACAACGCATTTCCATTCTCTGGACTACATCCTGCTGGAAATATAGTAGGACCATTGTCCTGTTACAAGAGATATCCAGCGGGAGATTGAGAATGAACGCTGAAGAAGAAGAAGAATGAAAAACTTTCTAACACACCAGTTGTATGCTTTGCAGTTTGTTTGCATGAACTAACAATAGTATTCAGAACACATTTGAACAAAGTTGTGTATATTTGTGGTTGCTTTTTATTATTCTCTTCCTACTGGACTATTAAAAAATGCAGATTTTGATTTGTGTTTCTTTGTCGTTTTAAATATCAATCTATGTTATAATTTAGTGAAAGGATGAGAATTGTTTCCGTCTGGTCAATACTTCAGAAAACTGTGGCAATGTAGTGTTTAGGGAGCCGCATAGTGCAGTGGTTAGCCCACTGGCTTTGCATATGAGTGGTCCTGGATCCATTCCCCAGTTGCGGCTAAAATATTTTTAAGATCGCAATGGCTCCCGTGTCAACCCAGCTTTAATTGGGTACTGGATTAGTCCGGGAAGTAAAGACTGCGAGGGAGAGGAGATGGATACTGCATTCATATATCACAACCACTGAATTGTGAGATTGTTAACATCTCACACCCCTACGGCATTAATAAATTCTATAGGTTAACTTTAACTTAGTGACACTTGCCCGCTGACAAGGCACCCAAGTTTTGAGTTCAATCTTTGCTCATAGTTTACCAACAAACAAAAAATGACTTCCCATTATCCAACTAGCCATTTGGAATGGGTATCAGGGTTCATACCGTTGGAAGGTTAGTGAATGTTGCCATTAGTTCTAAGCAAGTGCTGAATGAAGAGTGGTTCAGGTGGTTTTTGATCAACCGCTTACTTGGCAGCTCAGCTATCTATCTATCTATCCATACGCTGTAGTCCTTGTTTGCCTTGCGACATCAGTGGTAGAACAGTTCTCTGAAGATGGCCTTCCTGTATGCTGTTTGTAATCTTGTTCCTGTGGCTTATTTGTTGAAGCTCAGCACATACAGGAAATCTGTGTGTTATGACCCTGATTCAAAACTTCATTACACATTTGTTTTCAGGTCATCATTTATAGCAAAAGTCATGCGTTCCCTCTTCAACCCATACCTGCTTAGCCAGACTGTATTAATGTGACCTCTTCAACCCATACCTGCTTAGCCAGACTGTAATAATGTGACCTCTTCAACCCATACCTGCTTAGCCAGACTGTAATAATGTGACCTCTTCAACCCATACCTGCTTAGCCAGACTGTATTAATGTGACCTCTTCAACCCATACCTGCTTAGCCAGACTGTATTAATGTGACCTCTTCAACCCATACCTGCTTAGCCAGACTGTATTAATGTGACCTCTTCAACCCATACCTGCTTAGCCAGACTGTAATAATGTGACCTCTTCAATCCATACCCGCTTAGCCAGACTGTAATAATGTGACCTCTTCAATCCATACCCGCTTAGCCAGACTGTATTAATGTGACCTCTTCCACCCATACCTGCTTAGCCAGACTGTATTAATGTGACCTCTTCAATCCATACCTGCTTAGCCAGACTGTATTAATGTGACCTCTTCAACCCATACCTGCTTAGCCAGACTGTATTAATGTGACCTCTTCAACCCATACCTGCTTAGCCAGACTGTATTAATGTGACCTCTTCAACCCATACCTGCTTAGCCAGACTGTATTAATGTGACCTCTTCAACCCATACCTGCTTAGCCAGACTGTAATAATGTGACCTCTTCAACCCATACCTGCTTAGCCAGACTGTAATAATGTGACCTCTTCAACCCATACCTGCTTAGCCAGACTGTAATAATGTGACCTCTTCAACCCATACCTGCTTAGCCAGACTGTATTAATGTGACCTCTTCAACCCATACCTGCTTAGCCAGACTGTATTAATGTGACCTCTTCAACCCATACCTGCTTAGCCAGACTGTATTAATGTGACCTCTTCAACCCATACCTGCTTAGCCAGACTGTAATAATGTGACCTCTTCAACCCATACCTGCTTAGCCAGACTGTAATAATGTGACCTCTTCAACCCATACCTGCTTAGCCAGACTGTATTAATGTGACCTCTTCAACCCATACCTGCTTAGCCAGACTGTAATAATGTGACCTCTTCAACCCATACCTGCTTAGCCAGACTGTATTAATGTGACCTCTTCAACCCATAATTGCTTATCCAGACTGTAATAATGTGACCTCTTCAACCCATACCTGCTTAGCCAAACTGTAATAATGTGACCTCTTCAACCCATACCTGCTTAGCCAGACTGTAATAATGTGACCTCTTCAACCCATACCTGCTTATCCAGACTGTAATAATGTGACCTCTTCAACCCATACCTGCTTAGCCAGACTGTATTAATGTGACCTCTTCAACCCATACCCGCTTAGCCAGACTGTATTAATGTGACCTCTTCAACCCATACCTGCTTAGCCAGACTGTAATAATGTGACCTCTTCAACCCATACCTGCTTAGCCAGACTGTAATAATGTGACCTCTTCAATCCATACCTGCTTAGCCAGACTGTATTAATGTGACCTCTTCAACCCATACCTGCTTAGCCAGACTGTAATAATGTGACCTCTTCAACCCATACCTGCTTAGCCAGACTGTAATAATGTGACCTCTTCAACCCATACCTGCTTAGCCAGACTGTAATAATGTGACCTCTTCAACCCATACCTGCTTAGCCAGACTGTATTAATGTGACCTCTTCAACCCATACCTGCTTAGCCAGACTGTATTAATGTGACCTCTTCAACCCATACCTGCTTAGCCAGACTGTATTAATGTGACCTCTTCAACCCATACCTGCTTAGCCAGACTGTAATAATGTGACCTCTTCAACCCATACCTGCTTAGCGAGACTGTAATAATGTGACCTCTTCAACCCATACCTGCTTAGCCAGACTGTATTAATGTGACCTCTTCAACCCATACCTGCTTAGCCAGACTGTAATAATGTGACCTCTTCAACCCATACCTGCTTAGCCAGACTGTATTAATGTGACCTCTTCAACCCATACCTGCTTAGCCAGACTGTAATAATGTGACCTCTTCAACCCATACCTGCTTAGCCAGACTGTATTAATGTGACCTCTTCAACCCATACCTGCTTATCCAGACTGTAATAATGTGACCTCTTCAACCCATACCTGCTTATCCAGACTGTAATAATGTGACCTCTTCAACCCATACCTGCTTAGCCAGACTGTATTAATGTGACCTCTTCAACCCATACCTGCTTAGCCAGACTGTATTAATGTGACCTCTTCAACCCATACCTGCTTAGCCAGACTGTAATAATGTGACCTCTTCAACCCATACCTGCTTAGCCAGACTGTATTAATGTGACCTGTTTCAGTGGAATCCCTCTTTAGCACATTATTTTGTAATATATTTCCCTATAACAAAACTTTTCAAAATCCTGTTATATTTATTCTATATTATTTTTTCTTTATATAGCAAATTTCTGTTATTACATACATATTTTGTCTGTCCGGACCAAGTTGTTATAACAGGATTCCACTCTACTAGGGCCATAACTTGGAGGAATTGTGGGATCCTTGTCAGTTTTGGTTTGCTAATATTTATATCTTTTATCTGATTGGCTACGTAAGACAGGGTTGAGTTAATTAGATAATCAGTATACATTCATCATCATTAGGTACCTTTTCCTCATTAAGGGTTGGCTGCAATGAACCTCCAACAACTTTCCATCTCTTGCTGTGGTGCTGCACTCTGCCAAACTAAAATATCCATATCATCATGAACAGAAATAGGGAGAAAGTGTCTCTGGAAAAATCTGAAGAATCACCAATCAGCAACTGACATGGGTGATAAAGTAGCCCCTTTACCTGTGAGCAGGTAACTTGACAACGCTCATCAGTTGAGTAACTGAGATGACACTCAAACTCTTATCATGTTTTCTGTTTCGAAGTCATATTTGTGTTAGAAGGGGTTTATGGGTGCATGTTTAGTCTTCGAAGGCATGTTTAGTCTTCGAAGGCATATTTGTGTTAGAGGGGGTTTATGGGTGCATGTTTAGTCTTCGAAGGCATATTTGTGTTAGAAGGGGTTTATGGGTGCATGTTTAGTCTTCGAAGGCATATTTGTGTTAGAGGGGGTTTATGGGTGCATGTTTAGTCTTCGAAGGCATATTTGTGTTAGAGGGGGTTTATGGGTGCATGTTTAGTCTTCGAAGGCATATTTGTGTTAGAGGTTATTTATGGGTGCATGTTTAGTCTTCGAAGGCATATTTGTGTTAGAGGGGGTTTATGGGTGCATGTTTAGTCTTCGAAGGCATGTTTGTGTTAGAGGGGGTTTATGGGTGCATGTTTAGTCTTCAAAAGCATATTTGTGTTAGAGGGGGTTTATGGGTGCATGTTTAGTCTTCGAAGGCATATTTGTGTTAGAGGGGGTTTATGGGTGCATGTTTAGTCTTTGTAGGCATATTTGTGTTAGAGGGGGTTTATGTGTGCATGTTTAGTCTTTGAAGGCATATTTGTGTTAGAGGGGGTTTATGGGTGCATGTTTAGTCTTCAAAGGCATATTTGTGTTAGAGGGGGTTTATGGGTGCATGTTTAGTCTTCAAAGGCATATTTGTGTTAGAGGGGGTTTATGGGTGCATGTTTAGTCTTCAAAGGCATATTTGTGTTAGAGGGGGTTTATGGGTGCATGTTTAGTCTTCAAAGGCAGGCATTCCATTGTGGAAGTCTCCCAGGATCATCTCATCCTGCCAGGAGAACAGTCTAGGCCAACTTGTTCATCATTCTTCCATCATATCTGTTGATCCATCTGCAGTGATGGCACACCTAACATCCCCCGCCACCAAGGGAGCCTGCCACACATCTGCAGTGATGGCACACCTAACATCCCCCGCCACCAAGGGAGCCTGCCACACATCTGCAGTGATGGCACACCTAACTTCCCCCGCCACCAAGGGAGTCTGCCACACATCTGCAGTGGTGGCACACCTAACTTCCCCCGCCACCAAGGGAGTCTGCCACACATCTGCAGTGATGGCACACCTAACATTCCCCGCCACCAAGGAGTCTGCCACAAAAAGATAAAGTTGCATTGTTCACTGACCTACATCACTTCGCCATCCATGGGGAGCATTTAACACAAAAACAAAGTAAGACATTGAGGCATCATTCAATGATAATTATTTTTTCACAGTTGTCAGCCATCCCCCAACTTTCTATAGTCACCTCCTACGACATTCCTAGAAAGAAGACAGTGGTACTATTCTTTACACCCTGAACTAGACGTTCAAAGTGTAACTTCTTCTTCTTGTTCGGAGTTTGACATGTTTACACAGCGAGTCCTGTTTTCTTAATAAATGCTGCTGTATTTGAAAGCTCCTCAGTGCTCCCATACATCTTTCTATGGATATCCATCTCTGTGGGCCAGTATTCTTCCCTTAACTGGTTTAGTGTCTTGCAGGATATGTTTCAGTGGTCTGTGCTGCCTGTCCACAAAGGCACAGAGGTGATGGGACCAATCTTAGTCTATTTAAGTGGCTGTTTAATCTGGTGTGTCCTGTTTTGAGGCGGAAGATAATAACCTGCTCTGCTCTGTCAAGATAGTGGTAATTGTCTTTTGGGTGGTTGACTTTCCTGATGGCTTTGATGAGGGTCTTCTTTTCTTGGTAGGTGATTTCTTGGTCATTTTGTTCCTGTGTTGCTCCATCCTTTGCCAGTCTGTCTGCCTCTTCATTTCCTGGTATGCCACAGTGGGATGGTATCAACTGTAGTGTTACTCTTCTTTGGATGCTCACTTCTTGCATGGCTTTTTTCAAGTCTGGCTGTTTATCGCTGTCAATGGCTTGTAGGACAGACATAGCACCAGTAAGAAATACCATCTGCTGGCATTGACTTGTGTTTTTAATTATTTCTGCAGCAATGTTTAAAGCCTGTACTTCTGCAGAGTAGTTGGAGCAGAATATTCCAGCTGGTGAACATGTGGATTCATTTTCTTTTTCTGGATATTTTATGTATATCCCAGCACCTCCGTTCTTTACTACTCTGGTTGCTGATCCGTCGGTATATACTTGTATCCATGCTTCTCTGTGGTACATATCTTCAATCATGTTGCATACTATTGTTTTCTTTTGAAGATTATTCAGTTCTATCATATTGTGGTAGTTGTTTATGGTGGTTCTGATAGTGAGATTTGGGTATTGCTCCCACGTAACTGGAAAAAATGTTGGTGATATCTCTCTTGTTATGTCTGGTAGGAACACACTGGGGAGCCAATGAGGCAATTTTGAAGAAGGTATATACTGGTGCAATTAGACCAGTACTAGAATATGGATCAACAGCATGGACTTCAGCAGCCAACTCCCATCTACAAGCCCTGAACAAGGTACAAAATCAAGCACTTCGCCTTATCACAGATGCCATGAAGACCTCTCCCATTAATGAAATGGAAAAAATTACAGGCATCACCCCCTTACGATACAGGCGAGACACTAAGACCATGGTACATG
Organism: Meghimatium bilineatum; assembly: GCA_034231615.1. Classification (NCBI taxonomy): domain Eukaryota; kingdom Metazoa; phylum Mollusca; class Gastropoda; order Stylommatophora; family Philomycidae; genus Meghimatium; species Meghimatium bilineatum. Next base: position 51,204,702 of record CM067308.1, on the reverse strand, counting down.
CAGAAAAGTACAAGAGCATGACCTAGCCAGTGGAAGACTGAAGAGGAGCAGTTTTATACACCGATCCAAAAAACTAAACAGAAAATATAAGGCTGAACTACCAGACATAACAAGAGAAAGTGTAACTGAACTGAACATCAAAGCTCTATGGATCTGTGTAACATCAAAGCTCTATGGATCTGTCTAACATCAAAGCTCTATGGATCTGTGTAACATCAAAGCTCTATGGATCTGTGTAACATCAAAGCTCTTTGGATCTGTCTAACATCAAAGCTCTATGGATCTGTGTAACATCAAAGCTCTATGGATCTGTCTAACATCAAAGCTCTATGGATCTGTGTAACATCAAAGCTCTATGGATCTGTGTAACATCAAAGCTCTATGGATCTGTGTAACATCAAAGCTCTATGGATCTCTGTATGAGCTGCAAAATACACTGAAGTTTATAGTGGAGACAAAATTACAGATATAGACATATTTGAAGCAAACAAAAGTTGAAGCAGAAGAATCACAATTTAAATGGAAAAAAGTGTATTTGTAAAATGGTTCAACTTTTTTTTTTTTATACATCTACACATGTACACGAATTGATAAAGCAAACACAATCTTTCCAAGAACAAACAAAATATAGGCTACATGTACTTTTGAAATTATCTTTCTTTTTGTTTTAAAGATTGATTTCAGGCTATAGATTTATCACAGATATTCAGAGCATTAATGGTTTTATTGTTTAATAAGTAGTAACTGCAGCAAAACTGAATATATACTTTGTAAAAACAGATTACAATTATGAATGTGTAAGGCAAAACAAAGTCATGATTCATTGCACATGATTTATCAGTCAACAGAAACAATATCTCAGAGACAGATTACAATTTATATGATTGTGTAAGGCAAAACAAAGTCATGATTCATTGCACATGATTTATCAAAGTCAACAGAAACGATATCTCAGAGACAGATTACAATTTATATGATTGTGTAAGGCAAAACAAAGTCATGATTCATTGCACATGATTCATCACAGTCAATAGGAATCACTTGATATCTCAAACAGAGGATTATTCAACTATAGTGTCACAGAGGATTATTCAACTATAGTGTCACATAGGATTATTCAACTATAGTGTCACAGAGGATTATTCAACTATAGTGTCACAGAGGATTATTTAACTATAGTGTCACAGGGGATTATTCAACTATAGTGTCACAGAGGATTATTCAACTATAGTGTCACAGAGGATTATTCAACTATAGTGTCACAGAGGATTATTCAACTATAGTGTCACAGAGGATTATTCAACTATATTGTCACAGAGGATTATTCAACTTTATTGTCACAGAGGATTATTCAACTATAGTGTCACAGAGGATTATTCAACTATAGTGTCACAGAGGATTATTCAACTATAGTGTCACAGAGGATTATTCAACTATAGTGTCACAGAGGATTATGCAACTATAATGTCACAGAGGATTATGCAACTATAGTGTCACAGAGGATTATTCAACTATAGTTACACCATTTTCTGGAGCTTCTGTTGCAGTAACGTTCACATTTTGTGTACTTGTTACTGTAATCAAACTAGTATCATTGGTTGTGTCTAAACTTTCCTCATGACTTTGGAAAACTTCTAAAGATGTCTGTCTTCCATCTCCATTATGGGAGACATCAGACACATTAGCTTTATGATTTGTGCTTTCAATATTTTCCACAATATCTTCTTTGCTGCTATAATCACTGGGAGTAATGTGAGCTTCTGTTGCAGTGGTGCTCACATTTTGTGTACTTGTTACTGTAATCAAAATAGTATTGATTGTGTCCAAATTTTCCTCATGACTTTGGTCAACCTCAAAAGATGTCTGACTTTCGTCTCCTCTTTGGGAGACATCAGACACAATAGCTTTATCATTTGTGTTTTCAATATTTTCCACAATATCTTCATTGACTCTATGATCACTGGGAGTAATGTGTGGATTATGTACATCTTCCTCATAAAAATAGCCAGTATTCTGATTCTCCTGGTAGATATATTTTTCTTCTTCTATATCCATCTCACGGATAACTGCATAACTGGAATAGTCTTCATTCTCTAAGAAGTCTGTATCTTGCTTGATGGAATAATCTGTAATGTAATCATCTTCAATATATGCCCCTTCACCAGAAAGTTCTAGATTTCCTGAAAATGATAGGTAAAATGTTATAATTGTCTACATACAGTAGCAAACCCTTCTTATGACTGAACAAAATAAATCAGAGAGTTGCAGATAAGACTCAAATCACATGCATAAAGTTGACAAGATTGCCAGCAGTGTAAGATAAGAGATACTTTGTTTACTAACTCTGCTAGTGATATTCCTGAAATAGAGAATGAACGATTGAAAGGTCCTAAATGCAATCAATATATATGTTCCTGATTGCAGAAATAATAGTTTCAGCTTGTAATAAACACAAGCAAGTTAAATAAAAAATACTTTGTATAAAAAATATTAAAAGAAATTTAAAAAAAACAAATAAAATATTTTGGACATATTAAAAGCCATGACACCTAGTTGGAGACCTTACTTGAGGGTAGAGTCAAGAGCAGGTCAGCTACACGTAGACAAAGATATACATGGGAGAGAAATATCTTAAGATGGACAGGTTACAGTCTGGGAAAGAGTGCACCATCAAAGCAAGAGACAGAGAATGTTGGAGGTCTGTTGAAGACAGCCTTCATTGCGGAGGCAGCACTTGATGATGATGAAGTTCAAAGGTGAGTCTTATATAAGAAACACAATTCTGAATACAACTAAACCTAATGGAATATTTCAATGACAAAATTTTATTAACACACTCAGAGAGTCTCAATGCCGTGAAGTACTTTCTCGACCAGCACCCTCATCTCTCTGTGTCTACCTCTACCCTCAAGTGTCGTGCAGAACTCATACTCACTTTCAATTCCTTTGAGTTTGATAGGCACTTCTTTGACCAAATTAGTGGGGTCGATATGGGAACTAAGATGGGACATAGCTATGCCTGCTTGTTCATGAGCCACCTTGAGAACTAGGTATGGGAATCCCATTGGGGTGGCCCATCCCATTGGTGTTACATAGGTATATCGATGGTGGACTACATAGGTATATCGATGGTGGACTACATAGGTATATCGATGGTGGAATCATCATCACTGTCATATCTGAAGATGACCTGGCACGCTTCATACAATTAATTGACAATTTTCACCTCGACATCAAGTTCACATTGGAGATCCCCCATGTGAACTTCCTGGACATATCCAACCCTTTTGTCTCAGCATATCAGTACACTACAAACCGACTGATGCCCATAGTTTTCTTCTGCACACCTCTTCTCATCCCTCTGGCTGTTGGGATTCCCTTCCATTCTCCCAACTTTTTCGTCTCCTGCGTTTGTGTAGCTGCGAGGACTTCCTTGAGAAAGCATACAAGATGACTGATTTCTTCCACTGTAGCCTTTACCCCAAGATAGTCCTCATGTTTGCCCTTCTTTGAGTATGCAGTCTCACTCATTAGGACACCCTCTTGAACACTCAGAAGTCTTCCCCTATGACAGGCTCAAGCTTGTTCTCATGTTCTACCCCCATAACTCTGCCGTTCATCATGTCCTGCTCTGTCACCTTCCTCTTCTCCAGTCTGATCCTGAGACGCGGGAAGTGTTCTGCGACTCCCCCCCCCCTCTTGTTGCTTACAGATGTGAAAAGAATGTCAGGGATCTACAGGTCTGGAGTCACCGGCAGCCTGATGTTCCCAATCACTTTGGCACTAGCAGCTGCAAATTCAGCAAATGCAACAACTATGCCTATGTCACCCAGACCTGGTCTGTCAAATTCCCTAAAGCCACCTTCACCATTGAGGAGAGCTTCATTTGTGTGTCCTGCAACATTATCTATGCCATCATATGCTCCGTGACATATAAAGGTGAAACTGGAAAGAGACTTGCAGACCAATTCTGTGAAAACCTGTATAGCATAAAAAAACCATTTGGCTTATCCTCTAAACGCCCACTTCAATGGCATAGGCCATCAGGGCACCCAGGACATGGCCTTTAAGTCATGCTTCTCTGCTGACTGGACTTGACTTGCGCTTGAGAACCTCAACATTTACCAATATGGCACTCTTAAACGCGATGGCACCAATGAGCACGTGTCTCATGGATGATTCTAGTTGTTCCATAATTTTTGTTTGTTTCGTGTCATATGTATGTAGTCATTTTTTAATATTTCTTGTTCAGTGAAGTTTCACCTATTCCGGTCAATCTTCAGTGCTCATGCAAATGTGAACGTCCATAATTCTTACTTCCCATTTTCCATTGTATCTTTAAATTTTGTTTTTACTTTTTGTCTTGATAAAAGCCTTTTGGTTGAAACGTCGATTTGTGTGCCTTGAGTGATTAGCAACACTTCATTACCCTGGATTTACCAAATGGTCACAGAGGTGATGGAACTAGCCGTAGTCAATTCAAGTGACTGTTTAGTTTAATGTGTCCTGTCCTGATGTGGCAGATAACTTTTCTCAGCTCCATCAAGATAGTGATAGTTGTTTTATGGGTGGTCGTCTTTCTAATATACTTACTGAGTATCTTCTTTTCCTGGTAGGTGATTTCTTGGTTTTTGTGTGTTCCTGTTTCGCTCCATCTTTTACTAGCATGCATTTTCATTTCCTGGTTTTAAGGTTGAAATAATGAACTGTCTTGTATACTATTATTTGTAAGTATGCATTCATAGTAAACTGATTGACCATGTTTTTTTTACATAAATGCTATTGTTATATAATGACAAAAGACCAGTGTGAATATTTAGTGACCATTTAAAAGATCCCTGGAGAAAGATTGAAGATGAGAGAAACTTCTGAATGAGTTGTCACCATGGCATAGGATCATGTGGTAAACTGATTATATTTCCTCAAGTTACAGGAAGGTATACAAGAAACATGATCACACATGCCATTAAAACGAAACTTATGTACTAATTTTTTAAGTTATTTTGTTTTCAGAGTAAAGTTACAAAACTAGGTCTATCTATTTATTCTATCTATTCTTAACACACATTTACACACTGTCTGTGTGTTAGACCTGTTGCAGAGGTGATTGCCCTAATTTTATAATGGCTTGTATCACCTTTTTTTCCTGCGCCATCTTGTCCCCAAAAATGGGGCACGATGGTTTTTTTTACATATGTTAGAAAATTCTCATTCTACTGTCTACACATAGTTGTATGTTGTCAATAACATCACAAATGTAAGATAAATGGATAAACTATACACTGATACCAGTTTGGTCTCTCATAATTACGTCTAGTAGTCAGAATATGCTAAAATGTGAAAAGTGTGCCATCTTACCCCCTGCTACCCTACTTGTGTTTTGTCATGACCAATGGCTGATGTGGTCACCATCGAGCCTACCACTTTTACTTCCCATAAAATTTGGTACCTATTTTCCTTAGGCTGTGTTTACATAGCAGCATTGATAATTCACCATTAAATAATAAACAAGTACATTTGAATTCCTTTATAACAAATTTCCCTATATAACAACACTTTTCAAAATCTCAAATTATAGGCCTATTTAGGGCCTATGATTTATTGTTTGTACTGTATAATTTCTGTCATTACATACATATTTTGCCAGTCCGGACTAGATCATTATAAAGTGATTTGACTCTATGGGAGAAGATAGAATGTCTATGTAAACTATTCTAATGTATGAGAATCTATTCAAACTATTCTGATGTATTAGAATCTATTCAAATATATTAGAATCTATTAAAACTATTTTGATGTATTAAAATCTATTCACCTGCAAGTGTGCAACTAGAGCCCAAAAATGGAAAAAAGAGTAGCAACACTGTTGTCTGCCATATACTTAAGCTGTAAACCATGACAAAATGCATTCCATTCTCCAGGCTACATCCTGCTAGTCTGCAGGAGTTTGGTATCGAACACAGAAAAATCTATTAAAATGTTTCTGATATTCTTGCCTATGATTGTAGATTAAAATTTGTGTAACTTATCCACAACTGCTGACATTTACCTGGCTCATCTGTACCAAGAAATGAGTCTAGGGCTTCATTATTTTGATCAAGTTCAATGCTACTCAATTGGGAAACTGTTGAATGTTTGGTAGAGCTTTCTGAAATTAAAACCAAATCAAGATGGTCTCATGGCATGTAATACTGTAACAAATTATAGTGCTAACATGTGGAGATGTTCCACTTAGTGGCCTGGAGTCCAATGTAACACTGTACAAACTTATAGTGCTAACATGTGGAGACGAGTGACCTGGAGTCCAATGTAATACTGTTTTATGTAGCGGCAGTTTTAACTCTTTCCGGACCAATCGCCAGTATACTGGCTTTATACTATGGGCCTACAGGACCAATCACCAGTATACTGGCTTTGATTTGATATTTTATTACTTCACAAGGCTAACTCTAACCTTGTGAAGTAATCACATACCATCAATTTACTTATATATTCCTATTCTGTATCCATTCCCCTTTCCAATGATATATTACACATACACTATTTATTAATATTAGTATGTCAAGTGATACAATAAAAAACACATATAAGGAAATTTTATAAAATTAATTTGGTCCAAACCTAAACATAATCAAGTCCTGAAAGAGTTAAGAACACACATTGCCATCATATTTTCAAACTATGAAGATTGAGATGGGTGGGACACACTAGCAAGATAGAAAATGGTAGAATATCAAAGGGTCTCATCTATGAGTATAAGTAACCATTCCTGTATGCCAGGATTACCATATCCTGCCAGGAGTGCAGCAGACACTTCTGCGTCAACTATAGCATCATTCTTCGATCAGATTTATTGAGCCATTGGCATTCATGGTATACCTAGCATTTCTTGTCACCTAGGACCTGCCACAAATGTCACCTAGGACCTGCCACAAATGTCACCTAGGACCTGCCTCAAATGTCACCTAGGACCTGCCACAAATTTCACCTAAGACCTGCCACAAATGGACGGTGCATGTTTCCCTGGCCTGCATCTCTTCATAATTTATGGGAATTATTTGACAAAATAAAAGTAAGAAATTCAGTCATATTCTCACAGGTGACAGGTTGTCAGCATATCCACCAACGTTCCTTAGTCTCCTCCTATGACATGCCTGGAAAGAAGAAAGTACCCTATTCTTTGCAACCTGAACTACAAATACAATCCCCAGTTGACACACATGTGGAACATTTCAATATAACTGTTACCCAGTTGACACACATGTGGAACATTTCAACATAGCTGTTATCATACAGTTTTACTGCAGTCTCACTTATTATTGATTGACATACATAATGCCATAAAATTAACTTACGATTAAAGTGGCCATGCATATGGTAGTAATTCACATCATCACGAAATGCAGACATAAAGGCTTCAGCTCTTTCCTGAAGTTTGGCCTTCTTTTCAGATTCTATAACAGCCATTTTCTTAGCATGTTTATTTGCAAGATCCACTGTTGTGTGTACATATTTGATGATAAAAGAATACAAAATTAAGTGTGTGATACATCATGAGAATATGTGTTTCTTTATGTTGAGTTACTATTGGCCTATCGGACCAAGCATTGTGCAACATGTGGCACACAGAGTGTTGTAAAAAGTAATTCTGTGCAGGATGTGATATTTTCCAGGTGACAATTCCCAGAATCAGGCAAACATACTATCCATGCATAATTGGAGATCCCTCTTGGATGGTAGGCAATGCAAAGCTAGCTGATCCACCCATACCAGTGGCCATAGACCAGGGTTGAGTTGCTGTAAACACCTGACAGGAAGGGATGTTTGGCAAGGGGAGCTGAAGCTCATGACTCCACTCTGCATGTTGCAGAAAGGTAGAAAAGTCACAAAACACCTAGAATTTACTTCCCCCCCCCCAGAGTAGGAGACTTATTCTCATAACAGTTTACACCGCTGAGAGATAAGTCTTCTAGATTTGAAATAAAACTGGAGAAACCACTCCCATTGCACATAGGAATTAAGAGCTAATTGCACATAATTCATGAGGATCGAAAAAAACAACTTTGAAAGTGTATAATGTCTTGTTTCATGCCTAAACCATGCATGCTATAATGTCTTGTTTCATGCCTAAACCATGCATGCTATAATGTCTTGTTTCATGCCTAAACCATGCATGCTATAATGTCTTGTTTCATGCCTAAACCATGCATGCTAATGCCAAATCACTACTGTCAACAGTGCTTCCTGCCACCCAGCAAGTTCCACGTATTTTGTCTGGGAAAAAATGACGTTAGTTTTATGTTCTTTAAAAATAAATCTGCAATACACACCTGTTGCATTTGCATTCAAATGACTGAATATTTTTCACATCTGTGGCACTTGCATTCAAATGACTGAATATTTTTCACATCTGTGGCACTTGCATTCAAATGACTGAATATTTTTCACATCTGTGGCACTTGCATTCAAATGACTGAATATTTTTCACATCTGTGGCACTTGCATTCAAATGTTGTTTGTTTGTTTTGCGTTCGCTCCATTGTAACCATCACGGGTGTCCGTGCGATTTCCGCCGGGAGCGTGATTACGTTGTGCCACCGTTAAGCGCCTTGTTGGCCTAGCACATCCGATTTCGGCATGCCTTGACAATTTGGGTGGGCTACCCTTAGCCTGTGACAGCCTCTATATCTGTCTCCAGGCACGCTTAGTGGCGACTCTTCGCCCAGACGATTTTTGCTCTCGTCTTACTCGCACGAGGTGTTCCACTGTCTATGAACTTGCCTCGTGTAATTGGACGTGCTGTGCCTGTGCCCATTGGGTACTGAACCGTTTCTCATCCGTGAGCCTGGTTCCTTAAGTGGAAGAACTCAACAGAGGAGTTGGGCCCTGGCTCTTTCGCCCTCTTAGCCGATGTGTCATTCACCGACATCGTGTACCCCTTGTCCAAGTTCGAGTCTCACACCACGCATTTGAGAGCAAGGCGTTCTCGAGCTGATCGTCCTTGTCCCAATAGCGCCTGAGCCCATCAGGTACTGAACCCTTTCTCTCTTCAAGTGTATTTCCGGTGTAGGAAAACCTGACAGTAGAGTTGGGCCAGGACTACCATTGTTGTCCCTTTCTTGCCTAAGTCCATCGGGTACAGAACCCTTTCTCTTCGCGAGCATATTTCCGGTTTAGGAAGGCTCGACATTAGAGTTGTATTAGGTCTTCTTGCTTTACGAAACACCAATGAATGGGTCTGGGTCTCTGCCTGTAAGGAACACAGGTAACTAGATACTCATCTCGAGCTGATGGAGCTTGTAGTTCCCCTTTCCTAGAGACTTTTCACTTTCTATTTGCAGTTCGCGCTGCCCTCTAGAGCTGTTCTGCCCTTTCATTGTACTCGGTATGAAATCTATTTGTCTCTCGCCATGCATCTACCTTTACGTGAATTTTACAATGGCCGCCCCTCCAATGTTCGGACTGGACTGACTAGCTTCACTGTATGTCGACAGTGTCGCTATATGTGGTGATGCTAGTGGTGTCGGAGATATTGTCTGTCTCTTGTGCAGTCAAATCTCTTTCCATCTGCTACCTCCACATTCTCGGACACGATCCCCAAATCATTTGGCCAGAATCAGCTTGAGCTGCTGTATTTCTGTTTCCAGGGTGCACCGTGTGGAGGTACATTTGGGATCTTGGTTATCTGCTAACCATGGGTCCGGCTAGAGCAATGTGTTCCCTTTGCACCCCTTGCATTCAAATGACTGAATATTTTTTTTACATCTGTGGCACTTGCATTCAAATGACTGAATATTTTTCACATCTGTGGCACTTGCATTCAAATGACTGAATATTTTTCACATCTGTGGCACTTGCATTCAAATGACTGAATATTTTTCACATCTGTGGCACTTGCATTCAAATGACTGAATATTTTTCACATCTGTGACACTTGCATTCAAATGACTGAATATTTTACACATCTGTGGCACTTGCATTCAAATGACTGAATATTTTTCACATCTGTGGCACTTGCATTCAAATGACTGAATATTTTTCACATCTGTGGCACTTGCATTCAAATGACTGAATATTTTTCACATCTGTGGCACTTGCATTCAAATGACTGAATATTTTTCACATCTGTGGCACTTGCATTCAAATGACTGAATATTTTTCACATCTGTGGCACTTGCATTCGAATGACTGAATATTTTTCACATCTGTGGATGATGAAGTAATCCCTTCAGCTTTGAGAAGGAAGCTCTTAACAGCCCAAAGCCTTTCTGACAAAGGCATAGGTTATCCTCAGTTCGGTAACCGAGATGACACCCAAACACATACGGTTTGTTGTCACTAAGGTATGATTGTGTTAAGGGGGTTTATGGAATTAATGTTTAGTCTCTGAAGGGAGACATTCTAGTGCAGCAGCAACCTAGGATCATAATATCCCGCCAGTAGTTCTGCATACATGTCTGGATCAACTTGTTGATCATTCTTCCATCAGATCTGCTAACCCATCTTTAGTGATGGCACATTTAGTATTTCTCACCACATAGAAATCTGTCACAAAAGGACAATGGTGCAGATGCAATGTGCACTGGTTTGCATCTCTCTGTCATCCATGGGGACATTTGACAGAAGACAAAAGTAAAAAATCAAGACAAGACATGAAGTGACAATGTATTTTTCACAGACGACAATTTGTCAGCTCATCCCCCAACTTTCCTTAATCACCTCCTATGACATGAATGGAAAGAAGACAGGAGCCCTATTCTTTGCACTCTAAACTAAAAGTCAAGGCCAGGATTGCCACATTGACAATTTCTGCATCTAAATTGAGTGTCCAGCTCTCACATCCATGAAAAATAATAAATATCACTAATACTAATGACTTTTATTGATTGATCTTAACTGAGGCACTAATTTACTTTTCAATATCACTTTCAATGAGCATCATTGATTCTTGATTAGGAACAAGCATCACAGCGCTGGGGGAATTCCCATATATGCTCTGCTTGTTGTTCCATCAGCCATCTAAAAGTGTACAAGCTCAGTGTCCCAGTCAGTTGCTGATTACACGTTCTTCTGATCTTTCCGGAGAGGGAACACTTTCTCTCATCACCTCTAATCATTCCCATTTCTAGCATTCTCTGAATATGTACATTGTCTCGTTCGACTTCCTCCTCGTCTTCTCGTAGGGTATCCATGCATAACTTGCCATGGTAGGCATAACTTGCCATGGTAGCCATAACATGCCATGGTAGGCATAACTTGCCATGGTAGCCATAGGTATTATAAGTCTCCCCTTTATTTCTTCAATATAACTGCCTATCTGGGATTTAAGGTATTCAGCGAGTAATAATGGAGGGTTTTTATGTGCACACAAAAATATGTCTATCATTTAAGTATAATTCACTATACACAAATATGTTCATTTATATACACTTAGAGAAAGTAAAACAATCAATATCCATACTATTCAAGAACAACACAGAATAGCTTTGAACAGACAGAATTGGAGAGATCTGACCTCTGCTCTATGCGCTAACTTCAGCGCAAAAGGAAAATGATGATGAAACAAATACATTCATTTATTATACACTAAACACAAATATGCCATATGTTCATTTATTATGTACGGAACACAAATATGTTTATTTATTATATTATCTATCTATTTGTGTGGTGTGTTATTTACAGAATGTTGTCCTCACTGCCACTCTGTAAGCCTCTTGGCTCTGAGCGAGCTGCCCGGACTTTTGCAGTGTCATGTTCAGAATGCCTTTGATATCCTGTGTCTGTCGTAGTCTTGGTCAGCCTCTTGCTCTCTTACCAGAAACTTTTCCCTCCATGATTAATCTTTCTAAACAATCATGTCTCTTTGTATGTCTGTAGTACTTTTTATATCATCATCATGTGACATATTATTTCCAGAACGTGGTCTTCATTATGAAATTTCTGAACACTCCACAATTCTGGGCGAGTTGACCTGCCGGAGCTAGAGACATGTTTAAGCAATCTGATATACCACTGCACAATTGCCGTTTTGGATGACCTCTTCCCCTGTTGCCGTTAACTCTGCCTTCAGCTATTAATCTTTCCATGCTGTTATGTCTCTTTATATGATGAAAAAAACATAGCTTTCTTGTTAAGATTTTGTTAAGAAGCCAGCTCTCTCTGAAGTTTATTGATCTGAACACTTCTTGATTTGTCTTTTTTTTAGCTGTCCATGTTATACGTACACATTTTTCTTCTGCAGCATCTCACTATGAAAGCAGCGATTCTCTTTGCTATTGCTTTATTTAATGTCCATGCCTCACAACTGTATATTGCTACTGGAAATATGCATTTTTGTTCATACACAGTTTGGCTAATGCTGCTGGTACCTTGCCAAAGATTTTTCTCTAATTTATTATATACTGGACAAAAATATGTTTATTTATTATACACAATACACGGATATGTTTATCATTTACATACAAATGAAATTGACAAACCATTTAATTTTTCTGTTTCTGTAACTTTTTTGGCTTTATATGTTGCCAGCTTTTTCTGTTCTTCCAGACAACTACTTATAAAATGTTGCTCATCACAGACATTCTCTAGCACATCTAACTCTTTCTCAGCTACGATAAAGTCTTGACGAAGATCCTCTAGTAAATAGAATAAAGACAATCAAATAAAATATAAATTTTAATTTACCGGTAACCAGAAAAACTTGGAACTTGGTTTATCATAGTAGTAGATCACTGTTCCCGCTAAGCTGCAACACTGTGCGCTAGCACACACATTTTTATCATAGTAGTAGATCACTGTTCCCGCTAAGCTGCACCACCATGCACTAGTGCACACATTTTTATCCATTAGCACACAGAATTTAGGGCTTGGCTTATAAGACTTACGTATAGAAATATGTGTAACAGTTCCTATAATAAAAATGTAACTGATTTAATAGAACATTCTGAAAAGGATGAAATTTTACCAAGTAGAATGTTTTCCCAGAAAAGGTGGTGATCAAAATTTATCATTTCTCAGAGATAGATCATTGCTAATAAGCACTCTTGTCTTAGAGGGAACACATTGTAACAGAGTAAAATCATTTTACAAAATATAAAAAAACATACTAATGTAATGTTTCAACCTAAAGGTCTTTATTAAAAAGAATAACACAATACTGTAGGCTTCTGTGGTAAAATTGATATGGACACAAAGACAAAAATTAAAGCAAGTTTGATCATGGTTAGCGTTCAGAATGGTGTTCAAAGTGTGGACAGTGTTCATAAACACATTAAAATATATAACTGGGCTAGTGGTGATATCGCTATAGACATCCACCATTCAGTGCAATTCGTAAAAACACTGAATATATTAGTTCACACCCCTAAAGTTGAATGTGTCAGGGGATTGGCACAAATATAACAGGACACAACATATTTCTAATCGCTGGACTGCATCGTGGTAGAAATCTAGTAGAACAATTGTCCTGCTACAATAGAGATTTGGTGGGAGCTTGAGAATGAATGAAAAACAAAAACCTATGCTTCTTTTAAGTGGTTTTATTTGTGAATACCAGAAGTTTTTATATAAAGTTTTGAATGGATCAAGCTTATTAACAGTCATGGCAATAATGATGATTATAGATTGACAAATGAGGAAGGAAAAGTATTATAAACTGTGGAAAATAGAATGCATCAAGTGTGTGGAAAATAGAATGTATCAAGACGATCAGATTTATCTATCTGTTCCTTTAGTGCCAGACGTGATACATAGAGCAGAAACAGTGATTTCCTGTTTGAGTAGCATCATTCTGCTGTGTGTAGTTCTTGAGACGCTTAGTCAGTCAATATCCTCTTTGATGGTTGTTCTGTAAATAATTTCATCATCTTGGAAAGAAAACATCTAACAGACATGCAAAAATGGTGTATTTTCTTCTCATGATATAAATACATGCTGAAAATGTATACAAATTTATGTGATGAAAATGCTCACCAAATAATTTTTGCAATGTTGTTAGATTTTCCAAAATACTAGAGACGTGTTTGACTTCCTGTTCAAGATGTGTAGCTGATTCAGCATATTGATGCCAGATTTTCAACATGGGATCCATCATTATGGATGCTTCCTGCAGATATAATAAAAATGGTTTTAAGCTTATAAGCTGCATTCATATTTTAAAATGGTATTAAGCTTATAAGCTATGTTCATATTTTAAAAATATAATCTTTATTTACAGACTTAACTTTGTCCTGATTCATACAAAAAATAATGATCAGCAATGAATAAGTAGAAAATGTTTACCACTTTGAATATCTTGAGTCAACCATTAATGCCACAGGAGATTGTTCAACAGAGAACAGAAAAAGATTAATAATGAGTCTACAAAAGCATCACAGATGGAAATCTGTGGTAAAGATAGGACACACACAACCAACATAGCACACATGCTCAAACATCTTAGCACACATGCTCAACCAACATAGTACACACACAACAACAATAACACACACACAACCAACATAGCATTCACTCAACCAAAATTGTACACACTCAATCAACATACCACACACTAGAACAAAATACTACACACACAAGCAACATAGCATACACTCAACCATTATAGCACAAACTCATCCAAAGTAGCACACACTAGGATGACCATACTTTACACATCTTGCATCATGAAGAGACAACGACTTTTAGACTAAACACAAGCACATATGCCTATCACAACCTGTATGGACTAAACCTGTCACATACTCTAGACCAGTGTTTCCCAACATGGATCGCACATTCCACAGGGGGAGCAATGTGAATAAAAATTTTTGGGAATAATTCAATTTTCCAATATAAAAAAAATATGTCTATGTTACATAGGGGGCCATCACAATTTTTAGAAAGACTTAGGTGGGGCATGGTAAAAAAAGGTTGAGAAACACTGTTCTAGACTGTATATTTGGAACAGGCACTCAGATCCCAAAACATATCTTTCAAGCCTACCCATTTTAATAGAAGACCCAACTGACTCTGGCCACAAGGAGACGAAATAGAAATGAAACTTTGGGGCTAGAAGCTGATTCCAGTGGACAACACGCTTTATCTGTGAAATTAATATTGAATTCTGAGACAGGAGACAACAGAGATAACAGAATCACTATAGATGGGGTAGTTTTAGTCTGATCTGTATGGTACTGTCATTCTTCTTCTTCAGCGTTCATTCTCAAACTCCCGTTGGATCTCTCTTGTAGCAGGACCATGGTCCTATTAGATTTCCAGCAGGATGTAGTCCAGAGAATGGAAATGTATTGTGTCTCCGTTTTTTTTGCGCCAATGGCCCGACACATCTGTCTTCAGCGAACTGTCATTCAAAACAAATGAATAAATACTAACCTCTGCCTTTTGAGCAGATTTACTGGTCTCTGATTGAATTATAGACCAGTTATTTTGATATCTGAAACAGAAAAAAAACCCAGCAAATTGATGCTTGAAACATTTTTGAAATACAGAATGAAATGATTTATATATTCTTTAAATATGGAACAAAGAATATGTATCAATTTTTGAAACATGACAGAAACAGTATTTATTTCTTCTTATTCTCGCTTGAAGTTTAATATGTCTACACAGCAAGTCCAGTTTTATTGATAAATTCTTCTGTATTTGAAAGCTCATCAGTGCTTCCATACAGCTTTCTTTGGATATCCATCTCTGTGGGCCAGTGTTCCTCCCTTAACTGGTTTAATTATTGAAATATGGGAAATGCAGATTTGATTGATTCTTGAAAAATTTAACATTTATAGATTCTTGAAATATGGAAAAAATAACATTTATTTATTCTTGAAATATGGAAAAAGTACCGGGTAACATTTATTGATTCTTGAAAAAAAAGTAACAGGTTTTCATTATTGACATTGATAATAGGTACAAACTGCAACACAACTGCAATCCAATAAGTTAAAAACTTTAAAAATGGTAATGGAGGTTTGCTAATTACTGGTAAAACACATAACAACAAACAGAAACCAATGTTTCGACCAAAAGGCCTTTATCAAGAACAAAATATAACACAAGAAAATTAAGAAAAGGTACTGTACATGTTCACATATTACTGGCTAGACAGATTAAAACTGAAAAAAAACCTTGTTCTTGAAAGTCCTTTTGATTTAAATGCGAATTTATTTGTATTTCTAGTGATTAGCAAAATTTCATTACCCGGTATACTGTTCTTAGCTTCACTTATTAAAATATGAAACATTTATTGATTTTTGAAAAACAAACACTATTGGTTTTTTTTAGATAAAATACTTCAGCATCGCATAGTGGTGCATGACCATTTAAAAAAAAAATGTGTCCATATTGGTTATATTAGGATATATGACCACAACAAATATTGGAGGTCACAGATCAGGCAAAACTGCCACTATGACAGTTTAAGTTACAGCTACCACTACTATAAGAGCATAGAAATACATTGGTATAAAATTAATGTACAAATTGTTTTGGTTGCATACACTTCTACCAGAGTAGAAAACAAAATGAAGATGTGTATATGTATTTTGTGCAAAACTGATACTTTTGTGGAATCATAAGAATACCTTCTGTGGAATCATAAGAATACCTTCAAAGTGACTGCCACAAAGTCTACCATGTTACATACAATAAAATAAACTGTTTACCTATACAGAAGAGCAGCTCCAACATCTAGATTTATTTCCCTTGTTGTGAAACTGTTGTGCTGATCGTGACGAGACTGACTGTCAGTGAATGTTAAAGATCGCAGTCTAAAGAAAAATAACAAATACTAAATCTCATAGTTCAGAATTGTAATATCAATGGAAATAATCCTGGAATAATTTTACTTTATTCGAGATTTATTTTATTTTGTTCTATATTCAGACAATAGATCAGGACAACATTTTCAGGCTTCCTCAGACCCAAGCAGCTGTCCCAAAGCTTCTGTCTCAGCTCAATCCATTGTGTTAAAGGTCTTGCCTCACAGTTCATAGAAATTCTAGGCAATCAAAGTATGCGTTCAAGAGTTTGTATTTCGGCACTGCATGACACAAATTTGTGGGTCACCCAGATCCAGCATAGAATGTAAAGGGATGCTCATGGCTCTCATAAGAAACTAAGAATTAGAAGACAAGATTATGCATTGCATTTCGCATCTAGAGTTTTTTTTTACCAACAACAATCCTAAAGCATTGTCTACGTGATGCATGTTGTAAACATATAAACTTGAAAATTGTGAAAAGACTTACCAACAATTAAGGCATGATGTATGAGCTTCTAAAGCAGCAAAGAAGAAACTCAAGAACAATGATCACAGACCAACCCCTGTTGCGCACCAACAACCTATGTTTTTTTGTGTTTATAATATGTGCAAGCCAAATTTCACACATTACATAATAATGTCATTGTGGGATAAAACTGTTAGCTGTGTTTCATCTTGTGTTAGATCATAGGGTTAGGTGTTAGTGTTAAACCCTATTAGTATTTTATTAGATGCTGGTCACTTATGGATAAAACAATATGCTATGATTCATTTCTCAATTTACCTTTACTTGGCACCAGAATTCAGAAGAGATAAAATTGTGTCACTATACTCTTATAAATTCACAGAGATTAGGTTGTCTTCTTCTTCAGCATTCATTTAAAATTCCCACTGGATCTCTCTTAAAGCAGGGAAATAGTCCTACCGTATTATTCCTATGTTAAAAAGCTGCTGTGTTAAGTACTCAGATTCTACTATATACAGTACTATTTAATGTACAATTCAAATTATGAACTGTCAGAATGCAGGACTGGGGAGAACTATGTCCTATGCTGATGACATCTTGGTATATAGGCAGGGCAGAGATAGAGCAATGATCACCAGGAATTTGCAGAGGGAGCTTGATCGTGTAAGGGAGTGGTGCAGTGATTCTAGAGCCATCAAATGCATCAATAACTTGGTTTTCCTTAAATAATCACATAGTAAACACACCCATAACATTGGTTACCATGAGTGGGGATGTCCTTGAGAGAACCAGCACAATGAAGTACTTGGGGGTTATGTTGGACTGAAGTCTGAGTTTCAAAGATCATGTTCACTACATCATTATAAAGGTATATAAAGTTCTTACGGTGATGAAAGTTATGACCGCTGATCAGTGTGAACAGAGGCTACTATTTCTGTTGTATCAGGGATTGGTGGTGGTAAAGTATGTGCTGGTGATTCTGACATGGAGTCAGACTCAAACAGAAAGATTTGATAGAATCCAAAATGAGGCATACTGGGGTGGACTATGCAATACTTACTTGATTGCCAAACGGCAAAGAAAAGAATACAATTATGCAGGGCGCAGGCCTAATTATAAATTATTGCTGGTAAAGAGCACCCTCTACACCCTAAAATTTTCAAAGTAAAAGACAGTTGACTTAAGAGAGGAAAGTCATGGATGGGGTGCACAGAGGACATTATACAAAGTGTGTGGAGGTTGGAATATGTGCTACCTGGTGTGGAATAGAGTCAGGCACCCTTAGAGTGTCCGACAGCCTTCAAAGTAATAATAACACTCAATAGAGAATGCAGGGAATGGTGTATGACAGTGGTGGAGTGAGGTGCAGGTTCTGATTGGTGAGAATTCCAGGGAAGGTGACGTGATTATATATTTAGATGAGTCAGTTCTTCTTCTTCTGCGTTCATTCTCAAACTCCTACAGATTTGCAGGATGTAGTCCGGAGAATGGAATGTGTTGTGTCATGGATTACAGCATTGCAGCGATATCTGCGCCTTTCGGCCTGACACATCCGACTTCAGCATGACTTTGGGTCACTGACCCTATATGGGATGGGACAGCCAACTCCACCCCATAACCTCCTTAGTCGTCTTTTAAGACATGCGTGGAAGGTAAACAGTGTTGCTATTCTTTGCTCCCCTTTTGGGCCCTGGCAACACACAGGTGAGATGGGTCAGTTGAGGGACACATCAGGATTGCCTGGGCCTTCAAGGCGCAAAGGTGGAGGAAGACCATCAGAGAGGAATGTGGTATGTTTGCTCAAATGACAAGCAGCATGACAATGGAGATTTTTTATAGTAACCAAAGCTTTGAAATGGGTGTGGTCACAAACTGCGACACATGCCTGTAGAGTATATGTAAGTGACTCAATGAGTATGAGTGTGAAAGTACAAGCGAGGTGCATTTGGGAACAGTGGTTGGATGCTGTGAAGAATTCCTGCATGTGGAAAGTGACTTATTTTTGTGCCGGAGTCTGGGGTAATTAGAGAGCAGATAGTTTTGCTGCACATGCGGCTACTACAGTTGTTGGTGGAATGATGGATCGGGCAGACATTTTGAATGCCCTACAGGAATATGCGTGAACAAATGACTATAAGTGACGATGACTCTTGTTCCATGACTAGAATAAGGGAGCTTGGTTTGAAATGTTGTGTCACTAGAAAGGAGTAGTTTTGTGAGTGAGGAAGAATGATGGTCAATCAACAGTGTACTGGGACAGTCACACTGTCGTATCTATGGCTCTCAATAACACAGTCGTATTTGGCTCTCCTTAAACAAAGTCATTTTTATGGCTCTCAATAATAGAGCCATATCTATGGCTCTCAATAATAAAGTCATATCTATGGCTCTCAATAACACAGTCATATCTGGCTCTCCTTAACAAAGCTGTTTCTATGGCTCTCAATAATAAAGTTGTATCTATGGCTCTCAATAACACAGTCATATCTGGATCTCAATAATAAAGTCGTATCTATGGCACTCAATAATAAAGTTGTATCTATGGCTCTCAATAACAATGTCGTATCTAAGGCTCTACTATATAATATATAGGATCCAATATCCTATCGGATCGTCTCTTAACTCTTACCCATCTACAATATCTTGTTGTGCAATTTGAAACGTGCCTTTTATTTTCTTGAATACACTCATTTTTACGATGAACTATTATTTCAGAAAGACAACAAAATGTTTAAAAGTGTCTCTTTTTTAAACATAAAACTATTATTACAGTATTGAACATTTTTCTGCAGTTTTCTATTTAGCAGCAGTACATAACCATTTTGTCTATCACATGACATTATTTGTGCACGTGACTTGTTAAATCGAAAGTAAGGCTAACAAAAATGTTCATTCGCGAATAAGTTCCTAAGTAAGCTAGCAAAGCGCTAACAACATACCAATATTTATATTTATTTAAAATACAATGCAACATATATTTGTTTGTACATATCTAAAAAAAGTGATCACTCTGTGATTTATATTAGAATACAATGATATTGACGTAAACTAGTAGCGTTAAAATGTAATTTCCGGGTGTGATGAGGTGCATCACATTATTAATATCTCAGATTACCGTCATCATTCAACTTTGGTGCATACATATATTATTACTTGATATGTCGGTATCTTAGGGTCCTTGCACGTCTTGGTGACCCTCTGTCAAATATAACTAATTAAAGTATATTCAAACTAATGGTTTAAACTAACTTTTTACAAACATTTGAGGTTGGAGTCTCACTAGTCACTAAATCCTGGAATGAATTCAATAACCTAACCGTAGTAGTTATGACCTAGACAGACATTTACTTAAGTTAATTGAGTTAAGAAAGTCGGTATCATAGGTCTATTCATCAGATCTGGACGACCTGTTCATTTATGCAATTCTAAGGTATGTATGCTTGTATGCATAATTTAAGTATTCAATAAGGTAGCCTACCTCCCTACTATCATCATACTATGGGGACAGTGATGTGAGTGAGGATGGATACATTTTGTTTTTGTTACAAAATTTGTCCTGCAGAGTGATACTGATAGTGATGCTATGTTCTAACGTTTGGCCTAATAGTCACAGAAAAAAAGACTTAACATTAGGTATTAGCACTAAATTTTCAAATTGGGTTTATAACATTATAAACACCACAGTTAGATAGCCCTTGAAATTTGCAATTCAACGATACCTCAACCAAGTCTGTAGGTCGATTCTGTGAAAAGTTATGAATTTTTTTTGTCGAAATTTCAGGAAAAGATAATTACATGGGAACATATAATAAAATATGAACGGACTGATGATGAAAGTTGTGACCAAGAATTGAAGCAGAACTAGCATTTTATGAAATATTTCAGTTATTTATGATAATATATGCATAAAACTATACATTTTTGTGTTCGGGAAGGCAAGACGCATCTGTTGAATATACTGTACCAATTGTCAGGCATAATTGGGGCTAATTAATATTCAAAATGGTGGCTAATTTGCATAATTTACTTGTAATTTGTCTAATTATTAATTATTTCACTTATGTATGATAAAACACCATACAAACTATACATTTTTGTGTTCGGGAAGGCAAGACGCATCTGTTGAATATACTGTACCAATTGCCAGGCATAATTGGGGCTAATTAATAAGAAAATTCTGGAGGTAAGGTAGGACATAGCGAATGCCAACTGACTAGAGTACAGGAACTGTATGGCGAATAACTAAGTGGGAGGTTTGGAACAGAGGATGAAAAAATGCAGAGGTGGAGAATACAAGAGGAAAAAAGAAAAGAAGAAAATATGTGGTGGATAGACGGAAGCCCCGAGACGGAGATACGCCAGCAAGAAAGTAAAGTGTGGGTGGGAGGGATGAGGGAACCCAGATGCCTAAAGCCTTATGCATTAGGTCTCCAGTTATAACATCACTGTCACTATCAGAATTAAATAGAATATCCAATAATGCATCTTAAAAATTATCTTTACGGTAATTCTAATTTATACCTAGACCTACTAATAATGTTTGAATAGAAGCTATCTGAGTTCGATTACAGTGACAGTGAGACGCAAACACTTGTCATCGTCATGGTAACATGGGCTGCAAGCATTCTGACGCGCTGACATGTTTTTTTATCTGTACCCTTGAATAATTTAATACAAAACTGTTTGAAGACATTTCAATAAACACTAGTACATAGTGTCACATTAAATTAACTAAAGGATGATAAGATGTAGAAATTCATTAAACTGTAACTTAAATTTTTAACATTATACACGAATATCGATAATTAACGGCGCGGCAACATTGAACAGCCGAAAACGAACTCTAAAGTTAGTAGCGTGGTCGGTCGATCACCATAGCATTTTTAAAATTTAATAATAATTAATAGGTACTTCTAGAAATGTTAAAATTTGGTACATAAAGATAGAAATGGTTGCTGAATATGTTAGACATGGTTTCACATATTACTTTTAATCAAAATTTAGAAATATACGTGTGCAAAGACAAAAACACCTACCTCGTCTTGTTTAATTGTTTGGTGTTAATTGTAGATAAGGTATCTCCAACATTTATAATCTTAATACACTGCAGAAATGGATGATAAAAAGTATACAGTTCACTTTTATATGATCTAAAGCTGCGTGGCGTCACTAAATGACAATTCCATTGGATAGTACACACGTGGTCCATGAAAATGTCGGCACATGGCATTTTTATCAAGGGACATTACTCTAAATATCTTTTTGCGGAAATATTTCGATTAGTGCTAATGCCTATTAACATTATATAATATATAGACATAGGGCCTAACTAGGCCTCATAATTATATATTTTCTTGTATGTTTCATGTAAATTATCTTGATGTAAAATTAGGCTAATAGGGCCTACCATAAAAATTCATATCTTTTTCTGATTCTCAAATTGCTACAAACTTGATTGAGGTATCCTTGAATTACTACAGATTTCAAGGACTATCTAGATGTGGTGCATATATAATTATAATACTTATGCATGTGGTTACGTCTGTAGGTCTCACTAATGGCCCACTAGACATACCATCCATGCAACAGAAAACCTTAGTGGATGATATGCCGTTATATTGAGGTTATCTTCTTATAGAAGCTTCATGGCATGTCATCTATACAGTTATGATTTTGTTTTGTTGTTTAAATGTTTTTTCATGTTTGCCTGAATATATTTATGCACCCTCTGTGGTTGGGAGGGAGCCAGAGATGTACTGCGCAGCACTGAGGAGGAGGAAACTGACATCACTGTTTTTCCTATGGCTGAGGCCCATCATAGAGGCACAGTGACTCAGGACGTGATAATCCTTATTGATTTGAATATTTGGTTGCATGCCTGGAGCAATAGAGAAATTCAGTATAACCAGTAGTCAATTGGTGGCGGGGAATGAGCACAGTGAACCATATCTTGGCTACAGTGGCTAGGAGCAGTGCAAAGGTTGAAACCTACCTTCCTGGAGGTGTGATAGTTATTATCTGGCTCTGTCCCGGGGTGGGCCGAAAATCCACAGACTTCCCAGCAATATAATGCCATCTAATGGCATTAGGTCAAAGGGCATGAGCCCATGGACCGCTGGATCAGCAACCAACCAACCAATTATAATACTGTTAAACCATTTTCAAAATTTAGTCTAAATGCCTAATATATTTGGTGAAATTACAGAATAGTTCTCCACTGTGCTATAAATAGCACACTGTTGACAATTTAAACTATCCAATGTCATGGAGTCCCATGTAACACCAATCAAAATAATGGCTGCCATGACGTCACATCCGACAATCACACAGTTCAACTCTAGACACAGACGAACTTATGCATAATCTGTTTGTTTTCCAATTTACACAATTTTTCCAATTTCCTATTATTTGTGGTGAGCGATCAGTATTTCTGCCCGCTACACACGGAGCGAGATGCGTGCACACATTAGAAATATTATTTCTAATCCTAACCTTACTCTAAGTACTTACTTGTAAGCTTGCCAAATCACACAACAAAGGTCAGAAAACACATCGAAACTAGAGGAAAGGTCACAGCGGAGAACTGTAATGTACTTCAGCCATATATTTTAATTAAATTAGATGAATTTTTATAGAATCAAGTGGGTTATATTATATAGAGGTTGACCAACATATAATTCCTTAGATAAAAGTTGCTTTTGGTTCTTCACTGTGCTATCTATAACTAGCACATTGTGTACATATTTAACTAGCCGACATCACGGATTTCCGTGTAACACCAATGAAATTAATGGCTGCTGTGACGTCACATCCTGACAATCATTGAGTTCAACGCTAGACACAGACAAACTTATGCATAATCTTTTCGAATTTACATATTAAAAAAAATTTCCTATGATTTGTACTGCTCGTTCATTATTTCTGCGTGTTACACACGGAGCGTGGTGCGCGCACACATTATAAATATTATTTCTAACACATTAGAAATATTATTTCTAATCCTAACCATACTCTAAATACTTGACCTTAAGCTTGCCAAATCACACAACAAAGGTTAGGTAATACCTCGAAACTATAGCAAAGGTCACAATGAAGAATTAAAAGCAACTTGCGCCAATTCCTTGTTATGTAGGCCTACAGTGTAGTTAGTAAATCATCATCATGTGTGTGCATACTTCAGAGTGCGTTCTGACACAGATCACCCACTACACAGTGTGAAGGGAAGCAGCTCAAGAGAGGCAAATCATAGGTGGGTTACGCTAAAGATACCAATTAAACCGATTTGCGCCCTCAGAAGGCACAACTCCTTCAATCAAGACAGTCATTACACTCAATAGAGAGTGCAGGGAATGTAGCCCTGTGAGCATGATGCTGAGGTCAAGGTACAAATCTGTGAACATGCCCATTACACAGGAGTAGTGATTTAGATGGAAAGGTTGGTCATCTGCCACCAGTGATGCACATGGGCCTTTACTGCAAGATCACAAGGAAGAACAGTACATGAAGACAGTGGGGCCTTTACTACAACAATAAGCACTCTAATGATGGAAGCATTTGCATTGACGCAGAAGTTAAACTGGTTGGAATCACAAGCCTATTTCCATGCGTGTATACTGACTCAATAAATATGATTCAGAAAGTCAAAACAGATACCTAGGGGATGGATGGAGTCTTTAGAAATAGCTAGACTGTGGGCAATACAGCAAAAAAATCAGCTTATCTTTGTCGCTGGATACATGGCTGTAGAGGGAAACAAATGGGCTGACTAATTAGCTAGCCTCGCCACCATAACAGATGGTCAGCCTATGGACCGAGCAGATATACTCAGTGCCCTTAGTGAGTCTTCATAGATCAAAGGATTTTGAGATGCATGAGTCAATATCAAGAATGCATGATTTGGGAGTGAGAATAGGCCTAGCCCTTAGAGAACACCTAATAAAGATTTCAAAAAGAGCAGTGCACTAATGTAGAACCAGAACCATCAGCCATTATACCCTGAGAGATTTACTGAAGCAGAGATCAGAGCTCTTATGGACATGTCCAGTGTGCGGAAAGGATAATCAACATACCTAACCTAACCTACTGCCCCTGCTCATGCAGAGGTCAGGCAGCGAAAGAACAGACCCATTTGAGGACAAAATTGTGGTTTGATGGCACAGTATTAAAAATAGATAGGCTGACCAAAAAAGGGTAGTCATTGATTTACTACAGATTAAGCAGACGGCACTTATGGAGGTCTTAACATGTACATACAAATAATGTCAGAAATGGGGTTACCAGGGGTGAGGGGAGAAAGTGTATCCTCTCTGGATAGATCCGAAGGTTACATAATCAACATCTGACTGGAACTTTGAGTCAGCATTATCTTGGAATGCTGCTGGAAATTAGAGTTGAACATTTATAAGAATATCCCATGTTGCGTGATGCTAATTTATTGGAATATCCCATTTGACGTGCTAATTTATGGAGATATCCCATGTGGCATGATGCTAATTTAATAGGAATATCCCATGTGACATAATACTAATTTATGTAAATATCGCATGTGATATGCTAATTTATGAGAATGACCCATGTGGTGCTAATTTCTAATCCAGAGTTTCATAAAATAACAGCTGATTATTTATATTAAATTTGTTTCTTATTATTGTATGTTGTATGAGAATTATAATTTTTATTGGTTCACATCTTTCAGAAATAAGAAAGACACTCCAAGACACTTTGTGGAATGTCGTCTGGAAGCAGTCTGGTGGTGCCAATGGTACTTTGGGGTCACTATGCCCCCACTCACTGTGTTTCAGCTATTCTCATGACACCAGATGGCAAATACATTGTTACAGGATGTAATGATGGGCAGATATGTATTTGGGATGTTTTAGAACATTTTCAGGTAGCTAAATGTTATTTTTTTTCAGATGCAGTATTTTATACTTGCATTTTTTCTCATTATGTTTCCTTTCTAGATGTTTCTGTTCAAATACATCTTGGTTTTACGACAGATATAAGGTTGTTATCCAGGTTATGTTATCTATCTGTCTGGTCTGTCTAATCTATCTAATGTTCCTTCAGCAATGAAAAACCGAAAATCTCTTCAGTTCGAGGGATGTGATGCTGCTGTGTGTAATTCATGCATGTTGAGACCCATAGTCATACCCTCTTTGATAGGTTGGTCTGCCAAGAGTCTTTCATGATCTCCCTCTTTTTCTTTTTATTTCTCAGGTTACTGTAGATATAATGTTATCATCTAGGTTAAACTACAGATATAATGTTATCATCTAGGTTAAACTACAGATATAATGTTATCATCTAGGTTAAACTACAGATATAATGTTATCATCTAGGTTAAACTACAGATATAATGTTATCTAGGTTAAACTACAGATATAATGTTATCTAGGTTAAACTACAGATATAATGTTATCGTCTAGGTTAAACTACAGATATAATGTTATCTAGATTAAACTACAGATATAATGTTATCATCTAGGTTAAACTACAGATATAATGTTATCATCTAGGTTAAACTACAGATATAATGTTATCTAGGTTAAACTACAGATATAGTGTTATCATCTAGGTTAAACTACAGATATAATGTTATCATCTAGGTTAAACTGCAGATATAATGTTATCATCTAGGTTAAACTGCAGATATAATGTTATCATCTAGGTTAAACTACAGATATAATGTTATCGTCTAGGTTAAACTTCAGATATAATGTTATCGTCTAGGTTAAACTACAGATATAATGTTATCTAGGTTAAACTGCAGATATAATGTTATCATCTAGGTTAAACTACAGATATAATGTTAATAGTGTTTGCAGAATAGCCACTGCTGAGACATATAAAATACCAAGAAACTCATGATGGCCACAAGTTCCAGGAAAGAGAACAAGAACAAACCAAGACTATGATGAGACACATGAAATTGAAGACTTTCTGAATATGACAGTGGAAGAGGCTGGACAGCTTTCACGAAGTCAAGATGCTTACAGAGTGACAGTGAAAACAACATTTTGCAAAGGATGACTGAATAACACTCAAGGCAAACCCCCATGGGTACACAATCTCCTACATCAGATGTAAAAAATTTGAGGTGTATGACGGTATGAGGCTTATCACTCATCAATGCACACTGCACTAATCAAATAAACCAAAGTTCCCCAATCTTTATCTTTATAAATTCATCAGAAAGGTATACATTCTGATGGTTACTTTGACTTCTTGGTTAACAACACTCCTCATTCTGTCTTTTAGTTGCTCAGTCATATGATTTCTTCTGCGCTTGCTTTCTTATAACCAATACACAAAGTTCCCCAGTTGCAGTATAGGTATGCAGGACTGTAAAATGGATGTTCCAGTAATGACCATCTCATTTGGATAATTGTCTTGGGTAGATTAAATCATGTATGGTATGGCATTGTCATGATGGAACAGTGTTCCTCTAGCAGCAGGTCTGGATGTTTTCTTTGAATCACTTGCAGTTTATCTTTCAACTGACATTTGATAAACAGCTGCATTATGTCCTCCTTATCCATCTTCAGCATCCTGATTGTAGACACTTTTGCTGCAGGTCTTCATGTCTAAGATATTGATGTAATAATCTTTATATACGGTCCGCTCTCTCCAAAACATTTCTTCTTCTGTATGTCTGGAATGTGCTTTCATCTGCAATTTTGTCTCTTCTATAAACTTAAATGTTTTGTATGAGAGGAAGTCAATAAGTAAGTCACAAATGGCTGAAAAATAAATAAATATGATACAAACTGGAAAACTTGTATAGTTTACACCATAGGTTCCCAAAGCGGTCTATAAGGACTCCCAAGGGTCGATTTTGACTTGTAGGGGGTCGATGTCAACCAGAATAAAAATTGACAATGCACAAAATGTACACTTTTTAATAAAGGTACCGTATGAATAAAATGTGTACACGTTCTTCTATTTTTTACAACTGTGCACTCTACAAAGAACTTAATCAAAGTGAGCAGCACTGTGTCAGCTGTGAAAAACACATTTGGAGTTAATATGTTTAGGAAAATTCACTATTAGGCAGGCAGGTGGTCAACAGGGCAAAACAGTTTGGAATTTGCTGGTTAAAACTGATGTTCTTTTTTATTTCACCACATATATTTCACCAACATAAATGTACTTATCCTATTAGTTTATCAGTGATGCAATATCTGCAGCATAGAAATCTTTCGTCTCCACTTTCAGCCACATTTCATTTCATGTTCAGCCTCTGTTGTTTGCAAAATATTTTCCACAAAGGTAGGTTTTGAATGGACTAAACAAGTGAAAACCACTTGGGGATAGGTAAAGGCTGTAATGTGAATGTTCCAGCAATTGCCATCTCAAATGAGAAATTCTATCTTGAATTATTGAGGTCTTATCTGGTATGTTAGTGTCAAGATAGAATAGTGTTCCACTAGTCAGTAGGCCTGAACATTTTCATGAATTGCATCCCAAAGCTTCAATAGAAATGTACAGTAATATACTGCATTCACATGTGAACCGGAACTAATTCAATCTGAAGAGGGAGTAAATTAGCAGTAACAACGTCCGTTATGTGTGAGATTAAAGTTTCTTTCAACCATTGGTTATATCAGGGGGAAGTGTTAATAAAATAAAACTGATTTATTCTATGTATTTTTTTTGTTATCTGTTACATATTTCTGGTATTTGATTGTTTGTCAGGTTGCTGCTAGAAATATGTTATTTGGCCACACCGCAGCAATAAGCTGCCTTGCTATGGGAAGTGAGCATAAAGACAGATGCTATATCGTCAGCTCCTCAGAAAATGGGTAAACATTTCTTTATTAGGTGTATTTTGTGTATCATCATCATGTGACATATTTCCAGAACGTGGTCTTCCTTATGGATTCACTGAACACTCAGCGATTCTGGTCGAGTTGACCTGCCGCAGCTATAGACATGTTTAAGCAGTTTGATATATCACTGCACCATTGTCATCTTGGGTATATATATTGGTATATAAAGACACTTACTCCTCCTCCTGCTTGGATCGTTTCTGTTGTTATCTATCCTGGGAATTTGCCTTTTTTTTAAAATTGTGTATTGAGTTCCTTACCTCCTCCTGTGTTGGCTCTGGTTCTTGATCTTCATTGCTAAGTATATTGATGTCTTCTGTGTTAATATGTATAGTTTCAGTGTACATTTCTTGACAGGTGTATTTCTGCATTAAGTGTATTTTGTGTATATGATGTTTAGATCAATGAGAACATTAAAAAATTTTTAAATCAGATAATTTTCACTTATCCATGATCCTAGGTCTCTGTATCTGAGTTCATCTTTAGCTTCTTCTTCTGCTGTCAATCTTAAACTCTTTTGGATTTGCAGGATATAGTCCAAAGAATGGAATGAATTGTGTCATAGTGTAGATATTTGCTGTGATATCTGTGCTTTTCAGTCTGACACATCCGACTTCAGCATGGATTTCGATCTTCTTCTCATTCACAAATGAACATGTCTACACAGCAAGTCCAGTTTTCTTAATAAATGCTGCTGTATTTGAAAACTACTCGGTGCTCCCATGCAGCTTTCTGTGGATATCTGTGTCTGTGGGTCAGTGTTTCTCCCTGAAGTGGTTTAGTGTAATGCCTGTCCAAATGGACACAGAGGTGATGGAGCTTCTTTGGATCTCTTTGACCCTCTATAATTAGGATTCACAACTCTACCCCATAAACCTCCTTAGTTGCCTAATACAACATGCATGGAAGGTAACAGTATCATTATTCTTTCTCCCCTTTCAGACCTCGGTACCAGACGGGTTATATCTCTAGCAAATCCATCCAAAGGCACCGGATAATTTTTTGTTCCTGAGACCCATTCATTTTATTAGAATTGTTTGTTAATGTTTCTTGACAACATGGAAAATTTATCTGTTCTTTTTTTTTCATTGCCATTTATTATTTCTTGCCATTTCTTATTTATTAATAATTTCCATCTCCACCAAGGCCAACTCCTTGAATTGGAGATTGGGCTTAGTCCAGCCAACAGAGACAGGAAACTAAGATTGGTTTGACCATCCCCTATATCGAGCTTGTGCTGAGGACTGAAATATCAGGCAGAGAGGTGCATCAGCAACCATGGTGTCATGCAACCCACATATACTGTGAATGAGAAAAAGATCATTCCCATTCATTATTTATCATTTCCATTTATTGTTTCTTATCATTTTCATTTTTTTTTTTTCTAGTTATTAATTTTTTCCACTTACTATTTCTTATCATTTCCATTTATTATTTCTTATTCACATTAATAATGTCTACATATGTTTTTAGTAAAAGTAGTATTTTATTACTTACTGTTTGAGATATCTTTTCAAATACATGAATTCTGTGTAGGGAGATGTGTTTGTGGGATGTGAGTGATGGACGCTGTATTGAGAACAATAAGTTGGATAAAGTTCACTCAGACATTGCAGTAAGTATACAGATGCTATGTATGTGGTTTTTGATTTCTCTCTTTGCTGTGCTTATTTCTGATAGAGATTGCCCATATGCCAACGGAACCAGAATTTTATTTTACGGATGCTGTCTTCTTTCCAGGCACATCATAGGAAGCGACTAAGGACAAACTGACAACCTGTCACTTGTAAAAGAAAAATCATTGTCATATCGTCTCAATCTCTTACTTTTGTCTCATCATCGTGTGACATATTCTTTCCAGAACATAGCCTTCTTTATGGACCTTCTGAAAACGTCGTGATCCTGGCTCCAGGGACATGTTTAAACAGTCAGATAAATCATTTGTCCATCATCGTCTTGGGTGGCCTCTTCGTCTGCTGCCGTTTACTCTGCATTCTACTATTAGTCTTTCCTTGCTGTTATGTCACTTACCAAAAAGTTCAGCTTTCTTACTGTGATGTTATCTAGAAGCCAGACCTCTTTGACATTTAATGATTTTAATACTACTTTATCTTTTTTGCTGTCCATTGTATAATGCACAATTTTTCTGTAGCATCTCAATTTGAAGGCAGCAATTTTCTTAGCCACTGTTTATTTAGAGTCCAAGTCTCACAGCCGTATATTGCCACAGAGAATATGCATGTTCTTATCATACACAGTTTTGCTACTGATACCTTGCCATAAATTGTTCATTTGGACAAGTTTTCCACATTTGGTGATGTTGTACACAATCATAAGCCTTGGTGTAATCAATGAAACATGCATGTAAATCTCTCATAAATCTCTGAAGTTTCTATTTTGTTTTGCATTCTCTTCATACTTTTGTATGCAATCAAATAATCTTCATGGATAGTGAAGAGATGCAGGCCAGCCGACATTGTACGTTGTACTTTTCTAGCAGACTCCTAGGTGATGAGGAATGCTAGAAGTGTCATCACTGCGGATGGGCTAACAAATCTGACAGAATAATGATGATGCCGTTGACCCAGAATTGTGTGCTGTGCTTCTGGTAGGATGTGGTAATCTTGCGATATGGCGTACTTGAATTCCTCCCATCAGGGACTAAACATGCATCCATAAACATCCTTACACAACCCTGTTTCTGAGACAACCTTATGTGGGTCTGGGTATTGCATCAGTTACACAACTGAGAGGAACCTGTGCTTTTGTAAAAAAAGGTTATGGTCTGTCAAGAGCTTCCTGCTCACAGTTAAATAGATTATTTCATCATCATCATGTGCCAAGAACTACCTGCTCACAGCTAAGGGGATTATTTCATCAGGTGTCAAGAGTTATCTGCTCACAGCTAAAGTGATTATTTCATCATCATCATGTTAGTTGGTCATCGGATCATCGTCACTGCACTCCGGACAACCCCATAGGTGCTCAGACCTCTCCTTGAGTGTATCCGCCATTATACATTGACTGATGGTCTCAGTATGCCGATGGTTGACAATCATTTTTCCTTGCCCATGAAACTGCTCCTTTCTAACGACACCACATTTCAAACCAAGTTCCCTTATTCTAGTCATGGAACAAGAGTCATCGTCATTTATACTGTCATTTATTCATGTGTTTTCCTGTAGGGCTGTTAAAATGTCTTCTTGATCTATCGCTCCACCAACTGCTGTAGTAGCCATGTGTGGCCAAACTATCTGCTCTTTTGTTACCCCAGACTCCCACATGTCCTGGCATAAAAATAAAAGTCACTTTACACACACAGGAATTCTTCACCACGTCCAGCCACTGTTACCAAATATACCCTTCCTGCACTATCACGCTCATCGAGTCGCTGAGTATACAGACATGTGTCACAGTCTACGAGCACACCCATCTCAAAGTCTTAGTTACTGTCAAAATCTCCATCATGTTGCTTGTCATCTGAACAAATGCACCACATTCCTCTCTAACGGTCTTCCCCCACCTTTGAGCCAAGATGGCCCATCTTTTATTAAGGAGTTTTTAGGAGTAGGTTTACTATCTCATAGAGCCAATTAGCCCCAGAAGCCATGCTTGAGGGATGTGTTTGACCAAAAGGTCCAAATATCACAGCTAAGCAGTAGACCATAAGTTCCCAAAGTGTTCTATATAGACCCCTAAGGGTCGGTTTCAACTTGCAGGAGATCCATGTCAGCAAGAAAAAATAATTGAGGTGCATGAGACATACTCTTTTCAATAAAGGTATGAATACAATTTTTTTTCGTTTAAACACAATTGTCCACTCTACAAAAAAACCTGATCAAAGTCAGCAGTGCTGTCAGCTGTCACAAACACATTTGAAGTTAATATGTTTCAGAAAATTCAATGTTAATCATGCTAGACACCCCCCCCCCCCCCCCTGAGTAGAAGACTCCTTCAATTGCACTAAAGTAAAAGCTGAAGTCACCTGGGTATGAAAGAAAGCTTAAAAAAACCACCCCACTGTAAGAACTAACCACTCTCAATTCCTGTGTTTTTCAAACAACAATAATCAGGCTATGGAAAATTCAATATTAATCAGTCTACATCATCATAATGTGACATATTCTTTCCAGAATGTAGTCTTCCCTATGTATCTCTTGAATTCTCTGTGGTCTTCAGCAAGTTGCCCCATCTCTTTTAGTGACATGTGCTGGCATTCTTGAATGTCTTTTGTCCAATGGCATCTTGGGTGGCCTTTGCGCTTGTTGCCTTCTATCATCCCTTCCAGTAACTCTCTCCATGCCGTCATGTCTCTTAATATGACTGAAAAAAAATGAGCTTTTTGTTTAATATGGTGTTCAGAAGCCAGTCTTCCTGGAGGTTAATTGTTCTTCTCCTGGTTTGTTTTCCTTGCTGTCCATAGTATTCTCAGAACTCTTCTACAGCACTTTATTTCAAATGATGTTATTCTCTTGGACACTGTTTTATTTAGTGTCCATGTTTAACATCCATATGTCGCCACAGGAAACACACATTCATAGTAAACACAATTTGGTTCTTATGTTAGTAATCAGTCTATGGAAAACACAAAAATTTGCAAGTGGTCTATGGGGCAAAAAAGTTTGGAATTCACTGATGTAGACCATGAGACAACATATTCCGCTCACTGTATAACATTCTGAAAACCAGTAGGAGTTTGTGAGGATGAAATGAACACAGAAGAAGAACCATAAACCATGCTGAAATTCAGTCAATGGGTGATGATATTGCATCTAAGCTGTAAACACAACAATATAGTCCATTCTCCAGACCGCATCCTGCTAATCTGCCGGAGTTTGAGAATGCAGAAGAGTGTATTATTTTACATTGATTAAAGCACATTATGCTCAACATTATTTCAGTCATACCACCTGAAGTCTGCTAAATCATTGCGTCTGGTGTGCAATGGATACTATGATGAAATTGTAGTGATTGACCCATTGAACCTGGAGGTTGTTTACTCACTTGTGGCCAGGGTAGAGTCTGACTGGATCAGCGCATGCTGCGTGATCTCTCCACAAAATAGAGATGGTGAGTGTTCACTTAAAGTAAACATATGAAAAAAGGTAATGTATGATTGTATTCCTAAACAATAGTTGATGTTTATTATGTTTGACTAATGAACTTTGAGGTGCTGCACGTGACTGCATGACATCAAAACAGCCAGACATCATTGATTTTTAACACTCAAATGTGGGATACACTCAAGGGGAGATTGGAGCACCTGTATACATGTCCTGGGCACAATAACAATGGTCTGTTGACTAACCATGACCAATCATCAGTATACGACCTACCAACAGAATCCAAACAAGTCCTTTGACGTTATGTTTTTGATTATGGCCATGCTTTTCGTTGTTCACTACACATATACTTTGTGTCATATACCAACTCTGACCAATGGTACACATGGACATAATTGAACACATGACATCAAAAGGCTTGTTTGTAGGTCAAAGACCTCTTGGTAGGTCTTATACTGGTGATTGGTCACACACTAACCCCCCCAGTATTTATTGTCAGTACAGTCCTTATGTTGTATTTGCTGTATGCTCAATTTTTATAAACATATGGAAATACATAGACCATTAGTGTAATAATATAATTGTTGTTGGAGAATGTGTAGATGTTCATTGTACATATTTCTTTGTTCTCAGATGATGTTATATTAGCTATTACCAATTCTGGAACAGTCAAAGTTTGGACGTTAACATCTCCAGAACCCAAGGTTTGTTTATTTTCTGTGTACGCTAACATCTCCAGAACTAAAGGTTGATTGTATTTTCTGTGTATTCTGAAACATTCTTATCAAATAACAGCATATTAAACACAAAAAACAACAATTAGAACATGTAGTCACGATCACTTACCCATGCTACGCGGTACTCAATTTGATAATAAAATACGGCACCAAAAATGACCAAAGTTGCTCCAGAAATGCGTTGACAAAATCTGCCGGCTTTCCCCTTCTTGCAATGCTGATGTGTAAAGGAATTTCACCTTTAGACTGTGACGTATTCCTATCTTCGTTTGGCGGGCTTTATACGTCATATGAGCGTAGCTCCGTGAAGTTCTGTACTCCGGAATGGGGCGATATCGTATGTAGCTGATTTGCGACAATCGACACAATGGAGTATACACTCATAGGCTCAAATCGGCGCCTATAAAGACCTAAAAGTTAATATTACTAGTATTCTAGTCATCTTCAGAAAACTCTCCATTTTACTACAAGCCATTCTGTTCTCACTGACGGTTTGCTAATCCTGCCTCAGTGTTGTATCAGGAAATTCACATGGCTACACAGCGATCTCTAACACATACAGAATGAAACCACATATCCCATGCGAACGATCATGAAACATTGAACTGGACTTCCATTTGTGGTCACATGAAATAATACAGCTGTCACTTTGCACCATTTTACTAGAAGCTTTTATCTCCATTGTGTATATTATTGCTGATATCTCACAATCATATGTCCCTACCAGCATTCTGAATCTCTCTTGTTTTGATATCATACATTTAACAGATTAAACTGTGCTGGTCTATTGTGTTGAAAAAAATTGATTACTTTTGTCAATAATTTTTCTTTCGCATGTAGCATTTGCTGTGTGTGCTTTTTGAACATCTGTTGCTTGAGTACTGCCCAAAACATACAACTGAGCAAACTTTGGAACTTTGCTGTATGGCTGGTGTATATGAGAATTTCGATGATAAGTTTGTCCATGAACTTTTAAAACATATGGACTTGATCTTGACAATCCATAATGTTTGCTCCCATTGATGTGAAAGAAAGTGCGCTATTATAAGAGCGAATATTCTCACGGAAATGTGTGTATTTAGCATGTGTATTATCAGAGAACATCAAGCGCAGGAACTCGAGTTACTCCACTTCATTACCATGGATGTCTTGTGGCTTTGGAAGCATGTTCTTTTTCTTTCAGCAACAACTTGCCATCATTAGGATTCATCCAAAAAAACATTTAGCACCAGAAAATTGACAAATGATATAGAAAATTCAATAGTTAGTTCTGCAGTCATTTTGATTGGATCTCGTATGGAATTCCATGACATAAATGCATTATTTATAGAGAGATCTGAAGATTGCAGAATACGACTATTCCTTGACGTAAATGCGCTATTTATAGAGAGATCTGAAGATTGCAGAATACGACTATTCCTTGACATAAATGCATTATTTATAGAGAGATCTGAAGATTGCAGAATACGACTATTCCTTGACGTAAATGCACTATTTATAGAGAGATCTGAAGATTGCAGAATACGCCTATTCCTTGACGTAAATGCGCTATTTATAGAGAGATCTGAAGATTGCAGAATACGACTATTCCTTGACATAAATGCATTATTTATAGAGAGATCTGAAGATTGCAGAATACGACTATTCCTTGACGTAAATGCACTATTTATAGAGAGATCTGAAGATTGCAGAATACGACTATTCCTTGACGTAAATGCATTATTTATAGAGAGATCTGAAGATTGCAGAATACGACTATTCCTTGACATAAATGCATTATTTATAGAGAGATCTGAAGATTGCAGAATACGACTATTCCTTGACGTAAATGCGCTATTTATAGAGCGTTACGGGGATGATAGAACATGGCTATTGTATTATAGATGTTATAGGTCAATACAAGTTTTCAATTTCTGTTGATATATATTATTTTTGTCATATTTTATTGTACTCAGGGAAGCAAAATCTCAGAGAATGAGTCAAAACAAATTCGCTGTCTGAATGCACAGACATTAAGGTGTTGTCCTGGCAATCTACGCACTGTGCTTATTGTCTGCAGCAAGTACTGGCAGGTAGATATGCTTGTTTTTTTCTTTTTATTTCCTTCCTGGCATATTTGTTAGTCCACCAAGATATAAAAGAAAAAAATACACGAATCTGATTTTAGAACAATGATTCATCATATAAATTATTAAATCCAGTATCTATTGAATATTAATTTTGCATTTGTTCTCAAACTCCCACTGGATCTCTCTTGTAGTAGGATGGCCCCACTAGCTTTCTACATCTGCTGTATGTAGTACAAAGAACAGAAATATGTAATCTGAATTTTATCTAGGCTAATGGCTCAACTTATCAGACTTAAGCATTAGTATCTCTTTATTTCTCATTTATTAAATTTCAATGTACCTGAGTTGCAACATGTACAGTTGTTGTTGTTTTAAAAATAGTAAATTGTGTTTTGTTTCATTTCCACAAATTTTCTATCTTTAACAACCACTACAGTTGATGCTCCTTAAGAACATCTGCACCAAAGTATTCATGATTTTATTTAGTGATGAATTCAGATATATTGTTCATAAGTTAATAACCGATAGAACTGTGCTTCTTTTCTCTTAGTAAAACATAATTTAGTTTTAAGTTTATAATAAACTAAGTATTACATGCTGAATTGATTGTACATTACACATTTTAATAATTCAGTAGAGCACTATTTCAATTTTAATGATTTATCATAATTATAATTAAATTACCTAAACTAAGAGTCCACACACAGTCGTTGATTGTGTAATGCTAGTGTTCTTTGCCCGCTAACCAATAAACCAACTTGTTATTTGTGTTATGGGAAACCATGTGTTATGTTTTTGGTCAACCACTCACTAGCCAGGTGAACACTTATGGGAAACCATGTGTTATGATACATAACCTTTACCTTTAAGGCCCCACATAAATGCAGTTGTTCATCTCGTACAGTGTTTTTCAATTTTGTTGTTGCTGCAGACCAGCAATTTTTTTTCCAATCCGCTACAGACTGGCATGGATGCTGCAGGCCAGAGATCTGTTTATGTATGTAAGGACTTTCAAATGATAGCTTCCGGACCAGCTCTGATCCACAGACCACTACTTTGAGAAGCATTGATGTAATGGAAATAATTTCCTATAGTAATTAATAGCTGCACACAAATCCTTGTTGAATATTTTAATTATAGAAGACTGAAAAAATGAATAGTTATTTATGGTAGATTTGGACTTTTGTTCAATATGCATAAATATATTGCGTAAGCCATCTATTTGTAGTGAGCATAAATACAAGTGCACAGAGATGAGGATATGATAGAGTGTTGCATTTGATGATTCTAGATAATCTATGCGGTTGTTTCCAAACTCCTGTGAGATATCAGGATGTAGTCTGGAGAATGGAATGCATTGTGTCATAGTTTACAATATGAATGGTATCTGCAGCTTTCTACCCAACATAACTGGCTGCAGTATGGCTTTGAGACATATGGGCATTTTATGGGATAATCCCATACATTTTCATTTATGGGATTAGCAAGGAAAATAAACCAGGAGGTGTTAAGAACAATTAACCTCCAGGAAGGCTGGCTTCTGAACACCATATTCTGTCGAAGACGGATGTGTCGGGCCAAATGCGCAAATAAAACGTCAACACAATGCATGTCCATTCTCTGGACTACATCCCGTTGGATATCTAGTAGGAGCATTGTCCTGCTGCAAGAGAGATCCAGTGGGAGTTTTAGAATGAACGCCAAAGAAATAAAGAAGAAAGATCACCATATTAAAGACAAAGCTAGTTTTTTTCAGTCACTTTGGAAGACACTATGGCATGTAGAGACTGTTATTGGAGGGGATGATAGAAGGCCACTAGTAAAGACCACCTAAGATGCCATTGGGCAAAAGACATTCAAGAATGGAAAGAATATGTCACCAAATGTTCTATGGGATGAGACAGCTAATCACACCCCCCCCCCCCCCAATCTCCTTAGGTCAGCCCTATTCTCAGTACTGTGCCGTTAATAACAGCATTGCCAGACAATGAGTCTGCTCTTTTGTTGCCTGTGGACCCTGCATGACCAGGGCAGTATGTCCATGTAGTACTTTTGACAACCGAGTTATTGAGTAACATATGTACCGACTTTAGGCTTACTATTAATACAAAGAAAGCAGAAGTCATGGTATAACCAACACCTGGCAAAATCTAACATGATTTCTGCATAAATGGTTTAAAACTGAAAGTTGTTAATAGATTCACATTCCTAGGATACCTATCACAAAATTCCACTGTTAATGATGAAGTGTATACAAGGAATGTTAAAGTAAGCATCACTTTCACACAACTTGTTTTAGAAAAGTTATGAACATCGGAAGGCAAGACAAGATTTTGGATACCACTGTCTTTCATAGATCTGGTTTCCCTAGCATTAACACTTATCTGAAGCAGACACAGATTTGTTGGGCGGATCATTTGGTACATATGCCTGCCAAAGATACTTCTCTGTGTTGAGTTGCAGAAGGTCATTTGATCTCAAGGTGACCAAAAGAAGTATTACAAGGACTTGTTAAAGACCTCTCTGAAAGCATTTGAAACAAACCAAGATGTAGTATGATGGACAAACAACAATGTGGTCATCTGGCAGAATGTAGATACATGGAATGTAGATACATGGAAAGAACTTGTACAAGATAGAGTTACATGCCAATCTACATTCACGAAAGATGCTGCTTCTTATGAAAAGAGAAATGCAACAGCTCAATAGCAGAGAGTAGCTAGGAAGTCACTGGTAGACCAAGAACCATTCAGTGGTCATTCCATGCCCTAATTTTCCAAGGACATTCACGGCCAGAATAGAGCTTATTAGCTATCTACAAACTCATAGTCAAGGACATAAACTTCTAACTGAATTTCAAAAGTGGATGTAACAAATGGTCATCATCATATGATGGACAAACAACAATGTGGTCATCTGGCAGAATGTAGTACATGGAATAGAATTCATTATGTTATGGTATATATCTTTGCTGCGATATCTGGGATAAGGTGGCTAACTACACACAACCTTCCGTAGTCGCTTCTTACAACATGCATGATGGGTAACATTGTTTCTATTCTTTGCTCTCGTGATGTGTGCCAACAATTTATGGGTTGCAGTTTTTATATGTATTTTGCATGGTCAAGTTACTAGTCCAATTCATCCTTCCTCCCATCCACGACATTGTTGCAGCTTTCTTGCAAGGTAGCATGCGATGGTCAATTCTGCCCTCCCTAATAAATTTCTGCTTCTTGTTGAAATCTGTTTACAGAAACTTCTAGAATTTATTGTCCACAAAATCAAGTGGTAATGTCAAGTCTTCAAATCTTTCATATTTTACAAATTCTAAGTGTCATTCATGGGGGTGTGTGGCAGCAACATTACATATAATAAATCTGTAGTTTCATACTGGACCCATGAAGGCTCGGTGGTAGAGTGAATATTTGGCCCATCTCACATTCTCAGCTTGGTGGAACGAGCTCATAGTTTGAAAGCTGATGATCCACTTTGTACTGGTGATACAATATTTGATATATTAGTGGTTAGTAAAAATTTCAACTTTGAACATTGATTTCCTATAGATGATAAGCTTCAAATTTTAAAAAAAATGTATCATAGGACAAATGTTACCTCTAATTTTATCATAGGACAAATTTTACCTCTAATTTTATCATAGGACAAATTTTACCTCTAATTTTATCATAGGACAAATGTTGCCTCTAATTTTATCATAGGACAAATGTTGCCTCTAATTTTATCATAGGACAAATTTTACCTCTAATTTTATCATAGGACAAATTTTACCTCTAATTTTATCATAGGACAAATGTTGCCTCTAATTTTATCATAGGACAAATGTTGCCTCTAATTTTATCATAGGACAAATGTTGCCTCTAATTTTATCATAGGACAAATGTTGCCTCTAATTTTATCGTAAGACAAATTTTGCCTCTAATTGTATCCACTCATAAGCAAATCTGAAGTTGTCTGAGTTGTGATATTTCCATGTGGGTGTCTACTGCCTAAAAAATGTCTTTCGCTGGTACTTTATGTGCGTAGGCAATATATTTCATGGGAAGTACCTTTTAGTGATGTTCACGGCCACACACCAATGCGCCTTTTAGTGATGTGCACGGCCGCACACCAACGCACCTTATATGGAACATTGGAAAGGACACTTAGTACATCTTACTTGCAGATTATATATGTTAATCTGGATGTGTAATGTCATCAGATCATTTCTCCCTGTATACAGAGAATAGTTACACAAAATACAGAAAGCATGTCAGGAGTAGCAGTTGGAGGTTGCAATCTGAATAATCTGAGATATGCTGACAAAACAATTCTTATTGAAGGGGGTGAACAAGAACTCCTAACCCGTTAGACATGGTAGTACAAGAAAATGAAAACAAAAGCTTCAGTCTCAACAAGAACAAAAGTACATGTAATGGTTGTTTCAAAGAAACACTGCCAAGATGCAGTATTAATATTAAAAATGCAAAATTAAATCAAGTGGATTAAAATCAAGTATTTTGGCACCATTTTAACATCAGATGGCAAGTGCTCTAATGAGAGAAAGAACAGGATAGCTCAGGCCAAATCAGCATTTCAAAAGATGAGAACATTCTATGCATTGAATTAGTATCAATGCATGTGTTAGTGAGAGTGCTAGGGTGTTATATTGAGCCAGTATTTTATGGATGTGAAACATGGGTGATAAACAAAAGTGCCCAAGATAAACTGGAGCCATCTGAGATGTGGTTTTTGAGAAGAATTATACAAATTTCATGTGGACAGCCAAGAAAACACTAATATAGAAGTTCTCAGAGATTCTGTAATAAAAAGACAAATTATAAGCAGACAGTGAAGAGTAACAGCTCCAGTAGTATTAGTAGTAACAGTTCCAGTAGTATTAGTAGTAACAGTTCCAGTAGTATTAGTAGTAATAGTTCCAGTAGTATTAGTAGTAATAGTTCCAGTAGTATTAGTAGTAATAGTTCCAGTAGTATTAGTAGTAACAGTTCCAGTAGTATTAGTAGTAATAGTTCCAGTAGTATTAGTAGTAATAGTTCCAGTAGTATTAGTAGTAATAGTTCCAGTAGTATTAGTAGTAATAGTTCCAGTAATATTAGTAGTAACAGTTCCAGTAGTATTAGTAGTAATAGTTCCAGTAGTATTAGTAGTAATAGTTCCAGTAGTATTAGTAGTAACAGTTCCAGTAGTATTAGTAGTAATAGTTCCAGTAGTATTAGTAGTAATAGTTCCAGTAGTATTAGTAGTAATAGTTCCAGTAGTATTAGTAGTAATAGTTCCAGTAGTATTAGTAGTAATAGTTCCAGTGGTAGCAGTTCTGGTAGTATTGGTAGTAATAGTTCCTGTTTCTATGCTGTTGTAAAAGAAAACAATTATGTCAACTACTTTGAGAATAAATCGAGCATCTATTTTTAGTGCGTATATTAGAATCCCGATATAATGTCATTGTGATGATATGCGGAATCCTGTGGATAATAATTGTGATAGAACCTCACCGAATCTTCTGGTACTTAAGTTGCCCTGCTAGCATAAATTTTTGTTACTTTAGTATCTTTATCAAATACTGTTAATATACTCTTTTGTTATTTTAGTTCCCCTATTCACATACTAATCGGTTACTTTAGTTCTCCTATTCACATACTAATCTGTTACTTTAGTTCTCCTATTCACATACCTGTCTGTTAATTTAACTCCTTGTTCATATACTCCTTTGTTATTTTAGTTCCCCTGTTCACATACTCTTCTATAAGTTCTTTATTCACATAAACATCTGTTAATTTAGTTCCCAGTTCATGTAAACATCTACTACTCAAGTCATCATAAATTTAATATATGTATCATTATTTCACACAACTATATAGAAGATTGTGCCCACAGTTATCCGTAAAAAAAACTACATTTTCTGTATGAGAACTTATAATACTTCTTATGAATTTATAGGTAATACACCGTAACCTCTTCTGAGTAGGTTTTTTCTCAAAGCATTGCATATCGCTAACAGTAGGTCTTTTGAATATTTGAAAATGGCATGGCCACACACCCTTCTTCCAATTGTGAATAGGAAACAATGACTTCATTGCTTTGTAATTCATAGGAATCCAAGCTAATAGAAAATTATAGGGTCCAATCCCAAAACATGTTCCTATCACATTTGATTATTTCCCTTGGCTGTGTTTATCAGACAACTTATATTTATTAATTAATTAAATATTATTATTTTTTTTTAGGGTTTGGAGAGTTGTGCTTTACATAATTAACTCTAACCCTAAATAAATTAATATTTAAATTAATAAATAATAAACATAAACTGATAAACATAGCCAAGGGAAATAATCAAATGAGGTAGACACATGTTTTCTGATTGAACTAATCATAGATAAAAATTTTGTTTAGAGTAAAGTCAAGTGACTGGACTATAAACTGTCCTTCTCACTGACTTCGCTAACTTACCAGTATAAGATGACAGAAGTATATAATATAGAAAACATTCAAATTCTTGTATTTTTCAAAAGTTATTCTTATGAAGACTGCAACCATTAACTGAGAAATCTATATTTGGTTTTATATATATATATATACATACAGTAAAGTAACCCATAGCATTTATTAATGCCGTAGGGGTGTGAGATTTTAGCGATCTCATATTTCAGATGCTCTGCAAATGAGGGCGGTAGCCATCTCCTCTCCCTCGCAGTCTTTACTTCCCGGATTAATCTGTTACCCATTTGAGGCCTGGTAGCCGCTGTGATCTGGTAGCCGTACACGGCTCACCTATATATATATATATATATATATATATATATATATATATATATATATATATACATGGTTAATTAGAGATATTTATATTTAGTTTACTATAATTTATAATTGAATTAGTAGAGATTTATATCTGATTGAATAAAGATATTTATATATGGTTTAATAGAGATATTTATATTTGGTTGAATAGAGATATTTATATTTCGTTTATTAGGAATATTTATATTTGGTTTAATAAAGCCATTTATATTTGGTTTAATAGAGATATTTATATTTGGTCTAATGGAGATATTTATATTTGTTTTAATAGAGATATTTATATTTGGTTATATAGATTTTTATATTTAGTTTAATATAATTTATAATTGAATTATTAGAGATTTATATTTGGTTGAATAAATATATTTATTTATGGTTTAATAGAGATATTTATATTCGGTTGAATATAGATATTTATATTTGGTTTAATAGAGATATTTATATTTGGTTTATTAGGGATATTTATGTTTGGTTTAATATAGCTATTTATGTTTGGTTTA
This sequence comes from Meghimatium bilineatum, assembly GCA_034231615.1. Lineage (NCBI taxonomy): Eukaryota > Metazoa > Mollusca > Gastropoda > Stylommatophora > Philomycidae > Meghimatium > Meghimatium bilineatum. The sequence goes on along the minus strand of CM067308.1, from coordinate 51,160,464 downwards.
ATAGAGATATTTATGTTTGGTTTAATATAGATATTTATGTTTGGTTTAATAGAGATATTTATATTTGGTTTAATAGAGATAGTTATATTTGGTTTAATAGAGATAGTTATATTTGGTTTAATAGAGATAGTTATATTTGGTTTAATAGAGATATTTATATTTGGTTTAGTATAGATATTTATATTTGGTTTAGTATAGATATTTATATTTGGTTTAATAGAGATAGTTTAATGTGGTTAATATCAAAGTCGGATGTGTCAGGCAGTTGGTGCAAATAAAACATTGGCACAACTCATTTCCTTTTTATGGACTATGACCTGCTGGAAATCTAGTAGAAACATCAACAAGAGAGATCTAATGGAAGTTTGAGAAAAAACGTTTAAACAAACTCAACCAGAAAATACTACCTAATACAGTGAAGCATAATCAATGATGAGGTACCAGTATAGTGAGTAGTGGCTGAACCAACGTAACCCACATATCTCATGTCAACAAATAACTCATCAGTTAAAACAAAATGGATGTATAAAGAGACCAAATGTGAGCAGATACAAAAGTGTGCAAAAATCAGTCTTGAGGTTGTATTTTAAGACGTTTTTAAACATGTAGTATTAAATTGTGTGTTTGGGGATTCCATGTCCAGCACTTTCTGACGAAGTGCGTGGCTTGACATTTTAGAGGTAACATTGATCATAGCACTTTTTGTGAAAATAATTTTATTATTTTGTGGCTTGCAGTTTTCTGTCTTTAAATTTAATTTTTGTTATACTCAGCTTAAGTGCACAAGATACTTGCAGTTTAAACTCATTGTGTGTACATTTTTTCTTCTAACTTATATTTTTTGATATTTCGAATATCATTCAAATGTGAAAAAATATGATAATTTAGTCCTGGTGCAAATGTTTTTAGACATGCAACCATTTTTTATTTTGTTTCGGTAAGTTTTGTGTGTTGACATATTAATTTTGCAATTGTCTCACTAGAAGTACCCTATATATGTTGTTCCTAACCAGTTCATTACCTCCACCTCTCTCTCCAATAAATCTCCTCCTGTGATGAAGACTATGAAAATGTGAAGATTATCAAAAATTAATTCTTGAAATAATCGGCATTAGATTTAATTATCTGACCGTTATCTAAAGTTACTCGTGCAGTATTTGGTATTGTTTCATTATTTATATTTGTCACTTCATCTTTTTTATTGTAAATGTTAAAGTTTATAAAATTGCTGAATCCAGAGAGGCATCACTGACTTCAATTATGGTCTGCAGAATCCAGTTTAAGAAGCTAACTCATGCCCAGTGTAACAGATCATAGCAAAGTAGAGACATTTCTGTCTTTCCAGATGATAGTATTATTGTTGTGCTATAAGTAATAAAATCTATGATCCATGGTGATGATGTATATCACTCACAGGACCAATCTGGACAACAAAGAATCTTCCACAGTATATGCAAGGAATCATAGCCCCCACTTCTACCGTCATGTGGTATTGCATGTCTTTTTTTAGACATGCATCACTTGAACTAACTAATATCACTTTCTCCTTTGTCTTAATACCATTCCTGATATTTCTCCTCCATGCAAGACAATCAATGGCATCCTGTTCCCATGATTTCATATCAATGTATGTATCATGCATATTGTGTTTGCATACATCTTTGTACAGAAGTAGATATCGTCCCTGAGATCTTTTCCCAGACTATAATTATCCATAAAGACCGTAGTATATAACCAAGTATAATGTTTTGATTGTAGAAAATATGCATACCGGTATAATTCCTTATCTTCAGAAAAGAAATTAATAAGTTTCGAAAAGAAATGTCTTCATAGGATAACTAACACCCATTGGAGTGAATTCAGATTGAATAATAAAATCAGAGAAGAGACACATCAAAATTTCATCACAGATGTTATCAGAAAATGCCGTTGGTTCTACATCGGGCATGTCCTGCGCGCAGACATCAACAGAATACACCCCCAATCTCTTGAATGGATACCTACAGGTAAAAGAGCCAGGGGTAGACCAAAAGAAACACTCAGAAGAACAATACTTAGAGAAAGTAAAACACTCAATATCCATACTATTCAAGAACTGCATAGAATAGCTTTGAACAGACAGAATTGGAGAGGTCTGACCTCTGCCCTATGCACTAACTTGAGGAAAACTAATGTGGAGGTGTTGAGTCAAATGTGAGACGGAGCTTAATCACTGATAGAAGACAAAGATAATCTTCCTGTTTTGGCCACATTATGAGACATGGAGGTTGGAGAATATAGTTACAGCAGGCAAGATTGAAGGTGAGAGAGACAGAGGGTGACAACATGAGAAAATATTAGACAGTTGAACAACCTGGCATGGCAGGGAGACAAGAACAATCCTCATACAAAATACTGGAGATAGAGACCTGTGTAGATCCATGATCTCCTACGCCAGCCAGCATGGCACCTGATGATGATGAAAATAAAAACTGTTTTCAAATACATATAACATTTTAAACATAACTATATGGGCAGATAACTGCAGGCTTGGAGGTTTGAAATGTTTAGTAAATCTTCTTAGTTTATATTGTTTTGTAGTGTAATATTACTACTGTTGTAATTTTATTGTATGTCTACATTTATTATACAGCTTTACATTATGCAAGATTTATATTGCTATTTATTTGGGATTAATTTTTTTTTGTTTCTAAGATTTATTATTAATTTACTTCCTGTAGAGAAATTGCCAAGTGATAAAATTAAATATATTTGAAACTTTACATAATGATGAGCTTAAAAAACAGGAACGTACCCAGTAGTGAATATATCTTATATTCAGGAAAACCTATTAATATTAGGTTATGGCTGCATTGAGCAAACACTTGCCAACACTCTTACAATGGGGCACATAGAAAACATTTGGCAACACTCCTACAATGGGGCACATAGAAAAAACTTGACATTTCTACAGTGCACATAGAAAACACTTGACAACATTTCTACAGTGCACATAGAAAACACTTGACAACATTTCTACAGTGCACATAGAAAACGCTTGACAACACTCATACAATGGGGTACATAGAAAAAACTTGCCTACACTCATACAATGGGGCACATGAAAAATACTTGCCTACACTCATACAATGGGGAACATAGAGAACACTTGCCTATACTCATACAATGGGGCACATAGAAAACACTTACCTACACTCATACAATGGGGCACATAGAAAACACTTGCCAACACTCATACAATGGGGAACATAGAAAACACTTACCTACACTCATACAATGGGGTACATAGAAAATACTTGCCAACACTCCTACAACGGGGCACATAGAAAAGAAAACAGAACTTCAGAGCTGGTAATTCCTGGAGATTCAAACTAATATTTTACAACCAGACTCTTGCTTCATTACATCTCAGGTCAATGAATAACTAATCAATTAAAACAAACCAATGTAACATTGACATTTCTCTTTTGTTTGAGACAGTTGGCAATAGTTCATCGAAACTCATGATGATGATTCATAATTATAATTAAGATTATTTGAAATTTGTAGCAAAACTGATACAGAAAAAGGATGAATTTTGCGTATAAGTACCAATATTTTTTCAAAGCGCGAAACTGCAAACGTATTCTACAGAAATCCACGTAGTAACATTTTCAAAGTTGGGTAATATATTAGAAACATTTACCTTAAACTTAATTCTTGTGTGATGTCTTTTCATTATTTATTGACATGTCTATTATCCAGTGTCTAAGTCTCCCTTGCATGCAATATTTTATTCTAGTTACACTGAATTATCAGAAAATAAGCAGATGCCATCATTTTATTCTTTTTTGAACATTCTTCAGACACTATTCACTGAACTCAAATTTTAAACCTCAATATTACATATTGTTATTTCACATTTTGTCTATGTTGTGTTGATTCTTGATGGAGAATACCCATCTCTTATTGTGGATTCTGTTGCTCCATTCCCAAGGTGTATAATTTTGCCAGCCGAAAAGCAGACAATCAGGATGTGGTAAGAAGGGTTTGATGATAGTGTTCATGTGCAGTAGACAGAAATACGAGGGGGCTTCACATGAAAACCTGAAAGGTTTTATAGAATAACTAATGCATTGTCTTTTAACAGTCAATATTGTTGGTAAGAATGTTAATAGTGTTCTGCACATGCCATCTTGGTGCAAATGAACAACATGTCATAATGGCAATTTAAAGATGATCCGCAACTCACATATACAAATAGGAGCAGTGTTTTTTATCCCTTTTTTTATCAGTGATAACGTGATACCTATAGAAACTCATGGACGAATAAAAGCCAAGTAATGCTGACACATGCTTCTCAATATAGCAAGTATCCGGGGGAAGTGAGAGACTTCAAAATAGCGTAAGTTCTGTGACATACTGTTCATGACTGGGTCAGGCACACTGAGAAGTGACTTGAGTTGATTACAGTGATTGAACACCTCAAAGAGTAGAACCACTGATTGACTGAGTGACATTGCCACATAATTAGGCATCAGTCGAGGCGTAGCATACCAGATCGTCACTGATTGCTATAATACCATAAAGTGTTTGCAAGGTAGGTGTCGCGACGGCTTGACTTTCTGATGAAGAGGTACAGCAAGTAGTGCAAGAGTGATTAGAATAAGATAATTTTTTTTTCTAAAGAAACAAAAGCATTTATAGGAAACGGAGGACTTGTATTGAGTGCATTGGTGACTAAAAATGGTAATGCTGTGTTGTACCTTTTTTCAGAATATATTCACCACAAATAGTGTACGGTTTTCATTTGAAGCACCCTCGTACATTCATGAGGACATTTCATAATTGCCTTGTTCTTTTGTTATGTTTTGATTAATAACCAAGAGCATTTATCTTTTCATAAGCAGCATATATCCTCCATGTTTGAAATGACTTGGTTTCTAGGAAACATGTCTTCACACATGACCCTTTTTCAAAGATCCACACTGGGTTTATAATTAAGCCAAAGAGGACATTATTATAGTCCGAATGTATGTAGAAAGTATTTGAAATGTTATAATTAGCTATTTGTACTGCTTGCATATAGCTTCTTATTGAAACAGAATATTAACTTGGATCTTCTAAGTTATAGCCAGATTTTGCATTATCTTGTGGCTATTAATTTCAGCTTTTTTGTTTTGTCTACTTCTGCAACAGCCTAAAGCTTTTTCTCATAAAACATTTAATAAACTTAAAAATTAATTTGATTGACTTTATTAAAATTAGATTAATTTTTGCTGTCCCAGAAATATCACATTGCACATACACCTCTTTTTCATTGGTATTAATATGCATACCTCACAAAATAGTAGGTGTCTTTCCATCTTTCCAGTCAATAGTATCATTGCTGTGCTATTAGAAATATAGAGCACTGCAGTGCTACATTACTCCTATACTAAATATGCATGTGAGTCTTGAACAATAAACAAACAGAATAGTGGGAAATTAGAGGCAGTAGAGATGTGGTTCTATAGAAGAATGCTGAACTAATGTAGAGGTGTTGAAAGAGTCAAATGTGAAACAGACCTTAATCAATAATATAAGAAAAAGACAATCTTCATTTTTTGGCCACATTATAAGACAGGGAGATTTGGAGAACATAGTTACAACAGACAAGATTGAAGGCAAGAGTGATAGTGGGTGACAATGTGAGAAAATATTAGACAGTTTAACAACCTGGCATGGCATAAAGTCAACAATGAGCCTAATACATAGTACTAGTGATAGCTGTGGAGATTCATGATCGCCTATGCTAGCCGGCACAGCACCTGATGATGATATAAGAAATTTAATCTATAATTCATGGCAATGATAAGATGTGAAGGATGACTGGTGAATGCAATTTTACATAGAAAACTTAAATATTTCGAACATATAAAAAGACACAATAGCATGGAAAGATGCATATTAGAGAGAAGAATTCCGGGAAGTAGAAGAAGAGGTAGATCTAGAAGGAGATGGACAGATTAAATCAAAGACTGTATATCATTGAGGAGGCCAGTAGAATTGGCACGGAATACAGTCGGATTCAGGACATCAATTACAAAGACAACAATCTGGAAAGAATATGTCACATGATGATGATTAGATGTATTATAGATATAGACATGTTTCAAGTGAACGAAATAAGAAGATAAGATGTCATTCACAAGACCAATGTGAGTCAGCCTTCCACAGTATGTAAAATTAATCACAGACTCACTTGTACCATCATGTGCTGTTGTGTGTCTTCTTTGAAGTGCGTCCATATAACTGCTATCACTTTCTCCGTTGTCTTTATACCATTCCTGATCTTTCCTCTCCATGCAACATAATCCATGACATCCTGTTGCTAGGAATCCATAGCAATGTCTGTGTCATGTATACTGCATTCACAAATGTCCTGGTACCGAAGTAGAGATCTACTCTGTGATCTATTCCATGTAATTCTCCAGAAAGTAGATCTTTTGGTATCTGCCATTTTTCTCCCCTTCTAGTGTGTCCCAGCCATTGCACAGACTGAGTATAGAAAATACAGTGGTATTGCCTATTCTTTCCAATACATCAGTGTTAGTGATTTTGTCCTGACATACATCAGTGTTAGTGATTTTGTCCTGCCACATATCAGTGTTAGTGATTTTGTCATGCCATACATCAGTGTTAGTGACTTTGTCCTGCCATACATCAGTGTTAGTGACTTTGTCCTGCCATACATCAGTGCTAGTGACTTTTTCCTGCCATACATCAGTGTTATTTTGTCCTGCCATACATCAGTATTAGTGATTTTGACCTGCCATACATCAGTGTTAGTGATTTTGTTCTGCCATACATCAGTGTTAGTGATTTTGTCCTGCCATACATCAGTGTTAGTGAGTTTTTTGTGCCATACATCAGTGTTAGTGAGTTTTTCGTGCCATACATCAGTGTTAGTGACTTTGTCCTGCCATACATCAGTGTTAGTGACTTTGTCCTGCCATACATCAGTGTTAGTGAGTTTTTCATGCCATACATCAGTGTTAGTGATTTTGTCCTGCCATACATCAGTGTTAGTGAGTTTTTCATGCCATACATCAGTGTTAGTGATTTTGTCCTGCCATACATCAGTGTTAGTGATTTTGTCCTGCCATACATCAGTGTTAGTGACTTTGTCCTGCCATACATCAGTGTTAGTGATTTTGTCCTGCCATACATCAGTGTTAGTGAGTTTTTCATGCCATACATCAGTGTTAGTGATTTTGTCCTGCCATACATCAGTGTTAGTGATTTTGTCCTGCCATACATCAGTGTTAGTGATTTTGTCCTGCCATACATCAGTGTTAGTGATTTTGTCCTGCCATACATCAGTGTTAGTGATTTTGTCCTGCCATACATCAGTGTTAGTGATTTTGTCCTGCCATACATCAGTGTTAGTGATTTTGTCCTGCCATACATCAGTGTTAGTGACTTTGTCCTGCCATACATCAGTGTTAGTGATTTTGTCCTGCCATACATCAGTGTTAGTGATTTTGTCCTGCCATACATCAGTGTTAGTGATTTTGTCCTGCCATACATCAGTGTTAGTGATTTTGTCCTGCCACATATCAGTGTTAGTGATTTTGTCATGCCATACATCAGTGTTAGTGACTTTGTCCTGCCATACATCAGTGTTAGTGACTTTGTCCTGCCATACATCAGTGCTAGTGACTTTTTCCTGCCATACATCAGTGTTATTTTGTCCTGCCATACATCAGTATTAGTGATTTTGACCTGCCATACATCAGTGTTAGTGAGTTTTTCATGCCATACATCAGTGTTAGTGAGTTTTTCGTGCCATACATCAGTGTTAGTGAGTTTTTCGTGCCATACATCAGTGTTAGTGAGTTTTTCGTGCCATACATCAGTGTTAGTGAGTTTTTCGTGCCATACATCAGTGTTAGTGACTTTGTCCTGCCATACATCAGTGTTAGTGACTTTGTCCTGCCATACATCAGTGTTAGTGACTTTGTCCTGCCATACATCAGTGTTAGTGATGTTTTCGTGCCATACATCAGTGTTAGTGAGTTTTTCGTGCCATACATCAGTGTTAGTGACTTTGATCTGCCATACATCAGTGTTAGTGACTTTGTCCTGCCACCAGACTTCAAGAATTCTACATAGGCACCACATGTGAAAGCTGATTAGCCATCTCTCCTGATGCATATATGTTGTCCATGTTTCACTACCGTAGAAGAGAGTGCTGAGTACACAGGCCTAGTAAACCCGACAGTTAGCTTTTATAGTTAATTTTCTGTTTCCCCAGACCTTTTTTGTGAGTCTGTTCATTGTTGTAGATGTCTTGTCTATCCTGATGCTTATTTCTTGATCCAGGGATATCATTGATTGAGGACCCTAGATATGTCAAGTGTTCAACTAACTCTAGCTCATCACCATCAATGACAATATGAAGTTTAATGGCATCATAATTTCTGTCTTCTTTTTATTGATTATTTGTCCAAACTCATGGCAGGCATAAGAAAAGACAGCTGGTAAGGGCTGCAGTTCCCCTCTGAGTATGTCCTAATTGTAGCATCATCTGGAAAGAGCAACTCTTTTATTGGAACCTTCATTATTATGATTGTGGCTTTCAACTTTTGATCATTATAGAGACCACCATCTGTACGAGACTTCCCAGAAAATAAGCTATTTTCAGTTTTTATTTTTTCAGAACTAAAATTAATTTCCTTCTAACAGTAATACAAAATCTAGTTACAATTGGTATTTCTTCTCCAGTTTCATTCTAGGGAAAAAAGTTGGTGTGGGGTTTATAGTTTTCATTTTTGAAGAACCAAACTTAATTTCTTGGCTACCTAAATTAAGATTTTAGTTACAATTTATGCCTACAGTATTTTGTTTGTTTGTAGTCACAAATATCAATTCTAGCTTGTTTTCCTCACAACTAAATAATATTTAAGAGTCAATTTTTTGTGGGTATTTTCTGAATTTTATGATGAGTTAAGTAAGAAGTATTTTTCCCACTAAATACTTCTGCCAAAGACTAGTAGAATTGATCTGTCCTAATTTAATGATAAGTGGAATTTGTCTGTCCCAATTTGTTGGCAAATAGAATGGTGTGTCCCATTTTAATAGCAAGTAGAATTGATTTGTCCCAATTTAGTGGCAAGCAGAATTGATCTGTAGAAATCAATATAATGTATTCCCTCTTCAATATGAAAGAGTAGAATTAATGTGCAGTTTGTAGCAGTAGGACATGTTTTATTTGTATGGTGTTAGAAATAATTTTATAATTTACTCAGGAATGCAATTGCTTTTTAAAAGTAGTACATGTTTGGATAATGACTGATTGTACCGTCAGTATTAATAGTTCTCTTATGGTGTTTGTGTGTGTGCTGCACCCAAGTCGTGTTGACCGATGTTTCCTCTAGGAAGCACATCAGAACATGTCACAGCACTACATTTCATAAATTTGGACTCCCCTATAAATATATTTGTCCTAAAGTTGTAGCTCATACTTATAGAGTGTGTTCACCTAATATTTGTTTATATGCTCTAGATTATACTACAGACAAAAATTGAGAAGAAAAAATGGCTTTAATGATTGCTCCATGAGTAATGTTTGTACAGAAGTGCAGGCTGACCACACTGTGATCTGTCCCAACACACCAGACAAATGTTTGAGGGAATATGACAGGGGGTTCTGAATAATTAGACTCTACATTCACTTAATGTTTGATGATATTTGATTCAAGATGTAGTGAACACAGCATTATTTGAGGGATTTTCTCGCAATATTTGCATTCATTTAGTTGCAATTTCTTTCTGAATTATCCTGATAATCAACTGCCTACAGCTGAAATAGAACCAGGTGCATTGGCTACCCAAGACTGCTCATTACCTCTCTGCGACAGAGCTGTGCATTTAACATAAACCTGTCCAAAACAAAAATTGATTTAAACCAATCGCTGCAGTCCCATGCAGAACTACGAAGGACTAATAGATATCAAATACTTAAATACCATTTAGTGGTAAAATTGCTCAATACTTGTCACTGTTAAACAGAAATCTATCGTTGGTATTACTAATGCAGGTAAATCAAATATTCATTGCATCATAGGGTTTCTTGATTATTCTTGATTAGAAACTGGTCTCACAGCACGTGGGGCATTCCCATGAGTGCTCTGCCCTCTGTTCCCGTAGCCATCCTACTCGATGGTGTTTCAAGTCTAATGCCTCCGAAACAGACGTCGACATCAGGGCACAACTCTGGTCCTTGCGACAGGTTTCTTTGTTGTTCTACCCACCCACGCCTTTCCCATAACTAGTTCAAGCACAACATCTGCCTGTCGGAACACCTTGGTTACTGTTACCGAAGGCTACACATACGGGATCATAGGGTTTAAAAAAAATTAACCAATAGTTTACAAATAAATTGATAGGGGCAGCTTGAATATCCAATAAAGAGTATATCCATCTAAGACAACAACTAAAAATAACAACTACAGCAATTTTATTATTACACAGTGTCTGCAGTAGGACCACCATTACACTTCAACCATTTGTGTTCAGATTGATTTCAGATAATGTTGAGAAATGATTCTGTATCAATCCATACAACCCATAACCTGCCATCATTGTAGGAATCATGCATTTGATGCATCAACACACGGAGAACTTCAATGGATGCATCAACAAATAGATCACTCCAATGAATTCTGTCTTGAGTATTCTGGATGAGAGTAGAACAATTGTGGCCGGTCTTTTCTTTAATGTTGTCTATCTATGATTTTTTTCATCTGCTTCTTATACCTTCAACTGTTGCCTTCAAGATCAGCTTTGGCATGGAGTCTTGACTGCCTACATGTCTAAACTGTGCACGTTTTCATTGTTTATCTATTGAAAATAGTGATTTGTATAGACTTGTGTGAATTCTGTTTTGTTTCTTATGGTTTGGGACACTAACTCAGAATAAAATCATACATCAGTTTTCTGAGATTAGATTAAAATCACCCGCCGAAGACGGATGTGTTGGGCCATTGGCGCAAATAAAACGGCAACACAACACATTTCCATTCTCTGGACTACATCCAACTGGAAATCTTGTAGGACCATTGTCCTGTTACAAGAGAAATCCGGGGGAAATTTGAGAATGAACGCTGAAGAAGAAGATTAAAATCATACATCAGTTTTCTGAGATTAGATTAAAATCATACATCAGTTTTCTGAATTAGATTAAAATCATACATCAGTTTTCTGAGATTATATTAAAATCACCGCCGAAGACGGATGTGTCGGGCCATTGGTGCAAATAAAACGGCAACACAACGCATTTCCATTCTCTGGACTACATCCTCCTGGAAATCTAATAGGACCATGGATCTGCTACAAGAGATATCCAGTGGGAGTTTGAGAATGAAAGCTGAAGAAGAAGAAGATTAAAATCATACATCAGTTTTCTGAGATGTAAAAAGATATTGTTTTTCTTGTGGCTACTTGTGCACAAAATCTATAAATTATAAGCTACACTTTATATCAAGTTATTGCTATGTTTGTTCTGGTTTAATTATTAATTTTTCAAGTTTGCGTAACAAAATAATAGCCTGTTGCTAGCACTTGATGCTTCATTTAATGCTTTGACTCTATGTTGTCATAGATTTAATCTAATCTGTATAATTAAATCTGTTATGTGTAGGCTAGACAAGATCAAATTAATTTTAATTTGCAATACTTTTTTGAAATACCATCTTGATATAAAATTGTAGTCAGCAGCGGTAGTTTTATTGATAATTCATGACCTTCTCATGTAACTTTGCAAGCTTTGGCAACTATGAATGTCACTCGTATCTGCAGCTGGTAACCATCTCATTTGTTTGACTATATTTTATGGGTTAAACTATATAGTATCTGCTTTCTTTGTTGCCCTAAGGTTTCTAAAAATTCATTTTGCTTGCTTGTAATGTCTTTAGCAATCTCATCCATTGTTTAGTTTTATAAACCCATATGTGCTTGATCTTTGCCAGCACATGATGAAGGTTATACATGCTAATTGTTCTCACTGGTTATACAAACTTCTTATCAGACTTCCTGAACACCTTTCTTGCTTACAAAAATAGTGACTGCTTCAATCAGATCTTTATGATATATGATAAGATCCCACGTGTGCACTGGCCTCTCCTAGCATCACGTCATTGTTCTGTTTAGATGTCTGTGGTATTCTTAATAATCTGTAAAACTATATCTCTCCAGCACCCAGTGGTCTGATAGTGTATTTATTTGTTACCCATGATGTCTACTTCCATCTAGTAGGATAGACCCTACAACACATTGTAGAATAAGAACCCTGTTGTTTTTTTAAACTGACCTTTCATTTATTGTCCAAAATATGTTCTAAGATTCTAGTAAATGTCCTAATTTACTGACTTTGATCAGTCAGCTTTAACTAATAATGTAGTTATACTAAAGTTTTGACTGTGATTGGTCAGATTTGGCTGATAATATACAGTAATGTTACTTTGACCATCAATGCTTAAGGTTAAATCACATTGAGTGCACTGTTTAAATTACTATAAAATATTTTCAATTGAACATTGAAATAAATTTGGTAGAAATTGACAGTTCTTATTCTTCAACAGCAAATAATATCCTTATACAGCAAAATCACAATCACTTTATCATTCTTGGCATGTTTATAGCTTGCTCATTTCTTTATATTTTGCTTAAATTATGGTTTAAATGTGTCTGCATTATTATATTTTTGCATATATTTTATGCACTTTTTGTTGCATTCATTTTATTATATGGTATATGTTATCAAAATGATAATATTTGTTAGTGATTAATGAGATAGAATTCACCTTAAAACTATAACCAAGTTACATAGAATCCATGACTCAAAGTATATTAAGATGAAAATTAAGTTACATGACCACATTACACCAGAACCAATGACTCAGTGCTAACACAAATACATTCTTTTTATTACCGCTAAGCAAATTTACATACATAACTATAATAATTATTTTAAAATTAATTTATCCATTTTTTTAGTTTTCATATCTAAGATTTCATGCTTCACATTTTTAAAATTAAAAAAAAAAGGAATTGTCATGTTTAATTTGATGTACAATTGCTTTGATGTTCAAATTGATACCAGAATACTCACTGCGTATTTATAATGGTGTCTTCTGTTTATATCTATTTTTGTCCTATGTGTACTCTGTTTTTTAATTTGCTTACAAGTTTAAGACAAAAATGATCTATATCAATGTTCTCTCTAAGGAACAAATTCGGTGAACGGTGAGGTTATACATTTTTGTGTATTCTTTGTTTTGTTGAGATAAATTTATTCTTATTGTTGTGATTCACAGAAATGTTATCTTATTGCTGTGATTCACAGATATATGATGCTAGTGACTTTACTCTGCTGTGCTCGGAGTCAAACCGTCGTGGGGAGAGGTGGACAGGGGGGGATTTCCTTGGAGTAGATCGTGTTATTGTGTGGAGCAATGAAGGACGTGGATATCTCTACAAACTGCCCACAAAGTAATTTTGTTATTTTTATCTCTTTTATATGTGTTCATTTTCATGTTTGTTATGTTTACATCAAATCTTTTAAATACTCTTTATTTCCTGAGTGACCATTGTCTGAAAGTTGTCACTGGTCAATCAGTATAGTGGCCAGGACAGAAGTATTTAATAAAAATATTATTATTGCTGCAATTGTTAATTTGTAATAGGCAAGGCACAGTTAAATCACCGTTGTCTGAAGATTAGTCACTGTTCAATATAGTGATTTATGGAAAACACAAACTAAAGCAGTTTTACAGTTCACAAAATAAATAGGAAAAAAATACTGTTTACAGTATACAAAACATATTAAACCAATGTTCTGGCCATAAGATTGTTTCTTGTAAATACCTATTATAAAAAGCTTTACTGCATTCTCACCAATTATCAATTGCCTTGACCCTCTATTATGCTATTTAAGGATTTCCCCGATAAAAATATGTTTACAGAATATTGCAAGTTCAAGGTAGGAATAATATGTAAACACAAATTATGAAAAGTTGTATATTAGTATTTATATCGGTATGGTACCCATTTCTCAGTAATGTGTGCTTTGGAGGGAAAGTATAGTTTATGTGGGTAAAAAGCTAAATGCATATATAACCTGTATGACGCCATCAGCCCACACGTCACCGACCGATTTATATCTGTATATAGCTGTCAGTCTTGACGCACCCGTTGTTATACTCATGTAACCACAATAAACAGCATGATGTATATTGTTCACTGGGAATTAGCGACACATAGACTAGCTATATTTCACTTTCTTTCCCAACATTTCTTTTTTGAAGAAAGTAGTAGATCAGAGTTGCAGTATTAATTTCCAGTCATCTGTCCCGATCAGCGATGCATCAAGTTGAAATGGAAGTCATTTTCAGTGAATTAATAAGGGATATGATTCTGATGATGAGAAATTCTTGGAAATTAATTTGTTTTCAAAGAAGATATTAATAACATGTTAGTTTCATTATGAAATGACATCAGAATGAATAGGTTGAATATTTTGACATTTTGGACTACTAACAGTATACCTAGGCCTAAAAAATGGATCTGACAACGTTAGTGACAGATGTGTTATGTGTTTTCACAGACAATATTATGAGCATATTAGTGTGGTTATGAAACAACTTTATAAATGCAATAGGCCTAGATATATAGAAGAATTTTATCAGGGATGCCACACATTGGACAAGTATAGGTTAGTCAGTATTACTTTTTATTTATTTAAAAATTTTGTGTTTGATCTTCACCATCTTCTCACATATCACATATTATAGATACACCAACAAAATTTACATCATTAGATTCAGTACTCAATTCTTTATTACCATAAAAAATGTATACACAAATTTCCAAAAACAAAAATGTTATTGTGTTTTCCAAACACCCACCAAAAATAAAGCAAATTGTCACAAATGAATCCGGCTGCACGGGGGAGTTTACATCATTTTAACACAGTGATAAAGGATAAATTACAATGATATCAATGCTGAATATTTTAGTTGAGGAAACTAAGTGAAACAAAATATACCTTTTAAAAATGTAGACAAATGTATTATCTAAACAATTTTTGGTTGGCTAAACTATTTTTTGTTTATATTTAAATACATGAACATCATACAAATCTTGTATTATTTTGAAAGATTCAGGGATCCAATTGAAAAACATCTGGCTTTTTCTAGGAAGTAGGTCTTAAAATTGTGAGTGCAGAAATGACCCAAGATTTATTTTGGTTTGTCATAAAAAAAATTGCATCGTGTAATGGAGAGTAATATAAAGAACAGGATAGAATTGATTTTAAAATATATGCTAATATTGCTATAGATAATGTCTAATGAGCAGAGCACAGCGAAGTTGCTATTGTCCAAAAATAGTCACCTTTCAATATACAGTTTAATATAGAGTTCAATAGTCACCTTTCAATATACAGTTTAATAATAGAGTTCAATAGTCACCTTTCAATATACAGTTTAATATAGAGTTCAATAGTCACCTTTCAATATACAGTTTAATATAGAGTTCAATAGTCACCTTTCAATATACAGTTTAATATAGAGTTCAATAGTCACCTTTCAATATACAGTTTAATATAGAGTTCAATAGTCACCTTTCAATATACAGTTTAATATAGAGTTCAATAGTCATCTGTTTAGTATACATAGGTACGTGGATACAATTTTCAAAATAATGCTACATAATTACAAATAATATAGTTAGCCCTTTAAAAAATTGCAATTCAATGACAGCTCAGCCAAGTCTGTACGTCAACCATGAAAAAAGCAACACATTTTTGTCGAATTAATTTTACATCAAAATAATTTACATGAGAGTTACTGATAGCATATCACATTCAGGTCGTGGCTATCAACCCAGTATTTTTTGACTGTAGTGATGTTCTAGGCAATATAAATACGTTCAGTAGTTTGCCTATGCTTACTGAATGGTCCGGATGCACAATTGCCTGTGGCGGGAATCGAACTTGGTACCTTGACTGTCACAGATGAGCTCTGTCCCACTCCGCCACAGAGCAGGACTATGAAACAAATAGAAAAATATAAATAAAACTTGTGACCACAAAATGTAGCCACGCTGATAAATTCTACATTTTCTTTGTTATTTTCAATAATACAACACACAAACTATACATTTTTTTGCTTACGAAGACAAGAAGCATTTGTTGATCCCATTTCTATAAGTTTCAGATGCATGCACAACTAATTAATATTCAAAATGGTAGATAATTCGTGTAATTAAAGTGAAAATAAATTATATAACTAATGAATATAATAAAATACCACAGAATGATATAATTTTGTGTGCATTTCTTCATCACATTTCTCTAATATTAATATGTAGTTATTAAATGTATATAAATTTAATATACAGTTCAATAGTCACTGTTCAATATACAGTAAGGAACCCTTGTCATCTACAGCACCTCGACACACAGTCAGTCGTTGACTTGTCTTGCCTCTGAGACCATATGTGTAGGAGCGAGAGAGTGACGATATTGCACAACTCTCCATCACTTTAATTCAGTTTTCATTGTGCAAGTCGTGACTTTCATCATCATCTCATCAATCATTACAAAAAAGTTATGTGGCGATGGGCGAGTGGTAAAGTGGCAGGTGTGGATACACAAACCTGCATGTAGGCTGCCCAGGTCATTCTCCAGTGACACCGAGACACCTCTGGAGTCTGGCAGCTGTCTGAGTAGCACTATTCAGGAAAGCACTTTTCACCTCTTTAGCCAGAGGAAGAAGCTAGAAAAGGTGTCCTAAACATTGCTTGCTTCACCGGCTGGCGGGGATCCCTATTCAGTGGAAAATACTGCCAGGGAGCCCCGTGATGCTGGGTTCATTTCCTAGTTGAGGCAGAAATGTTTTTCAGATCGCAACGGATCCCGGGTCGACCCAGCCTTAAATGGGTACCGGATTAATCCAGGAAGTAAAGACTGCGAGGGAGAGGAGATGGCTACCGCCCTCATTTGCAGATCCTCTGAAATATGAGATCGCTAACATCTCACACCCCTACTGCATTAATAAATGCTATGGGTTACTTTACTTTTTTTTACTATGAGAAAGCAAGAAAAATGAATGTGAGTCCACTCACAATTGGCCCATGGAATGTGCGCATCCTACTGGACCACATGGCGATCACACTGCCAGATAGATGTACCACACTTGTAGCGAAAGAGCTAGCAAGGTACAAAATTGACATTGCTGCCCTCAGCGAGACATGACTGTCTGAGGAATGTGAACTTTTGGAAAAAGGTGCTGGATATTCCTTGTTCTGGATTTGCAGAAAAAAAGAAGTGAAACTCGAAGCTGGAGTTGGCTTTGCAATTAAATCTAGCCTTCCAAAGGATATTAGTGACCAGCTGATGGCTGTTCGCCTTCAACTTTCTAAAAGATAACATGCAACATTCGTTAACATATATGCTCTGACTATGATGAACTGCGATGAACAGAAAGAAAAGTTCTATGATGTCTTTAAAAAAAATCTTACTGGAGACCTCCAAATCCAACAAATTCATCATCCTTGGTGACCTTAACGCACGAGTGGTATCGGACTGGGCATCCTGAGATGGTGTGCTGGGGAGGCATGGCATTGGCAAATACAATAGCAATAGACAGCTAATGCTCGAAACATGCACAGCTTGTTTTGCACAGGGTTTTAGTCAGGGATGATGAAACTGAACGCAGGTTAATCACATCACAGCTAGGTTTTTAATTGACTATCAAAAGTTAATATTAAAGTCAAATTTATGTCCCATGGCAGCAACATGCCGTCTGGGATGAAGATAACTTTTCATGTACTAAGTCGCAGCAACTACTAGGTGGGGTAGCCATTTCTCGTCCTTTCTGTCTTTACCTTCACTAACTCATGAGTCACGTACTCATTTACAGCTGGGTCGACTGGAGGAGCGGTTGTGTCCGGCAAGAAATCATGACTGGACTATTTTTTGGGGGTCCTGATATGGTTTCGAACCTGGCACTCTGTATCCTGGTGATAGTAAACAAACTCACTATCAACAATGCTGCCGTGCTCCTCAAAAAATATTAATTAATAGTAAAATGTTAACATTACAAATATATTAAAAACCTGCTCTCAATCAACAATTTTCTTGTAACTTGTATGACACCCAGCCATTTCTTATCTTTTTAAAGCCTGTTTTTAGTTTTTTAACTACACTGTGTACATACTAAATATATAAATAAAATGAAAATAACACAAACTATTGTTCATAATTGTATTCTTGGTCTTTATTTCTCAACTCTTTCCTGTTTCTCTTTATATAGAAAGACTATCTAGAGACTTAGAGTTCTAGAAAATGTGTTTATTGTTTAAGTTTGCTTATTTTGTAAGTATCACTGAATGTCTGCTGGGCACAGTAGGGATAATAATTTATTGTGATTTAAGTTATTTAGAGAGAGTTCTGTTGAGATCTGTTGACTTGATTGTATTTATAGAAATGATAAAAGAAGTTCATGTCTACAAGGAATTTTGTATTTATCACACATGGTCATTGTTAGGCGTACACATTTGTAACATCTGTTCTGTTTTGCTGTTGTTCAGATCCCTTTTTTGCACATTGCTAAGGGATACTTGCACCAGTGGTGGGGAAACCCTTGTTTTTGGTATGCAGGCCAATTTCATGAATTTTCTTTTGGGATGTTGACCAAGAAATGTGGTTTATTTTGTTGCAGTCTCCCAGTAAATATGAACGTGAACCATTTTAGTGAGGTTGAGAATTAAAAGCCTCGAAGGGAATTAAGCCTTTAAGATCTTAAACCTATCCTTTTAAGGGATAAACTCCCTTTTAGGATATCCCTAATACATGTCTGCACATGTCTCTAAAAGAGGCGGGACAGCTTGCTCACAACCGCAGAGAATTGAAGAGATCCATAGGGAAGACTACCTTCTGGAAAGAATATGTCACTTGATGATGATCATCCCTTTAATGGGTCAAGTCCATGTTTACTAATAGACTGTGACGAAAGAACAGAAACATTTGTATGAGCCCATTGAAGTTTCAAAGAGGTTTCAGCATATGTCACTAGATGATACAGAATCATTTTTTAACATCAGGCAACTTGCTACATTTGAAATCACATTTTTTGGTTATCTCACTGTCAAACATCAAATGTTTGTGGTTGTCACTGCCTCCAGAAGTTTGTTTCATCCTGAGCAATGTTTCACTCTAACAACATCGAAAGTTGGACATAATAATATCCTCCTAATCACTTTTTAGCATCATATCTTACAGTTTGGATGAAATATTTTGTGATTTGATGTTTTCCTGAGCTCGGGGGCCACTGCATATAGTAATTAAATCATCCTGGCAGACGACTAAAAAAGCCAGGTTGGCTGAATTTGGCCTCTGGGACATAATTGCGTCCACCCCTGACCTACACGTAGATTTATGTGCAGTATCTCCTTACTTTTGTTTAGAATGATAGGCTTTCTGTGTGTGACACTAATTATGGGTGCATTAGTAAATGTTGCAGAAATTGTATTACTAGCTTGTTCTTACCTTAGCTTGCTTAAAGGAAAGGCTGTGAGCAGGTAAGCTTCCCAGTGCTTGTTTGTTATATCTGTGTGGTCTTAATATGTCAATCAGGCTTCACAACTAGTAGGAGCATAGATATCAAATGGCTTTTGATTAAATTTTGGGTGTGTAGTCATATATTAAAAATATTTATCAATATAAGCAATATTTGTAGTAACATTATTTAAGGATTATTGACGGTTAGTAATCAACTTGTGGTGCACGAATGAGAGGTTAGAGCATTGGTCTCACATCAGTGAGGTCCCGGGTTCAACTCCTAGTAAGGACTGGGTTGTTTCATTTGGAGGATAAATTAAAAAACTCAGCCTATATATGGCGTTAGCAAGAACATGCAGCCTTTATCACACAGCTACAAATACTACCTCCCTGCAGCTCCTGAACAGGAAACATGCAGTATTAGATAGTTTTAATTGTTTTATAGTAAACAACTAAAATATATAGTTAGTAATGGAATGAAACATATGGTGGGTAGATTACTAAAACGTGGTTGGTAGTCTCCTAAAACAACATTTAGTTTATTAAAACATATGGTGGGATGGTGGGTAGTTTACTAAAGCATATGGTGGATAGTTTACTAAAACATATGGTGGGATGGTGGGTAGTTTACTAGAACATATGGTGGGGTGGTGGGTAGTTTACTAAAACATATGGTGGGTAGTGTAATAAAATATATGGTGATTGTGTGCTAAAACATGTTATGGGTAGTGCAACAAAATAAATGGTGGATAGTGTAATAAAATATTTGGTGGTTAGTGTACTAGAACATATTGTGGGTAGTGTAATAAAATATATGGTGGGCAGTTTGCTAAAACATATGGTGCGTAGTGTGCTAAAATGTATACCCGGTAGTTGGGTAGTGCAATAAAATGTATAGTTGGTAATGAATTAAAGACTCCCTTTGGTGAGCCAATCATCTTTCAATTACATATTCTGATTTATACCTGGACATAAAATCATAAAAAAATATTTAAAAAAAAATTGAACCTTGCTAATCTAACCCTGTCACAACGTCTCATTTGTTTATATTTCATGGAAGATTTTTAATGAAACCAGTATAAACTTCATTTAACAATTAACCGTGCAACTATACATTTTGTTCATTCTCTTTTTCTTTTTACTTAAATGATGTTTGATATAAATTGTTCTAGTGTTACATATTGGTTTTATGTAAATATATAAATAATATATATTTGTTTACATTATACACATCTTGAGTTTGGAAATATTTTTAAAGAATATGTTATAATGTTTTTGAAAATTCTGGCCATGGAAGTAGCTAGTGTGAACTACTGTTATTTATAATCAAGTAAAGACTACTTTCTGACAACTTTAGTTCACTGCCTTCTGACTTGTACAGATTATCTGTATTTTATTCAGTATATACTGTTTTCATTGAAAATAACCATATTGGTCTCTAGTATTTGCCTTTAGTTAAGTGCTGTCTATACTGAATGTGGACACAATGTGGGACTAAAATACACAATTTCGGGGTTATTCTAGTTTGAAATACAGAAATTTTTGCATTACTTTGAGTTGAAATACAGAAATTTTAGAGTAAGTAAATTTTTGCTTTATTTTGGGTTGAAATACATAAATTTAGGGATTAATTTTTGTTTCAATACAGAAATTGTTGGATTATTTTGGACCGAAATACAAACATTGTGGTGTTATTTTAGATGGATATACAGAAATTTTAATATGAAATACAGAAATATTGGGGTTATTTTTGGTTGAAATACATACATTTTTGGTTGAAATACATACATTTTTGGTTGAAATACATACATTTTTGGTTGAAATACATACATTTTTGGTTGAAATACAGAAATTTTTGGTTGAAAAATATAAATTGTGAGATGAAATATAGGAATTCTGGTACAAAATACAGAACTTTTGGTGTTGTTTTTGTTATAGTTGAAATGCATGTTGGTTTGAAGGACTAAATTTTTAGTTATTGTTGAAATACAGAAATTATGTTTCTTTTTTGTGTTGTAATACAGATATCTTGGGATTATTTTTCAGTTGAAATATAGAAATGTAGAATTAAAATACATACATCTTGGGATTATTTTTCTGTTGAAATATAGAAATGTGGGATTAAAATACATACATTTTGAGGTTATTTTGCTAAGAAAAATACATTGTGGATTAAAACACAGCAATTTTGGTTGAAATACAGAATGTTTTGAATTTTTTTGCAATAACATACAATATTTTTGGCTTGTTTTTTTAAGTATATAAATCTTTTGCTAATTTTGGTAGAGTTGCATAAATTTGGAGGGTATTTTTTTTCGTGCTATAGAAATTGTGTGTAGAAATACAGAATGATCCTCCCAAAAGTTGCAAAGTATGGCACTTGCTGCAAGTGAAGGTGATAATATTGGTTATATTGCTATCTGTGATACTCTTATCTGTAAAAGCTATAATTTAACACAAATTTAAACATATCTTCGGTGTAGTTGTAATTTCCCACCCAATATATCCATCTATTGTGTTAATTTATTCAGTGATACCACTGTCTTTTATTTTTCTTGTGCAATTTACAAAAATTTATTTTCAAAAATAGTTCTAACTTTTAAGCTTATTTTAATTTCTGTTCATTAGATTTTCCAATTATTTTTATTTAAACATTGTTTGGCTTCATAATAGTAGAATTTTTATTTTTATTTTCAGAGCTGGAAAATACTGTGCCAGCAAATTTGTTTTTGGTATCCATGTGCTTTTTTATTTTTCCTCTTTTATAATTTACCCTTTAACTCTCTGTAATTTTTGTCACCCTTAAAGGCCTGTTTTATTACCTTTTTCTTAGAGCCAAGCAAAAATTAAAACTTGAGCAGTTTCAGTAAGTATCAGGAAATTCTGGCCACATGTTTTTTCGTTGCCAGGAAGTATTCAGTTAATGCTCAGTAGCAAAATTCATCACTACATTAATGGGATAATAACAATCATAATAGCATCTCTGTAAAAATTTCTCACCTAAATAATTTTTATAAGTGTAAATTTAGTTATATAGGCCTATATATTTTGTTTTGTTAATTACATGTGTTTCCTGAATTTTGTCGAATCATTTTTTGCATTTTTATGTATGCTTCATAAAGATGGCATACTTTTGTAAAACAATAACGTAGTAATGGCCGCAGTTCTCATCAAAATGTAAAACACACTGTAGACTTGAAAGTATAAATATATATTTGTTACACGATGAGCTCTTCTGCCATTAGAACTAGATATGTGAATGAAAATTTTATTTTTATGTTAATAAACATTGTATATACAACATACACATTTTATTAACATAACCAAACCATATAATCCTAAATGGGGCAGAGATTCCATGCCATAATTTTCATCCAATGAATGGATGTTATATTTTATATTGACGGTAATAATTAACCATATATTTTTCTACTTGTTTTATTATCTTGTTATTCATTTGTAATATTCCATTTTGTTTTGTCTAGGTTGTTTTTATTTCTTTTCACTTATCATAATGCCATTTTTGTGTGGATGATGTCATGAATATCTGTTGTACGTGTTTTTAAAGAAAATATCAAAGAAAAAGTTGATCTTTATTTTCATTATTTTGTACAAAATTTGTTTTGTGAATATTGTTGGCCTTTGTCCCAGCGAACACAGCAGGATTAAGAATGTATAAGTGGCATGTGTCTGTGTGTGTGTAACTGTACTACTAATCATATCTGTTATAATTTAGAACTTAACGTAAAACACAAGGCTGATTAACTTTATAATGACCACGCAATCAGACTATTAAACTATTTGGTAAGTGTATGAACAAATACAGGTACAGTATACAAAACAGTTTCAAACTTAAGTTTTTTCACAGAAAATACAAAACTAAACAAGCAGAAAAAAGAACAGTAAAAATAAAGGCACTATCATACAATTGCATTAGATGGCAGACATTGAGTAGCAGAAACATTCATAGTCTTTACCTTTATCATCTCTGCTGTTCAATAATTTATATCTGTTGTTAAATGTCTGCTTTCTAATGCATTTGTGATCAGAATTTATTTGTACTGATTGCTCACTATTTGTCTTGTATTTTCTTGAAAAAGTCCTTAACTTGTAGTGGACCATGACAACCTATTGTTCGTTTCTCCATATTTGTTGATTTTGTCCCTGGTCCACTAAGAATTAAGAATGAAACATTGAAACCATCTTATAAACTGTTATCTATTTTGTATATATCCGCACCCAATAGTCTTTTCGTTCATTGTAGCGCTAATCGACCGTGTATTTTACGTAAGTACTATTGTTATATAGTTGTACAGCAATCTTCACCTATTATTTTTTATCATATTTATCTGAGTTAGAGCAATTATTCAGTTTTGTGAAGGTGTGCAATTGAAAATAAAGATTTTATAACATGCTTCTCATAAGTAAAAAAATCTAACACAACAGCATAATATCCTGTTAGGAGTTCACAGGATTTCTTTATAGGCAACCACGTGGATAGAAAGTTTTCTTTGTGATAACAGGTGGCGTGTACAGGCACAATTTTAAATTTTACCCCTGGTATATAAAAATCCAGTCCCAACCGTAATTTGAACACGAGACCTTCGAATGTGGTACTGTTTCTAGTGTTGTCTACTTACTAACTTATTTTGTTTTCCTCATTTATCAGCATTTTCTGAGTTCTTCTTTCATATGTTGTCTTGTGGTTGCCTGTTGGTATTGTGTGGTTTTTGCTAAACAAAAGTGCTTGTGGATTGTTGCTTAATATGTGGGCATTCTCTGAGCCGGTATGTTAGTCTTCACATAAATTAGGCAGAGGCATAATATATAAATGTGTTAATTTGATAAACCTGATAACAAAATGATAGCTACTTGTGAAATAATTCAATGTTTACAGTTATCATATGTGATAAGTCAAGCATATACAAAGACTAAATGTACTAGTGTGGAAGTAAAACATTTGCAAAGATTAAAGCTACCAGTATGAAAATCAAACATTGACAAAGATTAAAGCTACTATTGACAAGTCAAACATTCACAAAGAAGCTACTAGTATGAAAATCAAACATTGACAAAGATTTCATCAGCGTGTGTGACAAATCAAACATTCACAAAGATTTAAATCTACTAGTTTGATCAGAAATAATAATATTGCAAAACCAGTTCCCTTTATACAATGGCTATGTTGTTGTTGTCGATATCCATATGCTGCAGAGTAGCTCTACTCTTGGCAGCACAATGCCATTCTTTTCATAAGTGTAGGTCTTCTTAAGTTGAATGAGTTAGTTACAGTAAGTTATTCATTGGCGATATATTTAATATAATCCTTGCTTTCAATATATTTAGATATATTGAAACTGCTATAGTTTGTGAATTTACCGGTATGTGTTAAATAAAGGTACAGTTGCTTGAATATTTTACATTTGTTCTGCTTATCAGATTATATGATTTTATTCAAATTTATTAGTTATGACTGTTTTTCCTGACAAATTCTCTTAAATCGGTAATCTGTATCCAGTCATTGTGGCATCTCGATGAATCAAATTAGTATTGAAGATTTGAGTTTATGGTATATTAGTACTAGAACATCAGAGATCTGTTGATCAGGCGTATATAATATATATATATATATTAAAATTGTGTAAATCTTTTAGGTATTTTATCTGTTATTATGATTGATGATAAAGGTATTAGACGAAATGTTAATTTGTCTTTTTTTTAAATTCTTTATCATTTCTTTTGTTATATTGTCAGTATTGCAGTAGTATTCTATTATCTTCATCTCGTTCGCAGTTTAACATGTCTGGATAGCAAGTTCGGTTTTCTTAATAAATGCTGCTGTATTTTAGAGCTCCTCAGTGCTCCCATACAGCTTTCTGTGGATATCCGTCTTGTGTTTTATTATTATGTTGGTAGTATTTCCAATTCAGGACATAGCAATTTGCCAATATAAATATATTCAGTAGGTTATCATTACTTTGTGAACATTCAGATGCACAGTATTCTGTGGTCGAGTTTGACGTAGTACCTTGGTCATCCAATACGTAGTCTGGACAACTATTCCATAGATCCGGATTTTTATTTATATAATATTTATTATCTCTTTATAGTCCATGGATTGGTCATATGCTCTTCATTGCTTGAAATGCTGATTATTTAGAATATCACTCCAAGCACGTAACTCTGTAGCTCTAGATGTTGATAAACTTTCACAATCTTTCTCCAACCTAAATAATTCAGGGTCATCCTCAGGGTGTAGAAAAATGCCAATCCTGTCCATTTGTTTATGATGTCTTTCCATCTTTTCTTCTGCTTGTCCTGTTTGAATTTACTTGACACTGTTCCTTGTATATTTGTTTCTAATAAATTGTACTAATGCTGCAGTTGTCTGACATTTTGCATTACCATTATTTCGGTTTGTCCATCATTTTCATGGTCTGCCTCTAGGTCTGCCTTCAATATATCTGTGTAGCATAGCTTACTGTGGTATACTGTCTGATGGTAGTCTGCTGATGTGTTGACACTGTTCCTTGTATATTTGTATCTAATAAATTGTACTAATGCAGCAGTGGTCTGACATTTTGCATTAACATTTCTAGCTTTTTAGATCTTCTTAATCAATATGTTTGCTTTGTAATAGAGTGGTTAGTGAGCTTATCTCACAACCATAACTCACTCACACTTGGTCATGGTTTGAAAGCTGACCTTCCACATTGTACTGGCAATGCAATTGGATGTAATAATAATAATAATCATAATAATAATACCCATAACTGTCAGGGTCGTAGGGGTGTCACACTGGAGACATCAGCACAAAAAGCTCCCCAAACATCTCTATCCTCAGTCATTCAGAGGAGTCTAGAAATATCATGTCCAGACCATTCCTTGATGTTATCAATCCAAGATTTTCTTATACCCTCGACTATTTTAGACAGTGAGTCATGTCTTGTTACGTGTCTAAATCAAACAAGTTTGTGCCGTTTTGCCACTACCAAAAGTAGTTCTTGATAACCTTCGAGTTTCTTTATTTGCTGCCAGAGGATATAATTGTCCATCCCCAGGTGGCAGCTGGTTGATAGTATCCACACTTGCCGTTAAGCATAGGGGTGGGAGCTGTAAGTTTCTGTTCAAAGCCAGATGTTACGCCTGGGTCGTACTGAGTCCTAATTCATGGAGGGTGGACATGATGTTATTAATTCATCTCTTTCTTGGTCTTCCCTTGGCTCTGTATCCAGATGATCGTTTGTTATAAGCTCTCAGTGGTATTTGGCTTGGGTTCATTCTCACAAGGTAACCACATCACTTTATCTGCTGACGTTCTATATTATGTGATACAAGTCATTATTCCTACTCTTTTTCTGATATCCTCATTTCTTACTCTGTCCAGTTTGGTGACCGTAGATGCTTTTCTTAAACACGTCATCTTATATGTGATGATTTTTCTCTGCTGCGAGGTTGTTTGTCTTGCATTCTATTTCATCATCAAGTGCCATCTTCACAACGAAGGTTGGCTGCAACAGATCTCCAACATCCCCTGTCTCTTGTTTTGGTGGTGCACTCTGCTAGACTGTAACATGTCCATCTTGTGATATTACTCCCACTTTTATCTCTGCCTACCTCTTGCTCGCTTCCCTTTGACTTTACCCTCAAGTAAGGTCTTCAATTAAGGTGTCATGTCTTTTAATATGTCCAAAATAGTCTCTTTACCTGATCTTTATTTCTCTTAGTAGTTCTTTCTTCATATTAAGTCTTTTAGCACCTCTTTATCTGTTTTCTTCTCTTTTCATGATGTTCTCCCTATTCTTCTATATACCCACATCTCAAAGACATCAATTCTGTCTTCTAATTGTTTATTTAATGTCAATTGCATGCTATATAGTTAAATCTTAAGAAATGTCTGCAGCACTTGTTTTTAAAAACCTGAACCCTTCTTGCTGTAATTTTGGATGTAATAGGTTCACAAAATGAACAATAGTTGACTAACAATATCCTAGATAGGATATGTTCCATATATTTTATTTCATCAGTATATACATTTTGTGTATCTATTCTTCATTATTTTTAATCATATTGCATATTTCAGCGGAACCACATGTTTTCCCACTTTTCTGCTTATTTTATTCTCCAATATCAAGTAAAGTTATGCTACAGCTACCATATCTGATCTGTAGGTGATCCGCCCAGTACTGATGGGGGTATATTACTCCGCCCATATGTCTGATAAAAATATAGTTTTATAATATTGTGAACAGCTCTGATGTAAAACAATCTGTCTTGTAGCCCTTCAAGATCATGAAAATATATACACAATATACTATAATTATATTTGCAAGTAACAACCACTTGTGTCCATGATATTCATCCACATTGTTGATCCAGATCATAGATGTTTGAGAGTAGGTCGTTATATAAAATAATACTCTATCAGCTTTTCTTTGCTGTGCCGTCCTTTAATCTTGTTAGTTGTTCATATTTGAAATGTTAATTCTCACTTTTAGAATTAAATATTTTTGTATATATTTATTGAAATGCATATTTTAAAATTTCTTTCAATATTTGTAATCCTATATTAATTTTTGCAACTTTGTTTTGTTTTGCTCCTATAAAAGAAATGCGGCTGCTTGTTTCGGCTAATGACTAATTGTATAATTAATTTGTCTTCCTTGCAGTGCTAACCCAGAACATAGTGATTACCACAAGCCATACAACCAAACTTCTGTCCATGCTTATTATGTCCTCGACATTTTTACAGAACATGTGAGTTTTTAGTGACTTTATAGTTCCATATTGTTTGTCTGCACAGTTCTTCTTTCGTTCACTTGAAACATGTCTATATCTGTAATTCTGTCTCCTGAATAAAACTCACACTTGAAACATGTCTATATCTGTAATTCTGTCTCCTGAATAAAACTCACACTTAAAACATGTCTATATCTGTAATTCTGTCTCCTGAATAAAACTCACACTTGAAACATGTCTATATCTGTAATTCTGTCTCCTGAATAAAACTCACACTTGAAACATGTCTATATCTGTAATTCTGTCTCCTGAATAAAACTCACTGTCTTTTGTAATTCATACAGTGTCCCATAGAGCTTTGATTCCAGTGTTGTTTCCTCTGGCCAATATGTCTGCCTCAGCATTTCATGCTCAGAACACTCTGGAAGTATATTTGTGGCACTCTGCTGCCTGTCCACACGTACATGTGGCCGTGTTGCCAATCTTGAACTTTGTATACATGTGACTGCAAAGTCGGCTGTGTTCTGTTCTGAGGTGTAGAATTACAACTTGTTTTGATCTGTTCATAATATGATAGTCATCTTGTGTTGGTGTTTGTGACTTTTTAATTGACTTGATCATCTCTTTCTTCTAATGGTAGGTGATTGATGTATCTGGTTGGTCTTTGGCAGCACCTTCCTTAGCCAGTTGGTCTGCTATTTCATTTTCTGGTATTCCACAGTGACAGGGTATCCACTGCATGGTTACCCTTTACTGGTAAGACAAACCATTAAGTATTTTGTGCAAGTCTGTTACTTTTCCAGACTGGAGAGCTTGAAGCACTGACCTTGCATCTGTCAGGAATACCAAAGGCTGTAGGCCAGAGTTGGAGTTCAGCAGTGTTTTAGCTGCCACACTAATTGCCTGGATTTCTGCATCATAACTATTGTAGAATTTCCCTGTTGGTGTTCTGATTGTAGTTCTAGGCTTGTGTAGATATTCTATATATACACCTGCACCTCTATTCCTCACTGCATGCTGTGCTGACCCATTTGTGTACACTCTGACCCATATATTTTATGTTTATTCCTCGTCCAGAAAACTGAGGGCGATTGCCCTTTGCTGCACACTGTTCTGTTCGTCCTCTCTTAGTATTCCTTTCACATGGGTCTCCACAGTGAAGTCATTAGTTTTTTCATGTGATTTTTTAATGACTTTATAGTTCCATATTGTTTGTCTGCACCAGGCAGTCATTTGTTTTTTAAAATGTAATATATGTTTTTTTTCTGTTCTTTTCTCAAAGTTCCCACCAGATCTGTCTTGTAGCAGGGCAATTTTCCTACTATATCATTCTTTACCAGCTTTGTCCAACTTTAAAATTATGTATCTCAGCAAATATATAATGCATATAATTGAAATTGTGCTTGTGAATTTTAAATATTATAGACTCTATGCATACATTTTTTCATTACAATGCAGCCATTGGTTTCATTTTTCATTTATATATGGTATGGATCAAAAGTCTACATGTGAGCACACATCTAATGCAAAATAATTAGAGTGTTTACAGTGAACTATAAGATGTCAATTACACGAGTTGTTTATCATACAAGCAATTGGCATGAGCTAAACGTGAAATTGCATGATTCTTTACTCTCTAACACAAGACAGACAGTGTTTAAAGGTTGTTAGTCATGCTCAAATTCTCCATCAGAAGCGTCTCAACATAAAGTGTGTACTTAGTAGGAAAAATGAGTCTGCGAGTAAAGTTTTTGACATTAGAGCATATCACAAATAAGATTTTGAAGTATTTCTGCAATGAAGCTACTCAAGAAAAACTATATCGTTCTATTTCAAACCAAGATAAGAGGACTGTTCAAACCTTAGGGATAAGTAAATGATTATTGAACAGTTGGATAGCAAAATCTGATTCAAGTTGGTTACACATGAAAATTAGCCCAAGATTAGTGAATAATTTTGACAGAGAATTTATCCGAAAAGAAATTTGCTATATGTTTCACAATAGTGAGACAGTGAATTAAAGTAAATTGAAAACTTGGTTAAGAAAGAACTGAGTACAGGTCAGCTAAATCAATAACAAAGAAAATCATTGAAGGTGAAAAAACCAAAGCTTGACAAGAATATGGTGAATCCTTAAATGTAGAGTACAAACTAGCACCAAAGCAATTCTACAAAAATTCACTTATTCTTTTTCGAGGCATCATATCTTCAACTGGGAAAAACACCAAAGAAATCCAACATAGATGTAACATATCATTAAAGATCTTAGGGCAGATGTCTCCTATTTTTAAAATAAACATCTGAACATGGACACCAAAAACTAACATCCGAACATGGACACCAAAATTTACTATATACAACGATCATTATACCATCACAATGTTATCAATGTCCGACGTGAATACTAACAAAAAAAGCCAAAAGAAAACTTGTTACTACACAACTTGTCTACGTAGAGATCATGGAGTAACATTAAGAGACAGAATCAGAAATGGAAATATCAGAAGACAATGCCAATCCTGGATTGGAGGTATAGAAAACAACAGATTAAGTAGTTTTCACATGTTTTCAGACTACCATCAGATGGTACCCCTAAAAAATGGTTCCAAAGCCATGGGTAGACCTTGCAAAAGATGGACTACAAAAATAAAAGAATCAACGAAAACAACATATATGAAGCACACAAAAAAGTACGTCTCTAGATAATTCTTTTACCCCTATGAAGAAAGTCATTAAGGGATATAACACAAAAACAAAGAGCTGTGACAAGCACATTAGAGGAGCAACATTCCACTACAGTATCCATGAACCGCAAAGTTTTGAAGTTTTGATCTATCTCCAGCATTATGTATCAAGGTTGTTGCTGTTTTTCTGTCATGCCAGGTTGTCAAACTGTCACATTTTTCCCATGTTGTTGCCCTCTGTCTCTGTTGCCTTCAATCTTGCCTGTTGTGACTATGTTCTCCAAAAATTCTTGTCTCATAACAAGGAGGTGGCCAAATAATGGAGATTGTCTTTCTCTTATATTATTGATTAAGCTCTGTTTCACATTTGAGTCTTTCAACACCTCCACATTAGTTTTCCTGGCAGTCCATGGTATTCTCAGCATTCTTCTCATGGTATTCTCAGCTGGAGAATGTTCCTGTATGTCCATGTCTTACCGTCCTTCTTGTATATGTTTCTCCATCTTTGCTCTCTTTCCCTATTAACAAAATAAAATACCTGTTTTGCAAATCTTACTGCTTGAATTTTTATTGTATCTGTATGCCCAGGGCATCTCACAATTGTATCTGTATGCCCAGGGTATCTTACAATTGATGTAATTTATGCTAGTCTTATTGAAGCCATATAGATTGTGTGGTTAAAAGTGTCCAACATTGATATGATTCAATGTCAGGTCATATTGTAGTCATGTAGTCAAATTGATTGTGAGGTGACAAGTGTTGTGCATCGAGAATAGATTTAAAATGAGCGTAAATAATGTTGAATACAGTTGAAACTGAATTATACACACTGGAATTGAACACAAGTTTACTGAAAGCATTATAACTCTTCAGACGAAATTGACAAATAGATTGTTAGGCCGCCCTAAACAGAAATGCTCTACCAACAAATAGATTATCATTTAACCCACCAAGTGTTAATGCACTCAATACCACTGTGAGTTGAAGTCTTCTGCATGTGAAAAAAGGCTCTAACGGAACTTCTCTCTCTTTTCTTCATTGTAAACATTAGTTAGTTGTCAAATCATCATCATGGCACTCCTGGCATATTCATAGGTACTCAGATCTCACTCAGTATGCCCATCAGCATGTAGTAACTGGTTGTTCTGATTCTGTGGTGATTGATATAACACATCTTTAGATTCCTAAATCCGCTCGTTTCTTGCAGTGCCATGTTCACTCCCAGGACCTGCTTTCTAGCCATAGACACGGACCAAGAAATACAACCCATATCCTCAACTTGCCTAACTCCTTAATTACATTCAAAATATCTGAATAGTTAATTGAATTTCAACTAGTCACTGTGCCAGCACTGGAAATTCTAGTAACTCTCTTCAGCACAGATTTCAGCATTGACACCAGCCACTGATGGTGTAGATAGCCCAGCTGAATCTTCTTAAGCAAACTTTTGATACAGCATGTTTTCCTATGAGGGAGTGCAGTGAGACTTTCTATGGGATGTGGAAATAAGGGCTGCTTTGCCATAGCTGACGCTGCAACATGTACTGGAAGAATTTTGATTGTACCTCCGAAAGAAATAATCCTGTCCCAACTGTGGATTGAACCCGGGACCTCGAAGGTCTGAGAACAGCGTTCTAATCACATGACCATATGCTCCACCATAGAATCATACTCATAGAACCAGTAAGAAATCAAATATTTGTAGCACTCTGAGACTCCAGCCATATCATTCCCCTAGTCTGTTGTACATAGGAAGCAAGAGCTTTATTCTTCAGAATTTCCAGCTATTGAAAGAACTAAAACAATGTCATTTAAGAATGTTAATTTGTTTCTGACTAAAGATTGTTTTTTTTATCCAATTAAAGAAGCCATTGGATTGCTCACCAGCATTGACGTATGTTAGTTATGGAGGCGGAGACAAAGTTACACACTTAATGCTGCGGGGTGATTCGGACGGACACGTAACCGTTTGGGCATTGCCTACAGTCTCAGAGAAACAGA
Organism: Meghimatium bilineatum; assembly: GCA_034231615.1. Lineage (NCBI taxonomy): Eukaryota > Metazoa > Mollusca > Gastropoda > Stylommatophora > Philomycidae > Meghimatium > Meghimatium bilineatum. Next base: position 51,127,452 of record CM067308.1, on the reverse strand, counting down.
TGACCCTAGTAAGACAAGAGAGCTTTGACAGATTGCCAGGTAGGATTTGCTTGTTGTGAGCTATCTTTTAGTATATTTTGTTATCAGCAATACATTATATAAATAAGATTTGAACTATGGTGCAAACATTTAGATAAAATCAAAAGAACATCCTCTGTCACAAACATATACATATAGGCAAAGACATATGTGAGTTGAAGTGAAGGGTTCAAACCTCACCCTCTAGGCCAGCCATCACTGTATCTGTGTCGCATAGCTTGCTGTGGTACGCTGTCTGGTGGTAGTCTGCTGATGTGTGCAAACCATTTAATCTGTTGTCTCTTAATATTTTCCAAGATTGGGGCGGTGCCTGTTCTTTTTCTAATGTCTTCATTTCTCACTCTGTCTCTTAGCGATATTCCTAGGATTCTGCGTAAGCATGCCATTTCAGCTGTCACACGTTTACGTTTGTCTTGTGCTGTCGTCGTCCATGTTTGGCATTGGTAGCACAGCGTTGGCATGATAATCGTTTTGAATAGTGTTATTTTGATGTTTAATTCTACATTGTTGTTTCTAAAGATTGGTGTCATTTGCTCTAGGTCGTGGTATGCTTTACTACATCTATTGTGTATTTCTATGCTGTTGTTGTTATATTGCTTTCTAGATATGTGAATTATGTCACTTGTTTAAGTCTTTTGTTTCCAATATATATGTATATATTGGTGTTTCTTTCTGTTCTTCCTATCTTCATTACTTCTGTCTTTTCTATGTTTATCTTCATGTTAAAGGTTTGGTATGTTTGATGTAATCTGTCTATTTGCCTTTGTACCTGCTCTTTTGATGATGCTACTAGTGCCTGGTTGTCTGTAAATAGCAATTTGTGTAAGCTATCCTTCAGATTGTTTCCTTCCGTTATCTATCACTTATAGGAAACAATTATTACAATATTTCTATGAAATAATAGATTGTCATTACTATGAGCATTATTACAATATTTCTATGAAATAATAGATTGTCATTACTATGAGCATTATTACAATATTTCTATGAAATAATAGATTGTCATTACTATGAGCATTATTACAATATTTCTATGAAATAATAGATTGTCATTACTATGAGCATTATTACAATATAAGAAATGTTAGTCAAATTTTTTTGTATTTTCTCAGATAAAGATATTAACATATATTATGTATGTATTGATATGCATGGGATTACTTGTGTTTGTTCTCCGCAGCTTTGAGTCCCAAATCAAGTACAACTCTTCAAGATTCTTGGAATGTATTGTCAAGTCCACCTCCTGGAATTTTGGATGGTCTGGTAAGTAACAATAACTTCTAAATTAAAGGCTGACCACAGTTTGTCTCCACAATTTTCTGTCACTATTGTTCTACAACCAAAATTAAGTGCTTGGTTTTAATAGTAGAACAACTGGAATAATGGTAATAACACAGAATAAATATGCTCCAGCATGCATTATCCAAAGTAGATAATGACTAGTTTGAAGCAACGTATTCAACTATTTGAGTACATCTATAATTGTAGATAATGACTAGTTTGAAGCAACATATTCAACTATTTGAGTACATCTATAATTGTAGATAATGACTAGTTTGAAGCAACGTATTCAAGTATTTGAGTACATCTATAATTGTAGATAATGACTAGTTTGAAGCAACGTATTCAAGTATTTGAGTACATCTATAATTGTAGATAATGACTAGTTTGAAGCAAGTCAACATATTTGGGTACATCTATAATTGTAGATAATGATAAGAGTTAGAAAGCTAATAGAACATCAGGTAAATAAGACACAATTTGGTTTCAGGAAAGATATGGGATGTACAGACGCTTTTTTTGCACACGCCATCTGAGCCAAATGACACTTGAATATGACAAAACTAAATATCACCTTCATTGATCAAGAAAAGGCATTTTAAAGAATTGACAGAGAAATAGTGTGACTAATTTTGGACAACTATGGAGTACATGAACAATTTATGCCACATCATAATCAGAACCAATGAGGGCACAACAAATCCATTTAAAATAAAAACCAGTCATCAGACAAGGCTGCATACTATCCCAACTTCTGCTCATAACATACATGGACATGATAACTAAAGAAGCAAATCCATGGAATGAATCTGCCACTGAAGAGAAACTGTCAGCAGAGGTGTAATGGAGTATACACTCAGTGAGAGATCGGAGCACCTATGGCTTTGTCTGGAGTGCAGTGATTATGATCCGACGATTAACTAACTGAAGATGATTAATAAATATGTTAAAATGTACAAAGAAAAACACAAATTGTACTGAATTATTATTTATTCTATTTATCATTCACAGTTTTATGACAACCCAGAGGAGAAGGATGTTTATATAACTGCCACCATCTACATCCCGTCGCAAGGAAAGCTGGTCTGTGGACGTAGCAATGGCACAATAGTCATTGCCCCAGCTATCGACTGCATCATACAACAGCTGCTGTTAATGAACAAACCAACCAGTATGTTCTCTAGAAAAACCTTACTTAGCACATAGAAACACTAGTATGTTTACCCATGTCACATCTTCACTCCTCTTTCAGGCCCTGTAACGAGCTGGCAAAAGTTATAAAGAATTGTTCAAAAGGCGTAGAAAAACGATTTCAGTGTAATCAGGTTCCCTATATGTACCTCATTCATCTCACTGAATTGGCATGTTGCCTTCCAAGAGTGGTGCTTGTTCATCACATGATGATGATGACCAATTTTTACAATCAGTTTTGAAATTTAGCCAGAGTTATGTGGAGAATAATCCCTTTTCTGGCCGTAAATGTAGAACAGTTGGGGCAATGGATGACCACTGTAGATGGTTTTTGGTCTAACCGTGACTTTCTAGCTACTGTTGAGCTGCTGCATTATTCATTTTACAAGGTGTTGCTCCTTTTTTGACTGTACAACACTATGTAGCTATATTTTGAGCAAGTTCTTCCCATGTATCTTGGTAAATTTCAAAGGCTTTCAGTGAGGTCTGTAAGGAGTCACCATAGCGCTTCTTTTGGCTACTTTGAGAACGTATGCCCTTCTACAACTCAACATAGAGAAGTATCTTTGACACGTGATGTTCTGGCATATGAACCACATGACCTGCCCAACAAATTTGTGCCAGCATCCGAACAGTGTCAATGCTATGGATACCAGATCTGTCAAGGACATCCAGAATCATGTCAAGGTATCCGGAATCATGTCTTTGATGTGAAAATGACCTGCACTGGTGAATTTGATCTATGTGAGGGAAAGTTGTGCAAAGTGTGGTCTCAACTCTCTTGTTGGACCTCATTTGCCCTTCATGAGTACCACTCATAGCATGTAACTAAGTAGCTTCAAGCAAAATCTCCAGGGATGTTTGAAAAATGCAATTATTATTAACAATATGTCATAATTCACAATCAAACTGATGTCCTCTTGAACGAAAGACAAATGGTTTAAACCTGGGGAGACTCCCAAACAAAGAACAGAGATGTATGGTGAGATATAGCATGAGCCATCTCTGTCTCATTTTTCTCTAAGATAGCCGTATCATCTCATTTTTCTTTAAGATAACCATATCATCTCATTTTTCTCTAAGATAACCGTATCATCTCATTTTTCTTTAAGATAACCATATCATCTCATTTTTCTCTAAGATAACCATATCATCTCATTTTTCTCTAAGATAACCATATCATCTCATTTTTCTCTAAGATAGCCGTATCATCTCATTTTTCTTTAAGATAACCATATCATCTCATTTTTCTCTAAGATAACCGTATCATCTCATTTTTCTTTAAGATAACCATATCATCTCATTTTTCTCTAAGATAACCATATCATCTCATTTTTCTCTAAGATAACCATATCATCTCATTTTTCTCTAAGATAGCCGTATCATCTCATTTTTCTTTAAGATAACCATATCATCTCATTTTTCTCTAAGATAGCCGTATCATCTCATTTTTCTTTAAGATAACCATATCATCTCATTTTTCTCTAAGATAACCATATCATCTCATTTTTCTCTAAGATAACCATATCATCTCATTTTTCTCTAAGATAGCCGTATCATCTCATTTTTCTTTAAGATAACCATATCATCTCATTTTTCTCTAAGATAACCGTATCATCTCATTTTTCTCTAAGATAACCATATCATCTCATTTTTCTCTAAGATAACCGTATCATCTCATTTTTCTCTAAGATAACCATATCATCTCATTTTACTCTAAGATAGCTGTATCATCTCATTTTACTTATATTGTTATCTCTCTCTATATCACGTGTCCTTTGTAGAACGTTATCCTCACTGCCATTCTGTAAGGCTCACGGTTTTGTGCGAGCTGCACAGCTTCTTCCAGTGTCATATTGAGAAGGTCTTTGATGTCATGTGTCCATCGTAGTCTTGATCTGCCTCTTATTCTCTTTGATGTCATGTGTCCATCGTAGTCTTGATCTGCCTCTTAATCTCTTTGATGGAATTTCTCCTTCATGATTAATCTTTCTTAACCATTGTGTTTCTTTATATATCCAAAATATGCACTTTGCATTTTTGTTATAGTTTTGAGGAGCCAGTCTTCTAGATCTTTGCGGACATCTGTGTTAGTTATTTTTTATGTCCATTATATTCTTAGGACCTTTCTATAGAATTTCATTGCAAATGCAGATAATTTCTTTTCCATTGTCAATATCATTGTCCACGTCTTACACAACCATATGTTGCCACTGGAAAGATATAGCTTCTTAGTAGTTGTAACTTTGTTTTTCTGTTTACTCCGTGCCATAGATATCTCATCTGTGATGTTTTTGTAGTGCCATTGCTAATATCTTTCCTATCTCTGCTGAGCAATCTCCTGTTGTGTTGAAGGTTCATTCTATATATCCAAAGTTGTTTACATTTTCTAGTTGCTCTTTGTCAATGATTATTGTAGGTGTAATTTCATCTCTGCTTACATACATTATTTTTGTCTTTTTTGCATTGAGGAAAATGTTTTGTGCCTAGATATGATTTTTGACTGACATAATCATTTGTTCTAAACCTTTGAGGCTCCTTGATATAAGTGTGGTATCATCGGCACCACACTAATGTTGTTATAGCATGCCCATTTTCTCTCCTGATATTACAGTCTATGCCAGAAGAGCATCTGTCAAAGAGACACCTCTATGGTGAACTGTGTATTGGTAAGCATTCACATGAGAATAGAACCTACACATGGAGGTTGCTGGCGACGCAACCACGAACAGACCCAGTGATTCTATCGGACTTTGAAAGTATGCTGCGCAAGATAGAAAAGTGTATGATCAGAACTGAATGGGCCATTCTTCTCAACAATGCGCGGAGAGTTACATAGATTTACTGTCCAGGTCATGCTGGGGTCAGGGGAAACAAAAGAGCCGATGTGTTGGCTGGTAAAGCCTTGGTGAACGGCACCAACATAAGAAGAGACAGGATTGAATTGATTAGAGCAGTCATGGATACCCTACGAGAAGACGAGGAGGAAGTCGAATGTGACAATGTACATATTCAGAGAATGGTAGAAATGGGATTGACTAGAGGCGATGAGAGAAAGATCAGAAGAACATGTAACACAAGGCAACACACAAAAATCATCACAGATAATTTTATATGGGTTTTGTAGTATTTGGTTAGCTGATTTCAAATCTGTCTTTAGTTTTTTTCTACCACGTAACATTTTTTTGTAATAGCTAATTATAATATCTTTCAACAGTGGATATGACCACAAATCGAGTACAATGTTTTATTTAGATTGGTATCGATACTTTATTACTGGCTGTTACAATTTTGTTCAGTTTCGGGTCACGTGATTTAGTATCGATGCTACCATTTTTGTGTATTCGATAGGATAGTAAATCCATTTATACACGTGTGGTGTTTGCTTAAAGTAATTACGACAAGTATATTATGAGATTTCGTTGTTTTGTACTTTCTTTTATTTTAAAGGTTGCAAAAACCTTGCATTTGTGTACTTGATAACTTATTTTGTGTACTTATTAACTTATTATCATGCCTAGAAGATGCATCAATCATCCAAACTGTTTCTGTTTTGTGTGTGGTTCATTTGTGACGAAATCACAGCGGCGCACAATTTCAGATGATCTAAAGAAGATATACATATTGTATTTTGGCTGTCCACTGGGTGATCAGGATAAATCTTGGGCTCCACATATCATATGTACCAGTTGTTCAAGCGGACTACGTGACTGGCTAAATGGCCGCAAGGCAGCTATGCCATTTGCAATTCCAATGTTATGGAGGGAACCGCGAGACCATGTCAATGATTGCTACTTTTGTCTGGTGAACACAAATGGATTCTCTGCTAAAAATAAACAGAACATTGTATATCCTAGCTTAGATTCTGCCATCAGGCCTGTTCCACATGACGATTCATTGCCTATTCCTTTACCTCCTTCTGGTGGACTCGTATCTATGCAAGATGGGGAGGAATGCAGTGAAAACACAGCTGTTCACAATGCAGACTCAACTGATCCAGATTATACTGTTGATGAATGTTTAGAACCTAAGACTTTTACACAGGCAGAGCTGAATGATCTTATTCGTGATCTAAATCTGTCTAAAGATAAAGCAGAACTTCTTGCTTCAAGGCTTAAGCAAAAGCATTTGCTTGCAAGGGACGTTAACATAACTTATTATAGAAAACGAAATCTCAACATGACGACGTTCTTCAATGTTGACGGCTCATTGAGTTATTGTCAGGACATCGATGGTCTCTTCAGCAGTTTATCACAAGTGCATGATCCATCAGAATGGCGTCTCTTCATTGATTCCTCGCGAAGAAGCTTAAAGGCAGTTCTTTTGCACAATGGAAATTTAAAACCAAGCATACCAGTTGCACATTCTGTTTATCTGAAAGAATCTTATTACAACATGAACAGTTTGCTTGAAGTTATCCATTATAAAACACACCAGTGGAACATCTGTGGTGATCTAAAGGTCATTGGCATGTTGATGGGCATGCACGGAGGATTCACTAAATACTGCTGTTTCCTATGCCTATGGGATAGTCGAGCAACAGCGGAACATTATGTCAAACGTGTCTGGGAGCCCAGGCATATCTATACACCAGGAGCAAGCAGTGTCCAAAATATGCCCCTTGTTGATCCACAGAAAATATTTCTGCCACCTCTCCATATTAAGCTAGAACTGATGAAAACCCTTGTGAAGACCATGGGTAAGACAAACTCAGAAGGTTTTCAGTACCTTGTTAATAAATTCCCAAACATCACTGCTGCAAAAATGAAGGAAGGGATATTTATAGGACCACAAATCAGATCTGTTTTACAAGATGAAGGTTTCAAACAGTCTCTGTCAGGAGCTGAGTTAGAAGCCTGGGAGGCATTCAAGTGGGTCTGTGAAAACTTTCTTGGTAATCATAAGTCCCCTACGTACAGGGAAGGAGTTCAGCGTCTAATAGATTCTTACCAGAACCTTGGCTGTCGCATGTCATTAAAATTGCACTTCTTGCACTCCCATGTAGATTTCTTCCCAGAAAATCTTGGTATGGTGAGTGAAGAGCAAGGAGAACGTTTTCACCAGGACATTCAGTTAATGGAGCGCCGTTATCAAGGTTTGTGGAATGAGAGTATGATGGCCGACTTCTGCTGGATGCTATTCCGTGATAATCCAGGCGAAGAATATAACAGAAAATCAAATTCCAAGCATTTTTGAAGAAACATTCTACATATCTATGCTGTGATGTGAGTATATTTGATTTAGTCTAGAAGATGTGAATCATTTGCTTAATTGATGTTTGCGATTCTCAAAAAAATACAGCCAAGTTCAGTGAAAACTAACATCACTCATAACTTTAAAACTTGACGTGATAGAAAAAAACTGATACCAGATCTGAAATCAGCGCCAAAAAATCCTTTAGAAAAGTGTATTTTGGTTTCAGATGATTAAAAAAAGTTTTATTTTGTTGCCTTGTGAGAGTTACATAGATTTACTGTCCAGGTCATGCTGGGGTCAGGGGAAACAAAAGAGCCGATGTGTTGGCTGGTAAAGCCTTGGTGAACGGCACCAACATAAGAAGAGACAGGATTGAATTGATTAGAGCAGTCATGGATACCCTACGAGAAGACGAGGAGGAAGTCGAATGTGACAATGTACATATTCAGAGAATGGTAGAAATGGGATTGACTAGAGGCGATGAGAGAAAGATCAGAAGAACATGTAATCAGCAACTGACTGGGACACTGAGCTTATACACTTTTATATGGCTGATGGAACGGCAAGCAGAGCATAAATGGAAATGCCCCCAGTGCTGTGACGCTTGTTTCTAATCAAGAATGAGGATAGAAACAACGTAGAAATAACAAGTACTGCAGGATTATTTAGCACTTAGGAAACAACAACTTGATTGCCAACCTGGCATAGTCAGATCAGTGTTAATATTAAAATCTTTGAACAGAGTAGAATACTGCAGACAATTCAGAGGAGACCAAAAGTAAGGGAGATTGTTTTCCTTTATTCCAAGACCTGCTTCATTCATACACACACTGCAACAGGTTTTTCAGAGCCTGGATTCGACTAATCAACCATCTGAGGTCTCACAAACATGAAATTTTAGTTGAATTTTTTCAATGCAGTGCTTCTCTTCACTTGCAAATGAGGAGCATCATCATTATCTCCCATGGAATATCCTTGAGACAGCCTTACACGAGTCAGGGTGTCACCTCGGTTAACAACTGTGATAAACCTGTTATTTTGTCAGAAAGAGTGAGTAGTCAAGAGCTACGTGCTCACAGCTAAAGGTATTATGTCATCATTCCCTATGGATTACACATTTGTGATAGAAATCTGTAGCCGTGAGTTATGACTATAGGTTATCGTCAGTGCACACTTGACAAGTCCATGGTGGTCCATGGGCTCATGCCCTGTGACCCAGACAAGTCTATGGGTGCTTAATAAATCTCCATCTCAATAAATCTATCAAAGTGCAGCAACTGAGATTTTTTGTTAAAAATGATTTATCAGTCTCTTGGTACATTTATTATGTTTATTTTTAGGGGCTGTTCCGATACATCAATCTCACGCAGTCTTGAGAGTGACCACGATCCACATTTTTAAAAATCTTCTGAGTAGACGATGTCCTTTAACTCATTAACTATATAACTACAGCCTTCTGTAAGCTCTTACGCAAACTTTTTGCTTTATTTTTTCCCCAGGTATCTCTCCCAAGATCCTCTCTGGTCACCACGGACGTGTGACCTGCTTGCTCTACCCATTTAATGAGTCTACTCGCTATGAGCCCCATCACCTATTGTCAGGCGGTTCAGATTTCTCAGTTATTCTATGGGATGTCAACAGTGGAATCAAGATCTACACATTCACTGTACATGGAGGCAGCCTCACTCAGATTACAGTACCTCCTGCTAACTGCAATGTAAGTACATGGAGGCAGTCTCACTCAGATTACAGTACCTCCTGCTAACTGCAATGTAAGTACATGGAGGTAATCTCAGATTACAGTACCTCTTGCTACTGCAATGTAAGTACATGGATGTAATCTCAGATTACAGTACCTCTTGCTAACTGCAATGTAAGTACATGGAGGTAATCTCAGATTACAGTACCTCCTGCTAACTGCAATGTAAGTACATGGAGGTAATCTCAGATTACAGTACCTCTTGCTACTGCAATGTAAGTACATGGAGGTAATCTTAGATTACAGTACCTCTTGCTAACTGCAATGTAAGTACATGGAGGTAATCTCAGATTACAGTACCTCTTGCTACTGCAATGTAAGTACATGGAGGTAATCTTAGATTACAGTACCTCTTGCTAACTGCAATGTAAGTACATGGAGGTAATCTCAGATTACAGTACCTCCTGCTAACTGCAATGTAAGTACATGGAGGTAATCTCAGATTACAGTACCTCCTGCTAACTGCAATGTTAGTACATGGAGGTAATCTTACTCAGATTACAGTACCTCCTGCTAACTGCAATGTAAGTACATGGAGGTAATCTCAGATTACAGTACCTCCTGCTAACTGCAATGTAAGTACATGGAGGTAATCTCAGATTACAGTACCTCTTGCTAACTGCAATGTAAGTACATGGAGGTAATCTTACTCAGATTACAGTACCTCCTGCTAACTGCAATGTAAGTACATGGAGGTAATCTCAGATTACAGTACCTCCTGCTAACTGCAATGTAAGTACATGGAGGTAATCTCAGATTACAGTACCTCTTGCTAACTGCAATGTAAGTACATGGAGGTAATCTTACTCAGATTACAGTATCCCCTGCTAACTGCAATGTCAGGACAGTATTATCACCATCATTAATATCTTCAAATAAGAATATAGGACCACCATTTAGTGTCATCCAATAGGAACATAGGACCACCATTAAGTATCATCCAGTAGGAATATAGGAAGACCAGTTATGATCATCCAATAGGAACATAGGACCACCATTAGTAGCATCCATTAAGAACATAAAACTGCCATTAGTAACGCCCTTACAAAAATACAGGACCACCATTTAGTATCGTCCATTAGAAACATAGGACCACCATTTAGTATCATCCAGTAGGAACATAGGACCACCATTAAGTATCATCCAGTAGGAACATAGGACCACCATTAAGTATCATCCAGTAGGAATATAGGACGACCAGTTATGATCATCCAATAGGAACATAGGACCACCATTAGTAGCATCCATTAAGAACATAAAACTGCCATTAGTAACGCCCTTACAAAAATACAGGACCACCATTTAGTATCGTCCATTAGAAACATAGGACCACCATTTAGTATCATCCAGTAGGAACATAGGACCACCATTAAGTATCATCCAGTAGGAACATAGGACCACCATTAAGTATCATCCAGTAGGAATATAGGACGACCAGTTATGATCATCCAATAGGAACATAGGACCACCATTAGTAGCATCCATTAAGAACATAGAACTGCCATTAGTAATGTCCTTACAAAAATACAGGACCACCATTTAGTTTCATCCATTAGGAACATAGGACCACCATACATCATCATCTAGTGCCATGCCAGCTGGCATAGGCGTTTATGGCTCTCCAAAACTCTCTCCAGTATTATGTATCAGAATCGCTGTTGATTCCCTGCCGTGCCAGGTTGTTCAGCTGTCTAATATTTTCTCATGTTGTCGCCCTGTCTCTGTTGCCCTCAATCTTGACTGTTCTCCAAACCTCCTTTTCTCATAACAAAACCAAAATATGAAGATTGTGTTTTTCTTATATTATCACAACTATGCATCACATTGACCTATTTGTTTATTGTCTGCAGCCTCATATTGACATATTTGTTTATTGTCTGCAGCCTCATATTGACATATTTGTTTATTGTCTGCAGCCTCATATTGACATATTTATTTTTTGTCTGCTGCCTCATATTGACATATTTATTTTTTGTCTGCTGCCTAGTATTAGCATATTTCTTCATTGTCTACTGTTTTATATTGATGTATTTATTTATTGTCTGCAGCCACGTGTACTTTTCTGTGTTTGCTCTGTTGCTGGTGACCACTCTGTAGCTCTCCTGAGCTTGAGGGAAAGAAAATGTCTGCTACTTGCATCACGTCACCTGTATCCTGTCAAGATGATCAAGTGGCGCCCCCTGGATGATTTCATGCTTGTCCAGACAAAGGATGGTGTGGTAACAGTGTGGCAGATGGAAACTGGTGAGAATATTCTTCAATAATATTTTGCTGCATTTCTTCAACTTATTCCAGTGTCCATGATGATGTACTGTTAGAATATAATAATTATTATAAATTTAACTGAGAGCAGAATTTAATGACAAACATTGTCTTATAGTCCATGCCATGTAAGTTGGCTGTCTGTCTGCGGCCTTCTGTCTTATGTTCTACTAATCATTTCTTGTCCTTGCCATATAAAGTTGGTTATCATGTTTTTCCTGGCCTGCTGTCTCATGTACTGCCAATTATGTTTTCTAGTTTGTACTGTGACATTGGGTATCATGCCTATCCATGGCCTGCTAGTCGGTGCTAACCATGAATAATTATGTAATAATCATGTCTTATAGTCTGTACCGTATGAGATTAGTTATCATGGGTATCCATGGCCTGCTGTTTCAGATACTTCCAAATATTTTTAATACCATTATTTCATCATGACACAATGTCAAACTTTACAACATTCCTGTTGGTCTTTCACTACTTTGCTTATCAACTTGTCTATTGTCAAAATGTGTTCCATATTTCCAAATTTGAGGAATGAGAACAAAATAAAGCAACTATGCCTGAAAGCAACATGAATGATAACACAACAAAAATACCATCATAAAATCAATCTAAATAAATGAATGATCTGTATTAAGGCCAATGGCTTACGGGTACCATACTGCAATATATTGTGATTCTAAAGGCATACCTAGCTCTATCATCTGTGATGCAAGATCTGATTGCAGTGAACTGAATGTCACTGTCATCATGATGACAAGCACCATTAAATGCACAGTTATAGGAGTAGGCAATCTGTGGTTAATGGTATGTAATGGTCAGAAATGGTCACTCACTTATTATTGTTTTTTTAATTTTTTGTTTGCAGGTCACCTGGATCGAGTGATAGATGGTAAAACAGCTGAAGATGTTCTCAGTAACTGTGATGAAAATGCAACTCCTGTCGAGGCACTGACCAATCCCAGCATTACTCTTGTTCAAGCTTTAAAGAGAAGGAATTTGGCAACATTCAGAAATCTGGCCCAACAAAAGCTTAATGTAAGCTTCAGAGAAAAATCTGACTAGAACAATTATTTAACACATTATAGGCCACTTCATGAGACATGCAGGTTTAGAGAACATAGTCACAACAGGCAAAATTGAAGGCAACAGAAACAGAGGGCGACAACGTGAGAAAATATTAGACAGTTTGACAACCTGGCACGGCAAGGAAACAACAACGACCTTGATACATAATATTGTGGACAGAGAGCTGTGGAGTGCCATGACTGCCTATGCCAACCGGCATGGCACCTGATGATGATGATGATGAGGTTAAAATAAGGGAAAGTTGTATAGATATGGTTAATTATTTGATGTTATCTTGTTAATTTATTGCTGGGATTTTGTACAATATACCACTTTGGATAAGGCAAAGCAGGTAGTGTGATTAGTGATACCCAGAAATATATATTGAAACAGATGGAACTTTGTAACTCCACAGAAGATGGATGTGTTGGATCATTGACGCAATTAAAGCGGTATCACAATGCATTTCCATTCTCTGGACTACATTCTGCTGGAAATCAAGAAGAATCATTATCCTACTACAAGAGAGATCCAGTGGGAGTTTGAGAAGGAACGCTGAAGAAAAAGAACTTTATAACGAGCTTTTAAATAGATCAAATAACAATCTCCACCAAATCATCATTTGTTTCACAGGCCATCATTTGAGAAGTTACAGATGACTGTAAGTGCAGGGAAAATATATAATAAGGATGTATTATAGCCTATTTAGGGATTTAAAAAAACTGACCCAGTAGCACCTAAGCAGAGACAACTTTTTTTTAAATTCTAAAATGCTACATCTACTTTACATTAATGTATAGCTCAGAAACATGGACAATGAGCAAACAACTAGAAGACAAAATTAATTTCTTTGATATATGAATAAATAGAAGTATATATTTGGTGTCATTTTATATATTTGGTGTCATTTTGTGCTACAGTTCATAAAAAAGGCTAAATCACACAATATAATAAGTTTTATGGTTTACAAAACTTTGCGGCAAGAGAAGAAAACAAAGAGGCTATGGCAACACTGCATATGAAAAAAAATTAAAGAAATAAAAATTAACAAATAAAATATTTTGGCCATATAAAAAGACATGACACCTTGTTGAAGACTTTACTTGAGGTTAGAATTGAGGGGCAGTGAGCGAAAGGTAGGCAGGGAAACATCACAGAATGGACAGGTTACTATCAGAGTGCACCACCAAGGCAAGATGTCACCTGATAATCTTTATTTATAGGACATATTTTGTTGATTTAGTTAACCTAAAGTAAACTTTCTAATCTCAGATTCAAGCGCAGCCAAATCAGCCAAGCCAAGGGAATAAATCAGATTTTATGAAGCCTACAGGATTTCCTCTTCTCATTCAAGGCGTCAAGACGAACACTCGAGACCCAGATGCTCATGTCTTGTTTTTTGATACGGAAGCTTTAATTGGTAGGTTCTGTTTGATCTTTTCCAATAGGTTGACACATTGAAATTAATAGATGGAACTGCAGTAAAACTGTAATCAATAGAAACACATACAGTGATTTGTAATTTTCAAAAACTGATGGCAGTAAGCATGAATACTTCAAACATCTTCATAGAAGTACTTTCTATTTCAACATGTGGCTTGGCGAGGGTGGAAAAATGTATGTAGATAGTTTTTGTAGCCAGCTGATTTACACAAAGTAGTAAGTTTTACAGTTCATAAAACAGGCTAAATCGCACAATATAATAAGTTTTACAGTTCATAAAACAGGCTAAATCGCACAATATAATAAGTTTTACAGTTCATAAAACAAGCTAAATCACACAATATAATAAGTTTTACGGTTTATAAAACAGACTCAATCACACAATATAATAAATTTTACGGTTTATAAAACAGACTCAATCACACTATATAATAAGTTTTGCTGTTCAAAAACAGACTCAATCACACAATATAATGTTTTACAGTTTATAAAACAGACTAAATCACACAATATAATAAGTTTTACAGTTCATAAAACAGACTAAATCACACAAAAACCATTTTACTTGCTGTCTCCTTCTGGATATTATCTCGTATAAAGTCCAAGTCTCGCATATGTATGTTGCCACTTGGAAAACACACAATCTTAAAAGGGTTATTTTAGCGTTATTATTACTACTTTGCTGCAACTTTCTCATTTGTGTAAATTTGAGTTATGCAATTACGAGTCTTCTTTTGATCTCAACTGAACAATCATTGAAACTGTTTATATAGAAATCAAAACGAAAGGAAAACTGATATTAATGAAGAAAATACTCTGTGCTCTTTGTACAGGTTTACAAAATACTTTAATAACATCTACATTTTTTATTGTAATTACAGGTTTACAAAATACTTTAATAACTACATTTTTTTAATTGTAATTACAGGTTTAGAAAATACTTTAATAACATCTACATTTTTCATTGTAATTACAGGTTTACAAAATACTTTAATATCTACATTTTTTTAATTGTAATTACAGGTTTAGAAAATACTTTAATAACATCTACATTTTTCATTGTAATTAATTAGATTCATATTGAGCTTATTCTGTATTGCAAATATTGATGGTTATGAGTACGAAGTAATCCGTTCAGCTCTGAGCATATAGCTCTTGAAAGTGCATAGCCTGTCTGAAAATAGTACAGGTTCTTCTCAGTTGTGTTATTGAAGTGGCATCTAAACTCATGCAGTAGTATCAAAGGCATTTGTGTGTGGGGGGGGGGGGGTATGGAATGCATGTTTAATCCCAGAGGTGAGTCATTCCAGTGCATCGGTATCCCAGAATTCCAGGATCACAGCACACACTTCTGGAACAATTACCTTGTCATTCTTCTGTCAGATTTGTTACCACATTCGCAGTGATGACACTTTCTCCATGATCTTCTTCTTCTTCTTCAGCGTTCATTCTCAAACTCCCACTGGATTTCTCTTATAACAGGACAATGATCCTACAAGATTTCCAGTTGAATGTAGTCCAGAGAATGGAAATGCGTTGTGTTGCCGTTTTATTTGCGCCAATGGCCCAACACATCCGTCTTCGGCGGTTCTCCATGATCAAACAGTCTGCCACAAATAGACAAAGGTGTAGTTCTCGTTAGTATGTATCCCTGCATCATCCAAGAAGATTACTAGATAGAAGACAAAAATAAGAAATTGAGATAGGATGTGACAATGATTTTTGCCACAGGTGACAGGTTGTCAGTCTATCCCCCAACAATCTTTAGTTGCCTCTGATGTGACATGTTTGGAAATATGACAGTGGAGCCATTCACTTCACCCTGAACTAGAAGTCCAGGCCCTGGTTGCTTGGAGCCATTCATTGCACCCTGAACTAATGTTCAGACCCTGGTTGCCTGGAACCATTCATTGCACCCTGAACTAGATGTTCAGACCCTGGTTGCCTGGAACCATTTATTGCACCCTGAACTAGATGTTCAGACCCTGGTTGCCTGGAACCATTTATTGCACCCTGAACTAGATGTTCAGACCCTGGTTGCCTGGAACCATTCACTTCACCCTGAACTAGAAGTCCAGGCCCTGGTTGCTTGGAGCCATTCATTGCACCCTGAACTAGATGTTCAGACCCTGGTTGCCTGGAACCATTCATTGCACCCTGAACTAGATGTTCAGACCCTGGTTGCCTGGAACCATTCATTGCACCCTGAACTAGATGTTCAGACCCTGGTTGCCTAATGTGTGATATGTTAGATAAATGTAAAAAAAAATCCCAAAAACTTTGATTTGTTCTTTCTGCTTGGCAATACAGAAAACTTATATTTTATAACCCTTTATTAATATTTATCAACCATATGTGTTTTTTTGCATTAAAAGTTATGATGACCATTTTTACATCCACTTTTGAAAATTCAGTTAGAATTATGACCATGCATAATAGTTCATATATGGCTAATGAGCCCTGTTCGAGCTGCAAGTGTTCTTGGACAGTTCAGACATGGAATCAACCATATGGAACACAGTCTTATATTCAATTTTTGACAATTTTACTTGATTCCTTCAATTTTGTGATATTTTAAATTCTTAATAGGAATCAGTATCACAACACAAGGAGCATTCTCATAAATGCTCTGCTTTTACATTTCCATTCTCTACATTCTTATAAATGTCCAATGTCAGACATCTAAAAGTATTTAAGCTCAGTGTCCCAGTCAGTTGTTGGTTGTGGGTTGCTCTGGCCTTTCCAGTGAGGACAATTCTGTGTTTTTTGCCCCATCTTGAAAAATATCCTTTTTGTTGAGATGTCAATTTGTTTATTCTTGTAGGCTGTATGTAAAACTTATTTAAACCAATCTGTATTTTAGTTCACTTGCTTACTGAAGAATATGCCATGCTGTCCCCTGCGGAGTTAGAAGCACGTGGTATGAACATACCTCAAGGGGAGAAAACTGCTTTTCAGTCAGAAATAAGTGAAGCTCAGCAGAAACTGGCAGGTAAAGAAATCGTTGATGTTTTTACATTTATTTATATTTTATCAAGTACCACTTAATTAACACTTATCAATTATCACTTTACTGACCAACAATCCAGAGCATACTTATCTCCAATTACTATGGGTGTTATAAAAAATTTTAGACATTGACTTTGCAGTCTTAAAAAATCCTTTTAATATTGAGCTCATGTGAGAGAGGTTTGATGTGTCATAATGAATGTTTGCATTTTCTGAATGAATTTGAAAGCCCCAGAGCTATTTCAAGTGCAAAATTCTACTTATTTTATAATGCTAGGCGTGGACATGCATTACTTTCTATATATTATAAAAATCTCATTTTCGAAAAATATTATTTCTTCAAGATTAATACTCATAAACAACATCTATAGACTGTGTTTCATGGGCACCATCATTTTAGAATAACATACTATCCTGGATAAACTATTTTTAGTAACACTATTGCTACAGTTGCTGTATTTCTGAAGTATAATAAGGTTACGACGATCATCAAAGTTGGGTCATAAAGGATTTGTAATGGAGATTCGATCAGTGCCATATTGGTCAGTAAATAGTTATGAAATGATGACATGTGCTTCTGCTTTTTTATGTTTATTTGAAGATAACTCTCTGAGCAATTAATGTTTTCTAGCAGATGTGGCCAAAATATTTATATGGTGATTACTTAATTTAGCTTATATCTGCAAAAATCCAATTTGAAATAGTGAATGTTCTTAACATTAACAACTTGGATTTTGCTTTGCATGATTGCTTACTCACTGTGCATGTTTCCTGTTGTGCTTTATCTTTGACTTTTGTTCCAGTTCTTTTAAAAGAGTTTTTATTTTGTTGACTCAATTCTTGCTGGCAGTTTTCTGAGATGAAGATTGTTTCCAGAGTAAGACTGATTTTTAGATGTCACTGCTTTGTACATAGTGACTTCTAAGGTTAATCTTTTGTTTAACTGATGTTCATTGAAGTTATTTCAGAGACATGAGAGACTATAATAAATGGTAGTGAACATTACAACCAGTTTAGAGATAGTTTTATTTGGTCTTATTATTATTTAAATAGAATTTCAAATATGATGACTAAAATTAGTCTAGAGAAATGATATTATGACAGATAGGTTCCTTGTAGAATATAAATTATACTTAGATTGCAGTTACTTCACCATATTCATAGTATTGTAAGATTTCATATCTTGCCAGGAAAGAAAATTATTGTGATTATAATTACATAAATTGTAGATTTATTAGTCTCCAAGGAGATTTATGAGTCACAGATCCTCATCTCAATAAATCTATCAGAATGTAGCTAAGGATTTAAAGAATATATAGGAATATCCTTGAATAGGCACTCTTCATGATCCAAACTGTACAGATGGTCCTGCCTTGGATGGGCACTCTTCATGAACCAAACTGTACAGATGGTCCAGAGTTTGAAATAGAATTATTGTTAATGAAAGACGCTGAAGAAGAACACTAGCCCCTCTTGCTTCAAGTTAGCTGTAATGCTCAATATTGTGTGGTAGAATACACATCACATATAAGTAGTATAGTATACCATTTGGTAGAATACACATCACATGTGAATCGTATAGTATACCATTTGGTAGAATACACATCACATGTGAATCGTATAGTATACCATTTGGTAGACTACACATCACATGTGAATTGTATGGTATACCATTTGGTAGACTACACATCACATGTGAATCGTATGGTATACCATTTGGTAGACTGCACATCACATGTGAATCGTATAGTATACCATTTGGTAGAATACACATCACATGTGATTGTATGGTATACCATTTGGTAGACTGCACATCACATGTGAATCGTATAGTATTCCATTTGGCTACCTTTACCTTATAGAAGTTGTCCAAATGCTAAAAGTTTGAATGTCTGATAAATATTCTACGAGACCAACCACTATGCAAAAGCAAACTCCTAATAGATGACATGCCTGAGTCTTTCCTCTTGTGGAAGCACTGTACAGTTACATTTTACCATCTCTGAGTAGAAAGCTGTCTCTCAATGCACTGTGCGCCATTGAGAGTTGGAGTCTATTGTGTATCAAATAAAGTTTTGTAGATCCCCTAAATCCCAATCAAAATTGCACATAAGGAAACTAGAACTCTATTGCTGATAATGTCTAGAGATTGAAATAAAGAAATAGAAACAAAATATTCTTGAAATATCTAAAAATAACTAATTACTGATTAGGGATTTTTCCCATTAGGATGTTGGAGAAAGGATGCAAGGATTTGTGTGATAAGGGATTCATGCCCTTTTTGTCGCCACAGTAAGGCGGTAGGGATGGGTTTTAAAAAATGTACCCTCCGACAGAAAAGACCCAGTCCTTACCGGAAGTCGAACCCTGGACCTGACATGTGAGACCAATACTGTAGTCTCTTGGTAGTCTATTCACCACACAAAACAGCAGCAGATATGAGGCAATACCCGAATCCTTTCAGCAGCAAGAAATTGCTCTAGTACATACAGAGCCACCTCAAAGACGTTTGATGGACCACGATATCCATGACGTTTGATGTGCTAGCATAGTAGCTATCTCTCACCTGCTGACCAGACTTCCATCAGAATTGTTATTTTTTTTTAAATATCTTAAGTGGCAACCCAATATCCAAGAAATCAGTACCAAGTCTCACTTTCAACATAGGTAGATGAATAGTTGCAACTCAATGTACTGATTGTGATGCTAATCATTTCTAGTCAAAGCTCAGAACTTCTGGATAGAAATCAATCACATGCTATAATGCTATTTATAACTTAACTTTCAGACACACCAGTTGTTAAGGAAGCATCATCATCAAGAGACATCAATGATGTAGATCATGTATCACATAGATACTTAAAGGAAATAAATTTTCTTCTTCTGCGTTCATTCTCAAGCTCCTACTGGTTAGCAGGATGCAGTCTGGACAAGAGAAACGCATTGTGTCATGGTTTACACTTTGTCTGCAATATCTGTGCCTTTTGGCCTGGTACATCTGATTTCAGCATTGCTTTTGAGTCACATTGACACTCTTTGCGATGGGACAGCCACTACCACCCCCAAATCTTCTTAGTTACCCTGTATGAAATACATAATCGATAAGTGCTTCTATTCTTTGTCCTCCTTGTGAGACCCAGCTACACATGGACATATAAAATAGGCCTATATGAGTAGTGTTTCTAACCAGTTCAACTTCAGTAACCACTAGAAAACATACATTTCAAAATCTGCAGATGGAGACTGAACCATCTTATGTTTGTCCATAATACTTTGAGGTCAATTCAATAACACTGATGACCACATAATGAGTTAGGCACAGTCTTACAATGTCACACACTTCAAACTCTAGAATGGACATAAAACTTCATTCAAAGGCAGTAGCAACTTCTTACATTATTCCGGGTTTATTATATACAGGGTTTAAACGTAGATAAAAAGTACTGCATCTGCAGTTATGTCAACATGCAAGATGGCAGAAAAAAGGGCCAGCACGCATGATCGTGAATATCTTTGTGCTTGGTGACCCAGCGTGTAAGTATGAGAACCAGCACTCTCATGTGAGTGATCTGCTGTACTAGTGAGATGGTTACAGATGTCCACACAAGTATGTGAACCATCTCTCTTGTGTGAGTGGTCCACTGTACTAGCGAGATAGTTACAGATGTCCACACAAGTATGTGAACCATCTCTCTTGTGTGAGTGGTCTACTGTACTAGCGAGATGGTTACAGATGTCCACACAAGTATGTGAACCATCTCTCTTGTGTGAGTGGTCCACTGTACTAGCGAGATAGTTACAGATGTCCACACAAGTATGAGAACCAGCACTCTCATGTGAGTGGTCTGCTGTACTAGCGAGATGGTTACAGATGTCCACTGTTCAGTAGAAGTGGTAAAACATGGAATGTGTTAGTTACTAATGCTGAAGTTGGATGTGTTGGGCTATTGGTGCAAATATAATAGTGATGCAACATATTCCCATTCTCTGAACTACATCCTCCTGGAAATTTAGTATGGCTATTGTTCTGACCACAATGTCAGCGGGAGTTTGAGAATGAACGCAAAAGAGAAGATTAAAGTGTTATGAAAATTAAGAATGATATACTAGCAATGAAAGACCACTGTAACCTATTTTCGTGTATACTCACCTTGTGTTTCCGAAGCCTGTACATTTAAAGCAAGTTTGGTTGTTCATGACAATTCTCATTTATCCTTGTTCTGCATAGCTGCTCATTTAGTACTTACATAGAACACAGGTTTGTGATGTTTCACTAAGACTAAGGGGTTATGGGGTGTAAACACGAAACCATAACAATTATAAAACACACAACTTTTTCAACATTTCGGACCGTTAGGTCTTCCTCAAGAATATATAAAACAAACAGTGCAAACATTACTACTCATTTATACATACTCTAGTTTTCTTATGAGAATATTTACTAATTACTACAATTATGTACAGCCCAACATCTCAGATTGTGAATTCTCTAGGAAATTGGTGCAGTAAAAATTGCCACTGTACAAGCTGCATACAGTTATTCAAATACATTTGGTTCATTTAGAAAAGATTGGGTTATAATAAATACATTAACAGACAAAATTGCATTTATTTAACTTTTTTGTTTTGTTCATATGTTAAATTTCTTAGAACAAACTGTTTAAAACACAGAAATAACATCTGTTACAGATGTGATCGATCTTGTTATATATTATATTTTACTAAAAAATATATTCGGCAAAACACAAGTAAAATCTGTTTGAGGAATGAGAGATCATTTTATATGTTTTATTTCTTTAGAACATCGATTAGGCAGAAAAGAATAATGTTTCAGAGATGATAGATCTTTTTATATATTCTGCCTTTCTAAATAAATTGATTGAGCAAAACAAAAATAAAATATTTCAGTAATTATAGATCATTCTCCATGTTCTATCTTTCTAGAAAAATCAATTGGGCAAAATAAAAAATTCAAATCTGTTTCTCAAATGATAGATTTTTGTTTATTAAGTAATATGTTTCTCTTACTTGCTTTTCTTATGCAGACCAATCTACAGTCAGTTCCAGTGTTAGTGATATGGAAGATTATGTATTTGCTGCCGAAGGGATAGAGGTAGATTCTACCATGGATGGGCATAACGCAGATGCTAAGTTGCACTCTTCCACATCCCAGAAGCGATCTCGTAAATCTTCTGGGTTGTCTCTGCTGCCAAACCTACGGAAAATAAGTTCGTCTTCTTCAAAAGGTTCTGTAACTCCACCTTCTCCTTTGTCCAATTCATCTCCCTTTTCACCCGAAAGATCATCACCGCCTCCGCTTCAACCTGACAACTATAGAAAAAAAGGTATACTATCCAAGCTAAAATTACAATCTAAATCTAAATCCTTGAAAATAAAGAATTATCCTGAAGCTGCTCCTGCACCAGGAGATGTGCACTTTCATTCAGTCATGATGGATGTGACTTTGAAGACAGAAGAATCAAAAAGTAAAAACTTATACCGGGCAATGAGTGTACCTGCCCATTTGAATGAAACTGCTGTAATTCCAACAAGGTCGCACCGTGAAAGTGTTAATTTACCCATTCCTACCCCTGCCTTTGCTCATTTACGATACCAACCAATGGGCATGAAGAAAGGACATATGATGAGAAGCAACAGTGGTGAGATTAGTGGTTCGTTTTCTTTCAGCTGTAGCGATTGGCCAGTAGCCATTTGATATTGCCTTCGTACGTTTAACATAGAGAGAAGAATGTATTTTACTCTTCCTTAACATATCCATAATCAGGAGCTTATATTGTCATTTTTATCCCCACAATATAACCAAAATTGTTGCCATGTGATATTCTCCATAAACCTTGTTGCATTTATGGTCGAGCATATGAAATGTATATGTATATATGTACTATCACAGATTCCTGCCAGTTGCTATCTGTAGGCAGTCATGTTTCACCACAGTTTTCTTTCCCTAGTTCCACATTTTTTTAATCAGCTGTTAATGATACTTATCCTCATAATTGTCTCCAAGTAAATACTTTAACTGTTATCTGCCTGTGACGTCCTAATTGTCTCCAAGTAAATACTTTAACTGTTATCTGCCTGTGACGTCCTAATTGTCTCCAAGTAAATACTTTAACTGTTATCTGCCTGTGACGTCCTAATTGTCTCCAAGTAAATACTTTAACTGTTATCTGCCTGTGACGTCCTAATTGTCTCCAAGTAAATACTTTAACTGTTAGCTGGATGTGACATCTTAAACATGTTTTATTTGAAACTTCACTGTTAATTTTGAAGTCTTTGTGAAAGTTTCTGAAAGTCAAAGAAATTATTTACAAACTACTCAAATTGATTGCTCATGAAAATGTTGCTGTAAATGACCTTAAACATGAAAATGTTGCTGTAAATGACCTTAAACATGAAAATGTTGCTGTAAATGACCTTAAACATGAAAATGTTGCTGTAAATGACCTTAAACATGGAAATGTTGCTGTAAGTGACCTTAAACATGGAAATGTTTCTGTAAATGACCTTAAACATGGAAATGTTGCTGTAAATGACCTTAAACATGGAAATGTTGCTGTAAATGACCTTAAACATGGAAATGTTTCTGTAAATGACCTTAAACATGGAAATGTTGTTGTAAATGACCTTAAACATGGAAATGTTGCTGTAAATGACCTTAAACATGAAAATGTTGCTGTAAATGACCTTAAACATGGAAATGTTGCTGTAAGTGACCTTAAACATGGAAATGTTTCTGTAAATGACCTTAAACATGGAAATGTTGCTGTAAATGACCTTAAACATGGAAATGTTGCTGTAAATGACCTTAAACATGGAAATGTTTCTGTAAATGACCTTAAACATGGAAATGTTGTTGTAAATGACCTTAAACATGGAAATGTTGCTGTAAATGACCTTAAACATGGAAATGTTGCTGTAAATGACCTTAAACATGGAAATGTTTCTGTAAATGACCTTAAACATGGAAATGTTGGTGTAAATGACCTTAAACATGGAAATGTTGTTGTAAATGACCTTAAACATGGAAATGTTGCTGTAAATGACCTTAAACATGGAAATGTTGCTGTAAATGACCTTAAACATGGAAATGTTGCTGTAAATGACCATAAAAATGGAAATGTTGATGTAAATGACCGTAAATTGTCTCAAAGCGAACAACAAACAATAATTTATTTGCAGGAATTAAAAAGCTGGTCTTTCAAAATTATTTTTGTTAACATAGACTTTTCGATCTTCTCTTATCAAATTCCAAACTGCTGATTGTTGTTTAATGTATATAAAATGTACATGGGACATTCAAGTCTGTGTCCAGTAGAAGTAGACGCTAACTTAGTCATTAGTTTTTAACCATGCTAAATTTTTTCCTTTCACATGCCTCATAAATAAATGAATTAAGTCTTTAGAATGTCATGTATGAGGTCACAATTTAACATATAAAAGAGGACAGAAAAAACAATAAAACATAATAAAGATAACAAAATAAACTGAATAAAAATTGGCGTAATATAATGAACATTTCTTATCTTTTATCTTTGACCACATTTTTTTATTGCAATTTATTATCAATTTTATCTTTGAAATTACCCCATATTATTTTCCATTTTCAAGTACTTTTACCTTGTTTGTGTAGTGCATGTTTTTTTCCCCACACCTATTATTTGTAAGTAATATTCTGACAGGTTGGCTACACACAGGTAATTTTGTTGATAAAGTTTCATATTTTCATTCATTATTTGTATACTAATCTGGTATTTATTTCAAGAGATTCTTGTACAAAACTTGAGATATTTGCATAAACAATACACGTAATCCATCAGAGAGAATATTTGAAATAATTTCTTTTATATTTAAACAGTGTGCGTATTTGCAGTTGTATAATACAAGGATAATACTTATTCTTTATCTGTTCTTACACTGCTTCTGATTAGCAGGCTTTAGAACAGAGTGAATCATTTAATCATTTACAGCTTATCAGTGGGTATTTTGGCCTGAAACATTACTTGTAATGTTTGACATCTGACTCTTGTAAGAGCTGCAAAAGATGGTGCAGTTTATTGTGGAGAAAAATGACAAATATAGACACATTTTTAGTTTATTGAGGAGGTAAAATGACAGATATAGACACATTGTAAGTTTAATGAGGAGATAAAATGACAGATATAGACATATTATATTTTAAATGAAAGAAAGAAGACAGTGTCTAGTTCACTTTGACCTATGGCTGTAGAATAGCCAATCCCCTAAACCTCCTTTAGTTTCCTCTTGTGACATGCATTACATGTCACAGTGTTGCTTTTTGCTCCCTTTTTAGGCCTCAACACCACAGGTGAACTTGGAAGCCACTTGTACTATTCTTCTTCTGTGTTTGTTCTAAAACTCCTGCAGGTCAGCCGGATGTATTCCAGAGAACAGAATGCATATGGCATTTACAAAATATGCTCATTTTTGAGTCATACCCTAGAAAACCAGGCTAAGAAGACAGTGCTCTACCCCCCATCTCTTTATGAATCTAATGAGCTTTCCCAAATTTCGACAACAAAATTCGTTGCTAAAATATGGCAAACATAAATTAGTTGCTAAAATATGGCAAACAGTCACATAAGAATCACATAAAGTCATTATTAGATGAACAGTTCTATTGTTCACTACATCTTATGAGATGTATTCATATGACACTCAGTTCACTACATCTGACGAGATGTATTCATATGACACTCAGTTCACTACATCTGACGAGATGTATTCATATGACACTCAGTTCACTACATCTGACGAGATGTATTCATATGACACTCAGTTGCTAAGTACTGGTTCCACTTCATGTATTTGATTTATTCTCATTCATTTTCTTTGCTTAATCCCACCCTGTATGATGCTTTTTTTTTTAGATTTAATTAATAACATATGGTGTATGTTGTTATTAAAACAGACTATTAAGAAGTAGATTTCAAATAATGCTACAATATTATTTTTGACTCTGCTCATTCTTGTTAACCTGGTATGATCATAACCTGTACACTTTACCAGTGGTTCCAATTTATTAGCCTACCGCCCTTGTGGGAAAATTTTCTTAAAAAACATAATTGACTTTCTTTACGGATCACATAGACTTCTTATAGTGGATCGATATATATCTTGACATTTATTGTTCACATACCTGCTTCTTGTGGTCTTCTTCTTCTTCTTCTGTGTTCATTCTCAAACTCCTGCAGATTAGCAGGATATAGTCCGGAGAACGGAATGCGTTGTGTCATGGTTTACAGTATTGCTGCGATATCTGCGCCTTTCGGCCTGACACATCTGACTTCAGCATGGCTATGGGTCACTGACCTTATATGAGATGGGACAGCCAACTCCATCCCATAACCTCCTTAGTCATCTCTTACGACATGCATGGAAGATAAACAGTGTTGCTATTATTTGCTCCCCTTTTGGGCCGGCAACACCCGGGTGTATCATTGAGTTCAACTCTAGACACAGACAAACTTATGAATAATCATTTCAAATTTACATATTTTTAACAAATGTGGTCTAACTAGTCAGGTGTAAAAAAAAAACTTTCATTACTTCATGTGTTAAGGCATGCAGGGATGCTTTTTTGGCAGGTCTATGGGCCGCAAATATTAAAAAAATGTTCTTGTGGTCCCCAGGGAGGGGGGGGGCAATATGTCACACACTGAGAACCATTCAATTAGACCTATACAAATTTTAAAAAATAATCTTACATAGTGACAGACAAGGGGGGCAATATGTCACACATTGAGAGCCATTCAATTAGACCTATACACATTTAAAAAAATAATCTTACATAGTGACAGACAAAAACCTTACAGATAAAATACAATTGTAAATATGAATTCTAATGATTTAATATGAAATGTCTTTATAGTCTAACTTTGGGTAACAGTGACAAGTGTTTCTAGTTTTGACATTTTATGACTACTGTTGGCTGTAAAAAAAAAATTTTTGGTTAGCTACTCATTTGACTTCTTACTCATACACACACTGTAAATTCACTTTGGTGAACCTTGTACTTAAATTCACTTTGGTGAACCTTGTACTTAAATTCACTTTGGTGAACCTTGTACTTAAATTCACTTTGGTGAACCTTGTACTTACATTTATTAAAAAGTTATAATTTTATAGAAACTGTAATTTACATAACTAAAACACTTAATGTTATAATTGTTTCACCTAATAGAAAGCATCAAATTTTTATTCTGACATCATAATTACAACAATAATAAAGATATGGAAAGAAAGATTGATCAAATTTTTCACTCAGAAGTACTGGTTGTGAATTTAATCAATGGGAACCATTATAGAATTTTGACTTGCTTATTTGGAGATACTTAGGTAAATTTATTTACTAGAAATTTAGTTTTGTACATAATCATAATCCTGAATTATTTTAGAGTTGAGTGCATTATGTAATCCTGAATTATTAATGATAGGGTTACTTTGTTTACCATGTTTCTCATCACAATACTATATATATATATACATATGTCAGTGGTGAGGCATGTCCTTCTCTTTGCATATATAATTTGTATGTTTTCTTGTTTGCATATCATAACCCCCTATTTTTAGTGATAGTCCGTTGTGTCTAAGTGGGACGTTCTAAAAACCTGTGTTTTACGTAAGTACAATAGATTTCAACACCAAAATAACACTATTTAAAACCATTATTATGCCAACGCTGTGTTATCAATGCCAAATTTGGACAACAGCACAAGACAAACACAAACTTATGACAGCTGATATGGTATGTCTGCGCAGAATCATAGGGATATTACTAAGAGACAGAATGAGAAATGAGGATATTAGACAAAGAACAGGCACCACCCTAATCTTGGAATATATTAAGAGACAGCAGATCAAATGGTTCGCACACAACAGCAGACAAGCATCAGACAGCAAGCTATGCTACACAGATACACTCCAGGCAGACCTAGAGGCCAACCATGAAAATGATGGACCACTGAGATAAAAGAGGCAACAAATTCCACAATATACTCAGCACACATGAGGGTCATCTCCAGAAAACTCTTCTACCCCTGATGCTGAAAGACAACAAATGGTATAGCAAATAGATAGATAGAATCAGTGAAAGTCTTTCAAATTGAGAGTGGCCTGCCTTTAGTGAAATAGTGCTTGCAAAGATTGTATACAACAGAGTGTAAAACTCTCCTGTAAAAAGAAACCTCAAAAGCTTTAATTGTATTACTTGAAAGTTGTAAGCTTGTGATAAAACACAAAATACAATAACTTTTCATAGAAAGAACATCTTTTTTCTCATTTTTTCCCCATGCTCTTTGAATCACTGTTAAGATCCGTTTATAAAAGGAGAATTTTGGGACAAAAATCAGAGATGACTTCATACTCCTCAACTTATATTCGAGTAAAATCAAATTTTAAAAAAAAATTACGTCCCAAATCACAGTAAAAATGGAGAAAAACACTTTAAAAAATTCCAGTCACATGTCCCGATATATTAAGCCAGGATAAAATGACTAGGGCTCACCAGCAATCTAGAGCGTACTTACCAAAATCTAGGCCTCTAATTACATTAATTTTTATATATCATACAATATTTCCTTCGAAATCTCCGATATTTCTTGATAAAAACTCACTTACTAGGTCTATATCGTTATTTCAGACATGCCGCCATTTTTTTAGCATAATTTCCCCAGAAACGCTATTTTTAGCATTGGGTATTACCGTTTTTTTTACCGTTACTGTTCATATATTTCTATCATAATGGTTTCAATTGATCATCAAAATTGGTCAGAAAAGTATACCAGTATCTGATGTTATTTATTAACTTAACTACGGTAAAGTGTAGGTACCGGTAGTTACCGGCTGCATATAATGTCGTCTGTGATAACAAATGACGTCTATATAACGGTAACTGGCATTTATAGTCTAGCCCTACTGGGTAGTGTTTTGATAGTAACAGACTAAATTATAGGAGGTTTGGCTTGCGTACAGCAAAATGTTTAAACACAATTATCTGTAGTGTAGACACAAAAACAGAACACAGAATAACATCGAATATCGATAAAATTTATGAAAAACTTACTGGTGCCAGTCCAAACAGTCATTGAAATCCTTCGAAGTCCGAATCACTGTCTGAAGTCACGAATGTCATCATCTGTCATGGAAACATCAGGGTGGATATCGTCAGTCTCTGGTACATTGTCATCGTTGGCATCGTGCTCAAAGATAGCATCGTCCTCACTTCCATCCATTGCGTTACATATTGAACACTTTTTGAAAGATCTGATGATCATTTCGGATGAAATACCAGACCATGATTCTTTGACTTATGTAACGATTGTGGTGATGTCAACTTTTTTTATGTTACCACCCTTCATCACTGATAAATCAGATGATGCCATCCAGTCATTCCATTTTGCTCAGAGTCTGTCCTTGAATGGTTTGTTCAGGCAAACATCTAGTGGCTGCAAGAGGGATGTAAGTCCCCCAGGAATGACGGAAACAGACAACCCCATCTCACGGCATTGTTGTTCCACTTTCTCTGTGAGATGCGCCCTAAATGAATCCCAGACTAGCATGGATGGTTTTTTTAAAGCGGCCCCTTCCTCTGCCCCCACACTTTATCCAGCCATTCCAGAGTACCACTTTCGTCCATCCAACCTTTTGTGTGAGCACGCACAAACATGCCACTTGGGAATTTAATACCCTTAGGCAGAGTCTTGCGTTTAAATATAATCATGGGGGGCAAACGTGACCCATCTGCCATGCAAGCTAACACAACAGTGAATCGAGTTTTTTCATGCCCAGTTGTCTTTACAAAAACTGTCTTCGCACCTTTGCATTCAACGGTGCGATTAGAAGGCATATCAAAGCAAACAGGTGTCTCGTCCATGTTTCCTATTTGAGATAGATCGTAGTTAAATCTCTTCCTCAGGTTGATAGTGAAACGTTGAAACAAATCAATTTTTGTTTCTAGCTCCTTCAGCAACTTTTGCGCCAGCTTAGTGCGTGTTCGTAGACACAAGTGATTTCTGTTCATAAAGCGATTGCACCATCCCATTGATGCAACGAAGTCCTCAGATTTGTGTTTCTGGAATGCAGGATCTTTCAATATCGAGAGCGCCCTGATTCGAATATTGGTGCGGGTTATAATTAATCCGTTCTGTCTAGACTCCATTATCCATTTGGATAATTTCTTCTCCAGCGCAGGGAATGAAGCTGTACGGCCGCGTGATGCTCTCTTTAACCTTGGCATCAAAGACAATTCTTCCTTTTTTTCCTCCATTCTCGCACTTGCGAGAAGTGGCGGGAAGCCATGGAATTGTTGGACTTCTCCGCAAAAGCAATAACATCCAACTTCAAACCAGCAGTATACGATGTTCGTTTCTGTCTAGGCATCCTTCTTATAAAACATGAATAAAATGACAATAAAAATGTATGAACTGGAAGCTAAACTACTTGTGCAGTATTCTTGGCTAGCTAAGTCAGCCTTATATTCTGTTAATTAGTCCAGCCCACTTGAGGCCGCAGATTGACTACTGGCCCTACCTATTTCAATCGGCTCAACCAATCCAAGTTTCCCTCACATTATGTGATGCCATTCAGATAAGTGACTGAATGCAATCTCTCTTTATAGAAGATTTGAAAGGAGGTTCCAAATCATGACACATCATAGGCATTTTGTAGTAAAATTCCGCTGTAATTGATTCCCTCCCCCAACCACTGTACATTTAGTGGAAGACGAGATCAATTTCACAATCCTCTGTTATGTTTATTTTATTACCGTATTCTCCCCACACGGTAAACATAACCAGGAACAAAGTTCAAACTCTTCTGTATCTTATAAAAACAAACATAATCTCGCTGTCTTGCCGTTCATCGTTTCCGCTTAAACGTCACTGTCAGAACCCGGTGACATAATAGTTACGTAGTAATTACTATTCACTAGTGCTGTTCCGCGTCATAACGTCCAGACACCCAACACAGACAATTCATTCAGGAAATACTTTATTCCCCAAAGTCTCGCCACCTCATAAACCGTCTATAGCCATGGATAGGAAAGTCAGCCTATTCATTATTTTTGGATGTATTGATCCAGAATACAGTAGCCACCAGGGTTTCATTCCTTGATTAATTCAAGTTACGTGAGTGAAGCAAATGAAAGGAATGCCATTTTCTTACAGTTGCAAAAGTTTGTGTTAATGTCCATTTAGCATGTCGGTTCTTTCTTATGATGATGAAGTTCATTATTGCTGGCATTGTTAAGTTGGGGATGTCGGTCTATAGTCGGATCTTAGACTTTCTCCACTTTCGGGAAGGGATAATCAGGTTCTCGGCCTACAATCGGATGGGTTTAAATTCGGATCTTAACGGTATTCCTCAAATATTAATCTTGACAAGATTTATACGCCTTTAAAATTACTGCAGACGAATATAATTTTACACTACATTTTGTTACTTTGTAAGATAAACCAAATGTAAATGTGTAAGAAATACATATATGCATGCCTTGCCCATGATGTATGTATTTATAGACATAGATTTGTAAACCATAATCAGGATGTAGCAATATATTTGTTAGAAAAAGGTTATAGGTGAAGTTACTTTTGTGATAGTAATTAACGGTAGTGATTTTCTGAATTTTTGTTGCTAATGATAATGATATTGAAAAACAATCCTTTAGCTATGATCAGGTAGCTCTTGACAACTGTGATCAGGTAGCTCTTGACAGCCCATTTCCTCCTTAGTTGAATAAATGAAACAACACCCGGTTTGCAGGTTTATTGTCTCAAAGTAACTGAGGCAAAATCCAGACTCATGTAAAGTTTATTATCTCAAAGTAACTGAGGCAAAATCCAGACTCATGTAAAGTTTATTATCTCAAAGTAACTGAGACAACACCTGGACTCACAGGTTTATTGTAGAAAAGTAACTGAGACAACAGCTGGACTCATAAAGTTTATTGTGTCAAAGGCATGGTTGTGTTAGGAATGCAAGTTTTGTCCTCGAATGGAGGCATTCCAGTATCATATCCAGGAGTGCAACATATGCCTATACCAAATATCTATATGTCAGATCTGTTGACCCACATCTGCATTGATAGCACATCTTGCATTCCCCTCTGCCTAGTAATCTACCACAAAAGAACAAAGGAGCAATGTCCACTGATGGCACATCTTGCATTCTCCTCTGCCTAGGACTCTACCACAAAAGAACAAAGGTGCAATGTTCACTGATGGCACATCTTGCATTCCCCTCTGCCTAGTAATCTACCACAAAAGAACAAAGGTGCAATGTCCACTGATGACACATCTTGCATTCTCCTCTGCCTAGGACTACCACAAAAGAACAAAGGTGCAATGTCCACTGATGGCACATCTTGCATTCCCCTCTGCCTAGTAATCTACCACAAAAGAACAAAGGAGCAATGTCCACTGATGGCACATCTTGCATTCTCCTCTGCCTAGGACTCTACCACAGAAGAACAAAGGTGCAATGTTCACTGATGGCACATCTTGCATTCCCCTCTGCCTAGTAATCTACCACAAAAGAACAAAGGTGCAATGTCCACTGATGGCACATCTTGCATTCTCCTCTGCCTAGGACTCTACCACAAAAGAACAAAGGTGCAATGTTCACTGATGGCACATCTTGCATTCCCCTCTGCCTAGTAATCTACCACAAAAGAACAAAGGTGCAATGTCCACTGATGACACATCTTGCATTCTCCTCTGCCTAGGACTACCACAAAAGAACAAAGGTGCAATGTCCACTGATGGCACATCTTGCATTCCCCTCTGCCTAGTAATCTACCACAAAAGAACAAAGGTGCAATGTCCACTGATGGCACATCTTGCATTCCTCTCTGCCTAGGAATCTACCACAAAAGAACAAAGGTGCAATGTCCACTGATGCACATCTTGCATTCCCCTCTGCCTAGTAATCTACCACAAAAGAACAAAGGTGCAATGTCCACTGATAGCACATCTTGCATTCCCCTCTGCCTAGTAATCTACCACAAAAGAACAAAGGTGCAATGTCCACTGATGGCACATCTTGCATTCCCCGCTGCCTAGGACTCTACCACAAAAGAACAAAGGTGCAATGTCCACTGATAGCACATCTTGCATTCCCCTCTGCCTAGGAATCTACCACAAAAGAACAATGTCCACTGATAGCACATCTTGCATTCCCCGCTGCCTAGGACTCTACCACAAAAGAACAATGTCCACTGATAGCACATCTTGCATTCTCCTCTGCCTAGGACTCTACCACAATAGGTCCACTGATGGCACATCTTGCATTCCCCGCTGCCTAGGACTCTACCACAAAAGAACAAAGGTGCAATGTTCACTGATGGCACATCTTGCATTCCCCTCTGCCTAGTAATCTACCACAAAAGAACAAAGGTGCAATGTCCACTGATGACACATCTTGCATTCTCCTCTGCCTAGGACTACCACAAAAGAACAAAGGTGCAATGTCCACTGATGGCACATCTTGCATTCCCCTCTGCCTAGTAATCTACCACAAAAGAACAAAGGT
Source organism: Meghimatium bilineatum (assembly GCA_034231615.1). Classification (NCBI taxonomy): domain Eukaryota; kingdom Metazoa; phylum Mollusca; class Gastropoda; order Stylommatophora; family Philomycidae; genus Meghimatium; species Meghimatium bilineatum. The sequence goes on along the minus strand of CM067308.1, from coordinate 51,093,635 downwards.
GCAATGTCCACTGATGGCACATCTTGCATTCCTCTCTGCCTAGGAATCTACCACAAAAGAACAAAGGTGCAATGTCCACTGATGCACATCTTGCATTCCCCTCTGCCTAGTAATCTACCACAAAAGAACAAAGGTGCAATGTCCACTGATAGCACATCTTGCATTCCCCTCTGCCTAGTAATCTACCACAAAAGAACAAAGGTGCAATGTCCACTGATGGCACATCTTGCATTCCCCGCTGCCTAGGACTCTACCACAAAAGAACAAAGGTGCAATGTCCACTGATAGCACATCTTGCATTCCCCTCTGCCTAGGAATCTACCACAAAAGAACAATGTCCACTGATAGCACATCTTGCATTCCCCGCTGCCTAGGACTCTACCACAAAAGAACAATGTCCACTGATAGCACATCTTGCATTCTCCTCTGCCTAGGACTCTACCACAATAGGTCCACTGATGGCACATCTTGCATTCCCCGCTGCCTAGGACTCTACCACAAAAGAACAATGTCCACTGATAGCACATCTTGCATTCTCCTCTGCCTAGGACTCTACCACAATAGGTCCACTGATGGCACATCTTGCATTCCCCGCTGCCTAGGACTCTACCACAAAAGAACAATGTCCACTGATAGCACATCTTGCATTCTCCTCTGCCTAGGACTCTACCACAATAGGTCCACTGATGGCACATCTTGCATTCCCCGCTGCCTAGGACTCTACCACGAAAGAACAATGTCCACTGATAGCACATCTTGCATTCTCCTCTGCCTAGGACTCTACCACAATAGGTCCACTGATGGCACATCTTGCATTCCCCGCTGCCTAGGACTCTACCACGAAAGAACAATGTCCACTGATAGCACATCTTGCATTCTCCTCTGCCTAGGACTCTACCACAATAGGTCCACTGATGGCACATCTTGCATTCCCCGCTGCCTAGGACTCTACCACGAAAGAACAATGTCCACTGATAGCACATCTTGCATTCTCCTCTGCCTAGGACTCTACCACAATAGGTCCACTGATGGCACATCTTGCATTCCCCGCTGCCTAGGACTCTACCACGAAAGAACAAAGGTGCAATGTCCACTGATAGCACATCTTGCATTCCCCTCTGCCTAGGAATCTACCACAAAAGAACAATGTCCACTGATAGCACATCTTGCATTCCCCGCTGCCTAGGACTCTACCACAAAAGAACAATGTCCACTGATAGCACATCTTGCATTCTCCTCTGCCTAGGACTCTACCACAAAAGAACAAAGGTGCAATGTTCACTGATGGCACATCTTGCATTCCCCTCTGCCTAGTAATCTACCACAAAAGAACAAAGGTGCAATGTCCACTGATAGCACATCTTGCATTCCCCTCTGCCTAGGAATCTACCACAAAAGAACAATGTCCACTGATAGCACATCTTGCATTCCCCGCTGCCTAGGACTCTACCACAAAAGAACAATGTCCACTGATAGCACATCTTGCATTCTCCTCTGCCTAGGACTCTACCACAATAGGTCCACTGATGGCACATCTTGCATTCCCCGCTGCCTTGGACTCTACCACGAAAGAACAATGTCCACTGACCTGCATCTCTTCATTATCTTATTTGATAGAAGACACAAGTCAGACATTGAGACTAGACATGCAGTGACGACGATCTTCTCACAGCTGACATGTTGTCAACCTTTCCTCCAACTTTCCATATTTGCTTCTAGTGACATTCCTGGAAAGAATATTTCTAGTGACATTCCTAGAAAGAATTCAGGGGCCCTATTTTTGCACCCTGAACTAGAGGTCCAGGCCCTGGTAGCCACATTGACATTTTCTGAATTTTTAATGAAATATATAATGGGTTCTTAGAAATGTAAGAGCAGTTGAGAAGGATTGCCATGTACAGGATACATTTTAATTATTTTATTACTATACTGTTCAAAAAAAATAAACACAACGTTTTTGCAGTTACTTTTATAAAAGATACTTGCTGATTGGGCATCATTCAACCTATCGAATGTGTCCACTTGGTCATTAACTTCTTGTGGCTACCTGAATTGTACTCACCTCATGATTTTTGAGGTCATGAAAGAGATCATGGTCAAAACAACATTTTTGGCAATAATACGTTGCTGGTATTCATGAGAATCCTATAAAACCTACTGAACACAAAACTCTCTGACCATATGATTGAGTGCCTATAAAAGATTGATGGTCCTCAAATAAATTCAGTTGAAAATTCAATGTGCAAGTATAGCTCATCTCAGTACAGAACAACTGTACATCATTATTGGATGCTTACAGATCGGATAATCACAAAGTGTAGTGGCAAAACTATTTCATGTGGTTAGAAGCGCCATTAGTTGTCTTTAGAGGTGATTTAAACATACTCTGTCAGTGGCAGACCAGCCACACAGTGGAAGCCCCTGCTTCACAACTCCTGCCGCTTCATACAGCTGCGTCACCTCAGGAATTGATTTGTATCTGCGTCCTCCACAATTCAGTCAATACCAGCAGTTCATCAAATTTTAGATTAAACAGTTAGGAACCAGCTGCATGTCTCTGGACTTTGGGCTAGAAGACCCTACAGAGGTCCTGTTCTTACAGACCAGCATCGTCAGAACTGACTGCTATGGGCGAACCAGCATTATCAATAGACTGTTGGGCTTGAATGAAGACTGGTGTGATTTGATTAAAGTCTGAAGGTTTCTTCATGCCAGGTTGAAACATTAATTTCGTAAAATAAAATTTTTGGTACATGTTTGAAATAATGTTGCATTTATTTTTTTGAACAGTAAGTTTATTTGATGTAGTAACAATATTGTAATATTATATTTAGGCTAGTCTTTTAGTTTAAGTAGATTCTTTGCTCTTAGAGTGAGTTTATGAATAATTTATTAGAAGAGCTTTGAAAATTGAGTTTTATATAGCTTAGTTGTGCATAGGAAATAAGAGCTAAAATTAACAATTGTTTGTAATTTTTGGGGGTTGAAAAAACAACAAGAATAACATAACATTTTCCACACTAAGAGAGAATTTATATCTTAATTTTATTTTCTGTTGCAGATTTCTTTTAACAAAGTAAAATTTGAAGTTAAAATCTTAACAAAAAATTTAAAATAGTGTGAAAATGTTTTTTGTTTCGTTTATTTTTAATTTTCATTATGTGTAGTTTTTGTCTTTGCTGTTTTATGTGTTAGTAGCTTGCTCATGTTTGTTTTAGCACCATCTTGCTGTGTTTTTAAAATGTTTGATTTTATACAACATATTGCTCTGTTGGAGCTCTAGATGATACGTCATTAGTATTTTATAGAACTTACAACAAATTATTTTATAGAACTTACAACAAATTATTTTATAGAACTTACAACAAATTATTTACTCTTCACTTTAGTTATATTAGCAGATCTCTGAAATCATGAAATTATCATGACATTTGCAGATCCCTTTGAAGTCATGAAGTTATCATGGAATTTGTATACAGAATTCTATACAGAACATTCAAAATCTTTATCCTGTTCTTCTAATGTTTTAAACACTGCAGGAGGTTGTTCAGCAGAGATCAGAAAGAGATTAGCAATGGCCCTACAAAAATCATCACAGATGGAAAATCTATGGCAAGGGGCAAACAGAAAAATACAGTTACAACTATTAAGAAGCTATATTTTTCAAGTCTCAACATATGGTTGTGAGATGTGGACAATGACATTTGCAATGGAAAAGAAATTATTGGCATTGGAAATGAAATTGTGAGCATTTGAACATTAATCATGGAGGGAAAAGTTCCAGGACAGAGAAGCAGACTAAGTTTATGATGGACACAGTATATCAAAGACCTTCTGAACCTGGCACTGGAAGAAGTTTGGCAGCTTGCAGCAGAGAACCGTGAAGATTACAAAGTAGCTATGAGGACAACATTCTGTGAAGGATACATCACATAGATTTATATTTTAAATTAAGTTTTTGCTACAAGTATTGAGTATTTTAAATACATTTCTCTCCACTTGACCAGCATAAATTTTCAATAAAATATTTGCATATGTAAATATTGATTAGGTTTGCTTGCTAAAGCTAAAGAAAAAGCTGAGACAATGGGTCAAAAGTTGCAGGGTAAGATGGAGACCACCCACGGTGTTAATGCTGGGGCCACTCAGCTAAACAATCCCATACAAACACAGCCATCTAGCACACAGAGAAGACCGGATGCTATTCCTTTGCATGTGAGTTATTTTAAAATCTTCATCTCTTCATCATCATCAAGTGCCATGCCAAATGACATTGGCAATCATATTTCTCCATGTACATCGATCTCTCATATATCTCATCATCTCTGTTGGTGTCGTCAATTGAAGCCAATTAGTCAAACTATCCAATATCTTTTCTCTATGTCTTCCCCTTGATCTTTTCCCTTCTATCTTTTCTGTTGTCACTATATTCTCAATGCCTCCACTTCTCATTATGTGCCCAATAAATGTAGACTGTCTTTTTTTTATATTAATCTTGTATATGTGTCAAAATACCTATATTTATTCAGTTGTTTGTGTGCATACAGCTGGAGTATCATATCTTTGAGGATTGAAATTTACATGCAGTGACAAAGATTCACCCCAAAGCTGTTTTTAAATATAACCACAAATTATATACAAATTAGATGTGTATTGCATATTGAATGCAGGCTTTTGAAAAAAAAATATTACAGATGAATTGTGCATCCATTGTACAGAACATAAAACCAATGCATATGTAAGGAACAAAGTAAATACTCTAGCAAGTCAGCAAGAACATTTAGCAATGGTAAAACAAACACACATACGCTTGTATGGTAAAACAAACACACATACGCTTGTATGGTAAAACAAACACATACGCTTGTATGGTAAAACAAAAACACATACGCTTGTATGGTAAAACAAACACACATACGCTTGTATGGTAAAACAAACACACATACGCTTGTATGGTAAAACAAACACACATACGCTTGTATGGTAAAACAAACACACATACGCTTGTATGGTAAAACAAACACACATACGCTTGTATGGTAAAACAAACACACATACGCTTGTATGGTAAAACAAACACACATACACTTGTATGGTAAAACAAACACACATACGCTTGTATGGTAAAACAAACACACATACGCTTGTATGGTTTGGGCATATGATGAGGCATGATTCCCTTTCCATGACTTTCCTGTAGGGGATACTTGAGAATGATAAAAGAAAAAGAAGACAAAGGAAAATATTAAGTGATATATTAAAGATCGGACAAAATTAATATTCTCCACACCAAAACAAAAAACTGAGAGAGGTATGGCAACATTTTTGTGATGATGTTTCCAAACTGGCACCCCCATATGATCTTGAAGATATATATTTATACTAGATTCGTTCGGATCCCGCTGGGATGAGATTTATTGGGTTTCTTACTCTGATATACCTCACATTGCCATTGTGCTTGCCAACGCGGCTCGCCATATGGGAACAGAAGCGAGTATGACATCATACAGTCCATAACCAATTCATTGAATACAGTCCATGACCAATATTTTATGTATGAATAAATGCGAATATTGCAGTGAAAGGGTGGTTCGCCATCTAGGTTGACAAAAACCTTTGCAACCTCGTTAGATGTTGGTTCATGGTAGCGATGTTGATCAGGTTGATGATCGTACTTGAAGACCATGTTTACTATTGGGATTTCTCTTCCAGTTTGAGCAGCATTCGGAATCTCTCTTGTTTCGATATCTCGCATTAATTGTTATAACTGTGCTAGTCTGTTGTGTTGATGAAAAAATTGATAGATTTTATCAAGAATTTCTCTTTTGCATGTAGCATTAGCTGCATATACTTGTTGAACGTCTGTAGTTTGAGTATTGGCCAAAACATACAATTGAATGAACTAAGAAACTTTGTTGAATGACGGTTGTATATAAGTTCTATAAGTTTGTCCATGAACTTTTAAAACATATGGACCTTGACAATCCACAATTTTTCTCCAAATGATGCGAAAGAAAGAGCGCTATTATAAGAGCGAATATTCTCACGAAAAATGTATATTTAGTGTGAGTATTCTCAGAGAGTATCAAGCGCAGGAACTTCATATACTCCAGCTTCCTACCATAGATGTCTTGTGGCTTTGGGAGCATGATCTTTCCCTTTTGGCAACAACTTGTAAACTTACATTGTTACAGAAAAATATTTAGCACCACAAAATTGACATAAAATTCAACTGTTGTGCAGCAACACGATTCCTATAAAAATTTGCTGCTTCATTTGAAATTGCTTGGTTTTGACGCATTTGTGGCAATGAATGAGGATAGGTATATGCAGCTTGACGCATTTGTGGCAATGAATGAGGATAGGTATATGCAGCTTGACGCATTTGTGGCAATGAATGAGGATAGGTATGTGCAGCTTGACGTATTTGCATTTGCTCAACAGTTTCATGCTGTCTGCGATCACGTTGGTATTCTATATTCATAGATTGTTGATTTTCTCTTTGTGCTGGTGATTCTAGTTTAGCTCGACCCCGATGCAAATCAGCACCCTTAGCAAGTCGTGTTTGTCTTTGTTGAAGAGTTTCTTGATCAATTCTTTGCATCTCTCTTTCAATTCTATGGCTATGCTCTGCAGAATTTGTGATATGGATCAGAGTGAGTGATTCTTGACTTTGACGACTCAACAATCTAGCTTTTCGCTATTTTGTTTTTTTAATGCTTTCTTGTGATTGGATCTCTTAAATTTTATTTTCAAATATGATTTATTTTCAAATGATTTATTTATTATGTTTACCTAATGTGTTTTTCTTATAGGAATCACTGAGTATGGCTATTGGAGAGCTGTTCATGTCATGTCTTCATGCCTGGAATCTTGACCCTCATTTAGATGATCTATGCTTGAACAAGCTGGGACTTCATAAACCTAAATGTCCAATTAGCTTTGGTCTTCTGTCTCATAGAGGTCATATGTCATTGATGTTACCTGGTTGGCATAGGCATCAAAATTTAGTTGGTAATTTGGCTAGAAAGAACTCAGTTTCAAGTGGCTCAGGAGGTAAGATGTTTACATCCATCACTGATTGTTAAGTTGACAATTTTACTTGCGTAAAACACAAGGTCGATCATCTTTACTATAAATGCACAGACAATGAACTATAGGGTATTTTTTTAGCATGACTATTGGTTAAACTCAGACAATGCGAATATGTCCTGCTCTCTAACGAAATGGTACAGAAGGCGTCTGTGACGACTGAGGTACACAGTTCGATCCCTGCCATATGCATTTGAGCATTCAGACCTTTCAGAAAGCACTGGCAAACTATTGAACGTATTTATATTGCCTAGAAAATCACTACAGCCAAAAAATTCTGGGTTGATGGCTACGTCTTGAATAGGATACGCTACCAAAAAATGATTATTGGAGAGCCATCAAGGCATGAAGACACAATATAAACAGCTCTTCAATGGTTATACTCTTGTAAAAGAGCTTATGATTGAAACTGTCTTGTATACTATTAGTTGTATTTTTCAATACCGAATACCCTATGTTCTGGTAGTCTGCTCATTGTAAAGCTGATCAACTTTGTGTTTTATGTAAGTATTATTTTGTGAACACAATCAGACAATTGGAGTATGTTAAAATGTGTATACAGTTAAAATTTTCATCAACAATCATAAAATGATGGTCGGAACATATACAATACTCACGAGAAAAACAGACAATTGCATGTGAAGCTGTCTAATTATTGTTTGTTAAATATAAATATTTGTAGGTCTTCTATGTGGTTTCTCAGGATACCTACTGCAGAATATGGACCTGCCCAGTTAGAGGAGTGTTAAATTACATTTAACTCTTTGATAAATGATGTCATTACTCAAGAAATATGTCTTCTGCTATAACAATGAAATATGAAGATAAAATGCATTCATATATTATCATTACAACCCGCATGTGAAATTAATAAATCTATACAGCATCCCCCATGTCAAATCAGTAAATAATTCATTTGTTAACATACACACAGAATTCACAAGTTGTCAATGAATTTCACGTTTCTACACACATATGAAGCCATGGAAATGTCACTGTGACATACACACGCACCATATTGCTATAAACACACATCATATTGTTATTACATGAAATCATTGAAAGAGTTACAGCCCTCTAAGTGGGCAAATACCCTTTGTTTTCTGCAGTTGGTGACCTTTACATAACTTTTTTAATAGATGAATTAATAGTAATGTACTCAGAAATTCCCAGTGGACAAATATCATCAGTAGCAGTGGGAAGAATTTTGTGCTTATACAGCTTTCGTTATGCACTGCAGTCTTGCTTTCTTCCTTTTCTTCTTTATACCCCAATATGCATTGCAACGTCAGACATAGAAGAGTTCTCTGACAGCCTTTTAGTGCGCTTCATATATGTTTGTTTTCGTACACTCTTTTGTTTCTGTAATCCATCTTTTGCCATGGATTTTTATCCATCGTGCCTGTATAACAATGCTTTTAGTGGGGCATTTTTTAGTGGTAATGTGGTTGCATGTGGAAACCATTTAATCTGTTGTTTTCTGATGTAATCCAGGACTGACATTGTGATTTATAGTTTTCTGGAATTTTCATTTCTGATTCAATCTCTTATTGTTACTCTGAGAATTCTATGTGGGCAAGTCATATGTGTTGTAACAAGTTTTCTTTTATTTTGATGTGAGTGTCCATGTTTGACAATGGCAGAATAGTAATGGTATGATGATCATTTTAAAGTGAAAGTGTTCAGTGATGTGTCCAAAACTTGTTTTTAGAGTAATGTCTTATTTGTGTCTCCCAATAAATCAACAGAGATTGCACCAACAATTCCGCATCAAAAAGTGAGTGCAGTATCATTTAGTAGTGAATCACTGACTGATACTGATAGCGGTACTGCCAAACTTCAGCATGCATCATTGCCAAGCACTGCAGTAAGTGATCAAAGTCCTACCAACCGCTCAGCTCAACCAGTACCATGGCAACCACAGTCTCGCCGTACTTCTAGTGTGTTATCATATCAGCAGCAAGCTCATGACTTCTCTACCAAGGTGAGCGAACATATTGTTATATGTTCTAGAATATGAGTGAATAGAATGTGATGTGTTCTAGATAATTAGCTCTCAACATCTGAGATTTAAAGAGGGGCCATCTCATAAAAATTTGGAAATTACAGGGTCACAGATCCATCAAGGGGAGCCACAGGAAATAAAAAAATTGAATGATAAACAATAACAATTTAGCTATAAAGCTTTAAAAACATTGGTGACTTGCAAACAACGTTGGTGTATTTTTAGGCATCATAAGGGGGTGCAAAGAGTCTCGCATTGCTCTAGTGCAGACCCAGAGTTAGTAGATAACCAAGATCCTAAAGTACCTCCCCATGGTGCACCCTGGAAACAGAAATACAGTTGCTCTTGCTGTATTCCTGGCTAACATTTTTAGGCTCGTGGATGTGGATGCTGTAGATGGAATGAGAATTGCCTGCAGAGAGACAGGAAATAACACTGAAACCTATGTGCCATTACAACCAACATCACTGTTGGCACACAGTGAAGCAAGGCATCTGTGCAGTCTGTGTCAGCTGGCTTAAAAAGTAGAAACATTGCAGAGGTGAGCAATGTCAATGTCCCTAACATTCGGTGATCTTATGTGTACACACCGAATCTGGAAAATGAAACATGCTAAAGGGCAGCGTAGTGTGAGTGTGTGAATAAATTCAGTGGCAATGAAGCTACAATGGTCCAGCATGAAACCAACTGCCTTAAGTGCTGTTCATGCTTGAGAACACACACAAGCCCTCATGTCCCATCACACCTGACTCCATTCAAAGTAGGAGTCATGATTCAATTATTGGATATGCCAATTTTAACATGCACTCCTGGGTAAGGAAAAAGCTTTGAATACAGCTCCCCATTGCACACAGTACAAGCATGGAACAAATGTCGGGGAGTGCATTGTCCAAATGTCTGACTGAAGCAATGTTGAGACTCGAACTCTGGACACTTCTGGCAATGTAGAGAGGGGGGGCGCAATTCTCTAATGACACTGCAAACCAAGCCCAGCTCGACTGTCAGCCATTGCCCAACACGGTTCATACAGAGAGAATTGGATTCAGTACCCAACGGCCCACTGTGAAGCTCATCATCCGAGATTTGTATTTTACCTTCATCTTTGGGTAATATATGCAATGGTGAAGAGAAAAATACACAGACCGAACCAACGGCTCCTGGTGAGGGATTGGAAGGCCATCTCAAGCAGTTGAGACGAATGCATGAGAAATGACATGGCACCATTTTATCTCTTACATACCTCAGATCACAGATATGCATTGATGATGATGATTCCAGTGTTTAATTCAATTAAAAGACTTGAGCAATATGTAGAGTGCTATATAACAAATGTGTTTGTCAGAGACGAAATAAGTGATCTTGTAGAAATGGCACAAATTTGCATGGTTCGGACATGTAATAAGATACAATTCACTTTCAAAGATTATCTTGCATGGAATAGTTGTAAGGGGAAAATCTGGAAAATCTTAGCTTGATAACATCAAGGAATGGTCAGGGTGGTATTTTCTAAACTTATTCTTATGCCCACAGATATAGATATTTGGTGTAATTTTTGTACTGATGTTTGGTGGAATTTGTATGCTGTTTGTTGGGATTTTTATGCAGGTGTTTCCCAATGTGGCACCCATTTGACCCAGACTGGTTTCAGGTTTTATTATTATTATTATTGTTATTATTATTATTATTATTATTATTATTATTATTATTATTAATCTATGATGGTTATCTATGACAGTTGAGATGGCAGATTTCCAGTGCTGTAACAACGCAACATCTGCTGAGTGTCATCTCAGTTGCTAACACTCTGATGGGGATGAGCAGAGCTGTATTCTTACCAGAATTGTTGCAGCCATTGTTAAGGTAACAGTTTTTCCACCATTTTGTGAAATCCACGGTTAAATACATCATGTTTTTATTAATGGATTAGATTAGTTTCTAAATATTTTAATTCACTGAATTTATAGTCTAGCTCTGTGACAGAGAGGTATAGAGAACATTTTGGATGGTGACATACCAGGTTCCATTTCTGCAGTTGTGCATTTGGGTGAAATAAAATAAAGCAATGGCATCCTACTACTCTTAAATGTTGCCTAGAAATTCAGTACAGCAAAAACATTCTGGTTTGATTGCAATGCCCTGAGTGTGATATGTTACCAACATATTTGAATATTTAGCTTAGTCTATTCTGTTACTATGCATGCCTAAAAGTACATTCAATGACATGTGGAAAATATTCAATTCTATTTTATATTAATATAAAAAAGTAAAGTAACCCATAGCATTTATTAATGCTGTAGGGGTGTGAGATGTTAGTGATCTTACATTTCAGAGGCTCTGCAAATGAGGGCGGTAGCCATCTCCTCTCCCTCGCAGTCTTTACTTCCCAGATTAATCCGGTACCCATTTAAGGCTGGGTCGATCGACCCAGGAGCCATTGCAATCTGAAAAACATTTCTGCCTCAACTGGGGAATGAACTCAGGACCACTCATATGCGAAGCCATTGCGCTAACCACTGCACTAACGCGTCTCCTTATATTAATATACCGAGCTCAGAAACATGGACAATGAATAAACAATTAGAAAACAGAATTGATACTTTTGTAGATATACAGAAGAATAGGGATAATTTCATGGAAAAAGAAGAAAACAAAAGGTTCTAACAGCAATTAGTGTGAAAAAAGAACTATTTTAGGAAATAAAGATCAAACAAATAGAGTATTTTCAACATATTGAAAGACATGACACCTTGTTGAAGACCTTACTTCAGGGTACAGTCAAGGGGAGGTTAAGCAAAAGGTAGACAGAGATACAAGTGGGAGAGAAACATCATGAGATGAACAGGTTACAGTCTAGCAGAGTGTACCACCAACATGAGAGACGGAGGATGTTGGAGGTCCCTTGTAGCTAACCTTCATTGTGGAGACGGCACTTGATGATGATGATGATTCTTTTACTGATTACCATAATTTTTTAATGGATATTATCAATATCAAATCCCTATTCATTATTGGTTTTGTCCAATAATTTTACAATCTATCGCAGTGGTGATCCAGCCCTGACCATGTCCTAGCTGTTAAAGTGTACATGGTGCCCTGGCTATGTCCTAGCTGTTAAAGTGTACATGGTGCCCTGGCTATGTCCTAGCTGTTAAAGTGTACATGGTGCCCTTGCTATGTCCTGGCTGTTAAAGTATACATGGTGCCCTGGCTATATCCTAGCTGTTAAAGTGTACATGGTGCCATGGTCATGTCCTGGCTGTTAAAGTGTACAAGGTGCCATGTCCTAGCTGTTAAAGTATACATGGTGCCCTAGCTATGTCCTAGCTGTTAAAGTGTACATGGTGCCCTTGCTATGTCCTAGCTGTTACAGTGTACATGGTGCCCTTGCTATGTCCTGGCTGTTAAAGTATACATGGTGCTCTGGCTATATCCTAGCTGTTAAAGTGCACATGGTGCCATGGTCATGTCCTGGCTGTTAAAGTGTACAAGGTGCCATGGCCATGTCCTAGCTGTTAAAGTATACATGTTGCCCTGGCTATGTCCTAGCTGTTAAAGTTTACATGGTGCCCTTGCTATGTCCTGGCTGTTAAAGTATACATGGTGCCCTGGCTATGTCTTAGCTGTTAAAGTGTACATGGTGCCCTGGCTATGTCCTAGCTGTTAAAGTGTACATGGTGCCCTTGCTATGTCCTAGCTGTTAAAGTGTACAAGGTGCCATGGCCATGTCCTGGCTGTTAAAGTGTACAAGGTGCCATGGCCATGTGCAGATTGTCATTGTACAGATTTCCAATGAACAGATTATCAATGTAAAGATTGTCAATGTACAGATTGTCAATGGACTGCTAACAAAATACATCTTTGTCTATATATCAGAGATGTTTCTGTTTACCTCAGACAATACACATACACACACACACGCATAAACATAATACAAGAAATTCATCCAATTTTTACATTGTCTCGCATCAAGTTTATAAATTCACTAGACAATATAAATATTTGGAGAGAAGATTACAGGCTTTCGAGTATAAATGCTACAGAAGAATTCTACGAATTTCCTATAGGGAACATAAGACCAATGTGTACGTAAGAAATAAAGTAGAGATGTGTGCAGGTGTCCAGGAGCCATTGCTTTCAATAGTGAAACGACGAAAACTAGCATGGTTCGGACATGTATGCAGGCACGATTCCTTGTCAAAAACAATACTGCAGGGAACTGTCGAGGGTGGAAGAAGCAGAGGAGGACAAATAAAGACATGGACAGACAACATCAAGGAATGGACAGGGCTAGATATTTCCACACTCATCCGCATCGCTGACGATAGAATTCGCTGGAGGACTCTGTGTGCTGAAGCATCCAATGTGGTACCCCTACGACCCTGACGGGTTATGGGTTTATTGATATTGATTGATAAATATTTGTCACTTTACATGTGCAGTCTCATGTTGTGTTCTTGACTTCTGCTTTATACCCACTGTATAAGAACAACCACCAAACTTCAAGTATATTATGCGGCTGTTATACCAACCCTACTATATGCCTGTGAAATGTGGACAGTGTATGCTAGACATGCAAGAAAATTAAATCATTTCCATCTTACCTGCCTACGTATATTACTAAACATCCATTGGAGTGACAAAGTACAAGACTACAAGGTCTTGGAAAGATCAACCTCATTAGGCATCTACACACTACTTATGAAGGAGTAAGCACGCTGGGCAGGTCATCTTTTACGTATGGAGGACTCGCGACTGCCAAAACAAATATATTATGGAGCACTCAAGGCAGAATTTCGAAAAGCTGGTGGACAGAAAAAGCGCTTCAAAGACACGCTCAAGTCATCAATGAAACAAACATCTTAAAATTAACGTAAGCTCTTGGGAGAGCCTCATTCAGGATAGAACAGCATGGCGTTACAGCCTTAGAACTGGAGCACTAGCGGCGGAAGAGACCAGGCAAGATATTACAAGACAGAAGCGGGCACGTAGAAAAGAAAAAACATCTCAACGTCCTATAGACACCCTCTACAGATGTAAATTCTGTAGAAGAACTTTTTGTGCTCACGTTGGACTAGTTAGTCATTTAAAGACACACTATTAACTTTATTATTTTTTTATTACTTATTGTTATTTTTATTATGGTTGAGTTTTTGGTCGTCATCGATTACAATGGATGAACATTATCATACCCACTGTGTCTTGTGTTTTTCACTTGATAAAACCTTTTGGTTGAAATATCAACTTTGTGCATTCTTAGTGATTTGGTAAGCTTTTTTACTGTGTTTTCTCCACTTATTTTTCCATTTGATGTGGAACAAAACTAGATAGTTAAAATCTGTGAGGAAATTGCTTGTGGTTTGTGCGTAGTATATGATATTAATCTAGTTGTCTTCATCATCATCAAGTGCCATCTCCACAACAAAGGTTAGCTGCAACGAACCTCCAACATCCCATTTCTTGCCTTGGTGATGAACTCTGCTAGACTGTAAACTGTCCATCTTGTGCCTCTCTCCCATTTGTATCTCCACCTACCTCTTGCTCGCCTCCCATCAACTCTATCCTCAAGTAATGTCTTCAACAAGGTCTTTTAATCTGTCCAACATGTCTTATTTCTTTGATATTTATTTCCTTTAATATTTTTTTTTTCATATGTAGTGTTTGTTAGAACCTCTGTGTTAATTTTGTTCTCTTTCCGTGATGTTCTCCCTATTCTTTTATTTACCCACATCTCAAATGCATCAATTCTGTCTTCTAGTTGTTTGTTTGTTGTCCATGTTTAATGTGCTACTTTGTTCTTCATATTGATAGGAAAGGATCACATTGAAGTATTACATACAATTATTATGTGGACAATTTTTCTGCATCCTCATCAATACTCTCTCATAATCTGCAGAAACAAGCAAGAGTCTGTCAGCGGCAATTACGGATTTGGTGATCTAGAAAGCATTGGCCCATCGGAGGCAGAATCTGCAGAAGCTATGGCCACACTGCAGGCCCAGATTAAGCAAGGATGGAGTCTTTTGGCTGCCCTTCACTGTGTGTTGCTTCCAGAGTTAGTCGGACCTGATCATTATCAATGTCCTCAACTTGAGATGTTGGCTCGGCGATGGCAGGACAGATGCCTAGAGGTCTGATTTCTTATTTGTGCTTTCTCAGGCTTGACATTGAATGTAAAAAATATTAGCATATGTTCATATCGTTTGTTATTTTTGTTTTGATGACAGCTAGTATGTTTTAAAAAATTCTTAGTTACCAACTTTGTTTTCTCGCTTATTTTTCTTCTGTGTTCATTCTCAAACACCTTCAGATCAGCATAATATAGTCCAGAGAATGGAATGTGCTGTGTCATGATTTGTAGTATTGCTGTGATACCTTCGTTATTTTCAGCCTAACACATCAGACTTCAGCATGGGGATTCATACATCATAGCAAATATTATAAATGGGGTTACAGATATAGACATGTTTCAAGTGAATGAAAGAAGAAGAAATACATATGGTGGTCAATCCCCTAAGGCCTTAGTTTCCCTTAGTTTCCCTCTGACGGCATACCCAGTAGGTGTAACTGTACTTCTCCTACACTAACTCTCAAACACCTGCAGATTAGTGCAATGAAGTCCAAGGAACAGAATGAGTTGTGTCATGGTTTACAGCTTAGCTGCAATATCTGCATCTTTTATCCGCACAAATCTCACTTCAGTATGGCTTTGAATCTTTTCGATCCTCTATGGCAGAGGCTGACAACCTGGAAACTTTTATGTTCTACTGGAAAAATCTCAAATTGTGAAACTATCTACCCTCTTTTGAAATAACCAAAATGACCATATATTTGTACTTCTGACAACAGTAAAATACATATTTAAGGCAATGTACAGAGCAGTAGATACGTCTTCAGTGGAGGAGAGTTAACATTACCTAACAAAGGTTATCAGTTTTTGCCCTTTTTGTACAACTTTTGAAGTCATGGATAAGATTAATGATTATATTTTTACATAAGTACATCTTTCTAAACAAAGCTGTTGGTGTACTATCTACCAATAGATCTACGACTGTCGATGTATTGCTGATCTCTGCTCTATTTAATGCGTAGTGAATGGAGACGGAAAAATGTGTTGACTAGTCGTGAGCCGAGTAGGTGCAATTTAAGCAGGCCTGGTTCAAATCCTGTTCAATCCATTAATATTTTGGACTATGAGACAGCTAACTCCACCTCCAAAAACCTCTAGTCGTGTCTTGTGGCATGCACAGCAGGTCACATTGTGCTATTCTTTGCTCCATTTTCAGACCCTGGAAATCACACGGATATCAGAATTATTATCTTCTTCTTCATTGTTCATTCTGAAACTCCCATTGGAATGGAAGTGTGCTGTGTCGTCATTTTATTTGCGCCAATGTCCTGACACATCCATCTTTGGCAGAGCATTATTATTATTACAAGGTATTTGTTTCCTTTCAGTCTTCAGGAACACACATGGAACATAACACACAAATACTCAAATATTATATTATCGAATGTTATATACACAAATATTATATTCTCGAATGTTATATACACAAATATTATATTATCGAATGTTATATACACAAATATTATATTATCGAATGTTATATACACAAATATTTTTGTCATACT
The DNA here is from genome assembly GCA_034231615.1 of Meghimatium bilineatum. Taxonomy (NCBI): domain Eukaryota; kingdom Metazoa; phylum Mollusca; class Gastropoda; order Stylommatophora; family Philomycidae; genus Meghimatium; species Meghimatium bilineatum. The sequence goes on along the minus strand of CM067308.1, from coordinate 51,076,906 downwards.
TTGTATTTACAGATTCGAGAAGCAGCTCAGGCATTACTGCTTGCTGAATTGAGAAGAATTAAAAATGAGGGCCGAAAGAAACTGTTGGATAAATGGGCTCCTTTCCTGCCATCCTATGTGGATCCTGAGTTGTCACTGTTGAGCAGCTCAGCTGGTGGACATAAAGAAGGAGCTGAAGAGGATGATGAAGAAGATGAAGAAGGCATATTGGCAGGTACTTCAGTCATACTTTGTTGACAGCTGTTTGTGTAGTACTTTGTTTTCAGGTGCTTGTGTAGTACTTTGTTGGCAGGTAATTGTGTAGTACTTTATTAACAGGTACTTGTGTGGTATTTTGTTGTTCAGTAGTTAGGACCATTCGTGTTCAGCTAAATGAATACAAGTTAACTCTATGGCTAATACTTGACTAACAGTAATCTCCTGAGTCACAATGTACATTTGACCATGGATATACACAATTGTGTATGTCGCCATATTGAGCACATGTATTTCACATATTGAATACATGTATTTCACATATTAAACACATGTATTTCATTTCAAATTCAGTGCACAGCAACTTTATAGACACTATATAATTTTAAAGATTTAAAAATATTATTTCAGATATTGTCATGTGACGTATTCCTTCCAGAATGTTGTCTTCCCAATGAACTCACTGAACCTCTCTCTGTCTTGGGCGATGTGGCTTGCATTTTCTAGCAATGTATTCATGTTATTTTTAATGTCGTCAGTCCATCATCTTCTTGGTCTGCTCTTTCTCCTCTCCCAGGTACTCTTCCCTCCATTATTTGTCTTTCTAAACAGTTGTGTCTCTTTATATGCCTAAACAGGCGTAGATATTTCAGATATAGAAATTAGTTTTGTAATGTATTTTTCTACTTAACTGTTATCTTATCTTTTAAAGGTGATATTCCGGTGCACAAACTGTCAGTCTCATTTGAGAGCAGACGCAAGCAGGCTACAGCCATTGTTATGTTAGGAGTAATTGGGGCAGAATTCGGACATGAGATGGAACCAAGTCGAACTAAATCTGAAGAGGCCAAAAAGCCCAAGGGTAAAGGCACAGTGGAAGGATTCAGTCTTACAAATTACTCTCTTGCTAGACACACAAGTAAGTTATTTGATGTTGCCTTCATTGGTGTGCTATCATTGAACTAGAGGGACTCACCAAGTCCCTATGACATTCATTTTAACATTATAAATTAAGCTATTGAGTTTTTTCTTTCTTATTTTTGCTACTTAATGTCTACACTGCCAGACAAGTCTTCTGGATAAACTCCACCATTGTCTAAAGCTCTTCTTTGGTTCCATATATATCTGCTTTAATATCCATTTAATATCTGCTTTAAACATCCATAGGTGGGACAAAGAACCAGACTACGAGGTCTTGGAAAAATCAACCTCAATAAGCATCTACACATTACTTATGAAGGCGCAAGCACGCTTGGCAGGTCATCTTGTGCATATGAAGGACTCATGTTTGCCAAAACAAACATATTATAGAGCTCAAGGCAGGAATTCAAAAAGCTGGTGGACAGAAAAAGCGCTTCAAAGACACGCTCAAGTCATCAATGAAACATCTTAACATTGACATAGGTGCTTGGGAGAACCTCGCTCAGGATAGAGCAGCATGGCGTTACAGCATTGGAACGGGACACTAGTGGCGGAAGAGACCAGACAGCTACTTCAAGACAGAAGTGGGCACGTAGAAAAGAAACATCTCAACGTCCCATACACACCCTCTACAGTTGTCAATTCTGTAGAAGAACATTTTGTGCTTGCATTGGATTTTTTAGTCACTTAAAAACACACTATTAACTTTATTATTTTTTATTACTTATTGTTATTATTATTATGGTTGAGTTTTGGTCATCGTCGATTACGACGGACGAACATCATATATCTGCTTTCAGAGTTGAGCTGTTGGGACAATACGTCTCTCTCAATTGTTCATACTGGAGACAGTTCTGCAGAATATATTCAAAAGTCTGTTTATCTGTTCCACAAGTGCGCAGTGGTGTGTCACAGTGCATGTGCATGTGTATGTTCAGTCTGTTGTGTCCTATCCTCAGATGCAGTATAGTGACCTGTCCATGCCAATTTTGTTAGTGATAGACGTCTTGTGTCATGCTATGTTTAATTCTGATGGTTTGTATTTTGAGTGTAATTTCCCAAATGACAATAGAGAATTGAAGAATAACAAATATACACAATGTATTGAACACAATCTATTCAACAAGCAGCAGTACTCTTCTTTACTGTGTCAATTTGCAATACAATATCCTTTCATTGTGTTTACTAATGACATCACTAGCATCCAAACAACTCTTGAGATATATCAGATGTCCCCTTAAGTTTCACCTTGCTTGTGTTAGCCTTTCTATCATAGAATCTATGACATTGAAGACAAAATGACTGATCTTAGTTGTGAAGTCATTGGTTACTGTATTTACCATTTTACAGATTTATATGAGAATTTTCTGTGATTATTCCTTTTATTCTTCTGAGTCTATTCTTAAACTCCAGTAGATTAACAGGATGTAGTCCAGAGAATAAAATACATTTTGTTATGGTTTAGTTAAGCTGTGATATCTGCACCTTTTAAAGTGACACATCCAACTTCATCATTGCTTCTGGTCACTTTGACCAGAAATATTGGAAAGCCAACTCCACCCCAAAATTCCTTAGTCGCCTCTTATGGTAGGTAACAAGGTAGATTTCAATCAGCTGTGTCACAGTTTACAGATTAACTGCGATATCTTCACCTCTCAACTTGACACATCCAATTTAAGCTTGTCTTCTGGGTCACTTTGACCCTATATTGGATGGGACAGCCAGCTCCATCCCAAAATCTCCTTTGTTGTCTCTTTTGACATGTGTGGCAGGTAAGAGTGTCATTATTCTTTGCTCCCTATTTGGGCCAATGCAATACACTGAAGTTTGGCTGTGTTATACGTGGTAGTTTGTGATTTTTTAAATTGAATGACCATTGTATAAAGGTTATTCATTTTCGTATATGACGAACGTTTCCTGTTTTTTCAGGCAAGGCACTGACATTTCTACTCCTGCAACCACCCAGCCCAAAACTTCCAGCACACACGCCCATTCGTCGTGCTGCAATTGATCTGATCGGGCGAGGTTTCACTGTGTGGGAACCATATCTGGACGTGTCATCCGTTCTACTTGGACTTTTGGAATTGAGCATTGACTCTAACAAATTAATACCGAGGTATGTTTTTCACACTCTGTTTATTTATTAACATAATTCATAACCTTGGATGTGTACAAGGGATAGTGTTGCCCTTTCTTGGATGTGTACAAGGGATAGTGTTGCCCTTTCTTGGATGTGTACAAGGGATAGTGTTGCCCTTTCTTGGATGTGTACAAGGGATAGTGTTGCCTTTTCTTGATGTGCCAGTTTAGATATTGTCACGAAGATTCAGTACAATGCTGACATCAGTTCATTAACAAGTAATATGGAAAGTTAATGGTTAAAATAACCTGGAAGCAAACAATAATTTATAAAGTATATAAATTATAGGTAAACATCCTGTAAACTGTAACAAGTTTCTATTGTTACAGAAACACAGATTATATATAGAGATGAGTAAACTGTGTCTTTATTTGTGAATAAATACTTAAAGAAAGATTTAGATTAATGAATAAGTTCAGAAAGACAACAGAAGTAATGTCTGTAGAAGCTGAGAACCCAATACAGTCAAAATAATGATAAATGATCAGCTACTGAAACAAGTGTAGAAATTTAAATATCTTGGGAGCATTTTTACAGATGATGGACAAAGAGGGCGAGATGAATTTGTAAAAACTGAACGATGCAATGTTATGAACTTTTGAAACAATTGTCTATCCGAATGGAAACAAAAAGCAGATCATAGATTAAATCTTCATACCAACATTGTCAGAAGTGGGCATCAACTAAAGAACAAAATAGAAAACTTGCTATAAGTAAAATGAAATGTCCAAGAAAAGCAGCAAATAGAACCAGAAGAACTCATGTGAGGAATGAGGAGATTACAAGAACTGTTGGAATGACAACTGTGGTCATATATATTAAAATTAGAGAGAAATTTTTCAGCTACTTAATGATTGTGAAACAATACTCTTTAGCGGCATTACAGCATAATATTGGAAACAGCAAGAGGAAGAAAATAATGTAGGGACTTTGATCGAAAGGACTTTATCAAGAACACAGTATAACACAAGATGGATTAAAACCAGCACTGCCTGAAAAAGAAGGTGGATTAAAAAGTTACCAACGTTCTGAGATGTCACAGTATGACTGCATATAGATTTAGATTTGAGAACCGGACAGAATGATATTTGCCTACAAACCATGTCTAGGATGATATTTGCCTACAAACCACGTCTAGGATGATATTTGCCTACAAACCATGTCTAGGATGATATTTGCCTACAAACCACGTCTAGGATGATATTTGCCTACAAACCATGTCTAGGGTGATATTTGCCTACAAACCACGTCTAGGGTGATATTTGCCTACAAACCATGTCTAGGATGATATTTGCCTACAAACCATGTCTAGGATATTGGCTTACAAACCATGTCTAGGATGATATTTGCCTACAAACCACGTTTAGGATGATATTTGCCTACAAACAACGTCTAGGATGATATTTGCCTACAAACCACATTTAGGATGATATTTGCCTACAAACCACGTCTAGGAAATGGATTTAACACACTATGAGAAGGGTAGATAACTAAGGAAAGACAGACATTGACAAGGAAACAGCATGAAAAGTGGGGATCTGCAATAATTTAGAGATGAAAGATTATGGATTTTTTGCATTACAAACTTTACATAGAAAGACCTGGTGAGAAAATGTAGGGACAGCAAAGAATTGCCTGTGTCTCATAATCTTAGAGAGCCGGGTATCTGATGGATTGAAATATTAATATTTTGGCATGCTAATATCTTCTGACAAGACATTATTAAACATGTTAGTTGGGACTGATTCAATATTTTTGAACCTATGTGTGATAATGTTGTGAATAGTTTGGTGCATTTTTGTGCATAGAAGTATGTTGAGTGACTGTTGTTGACAGTATTGTAGAACACTGCATGCTGTGTCCATAGATTTGAACTCTGAGCACAGCTTGAATTTTGTTTAGATTAATACGATTTTAAAAAAAAAATCTTGTATATGATTGACTAAAAATCTGGCAATGATGTGAATATGATTGCAACTCATTTGGCTTTGGAGATTTTGTAAAATACTGATTGATTTTAATGAGAATATTCTGATTATATGTTGGAATATTTTACATGTGAAAATCATAGAAAATTATATTTATGAATGTAATAATCTTAGCATAGAAAATAATATAATAATTGTGAATGTAAATGTTTTAAAACACAATTATCTATGTTTTATTTTAAAACTATTCATTCCTTTTACAGTCCTTCACTGGTGTTTGTTCTGAATTAAGAACATGAATTCATTCCTTCATTTCTTCACTGATATTTTTTCTGAATTAAATCATACAGTAGTAACAGTGTGGACATAACTATTTCAGAAATGACCTCGAGAACGATATTCGTCCAGTCGTTACAGGGTATGGGTTTAACCAACATTTCTCACTTGAGAGATAATTTGTATTGTTGAGCTGTATTTGCTTCCATGTCTTCACTAACTGTGGGCAGCGGGACACTTGCTAATCTAGGGACTATTTTGTCATGTGTTTGGAATATGCGTGTGTTACACAGAGATAAGCTAGCATTGTTATCATTGTGATATATCTTTGAAACATAGAAATTAGAAATCAGTTGTGAAAATCATTTGTAATATTGTTGCAAAATTTCTTTAAAATCTTATAGAGGTTGTACAACTGCTCTGTCAGATAATAAGGAAAAATAAACTTTGCATACAGTCTAAGTTGGGAACGTAGTAGCCTAGTTGATAGTGAGCGTGCTTACTATCACCGGGTTACAGTGTGACAGGTTCAAAACCATATCTGGGCAATAAAAATCTGGGTCATGATTTCTCACCTGGCATGATCGCTCCTCCAGGTAACCCAGCTGTAAATAAATACCTGAAACATGAGGTAGAGATGGTAAACACAGCAAGGTAGGGAGATATTTAAGCAAAAATAATGTCACTTATCTACATGGTCAAATATCAATAAATCATTAAACTTACATTATAACACATAACAACTATGCTAAAAGTAATATTGACGCATTACACTTTTTATCAGAACCATCCTTATGTTTGATATAAACACAGAAAATGATAAAAGAAAACAAAATGTGAACATTGATGTAAAGATGACCCATCTTAACAGATGGTACCCTTAGATCGATTTAAGGATCAGTTTCAAATGAATTAAATGACAGGATACCCTGAAAATTTAAATGAATTAATGACATGATACTCTAAAGATTTAAATGAATTAATGACTGGATACCCTGAATATCATGACTGCTAAGATTTAAATGATTTTATTAAGTATTCTATATGAAGAGAAATGTGCATATGCTATAATTATATGTTTCTAAAAACCTTAAAGATATCAATAGCTTATATTTATATCCAAAGTTTATATGTAAAATTGTATGTGTCAAGCCATTGACACAAACAAAATGGGGACACAATGCATTTTCACTCTCTGGACTACATTCTGCTGAAAATCTAGTACGACCATTGCCCTGCTGCAAGGGATATCCAGTTTGAGAACTATTTTAATCACTTGAAACACTCAAACTCAAGGAGAACACACAAACCTATGATTTGATCGAAAGGACTTTATCAAGAACACAGTATAACACATGATGGATTAAAACCAGCACTGCCTAAAATCACATAACAGCACTAATTCACAATCTACTTATTGGTTTTCCAGCATGCTTCCAGTGATTAGCAAAACATCATTACACAGTTTTAAATTTTTGTTTGTAGCTAAAGGTATAAGTAGTGATTTTAGCAGTGTGCAGTTGATAAGGAGTTCAATCCTAATATGGCATTTCTTTAATTTTGATGAATAATATTCCCGTAGAAATGACCACAATAAGATTTATAACATATAAAGAGATGCAACTGTTTGGAAAGACAAATAATGAGTACCTGGGTGGAGGAGAAAGGGCAGACCAAGAAGATGGTGGTCTGACAACGTTAAAGATAACATGAATACATCATTAAAAATGTAAGCCACATGCCCAAAACAGAGAGCTGCTCAGAGAGTTCATTGAGAAAAGACAATATTCTGGAGAGAATACCTTACATGACACATTCCATGTAAGTTGTCTATTAATTATAAAGTGCCTATTACTTATAAAGTGTCTATTACTTATAAAATGTATATTACTTGTAAAGTGTCTATAGTGTCTATAAGGTTTTTAGATTAAAGATATTCTGATATTTTTTTTTTAAATATGTTAAAAAAAGTTGAAATTGTATTCATTTTATTGTTATGTTTTCAATTAAAAAATGAATGCAGAAATATAATGAACATTTTAATTATTGTTTGAAAGTCTGAATTTGTAGTTAATACTAGTGTAATATTGTATATGTTATTGATTAAACTTTGTACCATGTGTCATGTGGTAACCGAATATTGAAATGTCTGTCAGCAAATTCGTACAGTTTTTAGATCCATTTTAAGTGTTTTTAGATTCTGAATTCAGTTTTTACCTCCAAGAGGTTGACAGGTATAATAGTTTTCTTGGAATTGCTAATGCATACATATCGTAACACATACAAGTAAATCTAGCTGCATTCACATTGTTGCTCTGATGTCTGCTTGACAGAAGTGTGATGTAAGTATGTGTTTTTTCAACGATGAGACCTCTTGTACACATAATTGATTATTGCTGAATCATGACTTGAATGGATGAGCTTAACCCTAATCCCCTAACTGTATAAAACCCAGGCATTTCTTAACTCAACTGCATAGCATATTTAATTATCTCCCTTATGCATCTCAAACTGTTATGTTGAAAAAGACCATGCAATGGCGACAAATATAAATGATAGATGAAAAGTTGTAGGTGATTCTAGAGTTATGGCAAACAACAGAATAGGGATGTAGATTCTATGGAAGCCAGTTCAGGACTTTAAAGGGAGATCATTAAATTTGATGCTTTGTGGGTGAATTGATGATAAGTACCAAAACCAGTCATCATTGTTTTTGTACATGTAGAACATATGTTTTTGTACATGTAGAACATATGTTTTTGTTCATGTAGAACATATGTTTTTGTACATGTAGAACATATGTTATTGTACATGTAGAACATATGTTTTTATACATGTAGAACATATGTTGTGAAATATCTGTGTTAGTTTGCTAGTAATGTGTGAGTGTCTTTCAAAGAAGATGTCCATGAAGGTTTTCATATATTTACTCTGGTTTGTCTGTAGTGCATATATAACCAATGTTGTGTATCATAGATTAGCGATTTCTGTCTTTATTCAATGGGACACACCTTTTTGATGGCCAGTGTGTATATATATATATATATATATATATATATATATATATATATATATATATATATATGACACACCTCATTGAAATACCTGAAAAGTGAATTTTATATTAGTCTATGAGACTAACGGGAATTGAACCAATCCGTTCTAACAGCACTGAATAACCTGGCAACTAGAGTAAACAAGTTTTCCCGTACTTGACTAACCACATCTCAAAAAAAAGATGTGATTCTTTAGTCTCAAGAATATTTAATTTATCCTCTTGCTTCCTACTTGAATTTACTTGTATATTAATCTATATGACTTCAATAGAGAGAAGAAACTATAGACCTGAACAAGACAACATCAGCAAGTTCAACAGAAGCTATAGACCTGAACAATACAACATCAGCAAGTTCAACAGAAGCTATAGACCTGAACAATACAACATCAGCAAATTCAACAAGCTATAGACCGGAACAAGACAGCATCAGCAAGTTCAACAGAAGCCCACACCTGAGAATGGGGACACTGCCATCTAAAGGCACACTTACACCAAATTGAAATCAATGGCACTGCAGCCTGCATCTGCATAAGCTACAAAGCAGATATCAGAGCACATACTACACATACTGCTTCATGTCCCTGCGTCACTGTTCACAGAACCACAGTCTAGCCCACAAAAGCATATGTACAAAACATTCTGTGGAGAACCCATAATGACCTACAACAAAGTGCTCAGTCTTATATATGAAAGAAAGAGAGAGGGGGGGGAGAGAGAGAGAAATGTCTCCTTCACAGAACGTCATCCTCACTGCAACTTTGTAAGACTCTCGGTTCTGTGCAAGCTTCTTCCTGTGTCAAGTTCAGAAGGTCTTCAGTGTCATGTGTCCATGGTCGTCCTATTCTGCCTCTTGTTCTCTTTCCTGGACCTTTTTCCTGCATGATTAATTTCTAAAACCATTGTGTCTTTTTATATGTCCCAAATAAGTTAGTTTGTGTATTTTTGATAGTTTTGTGGAGCCATCTTTTTTCTATGATCAGATTTTTGTGGACATCTGCGTTGGTTCATTCTACTTAAATGTGTTCATTGGATCTACTTAAATGCGTACATTGGATCTACTTAAATGAAAAAGTCTTCTGCGAGTACTTTATATGCGTGTGTGGTACATTGCATTAGTGGTGTCTTCTGTTGACGTGCACGGGCACGTATTCTTGCACCTTTGAGGAAACATTAATAACATCATGGTAAATTATTAGATAGTTTAATATTGTAACATGGCAAAGAGCCAGTAATTGTAGAAGATACTAGAAATAAAGAGTTGTAGAGATTTGTGATTGCACATAACACATGATGACGATTATCTGTGTACAAGTAAATAAATGTTATTTGCTTGAGTTTGTTATTATCTCTGTACCCTTTGTTAGCAAACATGACTCACACTTTGCCCTATGTTGTCCATGTTAGGCTGTTTAGTCGGAGAGCCCTGTAAGTATTCACAGCTTGGTTCTAGAGAATGATTTCATTCAAGGTACAGGGTAGCTTGATTCCCACCACAACAGCTTCAATAGTCTGCTTCTGTTTAGTCTAAAACACAGTAGAAGATGAACAGAAATAATATTAAATAGTTTTATTGCATTCCAGAAAACAGACTATAAATTCCTGTGTGGGAGTAGGTTTTCAGCTTGTTTGATACTACTCTTGTTTGTTTTTGTTTTTTTTTTAAATTGAAAACTAGATTTCTAATCTTTAATACTTCATGCACTTTTACACTTTTTTAACAAATATTTTTCTGCAGATTAGAAATTTTTCTTGCACATTTTTATGTCATCTTTGATTAAATGTTTAATTTGTAGATTTTGTGTGCGGCTTTAACCCGTAGAACATTTAGATGTAACATATATTTTTACATACTGCTTCTGAAAGACTGCTATTGAAAGTCACTTCAGGTGTGTTTAGTCATAATAGGGACAACTAAAAGTCACAATTGAAACTCCCATCGGATTTCTCTTGTAGCAGGATAATGGTGCTATTATAATGCCAGCAGGATGTCGTCCAGAGAACGAAAATTGTATCGCTATTTTATTTGCGCCATTGACCAGACACATTGACTTTAGCGGTTTTCAGAGTTTTTAATACATCAAGTGAATGGTGAACGTCTGTAGCTATATCACTATTGGGATAGCCGGATATGAAAGCTGGTTCCTGCACTAAATGCAGGTCATAACCTCAAAGCTCTTGGTGATCAAACTTTCGTGCCCTTTTTGCTGCAGTCTGCATTGTTGTTAACATAGCCACAGACGTCTACACACAATTTATTAAACAGAATGATTGAATGCAACCTTTATTATATGTGTTGCTGGAGCCCTAAAGGGTATAAAAACCTATACTGATCTGCATTGCTTGTTGTAAGTTGCTACTGAGGCAGTTTTGAGGTGGAATTGTTTGTCTCTCCCTCTAGGTCAGTGACTTAACTGTCATGCTGAAGTTGGATCATGTCAAAATGTGCAGATATCACAACTATGCCATAAATGCATACAAAGCGCTCTATTCTCTGGACCACGTCCTGGTAAATAGCAGTAGTTCAACAATTAACACAGAAAAAATAAATATGAGCTTTCTACAAAGTCTCTGCATTTTGTTAGTTTAATTAATAAATATTTGCATACCTGTCAAAGATTGTAAATACAGGAATGAGTACTCCCCCCCCCCCCCCCCCCCAATGTATGTAAATCGAGCATCAAATATAACAACACCAAACACTGAAAAGAAATAATGGGAAAGAAACATGCTACACACCCCTTGTTTACAATAGTTTCACCAAATCAACAGAAGTTTTCTTTTAAAAAAACCATGCTACACGTCCCTCGATTACAACAGTTTCACCAGATCAACAGAAATTTTCTCAATGAAAAAAGTCATTTATTTGTATTTTTGGAAAACAGTTTCCTTTTCCATTAACAAATTCATATCTACAACAGCCCTGAACTTTTCTTTCATTTGTGGTTCTTAAAATTCTGTGAGGATGAGATTTTAACAATCTTAAGACGACTTTTAGACAGTACATAATAGCTCTAATGTTTATTTTTAACTACCGTAATTATGTACGAGGAAGACCAAAAGAAACTTTACATAGAACTATTACAAGGGAATGTTTCACCATCGGTATCAGAAAAAATGAAGATCTAAAGCAAATTGCAATGAATCGAGAGACATGGAAATCTATGACATCTGCCCAATGTGCCGTCTTTGGCCCTAGAGGAATAACTAACTAACCGTAATTGGTAGCATATCCTATTCAAGACAGCCCATCAGCCTATTATTTAGGCTGTATTGATTTTCTAGGCAATATAAATATGATCAGTAGTTTTCCATTGTATTCTGAATGGTCTGGATGCACAATTGCCTGCGACTGGATTTGATTCCTGTACTTTGACTTTCACAGACATGCTCTATACTTCACTGTAGAGCTGGATGGAAATTTTATAAATAACAAAATTTAGGTGAAATCTCCTGAAATACTGCAGGTTTTTTTAAGGCACATCTCTTTACAAGTTTGTCAGCTGCCTCGATGAACAATAATCCATTGCAGGGTGACATTGATGGAATGTATTATCATATAAACCAATATTTTTACAAATGGAGGAATGAGAACAAATTAAATATAGCTGTGGCTGGAAACAAATAGGATGAAAAGTAACATATTGAAACCTTACTGCAGTATATAACAATATTCAATGGCATACCATGGCCTATTATTAGTGGAGCATGATTTTGTTGCAGTGACTTGTATGTCATCGACCATTGAAATGCACAGCAGTATGAGTAAAGATTTGTGGTTATTGTCATGAAGATGTTGGCAGAAACTGTCACCAAGCATTTGCCAGTTTCATCTCTATATACGACATGTTATAGTGTTAGTTAAGGTTTGTAGCTTTGCTAGTGTTACCATGATTGTATGGACTATCTTGTCCTTAGGGATAAGAATTACCAGGTCATATGATTATCCCCTTGTCATTTCATTTTCCCAACTAAAATCAATATATGCGTATAATTTCATATGTTTTAGGGAGTTTACTGTCTAGAAATTATTTTGATTTATCCCAACAATTTGCATGGTTTGTGTTCAAGCCTCATTTCAAGCACACAGACCGTATTACTTTATTAAGATCACAGCAGAAAATAATATACTGCAGCTTGTGTCCTCTATTATTTGCATCCACTGTAAAACCATAGTTGTTTTCAGTCATAATTATGCTCTCTTTTCTAATGCAGACATTATGATACATTAAATTTAAGCACACATTTTAAACTAAAATTTTCAAAATAGTCAAATGTACCACTTATGGAGAGATACACATTTTTCAACCATAAACGTTAATTCAAGTTGATTATATCAGAGCTTTACAGCCGTAAAATAATAGTGGAAGTCCCAGTTCTGGTAATCCATGACCATGACCTTAGTGTTAATCAAATATGTGTGTAGTTATTAATTTACCTCTCTTTTGGAGATCTGCGCCACTGTCAACCAGCAAACAACATCCAAGTAGGCTATATCAGGATGCACAACCGCAAAAAGTATTAGAGGTCACAAAGACCCCTAAAGTATTAATTATAGATAATAATAAAATAAAATATTAAAGGTAACAAAGATCCTTGAAATAAAATATTAAAGGTAACAAAGATCCTTGAAATAAAATATTAAAGGTAACAAAGATCCTTGAAATACAATATTAAAGGTAACAAAGATCCTTGAAATACAATATTAAAGGTAACAAAGACATCTGATTCATAACTTTTATTTGTGATTCTTTACTTGTATAAAAATATTTTTACGATTCTAAATATTGTATTGGTGAATATTTTACAATTTGTATTTGATCTTAGTTGTGGAATATTATCAGTATTAATATTATGAAGCTAATTAATTTTGTATCCTGTAATCTCCAAACCAAAATTGAAGTATATGTTCTGTATTTTGATCTCCCTTTATCCTAGCTGTCTCCCATTTCATGAGATATTTGTATTGGGTATATATTTATATAATTTCTGTATCCCTCCTCTGGTGCATTTGTGTCTCTTTTCCTAGGATTCACATTTTTATTTGTTTATAAAGTATCACTATTGAATCATATGAGCTGTGCAGAATTTTGAGAATATGATGCATAAAATACAAGAATAACATAGGCCTACCTCTTGAATTGAATGTCAATATATGGGGGAAAATTTAAACATATTAGATTAATCATGATTATACATTCCAACTTACATACAACACCAATCTCATTAGATTACGGTTATACAATCAAGATTACATACAACACTGATCTCATTAGATTATTCAATCAAGATTTTACAATCAAGATTACATACAACACTGATCTCATTAGATTATTCAATCAAGATTTTACAATCAAGATTACATACAACACTGATCTCATTAGATTATCAAAAGACAGAACAGAAGAGTAATTATCATAATTTCAATCTCAGTCCTGGCAAAGATGAGTTTTAATTGGTTAAATAAATATAGTATTTCAGTTTATATGAAATAGCTTTACAATGTTGTCTCTTTACCACATCATTTGTTCTGTAAATCTGCATGCAACTCTGAAAATTGCATCAATTTTTGTATTATACAATCACCTTTTTCTTTATTTTTGTTTTCCATATTTCTTTTTTTTCAGTCTTGACTGCCTGTTTAAAATAATAGTTATTTCACACTATGTTATATTACAAATGTATCATATTATTAAATTATTCACTTAGTGGATTCTCAACTTAGTGGATTCTCAACTTAGTGAGTGGCTTCTATTTTTATTTTTCATGAAATTATTTGCAAGTATGCTTGATAGATGTCTAATCTTTTAAAGACTTTTATTTAATATTCTTTCGGTAGTACCACATATGGATTGCCATTATCACCAGCAGCAGATGCTTGCAGGTCTGCAAGGCACGCCCTTTCATTGATTGCCACTGCCCGGCCCCCGGCTTTTGTCATCACCATGGCTAAAGAGGTAGCTCGATACAATGCTCTGGCTCAGAATGCGCAGCACCCAAATGCACATTTGCAGAATATTATTTTGGTGCGAGCATCAGCAGAGATTCTACATATTATTGAGTTGCTGGTGGAAAAGATTCCTAATGATGTTGCAGATCTAATTGTAGAGGTATGTTCAAATTTGCATGTGAGAATTTGTATCTTCCTTTCTCATTACATAAACAGAAAATCTCACATGTTTATGATTTTCATTCCTTGTGTATGTTCTGAATTGACTTCTTTAAAGACACATAGCAATGTTTTTTGAGCGATCTTTTATTCTATATTTGATTCATGATGATACCGGATTCATAAATCCAATATGTTTACATATCACAGCCAAGCTGTAAACCATAAGATAGCGCATTCCATTCTTTGTATGACATCCTGCTAACTGTTGGGAGTTTGAGAACAAATTAAAAAAGAAGGCATGCTGGCTACTAACCAACTATTCAACGGGAGTAGTTCTACTCGCTACTGATTCATTTTTTTATTTTTGTGTGTGTTCACTCAACTGATCCATCATTCAGCTGAAGTAGTTTTACTCACTACTGACCCATCTTCAGCTGAAGTAGTTCTACTTGCTACTGACCCACCATTTAGCTAAAGTAGTTCTACTTGCTACTGACCCACCATTTAGCTAAAGTAGTTCTACTTGCTACTGACCCACCATTTAGCTGAAGTAGTTCTTCTTGCTACTGTTCCACCATTCAGCTGAAGTAGTTCTTCTTGCTACTGTTCCACCATTCAGCTAAAGTAGTTCTACTTGCTACTGTCCCACCATTTAGCTAAAGTAGTTCTTCTTGCTACTGACCCACCATTCAGCTAAAGTAGTTCTTCTTGCTACTGTTCCACCATTTAGCTAAAGTAGTTCTTCTTGCTACTGACCCACCATTTAGCTGAAGTAGTTCTACTTGCTACTGTTCCACCATTCAGCTAAAGTAGTTCTTCTTGCTACTGACCCACCATTTAGCTAAAGTAGTTCTACTTGCTACTGACCCACCATTTAGCTAAAGTAGTTCTACTTGCTACTGACCCACCATTTAGCTAAAGTAGTTCTACTTGCTACTGACCCACCATTTAGCTAAAGTAGTTCTTCTTGCTACTGACCCACCATTTAGCTAAAATAGTTCTTCTTGCTACTGACCCACCATTCAGCTAAAGTAGTTCTACTTGCTACTGTTCCACTATTCAGTTGAAATGTCACTACTGACATTTCCAGAGTTTGCGTTCACTGGCTAATGAATTCATTGTGTCATTAGTGACAGTTCAAATGATTGTTTGGAAACTACAACAGTATCAGAACATGTGTTCTCAGTGGGTACCATGATTATTGACTGATCACCTTAAAGAAGAATGAATGGGGTGCAGTTTCAATTATTTGTGCCATTACCGTGCCGAGGGTGATGCATTTCTGTATCAATGTATACAAATAGTGGCAGGTGGTGAGTCATGATGTCAACACTTTGAGGCATGAAGCAAAGCTGCCAGCATGCAATGGAAATATTCTGGATCACCAAACAGCAAAAAATTACAATTGCAAAGTTCTGCAAGTATGGTTATCCGTACTGTTTTTTTTGACAAAGAAGGACTCTTGTTGTTGGATTTTAAGGAGCAAGAGTGTGAAGTTGTGCAGGAAGAATTAGTGCAGAAGTGATGGAAAGTTCTATCACATCCAGCCTACATCCCTTATCTATTTCCATGTGACTTTTATTTATTTTGAACTTCTGCCACATCTGGTCTACAGCCCTGATATATCACCATGTGACTTTTATTTGTTTGTTTTCTTAAAGAAAGCTCTAAAGGGACAACAATTCCACTCTGATGAAGATGTCATAACAGCTGTGGCAATATGGTTCAATGAGCAAATGAAGTCCATTTCGGATGGCATTCACAATCTACCCAGTGTGATGCATGTTTGAATGCCTATGGTGACTTCTGATGACTACAGGTGCATAAATATTCCCTAAAAATTGATTTAAATAATTAGAACACAACTGCTGATGTACATTTTCAAATCTTGTAATAAATTATTTGAACATGCTTCGTGTTAAATTTTCCCTCAAAAATGTTTTCTTGAATAATTATTACTATTGTCTTCCATGTTTCCAGGCAATGGATGTAACTATGTTTTGTCTGGACCTTACAGCTCTTAAAGCCAAGGGACTTCCTGAATTGTTTCCTGCAATTTGCAGGTTTGTTTATTTTTCTGTTACAAAGCAGCTGTTTATATTTATTGGTTTTGGTTGCCAGAGAAAATATAGAAAGCCAAAATAGCTGTTGATAAATCACCTAATTTCAGCATCACCATTGTTGAATGTATCTGGCCACTGAAGCAAATACAGTGGCATGACTGACAACACATTTTCTGGACTACATCCTGCTGGTAATCTGGACTACATCCTGCTGGAAATCTAGATGGAGCATTGTCCTTCTACAAGATAGATCCAGTGGGAGTGTAAGAATGGATGATAAACAAGCCGACAATAAGAACACTGATTTATCTATATTGGTTGATGCTCGAAATATAGCAGTTCATTATCATCATCAAGTGCCATTCCCGCAATGAAGGTTGGCTGCAACAGACTTCCAACTCTCTTGTTTTGGTGGTGCACTCTACTAGACTGTAACAAGTCCATCTTGTGATTTTACTCTCCCACTTGTAACTCTGTCTACCTCTTGCTCGCTTTCTTTAGACTTTACCCTCAAGTAAGGTCTTCAACAAGGTGTCATGTCTTTTAATGTGTCCAAAATATTTGATGTGCCTGATATTTCTCTGAATAATTCTTTCTTCATATTGTTGTTAGATCCTCTTCATTTGTTTTCTTCTCTTTCCATGATGTTCTCCCTATTCTACTGTATATCCACATCTCAAAGGCATCAATTCTGTCTTCTAATTGTTTTTTTACTGTTCAGGTTTCTGAGCCATACATTAATATAGAATAGATGTAGCATTTTATAATTCTCATTTTTAACTAATATAGCAGTTATAGTTTGAAAGAACAGCCTGGACTTCTAGTGTCAGGGTGTAGAAAACAGGGCCACTGTCTTCTTCCTAGGCATATCATAGGTGGCGACTAAGAAAAGTTTGTGGGTGGGATGACAACCTATCACCATTGAAAAAAGTGTTGTCACTGCATGACTTTTCTCAATTTCCTACTGTTATCTTCTGTTCTACTTATTCACCTGCTGCCTAATGGGTTAGCACAGAAGTGTCTTGGGATAAGGGAGTAAACACTTACAGAACATCTGGAAGGGAGATCCTATAGCAGTTGACAGTACATGAAACCATCGTCTGGCATCTCCTGTAGTTCTGCTTGTTTCCAAGCATATTGACATTGCCTTTCCCTTGGAACTAACCAACAGAGGCACGAGGGGATTGAGCAAATGGGCAAACACTTTCTCTACAGAACCTGTCCAAACAGACAGTCATGTATTAAACATAGTGAGTATATGCCTCAGCAATTTACAGTGGCCTGATTCCTGTCTGTATAGACAAAAAGGGCCATCATCATTATCATTTGTTAAAGGAAAGCACTGCCAAATATTACATTACGTAGCTAAATGAGAACATAAAAATGTATGTATTTGTACTTTCATCATCAATCCTTTACTCACAATGTGCTTGTATTGTGTTCTTGATGAAGACCATGTGGTTGAAACATTTATTTGTGAATGTTTTCCTGTTAGTTTCCAGTGATTAACAATTCATTACTGATTTAAATGTTCGTACAAATTAGGAAATACCAGAATAGACAGAAGAAATGTGGATGGATAATATATAAATTGTTTCTTAACTGATGATGTGGTAGAGAAACAGAAATGGAATTTGGTAGAGAAACAAATGGGATTTGGTAGAGAAGCAGAAATGGGATTTGGTAGAGAAACAGAAATGAGATTTGGTAGAGAAGCAGAAGTGGGATTTTATAGAGAAACAGAAATGGGATTTGGTAGAGAAGCAGAAATGGGATTTGGTAGAGAAGCAGAAATGGGATTTGGTAGAGAAGCAGAAATTGGATTTGTTAGAGGAGCAGAAATGGAATTTGGTAGAGAAACAGAAGTGGGATTCGGTAGAGAAGCAGAAATGGGATTTTCGACTGTAGATGATCTAGCAACAATATTACATTAATACAGTGTTTATCCATTGCCCCCAAACCCCCTTAGTCGCTTCTTATGATGTGCATGGCAGGTAACAGTGTTCCTATTCTTTGCATCCCTATTCTTTGCATCCCTTTTGGGCTATGGCAAACAGAAAAGTGACACCCCAAAATAAAAATAAAAATGTATCAAAGCCTGGATCACAGGAGATGAAGAAATGTTTATTTCTTTCCCCTTGTTAACATTGATTCATGCTCTAGATTCTCTCCCCTATAGGTTCAGTATGGTAGCCTACTGCCAGCACACTAAGAGGGTATGGGTCGGTGCTAGGAATGGAAACCTTGCCCTGTATGAGTTGAAGCAGCATGCAAAATGTCAGGTAACTAAATATTACCAAGTTACAAGATAGATACTTTATATGGTAGCTGATTTCATGATAGATACTTTATATGGTAGCTGATTTCATGATAGATACTTTATATGGTAGCTGATTTCATGATAGATACTTTATATGGTAGCTGATTTCAAGCTATATACTTTATATGGTAGCTGATTTCATGATAGATACTTTATATGGTAGCTGATTTCATGATAGATACTTTTCAAGAAAAGACTGATTCTTGAGGACAGAGCACCAGAAGCAGCTGACCAGCTGTATTGAGAAATGTGTGCACGTATCTCTGGTCAATGTATGCCTGCTTGCCCCCGGGACAGATGACCAGCTGTATTGAGAAATGTGTGCACGTATCTCTGGTCAATGTATGCCTGCTTGCCCCAGGGACAGAGAAGGCATTCAGAGTGTGCATGATAAAGACAATGTTCTAGAAAGAATATGTCACTTGATATAGCCTATATATGGTTATGTTGGATCCACTACTTTTTTGAGTGCATTGTTGTTGATATTTATTGACTATTGTCTTTCCCCAGGTGGTTTGTTTCCCCTCTTGCTGTTAAGTGTAGGGGTGATTTGAGCTCGACCTTGCGTTCTAAAGCCAGATGTTTGGACTCTGCTGTGCTATGACTGTGTTTCTTCAGGATGTCCCTAATGTTTTCTATCCATCTTTTCTGTGGACTTCCTCTATTTTGTACCTTGATCTTGTTTAGTTATATGCTTGTACGGGGAACTTGTGATGCATTCTCATAATGTGGCCAAACCACTTGATCTGCTGCCTACATACATACTTGATATATACATACACAATGATGCTATATTTAGAGTGTGTGTGTATACACAATCATGCTATATTTAGAATAGCGGAGATCTGCATTAGACAGTACCCAATATTTGAACAAAGGTTCAGTATTTGAACAAGGGTTAAACTAATGTTTTTTCAGATGATCTCAGCTCATCATGGAGCCGTCACAGCCGTGTCTATCAATCAAGATGGCAAGTACTTGGCTACATTCTCTCATGTGGACAATAAATTAAAGTTCTGGCAGGTGAGTGCTGTTTGCAAATATACTTTTATCAACATCAGTCCCACAGACTAGAGTGACTTTGGGATGTTATTGCTACGCAGCTCTGGACTATTAATTGTCATTCTATATTTTCTATTAACTTCATCCCAGAAGACTATATACGTCAAGGTCACGAGATTGAAAAAGTAAAAATCTAATAGATTATATAATAATCCAACAAAGATGGAAAACAAACATTCCCTTACGTAAAACATTACCAGGACCAAACTGCAAGATGGACCACAATCTGCTGATAACGAGATTTAAAGTAAAAATAAAGAAAATCAACAGGCACACCTATATCATTAGATTTGATACATCAGACATACCAAGTGAATACAACATTGAGATACAAAACAGATTTACCACCCTTCTAGATGTACAAGTAGAATTGACACCTAACAATCTTGTCAACAAAATAAGCAAAGATTTCACAGATAATGCAGAAAAGCTTCTACCTAAAATAAAGACATAAAAATCAAGAATACATCTCAGAAGACAAAATTAATTTAATTGAAGATAGAAGGAGATGCAAAACCGCTGGAAATAAAACAATCAGGTTACAGAGAATTATCAAAACAAATCAAGAAATGAATTAAGCACAATAAATCGAGACAGATGACTAGAAATAATTACTTGTCTGCAATTCTCCTCTATTTCAGACACAATGCAGAAAAGGAAGTATAATTCTATTGCTTGCTATAGGTCACGTTACATTAACGATCATGTGATTGCACATCGCTAAATAAGTGCATAGCAATGGTCGAGATATATCAAAGATGGTATTTTTTGCAAATGGAAAACCATTGTGAGATATCTTGATCAAGGCGCAGTTGAGGTTAAGGGTATTTTATTTACTGAAGAGTTAGATAACAGTCTGCCAGCTATTAATTGGGACCATGGATGTCTGTAACTGTGTCAACCAATGGATTTATGTCTAGGATTTTAGTTGAATGTGATTTCCAATGAGTTCAAGTGGTTTTTGATGGTCTGGCATTCAATCAGAGTTTGTATTTTTTTTTTGGTGAAGTGTTTCCTGTATTTATTTATGTGATTCCATCTGTTTTGTGAATTGTTACCTGTATTTATT
Source organism: Meghimatium bilineatum (assembly GCA_034231615.1). Lineage (NCBI taxonomy): Eukaryota > Metazoa > Mollusca > Gastropoda > Stylommatophora > Philomycidae > Meghimatium > Meghimatium bilineatum. The sequence goes on along the minus strand of CM067308.1, from coordinate 51,055,765 downwards.
TATGTGATTCCATCTGTTTTGTGAATTGTTACCTGTATTTATTTATGTGATTCCATCTGTTTTGTGAATTGTTACCTGTATTTATTTATGTGATTCCATCTGTTTTGTGAATTGTTACCTGTATTTATTTTTGTGATTCCATCTGCTTTGTGAATTTTTACTTGTATTTATTTGTGTGATTCCATCTGTTTTGTGAATTGTTACCTGTATTTATTTGTGTGATTCCATCTGTTTTGTGAATTGTTACCTGTATTTATTTATGTGATTCCATCTGTTTTGTGAATTGTTACCTGTAGTTATTTATGTAATTCCATCTGTTTTGTGAATAAACAATGTTTTACTTCATATTCTCTCTATTGGCACAAAGTTTTATTGCAGTTCCATATACTAAAGTTAAGATTGATGTATGTGTTTCACTAAATTGTTCTCCACAGACTGCCTCAACATCATTGTTTGGAATTGGCTCCCAGCAGACAAAGCAGATTCGTAGCTACTCAACTCCTCCGATTTCTGTTTCACCAGTCAGCAACATTTTAAAACTGGTCAGACTTGTGTGGATTGACAAGACTGTGGTTGTACTCCTGACTGTTGATGGTCAGGAGCTGAAGTACTCAGTCTAGTGGGCAGGGAAAATAATTATTGGGACCAATATGTTGTGATATGTTGAATAAAATGTATGATACTAAATTTGTATGCGTGTTTACACATGACGTACAGTTGACATACAACGGACGTACATTATCTTGATGTCTTTCTTACTGTTGTCTGTGTAGGATTACAGTCATAGTTTTGCTCCTTGCAGGAATCATGCACAAAGCATTTATTTTGTTTGGCAATGTTCATGTCTGTAACTATTTGTTTTACATTATAATGTTGGTAGCTTATTTTTATTTTGAATTCACTCTCAAACTCCTACAGATTAGCAGGATGTAGTCCGGAGAATGGAATGTGTTGTGGCATGGTTTACAGTATGGTTATGATGTCTGTTCATTGTGGCTTGACACATTAAACTTCAGCATGGCTTCTAAATCACTTTGACCCTCTAATGGATAGGACAGTCTACTCCACCTCAAGTCTTCTTAGTCGCCTCTTAAGACATGCATAGCATTTAGCAGTGTTGCCATTTTTTGCTTTTTTTGGGGGGGGGGGCCTCAACAACACACAGTCAAGCTGGTATCTATATCAAGATCGAAATGGTCATCTTCTACAGTGTTCCAATTAAGATGGTTTGGAGACAATGTTGGAATAAAAAAATAGGATTGGATAACATAACAAGTGTGGGAATCAAGAACCAGGTATCCAGACCCCTGGCATGAAAAAATAATCAGATGGGAGAATACAGTAGACAGTACTCAAGGAACTAAGTATTATAACTTAGTAACAGTAGACAGTCCTTGAGGGACTAATATTTATAACTTAGTGGAAAAAACATGATAACTATCAAATTATGCACAGACCAGAACAAGTTGCAATTTTTTTACACTTCAGTCACATGTACACAAAATTCAAGATTGGCAACATAGCCATCTGGATAGGCAGCGATTTGGCACATTAGAACAATGCTGTGTGGATAATGTAGCCGTGTGGATATGGATTGTAGAACATATACTTTAGAAATGTCCTGAATATGAGATACCGAGATAAAACATACTGGCCAATAAAAACAATACTGTTAATCAAAGCTCTATGGTTCCCAGTATGAGCTACACAATAAAAACAACACTACAATCATACAATAAAAGCTCTATGGACCCCTGTATGTGCTACAAAAGGCGGTAAAATTAACTGAAAAGACAAAATGACAGATATAGACATATTTATGTTAACAAAAGAAGAAGAGTGCAAAGAAAAAGTGTGATAGAATTGTATGGTACTTTCTATTTTCAAAACCACCACCGAACAGAAGGGGAAGAAACTCAGAATAAGCTGGAAAGATGTTGAAATTATTATTACACTCCAGGAATATTTACTTTCTGTTAGTTCTCAGAAAGTGCCAGCTAGTTCCCCCTAGCTCTGAGGTCAGACTTTGTCATTTCAAGTGTCCTGATGTTGATTAATCTATTTGGATGCATATAAAATTTGAAAGTGACCACAGTTTCCACGGGTAAAGTTGGATAACAATGATGTTTGTATGTCCCATGTTCAAATTACATGTTCAAATTTAAAAAGTATTCTACATACTTTATATATATTAGGGGTCTTTGTGACCTCAAATACGCTTTGGTTGTGCGTCCTGATATGGCCTACTTGGGCATAGCCCACTGGTTGAAAGTGACACCCTTCTCCAAAGGAGAGGTTAACTCATCACCCACCTACCATGTTCAAGTTACATTCATTTGAAAAAGGCACTTAGTAGTTGGATATATTGATAAAATTAGTCTGGAAATTATAAATTATGTTGCCATTTTCTGTGAGTTATCAAATGTGTATGTAAGTACATCTGTGTGTGTTTATATGTAAGCACATTTGTGTGTGTTTGTATGTAATCATATTTGTGTGTGTTTGTGCACAGTTGGCCCGGCCCTATTGCCACTTTGGTCCAATTCTGTTTATCTCTGTGGAACTTATTCCATCTGATATCATCACTATTCCTAAATACTATAATTTATGGACCAGTTTAAGCATTGAGACATTCACTTTGATCTTGCACTCTGGGGGATTTTATTTCTTACAAACAACCATCATTTTCTGACTTTTTTGTTATTGAAGAAAATTCCTGTCTTTGTGTTGTGTTACTGCTGTGTTGTGTTACTGCTGTGTTGATTAGTTCGTGTAGATCTTTCTCACTTGTGGCAATCAGAACAATATCATCTGCATATCTTAAGTTATTGATGTCAAGTCCACCCACTGATATTCCTAGAATATTATCAATTGCTTGCATTATGTTTTCACTGTACATAGAGAGCAGATCTGGTGAAAGTATCCATCCTTGTCTATCTTGCGCAGCTGTATATGTATGATTTTTTTAAAATTTTGGCTATAGATTGGAATCTGAAAAACTGTGTCCAAAATGAACACTTTGACATAAAATGGGCCCATGATAAAATTCTTAGAAAAGTGCAGTGAATGGATGGAGGTAGACAACAATGAGAAGAATTGACATAAAATGGGCAAACAATAAGATTCTTGATGATGTTATGCAGACAAGTTGCTATTTTGATAAAGTTGAACTCCTGATGAGGCACACAGAATGGTGAATCAACTTTGCCATTCTGAATAGATGTTCAAGTTAGCACTTCCAAGATTAAGATTATGACCTTCAACTTTCTGTCATGCCTAGAAGACTCCAACTATCAGTGGTGTGCACCAGAAGACTCTCAGTGATGTGCATTAAGAAAAGGCGTCCTACTCAGAAGGAATATATGTTAAAGGCATGTTCCATCATTATGTACGCAGAGGTCCAATCACAGAAGACTGCAACTATTTCATGGTTTCAACATTGACCACACAGTCTGTATGATTGTATGGTTTCAACATTGACCACACAGTCTGTATGATTGTATGGTTTCAACATTGACCACACAGTCTGTATGATTGTATGGTTTCAACATTGACCACACAGTCTGTATGATTGTATGTTTCAACATTGACCACACAGTCTGTATGATTGTATGTTTCAACATTGACCACACAGTCTGTATGATTGTATGTTTCAACATTGACCACACAGTCTGTATGATTGTATGTTTCAACATTGACCACACAGTCTGTATGATTGTATGTTTTCAATATGGCTAAATGTAGGATTTTCTTTATTAAGATTAGTGCTTTTACATAAGCTGTCTATGGGCATTCATTAAGAACTTCTTGCCACAATATTCCCAAAGTTTGCCATTGCTTTTGGGGGAAAGATTGTTTAAACATTCCCTTGCCTGCGGCAGGTCAACTCACCAGAATCATGAGTAGTTTCCATTCATTCATAAAGAAGATTATATTTTGGGAATAATGTCACTATGGTGATGTTATCAGATGGAATAAGTTCAACAGAGATAAACAAAGATCTATGAGTGGGACACCCACACAGAAAGGAATTTAAGTCTATTAAAGTCAGAAAGCAGATGCTTCTGTAATGTTGAGGAGTCAGGTACCAACTCTCATCATTTTCATCCCAGGAACACAGAAAAAATAAAGTGCTTTAGTAAAGCTATTCACAAAATTGCAATGTGCACATATAAACAGCAAATAAACAAACTTGCAGGTTATCAAGAACCACTTTTGGCAGTTATGAAATGGCATAAAATTGTTTGGTTTGGACATGCAACGAGAAACGACTCACTTTATAAAACCATTTTGCAAGGAACAATCGACAGTCAAAGGAAATTAGGTTGACAAAGACAATCCAGGATTAACAAAATCAAGTGATGGTCTGGGCGTGATTTTTGTACATTCATCTGAATAACTGAGAACAGAGGTGTTTGGGGGTATTTTTGTGCTGATGTCTCCAGTGTGGCACCTCTATGACTGATGTCTCCAGTGTTGCACCCCAATGACTGATGTCTCCAGTGGGGTACCCATATGACTGATGTCTCCAGTGTGGTACCCCTATGACTGATGTCTCCAGTGTGGTACCCCTATGATCCTAATGGGTTAGGGGTCTTATTATTATCACATGTATTTTATGAATTTCTGATGTGTGTCAATACACTAAAGAAACTAGATTGATATGTTTGCTAGACTAAGCTTCCATATGTTCCATATTTGTTTCAATGAATTTACTTATCTCTTGTATGTATGTGTTCATTGTTTTCATGTTACAAATGTTATTTAAAATTTCATAATTATTGTTGTTATGATTGGTTATGTTGTTATTTATAATTTGATAACATATATGTTGTTATTATCTGGAACGTAAACACAAGACACGTAATAATAATATTAATCTCAGAACGTGTTGCATGTCATTGTGTAGTATCTATTTTGTATATCAGCATAAAACATGGCATTGTCAATGTCATTTCATTTGTTTTTAGTTTTGGGAAATCTTCGAAGTGTACAAGGTATAGTGGTTATGTCATTTGCCATGCGTTTGTGAGATTACTGGTTCAATACTTGGAATATCGATTGAAGCGATGAGTTATGTGCTAGCAGTGGCACACTCTGCAGGTGACATGCCGCTCTGTTGAGAGGGACTGAGTGCACATGGTGAACCCTGATGATGATTCTATGTTTTATGAGTAATTTTTTTAGACTTTTCTTCTCGTCTCATTTCCTTGAAATTATGCACATTAGAGTTCTTGGTTCTTAATGGTTTGTTGTTTTTTTTTTTTTGGGTGGGGGGGAGGGGGGGCTGAGCTAAATTTCATACCCAGAAGACGCCATCTGTCAAATGTGTGAAGAAAAAATCATAGTGCAGCAAATGGGATGTGAACTAAAGTCCTCTCAGACATCACCGCACATATATTCACCTCGCAACTTGAATCAACAAATTTTCTATCTTTAGCAATACTGTATCCAACATAAGATGAAAAACGTATTGACTCAGTTGCTAGAGACGTGCTGCCATTTTTGGGTCAAAGGGCATGAGCCCATGGACTGCTGGATCAGCAACCAACCAGTGGTGCCATCTGAGCGGCCTGGTTCAAATCCTGTTTCCTGCATTATGATTTTTTTCTTTAATAAATAAATCCTTGATTCTTCTATATTATATTAATGTGAAATGTGTGCAGGAATGACAGTTATAGTGGCTGTATTGGAGGTAAAGAGTTAAATTCTAACAAGGTTGTGCAGCTTAAATGGAGCAGAGAATATATCATGTTTTGTGTGTTTCCATGTGATGGTTGGTCTTTCATGATTGATTGTCAACTATTTTGAGTGTAAGATTGTATGAATGGTAAGAAGTAAGAAGTCATTCCAGAATTGTTCCGACATATAGTGGAATTCATCTATAGTGCATCATTTTTGATAGAAAATGTTCTTATTTAAGAAAACTGTTCAAAATCCCCAATTATATTTATTCTTTATTGTTTGTAGTATACTATAGTAAAAAAAAAACTTAGTAATCAGGACACATAGTAAAACTATGCATGTATAGTCAGTAAATATTGAAACAAAATATACAAAGGATTACATTAGCAGCCTTTCAGTGAATGTTACACTACTTTCTCACTGTGTAATCACATTTCCATGATTCTCTTCTCTGTTGTTTTCCAGACCTGCATACTGTAGAATATTGTTTTTTTCATGTAATCTGCATTTGATTTTTTGTGTTCCATTCCGTGTTTTTCATCTCCCTTCTTGGTCCTTGATCAGGTTCTTGATCCTGTGTATTTTTGAAAGTAAAACTGCTATTTAAGCCTTTTTATATATTTTATTTTCAATATTTACTTACTGTATATGGCAGATTTTTGTTATTACATAACTATTTCTTCGGTCCTGATCCAGTTGTTATAATGTGATTTTACTATTTAATTTGTATCATTTTGTTTTATAAACTACCAGAGATTGGCATAGAAAAACAAGTTTATGAAATTGGAGTAGAATATAAAATTTGTAGTAAATTGTGTAATAAATTGTCCGATATTTAATAAATGTTCATGAACATATTGGAATCTTCTTGTGTGTTTCTTGACTGAAAACTGTACATTTTTCTGAGCTTCAAGATATATATGTATGCATTCTTGTGGTAGTATTTATTGAAAAATTTTGGAATGTAGCTCATAACCCCCTTTCCTATCCTATAATCCTGTCAGGCTCAAAGAGGTACCACATTGGATGCTTTATCACACAAAATCCTCCAGCAATTTCTATCATTTGTTTATTATACTCAAACACTGTAGCAATGATCCTAGTCTTCGGGAGACTACAGCTTTTGATCACCGCTGGCATCGCAAAATTTGAAAAAAAAAAGAACACTGCGGGCAATCTACAAGAGACAGAAATGGAAGGAAATATCTTAAAACGCTCTTACTCTGGACCCTCTGCACTCAGTGCAATAAATCTTTCCATATAATTACCACAATGCCAGATGATATCTGATGAGGGAGAGGGCTGCAGAAACACAAATAGGAAGTGATAACAGTCATATTCTGTTACTTTTACTTTTATTTGTTGATTTGTTCTGAAACTCCCACCAGATTTGTAGCAGGACAATGGTCCTACAAGATTTCCAGCAGGATCTGGTCCATAGAATGGAAATATGCTGTGTTATCATTTGTTTGTGCCAACAGCTCGATATCTGACGTCCACATATTCACATTTACTAAACAAAAGGTAATAGTATAAATAATAATAAATATAAATGACAAAAAAAGATAATAGTATAAATAATAAATATAAATGATTAAATAAAAGTAATAGTATAAATAATAAATATGAATGACAACAAAAATAAAGGCATTTTCCATGTTACGGCCAATAGGCTTTTGTCAAGAAATATTCTCTATGTTACGGCCAATAGGCTTTCGTCAAGAAATATTCTCTATGTTACGGCCAATAGGCTTTCGTCAAGAAATATTCTCTATGTTACGGCCAATAGGCTTTTGTCAAACACCATATGATCACAGCTCCTACCTACGATCACAGCTCTTACCTATGATTACAGCTCTTACAGTATAATCACGACTTTTCCATATAAGAACTCTTACCATTGCTCTCACCTATGCTACCCTGACCACCATTTTTTTCCAGTGTGTTTTGTTTTCCTTCACTCAGATATTGAGTCAAGAACCTTGAACACATTTAAGTGAAGAAATTTTGCTTTAATTAATAGAATTGTTAAAGTTCTCAAGCATAAACAACAATAAATATCAATACAGATTAAAACACAGTAACAATACATATTTAAACATTGAAGAGGGTTGGCTCTTAAAACAAAATTATAATAAAAACAGCTGAGATTTTTTGGCCATATAAAGAGATATAACAGCATGGAAAAATTAGTAATGGAAGGTATGGTTATTGATAGCAGAGGTAAGGTCTGCCCTGGACAGCAATGGAGAAGTCATATCTCAGATTGTTTAAACATGTCCCTGGTTGTGGCAGGTCAACTCGTCCAGAATCATGAAAGTTCAGAAGATTCATAGAGAAAACATTATGGTAAGGATATGTCATCTGACATAAACATAATATACAAATATTATATAAATAATATAAGATACAAATAATGATTTAAAATAAACAATATACATGTGCATTAATGCATATAGAAGTATCCTTGTAAAAGAATATCTGAAGCATGTCAGTTGCATATGAAGAGTTCATATTTGAACAAGAATGACTCAACTTTGTTTTGTGTTTATTATCAAGTTCTCTGGAAAAACCAAAATAACAATTAAAAATTGTGATGAACGTTTTATTTTAGAAGTATTAAACCCTTTTCTATTTCATAAGCAACAGAAAGTCTTGAAAAAAACAGCAGAAGAAAACAGGAAGACTGTTGTATATGCTGTATGCATCATCAGGAACATCACATATAATTTGTACTTATTATACGGGAAAATATATGAATCTGATTTTATATGTAAACATTTCAAACAAATATACCTCCAGCAATATATAATGATGCATTCAGTAGTTTCAGTAAAACAGTTATCTATGTAGTGTAGTTATCTATGTAGTGTAGTTAAGGAACTACATGAATGAAATGTTCATAGTATCTATATAGTGTAATCTCTATGTAGTGTTTTAGTAAAGCAGTTATCTTTGTAGTGTAGTAAAAGTGTAGTTTATCCTCATACTTCCTACTTGAATTTACTTGTATAAGACAATACTCGAAGCAACTTTGTTGTCTCTATGTTATTTATGTTTATAAGAAGTTTTTATGTCATTGTAGTACACATATGTTCTTTGTTTGTGTTACTGAGGATACTTCAATAAATGTACGGGATGTTAGTTGTTGTTCTAATAGTCCTTATCTTGATTAGTCCGTTCTCAGTGACTTGAGTACACAGGTTAAATGTCTTGACAAGATCACCTCTTTTTAGGTGAATGTGGTTGTTCAAGTACAGGAAAACCTGTTTACTTGAGTTGCAAGGCGGTTCGGTACTGCTCGAACAGACCTGGTTCAATTCCTGTCAGCTGTAAGAATTATTGTAGGAAAGGGACTACATGAAGAAGATACTCAAAGTATCCATGTATTGTAATTAACTTTGTACTGTAGTTTAAATAAAGTAATTATCTTTGTACTGTAGTTTCAGTAAAGTAATTATCTTTGTATTGTAGTAAATGGATTACATGAATGAGATACTTCTAGTTTACCAGCCTAATGAAGACAATTTCAGCAGCATAGTATGGACAGATTTGGTCTAGAGCAAGAGTACCAATGGTAGTGCATTGCATGACTATAACTGGTGAATTACAAACAAGTGCTTAATAATAAAAAAACACAAAGAAGTCATATGAAATGTATTAACTATTAATTAATTTTCATCATCATCATCAAGTGCCATTTCTGCAATGAAAGTTGGCTGCGACGGAGCTCCAACATCCCTTGTCTTTTGCTTTGGTGATGTACTCTACAAGTCTGTAACCTATCTCATTATATTTCCCTCCCATTTGTATCTCTGCTTATCTCTTGCTCACATCCCCTCAACTCTGCTATCAAGTAAGATCTTCAACACATTGTCTGTCATGTCTTTTAATATGTCCAACATATTTTCTTTGATTTTTATTTCCTTCAGCAATTCTTTTTTCACACACAGTTGTTAAAACATCTTTGCTCATTTTTGTTCTCTTTCCATGAAGTCCTCACCATTCTTTTATTCACATCAAAGGCATCCATTCTGTCTTCTAGTTGTTTGTTCATTATCCATGTTTCTGATCCATACATTAATATAGAATATGTCACATTGTATAAACTTTAAGGAATCCAAACAACATAAGCTTACTGTATTCAAGGAAATAGAATTTCTCTATGAAACCATTACTGCCTATTATTACACTGACTACTATTTTAGTATAATTTTTTATGTTGAGATTCAAAGGATCAGAGATTTACAAGGATAAAATTTGTGGCCAAGTAAAAGAAGGAAACACTTCTAAACTCTATCATGAAAACAGTGCAATATCAACATTTCTGTATTTCAGTCAGAGTAGGGAATAAAGTTGAGACTTCCTACCTCCCTCCCTCGCTACATCTCAAACCAAAGTGTATCAGAAGTTTTATACGTCACTTTACAATTATGTTACTATGAACAGAATGTGGATATATGTGTCAATTCTCATATTCCTTTGACTCTGTCGCGATGAGGTAGAGTCTGTGACAGCCAAAAAACTGGGTTCGAATCCCACCACAGGCAACTGTGCATTTGCACCATTCAGAAAGCAATGGCAAACTACGGAACATAAATACTGCTAAGAAAATCACAGTTAAAAAAAATCCTGCATTGATGACTACATCCTGATGAACATATGCATATATCACACAAGGGCATGAGCCCATGGACCGCTGGACCAGCAACCAACCACGACTACATCCTGACTAAGATATGCTAAAGATATTTGCTGTATTTGAACAAAACTGTAAAAATTGCTACATTGAATGGAAAAAGATTGATAACCCCTGGCTTCGAGCAGAACAGGAAACTGGCCATCTACTGCTTCAGATTTAATTTCCAGTTGTCTTTCATGTTGACACTGGTTTCAGATATAACCTAACCAGAGAGTGAGGTGGACACTTTTCATCTTCCTCACTTAAATTCAAATCTTCAGTGCACATCATTTTCCTATCAATACCTCAAACTGAAATTCTAAAAGTGGAACTTATTAGATACAAGAAAATTAAAATATTCAATACAACAAAACAACACAGAGTATGTGTGTGATCAAGCAATCAATTCAGAAACACATTGACAAGCATAAAATAAATAACTGCTACAAAACTATAATCCGATAGGATAAAACTGAAAACAGGGTAATGAAATTTCGATAATCATTACAAACACACAGAAATCAGTGTTTACAACAAAATGCCTTTAACAAAAACACAAGATAACAGATAATGAATAACATATGATGTTGAGATCAGCATCAGAGATCTGGTTTTATAACATGTTAAGAGAGCACTGTGGACAATAACAATCATAATGAAGATATCTTGAAAGATGTTCATTCATCAGAAAGAGACAGTCCACATTTTTTTGCCACATCATGAGAAGAGGAAAGATGGAACGCATTGTAACAACAGGAAAGTTCAAGAGTAGGAGGGGTAAGGGAAGACCAAGAGAGAAAACAAAGGGTTCAAAAGTCATAGAAGATTGACTTCACTGTACTTGTTTTCCCATATGTACTCCATCACTCTCAACGAAGCTGCACGCCTCCTGCCGAGAGTACCACTCATAGCACGTAACTCTGTATCTTCAAGTGATAATTCACAGGATTTTTTTTTTAAATCCACCTTGTAAATAAGACAACATGAGTCAGATTCGAATTCATGACTTCGTGACCACAAGGTGAATAGCGTAACCACTACGCTAAGGAGATCCCTAGCGCAGTAGGAGACCAAGAGAGAAGATACTTGACAATCTAGGCATGGGAGAACATCAGTATCAGAAATGATTAGAAGAACACAAAATAGAATGTTGTGGAAAGACATGATGACCAACACCACACGGTATGGACCATAAGAAGAAGATATGAACAGTGTCATTCTTTACTCATCATTTTATGATGCATTCTTGATAAAGTCTTTTGGTTGAAACATCAATCTGTGCATACTTTCCAGTGTGTTTCTATTGATTAGCTTAACTTCATTACCATGTGTTTCGTGACCGACAAATATAAAATGTTATAAAACAACCAATTTCATGAGATTCTGACAGTCTCAACACAACTTGTGTAATTTTTTCACTGATAATGAAATATGAAAACCAAACATGAACATGATAATGTATGTGACATTAAACCAACACGAGCCAAGTGTAGAAACAAAACATTCCATTAAATTTGATGTTTGAGAGTTTGCAGATGGTTGAGACATCCAATCCGGGTTCGGAAAAATGTGTTGCCAAATGAACATGACTTAATAACATTTTGAGATAGGAAAAGCCCAGACTTAATTCATTCATTTTTGCAACTTTAGAACTGTCTTCAATATTCTACTGTTTTCAATGTACCTATACTTTATCTAATCATGCTAGGCTGGATGGTTAAGAGCTATTAATTTAACAGTAGCTTCGGAGATGTCTTCAAGCAAACTTTAAAACACTTTTTCTTTACCTGTAATTGAATACGTACCTCCTGCCAAAGACAGACAGATATATTGGGCCACTGGCGCAAATAAAAAACGGTGACCCAATGTATTACCATTTTCTGGATTACGTCCTGTTGGAAATCCAGTAGGGCCCTTGTCCTGCTACAATAGAGATCCAATGGGAGTTTGAGAATGAACGTTAAAGAAGAGGTGAAGACTGCTTTCCTACGCACAGTTCACCATACAACAGTTTGGGAGATACTTGTCTGGCATGCGAATGAAGTGACCAATTCCAAAAAGTTGAGACCTAGCAACATGGCCGACTTTTTAAGGATCTCCGGAGACAATGAAAGAAACCTTTTAATGTGTAGAATTATGAATCCCATAAGATCCAGTCCAGCAAATATGAAATGTTCTATCAAACAGATGTTGATATTAGAAATATTAAAGGCAACTATTTTATGTAATAAACATGTACGGTTTCATAGCAATGAGACACATCATATCACATATGGAACTAGTCAATATAGTCAGTATCACATGTGGAACTAGTCAATATAGTCAGTATCACATGTGGAACAAGTCAATATAGCTAGTATCACATGTGGATCATACAACAGAATTCTATCATTAGACTAGTAGGACTAGGCTATTCCCCAAGCTATTTTGAGTTGAATTTTCATGGGATATAAATGCATACAAATATTTTTAAGATATTGAACAAGCAGTAGTGCGATTCTTCACTCTTGTCAATTTGAGTATCCTTTCATTACATTTACCAATGACTTCACACTATCATTGAAAGTGATTTGAGATTTATCAATAATTCTTAGTGACTCATGACTCCTCATTACTTAGTGATTCACAACTCAATCATATTTAGTGACTCATAACTCATTACTTTGTGATTCCTCACTCAATCATATTTAGTGACTCACTATTCCTTAGCATTTAATGACTCCCCACTCAATTATATTTAGTGACTCACTATTCCTTAGCATTTAATGACTCCCCACTCAATTATATTTAGTGACTCACTATTCCTCATATTTAGTGACTCATGACTCCTCATTACTTTGTGATTCCCCACTCAATCATATTTAGTGACTCACTATTCCTTAGCATTTAATGACTCCCCACTCAATTATATTTAGTGACTCACTATTCCTTAGCATTTAATGACTCCCCACTCAATTATATTTAGTGACTCACTATTCCTTAGCATTTAGTGACTCCCCACTCAATTATATTTAGTGACTCACTATTCCTCATATTTAGTGACTCACTAAACTTAGCATTTAGTGACTCCCCACTCCATCATATTTAGTTACTCACTATTCCTCATATTTAGTGACTCATGACTCCTCATTACTTTGTGATTCCCCACTCAATCATATTTAATGACTCACTATTCCTTAGCATTTAGTGACTACCAACTGGGTTTATGTCATAGAAGATCGAAACTTACACTAGTGTGCTAATTAATTTTGTTTTCATTGTCTCCAGAATCAACATCACAATATTCAAGAGACATCCATTCCATCTTTTATTGAAAACAGTTAACTAAAGAGCACATTATATTTACCTTTCATATGAGTTCTGAACACACATAGAATAAATACTAACTAGTATTAAGTAAATACAATTTTGATTTTAATCTTATATGTAGTAGTGTTGTCATTATTAAAATTATGTAATTGTTCTCATCAATTTTGAAGACAAGCAGAGATTAATTAATGAAATGTAAATCAACTCTAGGTAATTATATTAAAGCTGAAATGAGCTTTATACATAATTTAACAGCAAAATTTAACATTTCTTTAAATAATATCTTTGGAAATCCAAAATAATTTATGCCAGAATGAATGGATGACAATATCATTGTTCTTGAGAGGCTGAGGGTTCAATACCAAGAGTTGATGTTTTTTACTTTTATTAAAATTAACTCAAAACTCTCCATCCTCTCTGGACATCTCTCCGTCAACCATGGAAAATGTAATTTTTTTCATTACAAAAAGGCCATCAAAAATAATGGAGGTTACATTTAATGAAAACATGTCCTTAGAAGGTTAAAATATTCCTTTTTAATCCATGAGCCCAAAATAATAATAACCTAGTCCCCCATGAGAAAAGTCACAGTATGCCCCCAAGAATAAGTAACTATAGTCAGCATCACAATATTCAAGACATGCCTATTCCATTTTTTTATTGAAAACAGCAACAAAAAGTATATTCTATGTAGTTTTCACAGAAGTTCTGAACACACATACAATAAATAATGAAAATATACACAAATGAAGTAGATTTATTTGAGTACTATAATCCATTAAATGGTTGAGCTTTAATCTCAACACATAGACACAACTAAAAAAATATATATTAAAACAAGTTACAGGTAATTTCACGGTTGCTAATAAAATATAATAGGTATGTTTAACCATCATGTATTTGAAGTATAAAGTATCTGAATTGTCTGAGTTACACAGCATGGCAGAAGTTTTCATAGAATGTAGAGGATGCTCTTCAGGACATGACCATGATTGTGATGCAGATTGTGCAAATGTTTCTACTGGACGGGCTTGGTACATGGCTGCATGCCTCGCATCTTGTAGTAATCTGTGACTTGTTTGGGAACTTCTGCTAGGACATGTCTAGCTAACTCCACTGGGCTGCTCTGTGAACATTCAGATAAAATCATTCACATACATTCACAAGAGACATTCAGCACATCACCTAGATATGATGTTGTTAATTATTATTGTGTTAGATTAATTAGTTGATGGCTAAGTTAACAGCTAGTTATTAAGTTAATTAGTCATTAAGTTCAATAGTTAGATCATTAGCTAGATATAAGTTAGTTGGTTGCTAAGCTTTTATTAAAGTAATTAGTTGATAGGCTAATTAATACATTATATTAGTCAGTTGTTAAGTTAGTATTAAGTTTATTACTTAGTTATGTTAATTCACTGTTAAGTTTGTTAGTTCTTAAATTAATTAGTTAATTATTAAATAAACTATATAGTTATTAAAACAGTTCACTTATGTTAGACATTAAATTAATTAACTAGTTACATTAAGGTAATTGTTACTAAAAGTTAATAGGTTAATTACTATTAAGTTAATTAATTATTAAGTTAGTTAACTAGTTAGTAAGTCAGTTAGTTATTAAGTTGGCTAATTAGCTATTTGTTTGTTTATGAAGAAGTTATTAAGTTAGTTAATTAGTTATTAAATATGTTCACAGTTATTAAGTTGAATAATTATATTAAAATTACAATAAGTTTAGCTATTAAGTTAGTTAGCTAATTAATTATTACATTAGTTAGTTACAGAATTATTAAGCTATTTAGTCATTAAATTAATTAATTAGTTATCAAATGTGTTAGTTATTAAGTGAATTAGTTAGTAATGAAGTGAATTAGTAATAAGTTAGTTATTAAGCTGGTTAACTAGTTATTAATATAATTAATTAGTTATTACGTTAGTTAATAAGTTAAGTTAATTAATTAATTATTGAGTTTGTTAGTTATTAAGAGAATTAGTTATATTCATGTTAGCTTAATGACTCATCACTCCTCATATTTACTGACTCATCACTCCTCATATTTACTGACTCATCATTCCTTATATATAGTAACTCATAACTCCCCAGTTTCCTATATTTAGTTATTCTTTCACTGTATAAATGGATACTTACATTTCTGAAATCTCTGAATGGAACAAATTGAACAATGTCTCGTTTGGCTGGTTCTCCATTGGCTGCTTTCAGAACACCATTATCCCCATCCAGGATCTGCATGTCGGTGAAATCTGCCTGACCAACTCCGACAATTATGATGGACATGGGTAGTTTGCTAGCCTGAACAATAGCAGTTCTTGTATTCGACATATCACTAAGTACTCCATCGCTCAGCATTAGGAGGATAAAGTAAGCCTGAAAAAGTAAGGGGCATGAGATATGAAGTTTAAGGATTAATTATAGGACTGAGATGAAGTTTAAAGATTAATTGGAGGACATGAGATGCAGTTTAAGGATTAATTAGAGGACATGGGATGATGAAGTTTAAGCATTAATTAGAGGACATGGGATGATGAAGTTTAAGGATTAATTGGAGGACATGAGATGCAGTTTAAGGATTAATTAGAGGACATGAGATCACATTTAAGGATTAATTAGAGGACATGAGATGAAGTTTAAGGATTAATTAGAGGACATGGGATAATGAAGTTTAAGGATTAATTAGAGGACATGAGATGAAGTTTAAGGATTAATTAGAGGACATGAGATGAAGTTTAAGGGTTAATTAGAGGACATGAGATGAAGTTTAAGGGTTAATTAGAGGTTGCCACTATGAGACCACGTCACTGTCAGAGACTGTCACTATGAGTCCACATCACTGTATAAGACTATGTCACTGTAATATACTTAGTTACTGTCCATTGTATTCTCAAAACCCTTCAGTAACATTAAAAGTCTTTAACAAACTTAGAATAGCTTACATGAGCCCCTTTGCTTCCTTCCTGTCTCTGTGCATCGGCAGCAAAGTTGGAGACATGGTTAATGATTGGTGCTGCATTTGTTGGACCATACAGTTGGACTTGCTGTATACAATTGTAGTAAGCTTGCAGAACTCCTTCTATGCCTGAAAGATAGAATCAAGACAAGTACAGAGTTTACGCTGCTGTGACTAGTTACAAAAAAGAAATTGTCACTGATTGATTGTCATCAAGTGCTGTCTCCGTAATGATGATTGGCCGCAAATGAACCTCCAACATTCACGGTCTCTTATTGTGGTGGTACACTCTGCTAACCAGCAGTAGTTTGAGAACACATGTAGAAGAAGAAAATGTATTTCCTTATGTGATACATGATCTACATCACTGATGTCTCTTGATGGTGATGATAAGTTTAATATGGGAATCTCAGTGAATTCAAACTATGAATTGTCTAAACTCAATCAGTTCTATTTCTTCTTTTATTTGCAACAGCTGTACTGTCAGGCATAATAAACATATTGTTTCCATACAGAGGCAAATGTAAAAGATAACTATGTAAATTGTGAACTTGCACCAATCTTCAAATATATTTATCCCAATGTTTGTTGTTTGTTTGTTTTGCGTTCGCTCCATTGTAACCATCACGGATATCCGTGCGATTTCCGCCAGGAGCGTGATTACGTTGTGCCACCGTTATGCGCCTTGTAGGCATAGCACATCCGATTTCGGCATGCCTTGACAATTCGGGTGGGCTACCCTTAGCCTGTGGCAGCCTCTATATCTGTCTCCAGGCACGCGTAGTGGCGACTCTTCGCCCAGGCGATTTTTGCTCTCGTCTGACTCGCACGAGGTGTTCCACTGTCTATGAACTTGCCTCGTGTAATTGGACGTGCTGTGCCTGTGCCCATTGGGTACTGAACCGTTTCTCATCCGTGAGCCTGGTTCCTTAAGGGGAAGAACTCAACAGAGGAGTTGGACCCTGGCTCTTTCACCCTCTTAGCTGAGGTGTCATTCACCGACATCGTGTACCCCTTGTCCAAGTTTGAGTCTCACACCACGCGTTTGAGAGCAAGGCGTTCTCGAGCTGAGCGTCCTTGTCCCAATAGCGCCTGAGCCAGGTACTGAACCCTTTCTCTCTTCAAGTGTATTTCCGGTGTAGGAAAACCTGACAGTAGAGTTGGGCCACGGCTAAATCGTTGTACCTTTTGTGCCTGAGCCCATCGAGTACGGAACCCGTTCTCTCTGCAAGTGTACTTCCGGTATAGGAAACCTTGAAAGTAGAGTTGGTCCAGGACTACCATCGTTGTCCCTTTCTTGCCTAAGCCCATCGGGAACAGAACCCTTTCTCTTCGCGAGCATATTTTCGATTTAGGAAGGCTCGACATTAGAGTTGGATTAGGTTTTCTTGCTTTACCAGCCGCCAATGGATGGGTCTGGGTCTCTGTCTGTAAGGAACACAGGTAACTAGATGCTCGTCTCGAGCTGACGGAGCTTGTAGTTCACCTTTCCTAGAGACTTTTCACTTTCTATTTGCAGTTCGCGCTTCCCTCTAGTGCTGTTCTGCCCTTTCATTGTACTCAGTATTAAATCTATTTGTCTCTCGCCATGCATCTACCTTTACGTGCATTTTACATTGGCCGCCCCTCCAATGTTCGGACTGGACTGACTAGATTCACTGTATGTCGACAGTGTCGCTATATGTGGTGATGCTGATGGTGTCGGATATATTGTCTGTCTCTTGTGCAGTCAAATCTCTTTCCATCTGTTACCTCCACCTTCTCGGACATGATCCCCAAATGATTTGGCCAGAATCAGCTCGAGCTGCTGTGTTTCTGTTTCCAGGGTGCACCGTGTGGAGGTACATTTGGGATCTTGGTTATCTGCTAACCCTGGGTCCGCCTAGAGCAATGCGTTCCCTTTGCACCCCTATCCCAATGTAAATTGTGAACTTGCATCAATCTTCAAACATACAGTTATACCAATGTAAATTGTGAACTTGCACCAATCTTGAAACAGTTATCCCAATGGAAACTAAAAAGTATCTCATAAAGTTAACCTTGCATCTATAGACGCCTATGGAGTCTATAGGCGTCTATAGATGCAAATGACATTACGATTACGGGTGCCTGTCAGTGTCTACAGTCATCTACGTTACTATGCCCCGATTCATCAGTACGGAATCATACAAAGTTAAGCTCATATGACGTAGAATTCCCGCCACACAAAGCTAGGATTATGTCACAGCCTAAAGGTCAAATTCCGTTACACATTACAATTGTAAGAAGGAGAATGCTGACTGATTTTGTCAACTATTTTCTGGAACATCGACTGCGGATATTTCAAGGGCATATTTTACTATCAAATATAATACAACATGGCATGGTTCGTGATCGTAATGGTAAGTATTATCTACATATTTTAGTTGTTGTTATATTATAAAAATGTTAGTTTATTCATTGAATAATATAAAAACAAGATGTATCAGAGATGTATCCATGTGTCGACATAGAAAATATTATGTTGTATGTATGCCTATACCTAGTGATTGGATGGATGTACACTGTATGTGATTTCTTCATGTTTTATTAATTTGTTCAGTCCATATTATATTAGTTATAATATGAAACAACATTTATACAACATGAATAGATATTTAGGAGGATTTTATCAGTGTTGCCAAACATTGCTCAAGTTTTAGGGTCGTCAAGAAATTATATGTGTAATTTTTTTAAATTGTAGTTTTGAAATTTTCCCCCTAATTTTCAACTTCAAAACGTGCTCACAGCTGCCATATCACAAATACAACAACCAAGATAAAAATGAGTATATTCACTATTCACTCCTTTATTTACATAGGCAAAATTATTTTGATATCTTTACCAACAAAAAAAAGTTATCGCACTTACCAACCACTCACCAAAAAAATAATGCACATTGTCAAAAAAATAATCTGGGCTCGTGGGAGAAATTGTGTAATTTTAATCTGGGTTCTAAAGGTTAATAAGAATGAATCCTTATTGGCCAGCATCACGAGCATACAATTCATAGGTGCCAACTAGTTCTGAGGATTTTCTGTATTGATATGGATTTCTGGCCCAAATAAACTCTCCAAAAATTTATTTATTTTGGGGATTTTTTTTATTTTTAAGAAAAGGTCATTAGGTATTAGATCTTCAGTAATTACTACTAATGCAGAAATTTTGCATGCATTGAAGAGCCAAAAAAAAAATTCTTTGGAAGTTTGTTTTTTTGATTGAATATGGAAGTTTTTATTGGAATATGGAAAAAAGTTGTTAACAATAAGGATTTATGAAAAATATAAGAAAATAAGTTGACTGCCATGCAATATGAGAATGTAAACACCAATATGCAGAGATAGAACAACAAAAAATATTGAAGCAGTTATCAACATTCAGAGATGTCCAGAAATTACTGCATATCAAGCGACCAAACATCCAATCTTGCAATGTTTAACAGCAAAAACAGAGAAAATATGATAGATAAAAGACACAAGAAAAGAAAGTCATGAAAATCTCACCTTGGCAATATGGATTTTGTGGGTTGAAGTTAATTGCAAATTCATGAGATACCTCAAACCTTGGCGGTATTTTAGCTCCAAACCCAAGAGCAGGAAACAGTTTGTCCCTGCAAGCAAATATTGCAATGTTAATGTAACTAGGGTACTATAGTCATGATCTCTGGTCAACATAGATGATGATTACCACGTGTGGATATGTATCTATATAACATTACCACGTGTGGATGTGTATCTATATAACATTACCACGTGTGGATGTGTATCTATATAACATTACCACGTGTGGATGTGTATCTATATAACATTACCACGTGTGGATGTGTATCTATATAACATTACCATGTGTGGATGTGTATCTATATAACATTACCACGTGTGGATGTGTATCTATTTAACATTACCATGTGTGGATGTGTATCTATATAACATTACCACGTGTGGATGTGTATCTATATAACATTACTATGTGCGGATGTGTATCTATATAACATTACTATGTATGAATGTGTATCTATATAAACTCTAACAAGTTTTTACCATATATAAAAATGTGACTCATAACTTGTCAGTGTCGTAGGAGTGCCACACTGGAGACATCGGCACACGGTCTGGGTCGTAGAAGTGCCATACTGGAGACATTAGCACAAGGTCAGGGTCGTAGGAGTGCCACACTGGAGACATCGGCACAAGGTCAAGGTCGTAGGAGTGCCACACTGAAGACATCAGTACAAGGTCAGGGTCATAGGAGTGCCACACTGGAGACATCAGTACAAGGTTAGGGTCGTAGGAGTGCCACACTGGAGACATCGGCACAAGGTCAGGGTCGTAGGAGTGCCACACTGGAGACATCGGCACAAGGTCAGGGTTGTAGAGTGATTAAAAATGTATGGTTTGCTTTCTCAGTATCTTCTTTACTCCTTTCGCGTTCATTCTCAAACTCCCACTGGATCTCTCTTTTAGCGGGACTCAGGTCAAACTTGAAGCGTTCATTCTCAAACTCCCACTGGATGTCTCTTTTAGTGGGACACAGGTCAAACTTGAAGCGTTCATTCTCAAACTCCCACTGGATCTCTCTTTTAGTGGGACACAGGTCAAACTTGAAGCGTTCATTCTCAAACTCCCACTGGATCTCTCTTTTAGCGGGACACAGGTCAAACTTGAAGCGTTCATTCTCAAACTCCCACTGGATCTCTCTTTTAGTGGGACACAGGTCCAACTTGAAGTGTTCATTCTCAAACTCCCACTGGATCTCTCTTTTAGCGGGACACAGGTCAAACTTGAAGCATTCATTCTCAAACTCCCACTGGATCTCTCTTTTAGCGGGACACAGGTCAAACTTGAAGCATTAATTCTTAAACTCCCGCTGGATCTCTCTTGTTGCAGGACAATGGTCTTACTAGATTTCTAGCAGGATGTAATCCAGAGAATAGAGATGCATGATCGCAGTTAAATTTGCACCACTGGCCTGACACATCCGCTTTTTGCAGAATTTAAATTTAATAACAATTGAAACATATGCTGTATATATAAGACATATCAATAATCGGAGAATAATTGGATATGGACAATAATCTGTGATCCTATGATGACTGGACACGTTATACACAGAGAACTAATATATCTCCAATTTAGCATTCTGCAGCCCTTGAGGTTTAATGTCCAACATTCATATATGTCATAGATTTCCTGTTACATTCTATCACTTTTCTATTTATTTTGTTTTGTCGATATACTGTGATATTCTGCCAAGTTTCTGTTTGTTTTGTTTTATCTCTTTCTTCTAGTTTTTTTTCATCATTTATACTCTTCTGGATTTATCCCATCTTTTGCCATTATTATGTGGATATGCTATTTTACTTGGTGTGTTATGTTGTGTTCATGATAAAGGCCTTTTGATCAAAACATTGATTTGTGTGTATTATTACATGTTACTAGTGATTAGCAAAACTTCACTGACCTGTTCCAAGTTTCATACTGTATAAAACATTACTTTTTAAATATTACTTTTCAAATATTTCTGAATGTATTTTTGAATTTGATTTATTTAATTCGAATATACTGTTGAATTTATGGCGTGGCTAATACATACAATTGCATTTGCAGTTAAATGTCATCAATCGGCTTTCAGAACATCAGCAAGTTTGACTGAACTATGTTTATGATGCAAGGCAACTAATCACTTTACTGCCGAGATGACAAGCAGTTTATTCAACTCCAAAAATTGTTCTGTTAAACTATAATTTTATAGTCTCTGAAGATCTAGTTTTTAATTTTGTACCATTTTGTAATTTTCAGATTGAAATAACTTACGTATCGTAATCTTGACACACTTCACCCACACTTTTAATGGCGGTCATATATTCATTAGGCTGGTATGGGTTTATGTAGTGTAGAGATGAAGATTGTGCTGGGTTTCCATTGGATGCTGTGAAATCCACGCCCACCTGTCATAGTATAAATTAAATAAATATGTGCAAAAACAAATACAAGATGGTGAATTGAAGTTTTTAATGGAATGTTTTTTCTTCTGTGTTCATTCTCAAACTCCTGTAGATTCACTGGATGTATCCCAGAAACAGAATGTGTTGTGTCATGGTATACAGCTTTGCTACGATATTTGCACCTTTTGCACTCTACTAGACTGTAACCTGTCCATCTTGTGATGTCACTTTCCAACTTGTATCTCTGCCTATCTCTTGCTCGCCTCCCTTCAACTGTACCCTCAAGTATCTATTGTCAATTCCACTTGTGCTGTTAAGCATTGTGAGGGAAAGCTGGAGTTTTCCATCTTTGATCATTCGGGTTGCATTGGCCATGATCAGTCCATGTCTGTTTAAGGTTTCTTTGATTATCTCCACCCATCTTTTCTTAGTTTCCTTGTACGTGTAGCCCAATATTCTGCTGTAGTATGCACAAAGGTCTGGTTGATTTTGTTTAATTCTCATGATGTGACAAAACCACTTGGTTTGTTGTTTATCGATGTAGTCTTGACTTGAGATGGTCTTTATTTCTTTACTGATATCATCATTTCTTCATCTGTCTCTTACATGACATTTAGAGCTTTCCTCAAACATCTCATTTCACATATCGCAGTACATATACTAAATGACTACCCTCTGGGTACTAGACTTCTCAAAGTATTGCACAGAGTTGTTGTCTTCTGGGTATGAAATAAAGCTCGGGAGAAAAAGCTGCATTGCACATAGGGAGTATGTAGGGAACATGTAGGTAGTATGAGCTAATTACTTGTAATTTCTGGGTATCAAAACAACAATATATCCCAACAATAATTATAGATAATAACCAAATTGTCAGAGGATATCCAACAAAATGGAGAGCTTCTGTAACAAACTGTCAGAGAATATTCAACACAGCCACTATCACAAACTGTCAGAGGATATCCAACAAAATGGAGAGCTGCTGTAACAAACTGTCAAAGGATATCCAACACAGCCACTGTCACAAACTGTCAGATGATGTCCAACACAGCCCCTGTCACAGACTGTCAGAGGATATCCAATAAAGTGGAGACATCTGCTGTCACAAACTGTCAGAGGATATCCAAAAAAGTGGAGACAGCCGCTGTCACAAACTGTCAGAGGATATCCAACAAAGTGGAGAGCTGTTGTCACAAACTGTCAGAGGATATCCAACACAGCCACTGTCACAAACTGTCAGAGGATATCCAATAAAGTGGAGACAGCCGCTGTCACAAACTGTCAGAGGATATCCAACAGAGCCACTGTCACAAACTGTCAGAGGATATCCAACAGACCCACTGTCACAAACTGTCAGAGGATATCCAACAAAGTGGAGACAGCCACTGTCACAAACTGTCAGAGGATATCCAACAGAGCCACTGTCACAAACTGTCAGAGGATATCCAACAAAGTGGAGACAGCCACTGTCACAAACTGTCAGAGGATATCCAACAGAGTGGAGACATCCACTGTCACAAACTGTCAGAGGATATCCAACAGAGTGGAGACAGCCACTGTCACAAACTGTCAGAGGATATCCAACAAAGTGGAGACATCTGCTGTCACAAACTGTCAGAGGATATCCAACAAAGTGGAGACAGCCGCTGTCACAAAAATAACAAGTGATAACACAAAAATAACAAGTGATAACATAAAAATAACAAGTGATAACACAAAAATAACAAGTTATAACACAAAAATAACAAGTGATAACACTGATGACAATGTATTATTGTCACTGATGACATGTAACTAATCAATAACATATTTTAAAAATTGCTAATTATTAGTTATATTAATAATTAGCGCTGAAGTCGAATGTCTCTGGTCACTGGCAGAAATATTATGGGGACACAACCAATGTTCCCTCTAAAACAATAGTGCTTGTGTGCAAAAATTGACCTCCATAGGCTGATACATTTCAAACACTATTTCTTCTACCTAAAATAAATTCATCTCATTCAGCATATTCTATTTAAACCTATTTGTAAATGCTATTTTTTTTAAATTACAGGAACTTTTCCACACATTCACATCTTTTCCACACATTCACATTTAAATTTCATCTTGTGAGCCAAGTCCAAACTCTGTGCACTAAGAGATAACAATGTGTGCTCTAGTGCTGCTTAGTGGAAACAGTGGACACGATGCATTTCCATTCTCCTGGCTACATCCTGCTGGAAATCTTGTAGGAACATTGTCCTATTATAAGAGAGATCTCTGGACTACATCCTGCTGGAAATCTTGTAGAACCATTGTCCTGCTATAAGAGAGATCTCTGGACTACATCCTGCTGGAAATCTTGTAGAACCATTGTCCTGCTATAAAAGTGATCCGATAGGAGTTAGAGAATGGACATGAAATATATTAGTAATCAGTGACAATAATACATTATCATTGGTGTTATCTATCCAGACTGTACCAGTTTTTTGCCATTTTACTATTAAAAGTAGTGATTCTTGCAGACATGTATGCTTCTGTTATTGATTTCTTATGTATACATTTGTCTTATGCTCGTTATAGGAAGTGTGTATGAATTGACCTTCAACATTTGTATTCGAAGGTCTGTGCTCGTTTCTTCATGTCTGCAGTGACTATCAACTCTCCCAACCATACACTGTAATAGCGAGCAATGTTCAATTATTTGTTTTTATCTACACTCTAACACTGATGTTGATTTTTCCCATATTTTTTGTTAGTTCATTCTCAATCTCCCATTGGATCTCTCTTGTAGCAGGATGTTCCTACTAGAACGCCAGTAGAATGTAGTCCAGAGAACAGAAAGTCATTGTGTTGCCAGTTTATTTGCACCACTTATCTGGCACATCCGACTTCAGCAGAGCTTTTCCATATTAAAGTTAATCTTTATATACCAGCTAAAATCACTTCAAGCCTTATCTTTAATTGAATTTTAAATTTTCCATTTTGCTGTCAAATTTCCCCCAAAAAACCTCCGTAGTTTCCTATCATGAACGGAATAATATGCTAATTTTTAAAATATCTAAAGTGGTCAACATTTATCTCTGTAACAATTTTCCTGTTTAGAATAACGTGTTACTGACACATTTTTGGCATTTCCTAGACAGAGTATAAAATAATTTGTATGTGAGAAATAAAGAAGAGACTCTACCACGAATCATAAGTTTGAAAACACAATGAACAATCAACAGTATACATACTGTAAAATTAATCTGTGTGCCTCCAATGATGTAGTCTAAAAATGAATATTCCTTCACAACCTGGAAGAAATTTTTAAAAATTATTCCTGCAAAGTTGTACAATAACAAAAGTATTGGAGAAGATTCATTTGAAAATATATATCTTAGAAAACTTGCAAATATTGATTGGAAAGAATTTAAGTCAAACAAGCAAGTCAAGACACCAAACAGCAATATGTTTCTACAAAAATAAGAATAAAATGAAGGACTTATTTCGGACATGTACTAGAATGAATGAAAACAGACTGTCACTACAAACATTAAAATGGGTACCAGTTGGAAAAGGAAAAAGAAAACAACAAGAGAGATTTTTCGCCGAACAATCATCAAAGAGGGTATGACTATGGGTCTCAATGACATGTAAGAATTACACACAGTAGCATCACATCGTTCCAACTGGAGGCCTCTGGTTTCTGCCCTATGCACCGTATTCGATGCTGAAGAAATGAAGATAGAATCTTTTGCATGATGAATCAATAAAGCCCTAGCAACACCTAGCACATTTACACATCCTCTGATACACATGACACACCCTCGGATACACATGACACACCCTCGGATACACATGACACACCCTCTGATACACATGACACACCCTCGGATACACATGACACACCCTCGGGTACACATGACACACCCTCGGGTACACATGACACACCCTCGGGTACACATGACACACCCTCGGATACACATGACACACCCTCGGGTACATATCACACAGATGGGGAACTTCAACTTGTCTCTATCCTCAGATATTCTCTCAACCTCATTCCATTTAATTCACAAGTCATTCAAGGTCTTTATTCTCCATGTTTTCCTAGGTCATCCCTATATCCTGTTTTCCACTGAGGGTTCCATGGCAATGATATTCAAGCTCTTTGACCATCCTATATTTTTCTGTTGCTCCTGTTTGTCAACCATTGATATTCAAGTTTTTTTACCATCCTATTTTTTTCTGTTCCTCCCATTTTGTTAACCACACAATCTTGTATACACTTGCCAGTTGTAAAATATGCTTGAATAGATCATTAATTAACAAACATGGGATATGGGTGTAGCAGAAAACACACTGACTGAGGGGCAGTGCTTCACTTCCTTGTGGGGGGTTGGGGTCCCCTCCTCCCCCCTGACTTATCTAACTAATGAAACAAGGATCTCCACCATGGTGAAGTCTGTGCATGATCTATGTCTTAATGAATTGATCTAGCTTATAATTTTTGCTATTTTTGCTTTTTTACTCCAGCATCTCTGGGGAATTCTAAATATTTTTTTTTGGCTGCACATAGAATTTTCATCATTGTTCTCAAACACCATATCGCAGTTGCCTCCAGCTTATCTTGAGCTTTTTTCTTTACCGTCCATGCTTCGCATCCATACAGAAGTATTGGTTCAATATAACACCCTAGCACTTGAAATCACATATGCAATGATACTACACCATTCAGCTTTGTGAAATTCTATCTATTGTCACAATGAGTCAAGAAAACTTGTATGTATGGTAAGGTTAAGTTGAATTATAAATCGGCGTCACAGCAAGCAATTTTATTCAAAATGACTCAATTATAAATCAGTGTCAGAGCAAGCAGTTTCATTCAAAAGTGACTTAATTGCATTGACAGTGTTAACCAGAAACCTTTCAGCAGAGTCTCTGTAATAATTGCACGGTTTCTCAATCTTCCCAGAGCTTGTACCCTGGCATTGATTTCTTGTTGTGTGGATCAGCAAATGGAGATTTATTTTTTCCCAAATCAAGAGTGACCCCCACTTCTCCCAGTGGCAATTGAATCTGTGTCACCTTGTCCATGGGTGTACAGCAGTCACTATTGTAATACTTGAAATATATGTGAAAACTACTTGGCCAGAATTAGTTGTCAGAAGAAAGATGTCTCCGGAGCTACAATGTCCATTTAATCATGAACTATGCTAATTAACACCTTGCTGAACAGCATTCCAGAGCATACTTATCTCCCATTACCAAGAGAGTATGCAAATGTTTTAGACGGACATCACTATCTTTAAAAATCTTTCTAAAATCTAACTTGTGCAAGCAAGCATTGAAATTTTCTATTTGTCGTAAATGACTAGTTGCACTTTCTGAATGAATTTGGAAACTCCAAAGTTATTTCAATTGTCCCTCCGAAGACGGATGTGTCGGGCCATTGGCACAAATAAAACGGTGACAAATAGTATTTCCATTTTCTGGACTACATCCTGCTGGAAATCTAGTAGGGCAATGGTCCTGCTACAAGAGAGCTCCAGCGGGAGTTTGAGAATGAATGCCGAAGAAGAATTTCAAGTGCAATCCAACTTACTATAATGCTAGGGCTAGATTTACATTGCTTTCTATATATCATACAATCTTATCCTCAAAAAATCTGATTTCTATATATCATACAATCTTATCCTCGAATAATCTGATTTCTTCATGATTAATTCTCATGGTCAAAATTTAATAGCCTGCCTGTACCGCCATTTTGGAACAATGCACTTGGCTCAGTCTCCCGGGTGAGCTATTTTTAGTAACACTTACTACGGGTGCCATATTTCTGAAGTATCACAGCAGTTTCGACGATCATCGAAATTGGGCACCAAGATTTTACAACCAAAATTCGAGGACCACTGAAATATGTATGTAAAGTGTTAATCAAGGATTACTGTGTACAATATTCACAAATGATTGTCTTAATCACCAATAAATGCACACATCAATATTGATTGTACACATATAATATATATTAGTGTACACAGGAACTGACCTTGCAAGATGTCAGGAAAATGGTGCCAGAATTTGTATAATTTCTCTTTTTAGCTTTTTTTGATGGGTTCACACATGGCCAGGAAATCTGTCAATTTACAAAATGAATATGAAGTAGTGTTGAAAACAAAAATTAATGAATATACACTTATTCAAATCAAGAAGAGATTATGGGCTAGATATTCTGCCTGCCTGCCGACCTAGCTACCTACCTACCTTTATATCTATCTATCGTAATTTCCACTTGAGCTGGTAAGCATCATGGGGGGGGGGGGGGGAAGGGGTTGTGTATGGTGTGTGTGAGAGTTTGTAGTTTGTCTCTGGGTCGCATTGACCATGGTCAGGTGTGTCTTTTTAAGGTTTCTTTGTTTCTGTCCATAAATCTAGTTGTTGTGATCTTCCTCATACCTTGTAACATGATCTTCTGCTGTTATATCCACAAAAAGGCTGGTTGCATTGGTTCCATTTTTATAAGGTGACCAAACCATCATGTTTTAGTTTCTCTGTTAGGGTCCAAGTCTGGCATTGGTAGCACAGTGTATGCATGAACGCTGTATTTATTAACTTATTTTGGAGATCGTGTTGATGTTCTAGTGTTTCAGCAATGGTGCTAACTTATATAAAACTGCATTTGCTTTATGACATCTTGTCTCTATTTCTCCTGTCTTCTGAGAACACGCTGCCTAGATATTTAAATTCCTTTACTTGGTTGAGTTTTCTGACGTCTATGTATTTTCTAGTGGGGATTGATTTCTGCTTATCTTCAATGTTTCTGACTTTGGTTTGTTGATTTCTATGTTGTTGATTTCGCAATGGGTATTTAATACTTTTAGGTGTTTTTGCAACTCAGATATATCGTTGTATATCAATGCTTGATTGTCTGCGAACAGCAATTCATTTATGATGTTACTGTCTTCTTTTTCTATGTTTTTTTGTTCATGTTGGTTTTCGTGTTCTATTGCTTCTGAGGTTACTTTGGTTATTTTGTCTACATAGATGTTGAATAGGAGCGGGGATAATATGCATCCTTGTCTGATTCCAGATGTTATTATGAATGTGTCTGTCATTCCCTCTGGTGTTCTTTCTCTTGCTTCGCATCTCTGATATAGTGCTCTGGTGTTTTCGAGGAGTTAGCCATGGATTCTGTATTCTTCTAACTATGTCCATAGTTTATCTCTGTTAACCCTGTCGAAAACCTTTTCTTGGTTGATAAATGTGATGTTCAGTTGATTGTTGTATTCTGTTATCTGTTGGCTCAGTTGTCTAAGTGTGAAAGAGCATTACTATACTATAGCCACATACAGTGGACCCTCTGTAGCGCATCCTTTTATAACAAATCTCCATTTTTTAACAACACTTTAAAAAATCCCCAGTTATATTTATTCTTGATTGCTTCTACTGTATATAGCGAGTTTCGGCTATTACATACTTATTTTGTTGGTCCGGAACAAGTTGTTATAATGAGGATTTGACTTCGCAGAAGCTGGTTCATATAGTTTGAGAAAACAAAACTTACCTCCTGCTGCATAGCTTTGGACATTTCATCAAAAGTTGTATTGAAGCCACCAATATAGTCATGAGAACCATCACTGTCCCAGTCATAACAGTCAAACTGGCAACAACAAGAATTCAAACAGAATGATATTATTGTAAGGAATAGCATGATATATTGATGTTGATAGAGCCCTGGTGGAGTATAATGATGACAAGCCCTGGTGGAGTATGAGTATGATGATAGAGCCCTGATGGAGTATGAGTATGATGATAGAGCCCTGATGGAGTATGAGTATGATGATAGAGCCCTGATGGAGTATGAGTATGATGATAGAGCCCTGATGGAGTATGAGTATGATGATAGAGCCCTGATGGAGTATGAGTATGATGATAGAGCCCTGATGGAGTATGAGTATGATGATAGAGCCCTGATGGAGTATGAGTATGATGATAGAGCCCTGATGGAGTATGAGTATGATGATAGAGCCCTGATGATAAGTATAATGATGATGTCGATGAGACCTGATAGAGTATGATTATGCTATAAAGAGCCCTGATGGAGTATGATTATGCTATAAAGAGCCCTGATGGAGTACGAGGTCTGTCATTCTTGTTCCCTATTCTAGGCAGTGTAGCTTTTATTTCAGCTTCAAATTAACATTTCTGTGGCATATTTTTTATTGAGAGTTTTGCCACAACTTGTACAAGTTTCAGATGACCGATTCATTGATTGTGGTTGTATGGTGCAGTTTCACAAACTGGACAGTTTTGCCCTTCCCTTTTGCTTCTGTTATGTAAATGTTTCTTGTGAAAATGTTTTTTCTGCCTTTTTAATGTATTTTCTGTTGTGTAAATGTTTTTCCATAGTGTAAATGTTTTTCTGTAATGCAAATTATTTCTTGTGCAAAACCTTTTTCTGTTGTGCAAATGTTTTATTGTGTAAATAATTTTTTCTATAGTGTAAATGTTTTTCTATTGTGCAAATGTTTCTCTGTTGTGTAAATGTTTCTCTGTTGTGAATACATTTTTTGTATACCATATATTACCTTGATGGCCTGCTGTTTATTTCCCCCGCAAAGATTCTGTAAGGACAACTGGAAAGCCCGCCAGTGTGGATTTAAGTTATTCTTAATCACCTGGTCAAGTACAAACATAAGGAAGTTACTGTCAAAATGTATTCTTAATCACCTGGTCAAGTACAAACATAAGGAAGTTACTGTCAAAATGTATTTTTATTGATCAACAATTACAGCTTGTTAAGGAAACTAGAAAAGAGACAATGAAAATTTGATTTATCTGAAATCATGATTTCCTCTTTTGGACATGTAATGAAGAAAATTGTTTGTAATACATTGTGACAACAGACTAGCCAGCAGACAGAGCATACAACATGAACATAGAAACAGCAAGAGGCAGATGAAGACTAAGAAGGTGGAAAGAAGGAAGTCTAAGAAGAAGGTGGATTGAAGGAGTTACTAACATTTTGAGATGTCATAATATTCAAGCGACGAAACATGCATTAGCCCAATAACCGATCGTCATTCAATCCTGTAACAACTCACAGCAAAAGCAAGCAGAGATAGATTAGATCTGATGGATCGGATCAGATCAGATTTAGATGTTTTTTTAGACCATTTTTTTAGACTTGCCTCTTCACCCAACATTACATAAAAATCTGTCAATATAAATGTAAAATCAAGCAATACATTGTTTTCTTAGCAACAAATATATGTCAGTACCTCAGTTCTATGAACCACCTGCCAATTCCCATCCGAGGTTGCTTTTAGGACCTCTAGGTAAGGGTCAGATTTCCCAAACAGATCCTAGAGAAATTTCACAAGAAGCAGATTAGGAAAATATAATAAACAACAGATAAAGTTACTAGTTCTAATAAAGATTAAAATGTACACCTTCTGAAGCTCTAAATATATTTATGTTGTGATTGTATGAGGGTGTACCACATTTTAACTTTAGGGCTATCTCTTTTCTACATTAGCATGGCTACTGGTGTCTGGACATCTAGTTCAGAGTGCAAAGAATAGAGTCACTATCTTATTTCCAGGCATATCGTAGGAGACAACTAAGGGAAGTTGGGGGATCAACTGACAACCTGTCATCTGTGAAATAAATTATCATTTATCACTGTATGTTTTCTCATGATTTCTTACTTTTGTTTTCTATCAAATGGCTCCTATGTTTTCTCATGATTTCTTACTTTTGTCTTCTATCAAATGGCTCCTATGGATAATGAACAGATGCAGGCATGTGGACATTACACCTTTGTTCTTTTGTGGTAGAACCCTAGATGGCTGGGAATGCTAGATGTAACCATCACTGCAAATAAGTCAACAGATCTGGCAGATGTATGATGAACTACTTGATCCACATGTACATACTGTACTTCTGTATGGGAGCAGCGTACTATTAGGGAGCTGCATGGCGCAGTGGTTAGCGTACTGGCTTCGCATATGAGTGGTTCTGGGCTCATTCCCCAGTTTAGGAGGAAATGTTTTTCAGATCGCAACGGCTCCCAGGCCGACCCAGCCTTAAATGGGTACTGGATTAATCCGGGAAGTAATACCTATGGCATTAATAAATGCTATGGGTTACTTTACTTTTTTTACTGCACTTCTGGCAGGACGTGGTAATCCTGACGCACTGGAGTGCTTCCTTCCGGGAATTAAACATGCATCATAAATCCTTCTTACACAAACATGTCACTGAGACCTTATATCATTCCGGGTGTCGCCACAGTTACACAACTGAGAAGAACCTGTGTTTTTGTCAGAATGGCTATGGGCTGTCAAGAGCTACCTGTTCACAGCTAAAGTGATTATTTCATCATTATCATGTGTCAAGAGCTATCTGTTCACAGCTAAGGTGATTATTTCATCATCATCATGTGTCAAGAGCTATCTGTTCACAGCTATTATTTCACACATCATCATCTGTTAATATTATAAATGAAATATATAATATACAGAATGACTCTATCACTTGAAATAACAGTGCTTCTGGTAGTTCTCTTCTCAGATACTATAAATACAAAACAAACTTCTAAATCTAAATACAAATTTACTTTACTATCCAGTTTTTGTGCTCTAAATGTCAAGGTAACATTCTCCAGTCCTTCCTTGATTTCCTCTGTTCGAATCTGCAGAGATTAACCAGACAGAAAACATTTCACAATTGAGTGTCAAAGAAACATGGCATCATTATTTGAATTTATAAAATTTCTTTATTTAAGATGACATGAAGAACATTGAAGTTACCTTTTAGAGTGCAGCATTTGTAGGTGTAAAATGTTAGAACACAAAGCATTATACTTATAGTATTTGTAAGTGAGGTGAAACATGGTCTCTTTCAAGCATTCCCTCAAAGCTGTGCAGCTGCTCACATTACTCAATTGAAAACTGTGTGCACTGAATTTAAATCTCCACGTACTTTTCACGCACTTCTTCTTCTTTTCATTGGGTTAAGTGCATGAAATCCTGAATGCTATGGTGTGCCTCTTAGCTGGTTTCTTCGGACTTCAGCCCCTCTACTTGCAAGGGCATACTGTGTTCTTGTTCGCATGTAAGCAAGCATGGCCAGACTTCATTTTCAGCCGCTTGTGGCCTACTTAAGAGCCAACTCGCCATGGAGCTGGTCTCGGTGGGGGATGCCTCAATTGGGGGGGGGGGGGGGGGGGGACACAAAGAAAATTAACACTGCATGAAAAATCCAGAACTGCATAAGGTCTTCTAGTAGTAGTAGTATTAATAGTAGTAGTAGCAGTATTAATAGTAGTAGTAGTAGTAGCATATCCTAGAAACTGTTAGGACCATAGGGATAATGCAGAGGATAAATCAGCACAGAGAGACCTCCACTTTCTAATCTATCTTCTGTGGCATGAACAATTGTATAAAATTCAAGACCTGTCATTCCTTGCTATTGTCAATTGTTCCCCACTACTTCTTCCATCCATGACTTTCCTTGCAAGATTTTTTAGGCAGGGACTTTGGACAAGTGAACTCCTACACCATATGATCAAGTACCCCCTCAAGAATAATTCGCACATGTGATCATGTGTCTGTCCAAAATTCTGTCTGATCCGTTCCCAGTGGGAAATACTGTATATTTCAGTATATAAGCTGATCTGTATATAAGCCGGGTATGTAACTTTAATGTCCAAAATGTGACTAAACTCGGAAACCTGTGTATAGACTGAAGTATAACAAAATATTACACGTGAAATCTGGCTATTATAAGAATGAAGGGGCTACGGAAATATTAGTAAATGGAAAATAACACAAACGTTTATGTTTGTCACATGATCTGCCACAGGAGGAAGATGGTGGGGTCTATTGCTTCACAAGATGTCACATGATCTGGATTAGGAGGAAGATGGTGGGGTCTATTACTTCACAGGATGAGTCACATGATGCAGCACTGGAGGAAGATGATGAGAAACAGAAGTTAGATAATGAGTGACACATGGGGTCAGATTACGTGGTACAATAAGAGTTAATACTGAGAGATAAAAGCAGTTAGATGATGTAGCTCAAGCGTGGTCATACATAAAAATCTCAGTTGACCGGGAACCTACTCTAAAAAAGACGTTCAAAAGTGCAGAGGATTGACTTCATTGCATGTTTATCCCATATACATCCCGGCCTTCTCAATGAAGTGGGGTTGCTTGCAGAGAGTACCCTCCATGGCACGCTCTCTATAACTTCAAGTGCTTATTTCAAACCATGAATAATGAGAGATAACAATGCTTACAGTGATAGTTCCTTGACCAGCCTTTGTTCCATTCTTCAACATGAGTGGAGCAGTCATTGGGGTGTTGGACACCAGCTGCAATAGAAATGACAAATTTACAAAGTTTTTAAGTAATCTGATCTAAAATGGCACATTTAGACTAAATACATCATGTGTCTATGCAAATATTGAGCATTGGATAGCAGGAGAAGGAAGTCTTACAGCACACTAAGATACAATTTCTCTATTCGACTCTCAGACGTGTCGAAAATGGCCATGATTTTGTGAAAAGAATGTCAATTGACTGCATTCCAGAGGAAAATTCTTGTAGAGAACATGTCCTCAAGAATCCCCTTCCTTCTTGTAACAGGTAAACAATGACATGATTTTCCCCACATAAAATCACAACGTTGAGATAGCAGTGTGTGTACTTTAGCTATGTAATCTATGCTACCACATGAAAACTGGCACCTCTCATTGTGTTATTTTATATCATGCAGTATGACTGTATTATTTATGTGGAGGAAAAAAAGTGAATCTGTCTGTGGGTTGAAGATAACCTGTTAGTCTCAAATAATTTTAAAACATTTCTCCCACAAATTATAATTATTAGTAGATAAATATTGAGAAAAAAAATATATAAATAGTGTTAAATAGCAGTTTTATGTTCAACAATACACATGATTGATCTGTCAAACAAAAAGTCTTTATTAAAGAAACACAGTGACAAAATCAATCAATCAATAAATCTGTAACCCTTCAGGGTCATAGGGTTACCACATTGGATGCCTCAGCACACAAGAGTCTTCCAGCGAATTCTATCCTCAGCGATGCGGATGAGTGTGGAAATATCTTGCCCTGTCCATTCCTTGATGTTGTCTGTCCGTGTCTTTATTTGTCCTCCTCTACTTCTTCCACCCTCGACAGTTCCCTGCAGTATTGTTTTTGACAAAGAATCGTGCCTGCATACATGTCAGAACCATGCTAGTTTTCGTTGTTTCACTATTGAAAGCAATGGCTCCTGAACACCTGCACACATCTCTACTTTATTTCTTACGTACACATTGGTCTTATGTTCCCTATAGGAAATTCGTCTATAGCATTTGTACTTGAAAGCCTGTAATCTTCTCTCCATGTCCGCAGTGAGTGTCCAACTCTCACAACCATACAACACATAAGAAAGCACCAACGACTTATACAGTTTGATTTTCACTCCAACACTGGTGTTGCTTTTCCAAATCACAGTTAGCCTTGACAAGGACGCTAAAGCCATCTCCAGCCTTACTTTTAGTTCTGCTTTGCATTTACCATCGCTGCATATACTGGATCCGAGGTATTTGAAGGTGTTCACCTCCTCAAGCTTATGTCCATTCATCACGATATTAGTCTGGTTTTCTGTGACAAAAAAACAAACACAGAATGGAACCACAAAAGAACAAGGACTTATGTCCACGTTCCGGTCCAACTGGGACCTTTCTCAAGAAACATCGAAATGTAAATGATTATTTGGTGACGTCACTCTTACAATAAGATGCTCCAAGTAATGACGTAAGAAAGATGTCTCCAAATAATCACTTACACTTCAGTGTTTTTTGTTCAATGTTTATGTGTTTCTTGAAAAAGGTCCCAGTTGGACCAGAACGTGGAAAGAAGTCCTTGTTCTTTTGTTTATTGCTATTTATTTATTTTTTTACATTGATAGTTAGGCTTTAATAGTAACCTTTGTACTTTATGTAGTATTTATCACTTATTCGTTTGGTTACTGCAGCACTCTCCACTTTGTCAGACATCTTCTGACATTATGGTTATATTTCTAATTTCTTGAACTATATAGACAAATTAAAACAACTGAAAATCTAATCAAAATCATAATATCAACACATTAATAAATATATATGCACATGCACTCACACACATAAACAAATGTACGTTCAGTAAAAATCGGCTGACCTGTCCAAGTGTTGTTTCAATCTGTCCCAGAAAATCATCATCATTGAGTTGAGGAGTAGCGTTATCTATGTCATACACAGCAATCAGAACTTTCTGTACCTCTTCAAAGAAATAGTTGACAACGAAACTTCTAGAGAACTTAGGGCTCAGGCAGTTGATTACATTTTCAGTTCTTCCTACCTAAAGTGGAAAAAGTATATATTATATCTCATAACTAAGATCATTATAAAATAATAATAACATAAAACCCATAACATGTCTGGGTCATAGGGGTGCCACACTAGATGCATCAGCCAAAAAAGCTTTCCAAATAGCTCTATCTTCGGCCATTCTGAGGAGTGTAGAAAATTCATGCCCAGACCCTTTCTTAATATTATAAATCCAGGATTTTCTCTGTCCCCCCTCGTGTCCTTCCACCTTCGACTGTTCCTTGCACAAACAGAAATTTATAAGATTATTAGAGGAGAGGGAAAAAAAGAGGAGAGGGCTGCAGTAACACAAGCAGAAAGTGATACCAGAAATGATAAGCAATTAATCGTTACTATTAATAGATTATGGGACAGGATGCCATGAATCATGTTGCATGGAGAGGAAAGATCTGGAAGGGTAGATAAACAAAGTAGAAAGTTATAGTAGATAGTTCAAGGGCTGCACGTCTAAATAGACATGATGAAACAAGTGGGCAATACAATAACCCAATGATACTATGATTCCTTGTACATGCTGTGAAAAAACTGTGTCTCTGATTATTACTGTCAGTCTCATCCATCATCGCCATGGATCGTAGATTATATTTCTTATAGCACAACAATAATAATATCTTTTGGAAAGACGGAAAATTACCTACTAATATGCAACCATTGATAAATATCTAATAAATACAGTACAAATTGTAATAAATAAAAATGATAAAATAAATATGTTTCCAGCTTTGCTGCCAAATAACATTAATCAAGAAACAACAATAAACAGAACAAAATAGATTTAAATAGAGAAATGCCTGTCCATGATAACATAACAATTGTATAACTTCTGTGGTTCTACGATATTATCATTGAGTTCTATGATATCAATTTTTGTTATATATTATCATTGATCACATCACCATGTAACTACTTATGAGTGCCATTACATTCTTAGACAAATCTTTGTCACTGTCAATATGTCATTGTGGATATCCTTAGAGAAATGTTTGTCACTGTCAGTCCACATGTCATGGTGGATATGCTTAGAGAAATGTTTGTCACTGTCAGTCCACATGTCATGGTGGATATGCTTAGAGAAATGTTTGTCACTGTCAGTCCACATGTCATGGTGGATATGCTTAGAGAAATGTTTGTCACTGTCAGTCCACATGTCATGGTGGATATGCTTAGAGAAATGTTTGTCACTGTCAGTCCACATGTCATGGTGGATATGCTTAGAGAAATGTTTGTCACTGTGAGCGATTATGTCATTGTGGATATGCTTATGGGAAATCCTGAGTAGTTAATGGAGTGTTCTGTATGCAGTGATAATGGTGTGTTCTGTGTGCAGTGATAATGGTGTGTTCTGTGTGCAGTGATAATGGTGTGTTCTGTGTGCAGTGATAATGGTGTGTTCTGTGTGCAGTGATAATGGTGTGTTCTGTGTGCAGTGATAATGGTGTGTTCTGTGTGCAGTGATAATGGTGTGTTCTGTGTGCAGTGATAATGGTGTGTTCTGTGTGCAATGATAATGGTGTGTTCTGTGTGCAATGATAATTGTGTGTTCTGTGTGCAGTGATAATGGTGTGTTCTGTGTGCAATGATAATGGTGTGTTCTGTGTGCAATGATAATGGTGTGTTCTGTGTGCAGTGATAATGGTGTGTTCTGTGTGCAATGATAATGGTGTGTTCTGTGTGCAGTGATAATGGTGTGTTCTGTGTGCAATGATAATGGTGTGTTCTGTGTGTAATGATAATGATCTAATAACTAACTCACCTCCTCCCAACGTCCAGCTCTCATCATATGTAGAACAGCACATGGGTCAGACTTGGACATCACGTCCAGATTGAGAAGGTTCTTACACTCGACATGTATTTCAACTCTCGATTTAAACTGATCTGTTCCTGGTCTGGTCACTCTTCCTCCTGCAACACCTGAAAATATGTACAGCAACACAACCAGTTAAAGTTTCCTGTTCCGAAACCATGTTACATGTCAAATCCAACTGATCTCCGGCTTGTCTCAAGTTCCTTTACAACAGTATGTGTTCCTCCAGTCATATTTACTGGCAGAAGCATTTAGCAAAAGTGTTAGTCACCCATAAATATACTTGTAAAATGAACATATTGAAGCCAAGCAGTTTTGTAGTTAAAAGTGGTCAATATTGGTACCACCAAATATTGCAGGCTTTTTTGTGATTGGACGTCAGTAAAAAAAAAACGGAAGAAAATCATTTCTACCACAGCCATCTACAATAGAAATCCTGACAGGTCATATGTAAACATCAGCTCTGCTGAGGCCTGTTTGTGACTTATCGATTGAAACATGCCATCACAATAACTTACTGCATGTCACTAAGAGAGATTACCCTCATGTCACCAGCCAATAAAAAGAATGAAGCAGCCTCTCATAGTGACACAATAAGATTTTCTAATCTCGTGCAAGCAGAGCATATATGGGAATGCCTCAAGTGCTGTGACACTTGTTCCTAATCAAGAATGTTGTGCTTCTAAGAATTAAGGATTACAGAAATATAAAAAAGCAACAAAAACAAACATATATGAAGCACATAAAAAAGGCAGTCTCCAGAGAGTTCCTCTACCCCTAACGCTACAAGGCATAAAGGGGTATAAAGCAAACAGAAAGAAAAGAAATAATACATAAATATATTTATAATACAGAAAAATAGCAGAAAACAAACAAAATTATTTCTTCTTCAAATTTATCAAAGCAATTTTAAAATAAATATATGACCATGTCAATTGTTTATATGGGAGCTACATCAACCAGTGACTAGACAGCTGAACTCTTATGTTTCTGGTCAACCACGGACTAGGCAGCTGTACACTTTGCTTCTGGTCAACCACTGACTAGACAGCTGAACACTTATGTTTCTGGTCAACCACGGACTAGGCAGCTGTACACTTATGTTTCTGATCAACCACTGACTAGACAGCTGAACACTTATGTTTCTGATCAACCACTGACTAGCCAGCTGAACACTTATGTTTCTGGTCAACCACTGACTAGGCAGCTGTACACTTATGTTTCTCATCAACCACTGACTAGACAGCTGAACACTTATGTTTCTGGTGAACCACTGACTAGACAGCTGAACACTTATGTTTCTGGTCAAACACTGATGAGAAACTATGCACTATGAGACTAGTTCATAACTCAGTTCACATTTACCTTTCATTGTTTACATATGAAAATGGGTTATAGAATTTTACAAATCTAGTCCAAAGAATGGACTCCCAAACACCAAACACCACTTATCATGTATGACAAAGATCTAGTTTTACAAGTGAAATGACAAGGAGTTCCACAAAATACAACTGAAGCTAGTACTGTAAATACAGCAGGAGAAACTGTGATCACTGTATGAACTTATGCTAATCACTGGTAACACACATAATCTATATGTCATTTACACTTGTGCATTAAGAATTGGCCTGGAGGGAGAAGGAGGGAGGAGTTGCAGTAGCCTGGCTTTGGGTACCTCTTTAAGATTTCTTTGATTGTCTCCATCCATCTATTTCTTGGTATTCCTCATGCAGTGCTTATTACTGGAAAAACACACGAAAGAGGTGATATGCTTAGGCCCTATGTAATTCTGTGAAAATAACCATGTGATCCCTAGCAATGAAATTATTACTTGAGTTGAAGAGACTATAGACATTGAAAAGTTCAGGAGACAGAAAGGAATCAGACTTAGTTCTAATTATAGATTTAGGCTTGAACTTATGCTTTCATCACCATGAGTTCTGACGCGGACAATTTTGTCAAAACAGATGTATACAAAATGTAAAAAAAGCACAATGGCTCCGCATATGAGTGGTCCTGGGTTCATTCCCCAGTTGAGGAAAAAATGTTTTTCAGATCGCAACGGCTCCTGGGTCAACCCAGCCTTAAATGGGTTCCAGATGTTTCCGGGAAGTAAAGACTGCGAGGGAGAGGAGATGGCTACCGTCCTCATTTGCAGAGCCTCTGAAATGTGAGATTGCTAACATCTAACACTCCTACAGTATTAATAAATGCTATGGGTTACTTTACTTTTACTTAAGTTTAACAGTTATAAAACGACAACTGTTTGTACAGGTTTCACTGAGTAACATACTTAAGAGAAACAGCAATGAAAGTACTACAAAAGTTGTTGTCTTATATAACAGGAAGTGAAGAAAGCTGAAATAAAGTCTTTTAGCGTAGACAGAAATTATAAATAAAAAGAAGAATGAGATTATTGTTTGTTAATTTAAAAAGAAGGCACAGTACAAGAAGAAATGCCTACATTCCAATTTTAATATTATGCATAGTTTCATTCCAACTTTGGTATATGTGTCATGTGATGTATGTGTGTGTCATGTGATGTATGTGTGTGTCATGTGACGTATGTGTGTGTCATGTGATGTATGTGTGTGTCATGTGACGTGTGTGTGTGTCATGTGACGTGTGTGTGTGTCATGTGGCGTATGTGTGTGTCATGTGACGTATTCCTTCCAGAACGTTGTCTTCCCAATGAACTCTCTGAACCTCTCTCTGTCTTGCATTTTCTAGCGATGTATTCATGTTATCTTTAATGTTGTCAGTCCATCGTCTTCTTGGTCTGCCCCTTCTCCTCTACCCAGGTACTCTTCCCTCAATTATTTGTCTTTCTAAACAGTTATGTCTCTTTATATGACCAAACAGGCGTAGTTTTCTTTTTGTTATTGTGTTTAGTAACCAACACTCTGGAATATTCAGTGTGTTTATAATATCTGAGTTTCTGATTTTATCCTTCCATGATATTCTAAGTATCTTTCTGTATCATTTCAGCTCGAAGGCGTTGATCTACTTTGCCGCTGTTTTACTTAGAGTCCATGTTTCACAGCCGTATGTTGCAACCAGAAAAATAAAAGTTCGTAACATTAGCACTTCCGTTTCTATTTTGTTGTTTTTCCATATGTTTTTCAGCCGTGTTATTTTGCAATATGCCATTGCCAATCTCTTCCTTATTTCTGCCATGCAGTCTCCTGCACCATTGATGTTTGCTCCTAAGTATTCAAATTTATCCACACATTCTATCTCGGTATTGTCTATTCTGATTTTTGGTTGTTGTGTTGTTATATCTATTGACATGATTTTTGTTTTCTGCGTGTTTAAATACAAATTTTGTGCTTCGCTATATTTCTTTGTGTTCTTGATTAGTTGTTCCAATCCCTTTATATCGTTTGAAAGAAGTACTGTGTCGTCTGCGTAGCGTAGTTCCGGGATTAGGAATCCACCTATGTTTAAAGCGTGGTAGTCAGTGTTGTGTATGTCTTCTCTCACGTTCCTCATTATACTTTTAGCGTAGATGTTGACCAGGTATGGGGAGAGTGTCATATGCGCAGCTTTTATGACATCATTGTTGGTTATTGTTATCAGAGATTATAAAGTCACTAGGATGGCCGCCAGATGAATTGATCTGCCTGCTACGCACTGAGAGGCTCTCTGTGCATAGCGTTCAGATCGATGCATCTGGCAGATGATTGATGCATCTAGCGACTGCAAAATATGACTTTATTGATATTTCAATAAATAATAAGATTTGTTTCGGTAAAATATAGGCACCTCTTGTTCTGTACCAAAAAGAATACAGTTTCTGAAATCCTACCTTGAGGTGCTTGATGCTGGTTTCCGGTAGAAACTATTGGAGGTTGTTGACCAGGGTAGGCTGGATTATGTTGGTTGGGATATGGTCCCTGACCTTGTGGTGGGTATGTTGAATGTGCCTGATTTGGGTATGGTGCCTGTCCTCCAGGATGGCTAGGATTTGGACTTCTCTGGGGTGACTGTCCTTGAGATGGATATGGGGCCTGTCCTTGAGATGGATATGGGGCCTGTCCTTGCGCTGGATATGGGGCCTGTCCTTGCGCTGGATGTGGTGCCTGTCCTTGAGCTGGATATGGGGCCTGTCCTTGTGCTGGATGTGGAGCCTGTCCTTGAGCTGGATGTGGAGCCTGTCCTTGTGCTGGGTATGGGGCTTGTCCTTGAGCAGGGTATGGGGCATGTCCTTGAGCTGGATGTGGGGCCTGCCCTTGTGCTGGGTATGGCGCCTGTCCTTGTGCTGGGTATGGGGCCTGTCCTTGTGCTGGGTATGGGGCCTGCCCTTGTGCCGGGTATGGGGCCTGTCCTTGTGCGGGGAATGGGACCTGACCTGGAGTTGGGGCCTGTCCTTTAGCTGGGTATGGGGCCTGACCTTGAACTGGGTATGGAGATGGATTCTGACCAGCTGAGGGATACACTGGAGTTGTTGTCTGACCAGGCCCCTGCTGTGGGTAGGGGATCTGCCCTTGTGGATATGGTGTCTGACCTTGAAGAAAGAAACAACAAGCTGATAAAGCAAGTGAATAATTCTCCCTCTGAAATACAATACAATTCTCCCTCTGAATACAATACAATTCTCCCTCTGAATACAATACAATTCTCCCTCTGAATACAATACAATTCTCCCTCTGAATACAATACAATTCTCCCTCTGAAATACAATACAATTCTCCCTCTGAAATACAATACAATTCTCCCTCTGAATACACTAATCTTTGCTTATTTATTCTTCTCAAATACAGTAACCCGCCAATGATGTGTTGCTCCAATGGCAGAAATAAAATGGTGACAACGAATTTTAATTTTCTGGTCTACATCCTGCTGAAAATCGAATAGGATCATTGTCCTGCTACAAGACGGAGTTTGAGAATGTCACTGAAGAAATACAGTAAAACGTTTCTTAATCAGAAGTCTGTCATCAATGAAAACATCATCAAGTCCCAAGATTTTATCACTGAAGTACATTATATTCCTCTGGATCAAGTGGAAACTGTCCAAAATTGAAATCTAATTTAAAAAATTAGCATTTATGTGGACTCTGAAATGCAGGCAGCAACCTTGGAAAAGATCAAAGAATTTCAAGACACCAGTGTAGTCTTTATACATAAAGATCAGAAATTCTACCAGCTTTAGCAATGAGATAAGAGGGCAAGGTTTTATGCTGACTCCCGTGACAGCACAGAAAAACAGGCAAAAAAAAACAGATACAATGATATTGATGTCTTATATAATTATTTTTTTAGGAAAATTGGGAAGGAGAAGAGGTTGAGACGAAGAGGAAAGAAGAAGAGGTGGAAAATGAAACTGTGTTGTGGAAGAAGATAATTATAGAGTGGTGACTTATCAAGATGATCGAACATTTAAATGAACTACAGTAATTTGTACTATGAGGAAATTATTCAGATATGTTTAGTGTTCATTATGGAGATGATAAGAAAGC
Source organism: Meghimatium bilineatum (assembly GCA_034231615.1). Taxonomy (NCBI): domain Eukaryota; kingdom Metazoa; phylum Mollusca; class Gastropoda; order Stylommatophora; family Philomycidae; genus Meghimatium; species Meghimatium bilineatum. Next base: position 51,011,489 of record CM067308.1, on the reverse strand, counting down.
AGTATCAAGTAGATCTACCCACAGAAATCATCAACCTGCTACCTACTGTATACCCTGTACTATTTGAGTAAATTAATGATTCTCTAAACATATATATCACCAATCTCAGACACAAACTATCTGCAAAAGCTACATGTCTAGATGCGTGTGACCCACGAACAATTTCCTGGACAACTGTTGATACATTAATTTACAGATAAATCAGATTCATATGCAATCAGAAATGGAAGTGCTGGCATCTTTATAACATGCCCCGATCATTAACCTGAAACAATGTCTATCCATACATGAAAGTTCTGCTCAAACTACAATGCTGAGGTTCAAGTGGTAGAACGAGCTGCCCTCATATACGAGCCATCTCTGAATCTCAACAAGTTGTCATCTTCACAGATACACTATCTGTTCTGCAGGTTCTCAAGGCTGGTAAACTACAACACCTAAGAGACAAACTAAACAACACAGCAAGTAAAAAGATTAGTACTGTACTTCAGTGGGTACCATCATAGTGTGGTGTCCCAGGAAAGGAACGAGTAGATGAATTGGCCAAAAAGGGAGGTGAGCGTATGCAGGAAGACAATAAAATCTCATCAAGAAGAGCCATAGAAAACATTAAAAGTGAAAATAGCATGACAACAGGTACCTACCACTACCTAAATTGACAGGGGTAGGTCACCATACTTTGCCTGAGGATAGGACACAACAGAGTGAACAAACATGCACAGGATGTGACTGTGTGCCACACCACTGTGTACTTGTGGAACATATGAATAGACCTCTGAACATATCCTGTAGAGTTGTTACCAGTATGAACAACTGAGAGAGAGATGTACTGGTATAATCCAGTCGACCATCTGTAAATGGATATGTGGCGCATAGGTTAGGGGAGGTAAAGACAGCAAGGAAGGGAACACACCCCCATCTAAAAGTTGTTGCGGTTTGTACATGAAGAGTTATCTTCATCCCTGGCAGCAGGTTGCTGCCAGTGGACCTACCGTTACCTTTTACTGGTATAACTGCTGAACCCTGCACATAAAATATATATGGAACCAAGGAAGAGCCTCAGACAATGGTGGAGGTCTTTCATAAGACTTGTTTGATGGCATCAAGTAGTGAACAAATGAAATGTTTGAGTGTAATCAAAATGTGGTATCTATTGTACTTAGTTCTACAGTGATATATTTTCACATTGTTTCAGAGACTTATGACTAACTCCTTGGGGTATTACATTATCTGTAATTCATCAACTGATCTGAACATCTACTGTAGCAAAAGATAAGAATATTATGCAGGTAACATCCTATCTTGTACAGCTCTGTGGCAGAGAGGTATTTGGATGGCCAAGGTAGCAGGTTCAATCCCCACTGTAGGCATTTGTGCGTTCTGACTGTTCATAAAACAATGGATACTTACTGATGGCATCTACCGGTATATTGCCTAGGAAATAATTACAACCAGAAAAACTGGGTTGATAGCTAAATCCTGAATAAGATAAATGGGATATGTTGCCAATGAATTAACATCCTACAACTGTTTCCACAATTTATATACTTCTCCTGGAAAATTAACTTTTCTAAAAACTCATATCGCCTCTGTGACGGCATGGTACAAAGTTCTTTGACAGCCATGGTACTGGGTCCGAATCCCGATACAGGAAATTGTGTATCCAGAAACTACTGAACGTATTTATATTGTACAGAAAGAAGATCACTAGTCAGAAAATGCTGGGCTGATGGTTATGCCCTGAATAGGAAGAAGATCACTAGTCAGAAAATGCTGGGTTGATGGTTATGCCCTGAATAGGATATGCTACCAGTTTTTTATATTTTAAACTTCACATTCTAAATCAAAATATCATTGTTATGAGTAGGCCTAAAAATAGTAACATGCAACAAACCTGCAGCATTTCCAGGTTTCTGAAGCTGTGGGAAGGCACTTTGAGCAGGGTATGGAGCAGCTGCCTGACCCTGTGGATACTGGGGTCCACTTGTTCCTGAATGTCCGTACTGTGACATTTCAAAGAGTAAGTCCTACTCTGTATATGACAAACACAAAACTGTCCTCTACTTAATGTTCAGCCTATCTCCAACTTCACTGAAAGTTAATTATCCGAAATATTTTATTATAAGAAGACCACTTTAATAATTATAATTAGACCCTATAGACACTACTGTATAAAATACTGTGACTGGTGGGTCAGCTTAAAAAATATAACCTAGTGAAAACTTCACAAAACCTGGGCAGAAAGAAAATAAACTGAGACAATGTACACTAGTATACTATTTATTTACTTGTAGTCTCTGAAATGTACCATCATTGTTACTATTACAATAATAAGCTTAGACCTAACTACAGTCTACACTGAACACTGAGTTTTGTCAAATTAAAAATAACATTTCTCAAATTTCTACCGTAATGTATGGTATAGTAGTATGTCTTGACCCCTTTTATAATAATGCATCATGATCATTGTAGAGTAGTCAGAGCCTGTGTAATTTCTCAATCAAAATACTTAAAATAGCAAGGTTTGACGAAACATCAACAATCCCAGTGACGTCGGTAGCCGTGTAATTTCACAATAACCATGGACACTACTTGGTATTGACACATAAAGAAAACTAAACTGTAAAACACTGTGGTGGTCGGATGAGTCAGTCAATCCGGTGTTGTACTGGATAATCCGGAATTGTGACATCACAGTAGTTAGTAGTTAGGCCTAATCGTTCATCGCAAGCAGTGATTAAATATTATATATATCTTATCAGTTGGATAGCCTAATCACAATGTGTTTTTTGTTTGCACTTAGTACTTAGACTTAAGTAACCCTTAAGTTAACAAACAAGTTATAAAGTTTACCTTAAGTTTAACTTAAGCGCCTACTACTAGTCTCTAAACTCTAAACCGTGAAATTTAAAAGGAAAGATTTGCGAAACATGTGTTTCCTTCTTCAAATGTACACATTATAGATGAGATCTATACAGATTATAACTGTACTGTTTATGCTCCATAATTAACTGGACCTACCGCTCTCTCTAAAACACAAATTTAGTCTAGATATTTTAAATATTTATGAGACACAATAAATATCAATTTCTCGGAGGGTGTGTACCACTGTCACCACTTATACCTTTGAAATAAACCCACATCGCCCTAGAAAAAACCCGATACTTACTGTCTGTAATTCAATATAAATATAATATTCAATACAAAAACGGCCTAGACCCTAGTAAGGTCAGTTACTTGGACGATGTATCATCATCAATGCACACAGAACAGATGCTCCGACCTCCCCCTGAGTATATCCACAGTTACACAGCGACTGACAGTTCTCTGTTGGTTGACAAACATTCTTTTTTTCGATCATAATAAATGATAATTTCTTGCCAATTTCAAGCCTAGCTCCTTTATTCTGGACACGGAAAAGGAACCATCATTTTCATTGATTTCGTTTGATCGTGCAGTTTCTCTCAAAGTTGCAATATGTCGACGCGATCCATTCCCCTGCCACTAAATGCAGCAGCAGAGCCTGCAAATCCATCTTCTCTCTCATTGCTTTCAACACCAAAATGACCAGGCACAAAAATAAATGTGACACCCTCCAACTTCGCCAATACCACAACATCAATCCATTTTTCCCTTTTGTATTTTCCTGAGCATACTCATTGAGTCGCTTATAATGCAAACGCCAGTTGCACTCTGTTTGCCCATTAATTTTAATACCCTGATTACTGCTACTTGTAGTTAAAGCGAAAGCTATGTTCTCCTCTCTAATAGTCTGTCCTACACATTACGATGTGAAGGCTCACGGCCGACGCACGTCTAACAACAGAATCATCAGTATATAAAACCATATCACTATCCTCTGGAATTATCACTAATCAATGTCGGCACCTCAGATTCACAAGCAATAGGAAACCTTTTCATATAGGCCTATTTTATATCGAGAGTTATTACTACACGAAAGAAAGTTTATCAATATATTGAAACATTATCCATTCCGCACATTGTTCCACATCCTCCAGTGAGTACACACTTTGTATAACGCCATCAGTACGCCCATCCACAACTTTCCTCTCTTTAGTCTACCACCCTTTACACTCTGTATTTCAGTGTGAAGTTGATGCTATTTCTCAGCACTGGAGGCAGACTCTAACTCGGCAAAACTGTAATATATGTTCCATAGTTGAACAATCACGTAAATATTGCATTGAACGTACAGATGTATCCATCGTGCACCCAAAAATGATATGCATCTTATTCAACCTTTCAGTCTGCGTCTTACAAACTCATAGTTGCATCATCAACGCATATTCCATCACAGAAACAACCAATCCTTCGTAGAGAATAAAAGGTAACCTATGTTCACGCAGAGAAGCAGCCATTACTTTCATTGCTGAATAGACCTTTTTTTTGTCCTTCAAATGATGAGATCAGCGTAATAATTGAAACTCAACTATTTTTGAAAATAACTAAATATTTCTTTGTTCTGGTTCTTTGTTCTGGTTCTTTCAAGAGTTTCCCCACACAAAGTAACACTCATCATTATGCATTTGCAATGTAATTCATCATCATCAAGTGCCGTCTCCGCAACGAAGGTTGGCTGCAACGTATCTCCAACATCTCCTGTCTCTTGTCTTGGTGGTGCACTCTGCTAGACTGTAACCTGTCCATCGTGTAATGTTACTCTCCCACTTGTATCTCTGCCTACCTCTTGCTCGCTTCCCTTTGACTTTACCCTCAAGTAAGGTCTTCAATAAGGTGTCATGTCTTTTAATGTGTCCAAAGTATTTTATTTGCCTGATCTTTATTTATTTAATTAAATTATTAAATTTAATTATTGAGGCAGAAAGAGTTACAGTTGCGTAGCGAGAGGGGGGCGGAGGTGCGGACCGCCCCGGGCGGCATCATCGGGAGGGCGGCAAATTTATTTTCGTCCAGTCTTTCACAATCACTACCATATTTTTTTAATGTCACAAGGGTGGAAAATGATGATTCCGCCCCGGGCGCCATTGACGCACGCTACGTCACTGAAGAGTTATAAATACTTTAGAGAGATAAACAGCTGCATCTAAGCAGGACTTAGTTACATGATCTTCTCAAGGACGTGGGTAAACATTTTACAAAAATGATATTCAATCGGTTCTCAGATGATGTTTTTGATAAAACACGCGATGACTACTTTGTGAAAATGGCTAATAGGTAGGTTTTACTCGCCTGTTGACCTAATTCCTGGTACTAAAAGTCATGTTCCCATTTTCTTATCAGTGGAGAGGTTTGACACCTCACCCCAAATCTTCTGGTCTGCACCTGAGTGACATACCATAGTAGGGAAAGCAGGAAGGCATATAATTAAACGAGATCATTCACTCAGTTTCGCAAGCACTTCATTCGATCCCATGATACTTTTGGTGACCTTTTCTTCGAAAATCGTTACGGGAAAGAGGGTTTGCACGTCTTTTTAAATATTAAATTCCCAATACTAGAAGTCTTATTTTGAATATCCCAAGGGGGGGGGGGGTGTTCTTTTAAAAAAAAAAAAAAGATTACGGCAAATTTGACCCCAAAAAATCCCCAGCAATTCAGAAATTACCCTAAACCCTGATCTTATGGGGTGAAAAAAAATTGTGGTAACGCTGGTGTGTACCGTCTGCACTTTTCTTATTTTTATTATAAACGTCCACGTAAAAATTAGTTCCGAGTTATAGAGTTACACATAAATATTCGAACATTAACGAAACAATCTTTTTTACACACATTGTATTTTGCAATGTAATGTTTGTAAATACTTGGGCGTAACAATCTCTTCAGATGGAAATATGGACACCGAAATAGACATTCGTTGTAGAAAAGCGGATCAAATACTGGGTCAATTATCCCTTTTAATGCAACACAAAATGCTACAAATGACAAAAAAACATCTTATCCAAAGTATCTTCATTTCAACTCTGTGCTACCAATGTCAAACATGGTCCTTAACCACAAAACATAAGAGACAACTGGTTACAACAGAGATTGTTTGTGCGGCTTGTTTGTAATTGTGCATCCAGATCGTTCAGAAAGCAATGGCAAACTACTAAAAGTATTTATATTGAATATAAAAACCCCACTACAGCCAACAAATGATGGGTTGATAACTACGTCCTGAACATTACCAATTTAGATAAAATTAGATAAAGGCTACTATCTTGGTACCATTTTAACATCAGATACCATCTGCTCCAATGAGATAAAGAGTAGGATGGCACATCTCAAATCAACATTTCGAAAAATTAAAAACATTCTATGCAATGGAGTAATATCAATACGTACGCGAGTTCGAGGGCTAGGTTTTATATTGAGCCCGTCCTTCTTTAGACAGCAGATCAAGTAGTTTGGCCACATTATGAGATTGCATCACGACAACTTGCCCGTACAGGAATATAACCAAATGAGACCAGGGTACAAAGCCAGAGGAAGAACACGGAAAAGATGGATAGAAAACGTCAGGGACATTCTGAACAGACACGGTCATAGCACAGTCGAGGACACACATCTGGCTTTAGAACGCAAACTCGAGCTCCAATCACCGCTAAGTTTAACAGCAAAAGTGGATAACAAACCACCTGGGAAAAGACAATAGACAATAGTCCTTTTTGGATACGAAGCACGGACGGTAAACAAAAGTTTCCATGATAGGTCTAAGCTGGACGAACTGAGATGTGGTGGTTTTTTTTAGAATTTTAGAGCATGTGATGAGAAAAGAAAAACTTGGACATTAAGTAACCACCGAAAACATCGAAGAGAGAAGAGACAGAAGAAAACTCATACATTTCTGGATGGATTGTCACTGTGGCACAAAATGATGTCACCAACTGAACTTATTAAAAACACAAGAGATAGAGAGTTGTGGAGAAACATGATCGCCTACTACACAGACGCATGGAATTGCTTAATAATTGATCAATTTAGTGTAGTCCATAGGTTCCCAAATTGTTCTATATTCACCCCTAAGGGTTGATTTCGACTTGAAGAGAGTACGTGTCAGCGAGAATACAATTTGGGGTTGCACGAGATGTACTCTTTTCTCAATAAAGGTATGAATAGGTCTACATATTTAAATGTTGTTTTTCTTTTTTACAACTCTAAAATAACAACCATCAAAGTATGCAGCACAGACTCAGCTGTCAAAAACATATTTAAAGTTAATATGTTTAGAAAAATTCAATATTACGAATGCAATGAGTCTATCAATCAATCACGTGTTATGCCGAATGGCGTAGGCAATCATGTCAACGACTCTCTGTCTCCTGTGTTGTCAATAAGCTCGGTTGGTGAGCTTCTACTGTGCAACAATACTAGTCCATATAGTAACTTTTTTCTTTGTAGTTCCCTATCTCTTCTCCCCTTGATCTTTCCAGTCTATGGAAACAAAAAATTGACAACGGTCTACAGGGCAAAAATGTTTGGGATTCACTGTTGTAGTGTTTACAGTAGAAAATTATCTTCGGAATGTGTTTGTGCCTATTGTTATTTATTTATCCTCTTGTTACCTTCCCCTTGGTAAACAGTCATCTTTTGCAACAAAAAATGTCCTTCTTCATCACCACCACCGTGTAGCCTAGTTAGCTTATAGTGTAGGCTAGTGGTTCTCAACTTCCTGTAATCGCCCCTACTTATTATTGTCATCATCAGATACCGTTACCGCATTGAAGGATTGCTGCAACAGACCTCCAACATACTCTAATTCATTTGTTGTTTACTCTGTAAACAATGTCACTGTTCCTCAAAGTTGGCACATCTCAAATCAACATTTCAAAAATTAAAAACATTCTATGCAATGGAGTAATATCAATACGTACGCGAGTTCGAGGGCTAGGTTTTATATTGAGCCCGTCCTTCTTTATGGATGCGAAGCATGGACGGTACACAGAAGTGCATCCCTTGGGGGTAGACTTCAGATGGGCAATGCAGGATCGAGGGGATGTCGGTATTGGTTTATATGTCGTTCATTATTGTCCATGAGAGAGTTTTGTGAAACACTGAACACATCTCGCACTTTTGTAGATAGTCATCTGAAACCTAGCACAACTAGGATTAGTTAAAACAGCGAAAAGCTCCTTTTCAAACAGAAAAGTTTTTAGCAGTATTACATTAAAAAAAACACCATTTCAACAATACCAAACGTTAGTTTAAAGGGCGCAGTGGAAACTGAAAATTTATTTCGTAATCTCAATGTAGCATCACACTTCAAAAATTGTTCTAACTTTATGTGTTATGTTTTCTTGGGGACAATAGGTTTATAATATTTGAGTACCTGTTTTGTTCGCCTGGTGGATATTTTCCGTAAACCATACTCCTTTTTAAATCATTTATATCTTAGCCATCATAGAAGAAACTGCCACCAATAAAGTGTCAACAGCACTGTTTAATACTCTACAAAAAATTGTCGAAAGCACTGTTTAATACTCTACAAAAACGTGTCGATAGCACTGTTTAATACTCTACATGCTGATTTATCGCCTTTCCTTATATAAAACATGATCGCAGTTACCATTGTTTTTGATTTGTGAATCATAATATGATGCTATCGAGATTAAATGCCATTTGTGGGGGGGGGGGGGAAGCTCCCCAAAAATCCAACATAAACGAAAAAAAATTACCTGTTTAGGGTAACCCACATCCCCTTAGTGTAGCTCAATAATCTAGTTGGTAGTGAGCTTGTGCTTTTGGGTTACAGCCTGTCCGATTCTAAACCGCAAGACACACACAATTCGGCCTGACACGGATTTCTCAACCGCTTCTTCAGACGACCCAGTGTAAATGTGTAATTGACGTATGAGTTGGGTAAGGTTAACACAACATGGACGGGAAACTAGACACCCCCACCTAAACGTTGCTGCGACTTTGTACATGAATTGTTATTTTCATCCACGACGGAAGGTTGCTGCCGCGGTAACTCCCTTTACCCCCATCGAGGCCAGTTCTTTGACGTGGAGATGGGGTTTAGCCCAGCTAACAGAGGTTGGAAACTAAAATTTGCCCGGCCACAGTCCTGCCCAAGCAAGCACAGATGCTGAAGTCAGAGATACCAGGCCAAGAGGCGCACCAGCAACCATGGTATCATGCTGCAACTCCAATAGTTGACATGTCTGTACGACAAAATTTTAAAAAATCGTCATGTTGCTTGCCCTGTTAAGTTCCCCCAGGCAGAAGCAGTGCCGAATTCTGAACCTCGACAGAATCCACCCCCAGCTACTGGATGTCCTTCTATTCTACCTTCTGGAGCCAGGAGGCAGAAGAGGATAGCAACTGACCAACCAGACAGGACAACAGCTCAACTCAACATTATGCACTGGAATGAGAGGGAGAGGGAATGGAATGAACAACAACAACAACAACAACAACAACAAAAACAGCAGCAACAACAACAACAACAACAAAAACAGCAACAGCAACAACAACAACAAAACAGCTAGAAAACACATTGCATAAGAACGAGCGTTTGCTGCATACATAATTATCTATTATAGTGGACCAACAGACCCCAAAAACTACAGGAAGAACTGGCTGAAGCACGTAATATGACAGAGAAGCAACCATCCAAACAGAACCACATCACACTACAAAAGAACAAAGCAAAATTCACTAAAGAAAAAATAGAAGCTCGAGGGAAAAACCACCACATTAAATTTTGAATAGGAAGGGAGAAAAATGTGGAAACTAACCAAGCTAAACATTATTGGCACACAGTCAAGCAGGTCTCCAACATCTCATAACTCCATTAAAGAAGTAGTGAAAAACAAAACCTATTTCTGAATGGAAACAAGACTAAAATTATGAAAAGTGACAAAAACACTAGAACGTTCTCAATCAGTATCAACAACAGCGAATTAGAAAGAGTTACCAGTTTTGAATACCTTGGTTCTCTTATCAACAGTAATGGAGATTGCTATGAAGAAGTCATAAGGATTTTGGCTATCGCGTCAAAGAAATTGATACAAATGAAAAACATATGGCGGAGCTGCTGCAAAACAAAACAAAAACTAACATTCATAAGAGCCAGCATATTGCCAGTGACAATATATGGGCGTGAATCCCGGACAATCATCATCAAAGTGAAAAAAAAATAACAATATTTGAAACACAATGTTACAGAAAAATTCTCAGAATCCCATGAACCAACAAGATCTCCAATGTAGACATCCTGAGAGAAATGAATTTAAAAGAAAATTGGCTATAAACATGGTTCTTTCCAGAAAATTACAATATTTTGGTCATATCAAATGCCATGACAGTCTAGTGAAGACCATAATGGGAATGGGGGGATGTCAGGGTGACGAACAAAAGGCAGACCAAGAAGAAGATGGACGCAAGACATCAAATACCACCCGAACATAATAATAACAGAAGCAAAAAGACTGGCTCAAGATCTAGACTTACGTACAACACAGGTTTATATTCCGTTTCAATGGGACACCACAGACTATATCTAAAACTAGTGGGTAATGATGGGCAATGATGAGCACACAAGAAATCATAAAAATTACAATACACAAATGCTCAAGATCTACATAAGTTTCGAATAACTGTGATGATTGCTACATCCTGTTCAGGATATGCTACCGGATGATGATGAATCAAGCAAATTAATAATGATAGGGATTCCCAGCGGAAAACAATTTCACTGGAAGATTCAGGCAAACTCTTACACTGGGAAGCAAGCAGCAGACATGCTTGCAGAATGTTATAGAAAAGAAAGTACCATTACCATCAATGCATGTCGAAAACGAAATATTCTTCAAGAAATAAACAATCATAAAAACAACACAAATTGTCCAGATGTCATGTCTAAACCATTCACACTTGAATAACTGAAAGAATCTACAAGGAAATTAAAGGATAGGAAATCGCCAGGATAGGACTGCGTCACCAATGAAATGCTCAAGAACCTATTACGTGCAGCAATGTGCACATTACTACAGATACATAACTACAGTTGTGATACAGGCAATGTATCAAAGTCTTGGAGAGAAGAGCTATTGTCCTATCATAAAGAAAGGCAAGGACAAACAGAAGCATAACAGCTACAGACAAATAAGCATAGGTAGCTGTATCTGCAAAACAATGGAAGGGATGGTCAACAGAAGACTGAAATGTCACCTAGAATCAGAGAAGCTACTGGTGCAAGAACAAGCTGTATTTAGAGAATGTAACAGCACAGAAGACAAAATAACATTCCTGTCCCAGATCATTGAAGATGCATTTCAAGAAAAGGTTCTCACCCTATAGATAGGTCTCCAAAAAAGCTTTCGACAAGGTCTAGAAAGGTGGATTGATAATAAAACTGCAATGAAATGGAATTAGGGATAACATGAGTAAGTGGATGCGATCCTTCCTACACAATCGGAAAGCAAGAGTCACTATGGAAGGTCTAACAGTAAAAAAAGTTCTCTTAAAACATGGAGTTCCACAAAGCTCAGTATTGTCTCCAACTCTTTTTCTTGTGTTCATAAGTAATCACATCTGAGAATTTCCACAAGGTGTAAAAGCTGCAATTTATGATGATGACTTGGTGGTGTGGTGTGTAGAAGAACATCTAATGATTTCCAACAAGAAAATACAAAAAGGCAGTAGATAACAGCAGCATGGGCAGCAGAAAAATGGATGATAAAAATAAATGCTGAAAAGTCTTCAACAACACTCTTCACGCTCTCAAAAAAAAAAAAAAAGACAAAGGAGAAATGAAACTTGGAAATGAAAGTATCCAAATAGAAGAGGAGTCGGTGTATTTGGACACTACACTAGATAAGAGAATAAAATGGAGACCTCACACTGAGAAAATAGAGGCAAAGACTTGGGAAAAAAATTGTGATCCTGAGAAAATTGGACGAACAAGCTGGATTGGGGAGAGGCATGAAGGAACCTTAAAAAGGTAGATACAGGCGTAATTAGACCAGTACTGAACACGGAGGTGCTGGAGTTTACATAACATATCAAGAAAAAGAAAATGAATCCACATGTTCACTAACTGGAATATTCTGCTCCTACTCTGCAGAAGTACAGGCCTAAACATTGAAATAATTTAAATAATTGAAAATAATTAGTATAATAGAAATAATTGAAAAGGCAAGCCAATGTCGACAAGGTAGTGTTTCTAACTGATGCAATGTCGGTACTGCAAGTCATTGACAGCGATAAACCTTCAGACCTGAAGAATTCCATACGAGAAGTCATCATCCAAAGAAAGGTAGTTCCACAGTGGATACCATCATACGGTGACACAGCGGGAAATGAGGAGGCATATATGCTGGCAAAGGATGGAACGACACAAGAACAAAATAGACCAAGAAATCACATACCAAGAAAAGATGACCCACATCACAGCTATCGGACAAGTCGACCACCCAAAAGACAACTATCAATATATTAATAGAGCTGAGCAGGTTATTACCTTCCCAATCAGAACTGGACACAGCAGACTAAACAGCCACAAACATACTAAACCTGTTCCCATAACCTGTGTCCATGTGGGTAGGCAGTAGAGGCAGTGGAACATATCCTGCAGGACTGCAATACACTAAACTAGTTAAGGGAGAAACACTGGCCCACAGAGACTGATATCCACAGAAAGATGTATGGGAGTTTTCAAATACAGTAGCATACAGTAAGAAAACCGGACTTGCTGTGTAGACATGTCAAACTGCGAACGAGGAGAAGAAGAAGAAAAACTCTCTTTACCTATCAGTCTTTAACCAAAAACATTTCAACGGCCTGTTTGAGGGCGCTAATCTATAGAAAACGGTATGGTGGCAGGAAATGTTTTGAGAACCACTGGACTACGTTGTCCGCCTCATGATGCTTCAGTCTTACGTATATTGGTGCCTTTATATTGCATATAGTTAACTTATTATAACATATAGTTAACTTATTATAACATATAGTTAACTTATTATAACATATAGTTAACTTATTATTGCATATAGTTAACTTATTATTGCATATAGATAACATATTATTACATACAGTTAACTTATTATAACATATAGTTAAATATCGCCCAAATAGTAACCTTTAATTTGACATTTTGGCTATGTGACCATAAAATGAAACCTGACTTTTAAAATATGTGTACACGGGTTTCCGTAGTACAAAGTGTTGTGTCATGAGTAGCTAAGCAACGCGAATACAAATAAAAAGGCGTGGATACTCTTAAAATGTATATAAATTGTCAATAATTTGTGTTCAATTATTATATAGGGAAATATGTTATAGAAATATACACTATAGATGGATTCCACTGTACAGACGTTTTAAAATCCACAATTAGACCGTATATAAAATTTACACATATATTACACGTTTCTATAATCTACACATAGACCTGTATGAGAAACATATAACATCTATACATTGACTGCAATCTTATAAATCTACACATATATTACTTACCTGTAAAACCTATATGTTTGCTTATATTAAAAATCTACATACATTAAAAGTATGTAAAATGTACATATATTAAAAATCTATAACAATCTCACATATATTACGAACTTGTTGACTTCTACAAACAGCTTATGTTACATAAGTGTTACAATCGAAATCTACAAGCAGCCTATGTTACATAAGTGTTACAATCGAAATCTACAAGCAGCCTATGTTACATAAGTGTTACAATCGAAATCTACAAGCAGCCTATATTACATAAGTGTTACAATCGAAATCTACAAGCAGCCTATATTACATAAGTGTTACAATCGAAATATTTCTAAATTAAATATCTGTACTAATCTACATTAGAGACCTGATAAAATCTACGCATGTAAACTACAATATATATTACAAACTTTTTAAAATCGACACACACACACATACACACACACACGCGTACGCACACACACACACGCGTACGCACACACACACACACACACACACACACACACACACACACACACATATATATATATATATTTAAAATATGCAAAAATCTACACATACTATAAACTCGCTGAAAAATCTACATATATTAGACACTAGATACGTTTTAAAAATTTAAACATATATGCTATTATAAATCTGGGAAAAAAACCCTTGATTAAACATATATAAAAATCTACATAAACTAAATCTATGTAAAAATCTACACATATTATACAATTTAAAAAAAATTATCCAGTAAGCTTTCTCCTGTAGTCGTAACCTTCGATAACAGTTACCATGTTGTTCCGACAGGCCGACGTTTTGCTTGAACTAGTTACGGGCACGGCGTGAGTGGGCGGATCAACAAAAAAACATGTCGCAAGGGCCAGAGTTGTGCCCTGATGTCGACGTCTGTTTCAGCAGCATTAGACTCGAAACACCATCGAGTCGGATGGCTGTTGGAACAGAGGTCGGAACACTTATGGGAATGCCCCACATGCTGTGAGGCCAGTTTCTAATCAAGAATCAAGAAGAATCCAGTAGGCAGTTTTCCGTCTTTCCAGACGATAGTATTGTTGTTGTGTAATGAGAAAAATACTCAGCGATACATGGCGATCATGGATGTAACACCCAAGAGCAATCTGAACCACAGACTTCCACAGTATGTTCAGGAAATCACATGCTCACTTGTTCCATCATGTATTTCTGCGTGATGTCTTTTAGATGTGCATCTCTTGAACTAAATATCACTTTCTCCTTTGTCCTTCATGCAACACCATCCACGGCATCATGTTTCCATAATTCCGTATCAATGCCCGTATCATGCATATCACATTTGCACACGTTTTTGTGCACAAATAGAAGTCGACTCAGACTGTAATTCTCATAAAGTAAATCCTTCGGTATTCTGCCATCTTCCATCCTTCTAGTCTTTCCCAACCATCTGAGACTACGCAGATTATTTCGTTCCTGACTTTTCGTGTCACCTATCTTCAGAAAATTTACGTAGGCACCACACTTGAAAAAATGTTTATGGTGTATAGAGGAGGAAGCGCCATTGTGTTGCCGAGGTCCGAGAAGGGAGCAAATAATAGTAACACTAATTACCTTCCATGCAAGTTTTAAGAGGTAACTAAGGATGTTATTGTATGGGGTGAAGTTGGCTGTCCCATCCCATATAGGGTAAAAGTGAGGGACCAAAAGACGCAGATATCGCAGCAATTATGTAAACCATGACATAACGTATTCCGTTCTCCGGACTACATCCTGTTAGTCTGCAGGATTTTGAGTCCAAACGCAGAAGAAAACAAGAAGAATTTTGAGGACACAAGCCTGTAAACTATCTGGCAAAAATCTACACATATAATTTTTTTTTTAAATCTACAGATATTAGTAATTTGTTAAAATCTACATATATTAGTAATTTATTAAAATCTACACACTAATTAAAAACCTGTTTACTCTACAAATATATGAACTGCTCGAAGTACAACTAGTGGCAAGTAATGAAAAGAAAATGTTCGAAGATCTTCAGAAAATATTTGCTATTGATTAGAACCAACGATTATCATTATTTATAGAAGGCATTCTATTTGCAGTTAATATATTTGTGTAAACGGGAAGTAAAAATGCATATATTTGTGAAAAACCACAGGAAATTTTAAAAAATGTAGGAGTAACAATGACATTGTGGTTATTAATAACAAATCTAAAACACTGATACGATAGCTGAAACATACTTAAGAGATATCTCACTACAACCGTAATTATGAAGGGGAAAAGGTGGGAGAAGGGGATGAGCTAAACTTACTCGCTGTCTCTTAGGTATTTAGTCCTTAAGATGAAAAATGACTAGGCACTAAAAAAATAAGCGAAATAGGTGGCAACTCCGATGCCTAAATAGGTGCCAACTCCCCTGTCTAAATAGGTGGCCACTCCCCTGCCTAAACAGGTGACAACTCCCCTACCTAAACGGGTGACAACTACCCAACCTGAATAGGTGGCAACTCTCCAGCTTAAATAGATGGACACTCTACAGCCCTAATAAAAATTACCACTAAGTCGATATATTTTGGTTTTCCCAAATATGTAGGTGTATTCCAAAACAATGTCTTTAGAAATCACATCCCCATTTTTGATAACGGAGTCGTATCTGTGACGCGTATTCCTAGTTATAATGTTTATAATGTTAATATTTACTGCAGGTAGTAAATGATACAGACCAGGAAAATGTATATACAAAAATTCCCCATAGGAATATGAGTTCTGAAAGAAACCCGGGTTTATTGTCTATTGTCTGTCCCCAGATTAATGATGGCTGATCGCATTCACACTTGCCGTTAAGCGCAGGAGTGAGAGCTTAAGCTGTCATTCTAAGGCCATATGTGTCGTCGTGGTTGCATTGAGTCCATATTTGTTCAAGGCTATCTTGATGTTTTATATTCACCGTTTGCTTGGTCTACTTTTGGCTTTACGCCCGGATATTCTTTTGTAATATGCTCTTATTGGTATTTGGATTGGGTTAATTCTCATAAGGTGACCGAACCATTTTACTTGCTGACTCTCAATATGTTCGATACATGATATTATACCAACTCTTTTCCTAATTTCTTCATTTCTTATTTGATCTAGTTTGGTAACCATTACAGCTTTTTTCAAACACTTTATTTCACATGTAACGATTTTCCTCTGCTGTGGGGCTATTAAAAGTCATGTTTAACATTGGTAGCAGAGTGTTGGTATAAAAATTGTAGATAAGCCTATTATCTCTTTTTTTTTAATTAACATCTTGATCTTTGGGTGAAGAAGTAATGGTAAATGTTAGTAGGTCTCTGTATTTGCTTTCTGTCACCTTGTTTCCATTTCTCTGTCTAGTCTTCCATTTTCAGAAAAAATGCTGTCTAGATATTTAAATTCTTTGGCTTGTTTCACTTTTGTGTTACCCGGATTCATGTCAACAGTAATTAGAAATATACTGACAGATAACATGTCAATACTCATGTCTTAATCATGTCATCTACCGTATATTAGTTATTCACACTCTGCCTTACTCATGTCATCTATCTTAGGTATTCACACTCTGCCTTACGGGTCAACGTATATGGGGGCCGCGTATGAGGGGGCCTGGGTTAATTCCCCAATTTTCAGACCGCAACGGCTCCCGGGTCGATTCAGCCTTAATTTGGTACTCGATTAATCTGGGAAGTAAAGGTTGCGAGAGAGAGGCTATGGCTACCGCCTTCATATAGCAAAGCCACTGAAATGTGAGATCGTTAATAACCCACACACTTACGACATTATTAAAGGATATGGGTTGACTTTTTTACGGATTACCACGGCAGTGTCTTAGACTAAAGTAATCGACCCCAACATAAAATTTGGAGAGGAGATCCCAATGTAATAATTGAAGTATTAAACCATCGTCTGTCATATCCTGCAGTTCTGCTTGTTGTCAAGCGTATTGGAATTGTCTTTCTCCTGGAATTAGTCATCATAACTGAGAAGGAGTTAATGCAAATGGGCAAGTCACTTTCTCCCTAAAACTTGCCAGTGAGAGACATCATGTGTGAAATTTATGGATGATGTGTCTCGGAAATATACACTGGTCTACATCCTGACCGACTGTAAAGACTCAAAAGGTTAACAAGTTTCTAATTCAATGATTATTGTTCTTTGGCCGTCCTCTTTTCTTTCTTTTTTTTGGTTTCACTTAAAATAGATTCAGTCACATTGTATGATATTTAATAAAAGTATCTATTCTACTTCTGCAGCGAATACTATTATAATCTTGATATGAATATAACCATCATCATATTTGATTAACAATATCGCACATTTATTAAATAAATTACTATTACGAGGGGAATAGCAACGAAACTCAAACATTTCTACAATGGCTTCAAAGTTATCAGTGTTGCCGCTTCTTTGTGTAGGTTCAACTAATTCACTCAAAACACTGAGTATAATATTACACGATGTTATTTGCACTTGCTATCCCCTCGTGACTTCTCATACAAGAAAAATGTAGCTATTGTTTCCATAGTTCCTACTCTTACATTGATTGCATTGTGTCAAGTTGAATATGCTTTTGTGGATAATTATACAATCATTTATTGTTAGGAATTTCTTATCGCAGAAATCTGGCACAATTTCTGTTAACAGCGCCTGTAATTGAAAAATAGAAAGCAATATTTGTGCCTGGTTTGATGTCAAATATCTATTGTTATCTGATTGAATGGTATTCCAACATTGTCTAGTGCATGCATAATCAAGTTTAGCCTCACGACTGACATCGTTCGTTTCGCTATTACATATGTCTCGGTGTTACTATCTAAAAAAAACCAATGATCTAAGGTTGAAATACATAGAAAAAAAGAAAAGAAAATTATACAAATAGGGAGATAGAGAGGGGGTGGAGGATACAGAGAGAGGAAGAGAAACAGGGGAAAGACAGAAAGATACAGAGAGGAAAAGAGACATAGAACGGAGAGTTACAAAGAGACAGACTGAGGGAGAGGAGATAGAGAGAAAAATGACAGAAAGAGGGAGAGATTAACACAGTGACGGAGAGATAGTCATAGAGAAAGACAAAGCGGCTCAGAGAGAGAGAGAGAGAGAAAGAGGATAAAAAACTGAATCGAACGGAACTCTCACCTTTTCTTCAGATCAGAACCCTAGTTACGTGTTTACTAAGGCTGGGGATGGTGTTACCTAAAAAGACGGCCAGTCGCCTACGTTTTTGAGTAGAATCTTCTTTCTGATACCCATTTGATGATCTTTTTGTGAGATATCTTGACATATATTTTATGGGATATCTTGACATATATTTTGTGCGATATCTTGGCACATATTTTGTGGGATATCTTGACATATATTTTATGAGATATCTTGACACTTATTTTGTGAGATATCTTGACACATATTTTGTGAGATATCTTGACACATATTTTGTGGGATATCTTGACATATATTTTGTGAGATATCTTGACATATATTTTATGAGATATCTTGACACATATTTCGTGAAATATCTGGACACATATTGTGACTGATCTCCTAGTAATGAAAGTCATGTTCAGACTTGCTAAGAGAAGGTGGGTATGGGGTGGGTTTAAACCCCCTTTTTTCTACGGGCTTGCATCAACTATTGCAAGCTAGCATTGCGATTTGTAAACTTCATACAAATGTGACATTATATGATCTGAAAAAAAAGTTGGACAGTTGTTGCCGTGGGGGAGGGAGAATGGGGCGAAAAAAGTTGACGTCAACAATACTGCTTTTTACTGTACTCCAATGACCTTTCTTGAATGTGAAACATGTTTCTAAAAATCACGAAAAACACATTTTATCAACTTTTTACACATTTTTGTTTGTGGGGAGGGGATAATTTTTTTTATATTATTGACCAGGGCTGATGTTGACTTTCTTTTTCAGGGAGGCCATTGGTTTTGCAGATGGAACATTACTTGTCACAACAGAGCAATTTAGTCAAACGTATACGATCCATGCATTTGAGAGTGGTCAAATAATCCCAGATGTGTATGTACTTTTGTCTATGGTCGTAGTGAAGCAATGTACCGCCGCATGCTTCAGCATATCATAGAACTGGGAAGTAACGGAAATTCAGCTCCATCTTCAATAGTTACTGATTTCGAATTAGTTCCAATTCATTCTTTTGAATGTGCATTTCCACGAGCTCAAGTATCAGGATGTTATTTTCACCGAGGACAGCACGTTTGACGAAAACTAGTCTGAGGGTAAAACGGCGTTCTATAACTGATACAAATTATTCAAACAAAATCAAACAACTGATGGTTTCGGTATTCGCACCAGAAACATATGTCATTACTATTTTTGAACAATTTACCAATATTGACAGTTTCTGAGACCTGGATTTCATCATCGATTGCTTGGTAGATTTCTATATTCGACAGGTTCGTCGTTCGCAGCCTCGATTATCAGTGAGCCTTTAAATCAACACAATCGTGTCATGAATAAAGTGCCAAGAAGCAACAACGCTGTAGAAGGTTGACACAATGCAGTGGTGATCTTATCTCATCCAACAAAAGCAAGACTTGCCTGGAAGTTACAGCAACAACAACATACAACTCAACAACGACACTGTTGAGAAGTCAGATTGCCACTGGTCAACCAACAACAAAGAAAAGGTTTACCAACGTGTCGATGATGCTATTAAAAGCAATGATTGAACGGTCAGATCTGGCAGAGTCTATGAACTGCTTGAAAAACATAGCACATGCTTTGAACATTAAAGCTGTGTAGTTGACCCAATCAAAGAACTAAATTGCAGGTCTATCATGTATGAGACATTTCATATCATTTGTAGACTTGATTATAGTTATTGACTAGTTACATTGTTCATTCATGTTTATTATAGTTATTGACTAGTTACATTGTTCATTTATGTTTATTATAGTTATTGACTAGTTACATTGTTCATTCATGTTTATTATAGTTATTGACTAGTTACATTGTTCATTCATGTTTATTATAGTTATTGACTAGTTACATTGTTCATTTATGTTTATTATAGTTATTGACTAGTTACATTGTTCATTTATGTTTATTATAGTTATTGACTAGTTACATTGTTCATTTATGTTTATTATAGTTATTGACTAGTTACATTGTTCATTTATGTTTATTATAGTTATTGACTAGTTACATTGTTCATTCATGTTTATTATAGTTATTGACTAGTTACATTGTTCATTTATGTTTATTATAGTTATTGACTAGTTACATTGTTCATTTATGTTTATTATAGTTATTGACTAGTTACATTGTTCATTCATGTTTATTAAATTGTGTTTAAAATATTTAATATATTATCGCTGCATTTTGTCTTGGGAATATTTTCTCCCGAATTTTTTTGTCTGGGTAATTATTTTTTTTGGGAGGGGGGGGGGGTATGTTGTCTTGGGGATATTTAGTCTAGGAATATTTTGTCCAATTACCAATCAAACTTTTTGGTATGTTTCATTTTATTTCTGTGGGTTTAATTATTTAACAAACATGGAACGTTTCCTTATTTTTTATAAATTTTAAATAATATCATTTGTGAATAAAGTTGGCAGTTTGTGACTTGCCTCGGCGCTAGATCACTGGTGTAGTTTCGCGTATTGACCTAAAACAAAACAGAAACTGCAGATAAAAGCAGAGGTATGTAAGATTGTCACGTAAAGAACACACTAGGTCCGTGATAACATATTCTTATTGTGTTACAGACAAACATAGCCTTCATCGTCCACTATTTCTCACACAGACACGATCGCCTATTGTCAGACTCTACAACCAACGATTCTTAACGTGTAATCTAAAGGGGTTGTCCATTCAATTCGTTCACAATTATGCGTTTGGAGAGAAGTATTATAATAAGTTCAACACTTGTTAGCGAACACAAGGGGGGGGGGGGAAATTTAGAAAAGTAGACGTCTACAATGCTGTTATTATACATAAATTAAATTTTTAAATTTATACTTTTTTTAAAATATGAAAAATATGCAGTTCTTGTAGTAATTTTAAAACTAAATTGTGTTTTATTGGTTGAGGGATATACACTATCTCTTGGACATAATCAGCAGGGACATTTTTCTGAAAACTTGACCATGAATTCTTGCCAATTGTTGACAATAGGGGAAGAGGGGGGGGGGGGTAAACAATTTTCATAAAATATTGATGTAATTTATGAACTGCAGCAATGAAGTATTTCTCATCACTTAATGAGGTGGCGCATCTTTTTTTTAAATCAAAATTAGAAAACACTCTCTATATACAAAATGTATACACCTTCACACGCACGGTTTTAGATTACAAATAATAATTCTCATAAAAGTTCAATTAACTGGTTTATGATGTTATAAAAATAAAGGACAAAGTAAAATAAAATACAATTACAGTCTCTATCCACAACTCATAGCTAGTGCAGGATTTACGTATAAGCTAAACAAGCTATAGCTTAGGCCCCCTACTGTCCTGGGGGCGCCCCAAAAAAATTATATTTGGTACTGACATATAATATCTAGACTTATAAAGTGGCCCATGTCTCAAATATCAAATAGCTTAGGGCCTTATCAAGTCTAAATACGGCGCTGCCCATTGCTCGTCTGCAATAAAGATCTTCCAACAAAATGCATTAGAAATTCATTTCAAGAGAACAAGTTCTTTAAAAAATGTCACAAAATAAATTGGAGGAATAGAATAAGACCCTTGGTCGTCTAGAGGAACGGAGTACACATAGAGTAACCCGATTACAATGAGGTCGATCCTCTACACTTTTTGCTCCCATTTTATGAATAGCAGTTGGAGGTTGCAGCTTCAATAATCTTAGATGAAGTCAAGCCCTGTTAGAGATGGTAGTACAAGATAGTGACAATTCATGAGTCTGGGAAATGAACTCACGACCACTCATATGCTAAGCCAGTGCGTTAATGAGGTTTGTTTTTATTAGAGGAATGATGAAATTACTATATATAGCTTAGACAGAATAATGCATAAGCCCTCAGAGATGCTGGAGTACAGAGACACATTCTAGCAAAAGTTAGAGGATGACAATGAAATTCTTGAAAGAGTGTGATGAGAAATTAATATTTGAACATTTTAGTAGTTAACGAAAACATCAAGAGAAGAAATGACAGAGGAAGACAAAGTTGCTGGATAGCTTGTTAGCCTGGTATGGGTAAACGTCACATCAGAAGAGAGGTGTGGAGATACAAGATCGTCTACGCCACTCAGGATTGAAACTTGTAAAAACTCTAGCTCTGAAGATGTTCTTCTATATAGTTCTTGTATACAGAGAACAGTGAATCAGATGGTAGTAAAAGAGAGGAAGAGAAATGGATGTAGTGGGAGAAAGGGAGCGCTGGTACCATCAAACAGTTATTCTCAATATTTAAATCGGCCGGCACTCACTGCTAGAACGAATGTTTGCGATGTACTCAAAAGTATTGAGTTCACTAACAAAAGTAGAGTTGAACCCGCCAACATTCAATTCTGCCAGTAGTCACACTGATGACTGTGTTTTATAAACCTACTACAATTCTCCTCGGTATATATCGGCAATAATATTCATTAAAATTCTAATAACTATCTTCTGTAAAACTTGTTTGTCAAATAGTCAAATATAATTCTGGTTTTACGCACTAACAATTTACACGAGATTAAGCCTCAATGAATATTATTAATATATTTTTTTTGCATATTAATCGTTCCCTGTGAAATATATCCTTTTTGGAATTCCTTATAATTCGCGTGACATTCTGAAGTTTAGGAAATTTATTTATATCGTATGTGTTTTTAAACATGGTGCATTGCAAACTTGTACATTTCTTATATTTGTTGTGTAATTTTGGAAGGATGTGGTGTTTTTCAATTTCGTCATTCTCTCTTGGGATAATGTGTAATTTCCAAGACAGATTTGACAATGGGTGTTTTGAGAGGGTTAAATCTTCTCGCGATCAGCTGGAGTGTGTGGTGGTATGTGGTTGGAAAGAAACCTGCCTGGGTGTGCTGATCGACATGGATTCAACGGAGTGCTATCATGAAAGAACATGTTCTGGTTCCATTAAATGTATTTCACCCAACATAACTCTTCGGTATTACAGAAAAGTTAGTAAAGTTATAGATAACATTAGGTCTACGCCAGCACAAATTACAGAACAAAAGATGACCACAACATCGACTTCTCCAACAACACTCCAGGAACCAACCACATCAGCGCCTACGAACACATCATTGCCTATTTGCCAAAATTCTGGAACGCTTACCACTTCTCAAACCTGTAATTGCTCTCAAACTGGCGGTTGGGTTGGTGATTTCTGTGACCGGCGGCCTTACAACTGCAGCGAATTGATCAAGTTTGGCTACACCACTGGAACAGACAGTTTCCCTATTGATGTATACCACAACAATTCTCTACTTGTCAACACGTCCTGTAACGTTGGTTCTTCAACCAGCGAGGTAGGCATCTTAAAACACACAGGTAATTTTAACATGAACAGATCATGGGACACATACGTCAACGGTTTCTTCTACAACGCTAATAATTACTTTCTTGGTCTTGAGAACATGCTCATCTACAACAGGCAGGGTTTGACTAAAATTGGGATTGTGTTGACTTTCGCTTCGCCGTCAGTAAAAGGATCTATATCGCTAGAGTACTACAGTTTCAAAATTTCAGGAAACTCTTCTGGGTATGCCTACACAGTTGGTTCAGCTGCTAGTACAAGTCGAGGTGTCATCGGAAGCAACACACAAGAGTTCGATCTTAGCGATCCGTTCAAACCTTGCCAGAATACTCCGTTTTCAACTTATGATAATGACCAAGATATGGAAGCGTTGAAGAACTGTGCAAGTTTAGTTGGAGCTGGATGGTGGTTTAAAGAATGCAACCCAGATCCTGTAGTCAGTCCTCTTGGTAGTTCTCACAACTCCAGCAGAGAAGGTCGCGTGATTCTACCCAAATATGACACCATGCTACAAAGACCTAGAGAAGCTTTCAAACACGTATACATGTATTTGAAACCTGATATGTAAGAGCAAACTGAGTTGTGATTGGTTAATTCAATTGTTTGCAATGTGTTTTTATTATTTGTTTCTTAGTGGATTTGTCTCATTTGGCCGAGGTACGCTCTTTTAACCTAGGATTACATTCCTGTTTTTATCGGCATATGTCTGATTTTATTGCCCCTTACTGCCCGGGGACATATTTCATAGTGCATTCACGTATTCTCACGGGTTTATACTAGGCTCTGCCTGCCATACAACCTAGCCCCCTGGTTTCATACGCCCATAATTAGAATTATAGATGCAACTAGAATTAATCTTGGGGTCATTGTTACCTCTAATATTTTATGGTAGTGTGTCCTGATATAACTGAACTGGACTTTGTTGTCGGCTGCTTAAAAGGTGTAGGGCTCTCCAAAAGAGAGACAAATTCATTAATTACCTACCATACGTCCTTTTTCACAGGCCGACCGTTTTCGAGATAAGTATTTCAAATTTAGATTTATTTTATTTGCATTATATCTCATCTATTTTTTCACTTCTTCTGTACACTTTTTTCTTCTTACTTACCACTTACTTTCCCCTCACACATGCCTCTCCCCTGTCATGCTGTCCTATCTTTGCTTCCTCTGTCATCTATTCGACGTTGTCTTTCTTCCCTTTTCTTTCCTTCTTATCACAACCAGGCGTGTCTTTATCTAAGATTGGTTTACTGTGATGTTTGTCCCGATGAAGGCTTTTTAGTCGAAACATCGTCTGTCACTGTATTTCGTTGTTTGGTTGTTTTGTGACTGAGGTTGGTAACACTTATACATATTTATGTTAATTCTAAAAGAACTAGCTTGTCGCATGTTACTGGTCCTCTGAGGGACTACGGTGTAGTCGAGTGGGAGTAGTCTATGCTGAGAAAAGGCAAGAGGTTGTGAGGCTTATGCAAAGTATTATCAAAGTTAAAGGCGAGAGGTTGTGAGGTTTATGCAAAGTATAATAAAAGTTAGATTAATCCATTCGAAATTTGAGAAACTCAGATATTATAAACACATTGAAGATTCCAGAGTCTTGGTCACTAAACACAATAGCAAAAAGACAACTAGACCTATATGGTCATATAAAGAAACACAACTGTTTAGAAAGACAAACAATGGAGGACAGAGCACCTGGAAGGAGGAGAAAGGGCAGACCAAGAAGACGATGGACTGACGACATTAAAGATAACATGAATACGTCGTTGGAAAATTCAAGCCGATCGCCTAAGACAGAGAAGGGTTCAGGGAGTTCATTGGGAAGACAATGTTCTCATGAGAATATGTCACATGACACATAATCGAAGTGACCAATGTAAATCTAGAGAATATTTAAATGAGCCAAATGTTTGTCTAGGCTACAAGTCTATGTATCGTCTTTTCTCGGATTTTGCTGTGAAGTGTCGCAGGATTGAATAACGATGGGCTACGAGCTACAACGCGCCCCTAAAGGAGACTCACGGCCAAACAAGATAGGAGCCACTACCTTAAACAATGCAAAATGTTGCACTTTCTGTCAATGATATTTGCACATTGTCTTGTGTACACGTACGAACGTTCTCTACTGTATAAGCCAGTGTTTTCCAACCTTTTTTATTTACCGTACCCCATTCAAGTCTTTCTAAAATTATAATGCCCCTTCCCCCCATGTAACATATACATATTTGTAATAATCAAAAATTGTATTATTCCCCTTTAATCCCCCCCCCCATGCTTTGAAAAAAATCAAATACCCCATTGAACAATCAATTGCCCCCCCCCACCACCATTGGGGCGTGGGTCCCACGTTGGGAAACACTGGTTTAAACTGTCCCATATCTCAATGTACATGATGTCCCACCATAAAACTCAGACTTTCAAAATAAAATAAAAATACATTCTGTTAATTGTGAAGTGTGACAAATATCAATACGCCAAGTTGAAGTAAGCAAACATTTGATGGCAGAAAGCGCAAACAAAAAGAATTCATTACACAAAATGTACTTTTAATTAAACTAATTAGGTCAGGTGAACGCAGATTGAACTATCGAGTTTGCTCAGAATGTTTTGTTAAATATTAAAATGAATGTTTATTTGAAGTATCATTTGTCCAGCCAAGGTATGAGTGTTTTGATAAATACACGTTTTACAGAATTCTCACATGGAATAGTTAGTCAGCAACATTTACAAATTAAACAGTAAGATATTATTGAATATTTAGCAACGGCAGGTTTGATCTTCCACAGTGTTGTATGGGGGGGGGGTGTCTATAAAGTACGTCCATATTTTCCTCATTTCAACAGTTCCCACCCCCCTGTTAGAAGCTGATAATAATTTAGGAACTCGAACTCCTCGTTTCTGTTTAATATCATGCTGAATTATTTTAACCACCAGGATCCCCCCAAATCCCACACCCTCTTTTGTGATGACAAAGTACCGAAAGAAAAAAAAACAATTTTTAAATTTTCACAAAATTATAAACAATTTTCTAATTCAGGATTCTTCTTCTGCTTTCGTTCTCAAAGATCCTGCAATTAGCAGGATGTTGTCCAGAGAATGGGATGAATTGTGCCATGGTTTACAGCTTTACTGCAATATTTGTGCCTTTCGGTGTACTCCATCCGAGTTAAGCATGGTTTTTGATTCACTGTTACTCTATATGAGATAAGGCAGCCAACTGCACCGCATAACCTCCCTAGTTGCCACTTACGACATGTATGGAAGATAAACAGAGTAGCCACTTATTTCTCCTCTTTCGGGCTCCACAAACACACAGGGGCACAGCTCCACCAAAATACAAGGGCTAGATCCACAAACATACAGACGCAGGGCTCCACCAACACACATAGGCAGGGCTCCACTGACACGCAGAAGCAGGGCTCCACCAACAAACAGGGACAGGGCTCCATCAACACGCAGACACAGGGATCCACCAACACTCAGGGGCTGGGCTCCACCAGCACGCAAACACACACTGGCAGGGCTCCACTAACACACAGGGCAGGGCTTCAGCAACACACAAGGCGGTGCGCCACAAACACAAATCGGGGCGGGGATCCAATAACAAATTCACAGGTGCAGGACTCCACAACACACAGGGGCAGGACTCCACAAACACACAGTGGCAGGGCTCCATCAACACACAGCGGAAGGACCCCACCAACACTTAGTGGCAGGGCTCCACAACACACAGTAGCAGGGCTCCACAACACACAGTGGCAGGGCTCCACCAACACACAGTGGCAGGGCTCCATCAACACATAGTGGCAGGGCTCCACAACACACAGTGGCAGGGCTCCACCAACACACAGTGGCATGGCTCCACCAACACACAGTGGCAGGGCTCCACCAACACACAATGGCAGGGCTCCACCAACACACAGTGGCAGGGCTCCACCAACACACAGTGGCAGGACTCCACAAACAGACAGTGGCAGGGCTCCATCAACACACAGCGGAAGGACCCCACCAACACATAGTGGCAGGGCTCCACAACACACAGTGGCAGGGCTCCACCAACACACAGGCGCAAACTCAAACAAATTAATAAAAAAAAAGAAACCAATATTGTCGATGTCAACATCTCTTTGTCAACCTTCTCCTCTCACTCCAATCCTCCCCTCACTCCAATCCTCCTCTCACTCCAATCCTCCTCTCACTCCAATCCTCCTCTCACTCCAATCCTCCTCTCATTCCAATCCTCCCCTCACTCCAATCCTCCCCTCACTCCAATTCTCCCCTCAGTTCAATTCTCTCCAAGTCCAATTCTCCGCCCACCCACTCCAATTCTTTCCCCTTCCGACCCTAATTGTTCACATAATGTATGGACTCTCGAATACCGTTTTTTTTTAAAAGCGCAACGGGGCTGCAATTATTGTTTTATGAGCACGGTCGATACTTAATAAAGTACTTTTAAATCTGCCAGGCGGACCAGTAAAATGAATTGGCGGGCGGATGTGGTCCACGGTCCGTAACTTGTCCACTTCTGGTCTAGAGCAGACGTATGCTTTCAGTTGAGAGCCAACCTTCAATAGTTAATGAAAGTTTTGAGAAGTTACTTTAGAATAACTCTGTTATTCTAATTAACTCTGTTATTCTAATTAACTCTGTTATTCTAATTAACTCTGTTATTCTAATTAACTCTGTTATTCTAATTAACTCTGTTATTCTAATTAACTCTGTTATTCTAATTAACTATGTTATTCTAATTAACTCTGTTATTCTAATTAACTCTGTTATTCTAATTAACTCTGTTAGTCTAATTAATTAACTCTGTTATTATAATTAATTAACTCTGTTAGTCTAATTAATTAACTCTGTTATTCTAATTAATTAACTATGTTATTCTAATTAACTCTGTTATTTTAATTAATTAACTCTGTTATTCTAATTAATTAACTCTGTTATTCTAATTAACTCTGTTATTCTAATTAATTAACTCTGTTATTCTAATAAGTGCTGACATCTTATAAGTGCTGTCTACAAGAAAAGACTTCTGATATATAAACTAAGCACGCACCAAAGTTGTACACTCAGCCGAGATTTCTATGCAGGACGTTATTAATTACGTTTTTGATTATTGTCGTGGTTTTAGTTGGCCACTATTTACATACTTGAAGAGGCAGGTCAAAAATAGACATAATCGACCAACGAAATCCACGGAAATAGACATAGTCAAAATCCGCTTCTTATGTAATGTTTACATTTTCTGTACACAGGTCTTTATAAAGCAGCCAGGTCATGACTCAGCATGCAGTACTAATGCTTGTACATCGTGACTTTCGACAGTACAATACCTACCAACAGAATCGTGACCTTCGATGATATATGAGACCTGTCACATAATTAATTAGGTCTTGATTTGTTACGTGTTTGATTATTGCTGTGTTTCCATTGGAAAGACCGGATATTTGTAGTGCTCGTTATTACCTACGCATACGTTGGGAAAGGAAAAAAAGTGGAGGGGGGAGGGGGGTGATTCTATTATTTCCAAGACCAATTGTTTTCAACCTGGGAGGATGGTTTATTTTGGTTATATCATGGCGCATTGTGTGACCTACTGGTCTATGTGGTGTCCTTGTATGTGCCTTTCTATTTGATGAGGGTTCTGATCAAGGAATTAGTGACTGTTAAGGGTGACTGTAAAAGTTTTTTACAAACTCCCGTTGGATCTCTCTTGTAGTAGGACTATGATGCTACTAGATTTCCTGCAGGATGCAGTCTAGAGAATGGAAATGCGTTGTGTTGCCATCTTCGGCGGGAGTTTGGGTTTATGAGAGGAGTAAGGTGTACAGATGCTCTTTTTTCCTTGAGACAACTAAATGAAAAAAGCACTAGAATATGATCAAGAACTAAACACAATATTCATAAACTAGGAAAAAAGCATTCGATAGAGTTTTATGGGAAACACTAGAAAACTACAGAATCAGAGATCAGTTATTAGCAAATAGGAAAGCCCTTTATTAGAACTGGCAAAGCTCAGTAAGAACTTCCGACAGAATGACTTCATCTTTCGAAACACAATCAAGGGTAAAAATGTGCTCTCACCAATATTTTTACACATACACATGGACAGAATAACAAAATAATTCCAAAACAAGAGAGTAAACAGTACAGTAATAAGAGAAGAATCTGAAGAGGAATTAAATAAAGCAATTAATGAATGGCTATTTGCTGATGATCAATGCCTTAACTACGAAAAGGAACAGCAGTTACAAAATAATACTAATGGACTCATGACAACATGCACCGCGTGTAACATGAAAATCAGGAAGTCACCAAATCCAGTGAACATAACAAACATAACTAAAGTAAATCAAATCTTTGAATTAAAAAACCTGGGAAGTATATTCACAGACAATGGAAAATTAGACAGAGAGCTAGAGATTGAGATAGGACAAGGTGCCAGAAAAGCAACCATAGAGACATACCATATCATTTTTACTGCTAAACCCAAACATCAAATAGGAAGTCAAGAGACAGATGATAAACAGTTTTTTATACGAACACTCCGCCATCAATGCCAGACATGGGCACTGACAGCAGCACAGCAGAGAAAACTTACAACATGTGAGATGAAATGCCTGTGAAAAAACGCAAGAGTGACCAAACTAGAACACATGAGAAATGAAATCTGAAAAGAATCGGTTAAGACTTTTCACAGAATACGCAGAGAAACAACAAATAAAATGGTTTGGACACCTTGTGAGAATGAACCATAACAACTACCGACAAGAACATATAACATATGAAGATCTGGATACAAGGCCAGAGGAAGACATAGAAAATATATGGATATATAACATCAAGACAACTCTGAACAAAAACGGATTCAACGCAGCCACGTCGACACATCTGTCCTTGGATACACAACTAAAGATCTCAGTCATCAACCCTTCGCTTAACGACAAGTGTGGATATTCTGACCAACATCCACCTGGGGAGAAACAATATTCTAACCATCATCCAACTGGGGAGAAACAATATTCTAACCATCATCCACATGGGGAGAAACAATATTCTAACCATCATCCACATAGGGAGAAACAATATTCTGACCATCATCCACATGGGGAGAAACAATATTCTGACCATCATCCACCATGGGATAGACAATGGACAATATGTCTATTTATATGGACAAAATATTTTCACTTTCTAGGCATCATCATCAACCTAACAGAAAAGCCAGAAAAGCATGGAATTGCCCGAACAGAATGTATCAGTCATCACAGTTTTTCGAAACTTTTGTCGAACTTGAACCTGTTTCTGTTGCTGTAATGTTCAGGTTGTATTTGACGTCTTACGTTCATCTTCTTCTTTCTCTGCCTTTAGCTCGTCTTCCTGACATCATCATCTGCATTATGGTCTTCTTTAGACTATCATGGCGTTTGATATGGCCAAAATATCTTTCTTGTTGTAATTCTGTCATGTTACGTGATCCTCCCCCACATTTAATACGCTTAACACTTGATTCGCCCCACCTTCCCCCCGCCCACTCCGGTTCCTATTGTATACTATTTTCAAATAGCAAGGAAATAAAAAGAACAAAGGATGTAGAGGCGCGATCTGTGACCATTTGACTGTACTCTAAGACTTTCAACAGAAAATGTAAACGGGAACTGAAAAGTTAATTTTCACTATTTCCGTGCGTTTCGTTAGTCGGCCTTGACTATTTTTGGCATGCGGCACCAAGTATATAAATAGTGACTAACGAAAATGACGACAATTATCAAAAACGTAATGAATGAAGTTCTAATTAATTATGTACAGAGGTCTTCTAGGAAATTTCCTTTATGTGTCTATGATTGGAATATGTAGGTGAGACAACTCTTCCTGCACTAAGCCTGAAATATTTACATGGTTACTTACCTTGGCACATAATATAACTGGTTGCTCACAACTGTTATGCCAGACTTATCAGTTGAGACTTGAGATCGCCATTGTGTTGAAGGGTCTCGAAAGTGGAGCACAGAATAGTACCATTGCGTTATTCGCCCGTGTGTTGCCGGGGCCCGAAAAGGGAGCAAAGAATAGCAAAACTGTTTACTTTCCACGCATATCGTAAAAGGCGACTAAGGAGGTTATGGGATGGAGTTGGCTGTCCCATCCCATATAGGGTCAGTGACCCAAAGCCATGCTGAAGTCGGATGTGTCAGGTTGAAAGGCGCATATATCGAAGCAATGCTGTAAACCATGACACAACGCATTCCGTTCTCCGTACTACATCCTGCTAATCTGCAGAGTTTGAGAACGAACGCAGAAGAAGAAGAAGAAGATTGAGTTATTGATGTTTTTCAGAGCCAGGATTTGTTCCTGCAACCATCTGTGGACTCACAAGCAAAACATATTTGGTAGTATAACCTGTCAGGGTGTTACCATTAACCCAGCATTTTTTGGCTAGTGATTTTCTAGGCAATGTAAATACGTTTAATAGTTTGCCATTGTTTTATGAATGGTCCGGATGCACAATTGCCTGCTGCGGGACTCACAAACACAAAACCTAATTCGATCTTCACTTTCGTTGGAGGAACATCCTCATCATCATCATGAGCTAACTGATATTCTTGAAAGATTAATTCAGTAACAAATACTAATTACAATTGTTTGTTACATTTGTGTGTGTTACATTTGTGTGTGTGTGTGTTACATTTGTGTGTGCGTGTGTTTTACATTTGTGTGTGTGTGTGTGTGTTACATTTGTGTGTGCGTGTGTGTTTTACATTTGTGTGTGTGTGTGTGTGTTACAAAGCTAATTCTTGTAGAAGCCACGATGGTGTGTATATAAGGTACGGATGAGCATGATACGGCCAGCGGGCCTATTCCGGCCCGTCACAACCAACGTTATTGCTTGATGTAAGTAAAAAAAAAAATGTTGAGAGGGATTTCGGAAAGATGTGTCGCCGTCTCCGTCAGTTTTAAATGTTAAAAACTCACAAGGCAAACACGTTTGTGGATCTCGTCAACACTTTATCAAATACAACAGCAAGAGGTGAGAATATCACCATGTGCATCGTTCGTGCTAGTGCATTGTTTGGTAGTTTTTGTGTGCAAATGTCTGGATCTGGTGTGGTTGGCGCCTGGAAACCAAGTCTAATATATGCAGTCGTCCTGACTTCGCTGTTAAATTCAGCTGAATTCTGGACTGTATATGTGAGACAGGCAGGACAGGTGAATTCTGGACTGTATATATTAGACAGGTAGGACAGGTGAATTCTGGACTGTATATGGACTGTAAATTGTTCTCAAGGTACCAGTGCAACGTGTGGTTGATAATACGTTTCATAATTTTGCATAGACATCTTGTGAGACTGATTGGTATGTATTTGGAGACTGTGGTGCTGTATTTTCCTGATTTAGGAATTGGTATCATGATTGCTTCCCTCCAGGTCTGTGGAACATTGCCTGTAGTCCAACATATATTCATGATCTGCAGTAGCTTTAATTTTGCTGCAATTCTCAGATTTGGTAATAATTTCATTAGACACTCCATCAGCACCAGGTGACTTCTTCATTTTCAGTTTAGATTCTTCATGATCCAGTTCTCTCAGTGTGCATGTTGCCTCCATGACTTCAGATATGTTTCCATCCTGTTCAATGTTTTCTCTGAGTGTGCATGTGTTCTCCATGACTTCAGATATGTTTCCATCCTGTTCTGGCGTCTGACGAATCTCCTGTTGTTTCTCTGGGCGAATTTTGATGTTGTATTCTTCAGCAAAAGAATCTGCAAAATAGTTAACTGCCTGTTTTCCCATGAAGTTGTTTTCATCGTTTTGTAATGTGACATTTCGATTTCTCGAGAAAACTAAGATGAAAGGTATCTACGCGTTGTTGACTATGTCTCAATTTTGTTGGGCGATCACGTCATCCATATACCAGACAAACGTCTTCCGAAGACGTGTACGACCTTAACGGACTTTGTGTCTTAATAAATTAGAACACACATGTTAGCACGCACGACGTTTCGACCAAAAGGCCTTTATCAAGAACACAACAATTTACGACGAGTAAGAAACGGCACTAATACTTAGTTTGCGTAAAGAACATAGATTTTAAGCTATTGTCGAATTATTTGACACGACTTCGTAATTATACTGCTCTGTGCTGACGATCAGTGCATACTCCACAGTTCAGTGCATACTCCACAGTTCAGTGCATACTCCACAGTTCAGTGCATACTCCACAGTTCAAATGAAGAGCTGCCAGATCACATAAACCTATTGAACGCAAGTTGCCCAAATTACAACATGAAGATAGTACAGAGAAAAAAAACCAGAAGTAATGTCTATAGGCAAGAAACCAAATACAATCAACATAAAGATAAATGATTGATTACTGAAACAAGTGCAAGAATTGAAATATCTCGGAAAATGTTTACAGACGATGGAAGAATGGACAAAGAGCTCAAGACAAAAAAATTCAAAAAGTCAATTATATAAACTATAAACTGATACCAATCTTGAAAAATACATAATTCCAGATGGAAACTAAAATGACACATCATAAATTCAATATGCATCCCAAAATTGTGTTATCAATATCAAACATGGACACTAACTAAAGAACAAGAGAGAAAACTGACTACTTGTGAAATGAGATGTTTAAGAAAAGCAGCAAACAGAACAAGAAGAGATCATGTGAGAAATGAGATGTTTAAGAACAGCAGCAAACAGAACAAGAAGAGATCATGTGAGAAATGAGATGTTTAAGAAAAGCAGCAAACAGAACAAGAAGAGATCATGTGAGAAATGAGATGTTTAAGAAAAGCAGCAAACAGAACAAGAAGAGATCATGTGAGAAATGAGATGTTTAAGAAAAGCAGCAAACAGAACAAGAAGAGATCATGTGAGAAATGAGATGTTTAAGAAAAGCAGCAAACAGAACAAGAAGAGATCATGTGAGAAATGAGATGTTTAAGAAAAGCAGCAAACAGAACAAGAAGAGATCATGTGAGAAATGAGATGTTTAAGAAAAGCAGCAAACAGAACAAGAAGAGATCATGTGAGAAATGAGATGTTTAAGAAAAGCAGCAAACAGAACAAGAAGAGATCATGTGAGAAATGAGATGTTTAAGAAAAGCAGCAAACAGAACAAGAAGAGATCATGTGAGAAATGAAGAGATTACAAGAAATGTTAGGACAACATCATTGGTCAAATATATTGAAAAACAGAGACTGAATTGGTTCGATCACCTCAAAAAAATGAACCCTTATTAGCCCAATGCAATGCATACAACATGAAAATAGAAACATCAAGATACAGAGGAAGACCAAGAAAAATGTGGATTGAAGGAGTTATCAGCATTCTGACACGACAAAGCATCATTGCATATCACACAAACAAACGTATCATAGCTGGAAAACCATCTTATCCAATCCTGAAACATCCCTCACAGCAAAAGCAGAGAAAAGACAACAGATAATATTAGTACACGTAAATCGTACAATTTTGATGACAGGATTTTCAACCACTTACCAAGTTGTATCGTGTTCTGTTTGTGAAGTGATCCTTCTAATCACTTTACTACAAAACCGACCTATTATCGTGTTCTGTTTTTAGTGGTCCTTCTAATCACTTTACTACAGAACCGACCTAGTAATATAGTTCTGTTTGTGAAGTGGTCCTTCTAATCACTTTACTACAAAACCGACCTATTATCGTGTTCTGTTTGTGAAGTGATCCTTCTAATCACTTTACTACAAAACCGACCTATTGTCGTGTTCTGTTTGTGAAGTGATCCTTCTAATCACTTTACTACAAAACCGACCTATTGTCGTGTTCTGTTTGTGAAGTGATCCTTCTAATCACTTTACTACAAAACCGACCTATTGTCGTGTTCTGTTTGTGAAGTGATCCTTCTAATCACTTTACTACAAAACCGACCTATTATCGAGTTCTGTTTGTGAAGTGATCCTTCTAATCACTTTACTACAAAACCGACCTATTATCGAGTTCTGTTTGTGAAGTGGTCCTTCTAATCACTTTACTACAAAACCGACCTTGTATCGAGTTCTGTTTGTGAAGTGATCCTTCTAATCACTTTACTACAAAACCGACCTATTATCGAGTTATGTTTGTGAAGTGATCCTTCTAATCACTTTACTACAAAACCGACCTATTATCGAGTTCTGTTTGTGAAGTGGTCCTTCTAATCACTTTACTACAAAACCGACCTATTATCGAGTTCTGTTTTTGAAGTGATCCTTCTAATCACTTTACTACAAAACCGACCTTGTATCGAGTTCTGTTTGTGAAGTGGTCCTTCTAATCACTTTACTACAAAACCGACCTATTATCGAGTTCTGTTTGTGAAGTGGTCCTTCTAATCACTTTACTACAAAACCGACCTTGTATCGAGTTCTGTTTGTGAAGTGATCCTTCTAATCACTTTACTACAAAACCGACCTTGTATCGAGTTCTGTTTGTGAAGTGATCCTTCTAATCACTTTACTACAAAACCGACCTATTATCGAGTTCTGTTTGTGAAGTGATCCTTCTAATCACTTTACTACAAAACCGACCTATTATCGAGTTCTGTTTGTGAAGTGGTCCTTCTAATCACTTTACTACAAAACCGACCTTGTATCGAGTTCTGTTTGTGAAGTGATCCTTCTAATCACTTTACTACAAAACCGACCTTGTATCGAGTTCTGTTTGTGAAGTGATCCTTCTAATCACTTTACTACAAAACCGACTGGTATTGAAAATATTATCATATCCTATTAGAGACGTAGCCACCAACCCAACGTTGTATAGCTGTAGCCATTTTCTAGGCAATATAAATACTTTCAGTAGTTTGCCATTGTTTTTTGGACGGTACGGATGCACAATTTCGTGTTGTAGGATTTGAATCCGGTACCTCCTCCGTCACAGGTGAGCACTTTAGCACACTGCCACAGAGCCAGACACTAAGAGTACAATAAGCTCCAAATATAGACAAGTAAATGGGATGGTTGTTTTGGTTAAGATTAAATGTAACTTCAATGCTGAGGTGCGCTCATGTCAACCACATACGCTAATCCAGTTTGGTTATATCAGAACTCTTAACCATTTTGTAAAACGTGAAACTGGGTAATAACAGTTTTGCTAATAATACGAAAAAAACAAACATAGGCACACACACACACATAAAAACACACACACAAATCGATGTTTCGACCGAAAGGCCTTTATGAAGGATAAAACATACACATATAAATCAACAACGACAAGTAGGGACGACACAACTTGTGTTCATATGTCTAGTGGTCTCGGTCTTTTCACTAGACATGTGAGGGCAAGATGTGTCGTCCCTATTCGTCGTTTTTCATGTATATGTGTATGTTATGCTCGTTACATGCCTTTCGGTCGAAACGTCGATGTGTGTGTGTGAAACGTCGATGTTTGTTTCGTATTATTTGCAAAACTTCATTACTCCGTTTCACGCTTCACCTGTTGAATTTCAGTTTTGCATAGTGAGGACATATTTTCTATTTTTAACCATTTTGTGGCAACCAATGAAAACAAGGAAATTGTCAAATGACTCATATTAGAAGACTTGTTGTCCCATTAGCCCATATGTCTTGTATAGTCGAGGGTCACTGTAAGACACTATCGTCGCTATAAGTGTGTCGTTAAATTCGAACCTCCTCCATTTCATGCGAGGTCTTACAATTACACACGTAGACGCATGTAATGCACACTATTACCATTATTCATACTAACATCTTGTAATGATGTCCAATTATTCATTCTAACATCTTGTAATGATGTCCAATTATTCATACCAACATCTTGTAATGATGTCCCATTATTCATACTAACATCTTGTAATTATGTCCCATTATTCACACTAACATCTTGTAATGATGTCCCATTATTCATACTAATATCTTGTCTTCTTCTTTCGTTCACTAGAAACATGTCTATGTCTGTAATTCTGTCTCCTGAATAAAACTCACTGTCTTTTGTAGTTCATACAATGGCCCATAGATCTTTGATTCCAGTGTTGTTTCCTCAGGCCAATATGTCTGCCTCCGCGTTTCATGCTCAGAACACTCTTGAAGTATATGTTTGGCACTCTGTGCTGCTTGTCCACACGTACACATGGCCGTGTTGCCAATCGTAATTTTATGTACATGTGACTGCGGAGTCGGTTGTGTCCCATTCTGAGGCATAGGATTACAATTTGTTTTTCTCTGTTCATAATGTGTTGGTCATCTTGTGTTGTTGTTTGTGGTTTTCTTATTGACTTGATCATCTGTTTTTCTGATGGTATGTTATTGGTACATCTGGTTGGTCTTCGGCAGCACCTTCCTTAGCCAGTTGGTCTGCTTTTTCATTTACTGGTATTCCACAGTGACAGGGTATCCACTGCATTGTTACCCTATACTGTTAAGCTAGTTCATTTAGTTTTTGCAAGTCTGTTAGTTTTCCAGACTGGAGAGCTTGAAGCACTGACCTTGCATCTGTCAGGAATACCACAGGCTGTAGGCCAGAGTTGGAATTCAGCAATTTTTCAGTCGCCACTCTAAATGCCTGGATTTCTGCATCATAATTATTGCAGAATTTTCCTGTTGGTGTTCTGATTGTATCTCTAGGCTTATGTGGATTTTCTGTATATACACCTGCACCTCCATTCCTCACTGCATTATGTGCTGACCAATCTGTGTATACTCTGATCCATATATCTTGTGGATATTCCTCGTCCAGGAAACTGAGGGTGACTGTCCTTCGCTGGGCCCTGTTCTGTTCGTCTTCGCTTAGAATTCCTTTCATGTGTGCTTGAATGTATATTGGTAATGTATATCGGTATTCCATAACTTTCACTCCAAGGGATTTGTTCTGGTACAGACCTTAAGGTGCTGTCAACTTCTGGTAGGTCTGTAGTTTGTCTACGGAGTCGCTTAGGTTAATGGATAAAGCTGCTTCTTTTCAGTCGTCCCATTGCTATTTTTTTGGACTCTTTCCTTCATTGGATGATTTGACATACACTGAAACTTTTCTGCTTGTATTAGTACTTTTGTGTCTCTGCGTTCGTCAAGTGTTTGAATTCTTCCCATTTCTGCATCTCTACTATGGGTGTTGATTCCATTGCTCCTAATATCTTGTAATTGTGACTCATTATTCATATCGACATATTGTAAATGTGACCCATTAGTCATACTAGCATCTTGCATTTGTATCCCATTAATCATAATGAGATCCAGTAATTGCGTTCCTCGTTCATATTGACATCTTTTGCGTCCCTGGTTTATATTGACATCTTTTAATTGCGCCGCTGGTTTATATTGACATCTTTTAATTGCGTCCCTGGTTTATATTGACATCTTTTAATTGCGTCCCTCGTTCATATTGACATCTTACAATTGCGTCCCTCATTCATATTTGACATCCTGTAATTGCCTCCCCTTATTCATATTGACAACGTGTGACTGGTTTTTTATAATTTTATTTAGTTTGTGTACTTTGTAACAAACTAAACCTAGTTCAAATATTCACCTTTAAAAACACAATCACCAAATACCGTATTGTTAGTGTTTAGAATTCACATTAACAATCGTTCTTGGATTCTTCTGTAAGTTTATTTGAAGATTTACTTTGAATTCATTCATGAGCTTCTACCATTTTCTAAAACCAAGCAACCATATTTTTTGTGTGACAAACTTGAGCATGAATGACAACTTCGCAATTTGGAATTTGTCATTCGAGCTGTTTACCAATATTCACCGAAGTTACAAAAAACAATTTGGCCTGATTTCAATCATCATTCCCTTTTTTTTCTTTCTCAACATTGGGAAATATAAGGGGGGGGGATTTGTAACAAAAAATATAATTTTATAATACACGATATAGCTCCCATTGAGACTGGGGGGAAAACAACATCTAGCATAGATGAACGGCAGTTGCCTCCCATTTTCAACGTTTGCAGACGCGGAGGCTTTGCAGACGTGCAGACTTAACAAAAATAGGATGATGGTGGAACCTTTCAGGGGAAAAAATGACAGAAAGAAGAAAAAAATGGGGATGCGCTGCTTTGGTTTTATTCTATACGCGCAACAGGCAAAGCTTTCTGATTAAACCGTGTCAGCGTTAATGAAAGATGAATGGCCCAGGGGGCGCTCGATCGATAAGGACCTTCCAGCTTGATATAAATTCCATTTCTGATTCCTTACACACTTCTGCATGCGAAGCCCCAAAACACTGGACGCAGAGGGGGTGGAAATGAGGGTGATGGAATAAGGTGAGAATAAAGACCCCTTTCCAACCTTTAAAAAAAATGTCCTCCATCTTGCAGCAAGTCCCCATCCACCCAGTATCTGGGTCCTTACTTTGTCTGTTCTTCCTCTCAAACAGGGAAGAGGTTTAATTAAATTGGGCTAAATTGCAAACCTGAAACTAGAACTCGATGTCGCGAAGAAAATAAAAATGAAAGAAGTCATGGCATGTACATCAAGGAATTATGAACATGGGGGTCAGGAGGAAAAAATGTTAGCAGGAGAAGGAAACCAAATTTTCATTAAAGAATTTATGTGTAGAAGATATGTTAGCGTCCAAAAATGATGAGTATTTGAAGAATGCATAAGAATGCCGGAGATGTGGTCCGAAGCATTAAGACATTTTATGAGGGGAAATCGAGGAATCTTATGAAATTATTGAGCAATTTTTTGTTTCGCTGTAGAGAACATTAAAAAGGATTTTTATGGGTTGCACAAACAAATATTCGTGTCAACGACCACGTGTCATGATATATCATAAATAAGATAAATGATATATTTAGCAATGCTAAGGAAAAATATATATGGAAGTGTGTGGA
Organism: Meghimatium bilineatum; assembly: GCA_034231615.1. Taxonomy (NCBI): domain Eukaryota; kingdom Metazoa; phylum Mollusca; class Gastropoda; order Stylommatophora; family Philomycidae; genus Meghimatium; species Meghimatium bilineatum. The sequence goes on along the minus strand of CM067308.1, from coordinate 50,970,773 downwards.
ATAGTTCACGGCAGAGGAACACATAATAATTGCATTTGGGGGGGGGGGGATTCATATTTGATGATTTATTATTAGCAGGTTAGGCAGTCTAACGGTTGGTGGTAAAGTCACTTGATGGTGTCATTTAATCTCAAAATTGCACAGTCTAATGGTGATAAATTATCTGATGGTGTCATTTAATCTCAAAATTGCACAGTCTAATGGTGATAAATTATCTGATGGTGTCATTTAATCTCAAAATTGCACAGTCTAATGGTGATAAATTATCTGATGGTGTCATTTAATCTCAAAATTGCACAGTCTAATGGTGATAAATTATCTGATGGTGTCATTTAATCTCAAAATTGCACAGTCTAATGGTGATAAATTATCTGATGGTGTCATTTAATCTCAAAATTGCACAGTCTAATGGTGATAAATTATCTGATGGTGTCATTTAATCTCAAAATTGCACAGTCTAATGGTGATAAATTATCTGATGATTTACCTTTTTCTTTTCATAATTAGGACGTTCAGTGTCTTTACCACTTACCCTGAACATTCAGTATATTTACCACTTATCCTGAACGGTGGACGTATGTTGCCATATCGCTGGTAGACCAGTCATACGAGAGAATTGGTTCTCATACGTGCATACTATTCACCGACTTGAAAGCTAACCAAAGTCAAGCATGCTTGATCTTTTCCCCGCTGTAGGTATCACATTCAACATAGCCACAGACGCACAAATATGCTCTGTCTTGGTAGTCATGCTTAACTCATATGCTCTAGTTTGCATATAGGCGGTATTGGGCACTGCCTATGATCATATGCTCTAGTTTGCATATAGGCGGTATTGGGCACTGCCTATGAACATAAACAGCGCAGTACTCTACTGGTCGTGCGAAATTTTGTGTTCTAAATCAACACCTCTTAGTATACCAAGTAATGTCGACACCAGGCCTCGCAATACTGTTTATTCCTACTCGATACCAGCGTTGTCCATATGTTAGAGCTTGGAAATATCCATGCCCTATTATTTCAATGAATTGACTGGAAATGTATATAAACAATATTGCATAAGCTTCGGTGTTCCTACTTGAATCTGGGGGGGGGGGATGGCATAAGATATCACAATTGTGAGGTATAGTTAGATCCCTCTAGGGATAAATGTCTCGCTATTATGTACAGTTTTCCGAGAACTGTGGCGAATGCGGAATCAACCAATCGGAACACAGCTTCCCATTTTGAAGAGTTTCAGAAAGCAATGGTCAAGCAAGAGAAAAGATGAATCGAAATAGTTAGTTGCAACCGACGGCAATTGTTGATGAAAACGGAATGCACACCATCTCCCTATATTACGTATATGTTACACATAACATCTCCCTATATTACGTATATGTTACACACTATCTCCCTATATTAATTGAGTGATAGTGCGAAATAAATGTTTGACTCAATTTGGCTCCAGGATGCAATAATCCGATCTGAACAGCGTTCCACTCTATAACGAACTTTTCTGTGACTTTCTTTCAATGTCGATAATTGTGGCAGTTGTAAGAGTTATTGTCCTCCCAGCAGTGCACGCATGAGATCAGCAGGTTTTACAACAGCAGAGATCATGGGGAGCCGTACTCAACCCAATGCTCACCCTCCTTAATTGCCTCTTACGGCTTACATGGCAGGGGAAACTGTTCTCATTCTACGCTTCCATTTCAGGCCACTAGAAGACACTAGCTAGTGTATTAGTAATAGTAGTGTTATAGAGTACGTTCCATAATTGAAGCTACTTATTTTGAATTTGTGTTCTCCAAACTACTTGTTAGATCGACAAAAAGATACTTTGGATCTAACTTTAATTTCTCCACGACCCAATGAAACTATTTTTTGCACTTAAGATGGTATAACTAGAGAAAAAGCTCACAGTTTGAGAAATGAGATGTTTGAAGAAAACTATAAATACCACGTGAAGACCGCTGGAGAACTGAAGATATCAGGAAATAAGTTAAGGCTATCTGAAGTCATGACTACACTGAGAGACAGCAAACCAGATGGTTTGTCGACGTCATGAGAATTGAATTTGCGCAACCAGCCTTTCGTCACATACCGGGCTACCAGGCAAGATAAAGACTAAGGACTAGATGGGGAGAGACAATCAAAGAAACACTAAATAGACACGGGCTTACCATGGCCAATGCATCTCAAATGGCCAAAGACAAAAGAACTTCGAATTCCCCCTTCGACGTTTAACGGCACAAGTGGAAATGCCAATAGACAGAATAGTTAGAAAGATAATAGTAGTATTAGTAGTAGTAGTAGTAGTAGTAGTAATAGTAGTAGTAGTAGTAATAGTAGTAGTAGTAGTAGTAGTAGTAGTAGTAATAGTAGTAGTAGTAATAGTAGTAGTAATAGCAATAGTAGTAATAGTAGTAGAAATATTTGCAACAGTAGTAACAGTAATAGTAACACAGTAGCAACAATAGTAGTAGTAGTCGCTCGTGTGTTGCCGGGGCTCGAAAGGGGAGCAAAGAATAGCAACACTGTTTACCTTCCATGCATGTCGTAAGAGGCGATTAAGGAGGTTATGGGATGGAGGTAGCTGTCCCATTCCATATAGGGCCAGTGACCCAAAGCCATGCTGAAGTCGGATGTGTCAGGACAAAAGACGCAGATATCGCAGCAATGCTTTAAACCATTACACAACGCATTCCGTTCTCGGGCTACATCCTGCTAATCTGCAGGAGTTTCAGAATGAACGCAGAAGAAGAAGTAGTAGTAGTAGGAGGAGGAGGAGTAGCATTAGTAGTAATTTTTGTTGTATTAATAGTAGTAGAACTATTTGCAGCAGTAGTAAATGTAGTAACAGTAGCAGAAGTGGTAGTTTTAGTAGCAACTGTGACAACCGAAGACGTGGCAATAGCAGCAGTAGTAGCAGTAGTGGTATTAGTTGTTGTACTAATTGCAGCAGTGGTATTTTTAGAAGTAGTATTTACATTAGTAGTTGTAATGTAGTAGTAATGATAGAGAATGTAGTAATAATAGTAATAGAAGAAGTCGTCATTACCCTACATTACTTGTAGTAGTATTAATAGTAGTAATAGTAGTGTTAGTAGTATTAGTAGTAGTAGTATTAGTAGTATTAGTAGTATTAGTAGTATTAGTAGTATTAGTAGTAGTAGTATTAGTAGTAGTAGTAGTAGTAGTAGTAGTAGTAGGAATAATAGTAAAATAATAATTCATAGAAGTAGTATTTTAGTAATAGTGTTCTAGAAGTTGTAATCATCCCATAATATTACTTGTAGTTGTAGTAACGTTGTGGAAGTAGTTATATAAGTAGTAATAATTCTAGAAATAGTAGTAGTAGATGTAGTATTAATAGAAGTAGTAGTAGTAGAAGTAGTACAAGTAGTAATAATCTTCCTATATTACTTGTAGTAGAAGTAATTGTAGTAGAGGTAGTAACAGAATTAGTAATAGTCTCCTTGTAAGAGAAATTAGAAGAAGAACAGCAATGACTAAAAGAACTTTCAATGACATGAGAAAATAATAACACCTAATGAAATTACCATCTAGTTAAAAATGAGAATTATAAAATGCTACATCTATTCTATATTAATGTATGGCTCAGAAACATGGACACTAAATAAGCAATTAGAAGAAAGAATTGATGCCTTAGAGATGTGGGAATATAGAAGATTAGGGAGAACATCATGGAAAGAGAAGAAAATAAATAAAGAGGTGCTAAAGACACTTAATATGAAGAAGGAACTACTAAGAGAAATAAAGATCAGGCAAATAAAATACTTTGTACACATTAAAAGACATGACACCTTATTGAAGACCTTACTGGAGTGTAAAGTCAAAGGGAAGCGAGCAAGAGGTAGGCAGAGATACAAGTGGGAGAGTAACATCACACGATGGACAGGTTAGTCTAGCAGAGTGCACCACCAAAACAAGAAACAGGGAATATTGAAAATGTGTTTCAGCCAACCTTCGTTGCGGAGACGGAATTTGATAATGATGAATCGTCTCCCTATATTACTTGTAGCAGAAGTAATCGTAGTAAATGTAGTACTAGAAGTAGTAATCGTCTCCCTATATTACTTGTAGCAGAAGTAATCGTAGTAGAAGTAGCATTATCGCTGCGGATATACGACGAATCAAACTTGCAAATAAAAATGACCTGAATTACCAAACAAAACCTAAAATAAGCCCCTTTCACTGTGTTTTAAAAAAAAAAATGAAAAATTAGCAAATGCGAGAACGACTCCCAAAAAACCATATCGCATCCCCGCCCCCAAACTGAAGCTGACACACAGACACTCACTCTGACACACAAACCTGGAGAAAGACTACGTTTCCAGACATCAGACAATGACTAGCCAAGCTGAAGACCAATCAGGGGGCCTCTAACTTAGTGTTCAGCTAGATTGCGTTTTTTAATTTTATTTTGTAGCCGTCATCTCTATCAATTTCCAGAGAATTCCTAAGGGTCTCGCCTGTTATTATTTTTTCTAACCTTATTATATTACTCGCCTATCTTACGTTCATCTTCCGACTTTTTCCAAAGGTCAGCTAAAACCGTTAATTTTGAATCCATCTTTCATTTCTTTCCTCTCGGTTTGTCTGTCTGCTCATGTAATTTATGCTGCATTTTTCAAAAAATCTATTCTTATTTCTGAGATTTTTTGCTAAATTAGCTGACTACCTAGCAATTTCAATGCAGTTTGACAAGTGAAAAAAACAACCTTGTTGACGTACTACTAATTTTGCAACTACTACTACTAATATTACTATTTTTTACTACTGCTACAAGTTTAACGTCTACTACTACCATTGTTCGTCTGCGTATTCGATAATGAATATTCAGCTCAACTGGGATGATGATGAAGATAATGATATTTCGGACTATGACTAATGAGTCGTATACGTGCCTGGATTTGTCAACGACTACCACTACTACTACTACTACTACTACTGCAGTTGTTGCTACTACTACTACTACTACTATTACTACGACTATTACTATTACTACTACTGCTGATGTTGCTAATGCTGCTAATATTTCTACTTCTACTACTACAATTACTACTACTACTACTACAATTACTACAATTACTACTACTACTATTACTACTACCATTACTACAATTACTACTACTATTACTACAATTACTAGTACCATTACTACAATAACATACTACTACTACTACTATTACTACTACTAACATTACTACAATTACTACTACTACTATTACTACTACTGCTACGACTACTATTACTACTACTACTACTACGACTACTACTACTACTACCATTACTACAATTACTACTACTACTACTATTACTACTACTGCTACGACTACTATTACTAATACTACTACTACTACTACTACTACTATTACTGCTACTACTATGACTACTATTACTACTACCACTAATACTATTACTACTACTACTACTACTACTTCTCCTACTACTACTACTATTAGTTTGTAAACGTCTACTAAACATTATGTTGAGCATAGTATGATCATTGAGGATCAGTGATGGATTACCTATTTTCTGATTGCAGAGCACCATGTAAGTCTGTCTGTTTTATTGCAGAGCACCATGTAAGTCTGCGTGTGTGTGTGTGTGTGTGTGTGTATGTGTGCGTGCGTGTACAGCAGCGACTTCTTCTGTGACATGGTTTATGTGAAAGGATTCTATTGAGGTCTTTAAGGGTTACAAGTAGCACTTGTTCTAACCACGTTTGTTCTATCCAGTTTTGTTCTAGCCACTTTTGTTCTAGCCACTTTTGTTCTATCCACTTTTGTTCTAGCCACTTTTGGTCTATCCACTTTTGCTCTATCCACTTTTTCTAGCTACTTTTTTCTAGACACTTTTGTTCTAGCCACTTTTGTTCTAGCCACTTTTGTTCTATCCACTTTTGCTCTATCCACTTTTGTTATAGCCACTTTTGTTCTAGCCACTTTTGTTCCAGCCACTTCTTTTCTATCCACCTTTGTTCTATCCACTTTTGTTCTAGCCACTTTTGTTCTAGTCACTTTTGTCCCAGCTACTTTTGTTTTAGCCACTTTTGCTCTAGCCACTTTGAGACCGAATGCCCTACTGTATCTCACATGAACCAGCACTAGACTACTGATATAACACAGCAAATAATCTCCCGTGTGTCGACAGAGCCCGAAATGGGAACAAGGAATGATAACACGAATTTACATTGTATGCATGTCGTAAGAGTCGACTAAGGAGGTTGTAGGGTAGAATTCGCTAACCCCTCACGTTTAGGACCAAAGTTACCCAGAATTGATGGTGAATCGAGTCATGCTGGTGTGTTGACAGGTTATAAGACAATGTCATGGTTATTGTAATTTTAAGGCTTTCATGTGAAGCACGTTCATTATATGGTTAGTTTTTAAAGTAATGTTATGAAGCATCCTCTTTTTCTTCTTCTGCGTTATTTCCCTAATCCCTACAGATTATCAGGATGTGGTCTGGAGAACAAAATTTTTCATGTCATGGTTTACAGCTTTTTGTAACAGTAAAGGGGCGGAGTTTATAGGAATTCATGGCGAATGAAAGTCCAATATGCAGAGCTTCTCATGAATAATGTTCGTCATGCAAGCAAATTTTAAAAAATGTAGATTTCTGATTAAGGTGTCCTCTTGAAACATGACAATGTTGGAATCTGTTACTGCCATTTCAACAGTCGAGAACCTCTACTTTTAGTGCCCATGACATTTGTCGTATTCGCCACAACTATCCACAAGCAGTATTCACCTGTATGGACGACTCAAAGAGTCAGTGGGAGAAATGACTTTCAGCTCAGTTGTAGAGCATCAGTACATGGTGTATGAGTTGTTGAACACGTGAGTAAGATAATTTTGTTTTCTATGAAGTATTCCAAGTACTTTATAAAATCTGGAAAATCTTTAGCAAACACAATACGAACATTGAAAACAGGGTAACGAAGTTTAGCTAGTAGCTGGAAACACAAAGTATAACACACAACAAGTAAAGTTTCAAGTAAAAGCTTGCTATCAAGAGCAAAAAACAGTACACAGGATGCATACTGAATATGACTGTTCGCCATCATATAACACAGCTGTTATGTTGAGTTCCTGATAAAGGACTTTGGGTTGAAACAATGATCTGTGCAGTATTCTGTGTTTCAAATGTTCGCTTTTCAAAGCATCGCATACTACTACCAGTTGGAGTTGATTAAATCATGGAGTACCACTGCGAGGTGGAGTTTATAAAAAAAATGGTTTACCAGTTGGAGTGTTTTGATAAAATATGACATACCACTACCAGTAGTAGTTTTTCAAAAAACGGCATGGCACTACTATATTATGTTCACTCTAAGAATGAAGTGGATCAGTGCTTCTGATTGGTTGTTGGACGCAGAACGCATGAATCGATTGTTAAGTGCCCAATAAAATAGTTTTTAAATTTCGTTTTAAAATGTTTTTTAAATGTTGTTTAAATATTGTTTTTTATTGTTTTAAAATGTTTTAAAATATATTGTTTTTACATTTCATCAGCTGTTTATAAATCACCTGTTGTCGCGGAGTATTGTGAGGGTGTTTTTTGACCCACTTCATTCTTAGAGTGAACCATAGTTGGAGTTTATCAAAGCATGACATACCACTACGTTGTATTTTATCAAAACATGGCCTTCCACACCTAGTTGGAGTTGTCTGAGCACCGTTGAAAGCTCTGGAGGAGCCTCTCCCCCCTCCCCGCTGAGCACGGACAAAAGATTAGGAGGGACCTCCTTTCCTCCTTTCCCTACAGGATGGATGAATGCTCTGGAATAGCCACCACACCTCCCCCCACTCCAATCGACAATAGGAAACACTAGGCTCAGTGTTCTTGAAAATCCGTGGATTCCAAACATAGACACAAACAAAACTCAACATTATTTTACTCAGTCGCCGTAGCACCGGCGAGTATCGTTGAAGTAATGTTAAATTTGTGAAATGTCACATCACCAGAAATTTGAAAATCTGACCAAGTTTTTACAAACATAGCAGTATGTCACCTAACGATATAAATTAATGTGCTTCTTCTACACACAATTGCACACAATTCTACACAAAAGGGTTTCTACACACAATTGCACACGGATATTCCGAGTTTATTATGCGTCTTCCATATGAATAAGTAATTCACCGCAAGTGTGCGTTGACAATTTCACTTGAGCATGTTCCTGAATTGTTTCATTGGTGATTTTGAAATTAGCATTATTAAGGTCAGAGGTCAGTGCAAAAGTGTGACATTAGGGGTGACCAATTCCCTTCGGTGAAACATAGCACCCCCCCCCCCCCAAGATATACTATAGTGACTAAAACTGTGGGCGTCACGTACAAAATAATTGATAACTAGATCTCTGTAAAAATGCAGGTAGGCTTAGCAGTGTCTTCTTTCTATTCAGACCTGACTTCGCAGTTTTTACCAACCTCCCCGCATAGTGCTCCTCCATCTTGACGTCTATTTCTGTGTCAACTTCCTTCTATCTAAGATGATCCTCGGTGTCACACCGATATATCTGATTATAAGTCACTCCTGCACGCACCATTTTGTATGCATTAGCCCTCATGTATTGTAGCCACATTATCCCCCTCTCCTGTCCTCGGTCTGTAACGAGATAACTAGAAGATAGAACGAGTTTCCACCCAAAACTAAGTTCGTAAATCGAAAACACAACGAAGTTTAATCCTGTTTTAGACTTCAGTAATGCCCTAGTTTTTGACCCACTGAGCAATTAATAAAACTTAATCAGCGAGGAGTCTCTGGAAGACTTACCTGGGAATTAAGTTATGCGACTTAATATGAAAGTGATGCTTTAAAAGGCTGGCTAGTCGATACTGCCAATTTGCTTTATTAGTTTCGTTACTAGAAGTCCCCTAGTCTTTGTAATATTATTTTTATACTTTCTCCTATATTGGGTATATGAAAGATTACGTGTGGGCTGAGAGACTGAGGGAATTGTGAAAGTGTGCACAGTTAGACTTCTTTTTAAGACAGTTAGTTCTTCCTTATTTTATGTATTGCCGGTTTGAATAATGACTGAGATATTTGTGTTTTTTTGTGTGCATCTGTTTGGTTGACCAAATCAGGAGACAATTTTTAACGAATAGATTTTTTTCTCTGAGTAGGTAAATTGAAATGTATATGTATTGTGACAAGTTCTGGTGTAGTTAAGACAGCAAGATGGGTAGTTGTGTAGTTGCTGATCCAGCGGTCCATGGTATCATGACCTTTGACCCACTTGCTGGGAAGTATACATATTTTTATTTTTTCCCAACCAGAGCGAGCAAATTTGAACTTCTACAAGATTCTATTGCCAGAGCGAGCAAATATTAAATTCTCCAAGATTCTATTGCCAGAGAGAGAAAATATGAACTTCTCCAAGATTCTACTGCCAGAGAGAGAAAATATTAACTACTCCAAGATTTTATTTCATCCAAGACACGGTTCGCTGTATTGACATTCACCTCAACTCATTGCCAACTGGTTGCGCTCTATTGACATTCACTTCAACTTATTGCCAAATGGTTGCTCTGTGTTCACATTCACCTGAACGCATTGCCAACTGGTTGCACTTAACATTTCTATAATTTCAGACATGTACTCCAAAGTTCAAGGCAAAAGCTTTTGAAGTGCTGAAACACTATGCCATTAAGACTGACCTCAGCCATATGAAAACGGTGCAGCTAGTCAATTGCCTCTCTAGTTCTGCGCAGTTCATCTCTGGCCCCCCCCTCTCCCAGCCGCCGATGATATGTGCATATATACAATTTACGAAGCATTAAAAACAGACACACACAATCAAGATTATCAGATAAAATTCTACAATCTAGATTATCAGATAAAATTCTACAAACAAGATTATCAGATAAAATTCTACAATCAAGATTATCAGATAAAATTCTACAATTAAGATTATCAGATAAAATTCTACAATCAAGATTATCAGATAAAATTCTACAATCAAGATTATCAGATAAAATTCTACAATCAAGATTATCAGATAAAATTCTACAATCTGTACATGTTCATCTACAAATGATCCCGTAATTCAGATTTCTTGATGTCTGGTTGATGATCCCGTAATTCATATTTCTTGATGTCTGGTTGATGATCCCGTAGTTCAGATTTCTTGATGTCTGGTTGATGATCCCGTAGATCAGATTTCTTGATGTCTGGTTGATGATCCCGTAGTTCAGATTTCTTGATGTCTGGTTGATGATCCCGTAGTTCAGATTTCTTGATGTCTGGTTGATGATCCCGTAGTTCAGATTTCTTGATGTCTGGTTGATGATCCCGTAGTTCAGATTTCTTGATGTCTGGTTGATGATCCTGCGGTGTATGGGCTCATACCCTTTGACCCAATGCCATTGTGTGATATATGCTTGTTTATCACATTTATTGTTTTTCATGCCTTGCTCACCTTCGCTTGCGAAGGAGGACATCATAATATGCATGTGTTTGTGAGCTGTTGTTTTGTTCCATATAATTTGTTCCATTTTTCGGGCCCTGTAGGAAGAAGCATTTTCCTAATGTCATCCAGCGCTGGACATTCAAAAATGTGGTGGTCAATAGTTTAATAGGGATTTGTGCACAGCTTGCACTCTGCAGTGTGTTGTGGTTGTATTCTGTTCAGGTGATTGTTAAGCTGTACATGTTATGTGCAAAGTCGGAAAATGATATCTGGTCTTTCATTCCCAGGAGGTTGATGTTCTCTTTAGGATTAGGTCTGGTCATATATTTATAGATTTCCTCCCAGTGTTTCCCATGGCCCATCCGTTATTCCAATTCTCTTTGTTCACAGATTTCAACATCATTTCAACTGTGTGCATGATCGTTTGTGTATATGGTTATTCTTGTTGTAATCCATTCTTTGCTAGTATGTCTGCCTTGTCATTGCCAGGTGTGTTTGAGTGGCCAGGAATAAACTGCATAACAATGCTGATTTCATAAGATGGTTGGCATGGTGATATATTTCAAGCAGCTCAGAATTATAATGTCCATCACATTCTAGTGCTTGAAGAGCGGACATAGAGTCTGTGAAAATCACAATGTTTTGGACTTTTGTTGGAAAGGCATCAAATATGGTCTTCAGGTGGTACAAGGCAATTTCTAGTGCTGTTATTTCAGCTTCATAGTTAGAGCATATCTCCCAACAGGCATCAAACAACTCATCAGATATTTTGTCTAGATATTCTATATAGACACCATAACCTGCTTTGATAGTGGCTTTAAAAGCAGACCCGTCTGTATAGACATGGATCCATTGTTCTGGGTAGGTGTCTATTGTTTTCTGTGTTGCTTTCATAAGACTTACTCGGTCGGAACCTTTTGTTGCATTATCTCTTAATTGTGTCTTGATTTCCAGTAATTTAAAACCTGCGTGTGGTGGTTAACCATTTTTCTACTCTTTGCAGTTCTTGTCTCTTGTCTGCGAGGTGATAGCTGTCTTTTATTTCATTGACATGGCTAAGAACTGACTTTTGTTTTATTCTGGGGTTTAATTGCCAGTTTTCTACAAATTGTTTATTTGGGTAGTCTGTGTGTTCATTCATTTGCTTCCTTCATAAGCCTCCACTGTATTCATATCTCTCCGTATCTCAAGGGGTTCTACATTTGCATGTCTTTCACTTGTAGATGTTAGTGTAGATCTCATTGCTCCACTAATAAGGCGTAGGGCATTGTTTTGCACTATGTCTACAGATTCTACATTTGTCTTGGATTTGTATATAACCAAGATATAGCCCTCTAAGTGTATCCTTGTCTTATCCCTAAGATATAGACCTCTAAGTGTATCCTTGTCTTATCCCTAAGATATAGCCCTCTAAGTGTATCATTGTCTTATCCCTAAGATATAGCCCTCTAAGTGTATCATTGTCTTATCCCTAAGATATAGACCTCTAAGTGTATCCTTGTCTTATCCCCAAGATGTGCCGATGAGCTTTTTTCAGTAGCTGTAACCAAGAGTGCTAGATAAAATTGTCCGATAAAATTCTACTATATGCATTGTAACGAATGATCTTTATAGTTAATATTGGTAGATAAAATTCGATTATCTGTGATGTAACTAGTAATGCAATAGTTAAGATTCTCAGATACATTCTACTATCTATATTTTAATAAAGAGCTGCAAACAATAAAGATAAACTAGTGAATGGAATTGAGTTAATATAGGTAAACAGGTGAATAGAGTTAAGGTGTTAGGCTTATTCGTGAGCGTTCATCTGCCTAGTCAGCGACTGGCTATCATCGTGATCACCGCATACTCGGTACATCATAACTCCATCCATTCAACATTTCGTGGTTGCATATGTGCCGTACAGAAAGCAACAACAATCCATTGAAAGCAAATATCGTCTATAAAATTACTGCAGTCAAACAATACAGTTTTGATCATTGATTTCCTTTATTCATTCATTAAACCCATACATTTTCAACGACTTCAAAAACATGAGCACATTTCTGTTATACTTCTGTATTCTCAGTATTTGGATGAAAACATGAACAAATGTATTATCAGTATTTGGATGAAAACATGAACAAATGTATTATCAGTATTTGGATGAAAACATGAACAAATGTATTATCAGTATTTGGATGAAAACATGAACAAATGTATTATCAGTATTTGGATGAAATGTCTGAGAAGAAATGTATTCTCAGTATTTGGATGAAAACATGAACACGTTTCTGCCATATTGTCAGTATTTATTTGGAACGTGGAGTTTAATATTAGCAATACATAAGACCGTGTGATTCCGGAACCCATAAGGGGAGGAAAGAATAGCAAAACGGTTTACCTTCCATGCATGTCGTAAGAGGCGATTACGAAGGTTATGGTTTAGTTTTGGCTGGCATATACCATATATGATAAAGTGGCACAGAAGCCATGCTGAAGTCGGATGTGTCAAGACAGAGGACGGAGATATTGCTGAAAAGTTGTCAACAATGGCACAGAGCACTGCGTTCTCAGAACTGCTTCTGTTAGTCTGCAGGAGTGTGAGAATGAACGCATATGAAGTAATCCATACTTTCAATTGACCCACTTCTCTCATTCTCATCTATTGTCCCTTACAGGAAAGTTTAGGAAAAGGAATCATTTCTTATCACGTGCACAGACCACACACGTTTGTAACGACTCAATACTACCAACAACTCTAGCTGACATGATGGGACATGAAAGACATGTGTTCACCTATACCTGTATCTGGTTTTGTGTTCTGTATAATTGATATGTAACACTCTTCTGTAAAATTTGCTTTCATAAGCCTTGTTTCTTATTTCAAGGTCCCACACTGTAAGTGTTGAATTATTTTAAGGTTCAACTGTAAGTGTTTTACTCTTATATTTACATGTCCCACAATGTAAGTGTTTTACTCTCGTGTAGAAACTATGACGTATGAATTTTGATATTTAGATGTTACTCCTGTTATATATATACATATATATATAATATATATATATATATATATATATATATATATATATATATATATATATATATATATATATATATATATATATATATATATATAACACATAAATAACATCTCACCTGTGTTAGTTGTTATCTAATATCTAAACTACATCTAATCTATGTTAGTTATCTAATATCTAAACTACATCTAATCTATGTTAGTTTGATAGTGATGGTTAAACTCAATGAACTGATCTCATCTGGACAAATTGCAACTTGCAAAAACTGAACAATGAAATGTCTTCCCAACCAGAACCATGTGTCTGTAGACAATATACATTTTTTGCCAGTTTATGACCTATCCACTACTGCCTGCCCACTAGTCGACCAGCTGTCGAGAACTCAAAATACCACTCCTCGCAGTTGAATACAGCATTTTATATAGTTATGTTCTAACAAGCAGGCACAACATTGTTGCCATTATTTTACAAGTATAGTTGGTTTTAGTAACTTGTTTGGACAAATGTATGGTGAGACACACTTTTTTCAATGTGGAGTTAGTTCAATTTGGTTATATCAGAGCTTTGCAACCATAAAATATAGTGGAAGTCGTGGTTCCGGTAACCAGCCGTCACGACCAGCTAGTAACGTATGATTGAGCAAGCATTGAATGTCATGTGCAAGTATTAGTACAAACTGATTTCACGGTGGTCGCCCTTCGTCCACAAGAGAAGTCAACAGGGGAAATCATTTCTGGAATCTACCAATAACTATTGTCTAGGTATGTCTCCTGGTTCCACATGTATAAAACTCTGTTGTCGTGGTAACTGGATTACCAGAACTGCGACTTCTACTATTTTTTGGATGGTTATAAAGATATGATTTAACAAAATTGGGACGATACATACAGGGTTGAGAGCAACGTTTCCGGCCATAAGTGGTATGGTGCACTTCAACACTTAGGTTCTAAGTGTTAAACACTTTCCAATTCGGTCTGTAAGTGCATGGTCGAATGAGGGTCTGTGACACGGGGTAGTTTGGTCTGTAAGTGCATGGTCGAATGAGGGTCTGTGACACGGGGTAGTTTGGTCTGTAAGTGCATGGTCGAATGAGGGTCTGTGACACGGGGTAGTTTGGTCTGTAAGTGTATGATCGAATGAGGGTCTGTGACACGGGATAATTTGGTCTGTAACTGTATGGTCCAAAGAGGGACTGTGTCATGAGGTTGTCAGTAGATTCCATCAGGAATTAAGGAAGGAAAGAGTGGTCCTGAAAAAAATATTGACAGTTCTTAATAACGGGGAAATATGTTAACATAAACTGACGTCAACAAATATTTTTAAGACACCAATGTATATAAACGTAAGACCTAAGGCAACAGCTTGCAGTCGGGGATGACGTGTATACCAATGGAAACAAAGGTAGGTTCCATGGCATCAACTTGCTGTCAGAGATGAAAACAAATCTTCATGTACTACACCAATACAATTGTTTTAATGTACATTAAAAAAGTCCAACATATGTTATATTTCCCCCCGCCATTTTTCTAAAATTTATGCAAGAATGTCGTGGCGAATGAATCACCGGAACAGAGACCTCCCCTATTTGTGATGAATGTAAAGCTCTGATATAGGCCTAAAAAACTTGACTAACATTAGTGGTTGAATGGAGCACATCTCACAATAAGAGGTTATATTTTATGTAATAAAACTAACCTAAACATTTTTATGTAATAAAACTAACCTAATCGTTTTTATGTAATAAAATTAACCTAATCGTTTTTATGTAACAAAACTAAACTAAACATTTTTATGTAATGAAACTAACCTAAATATTTTTATGTAATAAAACTAACTTAATCATTTTTATGTAATAGAACTAACCTAAACACTTTTATGTAAAAAAATTAACGTAAACATTTATGTGTAATAAAATTAACCTACAAATTTAATGTAATAAAACTGACATAAACATTTTTATGTAATAAAATTAACCTAATTATTTTTATGTATTAAAACTAACCTAAATATTTTTGTGCTAAACAAATATGCTGGGGTGGGGGATATTTTGACATATTAAGGCCTTGAATTTTTGTCAGTTGTTGGTGAAAAGCTTCACAATCAGAAACACCAACAAGATAGATAGATGGAAAGATGGATATATGGATGGATGGATGATTGGACGGACGGACGGACGGACAGACGGACGGACGGACGGATGGATGGATGATTGGACGGACGGACGGACGGACGGACGGACGGACGGACGGACGGACGGACAGACAGACAGACAGACAGACAGACAGACAGACAGACAGACAGACAGACAGATAGATAGATAGATAGATAGATAGATAGATAGATAGATAGATAGATAGATAGATAGATAGATAGATAGATAGATAGATAGATAGATAGATAGATAGATAGATAGATAGATAGATAGATAGATAGATAGATAGATAGATAGATAAATGTTACAGAGAAATAGTAAGTGACAAGCTGGTAGTGGGTAAGACATGTGACAAAAAAAAGTATTGACTTCCAATTTATGAACACCTCTTCACTGGGAAAAACTCCAGTCCTTTTCAAAACTGTCTAGGATAAGCCTTTTATATATCCGCTGAAGACGGATATATCGGGCAAATATCACAAATAAAACGGTAACATAACATCCTTTCATTCTCTGGACTACATTCCTATGGAAATCTTGTAGGATGATTGTCCTGCTTGAACCCCTATGTAGACTTGAAGCACATCCTGTTTAGGACGCGACGTTTTAGCTGTTTTTTTAAAATTTATAGATATGGCTTCAGTAAGGGGCGTGATGTGGTGGGGTTGGTGTTTTAGTACCGAAAACATTTGTCAATTTTCGCATGTAATATTCAGCGTTCACTCTGAACCCCCACTAGATCTCTCTTATAATAGAACAAAGGTCCTACTAGATTTCCATTCTGAACCCCCACTAGATCTCTCCTATAGCAGGACAAAAATAATTCTGTTTCATGTGATATTTTATTCATTTGTTTTGGCGAGAAAATGTTCGGGGTGGGTATGCGATGTGGTGGGGGCACAAAAGGGGGAGGGTATACCCACCTATAAAGGAAAATTATTAGGACTAAAATCAACTTATTTCATAAATGTAAGGTTCTCCCCCCCCCCCGGTACCAATTCTCTACGGACTTTTAGACGACACATACACTCCTAATCACATTGCCAGTACAATGTGAAGGATCAACCTTCATACGCATGTGGTTGCGTCTGTGGGTCTCACCAATGGCCCACTAGACAAACCACCTATGCAACAGAAAACCTTAGTGGGTGACATACCGTTATATTGAGGTTATCTTCTTAGAGAAGCTTCATGGCACGTCATCTATACAATTATGCTTGTATTTTGTTGTTGAAATGTGTTTCATGTTTACCTAAATAAATATGTATGCACCCTCTGTGGTTGGGAGGGAGCCAGTGATGTACTGTGCAGCACTGGAGAGGAGGAAACGGACAGCACTGTTTTTTCCTATGGCTTAGACTCATCATAGAGGCACAGTGACTCAGGACGTGACAATCCTTTTGACTTGAACATTTGGTTGCATGCCTAGAGCAATAGAGAAGCTCAGCATAACCAGTAGTTAATTGGTGGCGGGGAATGAGCACAGTGAACCATATCTTGGCTACAGTGGCTAGGAGCAGTGCATAGATTGAAACCTACCTTCCTGGAGGTGTGATAGTTATTCTCTGGCTCCTTCCCTGGGCGGGTCAAAAATCCACAGACTTCCCAGCAATATAATGCCATTTAATGGCATTAGGTCAAAGGGCATGAGCACATGGACCGCTGGATCAGCAACCAACCAACCAACCAACCATCAACCTTCATACCTCTAGCAAGATCGAGTGAGTTGTGTTTGTGAGACAGGCCCACTAACTGCTCCGCCGCCGAGCCATTTCTATCTTATTACAATAGCACATATAAATTTAAAAAATAAAAATGTCATTGACATTATTTGTCATTCGTTCTGTACTGGTTATTAGTTGTCTCCACATTTAGCGCTGCCACGCGAACTTCGCTATCGCCTTTCTCACCCGTCGTTTTTTGTTGTAAATGTAATCTTGATAAATGTATTGTGGTCGAAACATGGATGTGTGCGTGTGTTATTATGTGTTTTTCAAGTGATTAGCATAACTTCATTATTCTGTTCCAATCTTTGCCTATTAGTGAAGAAAAGACAGCACTGCACATAGGACAGACACATAGGTGCTTAGTCTTGCCCAGGTGTCCAAGGACATATTGTACATGCTAATGTTATCTGTGGCTTGCTGGTTGAACAGACCCTCCAATATGCTCTATTTGCGTCAGTTCTACTAGTACCACAATTATTACCACATTACCCCAAATCTCAGCCTAGACTCGCAGTGTCCGCATGCAGCAAACGTTCGTGAAATTGTTGTTACACGTCACCCTGTAAACTTTTCAACTCCCTTGCCATTCATGCATCAAATTCAAGCACGTAGACAATGGGGGAGGGGGGGGGAAGGGGAGAGATTATATGGTTGTGTACACACCCTACTTTTAAAATATCATAGCATGATGTGGTTCTTGTTTGGAACGCGTGCCTGCCTATGTGATTATTTCCCTTGGCAATGTTTGCCAGTTTATGTTTATACTTTAATTTTAATATACATTTGTTTAGGGTTACTTTTCGTTAAGTAAACTGCAAATCTTCTTACCCTAAACTAAAATAATTAATATTTAAATTAACTATTGATATAATATTTAGATAAATTAACCACGAATCAAGCGTGCATGCAAGTGTTCCAAGCAAGAACCCATTATTTTTAGTATTATGAATTTAGCACAAAGATTAGTAACAGCGCCCACCACACCTAACGATATCAAAAAATATGTTCACCTTTCATAAAATATAAAATAGCTTTTTTTAGGTAATCAATTTCCAATGTGGTTCTACAGAAGATTGCTAAGAATACCATGGACTTCCATAAAAAACAAATGTTGAAGTGTTGAAAAGTCAAATGCGAAACGGAGCTTAATCAATAATATAAGAAAAAGACAATCTTAATTTTTTGGCCATTTCATGAGACAAGAAGGTTTGGAGAACATAGTCAACAACAGGCAAGATTGAATGCAGCAGAGACAGAGGGCGACAGAGTGAGAAAATATTAGACTGGTTGACAACCTGGCACGGGAAGAAAACAACAGAGAGCTTGATACATAATACTGGAGACAGAGAGCTGTGGAGAGCTATGATCGCTTACGCCAGCCGGCATGACACCCTATGATGATAATGAGGTAATCAATATACAGATAACATAGTCCTCTTAGCAAAATGTAAACAGAAGTTACAAATAGATCAAGTAGACAAATCAAGCAGAGAATAGAAACCATGAAAATTAACAAGATCGACCTGCAAGTAGCGCTAATCATAAAAATACAGGGATAGAAACTACAGCAAGAAGAACATTATCAGTATATGGGAGACATAATCACAGATGATGGTAGATGTGAAACAGAATGTTAAAAGGAAAAGAGGAATGGCTAAAAGTATTTTCAATGACATGAGGAAAATATTGACATCTAAAAAGTCACAAATAAGGAATGAGAATCATAAAATGATACATCTATTCTATATTAATGTATGGCTCAATAACAAGGACAATTGGTGTATTGCTCAGAAACATGGACAATGAACGAACAACTAGAAGACAGAATTGATTCCTTTGATATGTACATGAATAGGCAGAACTTCATGGAAATAGATAATGTGTGAACAAAGAGAAATTAAACGGAGAGAAACGAGGAATGTGTGAACAAAGAGAAATTAAACGGAGAGAAACGAGGAATACGGGAACAAAGAGAAAATAAAAATGTAAAATTAAGAGAAATATATTTAAAATGATATAGAACAAAAATAGATAAGGAATGTTTGAAATATATATAGTAAATTAAGAAGGGATACAAGAAGGATAAAAAGTAAAACCATAAATATGTTAAAATATCACCAGTAATAAACACGACTTTTTTTTAAGGAAACATAACCATCTTTTTGTTAGATATGCTGTGTGGCCCACTTCGAAAATCGTATTAACTCAAATTGCGAGGCGAATAAGCGCCAGATAAACGGAATTGTCTCAAATCTCGTCTGCTGTTTTCTGATTTTGTTAAGTTAACACGGGCATGGACGACGTTTTGATTCAAAGACCCATCTTCAGAAATAAAAACAATGAACAAACAACGACGACTTTACATAGGAACGCACAGAGTACAAGGAATAGAAGAAAGTAATAGAAAGAAAATAGTAAGGAAGAGAGCGATAGAGGAAGTATAAGAATAAAACGATGGTGGTGATGACAATCTTATGAAGGTGGTGACATAATCCCGTTAGCTGTGAGTTCGTAGCTCGTGACCAAAAGAGACAGCTAGAGATACGAGGAGAAAGAGGGATGACACTTTGTTGAGTAGAGGAGGAAGAGGGAAGACACTATGTTGAGTAGAGAAGGAAGAGGGAAACACACTATGGATAGTAGAGGAGGAAGAGGGAAGACACACTGTGGATAGTAGAGGAGGAAGAGGGAAGACACACTGTGGAGAGTAGAGGAGGAAGAGGGAAGACACTATGTTGAGTAGAGAAGGAAGAGGGAAGACACTATGTTGAGTAGAGAAGGAAGAGGGAAGACAGTATGTTGAGTAGAGAAGGAAGAGGGAAGACACACTATGGAGAGTAGATTAGGAAGAGGGAAGACAGTATGTTGAGTATAGAAGGAAGAGGGAAGACACACTATGGAGAGTAGATGAGGAAGAGGGAAGACAATATGTTGAGTAGAGAAGGAAGAGGAAAGAGACACTATGGAGAGTAGATGAGGAAGAGGGAAGACAGTATGTTGAGTATAGAAGGAAGAGGGAATACAGTATGTTGAGTAGAGGAGGAAGAGGGAAGACACTATGTTGAGTAGAGAAGTATGAGGTAAGACACTATGTTGAGTAGAGAAGAAAGAGGGAAGACACACTATGGAGAGTAGAGGAGGCAGAGGAAAGACACACTATGGAGAGTAGAGGAGGAAGAGGGAAGACACTATGTTGAGTAGAGAAGGAAGAGGGAAGACAGTATGTTGAGTAGAGAAGGAAGAGGGAAGACACACTATGGAGAGTAGATTAGGAAGAGGGAAGACAGTATGTTGAGTATAGAAGGAAGAGGGAAGACAGTATGTTGAGTAGAGAAGGAAGAGGGAAGACAGTATGTTGAGTAGAGAAGGAAGAGGGAAGACACACTATGGAGAGTAGATGAGGAAGAGGGAAGACAGTATGTTGAGTATAGAAGGAAGAGGGAAGACAGTATGTTGAGTAGAGAAGGAAGAGGGAAGACAGTATGTTGAGTAGAGAAGGAAGAGGGAAACACACTATGGGGAGTAAAGGAGGAAGAGGGAAGACACTATGGAGAATAGAGCAGGAAGAGAGACGACACTATGTTGAGTAGAGAAGGAAGAGGGAAGACACTATGTTGAGTAGAGAAGGAAGAGGGAAGACACACTATGGAGAGTAAAGGAGGAAGAGGGAAGACACACTATGGAGAGTAGAGAAGGAAGACGGAAGACACACTATAGAGAGTAGAGAAGGAAGAGGGAAGACAGTATTGTGAGTAGAGAAGGAAGAGGGAAGACAGTATGTTGAGTAGAGAAGGAAGAGGGAAGACACACTATGGGGAGTAAAGGAGGAAGAGGGAAGACACTATGGAGAATAGAGCAGGAAGAGGGAAGATACTATGTTGAGTAGATAAGGAAGTAGGAAGACACACTATGGAGAGTAAAGGAGGAAGAGGGAAGACACACTATGGAGAGTAAAGAAGGAAGACGGAAGACACACTATGGAGAGTAGAGGATGAAGATGGAAGACACAATATGGAGAGTAGAGGAGTAAAAGGGAAGACACACTGTGGAGAGTAGAGGAGGAAGAAGGAAGACACTATAGACATAATTTATCTTCAGCATCCACATTCCAGTACACTATCCCAAAAAGTGTTTATCATAAGCAGCACTAGTCACTGTTCTTCTGTGTCCTGGATACGGCACGAAGAGGTACTTCTGGGAACTTGGTTATCTGCTAACCCTGGGTCCGGCGAGAGCGATCTTGTCAATCCTTTGCACCCAGGTTGATATAATTAAAATGTAAATTGTTTAACAAAATGTTGATTAAATAAAAAATATATTTTATGGTGGGGTACGCAGCTTTTAACCGCGAATGTTAATCCAATTCGGTTATATCACAGCTATTAACAAAACATAATAGTGGAGTTCACGATTCAGGTAATTCAGTCACCACTCCTTCAGAGTTTATGTTAACTTGTTATGGAGATATAGTTACAGATTTTTAGAAATTATCCTTATAATTAGTAGCATATTCCATTCAAAGTATAGCAATCAACACACAATTTTTCATGCTATAGTATTTTTCTAGACAATATAAATACGTCAGTAGTTTACCATTTCTTTCTGAACAGTTCAGATATACAAATGTCTGCGGCGGGATTTTAACCTAGTATTTTGGCCGGAACAGACACGCTCTTTGCCGTTACATCGCGGTCATATATATAGGCTTAGAATAGGTTCACAATAACGTTGTCATGTTCCTTATTGCTACAGGTCCAAGAAACAGTTTGTGCAGAAAATCAGGAGATAGCGGTAGGAATTAGAGATACAATTCGTGATGCACCAGGTCGTTGACATTATAATAATAAAGTTGACAAACACAGAGTATAAGCATATCCACACTTTTCATAGACGAAACGGCAATACATTAAAACCCCGCGGGAGATAACTTCTTTTTGTGATGAATTAGTTCCGCTATTATCGCCCCTTGAATATTAGCACCAAATCGTGCGAAATAACATTCGCAAAATTCGCTTTTAACTTCAAAACTATAGACTTTTTCTTGTATCACACATCAATGGCAATATTTACACATCATGTGAGGGAAATGAAAGAGAGAGAGAGAGAGAGAGAGAGAGAGATGATATTGAACATTACAAATAAATCATAGAAGATGCTCTTATGTGTCATACAAAACTATTACCCACTGTTCCTTAATGGCGGAAGTAAAATTGTCACACGTTTAAATTATGGAAACAAAAAAATAAGAATTATTTTTGTAGAGAGCTAAAAAATAATAATACTATATCCACCCCCCCCTCCCCAATGATCCCTTTGGAGAAAACAACTGGAATAAAGTGAAAACTAACTGGAATAAAGTGGAACCAACTGGAATAAAGTGGTTTTCTCATAAGATGACCACTAAAGATATGGGAAAAACTAAAGAAAAATGGAACATGCGCAGATTATTTATATAATTGTTCTTATGTCATCAAACATCACACGATTTTTTTCTGAACAATGCTTCAAGCCACCTATTGAGAGTACAAAAAAAGCTTCAGGCCACATATTGAGAGTACAAAGAAAGCTTCAGACCACATTTTGAGAGTACAAACAAAGCTTCAGGCCACCTATTGAGAGTACAAAGAAAGCTTCAGACCACCTATTGGGAGTACAAACAAAGCTTCAGACCACCTATTGAGAGTACAAACAAAGCTTCAGACCACATTTTGAGAGTACAAACAAAGCTTCAGGCCACCTATTGAGAGTACAAAGAAAGCTTCAGACCACCTATTGGGAGTACAAACAAAGCTTCAGACCACCTATTGAGAGTACAAACAAAGCTTCAGACCACCTATTGAGAGTACAAACAAAGCTTCAGACCACATTTTGAGAGTACAAACAAAGCTGCAGGCCACCTATTGAGAGTACAAACAAAGCTTCAGGCCACCTATTGGGAGTACAAAGAAAGCTTCAGGCCACCTATTGGGAGTACAAACAAAGCTTCAGGCCACCTATTGGGAGTACAAACAAAGCTTCAGGCCACCTATTGAGAGTACAAACAAAGCTTCAGACCACCTATTGGGAGTACAAACAAAGCTTCAGGCCACCTATTGAGAGTACAAACAAAGCTTCAGGCCACCTATTGAGAGTACAAACAAAGCTTCAGACCACCTATTGGGAGTACAAACAAAGCTTCAGACCACCTATTGAGAGTACAAACAAAGCTTCAGACCACCTATTGAGAGTACAAACAAAGCTTCAGACCACCTATTGAGAGTACAAACAAAGCTTCAGACCACCTATTGAGAGTACAAAGAAAGCTTTAGGCCACCTATTGGGAGTACAAAGAAAGCTTCAGGCCACCTATTGAGAGTACAAACAAAGCTTCAGGCCACCTATTGAGAGTACAAAGAAAGCTTCAGGCCACCTATTGGGAGTACAAAGAAAGCTTCAGGCCACCTATTGGGAGTACAAAGAAAGCTTCAGGCCACATATTGGGAGTACAAAGAAAGCTTCAGGCCACCTATTGGGAGTACAAAGAAAGCTTCAGGCCACCTATTGGGAGTACAAAGAAAGCTTCAGACCACCTATTGGGAGTACAAAGAAAGCTTCAGACCACCTATTGGGAGTACAAAGAAAGCTTCAGGCCACCTATTGGGAGTACAAAGAAAGCTTCAGACCACCTATTGGGAGTACAAAGAAAGCTTCAGACCACCTATTGAGAGTACAAAGAAAGCTTCAGGCCACCTATTGAGAGTACAAAGAAAGCTTCAGGCCACCTATTGGGAGTACCAATCATAACTTAGTAACCATGTAACTTCGTATCTTCAAGCTATAATCCCGTGTTTCGGAAACAATCCACTGCATAGACTTCACAAGCGGCATTCGAACTCAACTCTTGATCAACAAGGTGTCCCTTAATCACCAGCGATTCCCTTGATCAACAAGGTGTCCCTTAATCACCAGCGATTCCCTTGATCAACAAGGTGTCCCTTAATCACCAGCGATTCCCTTGATCAACAAGGTGTCCCTTAATCACCAGCGATTCCCTTGATCAACACAGCGAATGACTTCCCATGTACTTCAAGAATCCCTTGTGTGGAAAGATTTTTTAATAAACCCACCACCCCCACTCTCATTTTCAGCGCTAGCAAGAACATATGTACGCTCCTGTGAGGGACATAAGAGAGAAAGTGAATGACATTTTTAGTGCCGGTTTTCACATTTTCGCTGTGCCTGTGTATTACTAGTGACCGAAAGAGGAGTACATATTAACAACACTGTTTACTTTTCAACTTTTCATACATGTTGTAAGAGGTGACTAAGGAAGTTACGGGTGGAGTTGGCTCTCGCATCTCATATAGGGCCAAAGCGATGCAAAGAAACGCTAAAGCTGGATATATTAGACCGACAGGTGAAAATATTACAGCATAGTTGTAAGTTATGACACAATCCATTGCGTTCTCCAGACAAAATCCTGCTAATCTGCAGGAGTTTGAGAACGAATGCAGAAGAAAAAGAAACTCTCCCTTTGGAACTGTTATAGCAGGTCAATGAACCTACAATGTACAAGTCAATGCACCTACAGTGTACAAGTCAATGTACAAGTCAATTTACCTACAGTGTACAAGTCAATGTACACAGTGTACAAGTCAATGTACCTACAGTGTGCATGTCAATGTACCTACAATGTACAAATCAATGTACCTAGTGTACAAGTCAATGTACCTACAACATACAAGTCAATGTACCTACAACATACAAGTCAATGTACCTACAACATACAAGTCAATGTACCTAGTGTACAAAGTCAATATACCTACAGTGTGCAAGTCAATGTACCTACAATGTAAAAGTCAATATACCTACAGTGTACAAGTCAATGTACCCAGTGTACAAGTCAAAGTACCTACAACATACAAGTCAATGTACCTAGTGTACAAGTCAATGTACCTACAACATACAAGTCAATGTACCTACAACATACAAGTCAATGTACCTACAACATACAAGTCAATGTACCTAGTGTACAAAGTCAATATACCTACAGTGTGCAAGTCAATGTACCTACAATGTAAAAGTCAATATACCAACAGTGTGCAAGTCAATGTACCTATTGTACAAGTCAATGTACCTACAGTGTGCAAGTCAACGTACCTAGTGTACAAGTCAATGTACCTACAATGTATAAGTCAATATACCTACAATGTACAAGTCAATGTACCTACAATGTATAAGTCAATGTACCTACAATATACAAGTAAATATACCTACAATGTACAAGTCAATATACCTACAATGTACAATTCAATGTACTTAGTGTACAAGTCTATATACCTACAGTGTACAAGTCAATATAGCTACAATGTACAAGTAAATATATCTACAGTGTACAAGTCAATATACATACAATGTACAAGTCAATATACCTACAATGTACAAGTCAATGTATCTAGTGTACAAGTCAATATACCTACAATGTACAAGTCAATGTACCTACAATGTACAAGTCAATATACCTACAATGTACAAGTCAATGTACCTACAATTTACAAGTCAATATACCTACAATGTACAAGTCAATATACCGACAATGTACAAGTCAATATACCTACATTGTACAAGTCAATGTACCTAGTGTACAAGTCAATGTACCTACAATGTGCAAGTCAATATACCTAGTCTACAATTCAATATACCTACAATGTACAAGTCAATATACCTACAATGTACAAGTCAATATACCTACAATGTACAAGTCAATGTACCTACAATGTACAAGTCAATGTACCTACACTGTACAAGTCAATATACCTGCAATGTACAAGTCAATATACCTACAATGTACAAGTCAATATACCTACAATGTACAAGTTTTCAATGAAGATATAGTCCATATAACAAATGTACGTTGTATCACCAATTGTTTGGCGTCACTTGTCTGACACATCCGATTTCTGTGGAAGATGAGATCAGTAAAAAGGGCCCAAGATAAGAAATAAAGACATAAGAGTGTAGAGACAGTGAATGATGCGAGTAATACTGGAGGAGAGTGAAATAGACAGAGAGAGAGAGAGAGAAAGAGCGAGAGAGAGAGAGAGGAATGTGTTAAGTGTGATAGAGACAGGGGTAACTCCAGTAATCTGGTTTGCCGGCAACTTTTGGCGGTGTTTATGTTCAATATCAAATGTGGGATATTTATGTCGCAGGATGCAACTCGGTGATTTATCATGCAGAATTTATGTGAGTTCATCCTCATGTCTAGATGGATGCTGCTATTTCGTGTGTGGTGACTCAAATTCATATTCCATATTGTGTGCAGGATAATGCGTCGGTGAATGCATTAGTTCATATGCCTATCTTGCTAGTTCATATGCCCTTTATATTAGTTCATATGCCCATCTTAGTAATATATCATCTGTACTAATAGTGTCTTCGTAGTCATGTAAATAGATATATTTCCATATATATATATATACGTGTTTGTGGCAACTTGGGCCTGGACTTCTAGTTTAGGTAATAAAGGATAGGAATAGTCTTCTTTCCATGTATGTCTTTGTATGAATTGAAGACATTTATGTCCTCGTATGTATTCCGTATGATAACGGAAATCTGGGGAGAAAAGGCTAACAGCCTTTCACATGTACGCAAAATGATCTTGACATTTTGTCTCAAGTTCTTAGTTTTGTTTTCTATCACATAATCCACACGGATGTTGAAGAGATACAGTTCAGCGGAAACTCACTTTTGTCCTTTTTATGACAGACGCCTATGTGAAAAGGAATGTGACAGACGTCTATGTGACAAGGAATGTGACAAACGTATATGTGAAAAATAATGTGACAGACGTCTATGTGACAAGGAATGTGACAGATGTCTATGTGACAAGGAATGTGACAGACGTCTATGTGACAAATAATGTGACAGACGTCTATGTGACAAGTAATGTGACAGATGTCTATGTGACAAGGAATGTGACAGGCGTCTATGTGACAAGGAATGTGACAGACGTCTATGTGACAAGGAATGTGACAGACGTCTATGTGACAAGGGATGTGATATACTTCTATGTGACAAGGAATGCTATATTTTTGTGACAGATGTCTATGTGACAAGGAATGTGATAGACTTCTATGTGACAAGGAATGTGATAGACTTCTATGTGACAAGGAATGCTATATTTTTGTGACAGACGTGTATGTGACAAGGAAAGCTATATTTTTGTGACATACTTCTATGTGACAAGGAATGCTATATTTTTGTGACAGATTTCAATGTGACAAGGAATGCTATATTTTTGTGACAGACGTCTATGTGACAAGGAATGCTATATTTACGATAACTGCGGATGTGTCGACATATCTGGACGACGGGATTTGGTTATTCATAAGTATGTGCTGTGCAACTGATGACACTCAGAGATCGTGTAATACAGGCGCACTGGAACACCTCCTTTCGATGATTAAACATGTTTCCATAAATCCCTCATTACACAACCATTCCTTTGATACAACCTTACATTACTTGCAAATCACCAAGCACTAGTAGGATCATCAGAAGAGCAACTATAAAGACAAACAGACAGATTACATCATACATGTCAAACCTTTAACATGAAGATAAGCATAACAAAGACCAAAGTAATGAAGGTAGAAAGAACAGAAAGAAACACCAATATATATATATATTAGAAACAACAGATCTAACCATGTGAAAGAATTGACATACTAGGAAGCAATATCACAATAGACCACAAGTACAGCAAAGATTTACACAATATATGTAGTCAATATATATCAATAAAACCCATAACCCTTCAGGGTCGTAGGGGTACCACATTGGAAGCTTCAGCACACAGAGTCCTCCATCGAATTCTATCCTCAGCGATGCGGATGAGTGTGGAAATATCTAGCCCTGTCCATTCCTTGATGTTGTCTGTCCATGTCTTTATTTGTCCTCCTTTGCTTCTTCCACCCTCGACAGTTCCCTGCAGTATTGTTTTTGACAATGAATCGTGCCTGCATACATGTCCGAACCATGCTAGTTTTCGTCGTTTCACTATTGAAAGCAATGGCTCTTGGACACCTGCACACATCTCTACTTTATTTCTTAGGTACACATTGGTCTTATGTTCCCTATAGGAAATTCGTAGAATTCTTCTGTAGCATTTATACTCGAAAGCCTGTAATCTTCTCTCCATGTCCGCAGTGAGTGTCCAACTCTCACAACCATACAACACAACGGAAAGCACCAGCGACCTATACAGTTTGATTTTCACTCCAACACTGATGTTGCTTTTCCAAATCACAGTTAGCCTTGACAAGGACGCTAAAGCCATCTCCAGCCTTATTTTTAGTTCTGCTTTGCATTTACCATCGCTGCATATACTGGATCCGAGGTATTTGAAGGTATTCACCTCTTCAAGCTTGTGTCCATTCATCATGATATTAGTCTGATATTATCATGATATTTCATCATGATATTAGATATATGTAGTAAATCATACCAAACCCTAGGGCAAATGACACCAATCTTCAAAAACAAAATAAAGTAGATTTAAACACTACAAAATAACACTATTAAAACGATTATTATGGAAACGTAGTGCTGCCAATGTCAAACATGGATTGCGACAGCAAAAGACACGTAATCTTGTGACAGCTGAAATGGAATGCTTACGCATAATCCTAGGAATATAGCTAAGAGACAGAGTGAGAAATGAGGAAATTAGACAACGAACCTGAACCGGGAGGAAAGAAGGAAGAGGAGATCAGGCGTTGACTCTCAAACTCCCGCTGGATCTCTCGTATGGCATAATGGTACCATTACATTTGCGAGCATGACGCAGTCTAGAGAATGTAAATACATTGTGCCACCGTTTCATTTGTACCTTGTTGTGAATGTGCTCGACATGGGAGTAAAGAATAGTACCGCTGTTACCTGCCATTCATGTGTAAGATATGGTTAATAATGTTTATGGTATGAAAAGCGGAAATGTCGCAGTCAGTCTGTAAACCATGACACAACACAATAATACATTACATTTTCTGGACTATATCCTGCTAGTCTGCAGGAATTTGAGTACTAAAGCAGAAGAAGAAAATATTTGATTCAATGACCCGATATATTCAGCTTCGGCGAAATGGTTGTGTTAATTAGGCCAGTCATGTTATATTATACACCAGTGAAGATGAAATGTCCATATACAGAGAAATGTCCACATACAGAGAAATGATTATGTGTAGAGAAATGTCCATACACAGAGAAATGTCCATATACAGAGAAATGTCCACATACAGAGAAATGTCCACATACAGAGAAATGTTCATGAGAAATGTCCATATACACAGAAATATCCATATACGGAGAAATGATTATGTGTTGAGAAATGCCCATACACAGAGAAATGTCCATATACAGAGAAATGTCCATACACAGAGAAATGTCCATATACAATGTCCATATACGGAGAAATGTTTATGTGTAGAGAAATGTTAATGTACATGAAACTGTTTATGTAGAGAGAAGCAACAGAAACGAGAACAACCAAGAAACATACGAGGACAAAAGAAATTTAAACAAAACATTTCAAGACATAATAAATTGCAAGAAATGGTGATCAACATAAAAAAGTTCTGGATCGTTGTAGAAGACTTGTAGGATAC
The DNA here is from genome assembly GCA_034231615.1 of Meghimatium bilineatum. Classification (NCBI taxonomy): domain Eukaryota; kingdom Metazoa; phylum Mollusca; class Gastropoda; order Stylommatophora; family Philomycidae; genus Meghimatium; species Meghimatium bilineatum. The sequence continues at coordinate 50,940,795 of CM067308.1, read as the reverse complement.
AAGACATTGACATATGAATGATGATGATGGATTCTAGTTCTTACAGCTACATGTCTTTCTTTCATACACATTTGTCTTTCTCTCATACACATTTGTCTTTCTTTCATACACATTTGTCTTCTCTCATACACAATTGTCTTTCTTTCATACAGATTTGTCTTCTCTCATATACACGTCCTTCTTGCATACACACATGTCCTTCCTGCATACACACATGTCCTTCTTTCATACACACATGTCCTATTTTCATACACACTTGTCCTTCTTTCATACACACATGTCCTTCTTGCATACACACATGCCCTATTTTCATACACACTTGTCCTTCTTTCATACACACATGTCCTTCTTGCATACACACATTAGCTTCTCGAATGACAGTTACAATTTTTGCACTGCGCCTCAAGGGGAACGTAAAAATTAAATTGGTTCTATACAGAAAATATTCAATTATTATTAAACAATTGTAGGAGCTGTCACTAGTTAAAAACCTGGCCATGTATTTAATGACAATAAGGTCAACGTTATTTTAGTTGAAAATTTTTGGAATCATTTAAAATTTCAATAATTTTCAGAACATTTTATATTTTGTGTTTAGTTATTAAGTAGAACAGCCTAAGAATTCCACATCAGTCACTACATTGGGTGCCACCGGGAGTAAGGAGAAGAGGGAGACCTAGAGAAACTCTACGAAGAACCATTAATAGAGAAGGCATGTCAATGAACCTAAACAACACGCAAGAATTGAAAGACCTGACAACACAAAGATAGAAATGGTTTCTATGGTTTCTGCCATATGCGCCGCTTATGGCCCTGGAGGATCATAACATAACATAACATATTTAGTGGACGTATCATTTTCACTGCGCATCGAACTGTAAGTACTCTCTCGTCTCTTCAATATATTCCTCCCCATGTAGCGATGAAAATACAAAGTATGTGTTCCTGTTTGGTTGTCTATAAGTTATGCCAACAATTGTATGCCACTTTTGACTCTCTTCTACCGATGTCAAAAACTGTCAAGAATTGACATCCTACTTGCTTAATTATATTCAAAAATGTTGCGGCCTCCTGAAATATTTTATTGAGTAGAAAAAGTACTTTAAAAAGTAGGTTTTTCCCAATATGTTTCACGCCATTAATTGGCAAAACGATTTCAATGGTCTGTGTTTTTTCTCTCACTATTTTGTACTACAGAATTGTGTCAACTTATCTCTTCTCACGTGATCTCTTGTTCTATTTGCTGTTTTTCATAACATCTCGATTTTGTACGTAACAATCTATCTTCTTTCATCTTGTTCTTTAGTATTGAGTATTTCATGTTTGACATTGATAACATTATGTTGGAATATGTTGAATTTAGCATTTTCCATTTGGTTTTCAATGGGATAGATTTGTGTTTGACGATTGGTGTAAGCTCGTAATTCACAGAGTAAGTTTTCTTTCTTGTTTTGTAGTTAGTGTCCATGTCTGGCATTGATAACACAATGTTGGTATGAAGAAAAAATGTATGATTTGTGTTATGACTTCCATCGGGATAGATTTGTGTTTCAAGATTATTGCTAAGTTCTATTCCTTTTTACTTATATAACCCGTAACCGGTCCAGTGTCGTAGGTGTAGCACATTGGATAGAGTGTTCAATGGATTACATTAATATTATATTAAAATAATAGCATAATGTCAAGTTCCTCCAAAGGTGTATCTTATATTCGACGTGTTTTTGGGTAATCAACACATGCAGTCAGGGTTGTAAGGGTTCCACATTGCATGCATGAACACATGCAGTCAGGGTTGTAGGGGTACCACATTGCATGCATCAACACATGCAGTCAGGGTTGTACGGGTACCACATTGCATGCATCAACACATGCAGTCAGGGTTGTAGGGGTACCACATTGCATGCATCAACATATGCAGTCAGGGTTGTAGGGGTACCACATTGCATGCATCAACACATGCAGTCAGGGTTGTAGGGGTACCACATTGCATGCATCAACACATGCAGTCAGGGTTGTAGGGGTACCACATTGCATGCATCGGCACATGCAGTCAGGGTTGTAGGGATACCACATTGCATGCATTAACACATGCAGTCAGGGTTGTAGGGGTACCACATTGCATGCATTAACACATGCAGTCAGGGTTGTAGGGATACCACATTGCATGCATTAACACATGCAGTCAGGGTTGTAGGGGTACCACATTGCATGCATTAACACATGCAGTCAGGGTTGTAGGGATACCACATTGCATGCATTAACACATGCAGTCAGGGTTGTAGGGGTACCACATTGCATGCATTATCACATTCAGTCAGGGTTGTAGGGGTACCACATTGCATGCATTATCACATGCAGTCAGGGTTGTAGGGGTACCACATTGCATGCATGAACACATGCAGTCAGGGTTATAGGGGTACCACATTGCATGCATTATCACATGCAGTCAGGGTTGTTGGGGTACCACATTGCATGTATCAACATATGCAGTCAGGGTTGTTGGGGTACCACATTGCATGCATTATCACATGCAGTCAGGGTTGTTGGGGTACCACATTGCATGCATTATCACATGCAGTCAGGGTTATAGGGGTACCACATTGCATGCATTATCACATTCAGTCAGGGTTGTAGGGGTACCACATTGCATGCATTATCACATGCAGTCAGGGTTGTAGGGGTACCACATTGCATGCATGAACACATGCAGTCAGGGTTATAGGGGTACCACATTGCATGCATTATCACATGCAGTCAGGGTTGTTGGGGTACCACATTGCATGTATCAACATATGCAGTCAGGGTTGTTGGGGTACCACATTGCATGCATTATCACATGCAGTCAGGGTTGTTGGGGTACCACATTGCATGCATTATCACATGCAGTCAGGGTTGTTGGGGTACCACATTGCATGCATTATCACATGCAGTCAGGGTTGTTGGGGTACCACATTGGACGCATCGGCACAGAGAGTCATCCAGCTATTTATATCGTCAACAATGTGGATGAGAGGGTAAACCTTGTTTTTTTTAGTTCTTGTCTAGTTCTTGTCTTGTCTAGTTCTTGTCTTGTCTAGTTCTTGTCTTGTCTAGTTCTTGTCTTGTCTAGTTCTTGTCTTGTCTAGTACTTGTCTAAATCTTGTCTTGTCTAGTTCTTGTCTTGTCTAGTTCTTGTCTTGTCTAGTTCTTGTCTTGTCTAGTTCTTGTCTTGTCTAGTTCTTGTCTTGTCTAGTTCTTGTCTTGTCTAGTTCTTGTCTTGTCTAGTTCTTGTCGTAATGTCTGTCCATGTTTTATTTATCATCGTCCGTTTCTTTCACATTCGACAATTCCCTGCAGTATTGTTTATGACAAGGAATCATATCGGCAATGGGAAGATGGAGCTTAAAGCCTCATGTGTAAAAAGTCACACATAGCATATACAGAAACCTGAATTGGAGACAATAAAAACATTTGTACTGTTTCATGTATTTTCTGGTATAAAACTAACATGCAAAATATGGGGACTAGGCTTCTAACACTTGTGTAATTATTCCAATTTTTTATTTTCTCATGTATCTGATGTTGAAATAACGATCTGCAAAAAGGTCATTTTAGAGTAATATGTCATTGACAAAATGATTTGATTTTTGAATACAGTGTTATAATTAACTATGTACTGATTTAGTGAAAATATTTGTATAAACGAACTATATTAAAATTTTGTGTGATCACTTGGTAAATATTTTTTTAGGGGCGGGGGTAAAATGTCACAAGCTGTGAGTTCTTGTCCCCGAGAAAGTTGTTTAGCTTACATCTTAGACATTTTGTATCTTATGTGACAAATTTAATTAGTTAATATCAATCACAAGTTGTTACTGTTATATGCTCTGTAGTATTTGTTAATATTTGTGATTGTTATAGTAAGACAATCATAGTAAGACAATCATAGTAAGACAATCATAGTAAGACAATCATAGTAAGACAATCATAGTAAGACAATCATAGTAAGATAGTTAACACTTACAATATAAGACGCAACTTGAAATATCTCTCTTAGCCGAAGATGGATGAACGCTGAAGAAGAAGAAGAAACGACTCTCAGCTGTCCCCATTTTTTACCTGAAGTCACCCGAAGTGCCTTTAAACAGTATTAGTCTTTTCTGTTCCTGTGTTGCGCTATCTTTTGCTAGCGTATCTGTCTCTTCATTTCCTGATGTGTCACGGTGGAATGTATTCACTTTAGTAATACCCCTCTTTGGATGCTCACATTTCGTATGGTTTCCTTCAGGTCTGGCAGTTCATCGCTGTCAAGGGCTTGTAGGACAGACATAGCATCAGTAAGAAATACCATTTGTTGACGTTAACTTGTTGTGTTTTTAATTTTTCTGCAGCCATAATTATGACCTGTACTTCTGCAGAGTAGCTGGAGCAGAAAATTCCAGTTGGTGAACATGTGGATTCATTTTCATTTTCTTTTTCTTGATATTTTATGTAAACGCCATTCTTCACTGCTCTGGTTGCTGATCCGTCGGTATATACTTGTATCCATGCTTCTCTGGGGTACATATCTTCATCATGTTGCATACTATTGTTCTCTTTTGTAGAGTATTCAGTTTTCTCATCTCATAGTTTAGTTGTTGTTTATTGTGGTTCTGATAGTGAGATTTTGATATTGTTCCATAGAACTGGGAAAAGTGCTGCTGTTATTTCTTTTGTTATGTCTGGTAGTTCGTCCTTACATTCCCTGTTTAGTTTTTTTAGATCAGTGAATAAAACTGCTTCCCCTCAACCTTCCACTGGCTGTCACTTAATCTGGTCTTCTTTGGGTGTGCTGGCACGCTCTTGTACTTTTCTTTGGGAGTGCTGGCATGCTCTTGTACTTTTCTTTGGGTGTGCTGGCACGCTCTTGTACTTTTCTTTGGGTGTGCTGGCACGCTCTTGTACTTTTCTTTGGGAGTGCTGGCATGCTCTTGTACTTTTCTTTGGGTGTGCTGGCATGCTCTTGTACTTTTCTTTGGGTGTGCTGGCACGCTCTTGTACTTTTCTTTGGGAGTGCTGGCATGCTCTTGTACTTTTCTTTGGGTGTGCTGGCACGCTCTTGTACTTTTCTTTGGGTGTGCTGGCACGCTCTTGTACTTTTCTTTGGGTGTGCTGGCATGCTCTTGTACTTTTCTTTGGGTGTGCTGGCACGCTCTTGTACTTTTCTTTGGGTGTGCTGGCACGCTCTTGTACTTTTCTTTGGGTGTGCTGGCACGCTCTTGTACTTTTCTTTGGGTGTGCTGGCATGCTCTTGTACTTTTCTTTGGGTGTGCTGGCATGCTCTTGTACTTTTCTTTGGGTGTGCTGGCACGCTCTTGTACTTTTCTTTGGGTGTGCTGGCACGCTCTTGTACTTTTCTTTGGGTGTGCTGGCACGCTCTTGTACTTTTCTTTAGGAGTGCTGGCATGCTCTTGTAATTTTCTTTAGGTGTGCTGGCACGCTCTTGTACTTTTCTTTGGGTGTGCTGGCATGCTCTTGTACTTTTCTTTGGGTGTGCTGGCACGCTCTTGTACTTTTCTTTGGGAGTGCTGGCATGCTCTTGTACTTTTCTTTGGGTGTGCTGGCACGCTCTTGTACTTTTCTTTGGGTGTGCTGGCACGCTCTTGTACTTTTCTTTGGGTATGCTGGCACGCTCTTGTACTTTTCTTTGGGTGTGCTGGCATGCTCTTGTACTTTTCTTTGGGTGTGCTGGCATGCTCTTGTACTTTTCTTTGGGTGTGCTGGCACACTCTTGTACTTTTCTTTGGGTGTGCTGGCACGCTCTTGTACTTTTCTTTGGGTGTGCTGGCACGCTCTTGTACTTTTCTTTGGGAGTGCTGGCATGCTCTTGTACTTTTCTTTGGGTGTGCTGGCATGCTCTTGTACTTTTCTTTGGGTGTGCTGGCATGCTCTTGTACTTTTCTTTGGGTGTGCTGGCACGCTCTTGTACTTTTCTTTGGGTGTGCTGGCACGCTCTTGTACTTTTCTTTGGGTGTGCTGGCATGCTCTTGTACTTTTCTTTGGGTGTGCTGGCACGCTCTTGTACTTTTCTTTGGGTGTGCTGGCATGCTCTTGTACTTTTCTTTGGGTGTGCTGGCACGCTCTTGTACTTTTCTTTGGGTGTGCTGGCACGCTCTTGTACTTTTCTGCATGAATCATGATCATAGTGTGATGTTTGTATGGTAAAATGAGTGGGGGGGGGGGGGGGGGAAGGATGCCTGAAATTGTTTCCATTTCATTTTTGGGAGCGGTGTTTATGGCAATTGTGATAAGGCGAAGTGCTTGATTTTGTACCTTGTCCAGAATTTGTAGGTGGGAATTAACCTATGAAGTCCATCCTCTTGATCCATATTCTAGTATTGGTCTAATTGCACCTGTATATAACTTATTTAAGGTTCTCTCAAAGGCCGTATTGTCTCTATTTTCTCAATTTAAGGCCTCACTGTCAGTCTCGTATCTAGTGTGGTGTCCAAGTACACCGGCATCTCTTGTATTTGTATACATGTATTTCCAAGATTTATCTCTATTACGTTGCCTTTATTCAGAGCGTGGAGAATGATGATGGGAATATTTCAGCATTGATCTTTGCCATCCATTTCTCGGCCCATTCTGCTATGTTGTCTGCTGCCTTTTGTATTTTTCTATTGACTATCAAAAGATGTTCTTCTACACACCACACCACTAAATCATCAACATACATATCAGCTCTAACAGCTTGTGACAGTTCGCAGATTAGATCGTTCATGAACACAAGAAACAGAGCTGGAGACAGTGAACTGAGCATTGAGAAACTCCATGTTTTAGAACTTTTTTACTGTTGTGACCTTCTATAGTGACTCTATTGTGTAGGAAGGATCGTATCCACTTACTCATGTTACCCCTAATTCCATTTCGCTGCAGTTTTACTATCAATCCAGCTTTCCAGACCTTGTAGAAAGCTTTTTTGTAGATCTATCCATAGGATACAAACTTTCTTCTTTTCATTAAATACACCTTCTATAAGTTAAATACTAAATTAAGTATACAGGTTACTGTAGATAACTAACTATCAATATAAAATAATAAGAAATAACAATAAAACATAGAACAAAGACAATTATTGACGTGTCTGTCCTATTGGGACCTTCATCAAGAAACAAAAACCAATTAAGACAACACAACTATAAAAAATACAGCCAAGAAGACCTAGGCAACGTCTCCCTTGCAAGAGACCATAGCTAAAAAATTGATTTTGCCAATGGTCTCTTGCAAGGGAGACGAAAAATTGAATTAACAGAAAATGATAATTTAACCCTAATCCTCACACCAGCCCATCTTTAAAAAAAAACTTTGGACACAAATATTATGTCTTAACCTGCGAAGTTGTTTAGGGATTCTTGTGTCCAATACCTAACGACCATCTTTCTACCCTCCTACTATATTAAACTTGTGCCCAAAACCTAAATATCCTCTTTCTACCCTCCTGCTTATATTAAACAGATGAAAATCGATTAAAATAGTGAACCCAACATTGCTAGGCTTTACATTAGCAGATCTAACATTAGAAGATCTAACATTGGAAGATCTAACATTGGAAGATCTAACATTGGAAGATCTAACATTGGAAGATCTAACATTAGAAGATCTAACATTGGAAGATCTAACATTGGAAGATCTAACATTAGAAGATCTAACATTGGAAGATCTAACATTGGAAGATCTAACATTAGAAGATCTAACATTAGAAGATCTAACATAGAAGATCTAACGTTAGAAGATCTAAAATTGGAAGATCTAACGTTAGAAGATCTAACGTTAAAAAATCTAACATTAGAAGGTCTAACATTAACAGTTCTCACATTAGAAGGTCTAAAATTTTAAGATCTCACATTAGAAGGTCTAACACTAAAAGGTCAAACATTAGAAGGTCTAACATTAACAGTTCTCACATTAGAAGGTCTAAAATTTTAAGATCTCACATTAGAAGGTCTAACATTAAAAGTTCTTACATTAGAAGGTCTAACATTAGAAGGTCAAACATTTGAAGAACAAATATTTGAAGAGCAAACAATAGAGGGTATAAGATTAGAAGATCTAAAAATACAAGGTCTAATATTATACGGTCTAACATTAGACGATTTAACATTTTAAGAGAAAACATTAGAAAGTTTAATTTTGCAAGGTCTAACATTACAAAGTCTAACATTAGAGGGGCTAATTTTATTTTAGGTCTAGTTTTTAATTTAGGTCTAACATTAGAAGGTCTAATATTAGAAGATGTAACATTCAAAGATTTAATATTGCAAGGTCTAATATTAGAAAATCTAATATTTGCATGTCTAAGATGATAAGTCTAACATATGATGCCTGACATTTCAAGATCTAATATTTGCATGTCTAAGATGGTAAGTCTAACATATGATGCTTGGCATTTCAAGATCTAATATTAGAATGCCCAATATTAGAAGTCCTAACATTAATAATCCTTTTACAAATAAAAAGTTTATATATGTTTATAAGCTACATACAAAAATATAGCACCATTTTTACAAAGTTGAATTGTTTCGACAAAATTGTAGACATTGATTTCTGAAATATGAGCGGCAGCCGGAGATAACTGAGCATACGCAGATTTCACTGTGTCACTCGAAATGAACGACTAAGTAGGGAGTAGTATATGGTGTGTCTCTTCAACTTGACACGAAAATTATATTTAACAAACTGCAGCAATCATGTGTGTTGGTGCATTTAGATCTCGTGAATTATGCGCAATATAGCACGTGTACCCTTTTGTTATATTTTGTGGAAAGGGGGAGATGTGATAGAGGATTCTCTAGAGCTTTATCTCATACCCAAGATAGTTGTAAATGCTGCTTTATGATACCCTGTGATTATTTACACAAACATGATATGTTGAAAACATCACAATAAAAACACAGTCCTTGTGTACGAATAAGCATGTTCTGTGTTTGTGTTCCTGAGGATACTTTAATACTTGTACGGGATGTTCGTTAATGTTGTAATAGTCCTTGTTTCGATTGGTCTGTTCTCAGTGACTTGAGTACACAGGCTGAAAGTCTTTACCGAGCCACATCTTTTTTGGGGGATGTGGTTGGTCAAGTACGGAAAACCTGTTTACTTGTGTTGCAAAGCGATTCGGTGCTGCTAGAACAGACCTGGTTCAATTCCCGTCAGCTGTAAGAATTATCTAGCTTTAAGATCTCCATGTAACAGAACTCTCCACCTTGAAGAATCCTTTTAATATAAATAACCAGCTTTAAGATCGCCATCTAACAACTATGCAACTTTAAGGTCTCGATCTAATAGAACTACCCATATTGGAGAATCCACCTAACATAAATTTTCTACTTGGACTCTCGATCTAACAGAACTATTCGACTTTAAGACTCTATCTAACAGAACTATCTAGCTTGAAGACTACACCTAACAGAACTATCCTCTTTTATTACTTCAACTAACCTAATTACTCACGTTTTTAGTGATCAAACTCACTGACTAATCGATTGAAGTGATCAAACTCACTGACTCTCTAATCGATTGGTCAAAGTTCGATTTTGCAGCTGAATTGCAAGGTTTTTAAGACCACGAAAAGATATATAGTTGACATAGAATTATAAAATGACTGACCAATTTTTTGAAAAACTAAAGGGACCGGAGTAAAACTGACCACATCATCCCTAGGTATCCTTAATGATCCCATATAAAGTGTTCAAAATAAAACTTTTTTGAAGTTACTTTTAGAAAAGATGCTCCATTCAACCTATCGACTGTATCCACCTGGTCATTAATGTGCGAACACGCATCAGCAATGGACCGTTGGAAATGACCAGAAACGGGTTTGTTTAGTGATGGATCATTGTGTGTGCTCCAGTGACAAGATAGACGGAGAAGAGTTTACCGTGAATTCGTGAGCGATACGCCCAGAACAGCGTGGATGAGGCTCCTCCACATAGTGGTGGAGGTGTGCTGATATGGTGGCGAACAATTTCATGTGAAGAATTGACCTGTTGCAAATTGAAGGACGTTTGAATGCCGAAACTTTCTCAAATTTATCGTCTTCGCATCCTTCCAATTTTGTCTACACGAGAGTTGATTTTTCAGCAAAATACCGCTGGACCTCATGTGACACAACACACCACTCAGTTCCTCGTTGTCTAAAACGTCACTATTCCGTGGTCAGCCATGTCATCAAACCTGAACCTCATAGAAAACTTATGGGATGAAATCGACAGACGACTCGCCAGCGTGGCTCCATCCGATCTCCGACATTCGTCTCTTGCACTGTGGGAAGAGTGGACAGCCATCCCACAACAACAAATCCAACAACTAGTAGAATCCACGTCACTGAGATGTCGTTCTCTGATAGAGGCCTGGGGAGATCATGCATTTTACTGAAACGAAGACCTCAGTCTCAATGAATAAATGTTCAAATCAAATTTAATGAACATCATTTCATTATTAAAGTCTGAAAGTTTCTTCATAGAAAGGTTGAAATATTAATTTCATAAAATATATTTTTGGTGCACGTTTTAAATTTGGTATCCATTTGCACTGCAATAATGTTGCGTTTCTTTTTTTTTTTTTTTTTTTGAACAGTATATATATATCGGGATGTTGTCAATTGGAAACACGTTCTTATTTTTCTTACTCAATGACATATTTGTTTGTCCGGTGGACTTAAATGTGAATGAATACGTTTGGCTTTAGTAGCCATTGACCAGAAGGTAGTCTGCATTCAGAAAAGAGGACGGCTTATAACACTATACCATCACACACACACGCACATATTATAGGAAAAAATACTAAATTATTGTCCGATAAAAGACAGCGTTTACTGTAGAGCTGAGTTCGGAAAGTACTCCTGCATCATTAAGAGAATTTTTGTGTAAAACTGCCGGTACAGCGATTTCAGTAGTAGCCTATAAGTATGACCTACCTTTAAGTAGCATTATTTTCTTACCGTACAATGGTTCATTAACCCACATTGACGCTGGTATCTCAATTTAGACTTAGATGAAAGAAAGTATGAGTAGGACCAGGATTTCACAGACAAAGAGAGATGGCGTCAGTGAAATAAAACATGGAGTCATAAAAATTAAAAAGTAGTTATGACGATACAAAATGGCTACTTAAATATTTAAACGCATTTGAATGTAAATGTAATTTAATCAATATATTATATATGAACGTAAAATATATTTTAATGTGTTCGGTCTCAAAATCCTGCTGGAATCGTTTACAGTTACTAGATCTTTAGCAGTGTGTAGTCCAGAGTTAGTATGTTGTGACGCCGTTTTATTTGAGCAAATTGCCCGAATCATTCAACGTTGAAGGGAATGTAGAATTACTTGTTTTGTACACTCCCATATGTTGCCAGGACAACAAGGGAGATCAGATAAGTGGAACTCCGTCACCAGTGATGCATGTCGTACTTGATCGTTAAGGATGGTTGAGCGTGAGTTTGTCTGCATTGTCCTTTAGAAAATAAAAATAGAGGTAAGCACAAATATGTTATACTCTAATTGGCTCCATACACAGATATCGCAGTATAACTGTAAGCCCCGATGAGAAAAGTAAATTCTCTCCTAGATCTTGCTAACTAACAGGAGTTTGAGAATGAATGAGTAACAAGTTTCTGAAAATGTCAAGTTTTTGGGAGAAATAGACGTTTATGATTTGCTTGGTTTATGCCGCGGCAAAAATGAAGCAATATTAATTCTCAGATCTTCTTTGCATGTCCTAAACAGTGATGAAGGAGGGTTAGGTGTGGGATTAAAGTTCACTCACTGTAAGAAGGCAATGCACTAGATATCAAATAAAACACATACACAGCGTCAGTTGATGTAGGCTGTTTCTCTAATCAAGTCTGGGTCATTCCGTCGATCGTTGGATTAATCAACTAACATCGTGAAGTCCAGACCGATCTGTGTAACAGAAGTCACCACTTAAAAAAATATATATATATATAAAAATAAGTCATTGGAGTATCAAATAATGTTTTCTGTCAGGGGGGGGGGGCAATGCACATATTGTTATTAACTCTTTATATCGATAACATTTTCCTACCCTGCCATAATGTATATACAAGTAACTATACAAATTGAGGATTTAGCGGTTTATCGGAAGATTGAGTCTACTTAACTTGCTGATTTAGCGGTTTGACTTAGATAAAGAGTTAATTCAGTCAGGCTGGTCTATAAAAATGGTTAATTAAGCCACGAAGCCACATTTTGCCTACCCACGACTTGAATAGAATATCTGAAACAATAGGTCGTTCAGACGAAGACATATATAACACGTGACCAGTAGAGCCATAAGAAAATGGAGTTGTCAGCAATCTTTCAGTTCTCCTGAAAAATTGAGGAAAATTGAAACCATTTTAATACGAATTCCGTATAAATCTAGTGTACTTTCAAATGAACTCATTGTCTGTCCATGATTCAATTTTATAATAGAATTGGATGTACATAATAATTAAACAGTTCACGTTTTTTTTTGCAGTTATAAATATTTGGAATATAATATTGAACTTCTAAAATGCATTTGTATTCAGCTATTCCCTGATTTATTTTTGAAACATTATTTTTCTTCTTCTTTCGTGCCAGGTTCTCATGTAATGTAATCGATGCAATTATTCTAACATTGTCCCGGTTACTTTCATAGCGAGTACAAGCGGCTGTTATTTCTTATAGGTGACATTTATCTTAGTACTTTTTTCAAGAGACGTGTTTATGGATGATATTTATTTTTGGTACTTTATTTAGGAGACTTGCTCTTATGGATGACATTTATTTTGGTACTTTTTAGAAAACACTTGTTATAAGATGGCATTTATCTTGGTACTTTATAGAAGACACTTGGGCTTGCATATGACAACTATCTTGATACGTTATTCAGGAAACCTGGTTTTGTTATAGATGATTTTTATATTGACACCTAATTCAGGAAATTTGTATCTTAAATACGACCTCTATTATTGTACTTTATTCTAGAGAATTTTGGTTTTTCTTTTGCAAATTACATTTTTTATGTTACTCTATACCAGGGGTCGGAAACCCATGGCTCGTGAGCCAGATGTGGCTCTATTGATGGCTGCATCTGGCTCGCAGACAAATATTCGATTATAAAAAGAAATGTTTCTTTAGACTCCTTTGATCTACATGTTAATTGCATATCAATACTTCATTCTACAAATGAGCTAAAGTCTACTGCAGCTCAACATCAGAAGTCGCATTAATGGTAAGAAATACTCATTATTGATTAGCAACAGCATAACAATGTTATTAAAAAGAATTCAGAGACATAATTATTGTACTTTTAGCGTTGAAATTACACAAAATGCAGACATTTACTTGAATTGTTAGTTTCAAGCATGATGTATGGCTCTCACAGAATTACTTTTCAAAATATGTAGTGTCCACGGTTCTGTCAGACAAAAAAGTTCCGAATCCTGCTCTATACAATATGTAGTGTCCACGGCTCTCTCAGACAAAAAGGTTCCCGACTCCTGCTCTATTCAATATGTAGTGTCCACGGCTCTCTCAGACAAAAAGGTTCCCGACTCCTGCTCTATACAATAAACAGGTATTTCTTATTTACGTCATTTATTTTGGTAATTTCTTCAAGAAACATTATTTTTTTACAGATAATATTTATTTAGTAATTTATTTAAAGACTTGTATCTCTTACGTGTAATATTTATTACGTAATAGATGACATTTATTGTGGTACTGTATACAGTTGAATTGTGTTTCTTATATAGATTACATGTACTTGTTACTTTACTCACAAGACTTGTGTTTCTGTTAGATGGCATGGTATTTTAGTCAGAAGACTGAGGTTTCTTATAGATGACATTTACTATCGTACTTTATGCACGAGATTTGTGTTTCTTATAGATGACATTTACAGTGGTACTTTATTCAACAGACTTTTTTTATAAATGACATTTATTGTGACACTTTATTCGAGAGATGTGTATTTCTTGTAGATGACATTTATCTGGTAATTTATTTAAGATACGTGTTTCTTGTAAATGACATTAATTTGTTAATGTATTCAAGATTCTTATATTTCCGAGAAATGACATTTCTTGTAATTTATTTCAGAGACTTATGTTTCTTATAAATAACATTTATTATTCAAGAGACGTGTATTTGTAAATTAAATTTATTTAGAAGACGTGTTTCTTGAAAATAACATTTATTTGGTAATTTATTAAAGATAATTATGTTTCTTTTATAGGGCATTTATTTGTTTAAAAAAAATGAAACTTATGTTTCTGGTAACGGAGATTTATTTGGTAATGTATTCAAGAGACATGTTTTTGTAAATGAAATATATTTTGTATTTTTTTTAGGAAACGTCTTTCTTGCAAAGAACATGCATTTGTTCTAGAGATATATGTTGTTTTTGCCAGGACTTTTGTTTAATATTTTATTGAAAAGACTTATCTTTCCTATAAATGACACTTATTGGGTAATGTATTCATTGGACGTGCTTTTGTAAATTACATTTATTTGGTAATTTATTAAAGAAACGTCTTTATTTATATTATTGTAAGACATTTATTTTTAAAAAGAGACTTATGTTTATTGTAAAACATTTATATGGTAATTTATTTAAGAGCCATTTCTTGTAAAGGATATTTATTGGTAATTTATTGAAAATAATGTATGCTTTTGTAAGGAAATTTATTTAGTAATTTATACGAGAGATGTCTCTTTCTTGTAGATGACATTTATATGGTAATTTATCCAAGATACATATGTTTTTGTCCGACATTTGTTTAGTAATTTATCCAAGATACATATGTTTTTGTCCGACATTTGGTTAGTAATTTATTCAAGAGACATCTATTGTAAGTGACATTTATTTGGTAATTTATTTAAGAAAATTATGTTTCTTGCAAAGAAAATTTATTTGGTACTTTACAAGTCGTATTTCTTGTAGATGACATTTCTTCGGTAATTTGTTCAAGATATTTATGTTTGTTTAATGACATTTATTTGGTAATTTATTCACGATACATATCTTTCTTGTAAAGGACATTTATTTGGTAATTTATTTAAGAAATTTATGTGTCTAGTAAAGGAGATTTATTTTGTAATTTATTTAAGAACCGTATTTCTTGAAGACGACATTTATTTGGTAATTTATTCAAGAGACGTATGTTTATGTAAGGAGATTTATTTGGTAATTTATTCAAGAGACGTATGTTTATGTAAGGAGATTTATTTGGTAATTTATTCAAGAGACGTATGTTTATATAAGGAGATTAATTTGGTAATTTATTCAAGAGACGTATGTTTATGTAAGGAGATTTATTTGGTAATTTATTCAAGAGACGTATGTTTATGTAAGGAGATTTATTTGGTAATTTATTCAAGAGACGTATATGTGTGTAAGGAGATTTATTTGGTAATTTACTGAAGAGACGTATATTTGTGTAAGGAGATTTATTTGATAATTTGTTCAAGTGACGTATATTTGTGTAAGGAGATTTATTTGATAATTTGTTCAAGAGACGTATATGTGTGTAAGGAGATTTATTTGATAATTTATTCGAAATATGCATATTTCTTGTAGATCACATTTATTTGGTAATTTATTCAAGTGACGTATGTTGTTTGTCACAACATTTGTTTAGTAACTTAATCAAGAGGCTTATGTTTCTTGTAAATGCGGTAATATATTCAAGAGACGTGTTTTTGTAAATAGCATTCATTTGGCAAATTATTTAATAGACTTGTTTGGTAATAGACGTGCAATAATAATTAATAGACTTTTAAATAACATTTAGTTGATAATATTTTCAAGAGAGGTGTTTCTTGTAAATAACAAGTATTTGGTAATTTATTTAAGAGACTTATGTTTCTTGTATATGACATTTATTCGGTATTGTATTAAAGAGACGTGTTTTTGTAAATGTCATTTATTTGATAATTTATTTATGAGAATTGTTTCTTATAAATTACATTATTTGGTAGTTTAGTCAAGAGACGTATTTCTTGTTAATAACAATTATATGATAATTCATTTCAGAGACTTATGTTTCCTGTAATGGACACTTATTTGGAAATTTATTTAAGAGAGGTGTTTCTTGTAGATGACATTTCTCTGGTAATTTGTTCAAGAGATTTATATTTTTGTGTAAGGACATTTATTTGGTAATTTATTCGAGAGACTTATGCTCTTTATGCCAGGACATTTGTTTAGTAATTATTCGAGAAACTTGTGTTGTTTTTGCCAGGACATTTGTTTAGTAATTATTCAAGAGACATATGTTGAAACGCTGGTCTTTGAGCTAGAATATTCTACAGAGGTGCTGTTCTTACGGTATCGCTATAACCGACTGCAGTGGGCGACACAGCAACGTCAATGGACCATTGGGAATGACTGGAGTCGGATTTGGTTTAGTGATGAATCATTTAATTTGCATCAGCGCCACGATAGATCAAGAGTTGACAGCAGAGTTCTAAGTGCTATGTCCAGAACAGCGTTGATGAGGCTCATCCACATGGTGGTGGAGGTGTAATGATGTGGGGGGAGATGACATCAACTTCTTTGGAAGAAATGACCTTGTGTAAGTTGAAGGATGTCTGAATGCCGAAGTATGCGTTGATGAAATTGTTAGATCTCTCGTCCTTCCTATTTTGGCTGCATGAGGGTTGATTTTTTCAACAGGAGAACACTCGACCTCGCTTGGGACAACCCAGTTCCTCGCTTACTACAACGTCCTGACCGTTCCGTGGCCAACCATGTAATCAAACACGAACCCCATAGAACACTTATGGGATGATCTCGTCAGACGACTCCTCCAGCGAGTATTGGCTCCAGAAAATCTCCAACATTGTCTCTTGAACTGCTGCAAGAGTGGGCAGCCATCCCACAACAACAGTTCCAATGGCTAATCGGATCCATGTCAAGATGTTCTGTGATAGAAGCCATACTTTGCTGAAACGGAGGCCTCAGTCACAAAGGAAAATAAAGGCTAAACCAAATGCATTGAATATTATTACATTGTTAACATCTGATATTGTTAACATCTGATATTGTTAACATCTGATATTGTTAACATCTGAAAGGTTATTCTTGTCAAGCTTGAAACAGTAATTCCCTAAAATAAAACTTGTGTACACGATTGTAATTTGGTCACCATTAGCACTGCAATAATTTTGCGTTTCTTTTTATTAACATTATATAGATGACACTTATTTTGATATTTTATTCAGAAGACCAATGTTTCTTTTGAATGCCACTTATATGCATTTAGTTCAAGAGAATTGTATTTCTTATAGATAACATTTATGTTGACTGTTTTTTTCATGCCATATTCATTTTTGTTTACGACAGAAGACCGCCATCACCACAGGAGATCAGTGTTTATTATAGATGGCATTTACTGTGTTGCTATTGTCTATTGTCTTTCTCCAGGTGAATTATTGTTGATCGCATTTACACTTGCGTTAAGCGTAGGGGTGGTAGCTTAAGCTGTCGTTTCAAGGCCAGATGTGTCGCCGAGGTTGTAATTTAGTCCATGTTTGTTCAAGGCTATTTTGATGTTTTCTATCCACCGTTTTCTTGGTCTACCTTCGGCTTTACGCCCGGATATTCTTTTGTTATAAGAACGTATTACTGTGTGACTTTATACTGAAAATTCGTTTTTCTTTAAGAGTGCATTGTGGTACTTTTGCTCGAGACTTTATTTTTTATAGATGACATTCATTTGGTAGTTCATTGAAAAAACTGATGTATCTTATAGCATATATTTATATGGTAATCTACTAGGGACATTCGTGTTTCTTATATATTAAAATATTTGATAATTACTTCAGGATATTTTTATATCTTATATAATATATATCAATAATATCAATAATATATTTCAATAGAGTTGTATTTCCAATAGATGGTATTTGTTTTATATTTTACGCAGGACACTTATTTTTTAATAATATTTAATTTAGTACCGCATCCAAAAGAGTTATGTTTCTTATAGATGAAGGGGTAAAAGTTCAGTGTCCGGTAACAACCAAAAGCAGAAAATGGGTAGCTGAGGTAACACAGGGAAAATATCAAAATGAACAAAAATAGGTATAAATGTTGCCCAAATAAATCGATAAGACAACCTCACAGCGAGACACTGACAGACGACGTTTTGACTAAAAAGTCTTCATCAGGACAAACAAAAGACAATAGGAAACAAATCGTACATAGAGACAAACATGGTGGTGGGAAAAGTGCACAGAAAAAAGTGGAAATAGATAAGACATAATGCAAATAAAATAAAAATGACTTAGCTCAATAGAAGTCTGCAGTGAAAAAAAAGGAATACGAACTAGAGCCACCATTATATTATATCTTATATATTTTCACTTTTTCTTTGTACTTCCCCCTTCTTACTTAGTACTTTCATCTTCATATCTTCCTTTCATCTTGTTTACTGTTCCTGATGAAGGTTTAGTAGTCGAAACATCGACCTGTCACTGTTTCGTTGTTAGGCTGTCTTATCGACTTATCTTGGTAACATACCTATTTATGTTCTTATAATTGACATTGTATTTTGTAATGATATAAAGATACTTTTGTTTCTCATAGATTCATTAATTTAGTAGTTTAATCCGAAGAATCGTGTATCTTATGAATTACATCATCATCATCAGGTGCATGCTGGCTGGGGTAGGAGGTCATGGCTCTCCACAGTTCTCTGTCCACAGTATTATGTATCAAGATCGTTGTTGTTTCCCTGCCGTGCCAGGTTGACAAACTGTCTAATATTTTCTCATGTTGTCGCTCTCTGTCCTTTTTGTCTTCAATTTTGCCTGTTGTGACTATGTTCTCTAAACCTGCCTGTCCCATGAAGTGACCAAAACATAAATATTGTCTTTTTCTTATATTATTGATTAAGGTCCGTTTCGCATTTGACTCTTTCAACACCTCTACATTAGTTTTTCTGGCAGTCCATGGTATTCTCAGCATTCTTCTGTAGAACCACATCTCTATTGCCTCTAATTTCCCACTTTCCAGTTTGTTTATTGTCTAAGACTCGCAATTCTTACAATTATTACCAAGATTACAATTATTTGTTATTAGTTTGATTTTTGTTTCTTATAAATGTAAATTATGTGACAATATATCCAGCAGGCTTGTGTTTTCTATCGGTGACATGAACGTTGTACTGTTGTCAAGATACTTTTGTTTTGTTTATATGACATTAATGTGAAGAATGGTGTTTCATATAAATGTCATTTGTGTGATAAATTTAGCATGCGTTTTTCTTATGTATGACATTTATTTTGTAATCTTAGTTTGTATATCTTTTCAAGTGACTTGTGCTTCTCATAAATGTCATTCCTTTGGTAATTTCATTGAGTGTTTTATTCAGGAGAATTGTGTTTTTATAGATTACATTGATTTAGCATGTTATTCAAGAGCTTTGTATTTTTATAGACGACATTTATTCGGTAATTTTTTTAGTGATTGACGTGTCATTTATTTGACAATTTATCCCAATGTCTTGCGATTCTATAGATGCCATTTATTTGACAAAAATATTTAAATGATTTGTGATTCTATTTAGTGACATCTGTTTGATGAATTTATTTAAATAAGTGATTTGTGGTTCTTTATTAATGATGCGTGTATTTATTACAGATGACAGTTATCACAGATGACAGTTATTACAGATGACAGTTATTTTAGTAATTTATACAACAGGTTTCTGTTTCTTACAGATGACATTTATTTTGTAATTTTTGTCTGATATCTTTCATAATAATTCGCGGATATTTTTGGGGGGGGGGGGGGGGGGTAATATTTCAGCATAATTTTTGAGAAAATTTGACTACATACAGTTATTTCCCAGGTTCAGGATCCAGATGCGCCAGATATATACCCAGTTACTGGAGTTTGAGACTAGAAACTAAAAAAATGATTAATATAGAATGTAAAAATTAGCATTTTTGGATATTTAATTTTGTCTTAATTAGTTGATTATTGGAAGTATTTAGTCCATGATTTTTCAGCCAGCAATAATTATTTACTAAATCATCAGTATATTTTCTACTTTGTGGTAAAATTGTATTTGAATCTAAGCAGAATTGACAAATTTGACAAAAATAAGCAGCAAGTAACCCCTTTTTTGGGTAGGTCTAGCCCCTTAAGTGGTTTTCGGTTCCTATAAATGACTTTTGTTTTCTACATTTATTTATGTATTTGCGGTTTCTATAAATGGCATATGTTTTCTACATTTATTTACGTGATTTCTGTTTCTTTTAAGTGACATTTGTTTTATAAATTTATTCAAGTGATTTGTGGTTCTTACAAATGACATTTGTATTCTAAATTTATTTAAGTGATTTGTGGTTCCTATACTGACATTTGCTTTATAAATTTATTTAAGTGATTTGTCGTTCCTATACTGACATTTGCTTTCTAAATTTATTTTAGTGATTTGTGGTTCCTATACTGACATTTTCTTTCTAAATTTATTTAAGTGATTTGTGGTTCCTATACTGACATTTGTTTTCTAAATTTATATAATTTATTTAAGTGATTTGTGGTTCTTATAAATGGCATTTCTTTTATAAATTCTTTTAAATGATTTGTTTCTTATAATGACATTTGTTTTCTACATTTATTTAAGTGATTTGTGATTCTTATAAATGAAATTTGTTTTCTAAATTTGTTTAAGTGATTTGTGTTTCTTATAAGTGATATTTTATTTTATACAATTATTTCGGAGATTTATTTTTTCTAGAAGATATTTATGTATTAATTTTATTATTTACAGAAGTTATTTATGTGGTAAGTTTATTATTTACAGAAGTTATTTATGTGGTAATTGTGGTAAGTTTATTTTTCATAGAAGACATTATGTGGTAATTCCAATTTTTATAGAAGACATTGTTGTGGTAAATTAAATTATTTTTGCTGAAAATATTTATGTTTTAAACTAATTTTGTATAGAAGACATTTATATGGTATGTTTATTTTTTATAGAACACATTTATTTTGTAAGTATACTTTTATAGAAGACATTTATGTGGTAAGTTTATTTTTATAGAAGACATTTATGTGGTAAGTTTATTTTTTATAGAAGACATTTATGTGGTAAGTTTATTTTTTATAGAAGACATTTATGTGGTAAGTTTATTTTTAAAGAAAACATTTATGTGGTAAGTTTATTTTTATAGAAGACATTTATGTGGTAAGTTTATTTTCTATAGAAGACATTTATGTGGTAAGTTTATTTTTTATAGAACACATTTATTTTGTAAGTATACTTTTATAGAAGAGATTTATGTGGTAAGTTTATTTTTATAGAAGACATTTATGTGGTAAGTTTATTTTTATAGAAGACATTTATGTGGTAAGTTTATTTTTTTATAGAAGGCATTTATGTGGTAAGTTAATTTTGCAGAGAAGGCATTTATATGGTAAATAATTTATTTTTGTATAAGCCCTGCATTTGGGTAATTTTTTTCATAGAAGGTATTTATTTGGTGAGCTTATTTTTTTAATAAAAGACATTTATGTGGTAAGTTTACTTTTATAGAAGACATTTATGTGGTAAGTTTATGTTTTATAGAAGACATGTATGTTGAAAGTTTCTTTTACAGAAGATATATATCTGGTAAGTTTATTTTTCAAAGAAGAAATTATGTGGTAATATTACTTTTTTATAGAAGATATTTATGTGGTAATTCTATTTTTTTATTGACGATGTTATTGTGGTAAGTTAATGTTTTTATAAAAGACATCTTTGTTTTAAGTTAATCTTGCATATATGACATTTATATGTTAAATAAATTTTGTTTGTACAAGACATTTGTGTGGGTAATTTATTTTTATCGAAGATATTTATTTGGTAAGCTTAGTTTTTAAAAAGATATTTATATCGTCAGTTCATTTTTTATAGAAGATATTTATGTGTGTAAGTGTTCTTTTATGGAAAATCTTAGTGCGGGTAAATTTTTTTATAGAAGGATTTATTTGATGAGCTTATTTTTATAAAAGACATTTATATGGTTAATATCTTTTTTAAAGAAGACATTTATGTGTTAAATTAATTTTGCATAGAAGAAATTTATATGGTAAATACATTTAAAAAAAATAAAAGACATGTATTTGGGAAAGAATATTTATAGAAGATATTTATTTGATGAGCTTATTTTTTTTAATAGAAATTTATATGGTCAGTACAGTTTTTATAGAAGACATTTATGTAGTACATTTTTTAAAATAAAAAATAATTATGTTGTAAGTTTATTTCTTATAGAAGACATTTATGTGGTAAGTTTTTTTTAATAAAATACAGTTATGTGTGAAGTTAATTTTCAAATAAGACATCTATGTGGCATATACATGTTTTTATGCAAGACATGTATGTGGGTAAGTTTTTTATATAAGGATTTATTTGGTGAGCTTATTATTTATAAAAGACATTTATATGGTCAGTATAGATTTTATAGAAGACATTTATGCGGTAAATTAATTTTTTATTGAAGACATTCATCTGGTAAGTTTTTCCTATAAGACATTTATGTGATAAGATTACTTATATAGAAGACATTTATGTGGTATGTTTAATTTTATTGTAGACATTTATGTGATACGTTTGTTTTTTATAGAAAATACTAATGTTGTAAGTCTATTTTTAATAGAAGACATTTATGTAATAATTTTAAATTTTATATAAGACATTTATGTGGTAAGTTTTCTTTTATAGAAGACATTTTTGTAGTAAGTTTATTCTTTATAGAAGACCACTTTTATGTTGTAAGTTTTTTTGTTTATAGAAAGCATATATGCAGGAAATTAATTTTTTTATTGAAGTCATTTATGTGGTAAGTTTACTTCTTATAGAAGAAATATATATGGTAATTTTAATTTTATAGAAGACAATTACGTGGTAAATTTATTTTTTATAGAAAACATTTATGTGGTAAGTTTACTTTTATAGAAACATTTATCTGGTATATTATAAAGAATACTTACCATATACATATTTATATATATATGGTAGGTATTATTTTTTAGAAGACATTTATGTGGTAAGTAAATTTTGCATAGAGAAGTTTTCTGTGGTAAGTTTTATTTTATAGAAGATATTTATTTTATAAAATTTATTTACAGTAAACATTTAATTTACAAGTTTATTTTCTATAGAACATGCACGCGGTAAGTTTATTTTTATAGAAGACATTAATGTGGAAATTTGTTTTTATTGTAGACATTTATGTTGTAAGTCTATGTTTTATAGAAAATATTTATGTAGCAAGTTTATTTTTTATAGAAGACATTTATGTTGTTAGTTTATTTTTTATAGAAAATATTTATGTAGTAAGTTTATTTCTTATAGACGACATTTATGTGGTAATTTTGTTTTTTATAGAATACAATTATATGTGTAGTTAATTTACAAATAAGACATTTATGTGGCAAATACATGTTTTATTACATGGCATGTATGTGGGTATTTTTTTATAGAAGTATTTATTTGGTGAGCTTATTATTTATAAAAGACATTTATATGGTCAGTATAGTTTTTATAGAAGACATTTATGTGTTAAGTTTATTTTTTATTGACGAAATTTATCTGGTAAGTTTTTTTTCTATAATACATTTATGTGGTAAGATTACTTTTATAGGAGACATTATGTGGTATGATTAATTTTATTGTAGACATTTATGTGATACGTTTGTTATTTTTATATACAATATTTATGTTGTTAGTCTATTTTTTATAGAAGACATTTATGTAATAATTTTAAATTTTATAGAAGACATTTATATGGTAAGTTTACTTTTATAGGAGATATTTATTTTAGAAATTTTATTTATAGTAAACAATTAATTTGCAAGTTTATTTTCTATAGAAGACATTCATGTGGTAAGTTTATTATTTATAGAATTTATTTATTTGGTAAGTTTATTATTTATTGAAGTTTTTTTGTGGTAAGTTTTTTTTTTATAGAAGACATATATGTTGAAAGATTATTTTATATAGAAGATATTTATCTTGTACGTTTATTTTTCAAAGATAATATTTATGGTGTAAGCTTCTATTGTGTGGTATTTATGTGGTATTTATATTTATAAGGTATTTCTATTTTTTATAGAAGACATTGTTGTTTTAAGTTGTTTTTTTATTTAGTTTTGCATAGAACACATTTGTATGGTAAATAAAATGTTTAAACAAGACATGTATGTGGGTAAGTGTTTTTTATAGAAGATATTTATTTGGTGAGCTAATTTTTTTTATATAGAAGGCATTTTCTGGGAAGTTAATTATTAAAAAAAGACATGTATGTGGTACTTTTATATAGTAGACATTTATGTGGTAAGTAAATGTTGCATAGCAAACTTTTATGTGGTAAGTTTTATTTTATAAAATATATTTATTTTATAAACTTTATTTATAGAAAATATTTATTTTACAAGTTTATTTTTTTTTATAGAAGACATGTATACAGTAAATATATTTTTTATATAAGGCATTTATGTGGTAAGTTTATTTTTTAGAAGACATTATTTGGTAAGTTTCTTTTTTATAGAAGACATTTATCTTTACGTGTTTTTTTAACAAGAGGCATTTATGTGGAAAGTTTATTATGGAATTATCTTTTTTTTATTTCTTCTTCTCCTTGTTCTTCTGCGATCAGTTTCCTATGCTCGTAAGTCTATGCTGGAAGAAGGGCCGTATACATGAATTCAGTGATCACGATATCTCACGGTTGTCTCACAGATTCACTTTCAGATCTGTCTCTTCAAGCCATATTTTAGTTCTCAAGTCATCAAAGAATGGATATGTCTGCAACATGTGTTCTGGAGTCTGGGTACAGAAGACTTGTGTTTCTTATATACAGATGACATTTATGGAGTATTTTATTCAATAATGGTTTGTTTCTCAAAGATAATATTATTTTATTCAATAATGGTTTGTTTCTCAAAGATAATATTATTTTATTCAATAATGGTTTGTTTCTTAAAGATAATATTATTTTATTCAATAATGGTTTGTTTCTCAAAGATAATATTATTTTATTCAATAATGGTTTGTTTCTCAAAGATAATATTATTTTATTCAATAATGGTTTGTTTCTCAAAGATAATATTATTTTATTCAATAATGGTTTGTTTCTTAAAGATAATATTATTTTATTCAATAATAGTTTGTTTCTCAAAGATAATATTATTTTATTCAATAATGGTTTGTTTCTCAAAGATAATATTATTTTATTCAATAATGGTTTGTTTCTCAAAGATAATATTATTTTATTCAATAATGGTTTGTTTCTCAAAGATAATATTATTTTATTCAATAATGGTTTGTTTCTCAAAGATAATATTATTTTATTCAATAATGGTTTGTTTCTCAAAGATAATATTATTTTATTCAATAATGGTTTGTTTCTCAAAGATAATATTATTTTATTCAATAATGGTTTGTTTCTCAAAGATAATATTATTTTATTCAATAATGGTTTGTTTCTCAAAGATAATATTATTTTATTCAATAATGGTTTGTTTCTCAAAGATAATATTATTTTATTCAATAATGGTTTGTTTCTTAAAGATAATATTATTTTATTCAATAATGGTTTGTTTCTCAAAGATAATATTATTTTATTCAATAATGGTTTGTTTCTCAAAGATAATATTATTTTATTCAATAATGGTTTGTTTCTCAAAGATAATATTATTTTATTCAATAATGGTTTGTTTCTTAAAGATAATATTATTTTATTCAATAATGGTTTGTTTCTCAAAGATAATATTATTTTATTCAATAATGGTTTGTTTCTCAAAGATAATATTATTTTATTCAATAATGGTTTGTTTCTCAAAGATAATATTATTTTATTCAATAATGGTTTGTTTCTTAAAGATAATATTATTTTATTCAATAATGGTTTGTTTCTCAAAGATAATATTATTTTATTCAATAATGGTTTGTTTCTCAAAGATAATATTATTTTATTCAATAATGGTTTGTTTCTCAAAGATAATATTATTTTATTCAATAATGGTTTGTTTCTCAAAGATAATATTATTTTATTCAATAATGGTTTGTTTCTCAAAGATAATATTATTTTATTCAATAATGGTTTGTTTCTCAAAGATAATATTATTTTATTCAATAATGGTTTGTTTCTCAAAGATAATATTATTTTATTCAATAATGGTTTGTTTCTCAAAGATAATATTATTTTATTCAATAATGGTTTGTTTCTCAAAGATAATATTATTTTATTCAATAATGGTTTGTTTCTTAAAGATAATATTATTTTATTCAATAATGGTTTGTTTCTCAAAGATAATATTATTTTATTCAATAATGGTTTTTTTCTCAAAGATAATATTATTTTATTCAATAATGGTTTGTTTCACAAAGATAATATTATTTTATTCAATAATGGTTTGTTTCTTAAAGATAATATTCTTTTATTCAATAATGGTTTGTTTCTCAAAGATAATATTATTTTATTCAATAATGGTTTGTTTCTCAAAGATAATATTATTTTATTCAATAATGGTTTGTTTCTCAAAGATAATATTATTTTATTCAATAATGGTTTGTTTCTCAAAGATAATATTATTTTATTCAATAATGGTTTGTTTCTCAAAGATAATATTATTTTATTCAATAATGGTTTGTTTCTCAAAGATAATATTATTTTATTCAATAATGGTTTGTTTCTCAAAGATAATATTATTTTATTCAATAATGGTTTGTTTCTCAAAGATAATATTATTTTATTCAATAATGGTTTGTTTCTCAAAGATAATATTATTTTATTCAATAATGGTTTGTTTCTCAAAGATAATATTATTTTATTCAATAATGGTTTGTTTCTCAAAGATAATATTATTTTATTCAATAATGGTTTGTTTCTCAAAGATAATATTATTTTATTCAATAATGGTTTGTTTCTCAAAGATAATATTATTTTATTCAATAATGGTTTGTTTCTCAAAGATAATATTATTTTATTCAATAATGGTTTGTTTCTCAAAGATAATATTATTTTATTCAATAATGGTTTGTTTCTCAAAGATAATATTATTTTATTCAATAATGGTTTGTTTCTCAAAGATAATATTATTTTATTCAATAATGGTTTGTTTCTCAAAGATAATATTATTTTATTCAATAATGGTTTGTTTCTCAAAGATAATATTATTTTATTAAATAAGGGTGTGTTTCTCAAAGATAATATTATTTTATTCAATAATGGTTTGTTTCTCAAAGATAATATTATTTTATTCAATAATGGTTTGTTTCTCAAAGATAATATTATTTTATTCAATAATGGTTTGTTTCTCAAAGATAATATTATTTTATTCAATAATGGTTTGTTTCTCAAAGATAATATTATTTTATTCAATAATGGTTTGTTTCTCAAAGATAATATTATTTTATTCAATAATGGTTTGTTTCTCAAAGATAATATTATTTTATTCAATAATGGTTTGTTTCTCAAAGATAATATTATTTTATTCAATAATGGTTTGTTTCTCAAAGATAATATTATTTTATTCAATAATGGTTTGTTTCTCAAAGATAATATTATTTTATTCAATAATGGTTTGTTTCTCAAAGATAATATTATTTTATTAAATAAGGGTGTGTTTCTCAAAGATAATATTATTTTATTCAATAATGGTTTGTTTCTCAAAGATAAAATTATTTTATTCAATAATGGTTTGTTTCTCAAAGATAATATTATTTTATTCAATAATGGTTTGTTTCTCAAAGATAATATTATTTTATTCAATAATGGTTTGTTTCTCAAAGATAATATTATTTTATTCAATAATGGTTTGTTTCTCAAAGATAATATTATTTTATTCAATAAGGGTGTGTTTCTCAAAGATAATATTATTTTATTCAATAATGGTTTGTTTCTCAAAGATAATATTATTTTATTCAATAATGGTGTGTTTCTCAAAGATAATATTATTTTATTCAATAATGGTGTGTTTCTCAAAGATAATATTATTTTATTCAATAATGGTTTGTTTCTCAAAGATAATATTATTTTATTCAATAATGGTTTGTTTCTCAAAGATAATATTATTTTATTCAATAATGGTTTGTTTCTCAAAGATAATATTATTTTATTCAATAATGGTTTGTTTCTCAAAGATAATATTATTTTATTCAATAAGGGTGTGTTTCTCAAAGATAATATTATTTTATTCAATAATGGTTTGTTTCTCAAAGATAATATTATTTTATTCAATAATGGTGTGTTTCTCAAAGATAATATTATTTTATTCAATAATGGTGTGTTTCTCAAAGATAATATTATTTTATTCAATAATGGTTTGTTTCTCAAAGATTATATTATTTTATTCAATAATGGTTTGTTTCTCAAAGATAATATTATTTTATTCAATAATGGTTTGTTTCTCAAAGATAATATTATTTTATTCAATAATGGTTTGTTTCTCAAAGATAATATTATTTTATTCAATAAGGGTGTGTTTCTCAAAGATAATATTATTTTATTCAATAATGGTTTGTTTCTCAAAGATAATATTATTTTATTCAATAATGGTGTGTTTCTCAAAGATAATATTATTTTATTCAATAATGGTTTGTTTCTCAAAGATAATATTATTTTATTCAATAATGGTTTGTTTCTCAAAGATAATATTATTTTATTCAATAATGGTTTGTTTCTCAAAGATAATATTATTTTATTCAATAATGGTTTGTTTCTCAAAGATAATATTATTTTATTCAATAATGGTTTGTTTCTCAAAGATAATATTATTTTATTCAATAATGGTTTGTTTCTCAAAGATAATATTATTTTATTCAATAATGGTTTGTTTCTCAAAGATAATATTATTTTATTCAATAATGGTTTGTTTCTCAAAGATACTATTATTTTATTCAATAATGGTTTGTTTCTCAAAGATAATATTATTTTATTCAATAATGGTTTGTTTCTCAAAGATAATATTATTTTATTCAATAATGGTTTGTTTCTCAAAGATAATATTATTTTATTCAATAAGGGTGTGTTTCTCAAAGATAATATTATTTTATTCAATAATGGTTTGTTTCTCAAAGATAATATTATTTTATTCAATAATGGTGTGTTTCTCAAAGATAATATTATTTTATTCAATAATGGTTTGTTTCTCAAAGATAATATTATTTTATTCAATAATGGTTTGTTTCTCAAAGATAATATTATTTTATTCAATAATGGTTTGTTTCTCAAAGATAATATTATTTTATTCAATAATGGTTTGTTTCTCAAAGATAATATTATTTTATTCAATAATGGTTTGTTTCTCAAAGATAATATTATTTTATTCAATAATGGTTTGTTTCTCAAAGATAATATTATTTTATTCAATAATGGTTTGTTTCTCAAAGATAATATTATTTTATTCAATAATGGTTTGTTTCTCAAAGATACTATTATTTTATTCAATAATGGTTTGTTTCTCAAAGATAATATTATTTTATTCAATAATGGTTTGTTTCTCAAAGATAATATTATTTTATTCAATAATGGTTTGTTTCTCAAAGATAATATTATTTTATTCAATAATGGTTTGTTTCTCAAAGATAATATTATTTTATTCAATAATGGTTTGTTTCTCAAAGATAATATTATTTTATTCAATAATGGTTTGTTTCTCAAAGATAATATTATTTTATTCAATAATGGTCTGTTTCTCAAAGATAATATTATTTTATTCAATAATGGTTTGTTTCTCAAAGATAATATTATTTTATTCAATAATGGTTTGTTTCTTAAAGATAATATTATTTTATTCAATAATGGTTTGTTTCTCAAAGATAATATTATTTTATTCAATAATGGTTTGTTTCTCAAAGATAATATTATTTTATTCAATAATGTTGTGTTTCTCAAAGATAATATTATTTTATTCAATAATGGTTTGTTTCTCAAAGATAATATTATTTTATTCAATAATGGTTTGTTTCTCAAAGATAATATTATTTTATTCAATAATGGTTTGTTTCTCAAAGATAATATTATTTTATTCAATAATGGTTTGTTTCTCAAAGATAATATTATTTTATTCAATAATGGTTTGTTTCTTAAAGATAATATTATTTTATTCAATAATGGTTTGTTTCTTAAAAATAATATTATTTTATTCAATAATGGTGTGTTTCTCAAAGATAATATTATTTTGTGGTAAATTTGTTTTGAATCCTTGATCAAGAATCAAGTACTCAACTTTTCATGCCCCCCCCCCACCTTCCTTCGCAAATCAGAGCATCTATATTAATGCAGTGGAATCCCTCTATAGCGCATCATGTTATAACAAATTTACCGGTATAACAACGCATTTCAAAATCCCCAACTATATTTATTCTTTATTATTTATACTGTATATAGCGATTATCTGTTATTACATATATATTATGTCCGTTCAGACTAGGTTGTTATAACGGGATGTGACTGTACTAGGAATTTAGCCAAAATATAGCTTTAATACTTGCCTTAAAGATATTTTGTAAATAAGGTCTTCCAATGTCTCATCAGAATGAGGGATTTGTACAAGAACTGTGGCGAATGCCATGTTTTGTAAACCTGCCATCTCTCTCTTAACGTTAGTTCAGACAATAAATAAAAAACAGTAATATACATTCTTTCCATAAAAACCAGATGCTGATTTTACTCACCTAATCTGTATTAAATGCGTGTGCCAAATTTCAATCAGTTTTGACTTCTAACAGTAAGAAAGTGTTTATTTGCTGTTGTGTACGTGAAGTATGAAAAATGTGAAAGGAACATCACATAAAAAATACAACCTTCCTACCGTTGTTTATAATCGTGAGGAATATTGTGTTGTCTTCGTGTGTTGGCGGTAATGGAACTTTCTTTTGAAAAGTGCAACTGTATCTTCCAGCGTAATTGTCTTTGATAGTTGTTATCATTTATTTGTTTGATTATTTCCAACAACTTTTTTTCTGGAGAAATTTGTTACTTTTAGAAGTCATTTACTTGTTTATTTAAAAAAAAAATATAGGTCTATATGTTAATTCTATGACGATATTGGTATCAAATTATAATGTAGGCCTATCAAGTTCTAAACATTTTGCTTAAAAATCTTTATCGCAGTATGAATATTTTTGTAGATATAGACTTTTAAAATAGGTAGGAAGTCAGGGATTTTGAAGAAATATAACAAAAATGTTCAGTGTGTTTCTGAAAAACAGTGAACAGTACACATTATATCTGATGCTAAGAGGCTGGTAAATGCACAAAATAAGGCTACCGAGGAAACCCAAGAAGTCAGAAGAGTAGGAGGAGTGTAGGCCTAAAGTTGAAGCTGAAAAGTATCCATACTTTGTAGTGGGGTTTTTAAGGTTATACATTCCATTTTTATGGTTTAAATTTGTTCATACAATTTCGCAAAATGATGATATAATTGTCACTTTTACGCTCATAAATTTTTGCAAATATTAAACGATATTGGGGAAATTTTGCATGTATATTTCTTACATAGCTCCGTATAGCAAATACTAAGGACATTGATATTTATGTATATTTACTATTTTTACAGCCGTTCAGATATGAAAATTTTTCGCCGAAAAATGGGTGAAATTTGAACCCACCCGTACGAATAGTTTGAAAAATGTATTCTAATATCCTCAGTATACGCCATATCTATTCAATTTGTATGCGTGCATTTGTTATTATTATACCTCATTTGCGCTTAATATCTAATAAAAATATTTAAAAAAAGAACCTTACCATTTTTTACATGGAAATTGTAACAATTTTGTTCAAGACGAAGTAATTTCTGTTTACTTTTATACTGAAAGAAATATCTTACACTACAATGTAGGTGTGTTCATTCAGGAATCTACTGTGAATATCGCAGCCAAGTAACTGCAACCGATTTATAAACATGCATCTTGTTGTAACACAGCCATCTCTTAGTTGTACTTCTCCCACCTTAAGCCAGTTTTTTTTCTTCTTCTTCTTCTGCGTTTAGCATCTGTGGTCATGCTATACCGTCAGGCCTGTCGTCAAGACGAAGTCCACTGTTTTCTCCAGGTCAGAGCGGCTGCCCCATAGCTTTTGCCTCAAGTCTGTATCCTCTAGCCAGGTCTGCTGTCTCTGTTTTTTTGTATGTTGGGCAGTCCTGAAGTATGTGTTCCGGGTCTGAGTTCCGGATCCACATGGACATTCATCTGTGTATGAGATCCTTAATCGGTAAAGGTGACCCAGCAGTCTGCAGTGGCCTGTTCTAAGGCGAAATATTGTGGTCTGTTGATATCTTTGGAGGAGATGTATTGCATCATATTCGTATTCCTCTTCCATTTGTTTCTTCCACTTTGCTGAGTATGTGTTGCGGATTATTGTTTTTGCTTCTCCGTAAGACAGTGGGTGTCTGTGTTGCTCCATTTCACTTCCTGCCTTTGACAGAGCATCCGCTTTCTCATTTCCCATGATTCCACAGTGTGATGATATCCAGTGAAGGGCAATAACTGTTGATTTTTGGATCTGTCTTAGCTGATGTCTGATGTTGAACAGAAGGCTTTTGTTTCTGTTGCTCTGGATTGATTCCAGTACAGATCTGCAATCTGTGAATATGGCTATCTTCTTTGGTCTTGGCAGTCATGGTTCGGTGAAGGCTTTCAGTACTTGATGGAGTGCAACTGTTTCTGCTCTAAAATTAGAGGAGTATTTCCCGGTTGGAAAAGCTTTTGATATTGTCTTCCCATCTTTGAGTCAGTTTTTTTTTAAAATTCAGGAGATTTGCATTTCTTATTGATGGCACTTTATGTGGATATTCTTTAATTTAGTCTTTTACGCCTATTTCTTATACATGACATTTATTTCGATATTTAATTTAGTATTTCATTCAGGAGACCTGCATTTCTCAAAGATCACATATTTATTTAATGTAGTTTGTTTACTCTGGAGACCCGCATTTCTCAAAGATCACATATTTATTTAATGTAGTTTGTTTACTCTGGAGACTTGTATATCTCAAAGATCACATATTTATTTAATGTAGTTTGTTTACTCTGGAGACTTGTATTTCTCATAGATCACATATTTATTTAATGTAGTTTGCTTACTCAGGAGACATGCATTTCTCAAAGATCACATATTTATTTAATGTAGTTTGCTTACTCAGGAGACATGCCTTTCTCAAAGATCACATATTT
Source organism: Meghimatium bilineatum (assembly GCA_034231615.1). NCBI lineage: Eukaryota > Metazoa > Mollusca > Gastropoda > Stylommatophora > Philomycidae > Meghimatium > Meghimatium bilineatum. The sequence goes on along the minus strand of CM067308.1, from coordinate 50,907,605 downwards.
ATTTAATGTAGTTTTTACTCAAGAGACATGTGTTTCTTATACACAGTATTTATTTGGTAATTTATTCAAGAGAGTTGTATTTATGTCATAGATGGAGTTTATTAGATAATTTATCCAGGAGACATGACATATATTAGGTAATATATTTAGATAATTTATCCAGGAGACATAACATATATTAGGTAATATATTTAGATAATTTATCCAGGAGACATAACATATATTAGGTAATATATTTAGATAATTTATCCAGGAGACATAACATATATTAGGTAATATATTTAGATAATTTATCCTGGAGACATGACATATACTAGGTAATATATTTAGATAATTTATCCAGGAGACATGACATATATTAGGTAATATATTTAGATAATTTATCCTGGAGACATAACATATATTAAGTAATATATTTAGATAATTTATCCTGGAGACATAACATATATTAGGTAATATATTTAGATAATTTATCCTGGAGACATGACATATACTAGGTAATATATTTAGATAATTTATCCTGGAGACATGACATATACTAGGTAATATATTTAGATAATTTATCCTGGAGACATAACATATATTAGGTAATATATTTAGATAATTTATCCTGGAGACATAACATATATTAGGTAATATATTTAGATAATTTATCCTGGAGACATAACATATATTAGGTAATATATTTAGATAATTTATCATGGAGACATGACATATACTAGGTAATATATTTAGATAATTTATCCAGGAGACATGACATATACTAGGTAATATATTTAGATAATTTATCCAGGAGACATGACATATACTAGGTAATAAATTTAGATAATTTATCCTGGAGACATAACATATATTAGGTAATATATTTAGATAATTTATCCTGGAGACATAACATATATTAGGTAATATATTTAGATAATTTATCCTGGAGACATGACATATACTAGGTAATATATTTAGATAATTTATCCTGGAGACATGACATATACTAGGTAATATATTTAGATAATTTATCCTGGAGACATAACATATATTAGGTAATATATTTAGATAATTTATCCTGGAGACATGACATATACTAGGTAATATATTTAGATAATTTATCCAGGAGACATGACATATACTAGGTAATATATTTAGATAATTTATCCAGGAGACATAACATATATTAGGTAATATATTTAGATAATTTATCCAGGAGACATGACATATACTAGGTAATATATTTAGATAATTTATCCAGGAGACATGACATATACTAGGTAATATATTTAGATAATTTATCCAGGAGACATGACATATATCTAACAGCCAAGTTAGAAACGCTGTTGGTGCCTTTATTTATATTCTCATGTTCGTTGTTTTGACGTAGATTTTCAACCACTTTCTTGCCATTTCGATAAGCAATGAAACCACATCCTGTTTATTTCTCCAATACTGAATTATCTGTGTAAATAATTAGATCTTGTGACTTTGAGTACTGTTGTATGCTTTCTTGTGCCAGACTATCACCTGCCGAAGATACTTCTCTATGGCGAGCTGGAGAAGGGTACGCGATCTCAAGGTGGCCGAAAAGAAGCGCTACAAGGACTCGTTAAAGACCTCACTGAAAGTGTTTTAAATAGACCAAGACACAAGGGAAGAACTTGCACAAAATAGATCTACATGACGCTCTACAGTCATAAAGAGAGCATCATCTTGTGAAAAGAGGGGAAATGCTGCAGTCCAACATCGAAGCTAGAACGTCACGGTTAGACCAAAATCCGCCTACAGTCGTCATTCCATGTCCGAACTGTCCAAGAACATTTACAGCTCGAATAGGGCTCATTAGCCATCTACGAACTATTATGTATGGTCATAATTCTAACTGAATTTTCAAAAGTGAATGTAACAAATGGTCATCATCATCTTGTGATGAACGAACACACATGAGTTCTTGTATTATGTGATTGTGAGTACTGTTTTATGAGTTCTTGTATCATTCCGTCTGTCTTTGTTGTAACCCAATCTATACAATATCTTTCTATCTGTATTACAACATTCGCCAAGGACTGTCTTTCTTTGTTATTTAGTTCCAGCGATTCCCAGCCTCTTCCTACTTCTTCCAGCTCGCATATTATCACTTTAGGATAAGTAAAACAGTAGTAATGATAATGCAACTATAAATAATTAGTGAGTGATGCGAGAGAACATAACAGCTTGAATTGTTCTGTGCACAATTGGCTGGAATCCAGAGGTGCTATTTAAAACCCGAACACAAAACGGCATAATTTCTTGACAAGTTAGAAAATTTCTTGACAAGTTATAAAATTTCTTGACAAGTTAAAAAATTTCTTGACAAGTTGGTAAATTTCTTGACAAGCTAGATAACTTCTTGACAAGTTAGATATTTTCTTGACATGTTAGATAACTTCTTGACAAGTTAGATAATTTCTTGACAAGTTAGATAATTTCTTGACATGTTAGATAATTTCTTGACATGTTAGATAACTTCTTGGCAAGTTAGATAATTTCTTGACATGTTAGATAACTTCTTGACAAGTTAGATAATTTCTTGACAAGTTAGATAACTTCTTGACAAGTTAGATAATTTCTTGACATGTTAGATAACTTCTTGACAAGTTAGATAATTTCTTGACAAGTTAGATAATTTCTTGACAAGTTATATAATTTCTTGATAAGTTAGTTAATTTCTTGACATGTTAGATAATTTCTTGACATGTTGGATAACTTCTTGACAAATTAGATTGTGTTGATTTCTTAGGTATGTATGTGATTAAAGCATTTTTATGCCGATTATTCTTTTCGACCAAGGACTTGTCTGGTTATATCTGTTGGTTATATCAGGACGTATTGACTTGGTATCTATTTGTCACATTATGGTCTGTGATCTGTACTAATCATTATTGTTGAGAACAATAGTTGAATTTCATGTGGCAATGCAAGTTTATAGCGACTGATAGATGATATATGAGAATTTTAATCACTGTACTGTCTTTGTAATGCTTATATATTATCAACAGTAAAGGTGAAAGGTAAATTTATTGTCAATAATAAAGGTGACAGGTATATGTATTGTCAACAATAAAGGTGAAAGGTAAATTTATTGTCAACAATAAAGGTGAAAGGTAAATTTATTGTCAACAATAAAGGTGAAAGGTATATTTATTGTCAACAATAAAGGTGAAAGGTAAATTTATTGTCAACAATAAAGGTGAAAGATATTCTTGATTTTTTTATTAAAAAACTAGTGTCACAGCAAGTGAGACACTCCCATAAATGCTCCGTTCTCCACTCCAGCAGCCATCCCAGTGTATGTAGACTCAGAGTCCCGGTCAAGTGTTGATTACACGCTCTTCGGGTCTTTCGAAGAATTACTTTTCCTACCCTCACCTCTAGACACTCCCATTTCTGACATTCTTTGTGTGTGTGTTCGTCCATCACAAGTGATGATGACCATTTGTTACATCCACTTTTGAAAATTCAGTTAGAATTATGACCATGCCTAGTAGTTCGTAGATCGCTAATAAGCCCTATTCGAGCTGCAGATGTCCTTGGATAATTCTGGCATGGAATGATGACTCATGCTCATAGAGTCAGAAGGAAAACCTTGTCCCTGCGGGTGTGTTTTCCTGGAGGTGAAAATGGCTTACACTGGGGATTTTCATTAAAGTGAGTAAGAGTTGTGCAAAGCATCGACCTCACTCTATGTCGGACCCCAATTGAAACAGTAGCAAGACGAATCGAGACAACTGTAAGTGAAGTACGATGCAGTGGATGACCATGGTTTTCTACGTGAATTACCATGCCCGATGCGGTTGACACCTCGTTGCTGGCGCTCGCCTACATTACCCGGAGGGCCGATAAACTATCGTACCTCTATCTATCTATCTATCTATAGGCCTACGCTGTGTCCCTTGTTTGCCTTGCAGCGTCAGGGGTGGAAGAGTTCTCTGGAGATGGCCTTCTTGTGCGCTGTTTGTAAGCTTGTTCCTGTGGCTTCTTTGATTTCTGTGATCCATCTTTTACATGGTCTGCCTCTGGCTTTATAACCGTACCTCATACGCGTAAATTCGCCGAACATCAGATTTTACATGTAGATGATTATATAAGACAGTCATGCTTTTTGAGACAGTCTCAGCATGACATCACCTACTTTATGAGACAGTATCAGCATGACCTCACCTACTTTATGAGACAGTCTCAGCATGACATCACCTACTTTATGACTGCCTAACAGGTTGTCAGTCGTGCATGGAGCCAGAACACTCATCAGACAGTCCATTGGTGCTGTGTTCACACGATAAATTAAAACTACTGTAGCTACACTGTGAACGATTCAATGTGTCGTTGATACTCAAACAAGTTAGGTCATCACATAAATTTCAAAACTATTATATACAATCACTCTGTACAATCGAACAAATGACCCCACTTGACAGCCTAAACCAGTCTGTTCTAGATAACACACTTGATGTTATCCAACGACTGTGATGTGATGTTAACACAAACTTTGAAAACGGTTGCGCAAATGACGCCGGGAAAAATACGGCGCCATATTGGTGTGACGTAGAATACCTACGGAAAGGTTTAATGTTACAATAAAATTCTTGTTCACCAAGTTCATGTTCACCAAGTTCATGTTCACCAAATTCATGTTCACCAATTTCATGTTCACCAAGTTCATGTTCACCAAGTTCATGTTCACCAAGTTCATGTTCACCAAGTTTTTGTTCACCAAGTTCATGTTCACCAAGTTCATGTTCACCAAGTTCATGTTTACCAAGATCATGTTCACCAAATTTATGTGTTTCTTTTGGTCTACCCCTGGCTTTTTTGCCTGTAGGTATCCATTCAAGAGATTGGTGATGTATTCTGTTGATGTCTGCGCGTAGGACACGCCCGATGTAGGACTAACGGCGTTAACTGATAACATCTGTGATGAAATTTTGATGTGTCTCTGCTCTGATTTTATCATTTGATTTGAATTCAGTCCAATAGGTGATATTCTTACTGCTTTGACCACACACTCAAAAAAAAACACAAAAAAAACCATCAATATAAATAGACTCGCATATAATAACTATCGAGGGCGATCAACTAAAAATGTCAAAAACTGTAGATTTCTAGTGTCAACAATGAACAATATTGTTCAGTAGATGTATATATCAGAAAGAGATTAGTAATGGCAATATAAGAACATCAGAGATGAAAACTCTAAGACAAGGAGCAAACATGTTGAGAAAAACTTCTCAAATGCAACATTCCACCAAGAAAAAGATCACTCCCTTTTCCCGTCATGATGCGTGTAACTACGTACTCGCAATGTGGATATTGAGGCAGCAACTTCAACACAAGACAAAGTTGCTACTATTAAGAAGCTACATTTTTCCAATGGCCATATGTGGTTGTGAGATTTTGGCAATGACATCCGCAATGAAAAAAATGTCAACTTCTAAAATGCAATTTTACAGAAAGATTCTAAGAATATCATATCTGTCTCTATGGCGAAACTTGTCTCACATAACCAAGGCTATCAGGTTGTACATAAAATTGTGCATTAGGACCGTTCAGCATTAGAACCGGAACTCTAGCGGCGGAAGGGTCCAGACAAGATACTGCAAGACAGAAGCGGACACGTAGAAAAGAAAAAACATCTCAACCTCACACAGATCCCCTCTATTGTTGTCAATTCTGTAAAAGAACATTTTGTTCGTGCATTCGAATTGTTAGTCATTTAAAAACGCACTATTAACTTTATTATTTTATTATTTATTGTTATTATTATTATGGTTGAGTTTTTGGTTATCGTCGATTACGACAGACGAACATTATCAGGACCGTTCAGAAAACAATAGTAACCTACTGAAGGTATTTATATTGTTGAGAAAAACATTACAGTAAAACATGATGGGTTGATTGCTACGCTCTAAATATGATATACTAGCAGTTGTTATAAGAATAGCATGGACACAGAAATGACCCAATACAGACGTCCGCAAAGTTAAGCATCTAAACGTAGATCGCCTAATCAAAACTAAAATAAAAGCAAACAAAATTATTTTTTTAAATATGCAAGGTAATAGTTTTGTCATATAAAAAAAATACACTGGATTAAAAAGATTAATCATGGAGGAAAAATTTGCATGGAAGAGAAAACATGGCTCTCTGAGATTAGTGATTCTCAAACGTGGACATAATCACACCCCCCTTGGGGATAACAAAAACTTCAAGGGTGCCACGGTGAACTTTTGAATACGGGCTCACCGCCGAAAACGCATGTGTCGGACAATTTGTGCAAATAAAACGGCGACACAACGCATTCCATTATATGGACTACATCCTGCTAGTAATCTGGTAGGGCCATTGTCCTGCTACGAGAGAGATCCGGTGGGAATTTGTGAGTGAACACTGAAGAAAAAGAAGAAATTGGGCTCAAATTCATCTAGATGGGGTACACGAAGGTACTATTATATGTAGGATAAATACAAGATATATTATATGTCTATCTATCTATACGTTGTGGCCCTTGTTTGCCTTGCGGTGTCAGGGGTGGAAGAGTTCTCTGGAGATGGCCTTCTTGTGTGCTGTTTGTAAGCTTATTCCTGTGGCTTTTTTTATTTCTGTGATCTATCTTTTACATGGTCTGCCTCTGGCTTTATAGCCGTGATGTCTATGTGTCATGGCCATTTGTGGCATGCTATCTGTTGATAGTCTGGAAGCGTGTGAAAACCACTTGATCTGTTGTCTTGTAATGTTTTCCAATACTAGTATTGTTATTGTTATCTGTCTGATGTTATCGTTTGTAATTCTCTTTCTTAATGACACTCCGAATATTCTTTGTAGACATGTCATTTCTGTTGTCATTATCTTCCTTTTATCTTGTGCTGTCATTGTCCATGTTTGGCACTGGTAGCACAGTGATGGGATAATAATAGTCTGGTATAATGCAACTTTAGTATCTATGTTTACATTTTTGTTCTTGAAAATACGTGTCATCTATAGGATAAATAACACGATATACCATATAGAAGAAATAATAAAATATATATCAAGTGACATATTCTGTCCATAACATTGCCTTCTTCGTGGGCACTCTGAACCTCACTCTGTCCCGGGCAAGAAGGCCTGCATTAGCATGAGATGTGCATACATTCTTCGATGTCGCGGATCAATCGTCATGTTGGTCTTCCTCTTCTTCCTTTCCTAGCACTCTACCCTAAAGAATCTACCCTTTGGATGCCACCATGCCTCTTTAAGTTTCAAAAATACTGTAACTTCCTTCTTACGAATGTATTTAGAAGCCAGCCTTCATTTAGTTTCAGTAATTTCAAAATGTTTATGTTCTTCTCTTTCTCTGTCCATGATATTCGTAGGATTTTTCTGCATCCCTTCATCTCAAGTGAATTTATTCTTCTGGATATTGGCTTATTCAAAGTCAGTCTTACATTCGTATGTTGTCATTGTGAAAATACATGATCTTAAAAGGATTATGATAGTGCATTATTATTACTTTGTGCTTGTTTGAGTGTTTTAATTTTGAGTATGGTTTTGATATCAACTGAATACTCTCCGGAAATGTTTATATTTGCTACCAGATATTCGAATTTGGATAGGAATACATGATTGACAGATGTGACCAAATCACGTCTAACATGTGTAATGTTATGCGCACCTTCCGTGGCGTCATATTAATGTCACTTGACAAGCAGAACTAGCAGACGAGTCGATGCTAAAATGTGTAATGTAATCGCAGATGTCTGTTACACTAGTTAACACACTATTCATAACTTCAACGATGAAACACCCCTCCCTCCCACAACTACACATCCTACTCTACATTGCTAGGTCTCTAACATCAATCACCCTCCTCCCTTTTCAACAACTAAAATAAGATATCTCCGCTTCATACTATATTTGTCAACTTCTTGCAAACACAGTTTCATTTTTTAAGAGCCTATGGTTTGTTCCACTAAAACGTGGTCACATCTCCCAGACATGAACCTGAATTTGTTTACACATTCCAGTTCTATCTTGTCTATATCGATAAATTGATTGATCTTTGTTTTGTGTGTTATCTTAAATTTTGTTTTCTGTATATTGAGATATAATTTTGGATCTCGCTGTAGTTGTTGTTATTGTTGTGATTAGCTGTTTCAGTCCCTGAGGATGTGTAGTAAGTAGGACTGTGTCATCTGCATATCTTATTTCTGGAATCTTGCATCCACCGATATTTAATGGCATGAAACTCATTTTCCTCTAGTTTTTCTCTTACATTTCTCATTATATTCTCTGCATGGATGTTACAAAAATAAGCGGATAGAGTGCACCACTGTCGTACCTTCATTTTGAATAGGAAACATTAAGATGTTTTTACCTCCAAGTTGTTGTTCGTGGTATAGTATTTCAATAAGATGTATTCGATGTTTGGGGGAAAGCCATGTCTCCCATGATGGACCATAGTCGGTAAGACCTAACACAATCAAACTCCTTGATGTAGTCTATGAAACACATTTGTAGATCTAAGCTGTATTCTCTACATTTCTAATGTTGAAATCTTGGTCTCCTGTTCCTCTTCCTGCTCGAAAACCAGCTTGAACTTCATGAATTTCTGTTTGTAATTTAAATGTTACATACAGAGCAGAAAAAAGATATATTTCTTGTTGTCTGACAGAAAACATAATCTTTGACTGCAGAAATCTGATGTCATCTGAGCTGGAAAATATGTTATTAGATAAACAATAAACAGAAGCTTGTATTTCAAACTAAATGTCATATGAAATCACATTTATTCAATGACATGCATGGAACGCAGGAGGGACAAATTCCTTACATGTCATTCTCATTAGCTTCATTTTTACGTGTGGTTCTCCTCCCCTTTAACATTTCCAACTGACCTGCAAACTTGATTATACAGAATCGCATATGTCAAGTGGGGTTTCGTTCTCGAATCTTTGGTTATTTTATGGATATTAAGATATTTAAGGAAGTCATAAAATATAATCACATGAGATATCAAACTATTGTCCGATTTTAAATGAAGTATTTGGTATATGCCGGGTTGGAAAGGACCAGAATTCGGTTATGTAGAAAGATTACTTGGTATATGCCGGGTTGAAAAGGACCAGATTCAGTTCTGCAGAAAGATTACATGACATATGTCGGTTTGGAAAGGACCAGAAATCAGTTCTGTAGAAAGATTACTTGGTATATGCTGGGTTGGAAAGGACCAGAATTCAGTTCTGTAGAAAGATTACTTGGTATATGCCGGGTTGAAAAGGACCAGAATTCAGTTCTTTAGAAAGATAACTTGGTATATGCCGGGTTGGAAAGGACCAGAATTCAGTTGTGTAGAAAGATTACTTGGTATTGCAGGGTTGGAAAGGACCAGAATTCAGTTCTGTAGAAAGATTACTTGGTATATGTTGGGTTGGAAAGGACCAGAATTAAGTTCTGTAGAAAGATTACTTGGTACATGCCGTGGTGGAAAGGACCAGAATTCAGTTCTGTAGAAAGATTACTTGGTATATTTCGGGTTGGAAAGGACCAGAATTCAACTATGTTGTAAGATTACGCCTACTGACATTTCACAGATATGTTTGTCTCAGATTCTCAGATATGTTTGTCTCAGAGTCTCAAATTTGTGAAATGTTGTAACAGTCGTTGTCCTGTCGGTTCAAAAATTTGTACGACGATATGTAAATTAGAAATAACAGTCAAAAGATAGACATTGTGAAGAAAAAAAAAAACGAAAAGTGTTAGTTATAAATAATAAGATTCATAGCCCGTCACTGTCGTAGATGTACCACACTGGAGACATCAGAACAAGGTCAGGGTTGTAAAGATGCTACACTAGAGACATCAGAACAAGGTCAGGGTCGTAAAGATGCTACACTGGAGACATCAGAACAAGGTCAGGGTCGTAAAGATGCTACACTGGAGACATCAGAACAAGGTCAGGGTTGTAAAGATGCTACACTAGAGACATCAGAACAAGGTCAGGGTCGTAAAGATGCTACACTGGAGACATCAGAACAAGGTCAGGGTCGTAAAGATGCTACACTGGAGACATCAGAACAAGGTCAGGGTTGTAAAGATGCTACACTAGAGACATCAGAACAAGGTCAGGGTCGTGAAGATGCTACACTGGAGACATCAGAACAAGGTCAGGGTCGTAAAGATGCTACACTGGAGACATCAGAACAAGGTCAGGGTTGTAAAGATGCTACACTAGAGACATCAGAACAAGGTCAGGGTCGTAAAGATGCTACACTGGAGACATCAGAACAAGGTCAGGGTCGTAAAGATGCTACACTGGAGACATCAGAACAAGGTCAGGGTTGTAAAGATGCTACACTAGAGACATCAGAACAAGGTCAGGGTCGTGAAGATGCTACACTGGAGACATCAGAACAAGGTCAGGGTCGTAAAGATGCTACACTGGAGACATCAGAACAAGGTCAGGGTTGTAAAGATGCTACACTAGAGACATCAGAACAAGGTCAGGGTCGTGAAGATGCTACACTGGAGACATCAGAACAAGGTCAGGGTCGTAAAGATGCTACACTGGAGACATCAGAACAAGGTCAGGGTTGTAAAGATGCTACACTAGAGACATCAGAACAAGGTCAGGGTCGTGAAGATGCTACACTGGAGACATCAGAACAAGGTCAGGGTCGTAAAGATGCTACACTGGAGACATTAGAACAAGGTCAGGGTTGTAAAGATGCTACACTAGAGACTTCAGAACAAGGTCAGGGTTGTAAAGATGCTACACTAGAGACATCAGAACAGGGTCAGGGTCGTAAAGATGCTACACTGGAGACATCAGAACAAGGTCAGGGTTGTAAAGATGCTACACTAGAGACATCAGAACAAGGTCAGGGTCGTGAAGATGCTACACTGGAGACATCAGAACAAGGTCAGGGTCGTAGATGCTACACTGGAGACATCAGAACAAGGTCAGGGTTGTAAAGATGCTACACTGGAGACATCAGAACAAGGTCAGGGTTGTAAAGATGCTACACTGGAGACATCAGAACAAGGTTCGGGTCGTAAAGATGCTACAATGGAGACATCAGCACAAGGTCAGGGTTGTGTGGGTGCACCGGAAGAGTAAAAACTATAAGGTAGGAGGTGACGCAAAATAAACATAATATTAACAGAATAATATAGGTCTATCTACCGGTAGGACTGTCGGGCACTACATTACTCCAAAAAGGGCGATATAGTACCAAAGTAATAGATGCACCGGTTCTCTGGCGCATGTCGAGTCCTGTCCTCCGAAAAACATTACTTAATGACAGTAACGTGAACATCACAGAACGTTCAGTTCATATGGCAGTTTTTATTCGTCATATTATCTTGTGAATGTGTTCTTGATTAAGAACTAGTGGTCATAACATCGATTTGTGTCTGTTACCAGAGATTAGTACAACTTTCTTACCCCGTTTCAGGTATCGCATATTGCGATTACAGCTTGCTACAGTTATTATTTAGTATCGATATGTATTTTTAAACATTTCTTTTTAACTAATTACCATTATGGGCCGGCATAGGTCCTGTTCAATGAAAGTTGAGCATTTTCTGTTCTAGTTGGCAGAATGTCTGATAATACAACGAAAGAAATATTATCATCGTCAAAAACAGTGTCGACTGGCGCAGGCGATTATTGATCTCCACACGCTCTCTATTGTCAGCATATTTTATCAAGATGGCTGCTGACTCTTTGTCCTTCCACGATGTAAGCCTATCTATGATTTTCTCACTTTGTCATCCAATCTTGCCCTGTGTATGTTCTCCAGACTTTCCTGCCTCATAACATGACCAACAAATAGAGACTGTCTCTGTTATATTATTATGTAACCCCAATCCCACACGTGACTCTTTAAGCAGCTAAATGTTTCTAGATGTTCTTGATACTCTCTAATCATTGTTCTATAGAACCTAGAACCACATGTCTGTTGCCCCTTTCTAGATGTTCTTGATACTCTCTAATGATTGTTCTATAGAACCTAGAACCACATGTCTGATGCCCCTTTCTAGATGTTCTTGATACTCTCTAATCATTGTTCTATAGAACCTAGAACCACATGTCTGTTGCCCCTTTCTAGATGTTCTTGATACTCTCTAATGATTGTTCTATAGAACCGAGAACCAAATTTCTGTTGCCCCTAATTTACCACCATCCTTTTTTAATTTATTGCCCAAGACACATATCAATATGTTAGTATTGGTGTTATTTCTCTCTCAAGAACTGCCTTCCTTGCGCCTAGTGTCATATTACACAACACATTCTTGTCTACTATCTGTCCCCAGGTGAATGATGGTTGATCGTATTCACACTTGTCATTAAGCGTAGGGGTAGGAGTTTAAGCTGTCGTTCCAAGGCCAGATGTGTCACGATGGTTGGGCATTTAGTCCATGTTTGTTTAAGGATATCTCGGTGTTTTCTATCTGCCGTTTTCTTGGACTACCTTTGGGATGTACGCCCAGATATTCTTTTGTCATATGTTTTAATGTTGGTATTTGGTTTGGATTCATTCTCATAAGGTGACCGAACCATTTTACTTGCTGTCTTTCAATATGTTCGATACATGATATTATACCAACTCTTTTCCTAATTTCTTCATTTCTTATTTTATCTAGTTTTGTAACCATGACAGCTTTTCTCAGACACTTCATTTCACATGTAACGATTTTCCTCTGCTGCGAGGCTGTTAAAGACCATGTCTGACATTGGTAGCAGAGTGTTGGTATAAAAATTGTAGATATTATCTGTTTTTTTAAATTTCCATCTTGATCTTTGGGTGAAGAAGCAATGGTGAAAGTTGGTAGGTCACTAAGTTTGCCTTCTGGTACCTTGTTTCTAATTTTCTGTCTAGCCTTCCATTTTCGGAAAAAATGCTGCCTAGATATTTAAATTCTTTGACTTGTTTCACTTTGGTGTTGTTACCTACTGTTATATCCATTGGTGTTGCAGACTTGTGATTAATTTTTATTAATCTCTGCTTTTAATACGTTCTTAATTTGTATGAATACTGCTTTGCCCGTCCAATTCTGTTTCTTATCTCTGCTGAACTTGTTCCATCTTATGTCATCGTTATTCCTACAAATTTCAATTGGTACACATATTTGAGTATTGAATAATTCACTTTGATCTTGCACGCTGGAGGAATTGTGTTTCTTACAAATAATCATCACATCACTTCTACAAAAATATAGATCCACATAAATTCTATAAACATATATAGAGATGGAACACCGCCAAGATTATAGACCATCTTTATCCCAAAGCCTCTTTATAGAATTTATACATTTACTATTGTAACTGTGATGATAACATAAATATTTTCTTTTCTGGAAACGGATTTGTAACTTTATGACTAGGTACAATGCCTACTCAAAAATAAATTACGGAAGTAACCTTGACATACTGTAGGCCTACGGTTTGGCCAAACATGCCATCCAAAACCTGGACTTTCATCTCAGGTCGATTATTGCTAATGTCTGGTACACAAAGCCAGTGGAAATTTTAATGATGCAGGACCAAGGCAGACATTACCAGTATTGTTTGCTATCATTTTTGGCAAGTTAATGAGCTATTTTAGTGAAATTTAATGATTATGTTGAGACTCTGTGGGTTGAAGCAGATATGAAATTAATAGACTGTAGGTTGATGCAGATATGGCATTATTAGACTCACTTTTCAGGTTGATGGAGATATGAAATGAATAGACTGTAGGTTGATGCAGATATAACATTATTAGACTGTGGGTTGATGGAGATATGAAATGAAAAGATTGCAGATTGATGCTGAAATGGCATATTATTAGACTGTGGAGATACATCTACATTCTTAAGATCAGCAAGTGGGCAAAGAATAGATAGTTTGGTGGGCCAGATTGGACCCACGGGCTGTATAGTTACCACCACTACTCTATACACATCAGTTACCTGAAATATAAATAAGAGATCTATTATTTTTGTAGGACAAGAGATGGGTTTCGCAAAGAGAAAAAGGTGATTTTGGAAGAACTTGAGCATAAATCGGATCTGCTACTGAGCAGAGAAATAGCAGCTAAAATGTTAATGGAGTGTGTCCAACTGGGAGTAAAGAATAGTAACAGACACCAGACATACGCTTAAAGAAATTACACTGGAGACAGATCTAACATACCAGATGGTAAGAAAACACTGCAAGAAGCATTGCTCTGAAACCAGCAGGAAAAGAGGAAAAGAAGGTCAAGAACCATCTAGAGAACAATGTCTTAAATAAATATCAGAAACAGACATGGAATGAGCTGGAAGGTTCTTGTAAATCATGTAGGAAACCTGTACTCCATGGCATGGTGCTTGGTGTATGATGTTGATGGTACCAATGACAATGCCTTACAAAAAGACACTAAGAAGTACTTGTCTTGAAATGTAGAGAAATATTATGGTGGCATGGCAAACAGTCAACAACTATCTTGAGAAACGGTATTGTAAATAGAGAAATGTGGTCATCCATGATCTGATATGCCGGTCAGCATGGCATCTGATGATGATGCTAGCAAAATACAAGACATATCACAGATAAATGAAAAACAAACATTATTGTGCAACAGTAATTGTTTTAATTGAAGCTCAAAGTAATTAATGTGTGCAGGTTGTAATTGTGATGTCCCCGAAAAAGACCTCTGGTTGAAACAGTGACTGTCAGTCTTTGCACTTTGTATAGAGTCTTATTTGATTGTAAATTTTTGATTCATTATTGTTCGGACATTTGCTGAAAGGGTTTGAACGAGGGTCATAGAATAGTACAACTATGAACTTTCATATATGTTGTAAGACGTGACTATGTAGAGTTTGGGGGTTGGTTGACTTGACCCATAGACTTCGTCACAGTGGCCAAAAAGCCATGCTGGAGTTGGATGTACCAGGTCAAAAGGCGCTGACAAGGCAGTCAAAAAATGCAGTCCCAGAAAAACTTGCTACAATGTGAATGAGACTGAAGAAGGTCTTGAGATGAAGAAAAGCTGACTAACTTCTGTCGCTTTTATTTATTTCAAATTATTTGTAGTGTCAAAATCTGTTGGAAGTAAAAATTGACAGATCCTTCTTTCAATGCAGCATATGTTCTCTAGAAGTAACAACTGACAGATCCTTCATCCAGAGTATCATACTTTCTCTAGAAATTAAAATTGACAGACCCTTCTTTCAGATCAGCATACATCTTTCTAATTCAGTGCTGCTCACAAATATACATACAATGTTTGAAGTTGCTACAACTAAATATGGTTACTTTAAGCACTGTCTTTACTTAGCTAGCTCCAATCAAATGCATGTAAACTATATATATATATATATATATATATATATATATATATATATATATATATATATATATATATATATATATATATATATATATATATATATATATATATATATATATATATATATATATATATATATATATATATATATATATATATATATATATAAAATAAAACACGAAGAATACCCTGTATAACACATAACATATCTAGCATTGGTGAAAGTTCAGGCAGCACATATACATTTAGCAGCATGGACCACACGTCGACATTGGATGTGTCAGGCCAGTGGCGCAAATAAAATGGGACACAAAACATATTTTTTCTCTGGACGACAACCTGCTGGAAATCTTGTAGGACCACTGCCCTGCTATAAGAGATTACTGGACGACAACCTGCTGGAAATCTTGTAGGACCACTGTCCTGCTATAAGGGAGATCTCTGGACGACAACCTGCTGGAAATCTTGTAGGACCACTGCTCTGCTATAAGAGTGATTTCTGTACCTCAACCTGCTGGAAATCGTGTAGGACCACTGTCCTGCTATTAGAGTAATTCAATTAACGTTTTAGAACGAATATAAAAGACAGAAAAGCAGCATGAACACTGAAAAGTGAGATTTCTGCTCAGAAACAATTTATGACCGCCATATTAGGTGAAGAAAATGCTGATTAAAAACATTCTTCTACACCTATAGTAGTGTTTATTTCTAACAACGCCGTATTTCAAGGTCCAGTTCCTTTATTCTGCACATGGACAAGGAATCATCACTAACAATAAATTCACTTGCCCATTAAGTAGTTCAAAATATCATCACAATCCTGGGTTCTGCCACTGGACACAACAGTAGCAGTGCAAGCCAGCTGATCTACTCTATCATTGCCCTGAACATCCACATGACCAGGCACGAAAATGAATGACACAATCCAACTTCGACATCACAACTGCCTCAAGCCACTGTTCTCAAATCAAACCCCCAAAAAATGATCAAACCCCTAAATTGTGTATACAAACTACAGTGTTATACCTTTATATAATGCATATAGTTTTCAAAAGCCTAAATTACATTTATTATTTATTGTTTATACTGTATATAGCACACTTCTTTTATTACATATATGTTTAGTCAGTCCAAACCATGTTTATCTTTCTGGATGTGAAGCATGGACAGTAAACAAAAGAGCTCAAGATAAGCTGGAGATAACTGAGCTGTGGTTTTTTAGAACAATAATGACAATTCCATGGACAGACAAGAAAACTAACGCTAGAAGTCCCCAGAGATGCTGGAATAAAATAATCAATTATAGATAAAATTTGAAGCAGATCATATTTTTTTGGCAGGTGATGAGAAGAGTATAGCTTGAACATTGATGAATGTTCAAAATAGTAATCACCAGAAAGATCACGGGGAGAAGAGACAGAGGTAGATAAAGAGAGAAATTTCTGAATAGGTTTTCACTGTGGTCCAAAAAGATGTCACTAAATGAGCTTATATGAGACCATGGTGCTAGAATGGGATGTGACTATATTAAGAACATCATTTCACTTCACTCAATTCAATTGCATACATATTGAGACCAGTGACATTCAAATATGGTCAAATTTTCAAATTTGGCCATTAAATTAGCAATATGGCAACCCACCCTGCTTCTGCTTCTCACAAATTTTGAGCTAAATTGTACAGATTGATACTGGGATGACACGGTATCACTAACCCCTCAGTCACAGAAGCAAGCACATACACTATATTATAAATAATTTCGGACAACCCTGCAAACAATAAAGACCAGAAAAATAAAACAACAACCACAATATTGACAACAAACAAAATATAAACAGTTGTGGAGTATAGGTCAACTTTAGTCAGAATAATTTTGACATAATTCGACATAACAACTATATTATAATAGAATTATGTTCAGGAAATCTGTCAGAGAGACATTTATATTGTATAGGCTAGGGAAAAAATATGCCAATATTTCATGGGTTAAATATAATTATAATAATAATAAGACCCATAACCCATTAGGGTTGTAGGGGTACCACACAGGAGACATCAGCCGAAAATCTCTTCATCTCTATCCTCAGCCACTCGAGGGAGTGTAGAATAATCAACCTAAACCATGTCTTGATGTTATCAATCCAGGATTTTCTTTAGTCACCAATTCTCCTCCCACCCTCAACTGTTCCTTGCACAATAATTTTAGAAAACGAGTCGCGATTCCTTACATGTTCAAACGAAACAAGTTTATGCCGTTTCACTACTGCGACAAGTGGTTCTTGATACTGTGCATATTTGTCTTGTGTTCTACATAACTCTAACATGTAGCACTTGTTTTTAAAAGCCTGAATTCTTCTTTCCGTGTCTAGCAGATCGGAATAGATTGATCTTTACCGTAATACTGATCTTGCTTTTCCAAATCATGGGTTAGATAAACATGAACAAATGTCCACTCTCAACTGTAGATGGAGTGTGAATGAACTTTACATGCACAGCAAGCCCTAAAAAGTTATACAATTAAAAGATGATTGATTATAAAGAAAACAAATGTTATACAGAATCTGTGAAATCTATACGTTCTTGCACCATAATGAACTTTACATGCAACTCCTAAAAAAGTTATATATATATATATATATATATATATATATGATTGAATATAAGGAATGCAAATGTTATACATAATCTCAGCCGAAGACGGATGTGTCGGACCATTGGCGCAAATAAAACGATGGCACAACGCATTTCCATTCTCTGCACTACATCCTGCTGGAACTCTAGTAGGACCATGATCCTGCTATAAGGGAGATCCAGTGGGAGTTTGAGAATGAACGCTGAAGAAGAATATAGAATCTGTGAAATCTAGAAGTTCTAGTACCATATTTTTTAGATACAATGATACAGCCAAACTTGGATGTGTCGAGCAAGTGATGGAAATACGATAGCGAAACAACGCATTTATGTTCTAGGGAAATTTAGTAGAACTATTATCCTGCAACATAAGAGAGTTAAGCGGTATAGACTAGTTGATAGTGAGTTTGTTTACTATCGCCGGGTTACGCCGTGCCAGATTCGAAACCATGCCTGGACATTAAAAAAAAAACCGGTTCATGATTTCTTGCCTGACACAACCTCTCCTCTGGTCTATAAATACCTGACGTATGAGTTAGGAATGGTAAACACAGCAATGAAAGGAGCTACCCCCCCCCACCTAATAGTTGCTGTGGGCTAGTACATTAAGAATTATCTTCATCCCCTGACGGCAGGTTGCTGCCATGGGGCTTACCTTGACCTAACATATAAGATCCAGTGGGAGTTTGAGAATGAACACTAAAAGGATGAAGTGGAGATAATGATAACACCATATGGAAGACGTTCAAGATAGCAAAAAAAATAAGATAGGACGGGCAAAGAAGTTAGTTAGTTTGCTCTTTTCGTGACGGAGGCGGTATATAACAGAGATTTTGATTCTCCATGTATTGTGGTTCGCTGCCTGCAGTTTTAGTTCTTGTATGGTCCTGCAGCCTGTTATTTCCCCTTCTTTAAGTATGGTGTTCTTTAGAGTTGTTTTAAGCTTTGCTCGTTTTCTTTTACCCTCAGGTGTCCACATAAGGGCTTGTTGGTTTATTCTGTTTTCATATAGTCTTAAATCGTGACCCAGGTATTTCCATCTGCATTTTCGTATGATGTTTGAAACATATTCTTGGTGTGTTTTGTTTCTTCAATCACTATTTGTGACGAAACCGCTCAATTTTATGTTCTTCAGTTTCCTGAGGCATTTGTTGTCGAAGCTGCTTCATGTTTGGCCTGTTGCTTGCGTTGATTTCCAATTTTCACTTCCAAACGTTAATGCTGAGACAATACAGGAGTTGAATAGTATTATCTTGGTGTTTCTTCCTAGATCTTTTGATTTTCAGATATTAGTGAATGTGCTAGTTATTGTTAGTTAGTTTAGTGAATGTGCTAGCTACAACTGCTATGCGTGTATTTATTTCTTTCATTGAGTCTCCGTCAGCAAACATTCGGCTGCCCAAGTAATTGAAGTTGGAGATTTTTTCCAATATGTGATTGTTTACTGAGATGTTATGTAGATAGACAAGTTAGTAATCCTAAAAATGAAGAAATATACTGTGTAACACGTACCTGTCAAATCTGAGGTAATGACATTACGATTTATTACAACAACATTTTCCAAATGTGGACACTAGACTGAAATACATTTCTTCTTCGTCTGAATTCATTCTTAAACTCCTGCAGATTAGCAGAATGTAGTCCAGATATTGAAATGCGTTGTGTCATGGTTTACAGTTTTACAGTTTGGAAACTTTCACACCCTGTCCAGTCCTTGATATTCTCCAACCATGTCTTCTTTCACCCTCCACCATACCTTGAAGAACATATTTTGTCATAGAGGAATGTCTGATCAAGTGTATGTACCATCGGAGTTTTAAAAGTTATACAAATGATAATTTCCCAACTTAAGAACACTTTTCAAAATCCCCATTATAATTATTCGTACCGCATATAGCGAATATTCTTGTTATTACATACAATTTTCGACAGCCCCGACCAAGTTATTATATTCAGATTTGAGTATGTCAGAATTATTTAAGCATTTACATATTACTTCAGAAATGGATTTCCTAAAGAAGTTGAACTGTAATTGTGACCACATACTCCTTCCTACCTTATTTAGGAAAGAGGGATGATAATTTAGCACAGCAATATCAATGTTCATGCACAAAAATGCACAGTTATACGTACAAATATAAGTCTTGTAAATAATATAATTGAAAGAAATCAGAGAAAAAACAAGTATCACAATAACAAGAGTAATAGAAAAACTAGAACTCAAACCATGAAAAAAAAACACACAGTCACAGTATAGTATGATCAAAAGTAATAATACATTTTCATACAAATCATGAGATAAAGTCACTGAAACATCGGAAAATTTTGATATGAGAACTGGGCAAAAAACATGACATCAATAAACATGGTAGCACTTGTCTGAAAGTTTTATGTGTGATGTAAATATGATGTCATCAATTTCTGTGATGGCACCCACCTGAGTTGTAAAGAAAAAAAAATCATGTTATCTGGTAGTGTGTTGGCACTTGTATGAGATTTAAAATGATATCTATTTATGTGTTGGCACTTGTATGAGATTTAAAATGATATCTATTTATGTGTTGGCACTTGTATGAGATGTTAAAATGATATCTATTTATGTGTTGGCACTTGTATGAGATTTAAAATGATGCCATCTATTTGTGTGTTGGCACTTGTATTGGATATTTAATTTGGAAAAGCAGCATCAGTGTTAGACTGGAAACAAACTTTATAATTCATTAGTGCTTTCTGTTGTGCTATATCGTTGTGAGACTTGGACACTCACTGCGGACAAGGAGAGACCACTACATGCCTTCGAATACAAATGTTACAGACAAATTCTACAAATTTCCTATAAAGAGCATTAGACAAATATGTATGAAAGACAAAAATATAGAAATGTATAAAAGTTCACAAAAATTATTACTTTCAATAGTGAAACAGCAAACTATTTCATGGATTAGACATGTATGCCTACAGGATTCTTTATCAAAAACAATACTGTCGGGAACCGTCAAAGGTGGGCGAAGCATAGGGGACAGATAACAACATTGACAGAAAACCTCAAGGAATGGATAAGAAAAATATTTTCTGACTTGTCCGCATCACTGAAGATAGACATTGCTGGAGACTGTGTGTGTGTGTGCGTGTGCGTGCGTGTGTGTATGCGTGTGTGTGTGCGCGTGCGTGTGTGTGCGTGTGTGTGTGCGTGTGTGTGTGTGTGGTATACCTAACCAGTTAAGGGTGTATAGATATAATTGCATGACATAATAAAATAATGTCATTTGTTTGTGTGTTGAAACTTGTATGAGATGTTCAAATGATGTCATCTACTTGTGTGTTGAAACTTGTATGAGATGTTCAAGTGATGTCATCTATTTGTGTGTTGGAACTTGTATGAGATGTTCAAATGATGTCATCTACTTGTGTGTTAGAACTTGTATGAGATGTTCAAATGATGTCATCTACTTGTGTGTTAGAACTTGTATGAGATGTTCAAATGATGTCATCTACTTGTGTGTTAGAACTTGTATGAGATGTTCAAATGATGTCATCTACTTGTGTGTTAGAACTTGTATGAGATGTTCAAATGATGTCATCTACTTGTGTGTTAGAACTTGTATGAGATGTTCAAATGATGTCATCTATTTGTGTGTTAGAACTTGTATGAGATGTTCAAATGATGTCATCTACTTGTGTGTTAGAACTTGTATGAGATGTTCAAATGATGTCATCTACTTGTGTGTTAGAACTTGTATGAGATGTTCAAATGATGTCATCTATATGTGTGTTAGAACTTGTATGAGATGTTCAAATGATGTCATCTACTTGTGTGTTAGAACTTGTATGAGATGTTCAAATGATGTCATCTACTTGTGTGTTAGAACTTGTATGAGATGTTCAAATGATGTCATCTATATGTGTGTTAGAACTTGTATGAGATGTTCAAATGATGTCATCTACTTGTGTGTTAGAACTTGTATGAGATGTTCAAATGGTGTCATCTATTTGTGAGTTAGAACTTGTATGAGATGTTCAAATGATGTCATCTACTTGTGTGTTAGAACTTGTATGAGATGTTCAAATGATGTCATCTACTTGTGTGTTAGAACTTGTATGAGATGTTCAAATGATGTCATCTATATGTGTGTTAGAACTTGTATGAGATGTTCAAATGATGTCATCTACTTGTGTGTTAGAACTTGTATGAGATGTTCAAATGATGTCATCTACTTGTGTGTTAGAACTTGTATGAGATGTTCAAATGATGTCATCTATATGTGTGTTAGAACTTGTATGAGATGTTCAAATGATGTCATCTACTTGTGTGTTAGAACTTGTATGAGATGTTCAAATGGTGTCATCTATTTGTGAGTTAGAACTTGTATGAGATGTTCAAATGATGTCATCTACTTGTGTGTTAGAACTTGTATGAGATGTTCAAATGATGTCATCTATTTGTGTGTTAGAACTTGTATGAGATGTTCAAATGGTGTCATCTATTTGTGAGTTAGAACTTGGATGAGATGTTCAAATGATGTCATTTGTTTGTGTGTTAGAACTTGTATGAGATGTTCAAATGATGTCATCTACTTGTGTGTTAGAACTTGTATGAGATGTTCAAATGATGTCATCTACTTGTGTGTTAGAACTTGTATGAGATGTTCAAATGATGTCATCTACTTGTGTGTTAGAACTTGTATGAGATGTTCAAATGGTGTCATCTATTTGTGAGTTAGAACTTGGATGAGATGTTCAAATGATGTCATTTGTTTGTGTGTTAGAACTTGTATGAGATGTTCAAATGATGTCATCTACTTGTGTGTTAGAACTTGTATGAGATGTTCAAATGGTGTCATCTATTTGTGAGTTAGAACTTGGATGAGATGTTCAAATGATGTCATTTGTTTGTGTGTTAGAACTTGTATGAGATGTTCAAATGATGTCATCTACTTGTGTGTTAGAACTTGTATGAGATGTTCAAATGATGTCATCTACTTGTGTGTTAGAACTTGTATGAGATGTTCAAATGATGTCATCTACTTGTGTGTTAGAACTTGTATGAGATGTTCAAATGATGTCATCTACTTGTGTGTTAGAACTTGTATGAGATGTTCAAATGATGTCATCTACTTGTGTGTTAGAACTTGTATGAGATGTTCAAATGATGTCATCTATATGTGTGTTAGAACTTGTATGAGATGTTCAAATGATGTCATCTACTTGTGTGTTAGAACTTGTATGAGATGTTCAAATGATGTCATCTACTTGTGTGTTAGAACTTGTATGAGATGTTCAAATGATGTCATCTACTTGTGTGTTAGAACTTGTATGAGATGTTCAAATGATGTCATCTACTTGTGTGTTAGAACTTGTATGAGATGTTCAAATGATGTCATCTATATGTGTGTTAGAACTTGTATGAGATGTTCAAATGATGTCATCTACTTGTGTGTTAGAACTTGTATGAGATGTTCAAATGGTGTCATCTATTTGTGAGTTAGAACTTGTATGAGATGTTCAAATGATGTCATCTACTTGTGTGTTAGAACTTGTATGAGATGTTCAAATGGTGTCATCTATTTGTGAGTTAGAACTTGTATGAGATGTTCAAATGATGTCATCTACTTGTGTGTTAGAACTTGTATGAGATGTTCAAATGATGTCATCTACTTGTGTGTTAGAACTTGTATGAGATGTTCAAATGATGTCATCTATATGTGTGTTAGAACTTGTATGAGATGTTCAAATGATGTCATCTACTTGTGTGTTAGAACTTGTATGAGATGTTCAAATGATGTCATCTATTTGTGTGTTAGAACTTGTATGAGATGTTCAAATGATGTCATCTACTTGTGTGTTAGAACTTGTATGAGATGTTCAAATGATGTCATCTATTTGTGTGTTAGAACTTGTATGAGATGTTCAAATGATGTCATCTATTTGTGTGTTAAAACGTGTATGAGATGTTCAAATGATGTCATCTATTTGTGTGTTAGAACTTGTATGAGATGTTCAAATGATGTCATCTACTTGTGTGTTAGAACTTGTATGAGATGTTCAAATGATGTCATCTATTTGTGTGTTAGAACTTGTATGAGATGTTCAAATGATGTCATCTATTTGTGTGTTAGAACTTGTATGAGCTGTTCAAATGATGTCATCTATTTGTGTGTTAGAACTTGTATGAGATGTTCAAATAATGTCATCTACTTGTGTGTTAGAACTTGTATGAGATGTTCAAATGATGTCATCTATTTGTGTGTTAGAACTTGTATGAGATGTTCAAATGATGTCATCTACTTGTGTGTTAGAACTTGTATGAGATGTTCAAATGATGTCATCTATTTGTGTGTTAGAACTTGTATGAGATGTTCAAATGATGTCATCTATTTGTGTGTTAGAACTTGTATGAGATGTTCAAATGATGTCATCTATTTGTGTGTTAGAACTTGTATGAGATGTTCAAATTATGTCATCTACTTGTGTGTTAGAACTTGTATGCGATGTTCAAATGATGACATCGACTTGTGTGTTAGAACTTGTATGAGATGTTCAAATGATGTCATCTACTTGTGTGTTAGAACTTGTATGAGATGTTCAAATGATGTCATCTACTTGTGTGTTAGAACTTGTATGAGATGTTCAAATGATGTCATCTATTTGTGTGTTAGAACTTGTATGAGATGTTAAAATGATGTCATCTATTTGTGTGTTAGAACTTGTATGAGATGTTCAAATGATGTCATCTACTTGTGTGTTAGAACTTGTATGAGATGTTCAAATGATGTCATCTACTTGTGTGTTAGAACTTGTATGAGATGTTCAAATGATGTCATCTATTTGTGTGTTAGAACTTGTATGAGATGTTCAAATGATGTCATCTACTTGTGTGTTAGAACTTGTATGAGATGTTAAAATGATGTCATCTATTTGTGTGTTAGAACTTGTATGAGATGTTCAAATGATGTCATCTATTTGTGTGTTAGAACTTGTATGAGATGTTCAAATGATGTCATCTACTTGTGTGTTAGAACTTGTATGAGATGTTCAAATGATGTCATCTACTTGTGTGTTAGAACTTGTATGAGATGTTCAAATGATGTCATCTACTTGTGTGTTAGAACTTGTATGAGATGTTCAAATGATGTCATCTATTTGTGTGTTAGAACTTGTATGAGATGTTAAAATGATGTCATTTAATTGTGTGATAGAACTTGTATGAGATGTTCAAATGATGTCATCTATTTGTGTGTTAGAACCTGTATGAGATGTTAAAATGATGTCATCTATTTGTGTGTTAGAACTTGTATGAGATGTTAAAATGATGTCATCTATTTGTGTGTTAGAACTTGTATGAGATGTTCAAATGATGTCATCTACTTGTGTGTTAGAACTTGTATGCGATGTTCAAATGATGTCATCTACTTGTGTGTTAGAACTTGTATGCGATGTTCAAATGATGTCATCTACTTGTGTGTTAGAACTTGTATGAGATGTTCAAATGATGTCATCTACTTGTGTGTTAGAACTTGTATGAGATGTTAAAATGATGTCATCTATTTGTGTGTTAGAACTTGTATGAGATGTTAAAATGATGTCATCTATTTGTGTGTTAGAACTTGTATGAGATGTTCAAATGATGTCATCTACTTGTGTGTTAGAACTTATATGAGATGTTCAAATGATGTCATCTATTTGTGTGTTAGAACTTGTATGAGATGTTAAAATGATGTCATCTATTTGTGTGTTAGAACTTGTATGAGATGTTCAAATGATGTCATCTATTTCTGTGTTAGAACTTGTATGAGATGTTCAAATGATGTCATCTACTTGTGTGTTAGAACTTGTATGCGATGTTCAAATGATGTCATCTACTTGTGTGTTAGAACTTGTATGCGATGTTCAAATGATGTCATCTATTTGTGTGTTAGAACTTGTATGAGATGTTCAAATGATGTCATCTATTTGTGTGTTAGAACTTGTATGAGATGTTAAAATGATGTCATCTATTTGTGTGTTAGAACTTGTATGAGATGTTAAAATGATGTCATCTATTTGTGTGTTAGAACTTGTATGAGATGTTAAAATGATGTCATCTATTTGTGTGTTAGAACTTGTATGAGATGTTAAAATGATGTCATCTATTTGTGTGTTAGAACTTGTATGAGATGTTCAAATGATGTCATCTACTTGTGTGTTAGAACTTGTATGCGATGTTCAAATGATGTCATCTACTTGTGTGTTAGAACTTGTATGCGATGTTTAAATGATGTCATCTACTTGTGTGTTAGAACTTGTATGAGATGTTCAAATGATGTCATCTATTTGTGTGTTAGAACTTGTATGAGATGTTAAAATGATGTCATCTATTTGTGTGTTAGAACTTGTATGAGATGTTAAAATGATGTCATCTATTTGTGTGTTAGAACTTGTATGAGATGTTAAAATGATGTCATCTATTTGTGTGTTAGAACTTGTATGAGATGTTAAAATGATATCTATTTGTGTGTTAGAACTTGTATGAGATGTTAAAATGATGTCATCTATTTGTGTGTTAGAGCTTGTATGAGATGTTAAAATGATGTTATCTATTTGTGTGTTAGAATTTGTATGAGATGTTAAAATGATGTCATCTATTTGTGTGTTAGAACTTGTATGAGATGTTAAAATGATGTCATCTATTTGTGTGTTAGAACTTGTATGAGATGTTCAAATGATGTCATCTACTTGTGTGTTAGAACTTGTATGCGATGTTCAAATGATGTCATCTACTTGTGTGTTAGAACTTGTATGCGATGTTCAAATGATATCATCTACTTGTGTGTTAGAACTTGTATGAGATGTTCAAATGATGTCATCTATTTGTGTGTTAGAACTTGTATGAGATGTTCAAATGATGTCATCTACTTGTGTGTTAGAACTTGTATGAGATGTTAAAATGATGTCATCTATTTGTGTGTTAGAACTTGTATGAGATGTTCAAATGATGTCATCTACTTGTGTGTTAGAACTTGTATGCGATGTTCAAATGATGTCATCTACTTGTGTGTTAGAACTTGTATGAGATGTTCAAATGATGTCATCTATTTGTGTGTTAGAACTTGTATGAGATGTTCAAATAATGTCATCTACTTGTGTGTTAGAACTTGTATGAGATTTTCAAATGATGTCATCTATTTGTGTGTTAGAACTTGTATGAGATGTTCAAATGTCATCTATTTGTGTGTTAGAACTTGTATGAGATGTTCAAATGATGTCATCTATTTGTGTGTTAGAACTTGTATGAGATGTTCAAATGATGTCATCTATTTGTGTGTTAGAACTTGTATGAGATGTTCAAATGATGTCATCTATTTGTGTGTTAGAACTTGTATGAGATGTTCAAATGATGTCATCTATTTGTGTGTTAGAACTTGTATGAGATGTTCAAATGATGTCATCTATTTGTGTGTTAGAACTTGTATGAGATGTTCAAATGATGTCATCTATTTGTGTGTTAGAACTTGTATGAGATGTTCAAATGATGTCATCTATTTGTGTGTTAGAACTTGTATGAGATGTTCAAATGATGTCATCTACGTGTGTGTTAGAACTTGTATGAGATGTTGAAATGATGTCATCTACTTGTGTGTGTGAGCTGGAGAAATCAATCAGAAGAACATGCACTTGTAATGTGAAGGGAATGTTGTGACATGTCAGTAAAAGAAATGAATAACTTGCACATTAACATAAATACAAAGTGTATGTTTTATAAATTAACACAACACAAATTGAAATGATAAATTAAAACTAAAACAAAGTGAATATTCTAGCCAATATTCCCAGACAATGTGTTAATATCTGTTCAATAAACTTTGGTGATTATTACAATATTGCATACAAAAATGGCATTTCCTCCCACATATTTTACACTAAAATATAATAAGTTTACTCGAAATGAGAAAAAAATAAGAATTTACAATCAAACAAGTTCACTTAAAAAAAAAAAAATAAGATTAACAAAGAACTGATTAGAGTTGATAGAACATCAACGACGTCCTGCCCAGTTTTAGTTTCAGAAGAGGATCAGGATGCACAGATGCACGATTTACCCTTAGACAACTAAGCAAAAAAAAAAAGCTAATGATTATAACAAAATGCTAAACATCATGCTTGTCGACCAAGAAAAAAAGGCTTGACAGAATAAACAGAGACATACAATGGGAAACACTAGAAATATACGGAATCAAGGGACAACTACTACACAACATCCAAGAATTATACTAAAAAAATCATGTGGTCAATTACAGATGGTTTTTAAACGAGGAATACTGAACACACAAAATTTATGTGGATGTGATGTATGTAAGTGGGATGTGATGTATGTATGATGTGAAGTGGTTGTGATGTGTATGTATATGAATATTATGTGGTTGTGATTTTCCTATACACACGTATTAATGTGTGACATCGATCATTATATAGCAAAATGTGTGTCACATAAAGTTTGTGATTGACTCACACAACTATAATATAACCTACCTAACCCTACCGTACCTAACACATAAAGGTTGTGATTGATGCACATAACTATAATATAACCTGCCTAAATATACCGTACTTAACACATACAAAATTCCCGTATTTATCAAGAATACAAAAAATCTATAATTGAAGACCCTGTATTAACCTGAAGTATTTACATTATGTAACATACTATTGTCATAATTTGAACTTAATTTTCGGTTGAAATCTGGAAGTTGACAGCTACGACTGAACCTAACTATATTCGACCATATTTATGGCATGTTGCAAACATCAAAGCAAACAAATAACTTGTGGATCTACATACATGTTGAATATAATTAAGCATGCTATAAATGTGTAAATATGTGTTACTGCGTTTGTGTACATGGTGAATTTAGTGATCTTCTTTATATTACATCCAAAGACTTGTACACACTGGTACTTGGTTACAAGTAAGACACAGCCCAGAGGGATGATAGTGTGTTGACCTGCAGAGAGACAGACATGAATATAATCATGTATAGAATTGACATGTCAAATACATAAGATAAACTTGTTAGTTTGTTTAACATAACAAACTTGTTTGTATAACATAAACTTGATAATATCACAGAACAAACTTGTTAGTATATACATTAAAATATATCGCTAAATCTTTTATAACAAATTTCCTTTTATAACAACACTTTTCGGTAAAATTGTTTTTGATTCTTCACTGTGCTATAAATAGCACACTGTTTACATTTTTAACTAGCCGACGACACGGATTTCCGTGTAACACCAATGAATTAAATGAAGGACGTGACGTCACATCAAGACAATCACTGAGTTCAACTCTAGACGCAGACGACCTTCTATTGCCATTTACATTTCTCACATTGCTCTCCGCATATATGTTAAACAGGTACGGGGATAGTATACATCCCTGTCTAACTCCTTTCTGCATGCTAAACCACTCTGATGTGTTTATATCTAGTTCTACTGCTGTTTCTTGTTCCTGATACAGCCTTGCTATCATGTGAGTGAGATGTTTTGGAAAACTCATGTCGTTCATAATTTTCCATATTGGATGATTGTGTACATAATCGAAAGCCTTGGTGTAATCAATGAAACAAGCATGCAAATCTATACTGAGTTCTCTACATCTCTCTATTGTAATTCTTATGTTGAATTTATGATCTCTGGTGCCTCTGTCTCATCTGAAACCAGCTTATGCCTCATGAACCTCTATTTCTATTTTGTTTTGCATTCTCTTCATTGAGCACAATTGTATGTATAAAGTTACATTCCGTTATAACTACCTGCTCCGGAAAAAAATATGCATACAATAACAGAATTCGCAATATAGAGTATAAACAATAATTATAGTTGAGGGTTACTAAAGTGTAGAAATGCGTTATAAAAGGATGCGTTATATAGGGATTTAATCGTATATTACTGAATGTGAAAATGCGCTATAAAATGCGTTATACAAAGATTTAACGGTAACTGGCACAGACACGGTGGCTTGTCATCAGCTCTCGTGCAGTTTGTTCTTGGTCAAATAGATCAACACAGAAAAACAGACCAGAACACATCAATGAAAAAAAAAGCAACAAACAAATCTATCGGAGAACACAGTAGCTGAAGTAAGAGATGTCGACTAGAAGAAAGAGAGGTCTGCACTACAAGCTACAAGAACACTTCTGTCTCAAATGAGATTTATCACAACTGAATAATCCAGCAAATGTAAAAACGAGCTAATCTTTTAGCTAAATGACGTTACAAGAGTACACGATTCACAGTCTTTGGTTTAAGAAATAGGCGAGTTGGGGATATGCGAAAAGGGAAAGTTGGTCGGTCACTAGAAAAGTGATGACGGCCTGTGTTACGTTTCAGTCAAAAGCAAACACAAGGAAAGTTTCAGCTGCGCCTTCTGCTAGGCCAGTGATTCCGAAACATTTCCTGTTAGTGTTCCCTTAGATATTTTAGAAAGGGCCTTATCCTCCCACTTTTAAATCCCAATTTCACGCCGTCCTCACTTTCTCACGTCGTAAGGAGAAACACAGCAAACAATTGTGAAAAAATTGATACGGTTGTATGTCTCGATATGTCTATACAATTTATACCCCCCCCCCCCAAAAAAAAACCACAAAAAAACCACACACATACTTAAATGTAGACAATACCTTAGCATATACTTCCGTGAATCTACAGGACAAACTGGGCATGCACCGTGGAGTGGAGAAAAAAAAATTCTTCGTTCATTCGTCAGTAGAAATTTGTATAAAGACATCAGCAAATTAAATATGTTTTATAAAAATTGTAGATGCTATAATAGAAGATATAGTATACTAGAAGATCACTGTAGTCTAGTTGATGGTGAGTTTGTTTACTAACACCGGGTTACAGCGTTGATGGTGAGTTTGTTTACTAACACCGGGTTACAGCGTTGATGGTGAGTTTGTTTACTAACACCGGGTTACAGCGTTGATGGTGAGTTTGTTTACTAACACCGGGTTACAGCGTTGATGGTGAGTTTGTTTACTAACACCGGGTTACAGCGTTGATGGTGAGTTTGTTTACTAACACCGGGTTACAGCGTTGATGGTGAGTTTGTTTACTAACACCGGGTTACAGCGTTGATGGTGAGTTTGTTTACTAACACCGGGTTACAGCGTTGATGGTGAGTTTGTTTACTAACACCGGGTTACAGCGCTGATGGTGAGTTTGTTTACTAACACCGGGTTACAGCGTTGATGGTGAGTTTGTTTACTAACACCGGGTTACAGCGTTGATGGTGAGTTTGTTTACTAACACCGGGTTACAGCGTTGATGGTAAGTATGTTTACTAACACCGGGTTACAGCGTTGATGGTGAGTTTGTTTACTAACACCGGGTTACAGCGTTGATGGTGAGTTTGTTTACTAACACTGGGTTAAAGCTTTGATGGTGAGTTTGTTTACTAACACCGGGTTAAAGCTTTGATGGTGAGTTTGTTTACTAACACCGGGTTACAGCGTTGATTTTGAGTTTGTTTACTAACACCGGGTTACAGCGTTGATGGTGAGTTTGTTTACTAACACCGGGTTACAGCGTTGATGGTGAGTTTGTTTACTAACACTGGGTTACATCGTTGATGGTGAGTTTGTTTACTAACACCGGGTTACAGCGTTGATGGTGAGTTTGTTTACTAACACCGGGTTACATCGTTGATGGTGAGTTTGTTTACCAACACCGGGTTACATCGTTGATGGTGAGTTTGTTTACTAACACCGGGTTACAGCATGCCAGGTTAAAAAAAAAATAATATGAATCGTGAATTCTTGCCTTACACGACCGCTCCTCCAGTATACACAACTGTAAATGGCTACCTGAAACATGAGTTGTGGGAGGTAACAACAGTAAAGAAGGGAACTGGGGATCCCCCCTCCCCTAATAGTTACTGCGGGTTAGTACATGAAGCATTAGCTTCATCACCAACAGAAGGTTG
This sequence comes from Meghimatium bilineatum, assembly GCA_034231615.1. Classification (NCBI taxonomy): domain Eukaryota; kingdom Metazoa; phylum Mollusca; class Gastropoda; order Stylommatophora; family Philomycidae; genus Meghimatium; species Meghimatium bilineatum. Next base: position 50,875,691 of record CM067308.1, on the reverse strand, counting down.
CAACTATGTGACCTACCTCTATAAAATAGTTTGCATTTGGTATAATTTCCATGATGTCTGGTGCTTATGTCATCAATAAATGTGTGAAACATGCTGATGTCATCAAAATATGTGTGAAACATGCTGATGTCATCAAAATATGTGTGAAACATTCTGATGTCATCCATATATGTGTGGATTATGCTTATGTTTTTAACCGAAGCGCAATCATGCCTTTCATGTAATAAATTACGAAATATCACACCCCCGGGCCCCCCTTAAGATCACATCAAGCAATCCCGTAGACGGGAGGGAGGAGGTTTAAACTCACGCTTGGAAATCAAAACATGATATTTAGTACTAGAGCAAGCCCAAATGCGGGTAGACAGCCATCCCTCCCTTTCCCCTATAGGTTTCCCCCCAAAAAGGTAAAGAATCTCGAGAAAGGGAAAAATTACAGTCTGAGTACAAAGTTCACAAATTCTAATAGGCTGTCTGAATGTAAAGTTTTCGGGTTCACAAATTCTAATAGGCTGTCTGAATGTAAAGTTTTCGGGTTCAAAAATTCTAATAGGCTGTCTGAGTGCAAAGTTTTCGGGTTCACAAATTCTAATAGGCTGTCTGAATGCAAAGTTTTCGGGTTCACAAATTCTAATAGGCTGTCTGAATGCAAAGTTTTCGGGTTCACAAATTCTAATAGGCTGTGTGAATGTAAAGTTTTCGGGTTCACAAATTCTAATAGGCTGTCTGAATGTAAAGTTTTCGGGTTCACAAATTCTAATAGGCTGTCTGAATGCAAAGTTTTCGGGTTCACAAATTCTAATAGGCTGTCTGAATGCAAAGTTTTCGGGTTCACAAATTCTAATAGGCTGTCTGAATGCAAAGTTTTCGGGTTCACAAATTCTAATAGGCTGTCTGAATGCAAAGTTTTCGGGTTCACAAATTCTAATAAGCTGTCTGAATGCAAAGTTTTCGGGTTCACAAATTCTAATAGGCTGTCGGAATGCAAAGTTTTCGGGTTCACAAATTTTAAAATGCAACCTAAATTGCATAATTGTCGAGTACACACAGTCTACTAGGTGGTCTGAGGGCCCAGTTATCGAGTTCACAGTCTAACCGGCAGTCTGAGTGCCCAGTTATCGAGTTCACAGTCTAACCGGCAGTCTGAGTGCCCAGTTATCGAGTTCACAGTCTAACCGGCAGTCTGAGTGCCCAGTTATCGAGTTCACAGTCTAACAGGCAGTCTGAGTGCCCAGTTGTCGAGTTCACCCAGTCTAAAAGGGGATAAATGAATTCGCACTGTCGAGTTGACAAAGTTACCCAAGGTTTGGATTTTTTACTCGACCTCACATGTAAGCGTCTCCCGTTTATTATTTTGTTTTCGGCTACTGAACGTCAATGCGGTTCAGAGGTCCAGCTCATTTAAGAGAAATCCCAGCTGGGAGTCGCGTATTACCAGATACAACGTGCTTGGGTGCGCGTGAAAATTAATTTGACCTAATTTACACTCTTGACGGGGATAACCAAGTTCATTAGCGTGTCAAAAACGAGGCAACACAGGCTAGACTGTGAAACATGTCCGGGACATTTGTGACTTAACAGGCGGGGACATTTGTGAGATAAACATGTAGGGAACATTTCTGACGTGTGATATGTGGGAGGATTTTGTGATGAGAAAAGTGTCGGGGACATTTGTGACGTGTGATATGTTGGATACATTGTGATAAGAGAAGTTTCGTGGACATTTGTGGAGCTATTAGTAGACTGGGGAATGTATGGATCACATTTGTAGAGCTAATAGTAGACTGGGGAATGTATGGATCACATTTGTAGAGCTAATAGTAGACTGGGGAATGTATGGATCACATTTGTAGAGCTAATAGTAGACTGGGGAATGTATGGATCACATTTGTAGAGCTAATAGTAGACTGGGGAATGTATGGATCACATTTGTAGAGCTATCAGTAGACTGGGGAATGTATGGATCACATTTATAGAGCTATCAGTAGACTGGGGAATGTATGGATCACATTTGTAGAGCTATCAGTAGACTGGGGAATGTATGGATCACATTTGTGACGAGAATCATTTCTGGGACATTTGTGACATGAAACATGACAGGGAAAATATGTGACACGAAACATGACAGGGAAAATGTGTGACATGAAAAATGACAGGGAAAATGTGTGACATGAAACATGACAGGGAAAATGTGTGACATGAAACATGACAGGGAAAATGTGACATGAAACATGACAGGGAAAATGTGCGACATGAAACATGACAGGGAAAATGTGTGACATGAAACATGACAGGGAAAATGTGTGACATGAAACATGACAGGGAAAATGTGTGACATGAAACATGACAGGGAAAATGTGACATGAAACATGACAGGGAAAATGTGCGACATGAAACATGACAGGGAAAATGTGACATGAAACATGACAGGGAAAATGTGCGACATGAAACATGACAGGGAAAATGTGCGACATGAAACATGACATGGAAAATGTGTGACATGAAACATGACAGGGAAAATGTGTGACATGAAACATGACAGGGAAAATGTGTAACTTGAAACATGACAGGGAAAATGTGTGACATGAAACATGACAGGGAAAATGTGTGACATGAAACATGACAGGGAAAATGTGTGACATGAAACATGACAGGGAAAATGTGTGACATGAAACATGACAGGGAAAATGTGTGACATGAAACATGACAGGGAAAATGTGACATGAAACGTGACAGGGAAAATGTGCGACATGAAACATGACAGGGAAAATGTGACATGAAACATGACAGGGAAAATGTGCGACATGAAACATGACAGGGAAAATGTGTGACATGAAACATGACATGGAAAATGTGTGACATGAAACATGACAGGGAAAATGTGTGACATGAAACATGACAGGGAAAATGTGTAACTTGAAACATGACAGGGAAAATGTGTGACATGAAACATGACAGGGAAAATGTGTGACATGAAACATGACAGGGAAAATGTGTGACATGAAACATGACAGGGAAAATGTGTGACATGAAACATGACAGGGAAAATGTGTGACATGAAACATGACAGGGAAAATGTGACATGAAACGTGACAGGGAAAATGTGTGACATGAAACATGACAGGGAAAATGTGTGACATGAAACATGACAGGGAAAATGTGTGACATGAAACATGACAGGGAAAATGTGACATGAAACGTGACAGGGAAAATGTGCGACATGAAACATGACAGGGAAAATGTGACATGAAACATGACAGGGAAAATGTGCGACATGAAACATGACAGGGAAAATGTGTGACATGAAACATGACATGGAAAATGTGTGACATGAAACATGACAGGGAAAATGTGTGACATGAAACATGACAGGGAAAATGTGTAACTTGAAACATGACAGGGAAAATGTGTGACATGAAACATGACAGGGAAAATGTGTGACATGAAACATGACATGGAAAATGTGTGACATGAAACATGACAGGGAAAATGTGTGACATGAAACATGACAGGGAAAATGTGTAACTTGAAACATGACAGGGAAAATGTGTGACATGAAACATGACAGGGAAAATGTGTGACATGAAACATGACAGGGAAAATGTGTGACATGAAACATGACAGGGAAAATGTGTGACATGAAACATGACAGGGAAAATGTGTGACATGAAACATGACAGGGAAAATGTGACATGAAACATGACAGGGAAAATGTGCGACATGAAACATGACAGGGAAAATGTGACATGAAACATGACAGGGAAAATGTGCGACATGAAACATGACAGGGAAAATGTGTGACATGAAACATGACATGGAAAATGTGTGACATGAAACATGACAGGGAAAATGTGTGACATGAAACATGACAGGGAAAATGTGTAACTTGAAACATGACAGGGAAAATGTGTGACATGAAACATGACAGGGAAAATGTGTGACATGAAACATGACAGGGAAAATGTGTGACATGAAACATGACAGGGAAAATGTGTGACATGAAACATGACAGGGAAAATGTGTGACATGAAACATGACAGGGAAAATGTGACATGAAACGTGACAGGGAAAATGTGTGACTAGAATGTAAGATAGGTAAGTGTCGGTTTTTGTGCAATAAAATATGAAAAGTTCCTGGGATATTTATGACTAGAAAGTTAACTGTGTCAGGGACATTTGTGACTATAATGTAAATATTTCGGGGATATTTGCTACTATAATATGAAACGTATATGAACATTTGTAGCTATAATGTGAAATATGGCGGGACAATTGTTTTTATTTTTAAAAAAACGCGTCATGGACTTTTGTGTATATGCTGTTTGTGTATATGCTGTTTTATGTACATGCTGTTTTGTGTACATGCTGTTTTGTGAATATGCTGTTTTGTGTACATGCTGTTTCGAATGTGTCGAAGAATAGCGCTTATACAATGGATGGGCAGGTTTGATATTTCTTATATTAAAAGTCCGACAACCCCTGACATCGGCCATGAAGTAGGAACAGCCCAAGTGGTAAAATGCCAGAATTGAGTTAAAACAGTCTCAAACCTAATTTAAACTTCCATTTCTTACCCGCCAGTCGCTACTTTTTACTGTGACGTAAGAAGGCCATTAGGAAGTCAGTTTGTCCGAACTACTGGATGTGTTGTTAAACGATTCTACGTACCCATGTAACAATTAAACAATATTCAGTCGCTATTTCTATATCATTTACCGCTGAGATGCCATCTCGTATGTTCGCACAGAAAAGTGATAATATGCGAAGTGTAGGAGCAATAACGCAAAGACACCAAACCAAATGTATCCAGAATTATCAAGAAAGCAAGAAACATGCAACCAGGATCCCAAACACCATTCAATAATTAAAATTCCTTATTAGGACTAAATCCCCCCTCCCCCACTATTTAATGTCCTTATCAGGACAGACCAGACCCCAGGTCATTCCCCCAGTCCCAAACAGGACAACACCCAGGTCATTAGATCACCAGATACGCCCCGATATAGCCACAGGAAATTATTTCACGGCTGAAAAAGGAGTGTCTTTCTCCGGAAAGACAAATCCACCACCAAACAACCAAACACAACAAACAAACAAACAAAACAAACACACACACAAAACAAACAAACAAAACAAACACGCACACAAAACAAACAAACAAAACACAAAACAAACAAACAAAACAAACACGCACACAAAACAAACAAAACAAACACGCACAAAAACAAACAAACAAAACAATCACGCACACAAAACAAACAAACAAACACGCACACAAAACAAACAAACAAAACAAACATGCACACAAAACAAACAAACAAAACAAACACGCACACAAAACAAATAAAAACAAACACGCACACAAAACAAATAAAAACAAACACGCACACAAAACAAACAAACAAAACAAACACGCACACAAAACAAACAAACAAACACGCACACAAAACAAACAAACAAAACAAACACGCACACAAAACAAACAAACAAAACAAACAAACAAAACAAACAAACAAAACAAACACGCACACAAAACAAACACGCACACAAAACAAACACGCACAAAAAACAAACAAACACAACAAATAAACAAACAAAACAAACAAACAAAACAAACAAACAAACACGCACAACAAACAAACAAAACAATAACTCCATATTTTACGACATCTACTACAGAGTATTAAATACCTACGCGTCGGAGCTACGAATATGCAGTCAAGGGTCTGTTATGTTATTCTCATGCTGTAACTGGCACATTCTGTAGTACATTATATCTTAGTGCTCTCCAAATGGGAGTCGCTGTTAAGTTATTCGCCTGCCGACCAGCGAACAAGGGTTTCGAATCCATTCCTTATACATAACTTAATTCGATATATTGCCTTATTGATAAATAAATAATTAATCAATATTCATCATAAATCATTAATAAATCAAATATATAAAGGAAATGCTGTTTTTCCTTTATCTTATAGGTAATAAAATTAACTCCTGTAATTCATCCAGCTTCCAGGAAGTATGGTACCAAGACTCATGTACAGGACTGGCGCCTTCGCTACTGAGCACTTGAGGTAGACAACGCTAGTCAGGAAGTTTCTGGTCAACCACTGACTAGACAGCTGAGTACTGATGTTTCTGGTCACCCACTGACTAGACAGCTGAGCACTTATGTTTCTGGTCAACCACTGACTAGACAGCTGAACACTTATGTTTCTGGTCACCCACTGACCGGACAGCTCAGTACTAATTGGAATACGTATGATGTGATGCTGGTACATAACTCAGCTTTACTTTATGTTTCACTATTTATACTATTACATGGCAAAAGGAAGTATTCATTGTAGAGTATTCTAGAAAAAATGATAGTGTCCGGTGCAATATGCTAGTACTGAGTGCTGCAAGACATCGGAAAAGCAGTTTTTCACTACAGTATAGAGATCATTTTATGGGTTGACGAAGAGCAACCTACTGGTCCTGTCGAAATTTCAACTTAAGCATCTGTGCTGCGGCTGGAGAATGATTCGAACTATAAAGCAAAAAGTGGTAGGAAAAGTCACAACGTCAATATGATGTTCGTAATCTTCAGCCTTCATGATAATGCATAAACAATTCTTCTTCAGAGTTCATTCTCAAACGCCCACTAGATCTCTCTTGCAGCAGGACCATAGTTCTACTATATTTCTAGCAGGATATAGTCCAGGTAATGGAAATATATTGTTTCACCGTTTTATGTGGTCCAGTGGTCCGACACATCCATCTTCGACGTGCATGGACAATTGAAATTCAAGAATGTGAGCTCACTTTGAGTAGTCAAGAGGACTGACAACATATTTTATTTTGCAAGTATTACCGCACTGATAAATGGATGGGGTAGTGCATCAATGTTAGTGGAGACTATATGGAGAGAAAAAAAGGAACAATATCAGTCTAAAAGTAAATAGTTTTCATGTTTCCATCGTATATATTAACTTTTTTTTTCTAACCATATTTAACTTATGGACTTCTTGTATCAATAAATACGAAAAGAAGGAGTTATATGCTTACATGGACATAAGATTTCAGCTTCAAATAGACATTCATGTGTGCGCGAATTCTTCAGCTGGTGGTAACACAGCAATTTGAAGTGATTGCTTATTGGATGAAAAAATGTATTGAATAGTTGTGTCTCTGAAGATGTTGGACTAGCGTTGATCTTATACTTATGATGATGCTAGCTGGAAATTTGGTAAAGTTTTTACCTTTGGTAGGCCATATGGTCTTAATAGAGTGGCAGTGAGGACAACGTTCGGTAAAGGATACGCCAGATAGACGAAGATTTCTCACTTTCTTCTGCTACTGTGGAATGCACGAAGTCATGATCCAGGAGTGTACATTATATAAATGATTTCTGAGTCTAATTAAGGTTAAGGTGGAGAAAGATGACAGACATAAAAGTCAAAAATAAACTGCGAAATGTGAGGTGACAGAACGGACAAATATTTTTTTCCCATACTTCCAGACTACCATCAGATAATGCCTTCAAAAAGCATTACTATACAGACACGATGGATACAAAGCCAGGGGCAGAACATGCAAAAGATGGATTACAGAAATAAAAGTCAACGAAAACAAACCCGTATATGAAGCATACGAAAAGGCCTTCTACAGAGAACTCTTGTACCGCTGACGCTGCAAGGTATAAAGGGGTATATGCTGTGAAAAAAAAGAAAGAGGGTCAACGGTAAAAGAGAAGATGGACAACAGATATATCAGAGGGATGTCAGTCGGCCCAAATTCGCGACAAGTTTAGAACTGCCGTAAGAAATACGTATTCTGAAAGAATGTCACCTGATTGATATATATATATACTCGTTATCCAGACGGATGTCCATGATTCTCATCAGATATAGATGTTGGCAGTTCTGCTTTACTGCTCCTGATGTTAGCAATTAGCTGTAAACGATGATATTAAAGACCAGTACTGTTCGTCATCTTCAACAAACCAGAACTATTAACACGCTTGAATCATGACTTCAAACATTCCACATCAGCAGAACAACGTCCTCACTGCGAATATGTAAGTCTCTCAGTTACGTGCAAGCAGACCTGCTTCTTCCAGTGTTACAATAAAAAGGTCTTCGATAACACGTAACTTTGTTCTCCCTTATGCTCCCTCCTTGATATAAATTACTATAAATGCATGAAGAAACATAACGACGCAGACCAGCCAACTCTCCTCCATATGGGAAATCTATTTATCTAATGACGAAACTCCTCACATAATAACCTTATTAATTCATTACTGACAGAAATACACTGAGATACACGACATCTGTAAGGAGCCTGGATTGCAATTCGGGAGTTTCACAGAGCGTTTCATGATTCATAATAAGGGACAAATCTCTGTACAGAACACACAAACCACATTATTTACAACAGAGCAATTATTTTCTAAGATGTTAGCATATAAAATATCATCACATTACAGATACTTCCGCGCTGTCTCCAGTTTCTATCAAATGTATCCTTAATTTTGGGTCTGTGGTGGCATGCTACAGCGCGAGTATGTGACGGTCAAGATACCAGGTTCGAATCCCACTGCGTATTTTGCATCTAGAAATTCGACCGCAACATGGTATTTTTGAAATTTTCCCTAGTTTTTTCCCCCTTCAATTATGAAAATCTGTAGAATGCAATGGCAAACTGTTAAACGTATTTATTTTGACAACACAATCATTACAACCAAACCTATGCTGGATTGATAGCTACACAATAGAATATGCTACTATCTTTGTATCAACCATGTAAAAAAAACTGTCAAATACTGCATGTTTAACGTCAAGGAGTTGCAGGGAGGGATTTTGTATCGTGATTAAATCGTGAATAAAACCAATTCTTGTGTATGAATATCAGAGTTGGACAATTACAACGAAAATGGAAATAAAAAATATCGCCTTTTGAAAATATTTTACAGATGAATATTGCGAATACAGAGAATAAATGCACTTGCAGGTCAACAAAAACGTCTCCAAGTAATGATGAAACTAGCCAAAGTGCGTGGTTTGGGCACGTAATGAGGCATGATTCCCTTTCCAAGACATCTTGAGTGGGGAAGTTAAGCGGGAAGAAGAGGGGGTAAAGAAAAGTATGGATTAGTAATATTAAAGACTGGACACGAGTAAGTTTTTCCATAATTAAACAAGGTAGTGTGAACAGAGATGAATGGACAAGATTCAGTTTCTTCACACTCAAACAAAGCACTGTGAGGTATGGAAGGATATGTGAGGTATGAAGAGGCATGGAAGGATTTCTGTGCTCATGTATTGTCTTGTACGCTGTCAGTACTGTAGTTAAAATGTCTGCAGTGTCATTTTGATGTGGTCGAGCAAAGTAACGCCACAATGTTAGCGTTTTGTAACCCAGTTTAAATAAAAAAATTATTGACGTGGTGAAATTATATAAATTCACTGGCGACTGTAGGTCCAGGTGATGTGTGGCTGTCAATCCAGCAAATGTATGGATAGGATGTTCCAAACGGCGTGAGTTATGCGACACAATTCACGATAGTTCTTCCTGTGGTAGTCCCGGTATCATATTCTGGTATCCAGATATCCGTGCTTCCAGAGCACTTCCAGCACTCGCAGTAATCACAGATGTAGCTAATGCTCGAATTACATATCATGTATCTAAAGATCAAACCAAATATCTAAAGATCAAATCAAATATCTAAAGACCAAACCAAATATCTAAAGATCAAATCAAATATCTAAAGATCAAACCAAATACCTAATGATAAAACCAAATATCTAATGATCGAATAAAATATCTAATGATCGAATAAAATATCTAATATTCGAAACAAATATCTAATGATCGAACTAAATATATAATGATAGAACCAAATATCTAATGATCGAACCAAATATCTAATAGGCGAACCAAATATCCAATGATCAAACAAAATATGAAATATCAAATAATTAAACCAAATATTAAATAATAAAAAAGCATGAACAGATTATGTAAATCCACACAAGCAACAGACAGTAAATTAATCACATTTGAAAAAAACAAATGTCTTCATAGAATATTGAACAGTTTTCAAAACAATAAATGTAACGAGGTAAGAGACAAATGATTTACGGTATATTCCTGTCAACACTGTGTTACCAGTGCCAAACCTGGTCTCTCTCATCTTCACAGTACAGAAAGATAGTGACATGTGAGATGAAATGCTTGAGGAAAGCTGACGGGGTCACCAGGCTTGATAGATTACTAAATGAAGACATCAGGGAAAGAATAGGTATAACATCTTGCACAAAATACACAGAAAGGCAGCAGATCAAGTGGTTTGGCCATATTATGAGAATGCATCACACAAGTTTCCCGCACAGGCATATAACATATGATATCAGGGTACAAAGCCAGAGAAAGACTACGAAAAAAATGGATAGAAATCATCTGGAGCATCTTGAACAAACGCGGTCATAGCACAGCCGAGAGGCGACACAAATCACCAGGAATTGGTTACCGGGGATCATGCTCTAATAATGTCTAGGAATTGAGGCAGAACTACGGTGTATACATAGACAATATAAGACCCGAAATGGGAATCACCCTTTCAATGTTTAACAGTTGACTTTTCCCGTGATTTTCATTGGTCAATTTGTGTATATACATTGTGTCAACGGTCAATACAGATTACGGGAAGAACCAAAAACGTTCCATTCCTCCAAAGAGATGAGTCTTAATAAGGCAGGATAATTCAAATGTGTCTTCGTAGAAGGATGATGATGGAAGAGCCACCAGGACTGTACAATTGACGAAAAACATGACAAAGCTGTGTTCCATGACTGATTTGTAACTCTATTTCATGAACTCACAAGTCGTAGAGGATTGACGTCACTATACATGATTATCACATATGTACTCCGTTCATTGCCGAAACGTATTCAGTGAGATGTTTTCTTCATCGAAAATTATTTTTTTTAATATAATTTAAAAAAAAAAATTTAATTTAAAAAAATGATATAAAATTTCGCGTAGTAAACGTCATTTTCTGATCTGATAAGGAATTACGGTTTGAACACCCCCAAACCGTGTTTGAACCCGCAGCAACAACGCGAAAGACAACTGCTAGGCCAATGAGATCCATAACTCTAATATCTTTACCACTGAATTTAAAACAAAAATAAAACATGTAAAATTTAACGTGGTCAAAATATTTTAATTTACGAGACAAAATATTATTGAGCTAATTTTCTAGCATATGCCGGTATTGTAAGATTTCTCTGATGTTTTTTTCTTCCATGTTTATCATTGGTGGAAGAATTCTACTGTCCAACTTTGACTCCAAGAAATGGATTTTCTTCTTTCGGTATCGTTAATGCTACATGACAGATCCACACCTTGCAACGAAAAATCTGCAATTAATTGCACGCTTTATTTGCATTTCTTTGACAATTCTATGTCATATGTTCTTTAATTATATTCTGTAATATGTTGTTTATATTCTTGAACCTTTACTAACTTTGCAAACAACATTGCAAAGATTCAAGAATATAGAGAACACATGAAGAACGTAAAGGTTCAATAATATAAAGATCCTATAAAGAAACTAAAAGTTCGTGAATATAAAGAATCTCTGAAGAAATCAAAGGTTCATGAATATAAAGAAAATATAAAGAATGCAAAGCTTCCTGAATATTAACCTATGACATAACGTTACAAAGGGTTAAAGATTATAAAAAATATATGACATAACGTTACAAAGGGTTAAAGATTATAAAAAATATATGACATAATATTGTAAAGGTTAAAATATATATGATGTAAAGCAACTGAAAATATAGAGCTGGGTGGGGGGGGGACCCGATTGCACATACGAAGTAAGAACTATTCACTCGTAATTCTGAGGATCTAAAGAACAAGAACAACTCTCCAAAACCACAGGTAGTTTAGAAGAAAACCCACATACTTCAATAACAGACTAAAAGAAATGAATACAGATGTAAGCTTGTCAAAATTCACATGAATTGCGAGAAACTCGCTCTTACATTATATGTGCAGTTGGGGTGATTTCTCGGATTTTCTTTTGATATCCAAAAGATTTCAGCTTTCGGCCGGTTGAAAAATCCCTCTACTGGGAGAGGCTATGTACAAGAAAGGTGTAGGTACAAAAAGTAAAAATATTAACAAGATACGTGACATTAACGAATATAGGGGTACACAAACACGATCAATAATGCAATATTCACACAAGTATTGGGATATAACAAGAATCGAGATACAACAAGAATCAAGATACGTGAGAGAGATACGTGATGATACTTTATGATAGAAACTTTGAAGTTGAGAGAAAGAAGAATGACACCTTATGTTACAAAGTGGGAGGAGTGAAAGATAATGATAATTTGTGAAACGTATACTAACCGGGACGTAGAGAGAAAGTGAGTGATTTAGATACTTTGTGAAACGTATACTAACCGGGACGTAGAGAGAAAGTGAGTGATAAGATACTTTGTGAAACGTATACTAACCGGGACGTAGAGAGAAAGTGAGTGATTTAGATACTTTGTGAAACGTATACTAACCGGGACGTAGAGAGAAAGTGAGTGATTTAGCTACTTTGTGAAACGTATACTAACCGGGACGTAGAGAGAAAGTGAGTGATTTAGATACTTTGTGAAACGTATACTAACCGGGAAGTAGAGAGAAAGAGATTTAGATACTTTGTGAAACGTATACTAACCGGGAAGTAGAGAGAAAGAGATTTAGATACTTTGTGAAACGTATACTAACCGGGAAGTAGAGAGAAAGAGATTTAGATACTTTGTGAAACGTATACTAATCGGGAAGTAGGGAGAAAGAGATTTAGATACTTTGTTAAACGTAAACTAACCGGGAAGTAGGGAGAAAGAGATTTAGATACTTTGTTAAACGTAAACTAACCGGGAAGTAGGGAGAAAGAGATTTAGATACTTTGTTAAATGTAAACTGAGAAGTGGAGAGAAGTATTTTTAAGGAAATACTTGTAAAACGATTGCAATTCATGGTTCAGAGAGGGAAGAATGAAATCCAAATAAGAAGAGAAGATTACTGTTATGCGCAAAGAAGAAATAATAACTATTGAAAGAAATGGTGTGTTACATAAAACCATGACAGAAGAAATAATAGCTATTGGAAGAAATGGCGTGTTACATAAAACCATGACAGAAGAAATAATAACTATTGGAAGAAATGGCGTGTTACATAAAACCATGACAGAAGAAATAATAACTATTGGAAGAAATGGTGTGTTACATAAAACCATCATAGAAGAAATAATAATTAACGAAAGAAATGGTGTGTTACATAAAACCATCAAAAAAATAGCACTCACTAAACATTGTTTTAAAAAAAAAAACCCATGAAGCTTCGACTTCTTTTCAGTGCGGCGACCATGAAGCAGCTTTATGAACACCAGCTAATTATCTCTGGTCTGGAATCAATAAGGGGGCGGTCTAAACTCAAAGACAGCCCTGATAGACAGCCGCTGCACGCGCATATAAAGACCACTATTAAGCAACTGGCTATCTCACGGCATGCTGTTTTTTTTACACAACCTCCTACCCCCTCTAAAAATATTACACGATTCCAATGGTTTATAAAAAATCACGTTACTTCGCTTCAAGTCCCCCGCTGGAAACTCTGCCCACAAAGCACACACACCAACGCATATTAAAATTCCTGTTTTCCAAATATCCCTTACCAATATCAGCCATTACTTTGTGTTCTGTCATCTTAATGAAAAACTCGTCAGAGATTCACAGGACATAACGTGATGACAGCGCCATTTAAGGCGTAACTAACGTGGTCTGGAAACAGTAATGACGGTATGAAGATCACAACAGCAGATTACATTTGACTACTCTTTCTGCCATCAAAGTTATTCCTTTTCTCCGTAGCTCGGTTATTATCTAGTGATTTGATTAACACAGATATCGAAGTTTCTTCTTCTTCTTCAGCTTTCATTCTCAAACTCCCGCTGGATCTTAATTGTAGCAGGACAATGATCCTACTAGATTTCCAGCAGGATGTAATTCAGAGAATTCAAATGCTTGGTGTCTCCATTTTATTTGCGTCAATGCGTCATTCGCGGATTTCTGAGATAAATCACATACATTTTAGTATGTCACAAACACGCGGGGAATATAGAAGCTCGGTAAAAAATTGAAAGAAAAGACGTAGAGAATTGACTTCCTAGTACTCTGGTTACCTCATAAGCACCCAGTCTCTCTCAAAGATGCTGCACGCTTCTACCGAGAGCATCCACTTATATCACGTAACTAAACTAAGTAGCTTAAGTGAAAATCCTCGGGGATTTTAATAAAACACCCACGTTGTAAACAAGACGTTTCGAGCGCGATTCGAACCCACGACATAATCAGCACACAACAAACGGCTTAATCACTATGCCAGGCATATCTCCAAGGCTCGTAGAATGTGTTTCCGTCCGTACTTCCCTTCACAGACAGAGACTCGATGCACATTTCAACTGGAAATATTTCTACAAATTACCAACTGCTCCGAGGTCGTCCCATGCTAAATGGCTGACCGTCAGATTTTCATAGAAAGTAAGGACGCATAGTGGAGATAGTACACTCAACGTACGAATATTTCCTTCATATTCGACATTGATGTCGAATGATGGAGATCTACCAGGATGCAGCACGTAGAACATTCTGGTTATCCACTACATCCTGGTAGCTATCCAACGAGAGAGGTCAACGAATGGCGCAAATCCTCGAGACTGTAAAAACCACTCAGCAATAGTCACTACTCAAGCATCGACAACCATCATCACCAACTCACACAACAAACCTGTGGAGATGGGGAAGTGATGAACCCGAAAGTGTGGAATACTCAAGCTGCAGTCACTAACATGCACACAAACGGATCAAGGCAAATGATCGCTTCCTGTTTAAACTCAAGCCAGAAGTGGTATTAGGGCAACCTTCTGATCAACTGAGCAGCTCTATTCAGGATAGCTCTGCTAACCCCCCCCCCCCAGCATGGGAAAGGTGCTAGAAAAGGTGCCATAAAAATGACCTGTTTAACTTAACCTAGCCAGCATATCGCGGGTGCCTAATCACTGGGGTCGAACAAACAAAAAAGATTATGGAACCTCTATTAGTGGGAACGTAGAATGTCCACACACTCACAGATACAACAACTGCAAACAGACCAGAAAGAAGAACATCGCTAGTTGCAAAGGAATTGTCCAGATACAAGCTCTACATTGTAGCACTGAGTGAAACAAGATTACCGGATTAAGGCCAGCTTACAGAAAGAGGAGGATGGCACACATATGTTTGATGTTGTCGCAAGATCTCAAATGCGACGGGAATCAGGAGTTGGATGAGCCGACCCTAAACAAAGACTCACAAGTCTTCCCCGGAGACTAAGGGACCATCTTATGACACTACACATACAAGTGGGAAAGCAGAAGTGTACAACCTTAATTAGCGCCTATGCTCCAACAATGACAAACCAAGATGATAAGAAAGACAAACTCTATGAGGAGCTTGATGCAATGATATCGTATATGCCAAAATCAGACACACTTATCGCTCTGGGTGACTTCAACGCAAGAGTTAGAAATGACCATCAGTCCTAGAATGGAGTCCTAGGAAAGCATGGAATCGGTAAATCAAACAGTAATGGGCTACGTCTCTTGAGACTGTTCCACTCATGATCTCAATATCACTAACTCAGACTTTCGTGTGCCTACACGCAAGAAGACAGTATGAATGCATCCATGCTCTAAACAGTGGCACCTGTCAGATCACCAGGAGGAGGGACATGAGGCACCGACGTATAACTAAAGCCATGTGTGGTGCTGAATGCTGGACTGACCACAGACTGATAGCGTCCAAATGTAACTTCCAGACTATGCGATAGTCGGTCACAAGCATATACAGAAATAAAACGCTTATGAAACGCTTGGCTTATGAAACGCAACGAAAACTTTAAAAAAAACCTCAGCACCCCAAAGAATCTCACCCTGGACATGGACACACAACTAAAAGACTTGAATCTGTAGATGTTAATGTTGAGGATGGATTGGCATCCTTCTCAAACATCCTTTATACTACAGTTAAGGAACATTTAGGTCTTAAGATGCACCAAAAAAAACCAAGAGCGATTCGATGACAGTGACATAGAAATGAACACTGAGGATTACTGTTCAGTTAATTACCGCTAGAGGAAAAGAAAAATGCCTTTAAAACATTTCCTGGTGATCCCTCATAACCTTACCAAAAATCAATACACATCATATTCCGCAGCACTTGCCAATGGAAACTAAGAAAGATGCAAGATAGGTGGTTGCAACAAAAACTGAGGAAGATGCAAGATAGGTGGTTGCAACAAAAACTGAGGAAGATGCAAGATAGGTGGTTGCAACAAAAACTGAGGAAGATGCAAGATAGGTGGTTGAAACAAAAACTGAGGAAGATGCAAGATAGGTGGTTGCAACAAAAACTGAGGAAGATGCAAGATAGGTGGTTGCAACAAAAACTGAGGAAGATGCAAGATAGGTGGTTGCAACAAAAACTAAGGAAGATGCAAGATAGGTGGTTGCAACAAAAACTAAGGAAGATGCAAGATGATGTAAATCTCGTCAACCTAAGAAAGGTTGCCAATGCCTATTCTAATCTCGTCAACCTAAGAAAGGTTGCCAATGTCTGTTCTAATCTCGTCAACCTAAGAAAGGTTGCCAATGCCTATTCTAATATCGTCAACCTAACAAAGGTTGCAATGCCTGTTCTAATCTCGTCAACCCAAGAAAGGTTGCCAATGCCTATTCTAATCTCGTCAACCTAAAAAAGGTTGCCAATGCCTATTCTAATCTCGTCAACCAAAGAAAGGTTGCCAATGCCTATTCTAATATCGTCAACCTAACAAAGGTTGCAATGCCTGTTCTAATCTCGTCAACCCAAGAAAGGTTGCCAATGCCTATTCTAATCTCGTCAACCTAAAAAAGGTTGCCAATGCCTATTCTAATCTTGTCAACCTAAGAAAGGTTGCCAATGTCTGTTCTAATCTCGTCAACCTAAGAAAGGTTGCCAATGCCTATTCTAATCTCGTCAGCCTAAGAAAGGTTGCCAATGCCTATTCTAATCTCGTCAACCTAAGAAAGGTTGCCAATACCTGTTCTAATTAATTAATTCAACAATGTCTGGTTTTTTAAAAATTTATACAGTGTCATCTCGTTATAACAACTTGAACCGTATAGATAAAATATGCATTTAATAACATACATCTGCTATATAATTATAATCAATAGGCCTAAATAATAAATATAATATGGGATTGAGAAAAGTGTTGTTATATAGGGATAGTTGTTATAAAAGGATGCGTTAT
Organism: Meghimatium bilineatum; assembly: GCA_034231615.1. NCBI lineage: Eukaryota > Metazoa > Mollusca > Gastropoda > Stylommatophora > Philomycidae > Meghimatium > Meghimatium bilineatum. The sequence continues at coordinate 50,858,306 of CM067308.1, read as the reverse complement.
AGAGGGATGTCCGGTTCTGTGACGGAGTGGTACAAAATGCGACTGTGACAGTCAAGGTACCGAGTGCGATCCCTGCCACAGGCAATTGTGAATCCGGATCGTCCATAAAGCAATAGCAAACTACTAAACGTGTTTCTATTTTCTAGAACAAAATCACTACAGCCAAAGGATTCTAAGTTGATGGCTTACATCTTGAATATGATACGCTATTAATTTTTCTTGTATACAGGGATTCCACTATATACAAGAACACCTGAACATTTGATTCTAGATAAATGATTGTATCACCTGTAGAATATGTTACCTTAATTTATCAAAGGTATAAATCTGTTCCACCATTCTACTTACATCAGTTGCACTAGAAGCAAAGGAAGTATTTGGGTTGACTTATTTAGTTTTTTGTTGTCCTGTTATAATTTTTAAATAATACATAATTTTTTGGCCTGTGACCTAAAAATAATAATCTCCGGCCGGTATTTCATGAAATAATGCCAGCCACTCATGAGATTAAATGGAAATATTAGATCTAATAACCTGCTTTATAGAGAGAGCGGAAAGGAGAGACAGACAGTCAGACGGATAAGGAGAGATAGAGAGTTGGCCATTCTGATATAGACAAGGGAAACTATTCAGAAATTAAATAGGTAGTCTGATGTGCTGTGAGCGTAGGAGAGAAAAGAGATGATAGAATGGGACCAGCGTTACCACTGACGTTTTAGAAATAGTCCCAGATCCCTATTTAAAAAACCCAGATAGCGATAACCCACAGATAACCCACACTATATAATTCAAAATTAACAATGTCAGGCAAGGGTCCTCAGATTCCATAACACATTCTGCAGACATGTCCACTCTTCGATGATGTAAGAACTAAAATATGGCACCAAAAGACAGATCTGAAAGTAAAGCTGTGGAGCAACGGTGAGGACCTCCTGCTGACGACTGAATTCATGGAGGCGGCCCACCTTCCTGTATAGAATTATGAAAATAGGAAACTGATCACAGAAGAAGAAGAAGACATAATGTCAGGCAGTAGGTAATATACCTATTTAATAAACAAAAATCATTCGGTCGTGCCCACGTCCATAGTTTTAATGAGACTTTTAGTGACATTTTTTGGGGGATGAAAATAGTAAGAGAATCCGTTTTTTGTTGTTGCTAAAATCCTAGGCTTTCCTGTAAATCAAAACAACAACCCGAATTCAGACAAATTTGGTCAAAAAGTAACCCAGCCCCAGAGACTACAGTCAAAACCCTCATATCTACTGCGAAAACTACAGATGTGGCAACGTTGACTGGGACAAGAAAAAAAGAAATACGATTAAAGACAAAATCAAAACAAAAAGGCGGAGACGTGATTATTCACATCGTCCGCTATTTTTTTTAAAATGATACAATTAATATAAACACACACACACAAATATGCCAGCATGCAGATAAATCGGGAATGAAAGTGAATTAAAATATACAAATATAAATATACGCCTCCGTCCCTCCTCTCCTGTGCACGTGAAACAAGAATACAATTCTTACAGATATACAAACGTACAGGTAAATTATATATATATATATATATATAAGCAAACATTATGCATACTCTTTATTTAATGATCAACGTCTCACAGACTATGTACTGTGTAGTGATCAATGTCCCACAGACTCTTTATGTAATGATCACTGTCCCACACGCTCTTTATGTAATGATGAATATCCCACAGACTCCTGTATTGTGTAATGATCAATGTCCTACAGACTGTGATAAATGTCCTACATACACTTGCCACACATGCTCAGAGTTTGGAAGGTAATTCTAGGCATGCATAAGAATCATAAGTCACAGTAAGAAACACCAACACCTTCATTGTCATCTTCACTCCAGTTGAGCCTAAATTGTCACCATCGACTATTTGGCTACGATCTCCCTGGCGATTTGTTAACTTGTTCGTATTGTATTCAAGATGTCCTGGGTTCGAATACAGCAGCCGTCGTCACTTTATAAAGAATATTCTTTTTCGAAGAGCGTTGCGGATTATCGCTGGAAGCTACAGAGTTACGTGCTATGAGTGGTACTCTCTGCGAGCGGTGTGTCATCTCGTCGAGAGAGAGAGAGAGAGAGAGAGAGACAAAGTTCATATGGGGATACGGTACAATGTAGTCAATTCTCTAATATTTCATTAATCGTTGACTAGCACGTCACATTCCCATAAGCCATCCGCTCTCCTGTCCAGCAGCCACCCGTTGAGTATTCATAGCTTCGTATCTTATCAGAGACGGACACATTTGTTATCCTCGTTTTCTTCACTATGTAGTAAATTAATGACGGCCCTAATTATGTCTATTTTCAATACTGTGCCATCGAACAAATCATTGCCCGCCAAATGACTCTGCTATCTCCCTAACGCAGTGGTTAAGCTGTTCGCTTTAGGTTCAATAGGTCATGGGTTCGAATCCGGCTCGTACCGTCTTGTACACATGGTGGATTTTTTCGGAGATCTCTGTTGATTATCGCTGGAAGCTACGGAGTTATGTGCTATGTGTGGTATACTTGGCAGACGGTGTGCCGCTTCGTTGAGAGTGATGGAGTAATTATGGGAAATCGATTACAGTGAAGTCAATCATCTACTACTTTGAACCCGTTTTGACATTTTGACTCTGCTCTTTCGTTTCATGTAACCCCTTAACATGTATCTTTCTATATTATGCAACATGCTCTGGGAGTCAGATTATCACCGTATAAGTTGATAACATGCTCTGGGAGTCAGAGTATCACCGTGTAAGTTGATAACGTGCTCTGGGAGTCAGAGTATCACCGTGTAAGTTGATAACGTGCTCTGGGAGTCAGAGTATCACCGTGTAAGTTGATAACATGCTCTGGGAGTCAGAGTATCACCGTGTAAGTTGATAACATGCTCTGGGAGTCAGAGTATCACCGTGTAAGTTGATAACATGCTCTGGGAGTCAGACTATCACCGTGTAAGTTGATAACATGCTCTGGGAGTCAGAGTATCACCGTGTAAGTTGATAACATGCTCTGGGAGTCAGAGTATCACCGTGTAAGTTGATAACGTGCTCTGGGAGTCAGAGTATCACCGTGTAAGTTGATAACATGCTCTGGGAGTCAGAGTATCACCGTGTAAGTTGATAACATGCTCTGGGAGTCAGAGTATCACCGTGTAAGTTGATAACATGCTCTGGGAGTCAGAGTATCACCGTGTAAGTTGATAACATGCTCTGGGAGTCAGAGTATCACCGTGTAAGTTGATAACGTGCTCTGGGAGTCAGAGTATCACCGTGTAAGTTGATAACGTGCTCTGGGAGTCAGAGTATCACCGTGTAAGTTGATAACATGCTCTGGGAGTCAGAGTATCACCGTGTAAGTTGATAACATGCTCTGGGAGTCAGAGTATCACCGTGTAAGTTGATAACATGCTCTGGGAGTCAGAGTATCACCGTGTAAGTTGATAACATGCTCTGGGAGTCAGAGTATCACCGTGTAAGTTGATAACGTGCTCTGGGAGTCAGAGTATCACCGTGTAAGTTGATAACGTGCCCTGGGAGTCAGAGTATCACCGTGTAAGTTGATAACATGCTCTGGGAGTCAGAGTATCACCGTGTAAGTTGATAACATGCTCTGGGAGTCAGAGTATCACCGTGTAAGTTGATAACATGCTCTGGGAGTCAGAGTATCACCGTGTAAGTTGATAACATGCTCTGGGAGTCAGAGTATCACCGTGTAAGTTGATAACATGCTCTGGGCGTCAGAGAGTATCACCGTGTAAGTTGATAACATGCTCTGGGAATCAGAGTATCACCGTGTAAGTTGATAACATGCTCTGGGAGTCAGAGTATCACCGTGTAAGTTGATATTTGACTAACCTGGCGCCGCTGTCATCAACTCTAGTTTCCATTTTCTTGCTGGATGTTGTAGTGAAGTAGACGTCGACTATGACGGACAAACAACACATAATATATGTACATACCTTCTCTCTCTCTCTGTCCTTCTCAAACACACACACATAATATATGTACATACCTTCTCTCTCTCTCTGTCCTTCTCAAACACACACACATAATATATGTACATATCTTCTATCTCTCTCTCTGTCCTTCTCAAACACACACACATAATATATGTACATACCTTCTATCTCTCTCTCTGTCCTTCTCAAACACACACACATAATATATGTACATACCTTCTCTCTCTCTCTGTCCTTCTCAAACACACACACATAATATATGTACATACCTTCTCTCTCTCTCTGTCCTTCTCAAACACACACACATAATATATGTACATACCTTCTCTCTCTCTCTCACATACACATGAAGATATTTACATACATACTTGGATTACATATTTTACACAAACATATTTTTAAAAAAATTTAAATAGTACTCGTACCTGGAAACCCCCCCGCCCCCCCCCCCAAAATATAAAAAATTGGCTACTCGCTGTAGCTCTTCTTCTGCGTATGTTCTCACACTCCTGCAGATTATCAGGATGTAGTCCGGAGAACGGAATGTGTTGTGTCATGGTTTACAGCTTAGCTACGATCCTGTGCCTTTCGACCTGACCCATTCGTCTTCAGCATGGTTTCTATATCATTTTGACAGTATATGAAATGGGACAGCCAACTCAACATCACAACCTCCTTGGTCATCTCTTACTCCATGTCTTGAATATACAAAGTTCTGCTATTCACTGCACCACTTTCGGGCCCGGCAACACATTTCCAACCTGTAGCTATAAATCTGTAATCTCATTCAAAGTACTGTACATGCCTGTCAGCTCTTCACATAATATTCCTTCAACTGTTGCTAATATTGTTGGAAGTCCACAGAAATGCACCACGGTCTTCTGCATAATGTCTTCTTGTGACTAAAATCAGGTCATTTTTCATTGTGTTTTTTTTTCAGTTTGGGAAACAGCCAGAAGTGTGATGAACAGTTAAACATTTGGAGAACAGACAGAAGTTTGCGAACAGCAACAAGTTTGGTGAACAGAGTGAAGTTTGGAGAACAATCAAATGTTTGGGAAACAGCCAGTAGTGTGGAGAACAGCAGAAATTTAAAGAACAGTCCAATTTTGGGGAACAACCAGACATTTGGGGAACAGCCAGACGTTTGAGGAACAGTCACAAATGTGGAGATCAGCCACAAGTGCGGAAAACATCCACAAGTTTGGGCAACAACCTACAGTGTGGAGAACAGCATTAAGTTTGGGGAACAACCAAAGGTTTGGGAAAAAGCAAGAAATTTCGAGAACAAAAAGAAGTTTGAGGAACAGCAGCAATTTTGGGGAACAGTCCGAAGTTTGGAGAACAGCCAGATGTTTGGGAAACATTAATACTTGTGGAGAACAGTTAGAAGTTTGTGAAACAGCCATAAGTATGGGGAACAGTCAGAAATTTGGAGAACAGCAACACTTTTGTGGAACAGCAAAACGTTTTGGAATAGCGACATGTTTGGGGAACAGCAATAAGTTTGAGGAGCAGCCAGTTTGGGAGACAGCCAGTAATTTTGGAAACATCCAGTAGTTTCGGGAGCAGACAAAGGTTTGGAGAACAGCTAAAGGTTTTGGTAGCAGCCAAACGTTTGGAGAATGGGCAAAATCTATGGGAAAGGCCAAACTTTTTGGAACAGTAAGAAGCTTTGGGTACAGCTAAAGTTCTGGAAAACAGCCAAAGGTTTAGGGAACAACTAGAAGTAGGGGGGAAGAGCCAAAAGTATGGGGACCAGCTACAAGTTTGTAAAACAGCCATAGGTTTCAGGAACAGCCAAAGGTTTGGAGAACAACCAGAAGTTTGCGGAGCAGTCAAAGGTATGAGGAACCACCAACAATTTGGGGAACAGCCAAAAGTTAGGGAAGAGTCATATGTTTGGGAAAGAACAAAAAAATTTGGGGAACAGTCACACGTTTCGGGTGTAGCCAACATTTCACAAGGAGCAATGCCGGGAGAATATGAAGACTGACAGAACACATGGCTGTTGTATGTGACCAAGAAAGTTTGATGCAATTGCATATTAAAACACGGATGCTTTCTCATGATGAAGCTGACAATTTTAGGTTGCCTACAGATCCGGTAGTTTTCGCTGCACAGCATCACGAACGCAGCGGATGACCACAGGGTAGTATTTCTTCATAATGATTTACTCTTTTGTCTGCGTACTCATGGCGGAGGTGGATAAGGGCGGTAGCAAGAAAGCGGAGGATAGTAAATGATGTGGAGAAAAACCGATGTGATTGAAATGGAAGCAGAGAAAGAAATGAATAAAGGATAATGAGGAAAGTACTCATAGGACAGAGATGTGATGGAGCGATTGTGCATAGAAGATGTAGAAGAGAGAAGATGTTGACCGATGATGAAGGGGAAGAAGGAAGTAGGTTAGGCAGTTGGGAAAGAAGGAAAGATATGAGGTGAAGAATAGAGGAAGATAGAGAGATATGATGATATATATATATATATATATATATATATATATATATATATATATATATATATACCCTCACTGAGAAAACGGCTCCTTCAGTAGGGAATGTACTAGGCCGAAAGCTGAAGCCTCCTGGGTATGAAAGAAAGCTAAGATAAACCACCCTACTGCACATAGGAAGTAAGAGCTAATCGTTCGCAATTCCTGGGGTTCTCAAACAAACAAACAATAAACCCTATTTAGATAAATGAGAATACTGATGACGCTTGTTGCATGTTTGTGTGTGCGCGCGAGCGCGTGTGATCAGCGCGTGAGGACCTGTCTCGTGTAGAAAATGAAACATGCAGTATATTCGAGTTCAATCAGTGAGTTTGTTGCGACAGTGGAGATTGTGTTTTAGGAGGGCGCACCGCAACACTGCACACACTTTGATGGAGGGACAGACAAGGGGAATATCGACTGGAGAAGAGGGGAGGACTGCCGAATATTCTGGTGGGACAGATGGAAACCAATAATATTTTTCGTTGTAAAAGTTGTAAGTGCAGAGTGGCGCATACAATTTTAAATTGTAAGGGTTTTATGGCAGATGTATGCTTTAAAAAAACAAACCAGAGTTACGCTAAATGTAGGTGATTGTGATGATGATAAGTAATGCCTTTATCACTGAGCAGGTATCTCTCGAGAACCCATAACCATTCTAACAAAAGCACAGGTCATCATGTGAGTGCCGAGGTAACACAAAAACACCGTATATAGTTTTATTGTCTCAAAGCCGTGATTTGGATAGGGAGTGATTTTCTCCAAGATCTACCGATATAATTAAGTCAAACCTTTTGGGTAACATTTTCTTTTTTTCCTTGAATTTTTTTTGTGGGAGTTACAAAATATATAAATACAGACCAACGAAAATCACAGAAATAATTTTAAAAACCACATAAGATGGCAGATTTTACTTTTTTTCAATATTCTGCTGTTGGGTCTTATTTGGCGATTGGTCGAGGTTAGGGAAGGCTTATGTGTGGATGTTTAATCACCGACCGGATGTATTCGATTGGTCGAGGTTAGGGAAGGCTTATGTGTGGATGTTTAATCACCGACGGGATGTATTCGATTGGTCGAGGTTAGGGAAGGCTTATGTGTGGATGTTTTATCACCGACCGGATGTATTCGATTGGTCGAGGTTAGGGAAGGCTTATGTGTGGATGTTTAATCACCGACCGGATGTATTCGATTGGTCGAGGTTAGGGAAGGCTTATGTGTGGATGTTTAATCACCGACCGGATGTATTCGATTGGTCGAGGTTAGGGAAGGCTTATGTGTGGATGTTTAATCACCGACCGGATGTATTCGATTGGTCGAGGTTAGGGAAGGCTTATGTGTGGATGTTTAATCACCGACCGGATGTATTCGATTGGTCGAGGTTAGGGAAGGCTTATGTGTGGATGTTTAATCACCGACCGGATGTATTCGATTGGTCGAGGTTAGCGAAGGCTTATGTGTGGATGTTTAATCACCGACGGGATGTATTCGATTGGTCGAGGTTAGGGAAGGCTTATGTGTGGATGTTTAATCACCGACCGGATGTATTCGATTGGTCGAGGTTAGGGAAGGCTTATGTGTGGATGTTTAATCACCGACCGGATGTATTCGATTGGTCGAGGTTAGGGAAGGCTTATGTGTGGATGTTTAATCACCGACGGGATGTATTCGAGTTAACCCAGTGGGAATTTATCACTCTTTCTTTTTCTTTTGAGGAGGTCCGCAGAAGTCGGGCCACAAGTCCCCATAAAAATGCGACAGGGTTGCATAGGGTACCGCACTGCTCTCGGCGAATCCAGGGTTAGCAGATAACCAATATCCGCTAACCTCCTGGTGGTGCATCCTGGAAATAGAAATATTGATGCTATTGCTGTCTTTTTGGTCAACACTTTTAGGCTCATGTCCGTGGATGTGTAGGTCGTATAGGAAATTATTAATGATTGCAACGAGGCAGCATCTCCGAGACCTCTACGCCAACACACTTATCAGCACTGTCTGCACACAGTGACATAAAGCATCTGCGCATCTCATCTCAGTCAACCAAAAAAGGTAGAAACGTTGGAGAGGCGGCCAATGTCAATGTCCCGATATGGGTAGATCTCGCTAAGATTTGGTAATCCTTAATGTACACATTGAATCTGGAAAAGGCAACACACGTTCGTGGATGAGAAAAGGTTCAGTACCCGATGAGCTCAGACACAATATGTCTAATTACGTGAGACAAGTTCACTGGCTGCAGAACACCTCGTACGAGATAGACGTGAATGACGAACAGTCTCGACGTAGAGTCAATACACATTCGCCATATAGGAATACTGTCACAGGGCATATAGGGTAGCCCACCTGAAATATTAAGGCATGCCCCGACATTGGACGTACATGGCGCATAACGGTGACGCATAATTGCGGCACAAAGTACCTACTCTTCCAGAGGATATCGTGTTCATTATAAAGAAGCGAACTCAAGAGGAAAAAAAGCACACAGCCCATACCTGTTCATTGGATAAAATCCTGATTGAAATCTAGTAGGATAATTGCCCTGCTATAAGACAGTTTCGGTGGGAGTTTGAGAACGGACACTTTAAACAATTCAGGAGGTGCAGTTTTACTTTCATCTTCCAGCTGTTTTTCAAGTCATTCTTCTTGACATGAAGATTTACAGAGCGTTCTCACGTCCCCGTTGCCTGTAGCAACAAGACTGCAATCTAATGCCCCGACGATTACAGTATTATTCTGTGGATGGAGCTTTAGCATGACTTTCTACCAACCTTGAATTGGTTGTAGATGATGGATTCCACCAAGCAGGTTAGACACGGGTCTTCAGCAGTACTATTTACGAACCTTGAGATAGTTGTAGAAGATTGATTCTACCAAACAATTACGACATGGGTCTTCATCAGGACTTTCTAGCAACCTCGAAGTAGCTGTAGATGACTGTTTCCACCAAGCGGCCAAGACATGTGTTTTCCGATTTCAGAAGACATCCTAACATTTCGGATAAAGTTGATCCTAGCCTCATTGATCAGAAACGAATGTTATAAGATCCCCCCAGGGACTGAAGCAAGAACTTGGCTGACATGAGTTTATGTTTGTTTTTTTTATCTCTGAAGTGCAAGCTTGCCAAATCTCAGCGTCCTACCGCTACCCACACCCCCTACTAAACGGACAAGACAGGTGACCAATAAACGACTAATCAGCGGTGGTTTCTATAACTATACTATCAAGGATTATGATGTTTCTTAACTCTTTATCTGCGAAAATCTTTGTCAACGCAGCTATAATGTATTTTGACGAAAATATTCTTTTTTTAATTGATAATTTATCCAACATGTATCACCGTGGGTGGATCTAAGTGTCAGTTCTAATGCTTACGGGCGATAAACACACAAGAATGACCCCTTTATTTAAAAAAAGACGACATTCTTTATTAATTAATAGCACAAGAAGACACGCATTGATAAATAAAACAAGAAGACACGCACTGATAAATAAAACAAGAAGACACGCACTGATAAATAAAACAAGAAGACACGCATTGATAAATAAAACAAGAAGACACGCATTGATAAATAAAACAAGAAGACACGCATTGATAAATAAAACAATAAGACACGCACTGATAAATAAAACAAGAAGACACGCACTGATAAATAAAACAAGAAGACACGCACTGATAAATAAAACAAGAAGACACGCACTGATAAATAAAACAAGAAGACACGCATTGATAAATAAAACAAGAAGACACGCACTGATAAATAAAACAATAAGACACGCACTGATAAATAAAACAAGAAGACACGCACTGATAAGTAAAACAAGAAGACACGCACTGATAAATAAAACAAGAAGACACGCATTGATAAATAAAACAAGAAGACACGCATTGATAAATAAAACAAGAAGACACGCATTGATAAATAAAACAAGAAGACACGCACTGATAAATAAAACAATAAGACACGCACTGATAAATAAAACAATAAGACACGCACTGATAAATAAAACAAGAAGACACGCACTGATAAGTAAAACAAGAAGACACGCACTGATAAATAAAACAAGAAGACACGCATTGATAAATAAAACAAGAAGACACGCATTGATAAATAAAACAATAAGACACGCACTGATAAATAAAACAAGAAGACACGCACTGATAAATAAAACAAGAAGACACGCATTGATAAATAAAACAATAAGACACGCATTGATAAATAAAACAATAAGACACGCACTGATAAATAAAACAAGAAGACACGCATTGATAAATAAAACAAGAAGACACGCATTGATAAATAAAACAATAAGACACGCATTGATAAATAAAACAAGAAGACACGCACTGATAAATAAAACAAGAAGACACGCATTGATAAATAAAACAATAAGACACGCATTGATAAATAAAACAAGAAGACACGCACTGATAAATAAAACAAGAAGACACGCATTGATTAATAACGCAATATGGCATTCTTTATTAATTAATAAAACAAGCACCAACAGGATCCATCTGTTTCTATTCGCGCATATTTTAGTTGGCAGAAGAAGAAGACAACGAGACATGTATGACAGACAAGAACATACATATGAATTGGAGTTAACAGACAATCCTATCCGGCTCACACAAAGAACTCAGAAAGACACCAGGGGAAAAAAATGAGGGGTGAAAACACAACAACATATTCCCAACACACAGTTCTATTTTCAATGCCTCCATTTCTTGGACATTAACTACGTCTCCTAATAGAATCTGTCTTCATTGCTGTCTGCACGTCTACAGAATTATCGCCAAAAAACGCCACCGAAACGAAACGAATCACGTTAGAAATAGGGGGGGGGGGGGAAGAGGGAAGAGGTGGAAATATATACGTAAATTGATAAGAATTGTTCAAATGAGACAAGAAGTGCAGGAGCGACCGCGTCTCCATTTTTTTTTGTATGATTATTTTTGTGAAGTTCTGATTTTTTTTTTAACCATTTCACTTTCTGTTAAAATATAAAATTCACGATGTCGCGCCCACTTTCAGTTCGAATTTGGGTGGTTTTGTTGAGGTCGATACTGGCCATGGGAGGAGGTCTGAGCGACAGACATGGTCTAACCCTCAATGCGTTAATTACAACCTGATATGCTGAGAGATTGGAGGGTGCGAGTAGAGAGAGTTGGGGGGGGGAAGGAGGAGAGTGAATTGAAGTAAAATCTAAGGATGAAAATTGACTGGCTGGATGTTTGAGTGAATATTCGTCTGCAATCTGGGATTCGCATCCATGTTCATAAAAGTAATTTGTTCGGGAACAGACAGTGATAAAAAAATAAATATATCGTGGAGACAAAAAAATAATGTTTAATATTCTGCAGATCAGCGGTTCTACATGTTTTATTTTGACTGTGATTCCCTGTTCGAGGAAAATGTGTTCCATGTCTCCCTACTCTTCACCCCCTCCTTCACCCACCCTTAAGAAAGTCATTAACTCTATAAGTTAAAAAGGCTCTTTTCGAGCCATAATTCATGTTATTTACCGTTCGTTATCTTTCTATGGCATCACGAAATAGGTCTGTGCCCCCATAAAACTTCAACAGTTTTCTCCACAGCCCCAGGAGAGGGATATGGCCATCGATGAGAACCACTGCAGCAAACGAATGTTTTGTGGTTTTTGTCGGGGTTAAATGTCTCTGCACTCTGTGACAAGTGTTATCTATGATACATGTATGTGTATTCATGTCACTGCACTTTGTGACAAGTGTTATCTATGATACATGTATGTGTATTCATGTCACTGCACTTTGTGACAAGTGTTATCTATGATACATGTATGTGTATTCATGTCACTGCACTTTGTGACAAGTGTTATCTATGATACATGTATGTGTATTCATGTCACTGCACTTTGTGACAAGTGTTATCTATGATACATGTATGTGTATTCATGTCACTGCACTTTGTGACAAGTGTTATCTATGATACATGTATGTGTATTCATGTCACTGCACTCTGTGATAAGTGTTAATAACGATAAATTTATGTGAATCTTTCAATGATTTTGTATGTGACAATTAACAACAGTTAAATTAGGTGAATTCATGCCATCGCATTCGGTGACAATTATTAAAACCGTAAATTTATGTGAATCAATATCACTGCAATTGTATGTAGCAATTATTAAAAACAGTAAATATATGTGAATGAATCATACTGGTCTTCTGAAACAGATATGAATGTTAAGCTCTATGATACAAAACAAGCAATGGAAACCACTGTCCAATTTATACAAGAAACAACACTGCAGGTATAGACATTATTAGCGAACGAAAGAAGAACAAAATGTGAATAATATCACTGACATTGTATCATTGTCTCAAGCAGCATGGCTGCAAGGTAATGAATTCCCCTACGATTACAGGCGTCTACTCTGGAGGGAACTTCAGCAGGATGTTTCTAACAGCTGATTCTATCTGGGGCAATTTAGATTTACTTGTTATTATCTCAGACGAATAAGTAACTTAAGTAAAGTAACTGGGGCATAGTAACTGCACTATAGTATAGTATAGAACCAAACTCATAGTATAGTAGAATTTGAAATCATTTGAAAATAAATGTCTTAGAAGACTCTTAAATATTGGTTGGGAAGAATTCAAGTCAAACAAGCAAGTAAGAGAAGACACCACCCAGCAATATGTTTCTACAACAATAAGATGAAAACAATGGACTTTATCGGACATGTGATTAGAATAAATGAAAACAGACTATCACTACAAGTATTAAAATGGGTACCAGATGACAAAAGACAAAGAGGAAGACCACGATAGAATCTTCGCAGAACAACCATCAAAGAAAGTATGAATATGGATCTCAACAACATACAGGAATTACACACAGTAGCATCACATCGGTCAACTAGAGAGCTCTGGTTTCTGCCCTATGCACCGTATTCGGTGCAGAAGGAACATTGTTAGAAAGATATTATAGTAACTTTGGTATAGTAATTGTAGTATAGTAACTGTAGTATAGTAACGTAAGTATTACTGTAGTAATTTTTTTTAAAATGACAATGTACAAGGGTGGTCTGCAAGCCAAATCCGGTTTCGCAAAACTATTGGACTATGCAGGCCAAATCATGTGCCTGGGTGGCAGTCTTCGGGATGGAGACGGTAAGCACGTATTTGGACAGGGGTCGACTACGTCTATTTTATACAAGGCGTTCTGCTGCATGTGAACTTGTGTAATTAGACAGCCCATCGCCCCCTCCCATTGTGCCCTAAGGTATTGCACCTTTCTGTGAGCCTTGTTCCGGTATAGAAAACGATGGATATTTAAACTGGATTAGGTTTGGTACATCCTCTTGGCAGAGTGTTCACCGACATAATGAACACCTTATCCAAGTTTGAATTTCTACACATTTGTTCTTGGGTTGAGACGATTTGCCTTCTGCAATTTGCTTTTTCCACATGATCTGTTATCAGAAAACAATTGTAATGTTTTTGTTCTCCATGAATATTGCTTCTGGTGTAGTTCCGTATTCCGCTGTTCGAATTTACTACCACGTGCACTTTGCGCTGAAATCAGCGCTGTGTTTCTTCACTGTTGGAAATTTACTCAATGTCTCACGTTTCCTCAGACTTTTCACTGGACTCTATCTTATGATCAATGGGCATTTTTACTAACAACCAGATTGTCCAGGTCAATCGTTGTCGTCTTACAATCTGTACAGTTACATCTTCGTATTCTGCAAGAACAACGTTGTGCGGATCAGAGATACTGATTGTCAGAGCAATCTCAGCGTGTTCCATCTGGATCAACAGATCGGAATCAAGAGTAAACCAGATGTTTCGCACGAGTTTCGGAACAACCTATTTCCAGGGTACACTACTAGGAGGCGCTTGTAGGATCTCGGTTATCTGCAAACACTGGGATTGGGCAAGCGCAGAAGATATTAATGTGTATGCATCAACGGCGCTGCAAGATAATCTACCAATTTTATTAACTCCATAACTATTCATGGCTGTACTTTTGACACTTTAGAAAACAAATTCCGCCATGTCCATCAGCTCCTTATATGAGTGTGGAGAATCTTAATGCTGTCCAGTCTCTGAAATTATCAATCAAATTTTCTTCAACATATTCCCATACCGTTAACTGCTCCCTGTATGACAATCCTGGAAGTGAAACCATGCCTCATCATTTTCGCCTTATGCTGACCAGGTTGTGCTTTCTAATCCACCTCATGACGTTTTGTTTACAAATTGGATTCTTTCACGAAACTACAGAGCTACATGCTATGAATGTTTCTTATATATACAATAAATGTATCAACAATCAATGCATGGACCACAATAAGCAAACACCATACCTTGTATGTCTAATGGATAGTTGTCGGCATTGATTGGTGTGACTCAAGCCATCAACAGATTCAAAGGTTCTACACCTGCAAGAAAAAAATAATACAAGTAATAAATTATAACACAACTCTGTATCCTGAATAATATCACAAAAAAACACACCTTTATTATAAGAAATATTAATGACTGCCTCATTGTGCTTGGTTACCACTGAAATATCTTTCTCTTGATACATGTCTGTTCTACGATGACCACCTACAATATACAACCTACTGGCTATCTGGAAATCCAGTCTTCTTACTGACAATTTAATATTCCTGTCATTTTCATTGGTCTATATGATTGTATTTTGTGTGACAGCCAATGAAAATCACGTTAATGTGATACGTAAATGAATGTCTTCTTGTAACACAAAGCTTCACTCCCACTGCAGATAAAAAGGACTGACTTTCTCACAGTAGTTAAGAAATGGGTTTCCGAAAGGTTTCATCTCGACCAAGGTCATAAAGTGGAATAGTGAACCTCATTCCAACATCCTTAGTCGTCTCTGAACATATACGCGGTAGTTAGCAGTATTACTTGTCTATGTTACCCGTTAGGATCCATGTAACACATGGTACTCGATAAGATACACAAGTTTTCTACTACTTCTGCTTTCGTTCTCAAACTCCTGCAGATTAGCAGGCTGTAGTTCGGATAACGGAATGAGTTGCGTGATGGTTTTACAACTTAATGAGACTTTGGTGAGACTTTGGGCCTGGCACATCTGAATTCAGCATGGTCACTTTCACCGCATATGTGATAGTGAAGCCAGCTCCATCTTCCATAATCCCCTTAGTCGCCTCTTAGAACATGTACTGAAGAAAAACGATGCTATTTACCATTCCCTTTCAAGCTGTTGCTGAACACGGGCGAGAGAACAGCAGTAATAAACAGAAAACATTTAAAAAATCCGACACCAGTACAGTCTACAGTTACAATCATGGAACAACAAGATACACAATACCAGATATACGATATTATTTTCTTGTGTACAGTTAATGACAGCAATTCTCATTTCTCTAGCCATGTACATGTCTCGTATATCATGTTAAGACTATTCACACATGGCACAGCGGTTAGAATCCCGACCGTCTAGTCGGGTTCTACAAGGTTCGATTTCCAGATAAACTGAAAATATATTTTCGATCAACAGCAGGTATTAGCTCGACCAAGTCTGAGGACATGGGTACCAGGTATTAACGAAAATAAAGGCGGTGGGTATGATGCCGGACCACATTATCCTTAGATATTCCGATATTCACTGCATATTTAACATCAGATTTTCCACTGAAGCATCACTGACGTGGACAATATATATTTGAATGTGTGTTTTCACGTATTATTCGTCAGAACAAAAATATGTTAGATAATTCAACCATGTAGATGACGTACTAAACTTACATGTAGACATTCACACATATGCAGTAAACTTACATGTAGACATTCACACATATGCAGTAAACTTACATGTAAACATTCAAACATATGCAGTAAACTTACATGTAAACATTCACACATATGCAGTAAACTTCACACATAGGCACTCAATTCACATATAGGCACTCAATTCACATATAGGCACTCAATTCACATATAGGCACTCAATTCACATATAGGCACTCAATTCACACATAGGCACTCAATTCACATATAGGCACTCAATTCACACATAGGCACTCACTTCATACGTTGGCGCTCATCTCATGCGTATACCTCACAACACACGTAGGTACTCAATTCACACGTAGTCAATCAGCTTACACGTAGTCCCTCGGCGCACTCGTAAAATTTCACTTCACATTTATGTACTCAAATCATACGTAATCTCTCAGGTCACACATTTAACACATACGTGTAATTAACATCTGCTAGTGACAGGTACTCAAACACACAGGTAATTAACACCTGCTAGAGACAGGTACTCGACACACAGGCAATTAACACCTGATATTGACATGTACTCAACACACAAATAATTAACACCTGCTAGTGATATACATACTCAAACACACAGGCAAATAACACCTGCTAGTGACATGTACTCAAACACACAGGCAAATAACACCTGCTAGCGACAGGTACTCGACACAGACAATTAACACCTGCTAGTGACGTACTCAAACACACAAGTAATTAACACCTGCTAGTGTTACATGTACTCAAGCACACACATATATTTAACACCTGCTAGTGATAAAGGTACTCAAACACACAAGTAATCAACACCTGCTAGTGATACAGGTGACCACACACAAGCACGCAATTAACACCTGCTGGTAATAAAGATGCTTAAACACATACAGGTATTCAAATCATGAGCATTTATTCAAATACAACGCAGGTACACAAATTAAATACGCAGTCCACACGCAGGTATTGGCGGGAGTAAAAGGTAACGAAAGTATGTTAATTAGCATGTTTAAAAATGGAGACAGGGGGGGAGGAGTCTGATCAGGTAAGGAAACGAGCACTATATTCATCAGTGCTAGAGGGAAACTGGAAATATAGAAGAATGAGATTAGACAAGATGAGACAAGGGGAAAACAAGTCAGTCACGTGTGATGGGAAGGCAGTCTGTTGTCATAGAAACCGTAATATGAGCTTACATGAGCAAATATGAACCAGCGAATAATACACGAAGATGTACAGCGGTGCTGTGGTACATCATCAGCACCAACGTCCTTACTTTCTATCATCGGCATCAGAACGTCAGACACATAACGAGAAGAATCAAATATAAAAATGAATACATTCCAGGAAATATCAAATTCGCTCCGATTTGGTCTTTGATCCAATCTTCTTCGCTTTGTAGTAAATCAACGACAGCCTTTATTAGATCAGCCCTATCTTTTTTTCTGTAATGTACCATCATTCAATCATAACACTGCTCGCCAATGTGGCTGATCTTGCTTTGTCTCTGCCCCAACTTCACTGCATGATTAATGCAGTATAGCTTGCTTAACTGTATGAGGGATCTCACTGGGGTAGTGGTTAAGCCTTTCGTCTTGTGCTGAAGAGGTCTCAGGTTCGAATCCCGCTCCCTATGTCTTATTTACACTTGGGCATTATCGCTTGAATCTACGTAGTTACAGGCTATGAGTGATACTCTCAGCTGGTGGTCGTTTAGAGGACATATGAAGTAACTTGAGTACAGCGAAAGCAATCCTCTACAGCATGTCACAGCGGTATATATATATATATATATATATATATATATATATATTTCTAAGCTGTACAACCTTTTGTATCGTCGGGCCGTATTTATCTTTTCTCCAGTGTTATATGGACAACATTGCTTCCTTTATTTCGTTCCTTTGAGCTGCTTCAAACAAGGGTGAAAAAGCTTGATGTTTAAAAAAAGTTCATATACATCACATTAAATAAAAGTTCAAAAGCCACGTTTCTGTGGTCCCACTAGAAGGGTAGATGGTGTCCCAATTGCAAACTTTAATTTCGAGGTTACTCTGGAAATGTACATGTGCATCGTGGGGAAAAACGTGTTGACAAAGATATATTGCCGAGGTCCGGTAGACATGTTACCGCAGCATATTATAAATTTTGCCTCGGATCGGTAACATGTTACCGCAACCCTGCAGACATGTTATGTTGTTGAGGCCTGGCGATTAGAATCACTGCCTCAAAACATTTAAATCATCTGTGTACTAATTTTATAAAAATCCGGTTCAGTGAGTGAGATGTCAAGAATGCATAACGGACTGTATGAGGTTCAATCTCGGAAGAAGGCGATTCTGTACTTGGACCGTTAAAAAAAGCAATAACAAAGTACTCAACAAAAAGTATAACTCAGAAAGGCAAAGCAGTTGATGTACGTAGGAAATGGGGGCATTGGAGCTGGATTTAGCCTTGCTAAATGGACCTTACTGCGGAAAATCGCTATCACCTTTGTCCACGGAGAAGCGGGTGCAGAGAAAAAAAAACGAACGAGTCGATACATTAGGTAGCCTTGCTAACATATCAGATGGTCAGCATATGGACTGAGCAGACATACCAAATGCCCTTCGTGAGTCCGCACGATTGTTTTATTTTGGGATAAAAGAACATGAGTCAATATCGAAAATGCGCGAATTAGGAGTGAGCCGTGGCCAGTAAAGAATATTTTTTTTAACATTCAAAAAGAGCGCTAAACCGGCACATAACTTGAACCATCAGCAGCTATACCCCGAAAGATATACCGAATTAGATGTCAGAGCTCCTATGGATATGCCCGGTGTACGAAGACAATACCGAACATATCTAAACCTAATACAGTGAAACCCCTCTATAGCGCATTCTATAATAACACATTTTCCTATATAACACTTTACAAAATTCTCAATTTTATTTATTCTATATTGTTTGTACTGTATATAGCGAATTTCTGTTATTACATACATATTTTGTCGGCCCAGACCAAGTTGTTATATTGGGATTCACTGTATAATGAACTTATTTATATATTATCTAGACAATAACTATAATCAAAAATGAGTATACATTATTTTAACAACTAACTAAAAATGTCATTAAAAAAACTATCAATAACTAAAAAAAAACTATAACTAAAAAACCGTCAATAAAAAAAATATCAATACGAAACAAAATGTTCAATGTTTCGCTTTATGATGTTTCATGGAGGTTTCTTGTGTCTTGTGTGATAAAAGCCGCATGCACTTGCTGTCGCCACGTCATGTTCTATGGAACATGTCTTATGGTTAGGTGAATGAAATCAACACCCATAGCAGAGATGCAGAAAATGGGAAGAAAGCAAACACTTGGCGAACGCAGAGACACAAAAGTACTAATTCAGGCAGAAAAGTTTCAGTGTATGCCAAGTCATCCAATGAAGGAAAGATTCCAAAATCTAGCAATGGGACGACTGAAAAGAAGCAGCTTTATCCATCAAGTTAAACGACTCCGCAGACAACTTACAGACCTACCTGAAGTTGACAGCCCCTTAAGGCCTGTACCAGAACAAACCCCGTGGAGTGTAAGGCATGGAATGCCAATATACATTCAGACCCATGTGAAAGGAATACTAAGCGAGGACGAACAGAACAGTGTGCAGCGAAGGACAATCACCCTCAGTTTCCTGGATGAGGAATATCCACAAGATATATGGGTCAGAGTATACACAGATGGGTCAGCACAGAATGCCGTGAGGAATGAAGGTGCAGGTGTATATATAGAATATCCACACAAGCCTAGAGATACCATCAGAACACCAACAGGAAAATTCTGCAATAATTATGATGCAGAAATCCAGGCAATTAGTGTGGCAGCTAAAAAACTGCTGAACTCCAACTCTGACCCACAGCCTGTGGTATTACTGACAGATGCAAGGTCAGTGCTTCAAGTTCTCCAGTCTGGAAAACTAACAGACTTGAAAAAACTACTTAGCGAATTGTCTTACCAGTATAGGGTAACCATGCAGTGGATACCCTCTCACTGTGGAATACCAGGAAATGAAAAAGCAGACCAACTGGCTAAGGAAGGTGCTGCCGAAGACCAACCAGATATACCAATCACCTACCATCAGAAAAAACAGATGATCAAGTCAATAAGAAAGCCACAAACACCAAAACAAGATTACTATCATATTATGAACAGACCAGAACAAGTTATAATTCTACGTCTCAGAACAGGACACAACCGACTCCGCAGTCACATGTATACAAAGTTCAAGATTGGCAACACGGCCATGTGTACATGTGGACAGGCAGCACAGAGTGTCAAACATATACTTCAAGAGTGTTCTGAGCATGAAACGCTGAGGCAGACATATTGGCCAGAGGAAACAACACTGAAATCAAAGCTCTATGGGACACTGTATGAGCTACAAAAGACTGAGTTTTATTAAGGAGACAGAATTACAGATATAGACATGTTTCAAGTGAACGAAAGAAGAAGAAATGGTTAGGTGCACTTCTTATGGTTAGGTGCACTTCTTATGGTTAGGTACACTTCTTATGGTTAGGTACATTTCTTTTTGCACAGCGAACAATAGTACAATTTGGTTATATCTGAGCTTCTAACCAAAAGGAGTGATTTGAGTTCGTGATTAGATCTGTCGCTATGACCTCCAAAAAGGAAGTAAGTCTTAACTGCCGAAAGGAAAACAAAATCCAGCTCTTACGTGAGTCGAACCTTGGATATCAAGGTGAGAGAGACCAACACTAACCTGTCGGCCAGACGCCACGTATATACCTCTAATTGCATAATTATCTACTTCACATTTGACGGAGTAAGCAACATGTAACACAGTGTCAGCACATACAAATATTTCAACGGGATTACTTAACCATTTCTCCACCCATCCTATGTCTGTCGACCATGGTTTCTCCAATCCTCCCTTCCTTGGGCAACATATATTCATTTGTAACGGACAAGTTTTTATGGGGGTGTTTTTTTTTCAGTTCGACAGTTGTGCCAAATAAAAATGTGAAGAAAAAAATTGAAAAAAAAAAAAACAACTCCCGTAGTAATTATATCTCTCACTGTCCTCATTTTCTGGCACTTTCTACTCATTCTCTGAGGAGTACAGCGAACCCTCTCATTACCGATCACATGCAGACAACACGTGATTAGACCCCAATCCACTGGAAACCTCATAGACTTTTCCACAGTTGTCCTCCCTGTTGCATTTCACCAGAAATCTGTACGGACATTTTGTTAGAATTTTATGTTTTATGTTATTGATTATTTTTTTTAAAGCATAAAACTTGTTGAATGCAGCAAACAGATGCCCGCATGCTACATTCTTGTCTTATTTTATGCAGTCATCTCTGTTTTCAACATGTCGGTGGAAATAAACTTGTAGTCTAAACAAATTACAAACTAAATATTAGAATTTAACAATGATACATCTATTGTATCACACAGCTACAAAATCCATCCCTGCAATCCTTCACGGGAAACATGCTGTATTTGAGTGGGTTTTTTTTACATCTATTCTACATTAATATATGACTCAGAAACATGAACAATGAAGAAACAACTAGTAGACAGAATTGATGTCTTTGAGATGTGAATATATAGAAGAAAAAAAAGGAGAAATTCATGGAAAAATTAAACGAACAAAGTTCTAACAACACTTCGTACAAAACTCGTATCTTGTTCCCACCTTACCATGTCTTCTAGACAAATGTACAAATAGAAACTCGTTTCTTGTTCACGCCTTACCATGTCTTTTCCACACATGTACAAATAGAAACTTGTATCTTGTTCCCATCTTACCATGTCTTCTAGACAAATGTACAAATAGAAACTTGTATCTTGTTCCCATCTTACCATGCCTTCTAGACAAATGTACAAATAGAAACTCGTATCTTGTACCCACCTTACCATGCCTTCTAGCCATCTGTGGAAATGGAATGAGCTCAGTGACTTTGGAGTTGGTTCTCACACTGCTGCTGAGTCTCCCCTATACCAGGATAATGGTCATACAAGATTTTCAGAAGGATGTAAGTCCGGAGGACGGAACTGTGTTATGTGACGTTTTATTTGCGTCAATGGCTTGACAATCCAACTTCGGTGTTGGTATCTAATACATTTATGGCTTTTACAGCTTCCAGTGAACTGTGGGCGTCTGTAACCATATTGCTAATATAATCGGCCAGACATACACAAGGACTGGTTCTTGTAACTACCAGGTGGTAGCAGTGCTTAAAGCTAACAGATCATGCGTGAGAGTAAATGCGAAGGGAGTGATACTTAATCCTAACTATGCCAATAGTCAATGGAAAAAAATACGGGCCTAACATGGTTAGTTAGTTAGTCGTCGGATCATCATCACTGCAAACTGGACACGTCCATAGTTGTTCCGATCTCTCCTTGAGTGTATCCGCCATTACACTTCTGCTGACAGTACCGCTCCTATGCTGGTTGACCATCATTCTTCTGCGCCTTCCAAAATGTTCACTTCTAGCAACACCGCATTTCAACCCCTGATCTTTAATCCTAGCCGTTGAAAAGGAATCATCATCCACATTAGTCTCACTCTCGCGTGTTATATCTCTTAACGTCAGCGCGATCCATTGCCCCATCGCCCTGTGCCACAATCGCGCACGATGCCAGTTGATCTTCTCTTTCATTGCCTCGAACGCCCACATGTCCCGGCACGAAAATAAATGTAACCACTTTCATGCTCGCCTTTCTCACGGCCTCAATCCACTGTTCGCGAACGAGACCCACTTGTACCTTCTTAATCATACTCATAGAGTCACTCAAGATGCAGACCTGCGTTACCTTCTATTGCGTAGCCATTCAAATGCCTTGGTCACCGCCATAGTCTCCATGGTCATACTACTCGTAGTGACCGCAAAGGCACCACTTTCCTCCTTGATTGTTTTACCTGCGCACTGAGCTGTAAAGGCCCAAGCACTGCGAACATGCCTAATTACAGATCCATCAGTGTATATAATCACATCCCCTTCTTTGGTATTCTCATTTATTAAAGCCTGCACTTCTTTCTCCACAGCTGTGGGCCACTATTCTCTGCATTCCCTGCTACGTGATATTACTACTCTCAAACAAGTTTCGAAATCTGTGGGTAGACCAATCAATTCCTAACATGACCTCCAAAAAGGAAGTAAGTCTTAACCGCCGAAAGGAAAACAAAATCCAGCTCAAGCCTAACATGGTATTTCTCAATACGCATCAATGGCGTGAAAAGAGGAAGCTTTACATCGGGAAAGGCAAGAGAGAGAATGTATAGAGCAACTTGTAGAAGAAAGAAGGTACATGTTCTCAGTGACTATGGCATTGTGTGAGAAGACATGAAGAAATATTTAAGGAACGGTAAACCAGATGAGCTGATTTAATAATACATACCGTGGAATCTCGTTGTAACAACTTGGTCCGGGCAGACAAAATATACATGTATTAACAGAAATTCGTTGTATACAGTACACACAGTATATATTAAATAGAATCGGGGATTTTGAAGTGTTGTTATATAGGGAAATGTGTTATAACAGAATGTGTAATGGAAGGATTTCACTGTAATAAGTATAAGACTATTTAAAACAAGTATAATAAAATGCATAAGGAGAAAAACGGTTAACGTTTCGATCTAACATCTTCGACTGAACGAACACATAATAATAATAAAACAAATACAGAAAAATATTAATTAATAAATATTTTTGTTAAAAAGCAATAAACAGTCAGTGTAGCGACCTGGCGAAGGACGGCACGAAATTCTATTCCATGGACATGACTCATGGATCGTCTCTGGCCTTGTGGTAATTATATATCATCGTCTGTATTCTGTCTTATACTATTGCAGATTTTCAAGGTGAAGTTCGGAGAATGGAATAAGTCACACAAAAATAGCTGCAATATCTGTGTCTTTATGTCTGACAGATCCGACTTCAGCGTGTGTAATTATATATAAGGACTTATCTCTTGCCTCTTCTCTCTAGAGTACCTGGCACATGGGGGCCGCGGTAGCGCAGTGGTTAGCGCACTGGCTTCGCATATGTGTGGTCCTGGGTTCATTCCGCAGTTGAGGCGGAAATGTTTTCAGATCGCAACGGCTCCCAGGTCGACCCAGCCTTAAATGGGTACTGGATTAATCCGGGAAGTAAAGACTGCGAGGGAGAGGAGATGGCTACCGCCAACATTTGCAGAGCCTGTGAAATGTGAGATCGCTAACATCTCACACCCCTACGGCATTAATAAATGCTATGGGTTACTTTACTTTTTACTTACTACCTGGCACATGACTGTCTGACTGATTAAACGTGTAAGCACACACACACAAAAACACAAGAAACAAGAACAAATTAAGACACACTACTATAAATACAAGAAATAAATACGATACACACATCGAACATATATATATATATATATATATATATATATATATATAAACTGGTAACCCGTCAGGGTAGGAGTGGTACCACATTGGATGCTTAAGCACAGAGAATCATCCAGCTATTTCTACCTTCAACGATGCCGATGAATGAAGAAACATCTTGTCCTGTTCATTCACAAGATGTTTCTTGACAAGATGTGAACAAATACAAAACAGATACAAGAGAGAATATATTCTGTCCGACATATAATCACAAAGGATGGTAGATGTGAAACTGACCTTATAATGAGAATAGAAGTGGCTAAAAGTACTTTCTAGGAACCAAACCCGAAATAAAGGAATGACGAAAACGGATGTGCTGGACCTCGGACTCCTGACCACAAGTGGCCACCCGGGGTGCAAATAATCACAGTTCTACTGTGGAACTTGCAGCACAACGTACTTCACGCTCCCCGGCGGAAATCACTCGAAATATTCGTTGTGGTTATATGAGAGTGAACGCAGAAGAAGAAGAAGAAAGTACTTTCAATAACATGAGAAACAATATAAACATTCAAACAGATCTCAAACACTCTAAAAACGAAAATGAAAAAATGCTATATTTATTCTATACAGTATTAATGTATGGATCAGAAACATGGATAATGAATACACAGCTAGAATACATAATTGATGCTTTTGAGATGTGCATATAAGTCGAATGTGGAGAACATGGACAGAGAAGAAAACAAACAAAAATGTTGTGACAACACTTCGCATGCAAACAAACTATTAAAAGAAAAAAATACAACAGGTAGGTAGAGATACAACAGGTTGGTAGAGATAAAACAGGTAGGTAGAGAGAGATACAACAGGAAGATAGAGATACAACAGGTAGGTAGAGATACAATAGGTAGGTAGAGATACAACAGGTAGGTAGAGATACAATAGGTAGGTAGAGATACAACAGGTGGGTAGAGATACAATAGGTAGGTAGAGATACAACAGGTGGGTAGAGATACAATAGGTAGGTAGAGATACAATAGGTAGGTAGAGATACAACAGGTAGGTAGAGATACAATAGGTAGGTAGAGATACAACAGGTAGGTAGAGATACAATAGGTAGGTAGAGATACAACAGGTGGGTAGAGATACAATAGGTAGGTAGAGATACAGCAGATAGGTAGAGAGATACAACAGGTAGGTAGAGAGAGATACAACAGGTACGTATAGATACAACAGGTTGGTAGAGAGAGATACAACAGATATGTAGAGATACAACAGGTAGGTAGAGATACAACAGATAGGTATAGATACAACAGGTAGGTAGAGATACAACAGGTAGGTATAGATACAACAGGTAGGTAGAGATACAACAGATAGGTATAGATACAACAGGTAGGTAGAGAGAGATACAACAGGTAGATAGAGATACAACAGGTAGGTAGAGAGAGATACAACAGGTAGGTAGAGAGAGATACAACAGGTAGATAGAGATACAACAGGTATGTAGAGATACAACAGGTAGGTAGAGATACAACAGGTAGGTAGAGATACAATAGGTAGGTAGAGATACAACAGGTAGGTAGAGATACAACAGATAGGTAGAGATACAACAGGTAGGTAGAGAGAGATACAACAGGTAGATAGAGATACAACAGGTAGGTAGAGAGAGATACAACAGGTAGATAGAGATACAACAGGTAGGTAGAGATACAACAGATAGGTATAGATACAACAGGTAGGTAGAGATACAAGAGGTAGGTAGAGATACAACAGGTAGGTAGAGATAAAACAGGTAGGTAGAGATACAACAGATAGGTATAGATACAACAGGTAGGTAGAGATACAACAGATAGGTATAGATACAACAGGTAGGTATAGATACAACAGGTAGGTATAGATATAACAGGTAGGTAGAGATACAACAGATAGGTATAGATACAACAGGTAGGTAGAGATACAACAGGTAGGTATAGATACAACAGGTAGGTAGAGATACAACAGATAGGTATAGATACAACAGGTAGGTAGAGATACAACAGGTAGGTATAGATACAACAGGTAGGTAGAGATACAACAGATAGGTAGAGATACAACAGGTAGGTAGAGATACAACAGGTAGGTATAGATACAACAGGTAGGTAGAGATACAACAGATAGGTAGAGATACAACAGGTAGGTAGAGATACAACAGATAGGTATAGATACAACAGGTAGGTAGAGATACAACAGGTAGGTATAGATACAATAGGTAGGTATAGATACAACAGGTAGGTATAGATACAACAGGTAGGTATAGATACAACAGGTAGGTAGAGATAAAACAGGTTGGTAGAGAGAGATACAACAGACAAGTAGAGATATAACAGGTAGGTATAGATACAACAGATAGGTATAGATACAACAGATAGGTAGATATACAACAGATAGGTAGAGTTACAACAGGTAGGTAGAGATACAAGTAACATCATAGGATAGACAGGTTACATTGTAGCAGAGTTCAGCACCAAGACATGACACAGAAGATGAAGGTCTATTGTAGTCATACTTGGTTACGGAGACAGCACCTAACGATAACGATTCTGTCTCATTATTTACACAACTGACAACAGTAGAGATGTGCTTTCCCACGGTTAGAGCATTGTTTATTTCGTTTGTTGTCTTCTGTTCTGATAAAGGTTTTTAATTGAAACGTCGTATGTCGCTATATCTCGTTGCTAGTTTGTTTTATTCACTTTTACTGGAAAACATACCTATGTCTGTTCATTTTGACAACTGACAACACATGTCGCACATACATCGTGAGGACCTAGAGACCAAATAAATAGTCCTCTAGTCTAATACTGTCTACACCGCCCTGTTTTCTCTTCCTGCCTCCGACGTCATCGTTTAACACAATCCGCACTTAGTCTATCTAATTATCCTATATTCTCACATTTTGATGCTTTTAAGACCTGCGTATTACATCCCTCATTCTCTGGATGCAGGGGAGAAAAATGAGAGAAAGTGGAAGGAGAGTAATGCTTTTAATATCCAAAATGCTTGGTCCTATTGTCGACTTTGGTTTTTCCCTCGCGCCGGCTCGAGGCAATATTTCACCAAAAGAAAGCACTAATGAAATATCTAACATTTCGCTATAATTGAGTTGCGCGCGGGGGGTCGCATGGCCTCATTTGAGCCCTACGCTTAAAACAAGAAAACGTCACGAGTTAAATTACATCAGGACTGGCAGCCGGAAGTCATTCGCTGTTCTGTGGGATTAAGTATTGCGTGGCAAAAAGCTTCTCCTGATTTCATTTTGCTTGGTCGTACATTTCATTTTGCTTGGTCGTACATTTAATTTTGCTTGGTTGTGCGACAGTTTGCTCATTGTTGTGTAAAGATCATTTTCCGAGATATTGTAATTTTGAGTGCTCGCCAATGACATCATTTCGTCTCGTTGCTCATGTTACTTGTTTCATTGTTGCTTTCATTTCAGTTTTCATTGACAATATCCCCTCCTGAGTTTGTTTGTTGTATGCAATGGTTGTTTCAAATAAATATACACAGCCAAGATGTAGTATTAACATCAATTATGCAAAATTAAATCCAGTAGATAAAGTCTAGTATATCTGGTCCAAATCCAGTGGATAACGTCTAGTATCCTGGCTAAAATCCAGTGGATAAAGTCTAGTATTCTGGCTCTAATCCAGTAGATATAGTCTAATATCCTGGTTCAAATCCTGTGGATAAAGTCTAGTATTCTGGTCCAAATCCAGTGGATAACGTCTAGTATCCTGGTTCAAATCCAGTGGATAAAGTCTAGCATCCTGGCTAAAATCCAGTGGATAAAGTCTAGTATTCTGGCTCTAATCCAGTAGATATAGTATAGTATCCTGGTTCAAATCCAGTGGATAAAGTCTAGTATCCTGGTCCAAATCCAGTGGACAACACATAGTCCTCCAGCGACTTCTGATGCGAATGAATATGAAAGAAATCTTGATCTGACCAGTCGTTCCTACCAGGCATGTCGTAGGAGCGACTAAGGAAAGTGGAAAGATGGGATGACAGTCACTTGTGAAAAAAATATCCTTACATCTTGTCTTCGATTCTTACTCGTGTCTTATATCAAATAATCTCATGTCTTATATCAAATAATCTTATGTCTTATATCAAATAATCTTATGTCTTATATCAAATAATCTTATGTCTTATATCAAATAATCTTATGTCTTATATCAAATAATCTTACTCATGTCTTATATGAACTAATCATACTCAAGTCTTATATGAACTAATCCTACTCAAGTCTTATATGAACTAATCCTACTCAAGTCTTATATGAACTAATCCTACTCAAGTCTTATATGAACTAATCCTACTCAAGTCTTATATGAACTAATCCTACTCAAGTCTTATATGAACTAATCCTACTCAAGTCTTATATGAACTAATCCTACTCAAGTCTTCTATCAAATATTCCATCAAATAATCGTATTAGTGTCTTCTATTAAATAGTCCCCATGGATGACGAATAGATGCAGGGCAGCTGACAGTGCATCTTTGTCCTTTTGTAGCAGACAACTAGGTCACTGTGAATGGGTCAGCACGTCTGAAAGAAGAATGGCGAGATAGTTGGCACATATGTCTGTGCTTCTGGCAGGACGTGGCACTGCTGGGATACTGGTGTTCTGTAACTTCTTCCTATGGGGACCAAACATGCATCCACAAAACCCACCTTACACATCCTTGAGACAAAACTATACGAGTCCGTGTGTCGCCTCAGTTGAACAACCGAGAAGAACTTGTGTGTTTTAGTCAGAAATGATTAGTTGTCAAGAGCTATCTACTCACAGCTAATGATCTTATCTTATCACAATCACTAACAACACGAGATTGACCAGCAGTATGAAGTGATAATACATTTTATTGACCAATCTATACCCGGATATGAGAAACTATTTCACCCAAACCAGGGGGTCAAACACCAATACAACCACACGAGATAAACAACATGAAACAACAATACGAGCAACCATATCATGAAACAACAGTACGAGACACCTACACTATGAAACAGCAACGCCAGCACCTAAACCATGAAACAACAATACGAGGTACCCACATGAGACAATACGAGAAACCCATACTGCGAAACAACTATGAAAATAACAAAACGGGTCATCCAAACTATGAAAATTAACATTACACACCCACACTATGCAACAAAAAATGTCAGTTATCCACACTACGAGACAACAATGTCAGACATCCGCACTATGAAACAGCAATATTAGACATTCATACTATCAATTAGCAATACCAGGCACTATGCCAACATTATAATTCAACAAACAATAAAAGACACCAACATTGTGAATGAACAAACAATAAAAGACACCAACATTGTGAATGAACAAACAATAAAAGACACCAACATTGTGAATGAACAAACAATAAAAGACATAAACATTGTGAGTCACAACTAGAGACAAGACACAAACATTGTAATTCAGCAAAAACGACAAGATGCCACACTGTGAATCAATATTCAATACACGACACCAACATTGTAAATGAACACCAGGCACTATTCCAACATTATGAACCAACAAACAAGACAAAACACCAACATTATGAATTAAGAAACAGCACCATATCATAATGTGTATTTATTTATACATTATGTATCAATTTTTAAAAACGGGACAAAACACCAACATTGTGAAACAAAACAAAACACCAAAATTAGCAATCAACAAACAATACAAGTAACCACTGTACGATGTAACCAACAATACGAGGTAACCACAATATGCAGTAACCAACAATACGAAGTAACCACAATATGCAGTAACCAACAATACAAAGTAACCAACAATACTAGGTAACAACACTATGAGGCGACAAAGAATACTAGGTAACTAACGATATGATCCAAGCAGTTAGAAGATCCATCATGCACCGCTGGGAGATCCACCATGTACTGGTAGAAAACCCACCATGCACAGTTAGAATACGCATCATGCACCGCTAGAAGACCCACCATACACAGATAGAAGACCCACCATGCCCCACGGGAAGACCCACTATGCATCTGTAGAATACCCATAATGCAGTTAGAAGACCCACCATGTACTGATAGAAAACCCACCATGCCCGGCGGGAAGACCCACTATGCATCTGTATAATACCCACCATGCAGTTAGAAGAAAAACCATACACAGATAGAAGACCCACCATGCCCCGAGGGAAGACCCACTATGCATCTGTAAAAGACCCACTATGCATCTGTAGAAGACCCACCATGCACCGCTAAAGGACCCACCATGCCCAGCGAAAAAGACCCATCATGCAGCGGTAGAAGACCCATCATGCAGCGGTAGAAGACCCATCATGCAGCGGTAGAAGACCCACCATGCACCGCTAAAAAAACCAAATGCGTACTACTAGAACGCCCACCATGCAACTATATAATGATTACACAACCAAGAACCAAGCAACAATACAGACCACGCACCATATTACGTGAAATTACCATGGAAATATCTTGGTGTCTTCGACCAGACTTATCATACAAACCGTCCCTCTGGATAAAATCAACCATGGATAGACAATACACCCTGTCTCAATCATTCGCCGGACGTTATTGCACAGTCCAAGTCACCGTTTTTATTAACCTGTTTTATCTCAACGGAATATATTACAATGGACAGAGTAGACAGCAACATCTACAGCCTGCTTAACAAATTTCTCGTATATGAAAATCAAGTGCCCACCCATGATGCATTCTTTCTAAACATTAAATCATTTTACGTTAGAATTCTCTGAGCGACCTCTTCTGTTTTCGAAGACTTCTACAGACTGTACACAATTTGGACCATAATTTATCTTTTACAAAACAAAAATAAAACACAAAAAAAAGCCCCAGGATGACTAAGCTAAGATAGGAACGAAATAACGGAACAAGGAGACAGACATTCCGCTAGAACTGTCCTTTTTTTCCCCTCCACATAATTTAAATTCCTTGCTTGCTAAATATTAAAAGATCCGAGAAGATGGAACTAGTATGGCATCGGTATGCAAATTTCATCCGCCATGTATAATGGGGGTAGTCGTAATGCGATTGCCGGAGATTACCAGAGACTTGCACGCCGGTTGAATAGGGTTTAATTCGGCCGTACACTGTGTAATATGGAAATGGTGTGCAAAATTAAGCAGTTGCTCGACTTTCAGACGGTGTTTGCAGGGTGCATACAAATGAAACGTCAGGAGCGGACACCCCCCTCTCCTGACTGGGAGGACACACGAAAATACTACAATCAATCATAATTACTCCGCCAATTCAAACAAGATTTTCTCCAAAATGTGTATTACGCCCCAAGTTTGATTTGACTTCATTCAATTATGCAGATGTTGGCAAGAATTACCGCGAGCCCAAAGACGGGCTCACAGTTCGCATTCCAGCCTGCTCGCGGGGCTAAGGAAAGCACAGATTTACTTGCTCGTTTTGATTTTTTTCCGCCCCTTTTTAATACAGAGAGGGGAGGAATATGAGATTTCCACTTGTGTAAATCGTGTGTCTGTCTCTTGCTACCACGCCATTATTCAGACATAACAAGGTGAACAATTAATACCAAAACCTTTCTTACAATCATTGACATATTTTTCTAACAGCAAATACACTCAGATAAAATGGGACGGGGGAGAGAAACCGGAGCACACAAATAAAGCCGTGGTGTGAGGGTATTGGTAACACGTTCTGAAATGTGAGTGATAACACTTTCCCTCTCATCTGCAACTAGTTTGTTTTACTAAAATGTGGCTCATTTCTCTTTTCTACTGATACTTGACTACTTCAATCCCTCATGACGGCATTTACCTTTCACTTTGATCATGTCTTACTGATATTTTATGCTGATGTGCTTTTATTTTCACATTTTCTTCGCATACTTCATTTCTATATTCTTACACATGGCGACTGTCATCTCACTTGACTTTGATTTCCTTGTAATAAGTGACAGCGGGTGTCTACCTGTCTGCTTACACATCCCATACAGTGGGTATCATCTACCTGTCAGTTTACACATCCCATACAGTGGGTATCATCTACCTGTCTGTTTACACATACCATACAGTGGGTATCATCTACCTGTCTGTTTACACATCCCATACAGTGGGTATCATCTACCTGTCTGTTTACACATCCCATACAGTGGGTATCAACTACCTGTCTGTTTACACATCCCATACAGTGGGTATCATCTACCTGTCTGTTTACACATCCCATACAGTGGGTATCATCTACCTGTCTGTTTACACATCCCATACAGTGGGTATCAACTACCTGTCTGTTTACACATCCCATACAGTGGGTATCATCTACCTGTCTGTTTACACATCCCATACAGTGGGTATCATCTACCTGTCTGTTTACACATCCCATACAGTGGGTATCATCTATCTGTCTACCAGTTTTCTTACAAATTCCATACAGTGGGTATGTACCTAACTGTTCACTCGTCTCACACACGGGGTGTCTACTTATATATTCATTCAACGCATCACTTCACGCAGTGTATGTCTTCATATCTGTTCAGTCACGTCCACCCCACACATTGAACCCACATATCTGTTCACTCACCACATCACCTCACACACTGGGTGTCTACCTATCTGTCGACTCACCACATCACCTCACACACTGGGTGTCTACCTATCTGTTGACTCACCACATCACCTCACACACTGAGTGTCTACCTATCTGTTGACTCACCACATCACCTCACACACTGGGTGTCTACCTATCTGTCGACTCACCACATCACCTCACACACTGGGTGTCTACCTATCTGTTGACTCACCACATCACCTCACACACTGAGTGTCTACCTATCTGTTGACTCACCACATCACCTCACACACTGGTTTATACCTATCTGTTTACTCACCACATCACCTCACACACTGGGTTTCTACCTATCTGTTGACTCACCACATCACCTCACACACTGGGTGTCTACCTATCTGTTTACTCACCACATCACCTCACACACTGGGTTTCTACCTATCTGTTGACTCACCACATCACCTCACACACTGGTGTCTACCTATCTGTTTACTCACCACATCACCTCACACACTGGGTGTCTACCTATCTGTCGACTCACCACATCACCTCACACACTGGTGTCTACCTATCTGTTCACTCACCACATCACCTCACACACTGGGTTTCTACCTATCTGTTGACTCACCACATCACCTCACACACTGGGTTTCTACCTATCTGTTGACTCACCACATCACCTCACACACTGTCTACCTATCTGTTGACTCACCACATCACCTCACACACTGGGTGTCTACCTATCTGTTGACTCACCACATCACCTCACACACTGAGTGTCTACCTATCTGTTGACTCACCACATCACCTCACACACTGGATGCGTATCTCTCTGCTTGCAAATCTCGTCAACATCGAGACATACCCCTATTTCTGTGAGGTTATATCATATTCAACAGCTTAGCGCACCAAAAAAAAATAGAACAATAACATAAAAGCCTAATGACTAAAAGAAACCTGCAGTTTCGGTTATGAATAAAGAAAACAACTTGTAAAAGCTACAGTTGTCTTTTATCATCATCATCACCGTCATCATCAAACCCAAAACCATTCAGGATAGTATTATTATCAATGGCAAACATAGTTTAGACAACTGTACACAGTACCACACCACAAAAATAGAACTATGACCATATGAAATATCTCTACGATCGTGTTTATGGACTGGTGACCACAACACAGTTTCAAACTAACCAATAAGGTACTTACACAGAACACAATGTATCTATTGTTAACTTTCACATACTTTCAGACTAACTAACACGAAAACAGATATATGACAGTACACAACACAGACAGTACACAACACAGACAGTACACAACACAGACAGTACACAACACAGACTACATCAACGTTTCAGCCATTTGGTCCTTCACAGAGCACACGGTTTTAGTTTTTTGACTTTCATCTATAACTTTTGTTTACGAAATCATGTATTCTCTCTGTACGCGGTTATCATACAAGCTCGAACATAGGTTTTTTTTAATAGAAAAAGGGAACATGTATTATTAAATGTCGTAATCGTCTTCGTTTGTTCTCAAGCTGCATATGACCATGGTGTAGTCCGGAGAACAGAATGTGTTGTGTTATGGTTGACATCTCTGCTACGCTATCTACACACATCCGACTTCAGCAATGACTTCATGGTCACTTTGACACGCAGATTATAGAATGTGACAGCCAATTCCAATCCATAACCTTCTTAGTTGTCTCCCTACGACATGTATAGAAGGCACACAGCGTTGCTTTCTTTGATCCCCTTTCAGGCACGGCAACACATGGGCGATTAGATATGTATATTGGTTGATCTGTGCTGTTGTTTTTCCATTTTTGTGTTCAATTTCTGTTGGTTTTTTTTAATACCATTTGGTGTTTTAATTTCTGTTTATATTTTACCATTTGGTGTTTCAATTTCTGTTTATATTTTACCATTTAGTGTTTCAATTTCTGTTTATATTTTACCATTTGGTTTTCAATTTCTGTTTATATTTTACCATTTGGTGTTTCCATTTCTGTTTATATTTTACCATTTGGTGTTTCAATTTCTGTTTATATTTTACCATTTGGTGTTTCCAATTCTTTTGTTGTTTTCCTACGTGGTGTTCACTTTCTGTCTCTGAAGTGAACACACTGGAAAAATTTACTAGTTACTACTAAATTACGTAAATCAAACACAATAATGCGTTTTATAGAGGACTCGCTATTTCAAAAGGCATTTCACTATGCTGAAAGCTGAAGTCTCCTGTATATGAAAGAAAGCTCCGATAAACCATCCAACTAGATATGGGAAGTAGGAACGAGTTGCTCGCACTTCCTAGGGATATCAAACAAATAAACAACAGAGGACGCGGGTAAAAAAACAAACAAATCAGTGAGTATCGGTTGTACAGGAAATGAAGGGGGAAAAACAGAGTAGAACGGCTAGAGTATAAGAATGATCAATCATCAATTCTTCTCTTCAAGACAGACTAATTATAAGCGGTTAAGAAAAATAGCCGGCTCAGGGGAAGCAGACGAGGGGTAGAGAAGAGACAGACGGAAATCAATGCCGCCATATTTTTTTGGCTCTGGTTATTACGCGCCAGAGTTTGGCAGAGGTCATTGGGGCGGTACTTGTTGATTCCGGTGTGTGTCAACTTGGGCGTCAGTATTGTTGATGATGCTGTTCCTACATTTGGTGGTGTGTTCTCTAACACTGCCGTTGTGTTATTAAAAGGTTAGCCAATATTACCGGAATAGAGATAATGTTTGATGCATCTTGTTTGACGCGTACCTGTATGCGTGAGCTTGCGTGCCTATGTCTGCATGTACTTTGTGTGTTTATGTGCGCACGGCATAGATTTCTCCATTTTATTAGGACCTCACAACTGGTCATACCAGCTGGCTGAACTTCCATTAATCCAAGCTTTTCATTAGCGAGAGACACACAATTATGTATACAAAGTGAACAATGAAAGTAATCCAATACGAATGACAGAATACTAGATTGAATGGTGGCCTTTGACAATATAAAACCCATGGTTAATGGGAAAACAAGCCTTCTTAATGACGACTATTCCCGTGATGTTCATTGGTCCCCTATTACATTTTGTGTGACAGCCAATGAAAATTAACGAAATCGTCGAATACTTGTAGAGGTTTTTTCCCAATAGACAATAGGTCTTATATTGTGAGGGTAGAGTCCTGTATAGACTGAAAAGTATGGTATTTGTATGCAATGTCACAGATGACATGGTCATGCACGCAGCTAATGAGCAAGACAATGTAACGACGGGGAGTGCTTACAATATCCACTAATGAGAACATCTATTATTATACACTGAACAATGAAACATTCAAATATATCGTCATATTTTTCAAATGAAAAGTTGTGCCGTCCCTACTTGTCGTCGTTGATTTATGTGTGTTCGTGTACTTTGATAAAAGCCTTACGGTCGAAACGTCAATTTGTGTGTGTGCCTGCGTTTGTTTCGTATTATTAGCACAACGTTATTACCTCGTTTCAAACATTCAAATACATGTTTAACTTAATAACAGCAGATGGAAGATTAATTCATCATGATCAGGCAACAGACACCCAACTCTATCACCTGTCTCTCGTCTTGATGGTGCATTCTGCTAGACTGTAACATGTCCATCTCGCGAAGTTACTCTCACACTTGTATCTGCTTCCCACTTGCTTGCCTCCCCTAGACTTTACCCTCAAGTAAGGTCTTAAACAAGGTTTCATGTCTTTTAGTATGTCCAACATAATTTATTTGTTTGATCTGTATTTCCTTTAATAATTCTTTATTAATACCAAGTGTTGACAAAACCTCTTTGTTTGTTTTCTTCTCTTTCCATGAAGTTCTCCCTTTTCTAAATACCCACATCTCAAAGACATCAATTCTGTCTTCTAATTGTTTGTTTAGTGTCCATGTTTCTGAACTATACATTAATATAGAATAGATGTAGCAATTTATAATTCTAATTTTTAACTTGCTTGTAATTTGTTTAGATGTTAATATTTTCTTCATGTCATTGAAAGTACATTTAACCATTCCTATTCTCATTTTAAGTTAACTTCTGTTTCACATCTGCCATCATTTCTGATTGTGTCCAAGATATTGATAATGTTCTACTTGTTGTAGTTTTCATAAATTTTTATATTTAGTACCTGTTCCTCTGTGACTACTAACTATCATGGTCATTTATATCTAGCCCATATTCTTTATATGATTTATCGACTTGATCTATTAGTTTTTGTAGTTCATGTTCACTTTCTACTATAAGGACAGTATCATCTGCATATCTCAGGTTGTTTATTATTTTCCTACTGATCTTGAGTCACGACATTCCTTTCATATGTTTAAAAATACACTCTGTGTAGATATTAAATAGACTGAGTGAAAACACATCATTGTCTTACCCC
This sequence comes from Meghimatium bilineatum, assembly GCA_034231615.1. Lineage (NCBI taxonomy): Eukaryota > Metazoa > Mollusca > Gastropoda > Stylommatophora > Philomycidae > Meghimatium > Meghimatium bilineatum. The sequence goes on along the minus strand of CM067308.1, from coordinate 50,820,627 downwards.
TCTTTTTATTTCTATGTGTTGTAAGCAGCTGTTTTCACACCCTATTGATGCAGTTTGTTCCCAGTATGTCCAATCAGTCTAATGACTTTTCCATCAATGCCTATTTCTTGAAGACATTCAATTAATTTTTCCTGTTCGACTCTGTCAAAGGCCTTGCTGTAGTCTATGAAGCAAACATAAATACTTTCTTGGCCTTATATGTATTTATCAATAGTCAGATACTAAGTATATCTTCTTTGGTTCCTGGTAGATTAATTAACCTGACTGGTATATCTTCTCTGGTTCCTGGTAGATTTATTGACCTGACTGGTATATCTTCTCTGGTTCCTGGTAGATTAATTAACCTGACTGATTAACTTCTGAAGGATCTAATAAAAGAAGTCAAATTTAGAAATGCACAGACAAAAGCAGTATTTCACAAGATGAAGAACATTTTATTGAATATATCTTTGTCAATTGAGGTGATAACCAGAGAAGTTAACCAGATAACTAAGTCTGATATATGGAAGAGAATTGTGGACAATTACAATCAGCAGAATAGTGAAAGATGATATAGTGGCAGCAGAGATATGGTATTATAGAAGAATTTTGAGAACACAACAGATAGATGAAAAGTTTAATAAATGACATCTTGAAAGAAGTAAATTCACAAAGAAATATGCTTACCAATATCTTGCTTTAATGAGACAGTCCACATTTTTAGACATATTATAACAAACGGAACGATGGACCACACAGTAACAGGCAAGTTGAAGAAAGAGTGGTAGTTGAAGAGCAAGAGTGGTAGCTGAAGAGCAAGAGTGGTAGTTGAAGAGCAAGAGTGGTAGTTGAAGAGCAAGAGTGGTAGTTGAAGAACAAGAGTGGTAGTTGAAGAGCAACAGTGGTAGTTGAAGAGCAACAGTGGTAGTTGAAGAACAAGAGTGGTAGTTGAAGAGCAAGAGTGGTAGTTGAAGAGCAAGAGTGGTAGTTGAAGAACAAGAGTGGTAGTTGAAGAGCAACAGTGGTAGTTGAAGAGCAACAGTGGTAGTTGAAGAACAAGAGTGGTAGCTGAAGAGCAAGAGTGGTAGTTGAAGAGCAAGAGTGGTAGTTGAAGAGCAAGAGTGGTAGTTGAAGAACAAGAGTGGTAGTTGAAGAGCAAGAATGGTAGCTGAAGAGCAAGAGTGGTAGTTGAAGAGCAAGAGTGATAGCTGAAGAGCAAGAGTGGTAGTTGAAGAGCAACAGTGGTAGTTGAAGAGCAACAGTGGTAGTTGAAGAGCAAGAGTGGTAGTTGAAGAGCAACAGTGGTAGTTGAAGAGCAACAGTGGTAGTTGAAGAGCAACAGTGGTAGTTGAAGAGCAAGAGATAGTATGCTTGACAACCTAGCATTGTGGCATGGGAGAACATCCGTATCGGAAATGATTGACAGAACATGAAATAGAAGGATGTGGAAAGACATGATAACCAACGTCATGCGGCATGGACAGTTAGAAGAAGATATTGAAAACATAATGGACTTACAGATTCCTAGATATAAGGACATGCTACAATACTGTATTTGTCATGACAAAGTAAATAAGACATTGCTGTTTCCTAACAGTATTGACCTTTTTTGCAGTAATAATTGTGACAATTGTCTCAATTATGTTATGAATGATTGCTGATCCAGCGGTGTATGGGCTCATGCCCTTTGACCCACAATTATGTTATATCCAGGTGAACAAGTTTTCACAAGCATAACTCAAAAAATTACATGTCTGCTTATAACCAACTATTGTTAAGACGTAGAAAATCTTATAGTATATCCTCGTATCAAGAAATCAATGCAACAATGTGAGTATTAAGACATGATATAAACACAAAGGAGAAAGTGATAGCAGTTAGTTCAATGGATGCACGGTCTAAGAAGGAATAACAACAGTACACGATTGTACAAGCAGGCATGTGATTCCTTGTACATATTGTGGAAGACACTTAGCAGCTCAGATTGGTCTTGTGAGTCATTTCCAGTATCGCCATGAACCGTAGGTTATATTTCTTATAGCAAAACTGATGCTGATTCTGGAGGGTAGAGTGCTAGGTGAGAGAAGAAGAGAAAGTCCAAGGAGACGATGCACCAGCGACATCGAAGAATGTATGCACATGTCTCCGGTCAATGCAGGTCTACTTGCCCGGGACAGAGAGGCGTTCAGAGTACCCACGACGAAAACAATGCTCTGGAAAGAATATGTCACTTTATATATATATATATATCACAACAATAATGCTATCGCCTGGAACGACGGAAAGCTGCCTACTACGTAATAAGTGTGTTGTACGTCATCATGTCCACAAATTAATAAGATATTTTTCTTATAAAACAACAATAATGTGAACACCTGGAATTACCGAGCAGTGGTTACTACTACGACACGATTTTACTATTGTCCAGCAATAAAATCGGTTACTCCAAGCATATGGATACACCACACACAGCGTATCCTGAATATTTACTGTAGATGTTATCCAGCCGAAACATCGGGATGCAGTTGTCATTGATTGTCTGAATGTTGATTGCATATTCTCCTGATTCCATAACGGAATCCATGAGACGGAACTCCATAATTCTCCATTTTCTTTATCTTTTATCAGGAAAGTTGTTGACAATATGTCATGCTACGATGTCAGACAATGCAATATTTCCTCACGCTGTCGTCCACGAACTCTCTTGCCTTCTATCTTAAACTGTTTTAACGATGTTCTCCGTATATCCCTGTCTCATAACATGTCCAAAACATAACGATTGTCTCTGATATTACTAAATCCCTCTATAGCGCATCCTTTTATAACAAATGACCCTATTAAACTACACTTGTCAAAATCCCCAATTATACATACTCTCTGTCTATACTGTATACAACCAATATCTGTTATATAATGTACATATTTAGTCAATTCAGGCTACGTTGTTATAATGAGATTTGATCGTATTTTGTCCAAACAAGAAAAAACATCTACTAATTTCTGTGCATAAAATGATGAAACAATTTGATCTTGAATTCAACTTGCTGTGCTGATATTACGAACAAACATGATGGCTACACAATAAAATACAATCACCGTAGTTGCTGTTTCAATTATCACATGCTGGATGGGTCAAAAAGTGTGCACATTAGTTGTTGAACTCAGGAAGAAACAGACAAAGTTAAAATGACGCGCAAATAGCATCTATAATACCCTATTTTGAACAACAACCATCTATTGATTGCCTGAGCGGACTGCCAATCAAAAGGACAACATCCCAGGTAAAAATCGCTTGACAGTTAATATTATAAATTGTCACTGGCCCCTTTTGGCTACCCCGGCTGTCACCGGTTCTAAATACTAATCAAGCGCTTAGAAGAAACTCCTTGGTGTAATTTGTCTCATTAAAGATGTGGTGCTATGTTCACGATAAGGGCATAGCTAATGAGCGCGAAGATGAGTGCTGCGGAGAATGAGGATAAAGAAGAGACAAAAAACAAGAGAACTGCCGCCAGGCGTGTCAACTTTATCATTAATTAAGCTGTTTATTACCTTGTCACACTTTTGTCATATTCAGGTTATCATTATGATGACAACGGTGATAATTATGGAGAAGACAGATTTAAGAACATGGCAGACATAATGACGCAAGTAGTGGAATGTCGTCTTAAGTGGCAGTGGAGATTTTGTAAGAGCGGTCAACTCAAACATTACTGGACTCTGCGGAGAACGACACCGGAGGATTTCTAAGAGCGGTCAACTCCCACATTATTAGACTATATGGAGCGACACTGAAGATTTTGTAAGAACAGTCAACTAGAACATTACTCAATTCTGGGACGTACAACTGGAGAAAGGAAAACATAATTAACTAAAATCTGAAAGAAAATGACCTATTCTGTTAGTACTTATTATACGGATAAAAATTAGAAAAATTTGGGGGGGGGGGGGGTATTTTAACGACCCCGGGATTCTTGACAGGCCTGACAATTAAAAGGAGGAGGGGCGTAAAAATGGACAAAAAAATCGTTGACGTATTTTATGGACAACTCCTTTATGAGTCCTTCCTAGTCCAGATATATATATATATATATATATATATATGATATGCTCCTGATTAATGTGGATGTCTGGATACAGACAGCCGTGGCTGAGATCTGCAGGTAGCCAGATGTTGGCATACAGCCGTGGCGGAGATCTGCAGGTAACCAGATGTTGGCATACAGCCGTGGCTGAGATCTGCAGGTAACCAGAGGTTGGCATACAGCCGTGGCTGAGATCTGCAGGTAGCCAGATGTTGGCATACAGCCGTGGCTGAGATCTGCAGGTAGCCAGATGTTGGCATACAGCCGTGGCTGAGATCTGCAGGTAGCCAAATGTTGGCATACAGCCGTGATGCGAAACACTGTTGGTATTTCAATCATCTGCCTGTTGTATACATGGATACGACATGAAGCAGAATTAGTTGTTCAATGAATGATTGCTCAAGTTGTTTTAGTTCAAACATCACCGTCTTCAGTAAGACCTGTTTATCTAACATTGTCACATGACCGGAAGGGGACAACTGTTTGGTTGTCGGTTGGTCACTATTTATACACGGAGTCGCTTTGACTATTTTTAGCATGTTATTTCAAGTATGTAAATAGTGACCAACCGAAACCCAAACAATAATCAAAAACTGTAACGAATGGGGTCCCAATTAATTCTGTTGAAAGGTATTTATTGGAGACAGACATGGTTCAAACAAGCATATAAAACTATTTTACCTCCATTAGTTTTGTCCGTTCTACATTAGTTTTGCATGTTTTTAATAGTGTCTAACGGCTTGTCGACACAGCGAGGAGATGTAAGTGGTTATTTTAGCGGCTTGCCGAACAGAGATAAAGAGTTTAGTCCACTCGTCATCATCAAGTGCAAAGAAGGTAGGCTACAACGAACCTCCAACATGATGTCTCTTGCCTTGGTGGTGTAATCTGACAGACAGTATAATGTCCATCTCGTTATGTTTCTGTCACACTTGTATCTCTGCTTACCTCTTCTTCGCCTCCCATCGACCTTATCTTCCAGCAACGTCTTCAGCAAGCATCTCTTTTAATATGTCCAAAAACATTTTATTTGTTTTGTATTTTCTTTAATAATTATTTTTTTCATATGAAGTGTTGTTATAACCATTTTTGTTTTCTTATTTTCCGTGAAATTCTCCCAAAGCTTCTATATCTCCACATCTCAAAGGCATTATGTCTTCTAGTTGTCTGTTCATTGTCCATGTACCTGAGCCATTACATTAATGTACAAAAGATGTAGCATTTTATAATTCTCATGTTTAGTGTTCTTGCGATTTGTTTTAATTTATTCATTGGTGCCATACCTTCCGGAGTAGGCGATCATGTCTCTCCACAGTCCTCTGTTTGTTATACATTTCAATATAGTTTCTGATGATTCTGCATCATGCCAGGCTTTCAAGCCATCCAACATTTTCTCCTCACGTTGTCTTCCTCTGTCTCTCTTATCCTCGATCTTTCCAGTTTTTACGATGTTCTCCAGCCCATCTCTTCTCATGACATCATCCAGGAACTGTGATTGTCGTCTTCTGATAGAGTTAATAAGTTCTCTATTTGAGTTGACCAGTTGTAGAATTATAAAATATCAAGTGATTTGTTTAAGATAATATTTTCCTCGTGTCATTAAAAGTGCATAATATATAAATAATCAAATGGTCGGAGGGTGTTTAGGACCGCAACGTAGAAAATTGTCCAGTTTTGTTTTATTGCATGTTTTTTTATATACCTTTTCATCTAATTTTGTTCATAGTTACGTATTCCCAGTAACTTGTTCATCTAATTTTACATTACTATTCATTAAAAGTACAGCCATTCATATTGGCCTTTCAACTTCTGTCTCACACCTACCATAATTTGTGATTATGTCCAAGATATTGGTAATGTCCTTCCTACTTGATGCATTATCTCTCCATGTATGTTTCACACCTGTTCCTCTATGAGTTGGCTGATTATCATGCTGGTTTTGTTTTTTTAAACCTAATATCATGTCCTTTAATCTCTGCAAAGTTCACTAGATGTAGCCAAATACACCAATCACCTGACAATCACTTAATCTGAAGACAACCACTCATCTCTCATCTGAAGACAACCACTTCATCTGAAGACAACCACTCATGTTTAGAGGTTGTAGCTCTTCCTACGTCGTGTTCAGCCTCCTGCCGACTGGCAGGATATACTCATGAACAAGGAATGTATTGTGTCGAGATTTACATTTAGTTCAGCTGCGATATCTGCGTATTATTTCGACACCACACATCTGACTTCAACCAGACATATTGTGGATTTTATCTTCTACAGGGTGAGTAGCCGATCCTAACCCGAAATAGTCGCCTCTTAGTTAATTTCGGCGAGGAGGAATATCAATATTCTTAACTCCCGTATAGGGCTCTATCAACTCACGGACATGACCACTATCAAATCACAATTATATATTTCAATATAGTGTAATGCCTCTATAGCGCATCCTTTTACGACAAATTTCTCTATAAAAAACTTTTACAAATCAGAAAATATGTTTTTTTTTTAAATTGTTAAGACTGCATATAGCGAATTTCTGTTATTACACATTTCGTAGGCCCAAGGCAAGTTGTTACAATGGGGTGATTTGACTATACTGTATATAGCTAATTTCTGTTATTACATATCTATCTTTCGGTCCCGAGCGAGTTGTTATACCGGGATTTCACTGTATATAGTTGTCTTATTATAATAATAGAACATCAACCATCGAAGAAGAAAATTGCAACTTAAACAGCATTATAACAAGAGAAGAAGGGGTGCTTTTTTTCTAGCCATATCAAGAGAGATAGCATAGAAACACACATTAATATCGGAAATCATGGTTGCTGGTAACATCGTCCAAGGCGATGGATAAACAAGAGATAAAACTCAGGTGTATGGAAACATCCCGATACTGGAAATGCGAGGGCTGGGGTAATACTGGAAAAATGTAAAAATGAACAGATATAGATAAAAGTATTATTAATATTTAGAAATAAAATATATTAGTTACGAAACAAATGTTGGGTTGATAGCTACGTCCTGAATAGGATATGCTACCAATTTAAATAACGAGACACAATAACTTGGTACTGACATAGTGATTTCTAGTTCATTCTAGTTACTGTTGACTACCAGCCGGACACACTCTGAGATAAGCAACCCATTGAACCTGATTTTTAAAAATTGTGTTCCATTTGATCCCCTCACTCAATCTCACCATGACTCTCTTATCCACCCTATCCACTCTTCATGATGTCTGTCTTCTCTTACCTTGCTGGACCCTTCCAGCTTTGATCTGTCTCTTCCCCATGACATGCTTCATGTCACGCTTTCATCTCTTCTCCTAACATTGTCACACCATACGTGCTTTCTTATGTTTAGTATATTTCTTTTGTTCGTTGTCTTTCCTCCTGATGAAGGCTTTTAGTCGAAACGCTGTCTGTCGCAATGGATAAGAAATATATCAGATTGTTTAAACATGCCTTTAGATGCGTTCAGAATCATGTCGTGGTGAAGGTTTTTAGTCAAAACGTTGTCTGTCACAATAGATACGAGACACCTCAGATTGTTTAAACATGTCCTTGGCTGCGTTGGTCACCTAGCTTAGAATCATGAGACGTTAAGAACGTCCATAAAGAGGAATGCATACTGGAAAGAATAGGTCACCTAAATATAGTGAAATCCAGTTATGACAAATTGGTCCAGACCGACGAAATATGTATGCAATAACAGAAAAACACTGTACACAACATAAACAACATATAATAAAAATATTTAGAGATTTTCAAAAGTTATCAAATATGGAAATCGCCGAAGTCGTATGTATGGGGTATTTGTGTAATTACAACGGGGTAACAACACATAGGCCTATCCGTTCTCAGGACTAAATCCTGCTGAAAATCTAGTAGGATAATTATCCGGCTATAAGAGCGATAAAGTATGAGTTTGAGAATTACCGCAAAAACAAAAACATAATTAATAGAAAGGAAAATGTGTTATACATGTATGCGCAATAGAAAGATTCCACTGTGATATATTCAGATGGGAGACGTAGCGCAGATTAAAAGACAAGAATACACGCAGCTCATATTGAGATGATATGCAACTTCTGAGACAATTAAAAAAGATGTTTTACAGTTTGATGTTTCGACATACGTAACCTTCGTCAAGAAACAATAACAAATGACAAAGTGTGCCCATGTATGTTTTTTCGGATCATATTTGACAGTCTGGTTATCAGATATACATTCTGATATGTAGCTCTTCTACATTCGCAGTCATGGTTTACACTATGATGACTGACAAAAGTAGCAGTCATGGTTTACACTATCATGACTGACAAAAGTAGCAGTCATGGTTTACGCTATGATGACTGACAAAAGTAGCAGTCATAGTTTACACTATGATGACTGACAAAAGTAGCAGTCATAGTTTACACTATGATGACTGACAAAAGTAGCAGTCAATCCCAGGCTACCAGCCGTGACGTAAAGTATTTTTTAATTATTGTAGGCAGGGCATGGACGCACTCTTACCTTCTTCATTGTCAATTACGCAGCTGAATATAATAATAATCAATTTCTTCTTTCTAATACTGATAGTCAGTGAAGGGCATCTCTCAATGCAACCGAATTAAATAATCTATCTTTGTCTATTGTCTCATTTTCTGATTGACCAATATCTGTTTAAAATGAGGAACAAACAATGGTACCGAAAACAGTCACATTTATAAATATAATAGAATCCCTTATAGGGTATCCTTTCATAACAAATTTCCATTTGTAACACGCCTTGTTACTAACAATGCTTTGTAAAATCTCTTAATTATATTTATTTGTTATTTTTACTGTATATAGCTAATTTCTGTTATTACACACATATTTCATCGGTCCAGATCAAGTTGTTATAGCGGGATGTGACAGTAATAATCATGCAGCGACTGTATTGTTCTTGTACAGGCAGGATAGTATATTTCTGTTATCAACAGATGGACTACTCCTAAAAGAAGAAACTGGTATAGGTTTAGAAATAGATGGACTACGTCTAGGAAGAGAAACTGGTATACGTCTAGGAGTAGATGGACTACGTCTAGCTGGAGAAATTGGTATAGGTTTAGAAGTAGATGGACTACGTCTAGCAAGAGAAACCGATACACGCCTAGAAGTAGATGGACTACGTCTAGCTGGAGAAATTGGTATAGGTTTAGAAGTAGATGGACTACGTCTAGCTGGAGAAATTGGTACACGTCTAGAAGTAGATGGACTACGTCTAGCTGGAGAAATTGGTACACTTGTAGGAGAAGATTGACTAAGTCAAGTATGAAAAAATAATACACGTCTATGATTAGATGGACTACGTCAGGTATGAGGACTGGAACACGCCTAGAATTCGATGGACAAAGTCAAGTAGAAAAACAAAATGTAGAGCATCAGTACAAACATAAGACAGGTTGGATGATCAAGTGAACTAAGTAGAACATGGTTTCGTACTCTTGTTTTCTAGTTTTGTGCTAGTCTGAATCAGTACCCAAACAAACGCGCATGCGATCAGACACTAGGTTCTGGGATAGTGTTCAGTGTGTCTGCAAACACTTATGGATTTTGAAAATGAGACAACCAAGAAAGACAAAGAATAACGCGATTGTTATTGCTTGCAGATAATGATCAAGGAGTGGATACTCTACGCCGGTTATAATTATCTCATACCAGCGCTAGTGATTTTAGATGACTAATCTATGGAAAGACATCCAAGAACCAGAATGACGCAAGTCCAGTTCTCTCCCTTGTCTCATCACAACCCATTTATAACTTCCCTTTCTTTTGAATTTCTCATTATATTTCACGATACGGCAAATACCTGTCTTCTTAAATAAGTACAAGTGTCTATTTATTTAGACTGGATAATAACCCCAGGGACTCAACAAGACTTGGGCACCCCGAGTTGTCTCCGATGTTCCTTTAATCATCCGAGCACAAATCTCATTAAGAGTCGTCAGCATGGGAGCTAATCTCTAGGATAAAGTAATTACAATAGTATGACCGCCCCTACATTTGACAATTATTATTAACTATAGCCCTCATATTTTTATATCTTTGTTTTTATTTTGTTTTCTACGTTTAAAAAAGAAATGTTTGTGATAGGCCTGTCTTCATTAACAATCTTAGCCTTGTGTTCGTCATGATTTTTAGAACATTGTGTTTCTGAATGCCATGCAGATTGTAGTTTCTGAATGCCACACAAACATTGTAATTCTGAATGAAATCCTTGTAACAACACAAAGAGTGTGACTCTAGGTGTCACGCAGGTAACAACACAAACATAAAATAAGGTGTACAGATGCACTCAAGCGGGATAGACGATTGACTGTATTGTACTCGGGTCACCTTATGTGTACTCCTCCATTTTCGACGAAGTGGAACGCAATTTGTCGAGAGTACCACTCATAGCACGTAACGTCAAACGATAATCCTAAACTATCTCAGAAACAATTCAATTTTATAAACAAGATGTTATGAACGAGATGTGAACCCACAACCTTTTGAGCACACAGCGTATCACTTAACCACTACGCCAGGGGGACTCGCAAAGAAATTATAAAAAGACTACTGGGCTCTTGGAATACAACGAAGATGCTTACGACATATTTACCTGATCTTCGACTTCCTTTAGTTGATACACTGATATAACATCTATTAACTCACATGTGGCTGAAAAGTGTGTCTCGCTCAAAGAGATTTTGTTCCCAAACAGGAAATACAGGAGATACAAATAATGAATTATGTGGTTTGTTGAAATAGAACTTGGCTGTTTGATTCGCGTGGCCTGATTAATATACGTATTGGGGCTCCTGATTTATAGCACATTTAAATAGGACCGATTATGACTATATAAATATTATATAAATATATATATAAGGGAAAAGGTCACGGGGAAGACCCAGAGAAATGATATTGGACAGTTTGACTAAATGGCTTCGATTGCCGACACCAACAGAGATGATGGCATACATGAGAGATCGATGTACATGAAGAAATATGATCACCAACGTCATTCAGCACGGCACTTGATGATGATGATGATTATGACAAATCATGCAGTAAATAAACTACTACTCTGCTTTCCTGTAGATTATGTGATTATTTTTGTAAGCAAGTTTTCCATGACAAACTTTTCCAGTTGTACAACTGTGTGGTAGGAGCTGACTTGAGACACGCTAGCATAGACAACAACTGCATAATTAGGACATCTTAAAGACAACAACTGCATAATTCGGACATCTTAAAGACAACAACTGCATAATTCGGACATCTTAAAGACAACAACTGCTTAATTCGGACATCTTAAAGAAAATACTAAGGGAGCAGTATGGGGAATATACATGAAATAAGCACAAATGAGAACATCATGGAAAGAGAAGAAAACAAATAAAGAGGTGCTAAAAACACTTAATATGAAGAAAGAACTACTATAGTCCGTTCAGAATCGTTTGCCGAGATGTTAAATTATTTTTATCAAAAACGTATTGTTCATTTGGATTGATCATTTGAAGTTAGGTTTAGAATAATAATGTCGCTATAGAAATATTTTTTTATCAAAGAAATGTGATCCAGTATCAAAGATACCTTATTTAACCTATATTAAAAAAAAGTTAATCTAAATTATAAACAATCGCTGGATTATGTAGATGCTTACATCTCACAGCTGATTATTAAATATAAAGGCATGACCCTCACGGTAGAATGTGCACCGTTCTAAAAGTAGTTGTTTCCACTGTACATTTGTATAAAGCAATGTTACATATGGAAATTCCCGTTTAGCACCAAATATTATTTTTCCTGAACTTAGAATTATGTGAAATCAAAAACGGCTATTGACTCGATTTCAAGTCACAAGTCAGAGGCACGTCTCAATATTTACAGAATGTAGGCGGCACTAAGCATATTACCTTCTGCAAGTCTATGTGAGAATGAATCTGAAAGCGAAATATTTTACTGAGCATAACATTGCTATAAAGATTTATCAATACTTCTGCAGAGAGCGTAAAAAGGGACATCTTTATTGTTCTTTATCAAATCCTGAGAAGAGAACAATGCATATTTTAGGTTTGTGTAAACGTTCATTTGATCGAATAGTGGAAGCAAGCGGATATTTATTGCCAACAAATTCACGAAAGCAAGGAAGGAAAGAAAAGATAGACAGTTTCGATAAGGACCTAGTAAAAAGAGAAATATGTAGAATGTTTGATAAAAACGAAGAAGTGACACTTAGAAAGTTGAAGATTTGGCTGAAAACTAATAACGACATTGAAATATCAAAAACTTTATTATGGAAAACTGTAAGAAATGCAGGCTTCACCTTTAGAAAGTATGCTGGTGGAAAAAACATTATTTGTGAAAAGCCACATCTGGTAGCTCTTAGAAGCAAGTATTTACGTGAAGTGAAGGGAATGCGCGAGAATGGTTATGATATTGTGTATTTACATGAAACTTGGATCAACGCTCATCATACAAATGAAAAGGAATGGCAGTTAGCAGATGGAAGTATTAAAAGATCAGTACCAAGTAGTAAAGGGCAACGTTTGATAGTTGCACATGCAGGTAGCAGACATAATGGGTTGTTGCAGAATGCTCATCTAATTTTCATTTCAAAATCCATTGACAATAGAGACTACCACTCCGAAATGAATGGGCACATATTCGAAGACTGGATCGAAAAAAGTATTCTTCCAATATTAGATAGACCTTCTTGTCTGATAATGGACAATGCTTCATACCATAACGTAGTGAACGTAGAAGATAGAATCCCAACATCATCAAGTACAAAAGATGCAATCAAAACGTGGCTCATAAAAGAACACATACCAGTTACCGACAGGTACTTGAAACCCGAATTGCTTAACCTTGTAAAACAGACACAACGAACAAAGATATTTAAAATAGACAAGTTAATTGAAGAACATGGTCATAGATGTTTGAGACTACCTCCATATCATGCACACTTAAATCCTATAGAGCTAATTTGGCAAAAGTTAAAGGACACGTAGCATCTACAAATACAACTTTCAAATTATGTGATATTGAGGCACTTACAAATCAGGCTCTATCAAATATACATAAAGACTACTGGGTGAAATGTGAGGATCATGTGTTACGCCAAGAAGAGGAATATTGGAAAAAGGAAGGTTTGTTGTTTGTTCAGCCGAAAACAGTAATCGACCTATTTGACTCGTCTGATTATGAATGATCATTACTCTGATTAAGTCTACACTAAAAAAAGTTTGATTTGCAAAATTTACAAGTTGATTTGTAAAACATTTCATTGCTCAATACCACCCAAGCAATTCAAAAAAATGTTATAAGCAAACCATCAACCATTACTTATAAAAATTAGCCCGCTTGATTCAATACAGAAGTTCAGATATCTTGGATCAACTATTACAGACAAAATTTCCTTACATGAAGAAATATATGTACTTATTTCAAAGGCAGCGACAACATTTGTGAAACTCACACCAAGAGCATGGAACAATATCAAATTGACTCTACGAACAAAAGATATATTTTAAATTTTTTTTACACCTGCCACCATGTAAAATTTTGTGGACACGCCTATGGGTCATCATTGCACTAGATTACTGTAAAATATTTTGTTTATGGTCGAAATCATATTTACATGGGCAAACATCAAAAGAATTCGCCGCTTTCAAATAACCGTTACAGCTAGACATCAAGTAACACATATGTTTTCGCGACATGGACATTTTAACAACGTATGCCAAAATTCATGTGAAATCATCAAGAACTTTTTGAATTATAAATCATAACATCTCGGCAAACGATTCTGAACGGACTATAAGAGAAATAAAGATCTGGCAAATAAAATACTTTGGAAACATTAAAAGACATGACACCCGATTGAAGACCTTACTTGAGGGTAAAGTCAAAGGGAAGCGAGCAAGAGGTAGGCAGAGATACAAGTGGGAGAGTAACATTACACGATGGACAGGTTAGTCTAGCAGAGTGCACCACCAAGACAAGAGACATGAGATGTTGGAGATACGTTGCAGCCAACCTTCATTGCTGAGACGGCACTTGATGATGATGAAGCACAAACAGTTCTTCATAAATTCTCATTGGTACAGTAGAATCCATCAATAGCGCATCCTTTTATAACATTTTTTTTCCTGTTTATAACAACACTTTTCAAAATCCCCAATTACATTTCTTCGTTATTGTGTATACTGTATATAGCGGATATCTGTTATTACATACATATTTGGCCGGTCCGAACAAGTTGTTATAATGAGATTTGACTGTGCAATATTTGCGATCAATATCCGCATAATCAGTCATGAGAGAATTTGCTTGATCTTATTATAACAACTTGGGTGTGAGGATTCATGTAATATATATGTTATAACCGAAGTTCTCTATATGCAGCACGCAAAAATAAATAATAAATATAATTTGTCATTTTAAAAAGTGCTTATTTATAGGGAAATGTGTTACTGTTATAAAGTGATGCCATATACAGTATATCATCCGGTATATATGTGTATATATATATATATACACACACATACACAGCATGCACGTACACACATTCACATACATATATGCATATTGGTAGCGTATCCTATTTAAGACGTAGCCATAAACTATGTAAATACGTTTAGTAGTTTGTCATTGCTTTCTGAACGGTCTGGATACACAATTGCCTGTGGCAGGGATCGAACTTGTACCAAATCTGTGGCCGTCACAGATGCGTTCTGTATCACTCCGACAGAGAGCCAGACTACTATATATACAAACAATTAACAAACAACGACAATTGAAAGTGTTGCTACCATGTTAGAGATGTAACATTTAGTTTGAGAACCTCTGATATAGACATTGAATAAAAACGATAATATAATGTGTTACTAATATTTTAGAGACTCAACATTTAGAATTTGGGAACATCTGATATATAAATCTGATGAAAAAATAGAATATAGAAAGTCTTAACATGTTAGAGGTGTCACAATTACACTTTAGGAACCCCCGATTAAAGATGTCAGATCTACATTTTAGGAGCCCCTGATATAGATAATGAAAAGAGGAATATCGAAAATGTTATCGACGTATTGGGGATGTTACGTAGAGCACGTACTTAAAAGAAAAATCGTTACATAATTGAGGTATTTTTTCACTACAAAGTTACACTCATGTACACATTGTAAGCTGGTCTTTGATTCCAGGCATAGAGTACATTACGTGTCACGTGGCTGTTTGTTCGCTCAAACACACACTCTCTATGTTCTAAAGACCTCATTACGATATGCTTGATAGTCTATTGTTTTCTGGCTAAGATTCGTTAGTGTGAAGATTACATCAGTTCAACATTCAGAAGAAATATATATACTGCGCAGCTACAAGATGGTTTGACTACATAAGCCTTTACCCACCGTTTAGGCTGTGCAGACATTTATTTACATAAAATAATAACTAGAGAATACTACCCAGCGTTGCCCGGGCGAGAATACAACAAAAAATAAAAATAGAATAAATGTGAATATATTTCTTATAATGTAGCGATGACTTTGATTTAATGTTTCAATTTCTACATATTAACCCAACAATTAAAAAAAAATACATTGACTCTAGGATCGAACACCCACAGGCACTCCTATAATATATTTCACGCATACGAATTGTATATGCCGGCTACACGAAAGACCGCGTACAATTGTAGTTTTATAAATGCTGTGTACTCTTATGTGGGTCATGTGATGTATTCTTTCTAGAACGTAATGACAACAACGTTCACCGGAGTATTCAAAGATCCATGGATTTCAATTTAAGAACACAACAGAAATGCTGATGTCAACAATATTCTACGATTCACTCATAGACAGATATATATGTGCGACATTAGGAAAAGGCACGAAGAAAGAATAGTGAACCTGTTAAAATAGTAAACGTCGATTGAAATGCAACAATTTAGAGGTATTTTGTTTGTTTACATTTGCTTGACCTTTGTTCAGTGGTCAGAGGTAAAAGGTTCACCAATCATATCAATGGTCAGCGTTGCTGGACCACAGAATTTTAATTTCTCATTTCGGCCAAGGAAGAGATTATCCAATTAGTCTACGAGCCAAATTTCATTGGAATAGGTCAAGCTGTTGAGATGTCTGAACCGGGCAGACACGACGCAGAGATACGGAGTTATTCATTTATATATAGATAAGGATCATCACCCATTAGGATCGTACAGGTATAAACTAGAAACATCAGAAAATAGCCACCCCCCAAATATATATATATATATATATTGGGTTTCAACATTTTACGATAAATGTTCGGGTTAGAACAGTTTCCTCATTGCAACGTGAATAGTGCATTGTCCCTCTATAGTGCATACGTTGTAAACAATTTCCCCATATAACAACACTTTACAATATGCCCAGTTATATTTATTCTTTAACGTTTATACAGTATGTATCAAACATATTTCGTTAGTCCGGACCAAGTAGTTACGAGATTTCACTACATTGTTCTTTCAACTTTAAATTGATTGATATTTTAACTCTTTACACGGCACTACAGCGGCACTAAGACACCCTTCATGTCTGTAAACCGATATATACTGACCTGTTTAAAGATAACTGTAAGGTTGGAAATACAGAAAGGTAAAAGTAGCAGACCTACGGCAGGGAAGTCGTGGATGGGACATGCTGATGTGTCATATAAAGCGTGTGCATTTTGCAAGATGTGGCAGCAGGTGCGAAACGTATAGGTCTACCCACAGATTTCGAAACTGATTTCACCCATAATAACACTTAGCAGGAAATGCAGAGAATGGTGTCCCACGACTGTGGAGCAATAGGTACAGGCTTGCAAGAAGGGGGATATGATTATATACAATGATTGATTTGTGATTAGACATGGTCGCAGTGCTTAGGCATTTACAGCTCAGTGAGCAGGAAAAAACGATTAGGAAGCAGTGTGGGGGTCTGTGCTGTGACTACGAGTAGCATGATCATGTGGATTAAGATTATGGTGGTCACCAGGGAATTTGAGTGGGTAGTCACACAGAAGGTAACACAGGTCTGCATCTTGAGTGACTCTATGAGTATGATTAGGAAGGTACAAGTTGGTTTCGTTCGCGAACAGTGGATTGAGGCCTTGAGAAAGGCGAATTTGAAAGTAGTTACATTATTTTCGTGCCGGGACATGAGAGTGCTCGAGGTAATGAAAGAGCAGATCAACTGATGTCATGCACGATTGTCGCACAGAGCGACGGGGCCAATGGATTGAGCTGACGCTTTAAACTCCATAAAAGATATAGCACGCAAGAGTGAGACTAATGTGGATTATGATTCCTTTGCAATGGTCAGGATTAAAGATCAGGGTTTGAAATGCGGTGATGATAGAAAAGAACATTTTGGAGGGCGCAGAAGAATGATGATCAACCAGCAGAGCACCGGTACTGTTAGCAGAAGTGTAATGGCGGGTACACTCGTGGAGAGATCGGAGCTACTATGGACGCGTCCGGTATGCAGTGATGATGATCCGACGACGAACTAATTATCAAAGGAAGGACAAGAAAATCATTACATCACCAGAGACAGAGACATACTCCTGAAGGTAATTGTCATCTTCGTCTGCTGCATCTATATCGAATGCGTAAAACATATTTTCTATTAGTTTATAAGATCTTATTTACACTTCCACCATATTTTCTATTAGTTTATAAGATCTTATTTACACTTCCACAATATTTTCTATTAGTGTATAAGATCTTATTTACACTTCCACAATATTTTCTATTAGTTTATAAGATCTTATTTACACTTCCACAATATTTTCTATTAGTTTATAAGCACTTATTTACACTTCCACCATATTTTCTATTAGTTTATAAGCACTTATTTACACTTCCACCATATTTTCTATTAGTTTATAAGATCTTATTTACAGTTCCACCATATTTTTACATTTTATGAGATCATATGTATCAACATTTGTCGTGCAGATGGTGTTCCAACAATGTATCTTGAGAATCATTGTAATGTGTAGCCCTTTATTTCTAATGGATACACATATTTGAACTGCTTTTGTTGTGTGACTTCTGTCATAATTATGTGGGGGAGTGTGGAATAACAATGATGTGAGCTGTTCGATTCTTCAGAAAACAATAACAAACACGGGACAATTGTTGAACTTAAAAAAAAAAAAACAACAACAAAATTTTCAATGAATATAATATAAATATCATAATTTAAAATAGTATTATACTTATGTATTATTACGCCCGTGTGCTTCCGGGGCCCGAAAGGGGAGCAAAGAATTGCAACACTGTTTACCCCTTCCATGCATGTCATAGGAGGCGACTAAGGAGGTTATGGGATGGAGTTGATTGCCCCATCCCATCATATATGGTCAGTGACCCACAGCCATATTGAAGTCGGATGTGTCAGGTCGACTGGCGCAGATATCGCAGCAATGCTGTAAACCATGACACAGCGCATTCCGTTCTACGGACTACATCCTGCTAATCTGCAGGAGTTTGAGAGCGAACTCAGAGGAAGAAGAAGATTTAGCATTATTTTGTATAGCGTAACTAGATCATATAAAAAACATAGTGTATACTTGAAACATTTTTTGTAATGTTGGTCCATTTATGCTTATTAGATTGTGGAGAAAAGTTCACGAATCTAGTCTAATTGTTACAGCGTTACAGATTTTCTACAATCATCAAACGTTTTGAAACGCACTATAGTGGAAGATTCGAGCCAGGCGCACAAATCGACCTCCCCCCTTGTCCAACCTATATCTCTGGACAATAATAACAAAAGTACATAGTTATCTTAATGTTAGGTCATAATCCTTCCTGCTTGTTTATGTTTCTAATGGAGAGATTATGTTCACATTTACCAGATAGGTATTTCTAGCACGGGATGAACACGCAAGAGTATACCAGCTAGTGCATTTAGATTTGTGAATATACGAATTGAAGAATGAGTGCAGAGATGAACGTGTGTAGATTAGAGAGTGAGTTTACAGATTAAATAGTGGGTGTACAGATTGAAGAGCGGGTTTATATACTGAGGAGTGGGTGTATAGATTAAATAGTTGGTGTATAGACTGAGGAGTGGGTGTACAGATTGAAAAGCGGGTGTATAGACTGAGGAGTGGGTGTATAGATTAAATAGTGGGTGTATATACTGAGGAGTGGGTGTATAGATTAAATAGTGGGTGTATAGACTGAGGAGTGAGTGTATAGATTAAATAGTGGGTGTATAGACTGAGGAGTGGGTGTACAGATTGAAAAGCGGGTGTATAGACTGATGAGTGGTGTACAGATTGAAGAGCGGGTGTATAGATAAGAGTGGGTTTATAGATTAAATGGTGGGTGTATATATTAAAGTTGAAAAAGTGAAATATCTTGGCACTCTGTTAACATCAGAAGGTAGATGATCAAGTGAGATAAAGAGCCGAGCAGCACAAGCCAAATCAGCATTCCAAAAAATGAGAACCATTTTTTACAATGGAAGTCTATCAATGCAGACACGAATTCGGGTGCTGAGATGTTATATCGAATCAAATCTTTTTTAATGGATGTGAAGCATGGACTGTAAACAAGAAAATTCAAAGTGAATTGGAGGCTACATAAATGTGGTTTCTGAGAAGAATGATGAAAATACCATGGACAGCCAAGAAAACTAATGCAGAGGTTCTCATTGATGCTGGCGTAAAAAGATCAATCATATCAAACATTAGAGGCAGACAGTCAAGGTTTCTAGGGCATGTGCTGAGAAGAACACAGCTTGAACACTTAATAACCTCTGGAAAGATCAAAGGGAGAAGATATAGAGGTCGACAAAGAGAAAAGTTACTAGTTGGGCGTGTATCATGGCACGGAAGAAGCTCACCAACCGAGCTTATTGACAACACAAGAGACAGAGAGTCGTGGAGAAACATGATCGCATACGCCAGTCTCATGGCACTTGATTGATTGATTAATTGATTGTATTTATTAAATAGTGGGTGTACAGATTGAAGTACGGGTGTATAGACTGAGAAATTGGTGTGTAGATTGAAGAGCTGGTGTATAGACTGAGGAGTGGGTGTACATATTTAGGAGTGTGTCTACAGATTGAAGAGCAAGTGTATAGACTGAGGATTGAGTGTACAGATTGAAGAGCAAGTGTATAGACTGAGGAGTGGGTGTACATATTTAGGAGTGTGTCTACAACTTGAAGAGCAAGTGTATAGACTGAGAAGTTGTACAGATTGAATAGCGTGTGCATATCATGAGGAGTGGGTGTACAGACTGAAATGCGGGTCTATAGACTGACGAGTGGGCGTATATATTAAATAGTGTGTGTATGGATTAAATGAAGATTGTGTAAATTAAAGATTCGGTGTATAGATTGAAGAGTTGGTGTGTATATTACAGAGTCTTCTTCTTCTTCATCGTTCTTCCGTCAGATATCAGATTACAGCACCAATAGCTTCAATGAATTGTGTGATTCGCTTCAGGTCATCCATGGAACCTCTCAAGTCTGGAAGCAGTGCTGTCTCAGTAGGCCATATTTTCTCCCTCTCTTCTTGGTAGAGTTGACAGGCATGAAGAATGTGTTCTGCAGTCTCTGGGCTCAGTCCACAGTTGCACAGGTCTGTCTCACCAATCTTCATCTTTCGGAACATGTGACTTCTCAGTCTGTTGTGACCAGTTCGTATTCTGAAAATGATGGTTTGTTCCTTGCGTAACATTTGGTGGTAGGGGTCATTTGGTTCTGCAGTTGGGTGCATTTGCTTCCACTTTTTCTTATATTCTATTACAGAGTGAGAGTGCATATTACAGAGTGGGTACACCGATAAAAGAGTGAGTAAGTAGATTAAAGGGTGGGGTATATATTATACAGTGGGTGTACAGATTGAAGAGCTGGTGTATAGATTGAAGTGTGTGTGCACAGATTGAAGAGCTGGTGTATAGATTGAAGTGTGTGTGCACAGATTGAAGAGCTGGTGTATAGATTGAAGTGTGTGTGCACAGATTGAAGAGCTGGTGTATAGATTGAAGTGTGTGTGCACAGATTGAAGAGCTGGTGTATAGATTGAAGTGTGTGTGCACAGATTGAAGAGCTGGTGTATAGATTGAAGTGTGTGTGCACAGATTGAAGAGCTGGTGTATAGATTGAAGTGTGTGTGCACAGATGGAAGAGCTGGTGTATAGATTGAAGTGTGTGTGCACAGATTGAAGTGTGTGCACAGATTGAAGTGTGTGTGCACAGATTGAAGAGCTGGTGTATAGATTGAAGTGTGTGTGCACAGATTAAACAGCGAGTGCACAAATGTACAGACGCTTCTGGCAGACAGGTAAAGAGATACGTAAATGTCATACCTGTGGCTTTCCAAAATGAGTAAATTCTTCTGACAGCCTCGTGCAGTGATGCATTACATGACTCTGTCACTGTCACACTGCCTACCCAGAAACCATACTCGGGAAGTTCTAGTTCGATGATCAAATCTCCCAGCACATAGGTTCGCTGTATTGTTTTGTACCTGACAAACTCTCGCAGGTGTGACTTGTGTATGAACTCGGCAATGGTAGACTCGTCATCACTAGCAGGTGGTACACACTTCAGGATTGTTGCCAGACACAATAAAATGTTGTGCTCGTTTTCTGATTCTACGTACTGATTTTGTGTGTTTTCGTTAAGAAGTTTAGTAAAATTTGACTGAAACTGCCATTTGCTATTGACACGCCGCAACCATGAATCAGACAGAGTCAGATCGAAGTCTGCAGTGTCGTAGTACACATCAACAGTCATAGACTCTGATTTAAGAACAGCTCCTTGAGATTTGAGTGATGCTTCAAACTTACTGCTGATGTTGAATCGTCTCGTGACACACCCATAAGCTCGTTCAGATTTTTGTAATGTTTCTTTGGTCACTGTTGTTCTAGAACCTGCCTTTACTACGCTTTCTGTGCGTGCTCTATCCTTGACCACTAAAGTTTCAACTCTTTCATCCGTGGTATCCTTTGAAGAGCCATCTCTCACATACCCGTGAACATTAGATATTTCTGTAACTCGAGATACATCTAGCACATGCTCCAGTTTGCCTGTAACGGCTGCTTGATTCAAACTTTCAGTGTATATTTGTTCCGAGATTGATGATGTTGTGCCCATCACAGACTTCTGGCACAATTCAGTAAGACTAAGATGGCCCGAATCTTCTGTAGGTTTTGTTTGAGCGCTAGATACAATTTCATTAGTATTAGTACTGTTTGCAGCATCGATTGTCTTAGATTTTGACTGTGTTTCAACATAAGATACGGAAGTGTTAATATCGCTTGCATATTCACCTGTTTCTATGTTATTGTTTACAGTTGCAGTGTCCACCATTTTGACTTTAGATGAGTCTTCCATTTCAACATCTACCATCAGCTTGGTGAAGTTTTTATTGCCAGTGTCTCTTGTGATTTGTACAGCATTTGTCTGTCGGGTGCTTTCTTCACTTTCAGAGTTTCTTGTGCTTTGTACAGCTTTTGTCTGTAGGGTTCTTTCTTCACTTTCAGAGTTTCTTGTGCTTTGTACAGCATTTGTCTGTCGGGTGCTTTCTTCACTTTCAGAGTTTCTTGTGCTTTGTACAGCTTTTGTCTGTAGGGTTCTTTCTTCACTTTCAGAGTTTCTTGTGCTTTGTACAGCTTTTGTCTGTAGGGTTCTTTCTTCACTTTCAGAGTTTTTTGTGCTTTGTACAGCATTTGTCTGTTGGGTGCTTTCTTTAGTTTCAGAGTATTTTGTGCTCTCTACATCGTATGTCTGTCGGGTGCTTTCTTCACTTTCAGAGTTTATTGTGCTTTGTACAGCATTTGTCTGTCGGGTGCTTTCTTTAGTTTCAGAGTATTTTGTGCTTTCTAAAGCATTTGTATTTCGGTTGCTTTCTTCACTTTCAGAGTTTCTTGTACTTTTCACAGCAATTGTCTTTTGTGTGCTTCCCTCATCTGTCTTTATTGTCCTTTCTAGGGTGTTTGTCTTTCGAGCGCTTCCCTCATCTGTCTTTATTTTGCTTTCTGCTCTGTCTGTCTTTCTTGTGCCTTTTGATTTTCCTGTTTTTCTTGTATGTGCAACATTATCAATCTTACCAGTGCTTGCAATATTATCAGCTCTTTTCTTGCTGGCAGCATTATCAGCCTTTCTTTTTCTGCCAATATTTTCATTCTTTCTTGCGCTGGAAATGTTGATGGATTCACTACTTTGGGTACCAATCTCAGATTGAGATGCTGCAGTATCCGTTTCGACAATGTGCACTACGTTTTCGACCTCATCTGCTTTAACATTACCATAAGCCTTATCTGATCTAACAGTGCAATCAGCCTCACTTGTTATAAAAGCACCATCAGCCTCATCTGACCTAACAGTGAAATCAGCCTCACGTGCTTTAACTGTACAATCAGCCTCACTTGTTATAAAAGCACCATCAGCCTCATCTGACCTAACAGTGAAATCAGCCTCACGTGCTTTAACTGTACCATCAGCCTCAACTGTTATATTAGCACCATAAGACTCACCTGTTAAAACAGCACTATCAGCCTCACGTCTAACAGAACCATCAGCCTCAATGGTATGCGTTCCTCCACCAATAATATATACTGTGACATTCTCAATGTCACTAACTCTAGTTACGTCACCAGCCTCAACATCATCAACTGTATTTTCAGCCTCAATTCTTCTAACAGCACCACCAGCCTCAATGACGAATTTTGAACGCTCAGCCTGACTAATATAAGCTGTACTCTCTTCCCTGCCAGTTTCATTGATAACAGTTCTGTTTCTCGTTTCTCTAAGGTATTCCGCTTTTCTATTTTCTGCCCCTAGAACATTATCTACTTCAGCACTTCCATCATCAATTGTATTGATTCCCAGTACCACATAACTCCTCTCACCGTCACCTGCAGACAAACCAAAGCTCTGTTCGCCAAGACAAACACTTTGTTGATTAACATCAAACTTGGTAATTCTATCCTCTGTCTCATCAATTCTCTTTTCATCATCTATATTTGCAACATCAATTCTCTTTTCATCATCTATATTTGCAACATCAATTCTCTTTTCATCATCTATATTTGCAATATCTAAATATTGAAAATCGTCTGCCTCTAATGACTGTGATAGCTTCCAGATAGCCTTCTCACCTGCTTCTATATACTTATCTAACTCCTTAATGATGTCATCGTTGTCTTCAGATTCAATTGGTTCTGCTGAAAATTCCCTTATCTCATCAAGTGAGAGACTACCTGTATTTGTAGTTTGAGACACATGTTTATCTGTTTCATCGTGAAATTTAGTTCCTGTTGATTCAACTGCTGGGTAGGTTTTGATTTGAGTTTTTTTTCCCAGAAGATCCAATTCCGTTGTAACACCCGTGATGTTCTCATTTCTAAGTGTTGATTCTCTCACAATGGCTCCAGATTGATAATCTGAGGGCAGCAAGTCTTTCTTGTCAACAATTGCTGAAGCATCTGCAGGTAAATATGATAGAGAGCTCTCGCTGGATGAGTGGAACCATGTGGCATTTGAATATGTGCTTGTGTTCCCAGTTTGTAATTCTAAACTTGACCTGGTTTCTGACGATTCAAGTGGTAAATGAATACTGTCCACACTTTGTGAATGGACACTGGACAAAGTTTGTGAGTGGACAGTCGAGGATATGTATTCTGTATTCTTGCCTGCAACAGATTCATGCTCATCTGTGTCATCAAATGCTAGGTTGCATATGCCTCCAGACTCCTGCATTATTCCCACGTCGTGGAACCTGTAGCCTACTAGTAAAGATTCAAGATCTACCAGCTTGTCTAAAGATTCATCTTCTTCTTCAAGGCTCATTTCTTGGACCCCGAGAGTGCTGTTGGACACACCATGCATCATACTGGTAAGTGATTCTACATAAGGTTCATTCTGGAATGTGGTCTCCTGGTGAATAGTGTCCAATGAAATGATAGCATCAACTGAGCTACCTCTGTCTAGATCTACTCCTGATGAGTCTTCATCAAATCTAAGTGATTTAGCTTCCTGGATTTTATCTGGACTAATCCGGTGTCTTTTTTCTGCCAATTCTTCAAGAGCATAGCTTCTGATGGCCATTCCTGGGGAGTAGGCTAGTGTAAGAGGAGATCCTCTACCTATGGTTAGACCTTCTGCAAGATTCAATTCTGCTGGAAAGTCATTGGGTTTAGTCTGTGGATAACTAACTGTATGAGATTGTTGAATGTTGCCAGCAGTTGGAGCTGATAAAGCAGCTGATGTCAAGCTTACATCACTGGATGAAGTTGACTGTGCAATAATCACCTCTAATGTTTTGCTATCTGCAACTTTGTCAATGTTAGCTCTCTGAACTGTGTCACTAGTTGGTTGTGATGCAGCATCCACTTGCTCTGTTCTTTCACTTGAGGAGTAAGCTGAAATGTTTGAAATTTGACTACTTCCTTGGGTGAAGATATCCGTGAATTGTTCATCTTGAAAACCCTCAGCGGATATTGAATTCCTGGATAAGGATTGCACTGGTCTAAGATCTGGACCCATATAGTTATCATCCACAACATCAGCAATATCACTGACCATATAAGTGCTTTCAATAAGATGTTGTACATCCTCTCTAGAAGATTGAATTCTTTTTATTGCTTCAATATCTTCTTGGTCATTGTTATACCACAGAAATCGGACATTGTTCTCCTTGGGAGATCCCATGACATCTGGACTTACTCCTGTAATAATTTCTTCCAATCTATCCACAAAATGCAGAGTTGATTCATCATTACCTTTGTCATGTTCTCCTAGTTCAACATCTTTAGAGCTCCGGAAGCTAACAGATCTCAATGCGGTCACTGACTTGGATGATTTCTCTTCTGAATTCACTTGATACGTCTGAGAAATATAGAAAGAATCTGAGGTCTTCCTCCCTACCAGTTCTCCATCAATGTGTGCATGTGCCCCAAATACGGAGTCTTCATAAGCGTGAACACCATCTGCAGATATCTGTTCACGATCTAAATCTGTGCTAGATGAGTTCGCGCTAAGTGATCGTTCATACACGGTTCTCACTACATTGGTTACTACGGTTTCAGTTGAAGCGAAGGTTGTCTCTCTAAGTCCTTGGATTTCAACGTTAACTTCGGATCTTTCAGTCTTGCTGGATGTCTGAACATTGTGTTCAGAAGAATGTGAGTCTTGATGCTCTGAAATGTTCAGATCCGATTCATTGGCAATAACACATCTTATGAGTGATTTATCTGAACTTATCTGACTGACCTCTGGCGTCTTCAAAAGGGATTCTTTTCTGTCAATAAATTTAACTGTTCCATCGTCAGTTGCCATCTTGTTTAAACAAAATGAGGGGAAGGGGTTTAAACCTGATGATGTTAAAACTGAAGGTGGTTGAAACTTGGTGGGTTGACACTGATTAGGTTGACACTTGGTGGGTTGACACTGATTAGGTTGAAACTTGGTGGGTTGACACTGATTAGGTTGACACTTGGTGGGTTGACAATAGGTGAGTTGAAACTGATTAGGTTGATACTTGGTGGGTTGAATCTGGGTGGGATAAAGTTTGGCAGGTTGAAGCAGGGTTTCAAATTCTTAAATGATGTAGAGATGTGCACGTCTGTGTGAATAAATAAGAAGAAAATATTTCAGTAACGTGCATAAACACGGCAACAATGTAAATCAACTATAAGAACATTCATATACCATTTGTCTCTGTTTCACCACACTACTAATCTGTGTATTTTCTCAGTTTTACAATACTACCAATTGTATTTTCTCTGCTTTACTGTGTATTTTATCCGTTTTACCAAACTACCAATCTGTGTTCTCTCCGCTTTATTATGTATAGTTGTATGGTTTACCACACTCGTAATCTGTGTATTTCTTCCTCCGCGGATGTTCAGTACACGTCATCGCAGTATTTATATATTGAAAATAAAACCATTCCAATACAAACGTCAAATGTCAAAGAAAAAACATTTTTTTGCTATTTTCAATATCCATGTCATTATGTCACAAAACGAAATCAATGCAAAGCACTTTTGTGGAGTTAACAATTCGTGTGTTTTGCTGATGCCGTTTCTGGTAGCAGAGACGGGTGGTGACAAGTGCTGAAAAGTGTTTTCATGGAAAAAGAAAAGACGTTAAAGTCATCTTGGAAAACTCACACATCAATTGCTAACCACTATATCTGAGGACGGCGGACAAAATGTTCCCGTGGCTTCTGACTTCGATTACTTTCTTAATGATGATTAGCCATGTTCCAATTGATTGCAGTTACATTCATGGTACGCTGCCAATATTAGTGTTCGTTTAGGTAAAAGCTGCAGTTGACTATTCTATTAGACCGTCTGCCGCAGCACAGAGGTGTAGATACAAGTACGCACTTCTACGTGAATAATCTGATCTTCTTGTTCAGCGTTCGTTCTCAAACTCCTGCAGAGCAGCAGGATGTAGTACGGAGAACGAAGTGTGTTGTCATGATTTACAGTTCACCTGCGATATCTACGCCTGCATGCCTGACACAACCGACTTCGGCATGGTTTCGGGGTCACTTTGACCATATGTAGGATAGGGTCCACAACTCACCCCAAATATCTCGTTGGTCCCGCCTATGTTGTTACAACGGAATTTCATTGTATTTGTTTTCACATGCAGACATTAACAAATACTCCAACTATCTGACTATAAACTCCATGTGGAAGCATACATATGCATGTCCAAACTGTCCAAAGATATTGGCGGACTCAATATGCATATATGGTTTATTATATATATATATATATATATATCGTCTCATAGTCAAGGACACAGCTCTAAATGAATTTCAAAATCGAATGTAACAAATGGTCATTATTACTTGTGATGGATGAACAACAACAATATATGCACAGACACGAACTCAGAAATTACTACTTGTAACTTCAAGGCATTGCAGAAAAATTGTTTCATCCCAATCCACACCAGAAAATATGAAACCTGTCCACAGCCCTAAAAGTTGTATAAGAACATGACATTTAGAACGACTAACAAACAAGTGTGTATGTGTTTGAAACATGACATTCAGCACGACTAACAAACAAGTCTGTATGTGTTTGTAACATGACATTTAGAACGACTAACAATCAAGTGTGTATGTGTTTGTAACATGACATTCAGCACGACTAACAAACAAGTCTGTATGTGTTTGTAACATGACATTTAGAACGACTAACAAACAAGTGTGTATGTGTTTGTAACATGACATTTGTGACGACTAACAAAGACGTGTGTATGTGTTTGTAACATGACATTTGTGACGACTAACAAACAAGTGTGTATGTGTTTGTAACATTACATTTAGCACGACTAACAAACAAGTGTGTATGTATTTGTGTTGTTTAGACCCCTAGTAAGTAGCAGAGATTCACTTTAACTTCCCATGTAGAAGGGTGGTGTCTCAGAATTTTTTTTCATACCCATGAGATTTCATATTTCTGCTAATTTCAATGCCTATTGACAAAAAGCTGAAAAGTAGATGGTGGGAGAAGGAGTGATCCTAACAATCAAGTAAAACACACAATTATCTCAGCCCATAACTTTCTTTCCCAACCATAAGTCACCTCTTCTCTCCCTTAAAAATATATTTATTAGAAATCACACCAAAAAAAGTAAAATGAAGCCAGCTTTTTCTTTAATCGTCACACTACCCCCTCCCTACTCTCTCTCAATAGCAACATCTTATTTACGACCCAGGCAATAGTAAATCTATTACTGCGACAGTAGATGTTGTCAAGTCTCTTGATAAGGTGTCCTGTAGCCACATGGAAAACCATCCTTCTAAAATGACGATATTTAACTTCTCATGTTATTTCTATTGGCTGCGGTCACAAGTGTGCACAATGTGATCAATGAACATCACAGGAAAAATTCAAATATCGTCACTTTGAAAGGATTATTCCCGATGATTAAACAGGACTGTATTATCAAGGAACTCGACTTAGCCATCAACATCCGGGCAGTCTTCTCCTCATTTCAATAGCCAATAAAACAAATCAAACGCACGTAACTAAACGGAAATGAATATGCTTACATATTGTCATGACAACGTCTACAAATCACAACAAATGTGACGCGCCAATTCATTGCATTGTACGAGTCTACAATATTACAACTTGGTAGTAGAAAGATGTCAAGTTTGAATATATTATTCTCTAACCGCCAGCGGCGACTATAAAATAGTACACAATTACAGGACGCTTGCTGCATTATTTGTCAAGTTTCCTGCACTAAGAATACTTTTCTTCGATTTATTTCCCTTTGACCAACCCCAGAGGCAAACAAACATTTTGTCTGGAGATTATGTCTGTCTTAGTTTAGTGGTCATCTAAACAAATTAATAATGAGAATTATAAAATGTTCATATAAACAAATTATAAACAAACTAATAATAAAAATTATAGAATGTTACATCTTTTCTATATGGCTCAGTAATATGGACAATGAACAAGCAGAAGACATTATTTATGCCTTTGAGATGTGGATATGTAGAAAAATTCGGAGAACTTTATGGAAAGAAATCTTCATCTTCTTCTGGTTTGAAATTGAACATGTCTACACAGAAAGTCCGGTTTTCTTGATGACTTCTACTGTATTTGAAATCACCTTATTTCTCACTTACGGCTTTCTGTGGATATCAGTTTCTGTGGTCCAGTGTTCCTCCCTTGGCTGGTTTAGTGTAATGCAGTCAATGGATGAAAAAATTGACCTTGGTTTCCTATCAATCTTCTTTTGTTCGTTCGTTCTCAAACTCCTGCAAATTATCATGAAGTCCAGAGAACAAAACGAGTTGTGTTCTGATTTTCAACAGCTGCGATATCTGCACCTGTCGGAATAACACATCCGACTTCAGCCTGGTTTCAGGGTCACTTTACTACTCTATTGTGGGACGGGACAGTCAACTCCACCCGAAATCCTGCTGTCGATTCTTCCGATATACACAGTAGGTAACAGTATAGCTATTCTTTGCTCCTCTCTCGGACCCCATCAACACACAGGCGTCATATCAATCAAATAACAATGATGAGTGACCAACAGTGATAAGTGACCAAAACAGATGCGTGACCAATATTAAACAGTGACCAACACTGATAAATGACCAACAGTAAGGAGTGACCAACAGTAAGGAGTGACCAACAGTAAGGAGTGACCAACAGTAATGAGTGACCATCAGTAAGGAGGGACCAACAGTAAGGAGGGACCAACAGTAATGAGTGACCAACAGTAAGGAGTGACCAACAGTAAGGAGGGCCCAACAGTAATGAGTGGGCAACAGTAAAGAGTAAGGAACTTATTCACTAAAGGGAGTAAGCCACCCCACCCCCCCCCCCCCCGGTTTAACCGAGATATATCTACAGCCCCGGCTACTGCCGTATACAATCTATACGAAAGGCGGGAGTGCGGAAAATATCCTCTTCTATAAGGATAGTCTTATCGCATCCCATTTCTCTCTCTCTCTCCTGTAAGGATAGTCTTATCGCATCCCATTTCTCTCTCTCTCCTGTAAGGATAGTCTTATCGCATCCCATTTCTCTCTCTCTCCTGTAAGGATAGTCTTGTGACACTTCTCCCCTCTTCTATAAGGATAGTCTTGTGTATATATCGCACCTATCTCTCTTCTATAAGGATAACCTTGTATCATATCTCTCTCTTTTCTATAATGAGTCTTGTGTTGCATCATACTCTCTCCTTTAAAGATAGTATTGTATCACACCTCGCTCTCTAATGATAGTCTTGTGTATGTACCACAGTTCACTCTCTTCTATAAAGATAGTCTTGTGTATGTATCAAAATTCACTCTCTTCTATAAAGATAGTCTTGTGTATGTATCACAATTCACTCTCTTCTATAAAGATAGTCTTGTGTATGTATCACAGTTCACTCTCTTCTATAAAGATAGTCTTGTGTATGTACCACAGTTCACTCTCTTCTATAAAGATAGTCTTGTGTATGTATCACAGTTCAATCTCTTCTATAAAGATAGTCTTGTGTATGTACCACAGTTCACTCTCTTCTATAAAGATAGTCTTGTGTATGTATCACAGTTCACTCTCTTCTATAAAGATAGTCTTGTGTATGTACCACAGTTCACTCTCTTCTATAAAGATAGTCTTGTGTATGTATCACAGTTCACTCTCTTCTATAAAGATAGTCTTGTGTATGTACCACAGTTCACTCTCTTCTATAAAGATAGTCTTGTGTATGTATCACAGTTCACTCTCTTCTATAAAGATAGTCTTGTGTATGTATCACAGTTCACTCTCTTCTATAAAGATAGTCTTGTGTATGTATCACAGTTCACTCTCTTCTATAAAGATAGTCTTGTGTATGTATCACAGTTCACTCTCTATTTTATCAGCCACAAGAGATTGTATGCATGAGAAAAAACAAGAACATTGTCTCCGCCGTTGAGAGGCAAATCTATCAAGCTGAGTTAGCAATTATATCCCAAACAACATAGGCACGCACAGAATATTCTATCTGCAGCTGAAACAGCCACAATTCTGACAGTACACACAATAATATCATGTATGGCCGTCACTAGTCAGGGATGCGGATAGCTAGACGGATTTAATAAATGGGTGTCTTGTGCCCATTGTTTGCCTACGCCCCTGCAGGAAGAGTCCCCCAACTGATGTTTTAATTGGTAGAACTGGCGCCAATTATTTCCGCGGCTTTGATTTCGTTCCCGATATTAGTCCGCCAGAAGCCATCAAACATGACGAGGGAGAGACAAAAAATAGTTCATACCGGCAAACAAGACAAAAGAATACTGGAAGGTGGGTGAGAAAGACAACATTGAAACTTATCGGGGAAACAACAACTATTTATGAGAAAAGAAGTGTGAGAACAGATTAAGAGATAACAGTGTACAAACAAGACATTTTCGCTCGTAGTTTAGGTCGAGCCACGAGATAATGAACTTTGACCTGCAAGTGTTATAGGTTAAAAGGTTATGGACGGTAGCTATGTAGTAGTGGTCTCATTGTGAATCAGGGAAAGGTTAGCTAGATCAAGACTGGGAATTGAAATAGATAGACCTCTGAATAGAAAGTAAACAATACTTCATTCACAATGTTTTTATTACTTTCGTGATTTTCGTTGGTCACTGTTTACATACTTTGAGTCCCATGTCAAAAAAAGTCAAAGGCGACCACCGAAAAGCACGGAAATTATCAATAATGTACTTAGCCGCAGCAGCTATTAAGTGAGGTGGCCAGTTCCCTTGCTTGCTGTGTCTTTACCTGAGACTGTCAGCAGCAAAGACAATTTCTGTACAGAAAGTAAACATGACTTCATTCGTTTTTTTAAAAAATGTATTGCAGTGTTTTTCGTTGGTCAATATTTAAATACTACGCATGCTGAAAAAGCCAAGGCAGAGCACGAAATGCACGGAAATAATCATAATAGGACTTTCCGGTCATGTTTACCTGTATGTATGCAGGTAAACTGGATACTATAGGTATCAGCATCATCAAGGGCCGTCTTCGCAACGAAGGTTTGCTGCAGCACATCTCCAGCATCCCCTGTCTCTTGTTTTGGTGGGGCACTCTGCTAGGCTGTAACCTGTCCACCTTGTGATGTTACTCTCCCACTTGTACTACAGGTATAGCTGTACTGTATACTGGAGCCCGGCCACGGTTTACCGTCCCCACATCATACAAGTTAGGGTCGACGGAGAAATATGACCCGAATTTGTTGTGTCCGGGCGTGGTTTCGAACCTGGCACGATGTAACCATGTGATAGTAAGCAAGCTGACTATTAACTAGGCTACCACGATCCTCATCACTCTACGTAAAAGAAACAGCAACTCTAATCAAGAAGTATATGGGGAACATCAATACTCCTTAACACGCTACGAGATGACGTTTTTTATTTTGTTTTTAAATTAGCTTTCTATATTAGCTTTTTATATCAGATTTTGGGATTAGATTTGTAAGTCAGCTTTTTAGAATAGCTTTTTCTATCAGCTTTCTATATTGGCTAGTTAGTTATTTAGTCGTCGGATCATCGTCATTGCACTTCGGACAAGTCCATAGGTGCTCAGATTTTTCCATGAGTATATCCGCCATTACACGCTGACTGACGGCCCCAGTAGGTCGTTGATTGACCATCATTCTTTCTCGTCCACGAAACCGCTCCTTTTTAGCGACACCACATTTTAAACCAAGCTCTCTTATTCTAGTCATGGAACAAGAGTCATCGTCACGAATACAGTCATTTGTTCGTGCGTTTTCACGTAGGGCATTAAAAATGTCTGCCCAATCCAGCGCTCCACCAACAGCCGTAGTAGCAGCGTGGGCGGCCAACATATCCGCTCTCTCATTACCACGGACTCCCGCATATCCTAGCACAAAAAATAAGTCATTTTACGCGCACAGGAATTATTCACTGCATCCAGCCATTGTTCCCGAACGTATCCCACCTGAATTTTCACAATAATGCTCATGGAATCACTGAGTATACAGGTATGCTCGCAGACAGTCTGTGAGCAGACCCATTGCAAAGCCTTGGTTACTGCCAGAATCTCCATTGTCATGCTGCTTGTCGTCTGAGCGAATGCACCACTTTCCTCTCTGATGATCTCCCCACACCTTTGAGTCGTGAAGGCCGAAGCACTCCTGATGTGTCTTTCAACCGACCCATCTGTATATATAATCACATCACCTTTCCTGGAATTTTCACCGATCAGAGCGATCACCTCCGACTCCACCACTGTCGGACACCATTCCCTGCGCTCTCTATTTAATGTTACTATTACTTTGAACACTGTCGGACAATCTGAGGGCGCCAGACTCCATTCGGCACCAAGTAGTACATCCTCCAATCTGCACACGCTCTGTATAACGTCCTCTGCACGCCCCATCCACGACTTTTCTCTCTTATGTCGACTGGTTTTCACTTTGATAATTTCTGGGTGTAGAGGATGCTCTTTATCAGCGGTGATTTGTAGGTAGTCCCGGGCGCTGCACATTTGTATTCTTTGTTCTGCAGTTGGGCAATCAAGTCGGTATCGCATTGCCCGTGCCGACGTATCTCTCGTACACCCCAAAATGATTCGCATTGCCTCATTCTGGATTATATCCAATATTTCTGTTTGAATCTGACTCCAGTGTCAGAAATGCCAGTACGTACTCTACCACCGTCACCTACAATCCCTGATACAGCAGCAAATGCAGCCTCTGTTCACATTCAGCAGCAGCCATAACTTTCATCGCTGCAAGACCTTTATACGCCTTTACAATGATGTGGTCAACATGGTCTTTGAAACTCAGACTTCGGTCAAACATAACCCCCATGTACTTCATTGTGCTGGTTCTCTCGAGGACATCCCCTCTCAAAGTAACCGATGGAGTGGACGTGTTTACTATGTGATTATTTAGAGAAATCCATGTTATCGGTGTTTTTGATGGATTAACCAAAATTCCAGAATTACTGCACCATTCTCCTATACGATCAAGCTCCCTCTGCAAATACCTGGCGATCGTTTCTCTATCTTTGCCGTGCCTATATACCAAGATGTCATTAGCATAAGACATGGTTCTCCCTGGTCCTGCAATCTGACAGCTTGTAATTTGAACTGTATACACATTAAATAGTACTGGAGAAAGAGTTGACATTTGTGGTAGTCCTGGGTTTATGACTGTTCGTGACGAAGACTATATTGGCTGTTTTAGACTAGCTTTTTTCGGCAGCATGTTGCCTGATCATGAAAGAGGAGCAAAGAATGTCGTAAGTGGACATCACGAATGTCGTAAGAGGCACCAGGCAGATTTTCAGATAGAATTGGCTGTCCCTTCCCATAGAGCAGTGTTATTTTACTCCAACCTTTTCTTGGCCCGTGCTACCTCCCACCCCTTCACCACTTTGACATAAATGTTGGCCCTTTTTGGTATCCGTTGTATTCCTAAAACTCATATTTAATATGTTGATAAGCAAAACGAAGAGAATCAGCGCTTCGACCGAAACATATCAGAGTACAAAGGAAAATTAATTAGACTGAAAAAAATCCAGAAAACACTGTACCAGTGCACAAGTGTATAGCAATATACAATTGATACATTGTATCAATATACAATAGCAGACATTGACAAGTAACACTGTTTCCTGGTACGTGCTCCCCTTATGCCAAACAAAAAAAATTCGCCTATTGTTCTTCCCCCCCCCCCCCCAATTGATTCTCTTTCATTATATTTTTTTTTCTGGCATGCCTGGATGTTTTTGTCATTTTGTTTTCAATGGGATCCATGTTTCAAGATTGGGTTTAGTTGATAATTATTGAATTGACACCCTAAACAGTCAAAATGTCTCACGCCACGTCCGGAAACACGAACATGGACACTCAAATGTTACTCAGTAGATATGCTGAAGTCGGAGAGGGGTAGATTATGCAGCAAAGCTGTAAAACATGTCACAACTCATTCCGATCTCCGGACTACACCCTGTTAATGTTCCCGCTAAGCTGAGCTACCGTGCGCTAGCGCGCATATTTTTATCCCTTGACGTGCACGTGCAAAGTTTTGACTTGGCGCACAAGACTTGCCTATATGAATTTGCGTAAATGTATCTACAAAGTACACACAAAAAATAGGATTGGTGTAAATTGAACATGTTGAAGAAGACGAGGTATTTTTAGGTAAACGGTTTCCCAGAAAAAGTGGTGTTCAAAATGTATCAGCCCACGGAGATAGATATTTTCTCAAGACACTTGTCTTAGAGAGTACATTTCATCCATAAAATCTGCAAGAAGTTTCGAGAACGAAAGCACAATCCAAAAAAAATTCGTTTTATTTTCAAGTAAACTCATTCCCTTACCGAAGTCGTATCAACGGACCTGCCAGAGCACTATCATTAGATCGCGTGTCATTTCTAATCTGAGTCAGTTTGTTATTCTAAATCATTATACCTTACCTTGTACTTGATTTTACTCCTAATATCTCACATTTGTGTATACACTTTTAAGAGTTATTTGCATCTGTTTGTTTTTTTCCCTGAATCATTGAAGATATTACAGTTGAATCTCTCTATAGCGCTTTCCTTTATAACAAATTTCCCTATATAACAACACTTTTAAATATGGCCGATTATATTAATACTATATTGTTTGTATTGTACATAGTGAATGTCTGTTATTACATACATATTTTGTAGGTCCGGGCCAATTTGTTATAACGGGATTCCACTGTACGATGTTTGCAGGATAGATATACAGCGAGTGTACACATGTATACTCCTTTTAAAATAATCCCATTGACAACAAAAAGCTGCGAGACCTGTACTTTAATTAAGCAGGACAAGATCAAGAAGGATAAATTCATTTGAAATAAGGTGCTCCAGAAATAATCTACGAATATCATGGACAGAGAGAAAAAACCAAAAGAAGTCTTTTTTTGTTTAAATACCGAAATTAAATGACGGGTGGATTGAACATATGAAGGAAGCTACAGTTGTTTTGTTCTGGGACTCACAAACACCAATACTTCATTGAATTTTTCCATCGACGCTTATTTTCGATTGAGAGCATGCAAAGACTACCAACACTGTGACCTGTCATACATATCGTAAGAGGTAACTAATAATGTCTAGTGTGCGTGTGTTAGCTGAATCCCATAGAAGGTGAAATCGTTGTGTGTGGGGTTAGTTGGCTCAATCCATAAAATATGAAATCGTTGTGGAATTGTGGAATGTGGGGGAATTGGACCCATCTCATAGAATGTGACTTCGTTGTGTGTGGGGTTATTGGACTCATACTATAGAACGTGAAATCGTTGTGTGTGTGAGGGGGGGGGTGTTAGAGACTCATCCCATAGAAGGCGAAATCGTTGTCTGGGGGGTTAGTGGACTCATCCCATTGAAGGTGAAATCGACTCAAATGCTTCTGACCGAAAAGGGTACATATCTCAGGAGAGCTATAAACTACGGCAGCAGACATTCCGTTCTTCTAACGATGTTCTACTATTCAGCACATTTTTGTGACCGAACGCAGATGCAAATATTCTCACCACCATAACCACCCACCTTCCACAAACTTTATACCCCCCCCCCCCACCCTTTTTCATTTATCACTTGCTAGACAAATTTAACTATCACCAGTATAACATCATATAACGGACAAATGTAACAGACAACAGTTGCCTGAGCTTGCAACCAATTGTATCTGGGAAGCATCAGACTTAACCATTGATTCCCTCTATAATCCTTCATTAGTCCCGAGATTAATCCTCAGTTTGAAATACGCCCTTGAAAGCCCAAACAAGGATGATAAGATTATGAATTTCTCTGACCTCACGGGATTGTAATCTTTTCCTCATCCCTTACCCAGGCCTGGCCATCTAAATGCTAGCCCTACTGGGACTACGTTAAAGACGGCCTCAAACCCCTGCAACATTTAAATGTTTGGCACATAATGTCCTGACCTCTACGCTAGGCAAACTTCATAAAGATTAAGCAAACATCATCCACGTATGCAAGTGATGAAGACAGCCCGAAATATTGCTACACGTTCACACAGCTAGCTATGAAATCTCCATTTCACGAAGCGTATATCGCATCGTTGTAGGATGACTTTGTTCACGGACACCAGGATATTTTTCTATGTGATCGATGACGTCACAGTAAGGATTGGTTGTAACACAAACATTGCTGGAATTACCGCTGCAGCACACTCTACTTTGTCTGTTCTCTTCCGGTTCTTGAGTTATAATTGTGTAAACTTCTTAAATTAGTTATAACGTCATGCAAACATGTTCCGCTCTGTGCATTACTGAATGTATTAATAGTGCCTGGAAAACTGGAAACTCACTACAGCCAAAAATGCTGTGCTAATGGCTACGTCCTGAGTAGGATCAGCTACCATACAATATACACACACAAGTATACACACATACATCAAGTGACATATTATTTCCAGAACATTATCGTCGTCGTGGATACTCGGAACACTTCTCTGTCCTGGGAAAGCCGGCCTGCATTGTCTAGAGACATGTTCATTCATTCTTCGATGTCGCTGTCCACTCGTCTTCTTGGTCTCCCTCTTTTCATCTGACCTAGTACTCTGCTCTCTAGAATCAGCCTTTTCGTGCCATCATGTCTCTTTAAGTTCAATGTATCCATTCTGAAATCCTTGGAACTTTATTCCCGCAGGTTTCTCCAAATATATAGGGCCTTACAACTGATTGCACCAGTTGGCTAGCCTTTGATTGATCCGTGTTTTTCATTGGTGTGCGACAGAAAGCACACGCACGTGACCGACAAAAAACTGCATTTGTTGGATCGCTCAGGATGAACGACCTTGATTATAAAAGGTCAAAGGTTAAAGTGTTATAAATACGAGTACATCATACTAGCAACGACACATAAGGACAGGCCACGTTTCGGCTAGAAAGTCTTTATCAGAACAAACCACAACAAACCTACACAGAAACACGCGTGGTATTGTGAGAATGAGAGGAAGAGAGTACATTCATCTTCTGCGTACGTTATCAAATTCCTGTAGATTGGCAGGATGAAATCCAGAAAATGGAATGCATTGCGTCAAAGTTTACAGTTAGAATTCTATAGCTGTGCCTTTCTGACGGACTCATCCAAATTGATCATGGCTTCTAGGTCACTTTGATCATCTTTGGGATTGCTCAGCCAACTCCACCCCCGAAAACCTCCGTATGCGCCTCTTAGTCGTATGGCAAACAACAGTGCCAATATTCTTTGCTCCCCTTTTGGGCCACGGCAAAACACAGACGATCACAAGTACAAATATATTGTCATTCTGGTTATTTCATCTGACAATGTGAGAACTTCCCAGTAGATCGCCAAATGCTCCAGGTTTCCTGCCCCTGTAAGACAACCCCCAACAATGTATTATACAACCAACAATTGACGTTACTTCGTACATACTAGCATATCCTTGCATCAAGACATCTTTGATATGTTACACAAGAGAATGTGTAACAATAATAATAACTAAAATAGTTACATTAGCAATCGCCCTACAAAAAAAAAACACCAGAGATGACACATCTATGGCAAGGGGCAAACAGAAAAATATTACAACTATTATGAAAGTAATTTTTGCCGAGGCAAAATATGGTGATAAGACGTATAATGACATTTTCAATGGAAAAGGAAATACAGGCATTCGAAATGATTGATTTTTTTACAGAAAAATCCTAAGAACGTCATGAACAGAAAGAAGAACCAACGCAAACGTCCGAAACGACCTAAGCATACAAAACTCCTCAAAACTATAAAAGAACGCAAGCTAAAATTTTTCGGACATATAAAGAGACACTAATAACTAGAAAAAATAATCATGAAGGGAAATGTTCTAGGTAAGAGAACAAGAGACAGACCAAGACTACGATGGTAAACAAGATCACGGATACCTTCTAAATATGACACTGGAAGAAGCTGGGCAGCTTGCACAGAACCGAGAGGAATAAAGAGTGGCAGTGAGGACAACGTTCTGTAAAGGACACGTCAAATAGATAGATAGACAATATAGTTAAAGTTATAATTACCCAGACACAGAGTAATTGTACTTGATTAGGTAATTAAAGTGAGTGAATGTAAGATAGTGTACTTTTGAAAATAATGACTGAAATGTGAGGACATATGTCACTGTACTCGGGATTTCCATCTGTTCTCTGTCCCTCATAACAGAGTAGCACATAGACAGTTGAGTACCATTGAGACCATGTCGGTGTAGCTCAGAAGACAATCCCCATGCGCATCAGACACAATGCATGTGTAAAGATCTCGAGGACGATCTTGTACCTATAACTACGAGAAAACGAGGCAAATGATCTGACCACTCACAACGGACTCATAATGGATAACACGACATTGATCAATGTATTAACAATAATGTTTATATTTCCTACAAACAAGAATTGGACAACACAGTAGCTCCAAAAATGCATTCAATCCAAGTATGTTCTAGTTATCAACTTGATCAAATTGTGATCTTAGACGGTACTATTCCACAAATACGGATGTGTCGGGCCATTGGCGCAAATATAATGGCGACACGGCGCATTTCCATTCTTCAGACTACATCCCTGCGTGGATACTAAATAAAACATTGGTTAAGAGAATAACATCAACTTAATTAAAGTGCTATAGAAGAATGTTGAGAATATCATGGACAGCAAGGGAGGCTGGCTTCTGAACACTATATTAAAGAAAAAGCTATTTTTTTCGTTCACATTAAGAAACACGACGGCATGGAGAGAGTGTTACTGGAGGGGATGATAGAAGGCAACAGGGGCAAAGGCCCTCCAAGACGCCGTTGGACAAAAGACATTCAGGAATGCCTGCACATGTCACTGGAAGAGCCACAATTCATAACACTAATAATAACAATAATAATAATAACAATAATAATAATAATAATAATAATAATAATAATAATAATAATAATAATAATAATAATAATAATAATAATAATAACAATAATAACAACAACAACAACAACAACAACAACAACAACAACAACAACAACAACAACAACAACAACAACAACAACAACAACAACAACAACAACAACAACAACAACAACAACAACAACAACAACAACAACAACAACAACAACAACAACAACAACAACAACAACAACAACAACAACAACAACAACAACAACAACAACAACAACAACAACAACAACAACAACAACAACAACAACAACAACAACAACAACAACAACAACAACAACAACAACAACAACAATAATAATAATAATAATAATAATAATAATAATAATAATAATAATAATAATAATAATAATAATAATAATAATAATAATAATAATAATAATAGCTTATATCTAGTTTCCCGGAATCATCACTGTTATGGCAGTACTCACAACTTCATACATTGCAGAGAATAGTGTTGAACCCTGGACGCTATGTAAATGAAACACTCATGGCGCTCATGTCCCTCGCTAAACAACCCGGTATACACATCTGATGGTACAGAATACGTATATAAAATGAATGGAAATAAGTACAAGTGTTACTAATATTTCTTAAGTAACGGTTTGTTTACACACATCAGATTGGGATTTTATTACAGATTACAAATCCTATATGTGCTTATGTGCATGTCACACATTATCTTATCTATCTGTGTTTATAGCTCTTCATGTCTACCTTACCTGCTTCACATAGTCCACAATCACCTGCTCTGTCTATACGTAATCTTACAGATGTATTTGTGAAGTTCTTCAGTGATAATTCAGTTATTATTAACTTTTCTTCTCTCATGGCCCCCTCTATGGTAACATGTTTCCTCGATCCCAAGGGCAATCTTAACACACAAAAAAGTTCTTCATCTTTTAGGAGACAGATAAAAATTATTGAATTTTTATAAGCAGGGGAAAATGTCGAATCGCCAAGATAGGTGACACTGCATGCGATAAGCGCGCAAAGCTATCACGAAGATTGACATGTTTTCTATATATACTAGTTAGAATTGGCTCAAGACGAGAAACCCCCATGGAAATAGCACCTTAAGTGTGATGATTGCCTATGCCCTTGCATCAATGCGGCTGAGCTATGGTTTAATTTAGTGCATGTACCAGGGACACAATGAACACAAATACAACTAGTCATATTTGTATGACTACGTCAAATATAAACTTAAATTTGGAAACATAAATCTGCCCCGATGGAAACCAAAAGACAAATCCTAACTTCAGTCTTCATACCAACATTGACAAATATGGACACAACAACGAAACATCAGAGAAAGCTAACTACGTGAGAAATGAGATGTCTAAGAAAAACATCAAACAGAACAAGAAGAGATCATGTGAAAAATGAAGAGATTACAAGAACTGTTGGAAGAACACCTGTGGTCAAATATTTTGAAAAACAGAGACTGAAATGGTTCAGCTACTTAATGAGAATGGCTGAAAAATGCAGCCCTTATTGGCCAGCAGCAAGAGCATACAACATGAAAAAGGAAACAGCAAGACACAGAGGAAGACGAAGAAAAAGATGGATTGAAGAAGTTACCAAAATTCTGAGGCATAACAATATTACGGAATATCAAGCGACCAAACATGCCATAGTCCGAAAACCGTTCTTTATTCAATCCTACGACTCCTTACAACACAAACAGAGAAGAGACAATAGATAGATAGATATCTGTATGGGTTCTATTTTATATTTAAACATTAATATTTTGTAAACTTTAAGACGCCGATTAAAACAGCATATTCATTAAAATTAATTTTCAAAATTATGTTTATTATTTCAGCCGGCGACGCAACAGAAAACCCTTCGCGGCACAGTTTGGGGTCGCGACCCATACGTTGGAGAACCGTGATCTAGAACCTACGTCTTCCACTAGTCAGTCTAGTGAATCATTTCTGGATTACCACAGATCATTGACAAGCTATCAATCATAGCATCCCGCATTGGTTGCTTCTGTGTCCAGACATTCAAGTCTAGGCCACGTATTAGTTATCTAAGAACTAATTTCCAAATGGTAATAAGAATTGGTAAGTAGGAAAAGGCATTTATAAATAACGTTGCTCGTATGCGTATATATGTCTCTCAAAAACGTTTTTACTTCATATAAATAACTCTCAAAAACTGTTATTTTCTGCATATAAACAGCTCTCAAAAAATGTTATTTGTCTCATGTAAATAGCTGTTTCTGAATAACTGTTATTTGCCTCACATAAACAGCTGTTCCTTAAAACGCTGTTTTTAATTTGCCTCATATAAGAAGCTGTTTCATAAAAACTATATTTGCCTCATCAGCAACTATCTCTGAACCTCACTTAAACAGTGGTGTCAGCAAGGTAGCAGAGGTGATAGTGATCTCGACTTGCAAGTAAAATTCCTCAAAAGTCAACCACCTATATTGTGATAGCGATAGCGTGGGATGTATTAGTGGCCACTCAAAATATAACAATAGCTGTATAGTCATGTCCTGTAAAAACACTTCATGTGTTATTTAAACAACTGTTTCTAAAAACGATATCTGCATCACATAAACAGTTGTTTCTGTGGTAAGCTATTTGCAGTGAATAAACAGTTGTTTCTGTGGTAAGCTATTTGCAGTGAATAAACAGTTGTTTCTATGGTAAGCTATTTGCAGTGAATAAACAGTTGTTTCTCATAAAAACTGTTATTTACCTCGAATAAACACATGTATCCTTAAAAATAAAACAACTATTTGCCTAGAATAAAAGTTGTTTCTCATAAAATGTTATTTGTCTCGAATAAAAACCTGTATCTTTTTTTAAAAACCCAGCTATTTGCCTAGAATAAATAGTGGTATCTAATAAAAGGCTGTTTTCCAGAAACGATTCTTTACGTCTCTTAAACGGTTGTTTCTCAAATATGGTTTATTGGAATTTATCTAAGCGGAATTTATTTGCCATTGATGACCATTGACCTCTCCTAAACGGTTCGATTTATCTCATATATGGTCGACCTACTAAGACGGTACACTACTGGACCTGACAGGCTCAATATCTACCATGAAGATAATCTCTCTCTCTCTCTTTCTCTCTCTCACACACACACAATATATGCTTCTGTTATGTATAAATTAATGATCACAAGATTGTAAAATGACAAGAAACCGCTTGACTGAAGCTATTGCTGCTGTGACCTGATGACCGACAGAAGATTGATGAAGATATATGATGTGCTCTAGTATACACAAGATTAGTATATGTAGTTCTTTCTCTCTAATGGATGAGCAGATTCATTTGTCAATCTCCTTAATTTTCAATTCTATTACTTTATTTTGAGGTCGATTACACAGATTATGTTCTTATATATCATTAATTAACAAATTACCAGTCAGGGGCGATCTACTTAACTGTGGACATCAAAGCAACAGTTTGTCAAATAGCGTATAAGAATGATCATCTGGCCTCCTGTCAAGTGGGAAAACAAACCTTCCATATTGACTCATTTTAATATCCCTTCTTCTTCTTCAGCGTTCATTCTCAAACTCCCGCTGGATTTCTCTTGTAACAGGACAATGGTCCTACAAGATTTTCAGTTGAATGTAGCCCAGAGAATGGAAATGCGTTGTGTTGCGGTTTAATTTGCGCCAATGGCCCAACACATCCGTCTTCGGCGGGTTAATATCCCTTGATTTGTATTGGTTGTCACACAACTTATAATCCTAGTCTTCTCCTTTCATGCCTCGCAGCGTCAGTGGTAGAAGAGTTTTCTGGAAATGGCCTTTTTGTGTGCCTCATATACCTTTATTGTCGTTGATTATTTTATTTCTGTAATCCATGTTTTGCATGGTCTGCCCCTGGCATTGTATCTATTGTGTCTGTATAGTAATGCTTTTGAGGGGCACTATCTGATGGTTGGAAGCATGTGCAAAAACCACTTAATCTGCTGCCCATAATCATAATTATCAATGAAAATCATGAGAATAGCCAAATGAGCCAATAAGAAGCCTTGTTTTCCCATAAGTTAACAGGTCTTATAATGTCGACGGTCACATTATGAGATACCACGCCCACCAACTACATACACAAATAAGCTTAGGGAACATCATCTATCAATGAAATTGTGTACTTTAGATTGAATATCCTTCGTACCATACCACAGAGCCAGTGTTGCGGGACATCTTACATTTGTATTGTACAACCTTCATCTCG
This sequence comes from Meghimatium bilineatum, assembly GCA_034231615.1. Taxonomy (NCBI): domain Eukaryota; kingdom Metazoa; phylum Mollusca; class Gastropoda; order Stylommatophora; family Philomycidae; genus Meghimatium; species Meghimatium bilineatum. Next base: position 50,775,871 of record CM067308.1, on the reverse strand, counting down.
CTACAGGACAACATAAAATGGCCACCAAGTATGAATTCCTCTCTCAATCAGCTGGCTTAAACCACCGACCGTTCTAATTCATTCCCGGCAAGGTTTATCTAAACATTACCCAGCGATGCCCTGGGCTCAGACGGCAAGAAGCAGGTTCAACAAAGGCAACTAATCTAGGGAATTAGTTGAAGGCCTGCATAGGAAAGGCCATTCTGAAATAAGCCCTGCTTTGTTGAATCTAAACACAATATCCACTAGGCAAACCTGCATACCAGCGAAGTGAATACCAGATGGGAAGACAAACTGTTAAACCTCTAGGTGCGCAACGTCGTGAGGTTGGTTTCTCAATGCTTGCTAAGATATCCGAGTGTTGCCATGCCCGAAGGGGGAACAAATAATAGTGGCACTGTTACATGTCATGCACGTAGTAAGAAGCGACTACAGGGGTATTGGGGGGTGCGATTTGTTATCCAATTCCTTAGATGGTCAAGTACCCCAAGGGTCATGCTAAGTCTCATGTATCAGGCCGAAAGGCGCAGATATCGCAGTAAGACTAAATCATAACAACGCATTCCGTTTTCTGGATTGCATCTACATAAAAATAATAAGACCCATAACCAGTATGTGTCATAATGGGTCTCACACTGGAGACCAGTAGAAATATCTCTCCAAACAATTCGATCCTCAGCCATTCAGAGGAGTGTAGAAAACTCACGTCCAGGTCATTCCCTCATGGCATCAATCAGTGATTTTCTCATCTACTCTTCTTCTTCCAACCTCGACTGTTCCCTGCAAAACAATTTTAAATAGCGAGTCGTGTCTCGTTACACGTCCAAACTAAACAAACAAGTTTACGTCTGTAATCTGAAGGATCTTGAGAAAGACGTACAAGAAGAAGACGCTGAGCTAACAGCACGTATAACATTCAACCTCTCAACATGGCTCAGAGTTGAGTTTTGCTGGCTTGTCATTCATCGATCTCTTGGAACAACGGACAATCACTCTTGTTTACTGTGTGCACCTTTTTCCAAGGGAGAAATGAAAAAAAGGTGGGGGGGGGGGGGGGGTTATCTCCAGAGCTCTATTTTATACCCAGAAGACTCCAACTCACTGGTGTGAAATGTTTTGAGAATCCTTCTACAGGAGTGAGGTGTGGGCGCCTGTAGTTATGTCGATAAGAAGTAACACAACGGTAAAAAAGATCAAGCAAGTTTAAAAGTTGTTAGCTATAATGCTGACAATCAGTTGTATAAATACCAGGATCAGGTATCTCGTACTGGTGGCCTAATAGCGATATAGATCTACCGGTCAGAGGATGTAGTAATAATATTGAACGTATTAGTTACCGCCGCCGAAATTCAATGTGTCGCACCATTGGTGGAAATAAACGGCACAGGGACGCGACTTCGAGAATTTGATTTACGTGTACTCGGGTTTCTACATACGTGATGCCATGATCAACAGTACGCCGCCAGCCAGGAGTGCAGTAACACGTAATTCCGTAGGTTCAAGTGATAAGGATCTCATAAAATACCCACTTTGTCAGCAAGACGACGCGAGGGAAACTCTAATCGCGACCTCCTATGCACAAAGCACAACGGCGTACACACTACGCCAGGGTTATGTCTAACCGATTCCAATACAGACATTCCAACTGAATTAATTAGGACATAATTAATTAAAGCGTTACGATTTTTGCTTATTTTTGTGTAATCAGTTGGTCACTATTTACATACTTTGAATTGGATGCCAAAAATAGCCAAGGAGACTTCAAGTATATAAATAGTGATCAACCGAAAACCCAACAATAATAAAAAAATGTAACGAATGGAGTCCTAATTAATTCTGTTGGAAGGTCTTGTGTAGAGCCGACAGACTCGGATATGTGCACATCTAGGTGCTCTAATCGTTCACTTTCCATTGTTTTGTATTAATCCTCTCAAATATGACTAGAATGAAAAACAATTAACAATCAAAAGAAACCAAAAAAATTATGCGTTTTCAAACTCCCACCGAAACTCTCTTAACAGCACAACAATGGGTTCTTGTCTGGAACACGTGTCTACCACCTATTTGATTATTTCCCTTGGCTATGTTCATCAATTTATGTTTACCATTTAAATTTAAATTTATTTAGTGTTAGTTATATACAAAAAACAACTCTCCTAAACATAACCCTATAATAATTAGCATTTAAATTAATTATTGATTTTGTGCTGCTATAATATTTAGATTAAATATCCCTAAAATAAGCTGGCATACACGTGTTCCAAACAAGAAACGAACAATGGTCCTAATCCAGATTTCCAGAAGGATGTAGTTCCATATCAAGGAGAATGGAAATGCACAGTCTCGTCGTTTTATTTGCGCCAACGGTCCGATACATTCGACTTCGGCGTTAGTAACTAATACACGTTCAGTGTTTTTACCACGTCCGTCCACTGAACGGCGAATGTATGTAACCATATCGCTAATAGAGTACGTCAGCCGTACGAGAGAACTAGTTCTCGTACTTAAACTTTGGTCACGTCCGTCTGTTGCTGAGGCCGGAAAGGGGAGCAAATAATAGCAACATTGTTTAGCAACCATGCATGCTGCAAGAGGCAACTAAGGAGGTTATGAGAGTTGAGTTAGCATTCCCGTCTCATACACGAACAAGGTGAGGAAATGTGCAAATCATGGCACAACACATTCTGTTCCCCAGAGTACATCCTTCGATACTGCAGCACTTTGAGAAGCAACGCAGATAAAGAAGAAGAACACGCTGGTCACCAAACTCAAAGCTACTTAAAGTCACGCATGAATTTACATTTTCCCGACGTCTTGCGTCGCTATTGACATAGCCACATATAAAAGTAACTGAAATTAGTGTTAAAAACATGACATACTACCAATATACCAAAATTTTTCTCTTGTCAACATCGATTAGGCGTATAGGAAAAACGATATTTTTCTTGGACCAACTGCATACATGGGATGATGTGGTCAGTATAATTCCTGCCGCCTGTACATTTCCTGAAGATCTGGTACGCATTAGCTTGCGCTACGTCGATCTAGGATACTGATTTTAAAATATTCCAGGTTTAACCACTAAATTCAACCTTGGATCACTTGACTAGGAAGCCTATGCACTAACAACTGAGCTACCTCGTCCCCCTGATATATTGGTAGCATATCCGATTCCAGATACAACCATCAGCCCAGTCTATTTGGCTGTAGAGAATTTCTATGCAATATACATGCATTTAGTAGTTTGTCATTGCTTTCTGAACGGTCCTTGCGAACAATTGCTTGCGATAAAATTTCTTCTTCTCGTTCAGTTTAAAATGTCTACACAGCAAGTTCAGTTTAAAATGTCTACACAATAATTTCAGTTTTCACGATAAACTTTGCTGTATTTGAAAACTCATCAGTGCTCATATACGACTTTCTGTGGATACCTGTCTCTATGGGCCCGTATTCCTCCCACGATGGGATTTGAACCAGGTACCTTGTTATTCTAAGATGTGCTCTGTTTGTCCCCGCCACGGAGAATTCAGTCAAATCCCATTATAACAACTTGATCCAGCTCAACTAAATAATATGTAATAACGGAAATTCGTTATATACAGTACAAACAATAAAGAATAAATATAACAAGGAATTTTGCTATAAACGAATGCGCTATAGAGGGTTTTCACTGTATATACCAAAAGGAAATCTGTAATGATTATTCATACACGCGTATCACAAAGACATCATACAGAAAATGGTATTTCAGGAGAAGCCAACACTCTACTCTTCAGATCGGAAACTTTGTTAGGATTCGGTAACTCCGACTAATAGTTTACATTTGCATTTTATGATGAGACCCTGATACTCTAGCATATTCGGGAAACAAGACGACGAGATGGTGTCTGTATCGAGCCAGTCGTCCCACGGCTAACCTTAATAAGTGTATTATATCCAGGCATCGAAATATAAAGTGTTGCTACAGTGAAGTATTAGATGGCCATTCAGTCTAGCCAGATCTTATTCGTACTGGGTAATCATAACCAATTTGAGCCGTGATGTTACCCACGAATGTCTCTGTCCATGTTGAAATTTACTAGTTGTTCTAGTTCTTGGTTGTTAACGCGTTCAAATATTACGTTCTGTTGTCGGTTTGAAACATAGCATTACCTTATTCCATCATGTCATCCCTCGCTCTCTCGTTCAATTTCTGTCCCGTAAACTTTTACTCGTATTTCTTTTAATATCATTGTTATTGTTTATTCAAGCATGCTTCCGTCAGTCAATATATAGCCTTCTGCTCTTTTTTCTTATAGTTCATGTCGTGTGGCCTTATGTTTTGTGTGCCGTCAATCATTTCCGATACCTATATTCTCCCATGCCATAATGCCAGGTTGTCTAGTGTCTTTTCTCGTTTTTTCTACGCCTCTTACTCTTCAACCTGCCTATTGTCAGGGTGTATTTCGTTGTTTTTTTTTTCTCTCATGATGTTTATAAAAAAATGTGGACTTTCTGATGCGAGTGATAAGCTTTCTTTTTTATTTTCACTACTTTCAAGATATCTGCATTACGTTTATTATCTGTCCATGGTATTATTAAAACTCTTTTATAAACACATATCTGTACGTTTTACATAATTTTTCCCTATTCTGCTGATTGTCCAAGATTCACTTCCATACATCAGTTGATTCTATATAACTATATAACACACAACACTCCGCTCTCCGGATTAAATCCTGTTACTTTGCAGGAGTTTGAGAACAAATGCAGAAGAAGAAGAAATGGGATGAATATACTGCCTCACGTTTTTAGTCTAAGCCAGACAATCAATTACATAAATTGTTGAGATCGACCACTTGATAAATGAAGCTTGTTTGAAAACAAAACAGGACGACAAGGCCTGAGAGAGGCAGGGTGAGACGAGACAGATTGTTAATCTGAGAATGGGTCCTCAAATACAGCCAACACTATCCGTCACAAGTCACACAAGATGAAGAGAAATGAGCCCAGGTTAAAAGATGGGAACTTCTAATTTCATCGCCAAGTTCCGGTCGGGAAGGGAGAGATGTGATAGAGTTAACTGGAGACTTGTTGACCGGCCGATATCTGATGATGAGGAGATCCATCAGTCAGGTCGCCAAATACTGGTCACCCAATTAATTGGCCGTTCGATGGTCAAGACCCTCTTCTAACCAGACCGGATAGGGGTCGAGAGAGGTCAGAATGCCGATGGCAAACAAATGATGGTATTATGAAGTAAGTGTTGGTCTTTTTTTACTGCTGGCTGAAAGATTTCCGCTCAATAAAGTCACTGCCGATGACCACGTGATAGCTACCGCTACGCTACACACAAAGCGGCTAACCAAATGACCACTCCATCACTGAGACTGCTATTGAATACAGTTGTTCATAGAAATTGATCTTTATATCATCATCATCAAATGCCGTCTCCGCAACCAAGGTTGGCAGCTTCAGATCCCCAACATCCTCTGTCTCTTGTTTTGGTGGTGCACTCTGCTAGACTGTAATCTGTCCATCTTGTGATGTTACTCTTCCACTTGTATCTCTATCTACCTCTTGCTCTCTTCCCTTTGACTTGACCCTCAAGTAAGGTCTTCAATAAGGTGTCATGCCTTTTAATATGTCCAAAATATATTATTTGCCTGATCTTTATTTCTCTTAGTAATTCTTTCTTCATATTAAGTGTTTTAGTATCTCTTTATTTGTTTTCTTCTCTTTCCATGATGATCTCCATATTCTTCCATATACCCACATCTTAACGGCATCAATTCTGTCTTCTAATTGTTTATTTAGTATCCATGTTTCTGAGCCATACATTAATATAGAGTAGATGTAGCATTTTATAATTCTCATTTTTAACTGTAATTTGTATTAGATGTTACTATTTTCCTCATGTGATTAAAGGTACTTTTAGCCATTCCTATTTTCCAAAACAATCTTTATAATTGACGACTAAAATCATATATGGATATGTGAATCTATCGAAAATTAACTGCTAAACATTTAGATAACTGAGATCCTTGTTATTGCATACAATTACTGCATAACACCACCTTCTACATTTACATAAGTGGGACCCATGTTACTGCACACAATTATTAATACATAACACCAACTTCTACATTAAGGTAAGTGGGACCCTTGTTACTGCACACAATTATTAATACATAACACCAACTTCTACATTAAGGTAAGTGGGACCCTTGTTACTGCACACAATTATTACATAACATTAATTTCTCCATTTGTATGAGTGGGAGGAACCCTTGCAACTGCACACCTTAAAATTGGTAGCGCATCCTATTCAGGACGTAGCCATCAACCCATCATTTTTTGCCTGTTATGATTTTCTAGGCAACATAAATACGTTCAGTAGTCAGCCATTGCTTTCTGAACGGTCTGGATGCACAACTGTCTGTGGGGTGGAGATGGAACTCAGTACATTGGCCGTCACAGACGCGCTCTGTACCACTACGCCACAGAGCCGGGTTAATTAATACTAAACACCAACTTCTGCATATAATTCCACTACGGTGATCCGTAAGTAAGCAAAACATGTACCAAGGACAAACATGAAAATAACAAGACTGTACATAGTATTACATCAAATGATGCGGGAGACAAATTATCGACGTTTCACACAATGAGCCTTAATGAAAAACGCAATGGGGATTGATTAAACCCGCATATATCGATCTAACGCTAATGATAATCTTCGGGCAGTAAGTGTATCATGGGCTGCAATTATCATTGTTAATCCATCAAGATCTAAGTTGGGCTTAAGGTTGCAGCTGCCGCCCATCTACATATCACTGTTATTGCATGGTCATCCATATACAGTCCTAACAAGGTGACGAATAATCACTTTCAGGTTACAATTGACATCTTATAATTTGACTGTTTTCAATGGACCAGTATACTGTGGTGTGCAGTGATAGTTTTGAAATGTGTAAAATAAATTTTAAAATGTCGTATTAATGTGCATTAAGTATGGAAATATTTCAACTTTTGTTCTGACTGATTTGTGACTTTAATATGCCTAGAAATTGTTGTGTGTCAGATAAAAGTCGAACTACAACACAACCAAGGGATATATGAGAAGATTTCTATAAGATTTCAATATGAGGTGAATAAATGGGGAAAGATTTATCCAACATTCAACTAATCATTTCCACAAGCAACTATAGTTTGCAAAAAAAACCACATTTTCGTCCTTTTTATATGAATGTGTCTCGTACAGTGACTGGAAAATTTGGAGGTAACACGGTCGTTCTGGAAATAATTATGTTCTTTAGGCAGATGCATATTCATCTTTCTTTCTTTTGTTTCTGAAATGCAATTCTACCTATCACTTTCCGTATCACAATCTCGCAAAGATTGTTTTTTTAATGTTCTCCAGAAATTATCTGTAGGTATGACAATCGGACATTTGCTAATTGTAATAATAGTACCGTACAACTTAATTATAACAACTTCAACAACATATGTATGAAATAACCGAAATTAGTTAGATATTGTACAAACAATGATGAATAAATATAATTGAGGATTTTAAAAAGACGTTATAGAGGGCGATTTGTTATAAAAGATTACGATATAGTGGGATGTCATTGTGTGTTGATATATTAGATTGTGGATGTTTCAAATACTCTTCAAATCTAATTGTATTATTAAGATTTATGACGTGCTGTTATGCAGAAGATCAAATCATCAGAATTTGGCCGTTGGTTATCTGAGAGCGAACACAGAAGACGAGGAATATACGAGTATGAAGCGCTTGATATCACGAATGTGTCTATTTTACTACAGTCGCATCTCGTTATAACAACTTGGACTGGGCAAAAGAAATATACATGTAACAACAGAAAGTCGCTATACACAGTACAAAAGAATAAAGAATAGATATAAATGAGATTTTGCAAAATGTTGAAGTGTTAAATAGGGTAATTTGTTATACAAGAATGCACTATAGATTGATTCCGCTGTGTTATATAAGGTAATTTGTTATACAAGGATGATCTATAGAGGGACACCACTGTACTACTATTTGGAATTGAACAACGCATAAAACTACGAGGCATCACATACGGAATGTGTTACTGCACATCTTCGTGGCACAAACGTTAAAACTTAATAAGAACAACAATATCTAGTGTTGTTTCAATTCTGTTAGCATCTGGCACAATCACAACAGCACCAGAAATAACCCGGTCTAAAACAGGGCGCCTGTCTTGTCCCTAGGAACCAATATGTCTGATGATAGACTGGATTCTTGAACATAAAGTGCTCAGAAATGAGTCTAAAATAGATAAATCTTGACGATGCTTTCAAGGAAGAATCAAATAGCAATTTAAAGTACGCCATGAAAGATGACTCATACAGAGACGCAGACAGACAATGAGGCAGACTGCAGAAAGATATGAGCATGAGATTTTGTAATGAATTTTTTTGGGGTGGCATATCGAAATATGGAAAGCATATCATACTATTGGTTATATCAACTGATATCACTGCGCTGTTCCCAGACAACTGGTTAGTCTGTAAATTAGATTTTCGTAGTGTTCATATATGATGACCATACCAATACAACTCACATGGCGCTTCTATACATTACGCTTACTTGCAAAACAAGATGTCAAGAAAACGATGGAAATGAAAAAAACCATTGCTATGCCATGCAGGATATGCATTAACTGACCACTCTGGAATACTGCATACTTTCGTTATATTCATAGTGATAATAATAATGAATAAATAAATTGGTAACGTATCCCATTCAGGATGTAGCCATCAACACAGCATGGTTTGGCTGTAGTGATTTCCTAGGCAATATAAATACGTTCAGTAGTTTGCCATTGCTTTCTGAACGGCCCAGATTTATAATTTCCTGTGGGGGGGGGAGGGGGATTCGAACCTGGTACATTGACCGTCACATACACGCACTGTACGATTACGCCACAGAGTAGGATAACACTAATAAAGAGGAAGTAGAATGGTAATAATAATAACAACAATAACAGCAATAATAATAACAACAACAATAATAGCAATAATAATAATAACAATAACAGCAATAATAATAATAACAACAACAGCAATAATAATAACAACAACAGCAATAATAATAACAACAACAGCAATAATAATAACAATAAGAAGAAAAAAAAGCATAACCCGTTAGAGTCTTTGAGGTTCCACATTGGAGACAATATAAAAAAGACAGAATTAACGGAAAATTGTAATTGGACAGAATTTAACTTGTTGGTACATATCTCCTCTCCGAAACTTCCCTTATTGGCAAGCATAAATAACACAACTATCATGTTCGTATCCACAGCCAAATACTTGTGACTGCTTACTGTCTGATATCTGGATGTCAACGAGAGAGAAAATTAGTTTAACAACCTGGCACGACGGGGAAACATCAATTATTCTGATACATAATACTGGAGAGTCATGATCCCCTACGCCAGCCGGCACAACACATGATGATAATATTGATGTAGATTTATTTCGGGGATCTCCCTCATGCTGTAGTTAAGCCGGTTGCATTGTGCTTAAAGGGTTACTGGTTCGAATCCGGCTTGCGACGCCTTGTTTATAAAGTGGATTTTTCCGAAGATCCATGGGGATTATTGTTTGAAGCTATGGGGTATGTGCTATGAGTATTATTCTCGTCAGGCGGCACGCCGTTTCGTTGAGAGGGGCGCATTACATATGGGATAACTCGAGTACAAGTCCAACCGTCCACACCGTTTGATCCATTTTGAAAGTAATTTCAGTCTCACTTTAGATCATCATCACTGCAAACAGGACACGTCCATAGTTGTTCCGATCTCTCCATGAGTGTTTCCGCCATTACACTTATGCTGACAGTACCGGTCCTATGCTGGTTGACCATCAATCTTCTGCGCCCTCCAAAATGTTCACTTCTAGCAACACCGCATTTCAATCCCTGATCTTTAATCCTGGCCATTGAAAAGGAATCATCATCCACATTCGTCTCACTCTCGCGTGTTATATATCTTAAGGAGTTTAAAACGTTAGTGAGATCAATTGCCACAATCGTGCATAACGTCAGTTGATCCGCTCTTTCATTGCCTCGAACACCAACATGTCCCGGAACGAAAATAAATATAACCACTTTCAGCCTCACCTTTCTCAAGGCCTCAATCCACTGTTCGCGAACGAGACCCACTTGTACCTTCTTAATCATACTCATAGAGTCACTCAAGATGTATACCTGCGTTACCTTCTGTGTGCATACCTACTCAATTGCCCTGGTCTTCGCCATAGTTTCCATGGCAATGCTAACATATCTAATCACAGATCCATCAGTGTATATTATCACATCCCCCTCTTTGGTATTCTCACTGACCAAAGCATGTACCTCTTTCAACACAGCTGTGGGACACAATTCTCTGCATTTCCTGCTAAGTGATATTACTACTCTCAAACAAGTTTCGAAATCTGTGGGTAGACTTATCCATTCCGTACCTGCTGTCACATCCTGCAATCTGCACACGCCTTGTATGACATCCTCGGCACGTCCCATCCACGACCTCCATCTCTTGAGTCTGCTACCTTTAACTTTCTGTATTTCGGAATGCAACGGATGTTCCTTATCTGCATGTATTTGAAGGTACGCCCGTGCACGGCAATACTGTAATCTATGCTCAGCTGTTGGACAGTCAAGTAGGTATCGCTGAGCTCTTGTCGATGTGTCTCTTGTGCACCCAAGTATGATACGCATTGCTGCATTCTGGATTCTATCCAGTCTTTCGATCTGAGTTTGGCTAAGAGTCAGAATTTCCAGTGCATATTCCACCACAGCCACAATGAAACCCTGGTACAAACGAAATAACAACTTCTGCTCATGCTGCGCAGCAGCAATAACCTACATTGCTGTTAAGCCTTTGCCTGCCCTTATGATAACATGTCAACATGTTCCCTGAAACCCAGGCTTCTGTAAAAAAAAACAACACCCAGATATCTCATTGTTCTAGTTCTTTCTAAACTCTTCCCGGACAACGAAACTTGTGCCATGGTTGTCTTTACCATGTGATTCTTCAAGGAAAACCACGTCACGAATGCCTTAGAGGGATTAACCACTGCTCATGTATCTCAACACCAATTTGTCAGTCTGTCCAGCTCCTTCTGTAGTTCCACGACGTACTCTTCTCGATTTCTGCCCTGTCTATATACCAGGATGTCATCGTTCTGCCAACACCTGTGATTTGATTGCCAGCGATATGTATTCTGTATACATTGAAAAATACAGGAGATAGAGGCGATCCTTGTGGCAGACCAGTGCTAATAACTGTTGGTGCAGATATCCAGTTACTACACTTAAGTTCTTAAGTCTCACTTTATCCACATTTACTCGTCAATCATAAGGTACGTCTACATTGATACGGCGAAAAATTGACAAGCTTTTAAGTGTTTGGACGTCTGTGTACGCAATAGTGGGGCATATCTTCGACATAGAATATATGGTATATAGCACTCTTGAGTTGGAATATTCTTTACCAAACTAACGCATACCACTGAAAGTTGGTTCATTCTTCCCAAACTAACGCATACCACTGAAAGTTGGTTTATTCTTCCCAAACTAACGCATACCACTGAAAGTTGGTTTATTCTTCCCAAACTAACGCATACCACTGAAAGTTGGTTTATTCTTCCCAAACTAACGCATACCACTGAAAGTTGGTTTATTCTTCCCAAACTAACGCATACCACTGAAAGTTAGTTTATTCTTACCAAACTAACGCATACCACTGAACGTTGGTTTATTCTTACCAAACTAACGCATACCACTGAAAGTTGGAGTTTTCTTGCAAAACTAAGGCATACCACTGACAGTTGGTTTATTCTTACCAAACTAATGTATACCACTAAAAGTTGAAGTCTCCTTACCAAACTAACGTATACCACTCAGAGTTGGAGTTTTCTACAAATTCTACAACTCCCCACTACAGTTTTATCATTCGTAATTTAAGGGGATCTAATGCCAAAATCGGATATCTCGGGGGATTTACGCAAATAAAAGGACGATACAATGCTTGGCCGTCATCTGGACTACATCCTATTGAAAATCTAGTAGAGCGATTGTCTACATCTAACACAGTGTGTACAGATATTCAGTGACACTCTTAGACTTTCTTTTCTATTCGATTTAGATCACTTTATGCCTTGCAGCGTCAGGGGTTGAAGAGTTCTCTGGAGATGAAAAGTCATGCAGCCAAAAAGGATTCGAACTAGGTTTTCTGGAGAAGGCCTGTTTGTGTGCTTCATATAGATTTGTTTTCGGTGATTCTTTTATTTTTGTAATCCGTTTCTGCATGGTCTTCTCATGGCTTTGTGTCCATCATGTCTGTATAGTAGTGCATTTGAGGGGAACTATCTGATGGTAGTCTGGAAGCATGTGAAAATCACTTAATCTGTTGTATTCTGATGTCATCAGGATTTACATTGTTTATTAGTCTTCTGATATTTTCTTTTCTGATTCTATCTCTAAGTTTTACTTGGAGAATACTAGGTAAACAAGTCATTTCTGTTGTAAAAACTTTTCTTGTATCTTTTTTAAAAGTGTCCAGGCTTGACAGTGTGATGGTATGATTATCGTTTGCTATAGTGCAGTTATGGTGCTAATGTTTACATGTTTGTTTTTGAAAATACGAGACATCTGAAATACGATCTGGTATACTATGTTGCATGTATGTTGGGATTCGTTGGTGCTTTTCCCATTTGATGATATGACGCTTCCAAGATAAGTGAATTATTTCACCAGTTTAAGTTGTTGATCATCGGTGAAAATAGTAGTGTTTCTGTTTTGCTATAGACATTACCTCAGTATTTTTCTGTGTTTATCTTCATGTTACAGTCCCTACATGTTGTCTGAAGTCTATGTATATGTTGTTGTAGTTGTATCTCTGACGATGACATTATTGCTTGAGTGTCTGCACAAACAGGTTCACTCAGGTGATTGTTATCCTCGTTGGTGTTGGCAATTTTACATACACAATCAATACATGTGATGAATAGCACAGAAGATAGAATACATCCTCGTTGCACGCCAGAGTGTATGTGAAATTTGTCTGAAAGCCCTAACTCGTTCTAACTGCACCTTCACTACCTGTGTAACTACGCATGCACACGTTGATTAAGTGTTGTGGGACCACAATTTTTGATAGTATTTTACAAAATACATAGCCCCATCACTGGCATATAAAGGTTTATCAGTCTTCTTCTTCATCGTTCATTCCCAAACTCCCACTGGATATCTCTTGTAGCAGGACCATGGTCCTATTAGATTTCCAGAGAATGGAAATGCGTTGTGTAGCCGTTTTATTTGCGCCAATGGCCCGACACATCCGTCTTCGGCGGAAGTTCATCAGTGACACTTGAACTCATTACTGGCATCTAAAAAGTTCATCAGTGGCACTTTGTGTGAAAGATATACTATGGGTGTAAACTATCAGACTGCATCATCCTCCCCATGAGAAATAAACAGTGGAGTCCCATTATAACAACTTGGTCCGGAACGACAAAATATGTATGCAATAACAGAAATTCGTTATATACAGTACAAACAATATAGAATAAATATAATTGGAGATATTGAAAACTGTCGTTATTTAGTGAAATTTGTTATAAAAGGATGCGCTATAGAGGAATTCCACCGTATTACTAATTCAAACAACTGACTACCAAAGTGGAGTCTATCTTTTGTCCACGTCCCTTCTTTCTTCCTGCATATAACACGCATAGATAAGGTTTTCAAAGTATGTAAAGCTCCCTCCATAAGATAATCGTATCTACGGCCCTGGGTAAGTCCTTTCTATTTGATAACTGTTCCGGCTCTGTGGCTGCATGGTACAGAGCCCGTCTTTGAGAACCAAGTTACCGATTTCGAAACCTGCCTCAGGCAATTATGCTTCCGGGTCATTAAGATAGTAATGGCAAACTACTGAACGTAAATACTGCTAAGAAATTCAACACAGACAAAAAATGATGGGCTGATGGCTAAATCCTCTATAGAATATGCTAACAATTTATTTTGTTAATTTAGTGTCCATGCTTAACATCCACAATCAGTAACAAGTGCCACAATGTACCAGTAATATTCTCCCCTGGAGATGACATTAAAAAACAGCAACAGGAACAATAAAGAGATAAATAGTTGAATATTAATTTTTGGCAGGAAGAAAATCAAACAAACTATACTACACCTCATACTAAAATTAACCCAACTGCTGGACCTGGCTGTTATAGTTAAGCAAACATGGTGCTCCCTCTTCCTCCAATTTCTGTCCCAACTCCTCAATTTTTTTTCTGATTGTTACAGACTTCTCGCCTCATACTAAATTTAGTTCCTCGGCTTTCACAAACAAATTTCCGCCAATGATGTATACTCGCATGCTAATGTCAATGTAATATTCAAAATTAGTTGCTGCCCTGCTCAGATAGTAAGCACTTATTCCCTGCAAATCCCTCAAAAACACATTTAAGGCAGCCAAATGTATCTAGTTGACACTCTATACATTACCCCGCTATTAGGCACTCCCTTGTCACATCCCGCTAGTACACACGCTCCTTGTAATATCCCGCTAGTACAACTCCCTGCAACATCTCTCTAGTATACGTACTGCTTGTCACATCCCGCTAGTACAACTCCCTGCAACATCTCTCTAGTATACGTACCGATTGTCACATCCCGCTAGTACAACTCCCTGCAACATCTCTCTAGTATACGTACCGCTTGTCACATCCCGCTAGTAGACACCTATCTAGAACAATTGTGCATATAATACATACTTCAATTCTTCCAGACATTTTATTAGATTCGTTTATTTAAAAACAACACTGCATATTTTAGGAGGTTCAACTCCCAAGGGTGGTCAGGTCTTCACTTGATCTATCCTATACTTATATCAATGTTACTGACAAATAAACGGTTCATTTATCACAAACTTCAGTATTGTGTTTTATTGAAATCACTTCAAGCTTCATTTATCACAAACTTCAGTATTGTGTTTTATTGAAATCACTTCAAGCTTCATTTATCACAAACTTCAGTATTGTGTTTTATTGAAATCACTTCAAGCTTCATTTATCACAAACTTCAGTATTGTGTTTTATTGAAATCACTTCAAGCTTCATTTATCATATGTACCCATTCTTCCTTCAGTAAATATTCCTTCCTCTTGTACCCATTCCTTCCTTCTATACTTATTCCTTCCTCCAGCACCGATTCCTTCCTCCTGAGAGCATTCCTTCCTTCACACCGATTCTTTCATCCAGCACCCATTCCTTCCTCCAGAACCGACTCCTTCCTCATGCACACGTTATCTCCTCCTATACCCAGTCCTTCATCATGCACAGATTACTTCCTCCTATACTGATTCATTGTTCCTGAATCCACTACTCCCCCTCCCCCAACACACAATGCCAATTTCTTTCACCTGTAACAATTACTCCTGGCTATCTACTGTACTCAGACATCAACATAATACACCATCAATCTCGTGAATGGATTGCTACAGGCACAAGATCCATGGGTAGACCCATAGAAACACTCAGAAGAACAATACTTGGAGAAAGTAAAACAATCAATATATATACTATTCAAGAACTGCACAGAATATCTTTGAACAGACCGAATTGGAGAGATCTGACCTCTGCCCTATCTTCATCGCTAAAGTAAAATGAATGAATCTACTGTACTACAAGCCTTCTAGCTGAATTAGTTTGGACCCTATTCGTTACGTTTTTGATTACTGCTGGGCTTTTGAGTGGTCGCTATTTACGTATTTGGAGTCCCATGCCAAAACTTTTCACGGCAACCAATAGAACGCAAGCAAATCGAAAACTAGTTCATGTTTGCGTTTTAGTTGACAGGTCTCCTATATATAATCGACCGGTCACGCAAATACTTGACTGCAATAAGTAAACAAATGTACATTCCTAGTGGTCTGTCTCTAAACGTGTCAGATCTTCTCTACTTGGTACTACTCCAACTTGCTCAACATATCTCTGTATCAGAATATATTCCACGCCATCCCTTCCACCTCTAGCTTCCTGTCAAAACCTTCTTAAACTTTCCACATTTCGAAAGCTACGACATAGATGAATTTAATACCACATTTGTATAATGAAAGGGAGCAGCGCTGGTGTCTGGATCCCCCAAATTATTCATTAGGGCCCCCTCTTAATGACACTCCCTGTCAAATTTGCTTACGGCCGGCTCTGTATGCCTGGCTACATTTCCCTCGATTAATCAGAGCTTTCCAATCGCTCTAATGGTATGCCCTATGCGACATTGCCTCAGATCGGGAAATGTTAGTGAGAGCAAATTTAAAACGTACAACCTAGAAAAATATATATATAAAATCATTCAGCTGTTTTTTTTTCCTTAATTTATTTAAAAAAGATTAATAAAGGA
Organism: Meghimatium bilineatum; assembly: GCA_034231615.1. Taxonomy (NCBI): domain Eukaryota; kingdom Metazoa; phylum Mollusca; class Gastropoda; order Stylommatophora; family Philomycidae; genus Meghimatium; species Meghimatium bilineatum. The sequence continues at coordinate 50,759,421 of CM067308.1, read as the reverse complement.
TATTTTAGTTTATTTTTGAACTATATCTAGCAATGTTAACTCCTCATTTCAACATTTTTAATACTGTAACACTTTTTTCCTGCCTCTAAAAAATGGCTTTCAATATTTGGAACTAAAATTATGTACGGGTTTCAAGAAACCGCGACTCCTGATGGCATGCGATCTTCTAGGCTGTGACGCTAATGGTGTTGACAGCAGAGGCAACAGCAATTTTAGAAATTGAGACCGATTTCAACGAGGGGCTGGTGGGGATAAGAGAGACGGGCGGTGTGTGATTCATACAGCCAGTTGGATCATGTTTAATATGGAGGTCAACTATTGCAAATCTGTATAGAATGTCTTACAAGTAATAAAGATATATATTACTGGGTACATCTATCGTTTTATCCAATGAAACCGGCAACTAATACTTCAAATGTATAACTATTACTACCTGTCACATACCGCTAGTACATACTTACTTCCTGTCACATACCGCTAGTACATACTTACTTACTGTCACATACCGCTAGTACATACTTTTTATCACATATTGCTAGTACATACTTACTTCCTGGCACATACCGCTAGTACATACTTCCTGTCACATACCGCTAGTACATACTTCCTGTCACATACCGCTAGTACATACTTACTTACTGTCACATTCGGCTAGTATAAAATTATTTCCTATCACATACCGCTAGTACACATTTACAATCTTACATCATGTTCATTTGATGTTGATCTTTTTCATGAGGTGAGTACAATTCATGTAACCACGAGAAGTGAATGACCAGGTGGACACAGTCGATAGGTTTAATTATGTCCAATCAGAAAATAGCATTTATAAAAGTAACTCAAAATAAGTTGCGCTACTTTTTTTGAGCAGTATATAAAGCATCCAGCTGATCTCCATGCGTGCACTGTACTGCAATTATTTTTTTTTCTAATCATTACCGGCGTGTCACTAGTTATCATACACTGCACAGTATTCTGGCTCATGCACTGTCAATTATTTCCTATATTATCTACCTTGAAATAACGTCAAGCTGTCCAACCTTCTCTATCTTCCCCTGCTGCTCTTGCTCTTCCAACTTTCCTGTTATCACGATGTATCTAGTCTCATACTTTGTCGACTGCTTATGATCCACTGTCCATTGGCTCATTCCCCTTGACCCAACATACTTTGTACATCACAAGTGACGATGACCATTTGTTACATCCACTATAGAAATTCAGTTAAGAGTTATGTCCTTGACAATGATATCGTTGACAGCTACTGTTCGCTGTTGAGATGCTGCATTTCTTCTTCTTCCACAAAGATTGTGAATCTGTTTGTTATTGTACGTAAGATACGGTAGGTCCCATGGTAGCAACCTGTTGTCGGGGATCAATATATCTCTTCATATACTAATGCACATACACACGTTCTAAATTCCGTAGGCAAGTGGGGGAAAAATAGCTGCACTATCTCTAGTGTCATGTTTCAAGAAAAAATAGCTGCACTATCTCTAGTATCATGTTTCAAGAGCATGTCATGTGACTAATTCTTTCCAGAAGTCGTTCATATGCATCTCCTGAAATCCCCGTGGTCTCTAGCAAGTTGTTCCGCTTCCTCTAGCGTGCATGCACTCCTGAATATCTCTTGTCCAGCAACGTTTTGGTCGTCCTTTGCCTCTACTGTCTTATATTCATTAGCACAGCACAAGTTTAATTAGCATTCAAAAGATGATAAACATTCTATGCAATGGACGAGTAGTATCAATGCATACTCGAGTTAGTTATGATGTTATATTGAATCAATCCGTCTGTATGCATGCAAATCATTAACGGTAAACAAAAGAGCTTAAGATAAGCTGAGACAAATGAGATGTGTGTTTTTTGTTTTTTTTTAGAGAAATGGTGAAAAGTTCATGTATAGCTAAGAAAAATAATGCAGAAATCATCAGTGATATTGGGGTAAAACGACAAATTATAGCAAAAATTAGAAGCAGACAGTCAAGATTGTAAGGACATGTAATGAGAAAAGCAACACTTGAATATTTAGTAACCACCAGAAAGTGCAGAGGAGAAGAGACAGACGAAGACAAAGACAGAAATTTCTAGATTGATTGTCACTGTGGCACAAACAAACATATCACCAACTGAACTTATATTAAAAATACAAGAGACAGAGTTGTGGAGAAATATGATCGCCTACGCCACTCGGCATGGCACTTGATTTTTTGATGCGCTTGTAAAAATGACGTCATTATGAAATAAATCTGTCTGTGATTACCAGCTTCCATTAGCTTCTTTGTAGTCTGGACAACAAGGTTTCTGCAACCTGTTTTCTGCTAGAACATCACATCTGACCATTAAGACTGTTTTCTTATGACCATACATGATTCCCAATCAGTGCACAGGAATGTACGGTCAAGGAACTCGTATACACAATATATAAATTATTATTTTCATACTTACATTATTACAGTGCGCACAAATTCACGTGCACATAACACCTATTTCATATGTAACGTGCACATAACACCTATTTCATATGTAACGTTCACATAACACCTATTTCATATGCAAAATGTTCATAATATATATTTCATAACGTGCTCATAATACGTGTTTCATATGTAAAGTTCCGCCGAAGACGGATGTGTCGGGCCATTGACGAAGATAAAACGGAGACAAACCACATTTCCATTCTATGGACTACATTCTGCTGGAAAACTAGAAGGGTGAACGTCCTGTTACAAGGGAGATCCAGCAGGAGTTGGAAAATGAACGCTAAAGATGAAGAAATGTAAAACCTCATGCAAATCGGTCTAACAGTTTTTAAGACATTTTGTCCCGTGAACATGCATTTCTAAATGAACTAATGTATAGTTTTGTGACGAGTATCACAGAACTGTGTCAAAACAGCGTCATCCAAATTGGCTGATTTGATGGTTCATTGACTGGCAATACAAAAGTATAGGGAATGTGATCAATCAGGGTCATGGATATGATTTCAGTGAATGTGATAAATCGGGGTAATAGATATGTTTTAGTACATGGTGGATGGGAGGGTGTCCTTTAAACTAATAGTCGCTCGCTCATTTTCTTGTTGAATTCCTCCATTTCATATTTTTGTGCCTTTCTATTTGTAAAATTGTTAGGGTAAAGGGAGGAAGGGGGGATCATTGACGTTGTAACCACCCTTTCGAATAAATTTATCCGCATGCGGTTCTGTCTGTGGGTCTCACCAATGGCCCATTAGACATACCATCCGTGCAACAGAAAACCGTAGTTATATTGAGGTTATCTTCTTATAAAAGCTTCATGGCATGTCATCTATACAATTATGCATCTCATGCTTTTATTTTGTTGTTGCAATGTGTTTTATGTTTTGTTATTTGAATATATGTATGCACCCTCTGAGGCTGTGAGGGAGCCAGAGATATACTGTGCAGCACTAGGGAGGAGGAAGCTGACAGCACTGTTTTTTTTCCTACTGCTAAGGCCCATCATAGAGGCACATTGACTCAGGACATGACAATCTTTTTGACTTGAAAATTTGGTTGCATACCTGAAGCAATAGAGAAGTTCGGCATAACCAGTAGTCAAATGGTGGCGGAGAATGAGCACAGTGAACCCTATCTTGACTGCATTGGCTCGGAACAGGGAATTGGTTGAAACCTGTTTTCCTGGTGGTGTGATAGTTATTCTCTGGCTCTGGCCCGGATGGCCCGAAAATTCAGACTTCAACGCAATATAATGCATGGGTCAAAGAGCATGAGTCCATGGACCGCTGCATCAGCAACCAAACAATATATTTATAGTACTAAAAATTATGTTAAAATGTATTAAGAGGACAGCGGGAACCAATCAAACCTGCTTATCTACCAGCTTGCGACCAATGAAAAACTTAGAACAAACGTACAAACCAAAGTGCGTGACCAGCTGGCAGCACCTGCATCTTGTGAAAGGCTTGATTGTGTCCTCGACATATTTGACTTTACTAAACTACACATAATTACTGAGTACCCTTATTCAATTCATGTTTGCCTTGTTTTATCCAAGCCCTCGCATTTCCAGTATCGGGTTGTTTTTCCGACACATGAGTTGTATCTCTAAATTCAATACAATTGTGTGTAATAACAATGTTCACAAGCTTAACACTAGTGGCCGGCAACGGGGAATTGTTTTTGTTCAGGGAAAGACAAGCAAAATAGATCAATGGAAATGTGGACAAGAGTGAACCAAGAGACATGAGAAACAAAACGGCTAATATGATGCAGAGGTGCATTTGAAACATATGTAAACAATTTCCTAGCAGACGATGTGATTATTTAATGAGAAAATTACGCAATCGTTGTTTATTTTGTTGTTTTTACAAAATGACAATCATCATCAAGTGCCGTGCCAGCTGATGTAGACAATCATGGACTTCAAGAACTCTCTATCTTTAGTAACGTGTATCAGGATCGCTGTAGTCTTTTATCATGTATCGTGTATCTTGTATCAGGATCACTGTAGCCTTTTACCGTGTATCGTGTATCAAGATCGCTGTAGCCTTTTACCGTACCATCACTTTTGTGTGTGCATGAATTGTGAATTCGTTATCTAATCGTGTTGCGTGATACCATGGTTACGGGTGCGCCTCTCGGCCTGGCATCTCCGAATTCGGCACCAGGTATTGCTTGAGTAGCTCGGTGTCAAGGAAGGCCCAACCAATCTTAATCTCCAGTCTCTGTTGGCTGGACTACGTCCTATCTCCACTTCAAGGTGTTGACCTCAATGGTGCCATGATGTTAGGCTAATATTGCCCCATATTGTTTCATCGATATATCTTGCCTTCAATAGATCCCATCAATCGTAATCTAATATTGCCCCATATTGTTTCATCGATATATCTTGCCTTCAATAGATCCCATCAATCGTAATCTAATATTGCCCCATGTTGTTTCATCGATATATCTTGCCTTCAATAGATCCCATCAATCGTAATCTAATATTGCCCCATATTGTTTCATCGATATATCTTGCCTTCAATAGATCCCATCAATCGTAATCTAATATTGCCCCATATTGTTTCATCGATATATCTTGCCTTCAATAGATCCCATCAATCGTAATCTAATATTGCCCCATATTGTTTCATCGATATATCTTGCCTTCAATAGATCCCATCAATCGTAATCTAATATTGCCCCATATTGTTTCATCGATATATCTTGCCTTCAATAGATCCCATCAATCGTAATCTAATATTGCTCCATATTGTTTCATCGATATATCTTGCCTTCAATAGATCCCATCAATCGTAATCTAATATTGCCCCATATTGTTTCATCGATGAATCGGGCCTTCAATAGATCCCACCAATCGTAATTATGTTCAGCAAGCATTCCTGTCTCATCATCATCAGTTGCCGTCTCCGCATTCAAATTTGGCTGCAACAGACCTCCAACATTTTCTGTCTCTTGCCTTGGTGTTGCACTCTGCTGGACTGACCATCTCATGATGTCCCCGTCCCACTTGCACCTCTTGATCGCCTCCCCTCAACTCTACACTAAAGTAATATCTTTTCATATTCCAAATATTTTAATTGTTTGATTTGTATTTCTCACATTTAACTCTTTCGTCATATCCGTAGTTTTTTTTTTTATTGTTTTTTTATTTCTATGGTATTCTCAATATTCTTCTACATAACCACATCAGCGTTATTTCTAATTATCAAATTTCCAGGTTTATTTATTGTCTACCAGAGATTTCCGTGACGTCGTTGTTAAACCGTTAGCTTTTAATGAAGAGGTCATGAGTTCGTAGACGTCTAATGACTTCTTTTTATAATGTGAATTTTATTCATTCGCTGGGGATAAACGCTTAAAATTACAGAGTAACGTGCTCATGTGTGGTACTCTTAGCAGGCGGCGTGTTGTTGTCATCAGAGGGGATAGAATGCATCTGGGGAAAACTTGAGTACAATAAAGTCAGTCATGAACGTCTTTTGAGTCATTTTCTGAGGTGCCACGGAATGACATGTCCGTCATAAGTATGACAATGGGTTGAAACTGAGACATTCAAGATAGCAAATGGTGGACATATGGAGACTCCCATCACCGGCTGTAGAGATTTAACAAGATAGCACATGGTGGACATATGGAGACTCCCATCACCGGCTGTAGAGATTTAACAAGACATCAAATGGTGGACAAATGGAGACTCCCATCACCGGCTGTAGAGATTTAACAAGACATCAAATGGTGGACAAATGGAGACTCCCATCACCGGCTGTTGAGATTTAACAGAAGCTACATTGCACAATCGTATGTCTATTTTAACAAGATAACAATTTGTGAAAATATGGAAACTCCAATCACCAGATGTGGAGAATTAACAGAGGCTATATTTCACAATCGTATGTCTGTTTTAACAAGAAGCAAATGGTTAAAATATGGAGACTTCAATCATCGAATGTGGAGATTTAACATTGCACAATCATATGTCTGTTTTAACAAGACAGCAAATTATGAAAATATGGAAACTCAAATCACCAGATGTGGAGATTTAACAGAAGCTATATTGCACAATCGTATGTCTGTTTTAGCTATGAGAATAACTCTTATCACGGATAAGAAATTGCTTTCCAGCAAACGTTTATTTTAGGCTTCATTGATAAATCAAATTGCAAGCCAGTACAATGTAGACGGCATGCTTTCGAATCACGAGCACGCTGTGTTTGTGAGACGAGATCACTAACTCAGCCACCGAGCTGACGAGTGTGAATTTTAACGAAACAATTCTTGCCAAATTGAAAACTCGGCCTAGTAATATTCGTAGGTTGGATAGAATGATACAAAATAAACAATATTTTGAACAAATGTTAATTAAAGAGGTGTGTAATACTGCAATCAAAGAGCGGCACACTTCAATCCCTTCCCCGCCAGCAACCTACTGATAGGACCAGGAGAAGAGCGGACAAGACAAGTGCCCCGACCAGGGATAATTGCTTTTTTTTTTGTAATCACTTCATTTCTCCCGGAGTCTCCAGCTACAGGACATGACATCAACTTGAAAAATGTCCACATCTCATCTATCATTTTCCAAAACTACTCTGCTTATATCAGCGTTCATGCCTCGCCTGTCGCCTCTCCTCCCTTTTTTTAAAATAAAAACTCATATATTTTGCATACTACAGATTACTGCTAACATGAGCACACATTTGTTACGCCCCTCCCTCCCGATCCAATATATTGGGTAACTTCCAGTTCCCGCTACCTCCATCTCTCCTTTTCATTTCTCGGTCCATTCCATTTTCTACTTCCCTGATTTGAGCTATTTCTGTTTTTCGCTCTCATTTCTCCTCGGCAACCGACGGAGGTCAGCAATTTAATGATATTGATCAAGTCGGATTCCCATGGATCTCTCGCCCCAAATTTGCACTTCCATAATCAACCGTCGTTAAACAGAGGGAACGGGGACAAAATACTAGGGGGAGGCTGGCAAACGGATTTGGGGGTGTAGGACGAATAGGACTTTGTGTGAGAAGCAGGAGTGGGAGATACAGACTAGGAGTGGATGTTACTGGAATGGGGCATCTCTCAAACACACACACACATACAAATGACAAAGATTATGTACATTTTATTACTCCATTTTCTTTTTTTTCCATTTGTGTCTTCCATTATTGAGAATGTCTTATGGAAGCCCATTTATCGTTTCCCTTATCAAAGAGCAAAATAAAAAGAAACGCACAAGAAAAAAAATAACAAGTAAGGGGGTAAAAATTGGAATATATTTTTTGCTTGTCTGGGCGATGCTGTAGTCGTCATTTAGCGCTGTTGTTGTCGCTAAATGTGTCGATGACTCTGTCGCAATGCACTCAGGTCTGGAATGCAGAATTTGGGGAAGGAGAGGGAGAAAATCGAAGAGGGGCATGGAAGACAGATCTTGGACCCCGCTGAGTTCCATAACATTATTGAGTTCACTGATAAGTTTATGATGTAGGGGTCGAATTTAATGACTTCTTTCCAACGTGAAGAATCGGACTGGAGCCCCCGCTGCGGCCCTGATAATGAAATTTAGCTGCGAGACTATCAATTCTTCGGCAACGTCGCCTGAGCAGATCGCCGTGGGCCGGTGTCGCGGGCCCTTAAGTGGCTGTCTTATCAATAACTTCAGCCGCTCTAATAAGTATGTGTTCGAGGCCAGACAGACGGACGTCAGGTTAAGAAATTAACACCGCCAAATAAAAAGCTCGCCACGGCATTATAGCTTCTGGGAAGCATGCGCTGTGGAATGGACATAATCAGAGAACTCTCCCCTGTCCTAACACAAACTCAATTTGCAAAATGAAAAGGGGAAAAAAAAGAAATTGATTGATGACAAAAGATGAAAGCTAAGATCGACTGAAAATAAATTATTGTAAAATAATTCTTTGGCGACAAAGAGGAGAACAAGGAAACAATGCACAAAACACATAGAGGAATAGAACTATTACAGACTAGTTGTAGACCACGGGCGCCGCTACAACATTATTATCATATAGGACATTATTATCATGATTGAGGAAAGATAAACACTGAGAATTTCTTGGTACATTCTAATTTCATGGCATATCTTTGAAACTAATTTCTTGGTACATTCTAATTTCTTGGCATATCTTTAAAAATCTAATTTCTTGGTACATTCTAATTTCTTGGCATATCTTTAAAAATCTAATTTCTTGGTATATCTTAAAACATCAAATTTCTTGGCACATTTCAATATACTGCAAATTTTATGGCACATCTTAGAACATGCTCATTTTTTAGACATTTTAGAACATGCACATTTCTTGGCACATCTTAGATTTGCTAAACCTTGGCACATATTAAAACATGCACATTTCTTGAATAAGTACATTTCTTGAGTCATTTTATAATTTTCTAATTCCTTGGCACATCTTAAATTTTGTTAATTCCATGGCACATCTTAGATTTTGCTAATTCCTTGGAATATCTTAGATTTTGATAATTCCTTAGCAAATCTTTGATTTTGATAATTCCTCGACACATCTTACAATATGCACATTTTTGACTTTGCTAACACCGTGGTAAATCTGACATTTTGCTGATTCCTTGACACATCTTAGATTTTGCTGATTGCTTGGCACATCTTAGATTTTGCTAATTCCTTGGCACATCTTAGATTTTGCTGATTCCTTGGCACATCTTAAATTTTGCTAATTCCTTGGCACATCTTAAATTGTGCTAATTCCTTGGCACGTCTTAAATTGTGCTAATTCCTTGGCACATCTTAGATTTTGCTAAGTCCTTGGCACATCTTAGATTTTGCTAATTCCGTGGCATATCTTAGATTTTTCTAATTCCTTTACAAATCTTTAGAACATGCATGAATTGCTAAATGTAATATTGTTGTAATATTGGTGATAGATATCTTTCTTTTGTGTTCGCTATTTGACAACACACACGAATGTGGTTTTCACCAGGCAGCGTTAAGCATGATGTGGTGGTGGTCTTAAAGCAGAGCTGAGTTATTTATATCTTTCGGTCAAGCACATCCGATTTCTGCATGCAATAGATGTTAACAGATAATACACCATTGCAAGCAGTTTTAGTCACCTCTATAATATTTCCCATAAATATAACAAATGTCAAACAGGAACTAGACTTCTAGTTCAGGATGCAAAAGAACAGGACCACTGTCTTTCCAGGCATGTTATAGGATGCGGATAAGGAAAGTTGAGGGATAGGTTAACAACTTACCTCCTGTAAAAAAATCATCATTGTCACATATTGACTTAATTTGTTCCTTTTGTCTTTTATCAAATAATCCCCAGATAACAAAGAGATGCACGGCACCAGACATTGCACCTTTGTCCTTTTGTGATAGACTCCTTCCTAGGAGACAGGAAATGCTAGATGTTTAATCACAGCGGATGGATCAACAATCTGACAGAATAATGTAGTAGTTGGCCAAGATGTGTGTGCTGTTCTCCGGGCACGACGTGATATTCCTGAAATACTGGCACACTGGAATGCTTTCCTTCCATAGACCTATTTATTCCATAGACCTCTCTTACACAGCCATGTCTTTAAGACAAACTTACATGAGTCCGGGTGTCACTTTAGTGAACTACTGAAAAGAGTTACCTGTTCACAGCTAAAGGAATCATTACATCATCATCCTATAGCTCTCTAGTTCTTCTCACATTAAGGGATCTGCCTGCCGTAGTGATTAAGCTGTTCGCTTTGTACACAAGAGGCAGCGTATTTGTTTCCTCCTCATGATGTTCATTTTACTAGCCTGAAGCTATGGTGCTCCATGCTGTACTTTCTTCAGGTGGAGTGCCTCTCATTTAGAGGTGAATGAAACTTGCTGAAGACTGAAAAATATTTCCAGGAAGGACATACTTTGTATCTTCTCCCCTGATAATCCACATTTCTATCTCAGCCTTTTCTTCAGCAATTTACAGTGTATCCACAACGGCATCAAGGGACCGTCTATGAATTGCATCAAGTACTAGCGGTGAGATACAAAATGTTTGCCAATTATTGACCAGGTTGGGGAGAAGTTGACTTCAGCAATACAGTTTTTAATTCATTGATAAAAGTGTCTCAATTTGAAACTTTCTTCTCAAAATCTGAAAATTGTAGATTATCCTTATTTTTTTCTGCTCATTTATTTTTTAAATTATTTTTGGGGAGGGAGAGAGAAGTTTATTTTAAAGATTAAGCGAGGGATAACTTAATTCTGAATAGTTGTTGGACAATTAGATGGACGTCCCAAAAAATATTGGTGATGTCATTTATGGACCCCCCCCCCCCCCCCGCCCAAACAAATTAACTCAACCTTGTCTCTTGTCATTGTGCCATTTGCTTGAGCATTTTCCACCAGTGAATCACTTCTTAGAACTTTTCTTCCAGCATAACATAACTTGTAGTATTCATGCACACATGTAATTACCTGTATTTATTAGATGGTGATATTTTCTCTCAGTTGACCATGTTCAAGGTGAACTCTGTGCGTTGTGTGCTAATTTCTATTGATGTAGTGTTGGTGTATTAATGAAGGCAACTTGATGATGATGTGCGCAAAGTCAATCTGAAAAATACATGAATTTATTATGAAAAATACATGAATTTATTATGAAAAATACATGAATTTATTATAAAATTTATATTATTTCATTATGGCGGGCATAGATTTACTACAGAGTGATGAAGATAATGATGAATGTGACTGCGTTCCCGCAGATTAACAGGAGGTAGTTCGGAGAACAGAATGTCTCAAACTCCTGCAGACTATGCATCGTGTCATGGTTTACAGCTTTGTTATCATATCTGCACCTTTCAGCCAGACAAATCCAACTCCACCCACAAAACTTTCTTAGCCACCTCTTATGATATGCATGGAAGCAGCATTGCTATTATTTGCTCCCCTTTACCTTCCATGCAACACATGAGCGATGGATCTCATAATTATAACGAGTAAAGAATGACAGGAATTGGGGCACGGGGAGAAAGTGTGTCCTTTTTTGGGGGGAAGATCTGAAAATCACATAATCAACATGACTGGGATTTTGAGACAGTAGACTCTTGGGCGACTGCTGGAACATGTGCCAAGATGCTGGCCTCTAATCAAGAATCTTTAATACTACATACTTAAGGGAATTTTGTATTACACATAGCCTAACTAGGGCTGAACATGTGAGGCAAAGACGTGTATGTAACTAGAGACACACAGGAACCGGCATGTAACTTTGATAACCTGCTGGGAGAGACTGACCACTAGCTGGTTTCTGCAGAATGCAGTGACATTATCATCAAATTTTGCCTCCGCAGTGAAGGTTGGCTCCAATTGTGACTTCAGTTCATGATCAATAGTCAATATCTTATTGGTCAAAACTTTAGATACTGACTGATGGAATCACATTCGTTCTTAGTGGAACTGTGTTCTGGGTACTATATATCACATTCCAGACAGCTGCATTCACTTACCACTCTGTGCTATTTCAGTTATATGATGAAGAAGAATGTTGATGATATTTGAGTAGCTCTGAACTGTGTTTACAGTGGGGGAATAGTTGCAACATTCATCTACCAATCTTTTTTCCTGATGCATCAATGTTCAAGTGTCAAGATACATCAATGTTCAAGTGTCAAGATACATCAATGTTCAAGTGTCAAGATACATCAATGTTCAAGTGTCAAGATACATCAATGTTCAAGTGTCAAGATACATCAATGTTCAAGTGTCAAGATACATCAATGTTCAAGTGTCAAGATATATCAATGTTCAAGTGTCAAGATACATCAAGACAACTGGTAGTGTAGAAGACTGCAGTGAATGACCTAAGTGTTCTACTTGTCTAACAGAGCTCTTTGGATTCCACAATATTCTGCTGTCAGTTCTTTCAGCCGTTTGAACATCAGATGATCATCACTGTCAGCTATATCCAGGTTTCCAATGCATGGTCAAGCAAGCTCTCCACTGTCAGATATATCCAGGTTTCCAATGCATGGTCAAGCAAGCTCTCCACTGTCAGATATTTCCTGGTTTCCAATGCATGGTCAAGCAAGCTCTCCACTGTCCAATATATCCTCGTTTCCAATGTATGGTCAAGCAAGCTCTCCACTGTCAGATATATCCAGGTTTCCAATGCATGGTCAAGCAAGCTCTCCACTGTCAGCTATATCCAGGTTTCCAATGCATGGTCAAGCAAGCTCTCCAGGTCACAGTCCTTTGGTTACCCTCAACTTCCAGCCTGTCAAAGCAATTGTCGGGGTGTGGCTGTTGCAGCATTCTGGGAGCATGTAAGAGAGATTTGAGTGCCATATGAGTACCAAGGACATGAGGATTACTCCAAAGAAGTACACAGCCTCAGTGGTATTACTCACTCCCTGACACTTCTTAGTAAGAGTAATCAGGCCATTTCTATAATTCTTAAACATTATATATATATATATATATATATATACTGTACACAGAGAGATATGTTGAGATGTGAGAAACAGACGAAGAAAATTCCAATCCTGCGGCTGAGTGATAAGGACTATGTTTAAAAAGTTCAAAGTAATAAGCTGCTGACAATTGAGATGATGGATCTTTAAGAAAGCAATGGCAAACCATTGAATTGAAATATTGTCTAGGAAAATACTACGGCCGACAAATTATTAGATCACAACATTCTGAATAGGATATGTAAACAGTATATACATATAGCAAAAATACAGAAATATCATTATATATATATAATAATCTCTTTTGCTACATTCGTTCTCAAACTCCTTTTGGTTAGCAGTATATAGTCCAGATATTGGAATGTATTATGTCATGGTTTACAGCTAGGCTGCATTATCCACATGACACAGCACACTTCATAATTTGTGGATTAGTTTATCCTTTGGAATGGGAGAGCCAATTCTACACCCTAAACCATCTTAGTCATCTCTTACAACATTCATGACAAATCAGTTTTGCTACTATTTTGTCCCATTTAGGACCCCTGCAACCCTCTGTCAAAAATAACCAATTTCAAAACTAAATTTAAATGCTGACTCCAACCAATAAAAATAAAAGTCTCCAACATAGAAACTAAAATAGCATACATCATAATTTTTCAACAATTTCAACAACAAAAAAAACAGAAAATATGAAAACAGAATCTTGGTGACAATGTACATCTGTAATCAACACAGGAGTACATAGGGCAACGGCAATGTCTGATCCTATTTTCTATTTGCTAATTCTGAACCCAGTACACTCAAACATAGGAAAAAAATTGTTCAATCTTTCCAATCCATGAATTTTAAAATGTGGATAGGATTTAATTTGAACCAAATTCAATATCTGCGTGAAATGTTTGACAAGTCATAGCGCTAGGATTGAATTTGCCAGGGGGTGAAAGATAACCGTCATAACCAGCATTGATTTTCTTCTTCTTTTTATCTTGTCCTAGTACAATCAGTTAAGTTCAGACCATTTCAAATAATCTCTGACCAGAATCCATTTCTTAGGAGTCGTGTTTACGGAGAAACGAATAATTTAATGAACCTTGTCAAAGCTGGGCACAAAGTTATTAACTGATGCCATACCATGGAACAAACCCATCCCTTAGTTGTAGCATTTCTGCAACTTTCAGATGGTTATTTTTCAAGCCAAGAAATGAATATTATGCAACATTGATGTCAAACTATGGGCGTGTACATTTGTAATAACAACTAATAGTAATATAAAGTAATATAGGCATGTAAATCTGAAATTTGAACTACCAGCAAGATATCCTACTATCAACATGCAAATTTACAATTATAATTCCTAATAAGATGTTATGCTATCAACATGCAAATTTACAATTATAATTCCTAATAAGATGTGCTATCAACATGAAAATTTACAATTATAATTCCTAATAAGATGTTGTGTTATCAACATGCAAATTTATAATTACAATTCCTAATAAGATGTTGTGTTATCAACATGCAAATTACAATTACAACAATTATCAAGATAATCTATTTTAAGATTGTAAGATTGCAACTAGAACTACCAGCAGATAATAGAACACCATTCTCTGGATATACAAGTGTGTAACTAAAAAGTCAGCAGATAGAATACCACACTTTTGGTATACAAGTGTGTAACTAGAACTACGAGCAGATAGAACACCACATTTTGGATCCACAAGTGTGTAACTAAACTACCAGCAGATAGATTATCCCACTTTGGGTATACAAGCATGTATCTAGAACTACCACACTTAGGGTATACAAGTGTGTAACTAGAACAACCAGCAGACAACAACACCACACATTGGGTATACAATTGTGTGACTACTACTACCAATAGAAAGAACAATATACATCAATGAACACTCCAATTTCCCAAAATGTGGTTGCACCAGCTCATTTAAAGCAGGAGATGCCCCATCCTCCCTTGGTGATACTCTAGCAAGTATCATTAGATCAGCAATTTGCTGGATTCATCAAACCCAAAATTGGACTCGGTGTATATAATTTGCTGTTTGAAGGCACAATCAGGAATATTTCTTCTCTACTAGAACATGTGATGGGTTCCTTCGTCTCCTGACCTCCTGTGAGCCAATCCAAGATAGTGATTAATTGGTATGCACCATCACATCCTGACCAATCGAAGTGAGCGGTAAAAGTGGAGCAGCTCTCAAGACACTCTAGATCAATTCAAAGACGTTCTGATTTTTATAATTCCATGACCTTTGGTTTATGGTTTAACCACTATATATATTTATCTGAACAATATTTGACACAAGTCAGCAGAGAATCTAAATGGAATATCTTAAAATGAAATAATGTCTACGGTATGCAAGCTTAACTCTGCTTTATATTAAAAACATACACACATTCTCCTATGTACAATTTATATATATGAAACAGAAGTTAAAAAGAGAATAGGAATGGCTAAAAGTACCTTCAATGACATGAGGAAAATATTAACATCTAAACAAATTACAAACAAGTTAAAAATGAGAATTATAAAATGCTATATCTACTCTATATTAATGTATGACTCAGAAACATGAACACTAAACAATTAGAAGACAGAATTCATGTCTTTGAGATGTGGATATATATATAAGAATAGGGAGAACATCATGGAGAGAGAAGAAAACAATTAAAAAGGTTCTAAAAACACTTAATATGAAGAATTACTAAGAGAAAAAAAGATCAGACAAATAAAATATTTTGGACACATTAAAAGACATGACACATTATTGAAGACCATACTTGAGGGTAAAGTCAAATGGAGGCGAGCAAGAGGTAGACAGAGATACAAGTGGGAGAGTAACATCACAAGACAGACAGGTTACAGTCTAGCAGAGTGCACCACCACAGAAAGGGACAGGGGATGTGAGAGATCTGTTGCAGCCAACTTTCATAGCGGAGACAGCACTTGATAATGATGATGAGCATGTATTATGATGGTATTCTCAGAAAGCGGGTGCTACTTTGTTGTGAGGGACAAAGTACGTAGGCTTATTGGGTAACCCAAATACAATGAAGTCAATCTTCTATGCCTTTAGAACCATTTCTTTCTCTTCCTCTTGCAGCTTACACACTACATCCTTCATCACTGTGGATATTAGCCCTGCTTTGGCTTATACAGAACAGATTGTTTTGAATTAAACAACAAAGTTCCATGTTTTGAATTATACAACAATGTTTGTGTTTTGAAATATACAATAATTGTTTTGTAGAGGAAGCTCAAGATTTTAGTGCTCAGGAGTACTTGTTAACTGGCTTGGTGTGGGCACCACATGTCATTATGAGAGCAGCATAGTGCTAGCATGTACCAGGTGAGAGCAGCATAGTGCTAGCATGTACCAGGTGAGAGCAGCATAGTGCTAGCATGTACCAGGTGAGAGCAGCATAGTGCTAGCATGTACCAGGTGAGAGCAGCATAGTGCTAGCATGTACCAGGCTGATAGTGTCTAGACTACTTCATCTTCATTACTTTGTTTCTCTAGCGCTTGTTCTGATATTTCTGCTTAAGGAACTGCATCATTTGTTGCATCTAATCTTACTTAAATCTCATGACCCCCTCTGAGTAGGAGACCTACTCTGAAAACATTGTGCACTGCTGAGGAGAAGACCTACTCTCAAAACATTGTACACCGCTGAGAGTTGGTGTCTTCTGTGTATGAAATAAAGCTCTGGGGAAACCACACTCATGGCACATAGGAAACAAGAGCTAATCTTTCCTAATTCCTGAGGATTATACAACAACTTAAAAATCAATTCACGGCCGAGATGTAAATATGTGAAGATTTGCATCCTTCTTAATCATCTTCCCAGTTTGAAATTCTTGACCAGGATAGTTATTTAAACCCCCCATCAATATGCATGGCTACAAAACCACATTGGATAAACAGTATTTTTGTACTAACTCTGTGTTACCAATGTCATACATTTCCCATGACAAAAGTTATTCGTGAAAAAAGATCACAGTGTGTGAAATGTTTGAGAAAAGCTATAAATGTCACCAGAAGAGACAGATGAATAAATGAAGATATCAGAAAGAAATAAAGACTATCTCAAATCATGACTACATCAAAAGACAGCAAACCGTGTTGTTTGGTTACATCATGATAATGAGACCAACGCAACCAGCCCTCCCATGCAATACAACAACAGAAGATTGGGCTACAAGGCATGAGGAAGACCAAGAACAAAATGGGTGGAAACATTCAAAGAAACCTTAAAGAGATATGGGTTGACCATGGTCAACGTGACCCAAATGGACAAAGACAGACACCTCCAGCCCCCCCCCCTCCACCTTTCTCACACAATGCTTAACGGAACAAGTGGAAATGACAATAGATAGATACATAGACCAAGATAATGCATTGGGAGTCATCGCAGTTATGATGTTATAGCCATATAATTATAATGTCAACATTTTTTGTATCATGTTCGATAAAAGTTTCACAATTTGTGATATTTGAAGTCTTCTCTCTCGTCATGACACTGATAATTCCGTCTACCTAATAATTAGTATTCGAGTAAAAATTTCACTCTGTTCAGGATAAACAAATATACATTTTCAACATCTTTGTGTAAATATATTTTTTGTTTACTTTTTTGGCTATCCTTAACTCCCAGAATTATAATTTTACCCAAATTAAAGCAATTTACCCTTTCAGCCAACTACTGATCTACAAATTGCTTTCAGAGAAGTCATGAAAGCAGTGAAGAACTTTTATACCTATCTTTCATTGTAAATTGTAGGTTGGAATAATTATAATCTTCTAGAAAGATTGACCAGGTGACTGTAGATTTGTCGAGATGTATCTCTAATTCTATGGTACATGCACACTTAAACATTCTTATAATGAAACAGCTCATGACCCCCAGCATGCAAGATCAAAGTAAAAACTTAATACTCAAACAGGTCCACCAATTCAAATATTTAGGAACAACAACAGCATCAGATGGAAGAAGTTCAACAGAGATAAGAAATAGAACAGGGCAGGCAAAGACAGAATTCATATCAATGAAGAATATACTGTGTAATATATATACCTGTCAATAGAAGGTAAGGAAGAGAGTTCTTCATAGCTACATAACACAGATTCTAAAATAAGGATGCGAGTCTTGGACAATAAATAATCAGGACTGTGGGAAATTAGACGCAACAAAGATGCGGTTCTATGGAAGAATGATTAGAGTATCGTGAAAAGCTAGAAAGACTAACGAAAAGGTTCTGAAAGAGTAAAATGCAAGATGTGGGCTACTTAAAATATAAGAAACAATAATAACATTTTTTGACAAAGGGAGGTCTCAAGAATGTAGTTAAAATGGGCATAATAGAAGGCAAGAGAGATTGAGCAAGATAAAGAGCCAAAAACATGAGTCTGACATCATGGAATGATAAAGAGCCAAAAACATGAGAGTCGGACATCATGGAATGATAAAGAGCCAAAAACATGAGTCTGACATCATGGAATGATAAAGAGCCAAAAACATGAGAGTCGGACATCATGGAATGATTGCGAGTCAACAACATGAGAGTCTGACATCATGGAATGATAAAGAGTCAACAACAATACTGGCAATAGAAAGTTGTGAATATCCATGATTTCCTATGCCAGTCTGCATGGCAGCTGATGATGATGAACTTATCTTAAAAGTCTCCACTTTCAATTAGTACTATTACATATAACTATAATCTACTAAACTTATTAATTACATATTTTAGAAATTTCTTTGAAGATGTCTTAGAACACTCTTCAATATTGACTGGAAAGAATTCAAGTCAAACAGATAAGAGAAGACACCGAACAACAATATGTTTATCAAATAATAATATGAAAACAGTGGACTTACATCAGACATAACTTAAAATGAATGATGTTAGAATGGCATTACTAACATTACATGAGTACCAGATTGCAAAATAAAGAGATGAACGCCAAGAGAAACTCTTTGCTAATCAATCATCAAAGGGAACAACATGCAAAAACTACACAAAGTAGCATCATCATCAGTCAATTAATCAAGCGCCATGCAAAGCAGCATAGATGGTCATGTTTCTCCACAACCTTCTGTCTCTTGTATTGTTAATATGTTCAGTTGGCGACAATCTCTCACGCCACAGTGACAACCCATCCAGAAATTTCTCTTTTTGCCTTCCTCTGTCTCTTCCCTTTCATCTTTCCAGCGGTTACTAAATCTTCAAGTTGTGCTCTTCTCATCACATACCCTAAACATCTTGACTACTAGTTCTTGTCATAATGTGTCGTTTACTCCACCGAGGACTTACTACTAGTTCTTGTCATAATGTGTTGTTTACTCCACCGAGGACTTACTACTAGTTCTTGTCATAATGTGTTGTTTACTCCACCGAGGACTTCTATAATAGTTATCTTGGCTCTACATTCAATTTTAATCATTTTTCTAAAAAACATCTCAGTAGTCTTCAGAATTTTTTGTTGCTCAAGACAGCTGAACAAGTTGTTTAGTGTTTGATGATTCATAAAAAGATGAATAAGCCTAACATGGTTATTATTCTAAACATGATATGGACATAGACTCAGATGATCACTTCAGCCTGAGTGAATAGAATTCATAATGGGCCTATAGATTACAACAGTTATAGTAATGTTGGCTTATCAGTGTATCAAAGCTACAATTTGTTGGAGTGGAAGGGGGCATATTTTATATAGTTTATCGACTAAATTTGATTCAGGTTTGTCTCCTGTTAATATGTTTGCACCCACGTGTAAAGTAGATACAGCTAACCCTATGTTGAAAAGAGAGGTCTAAGAATATTCCAGAATCTATTTCTTCGGATAGTAAGACTATTAAAATTTTAGATATTCCTGAACAATATTTTCTGGCAAAATTTATTTGGCAGACAAATAGATGTACTGTGCAAGTTCAAAGCAAAAAACCTTCCACTTACTTCACTTAAAATTATATATAAAGATGAAGTAACAGAGATGTACGGGTGAAAGTTTTCTTTGAACTACACCTTCAAATGGAGCAGAGTGTGAGTAAACAATGATATGAAGATTATTGGCCCAGCTCGTCAAAATATTTCCTTCCCAAATCTCCTGTTTTTCACATTGATGGAACGATATCACGTGTTTTCTTTATGGAAATTTCTTCAATTTGTTGATGAGGAGAACTCTGCTCTTCATAAAACAGATAAGCTCAAGTAAGACTCATAATTAATTTGTTGCTTCTCTAGGTTCAACATTATTATTCACCATCACAATACTTTAGTTTAGATGAAAGAATGATCCCCTCTACAAGCAGACATGCATTCAAACTATACATCAAGTCAAAGCCCATAAAGTGAACTCAACTCAGGATGTATTTCGTATGTGGAAATATATGCTGCAAGAACAGAAGATGTTATTCTAGAACATTAGTGTTGCCATCAGAATTCTGACTTTGTGGATTTAATAAACATAAACCATATCATTGTCATGGGCAGGTCTTACAACAGGGTGACTCTCTTTGAAAAGCTATAGGTCTACAATGACAGCAATGGTAAATAAGAAATTTTACCCAAAACAAGTTTTATGGTTTGCATCTGTGGGTATCACATCACCAATGGCCCACTAGACAAACTAATCATGCAACAGAAAACCGTATTAGATGACATGCCGTTATATTGAGGTTATCTTCTTATAGAAGCTTCATAGCAAGTCATCTATACAATTATGCTTTTATTTTATTGTTGCAATGTGTTTTATGCTTTTTTATTTTTTAAATGTATGCACCCTGTGGTTGGGATGGAGCCAGAGATGTACTGCGCAGCACTGGGAAGGAGGAAACTGACAGCACTGTTTTTCCCTATGACTGAGGCCCATCATAGAGACACACTGACTCAGGACATGACAATCCTTTTGACTTGAACATTTGGTTGCATGCCTGGAGCAATAGAGAAGTGCGGCATAACCAGTAGTCAATTGGTGGCGGGGAATGAGCACAGTGAACCCTATCTTGGCTTAGTGGCTCGGAGCAGTGCGTAGGTTGAAACTACCTAAGAAAAATCAAGAAGCGTTACAATCAATAAACATCAAAGAGGGCTGGCTCCTTAACAAGAAAGCTATGTTTCTTTTGGTTATAAAGAGACATAACAGCATGGAAAGATTAATAGCTGAAGGCAGAGTTAACGGCAAAAGGGAAAGAAGGTACCCAAGACAACAATGGTGCAGTAATATATCAGACTGCTTAAACATGTTTCTAGTTGCTGCAGGTTAACTCGCCCAAAATCACATAGTGTTCAGAATCCATAAGGAAGACCACATTCTGGACAGAATATGTCACATGAAGATCATTTATTTTAAATTAAATAAGATCTATTGAGGTATTATTTTTGTGTATTTTTTGTTCAGGGGCCATTGGGAAGTGGCTTTCAATGGTCAGGATTAAAAGGGTTGATTGTTGATCTAACTGTCCATGAGCTCATGCTCTTTGACCCATAATCTGGAAAGGGTTACTTAAACTGGAGAGGACATATTTCTTCCTATGCACTCAGACTGTATTCTGCTCTAAAGAAACATTGAAAGTAGTCACACGTGATGATCAAATGATTAAGAGATTATGATCCAACTATATAAGTATTATTATGTGATAAACTATAAATAAATTATTAATTATAGTTACTCCTCTACGATAAGCCTAGTTTCCGCTTGGGTGGGGGTGAAGAGTAACAAAATCGGTGAGTCAGCAACTTAGGAATAATTGTTTGTTTTAGAACCCCAGGAATTACGAGCGATTAGCTATTACTTCCTATGTGAATGGAGAGGTTCCTGAAAACATACATACAATAAATAGCCTTAGTCTCTACTAAAGAAAAAGGCAAGGATAAATTTAAATGTGCGGATAGTGCAAATTTATGCGCAAATGATTGTCTGTAGACCCTTGTAAAACAGTAAATAATCGTGGATTTGTAAAAGTTAAATCTTCACGCTATTTAATCAATGAATAAATTCATCAAGTGTAACTAGTTTCCAATAATATGCAATACAATAAATAAAACTAAGAGTACTTTCCTCACCGTTTCAGTTTCTCACAAAAACTAATTCACCGGTTTCAGACGAGATAGCAGCCATCTTGAATGTAAACTTCCGGGTACCTGTTTGACTATTGTACAACTTCCAAACAAAAACAAGTTACTCGTGAAATGTATAAAACAAGTAAGGTTGTTCACAGCATCCTTACACGTACATTGAATTAAAATATAAAGTTATAAATTATAAACTGAATATCAGCAAAATGGAAGCGATAGTATATACTTTTATTTATTTTATTGGTCTGTTTTTTCGAAACTAAACATCTTTTATTCGTAATATTTATCCATAGTTACTTATAAAAAATCCCAAAAACAAAAAAGTAAACAATCAATATAAGAGAAGAATCTGATGAATTAAACAAAGCAATAAACGAATTGTTATTTGCTGATGATCAATGCTATATCTACGAAGAGGAACATCCGTTACAAAATAATATTAATTCACTCATGACAACATGCACCAAGTAGGGGCATATAACATGAAAATAAATAGGCTACGCTTAAAACATAAGTAATTAAGATCAGCAAGTAACTAATCCAGTGAACTTAACAATAAACAAAACTAAAGTGAAACAAACCTCTGAATTTAAATACCCCAGGAAGTATATTTACAGACAACGGAAAATTACAGAGATTGAGACAAGATGACAGAAAGAAAACTTAGTGAAATAGCCTACCTCAGGGGTGGGCAAACATTTTGTGCAGAGGGCCACATTGAAAATTGTAAAGCTTTAGGAGGGCCACATATAATATTCTGTATATTTTTGTTTAAAATTATCGGTAATCAATCAATTAAATATGTTTATTGTAAAGAAAGGTAGTTTTACATAATGTAAAACTTCTGAAATAAATTGCATTTCTAACAGACTTACACTATAACAGTATATTTTCTAATATGGATAAAAGGTTTTGCAAATATTTTAACAATATTTGAAAATTATTATGTTGCATACATATACAATATGGGTTCATATCAATAGTTTTAATGAAGATTTAAAAAAAACATACACATACAGTCACAACAGTTACAACTTTATTAACATTATTAATTTCTAATGAGATGTATGTAATTGCTTGTAAGATTTTATAATTCCTTTGAAATCTGGAACAAGTTTACTTGTAGAAATTTGCATGACTGCATTTAAGTTGCAATCAGATAATAAAGACCTATTCTTAGATTTGTTGATTTTTAAGCAAGAAAATGCCTGTTCACAAATATATGTAGATCCAAATATAGACACAAATTTAGCTGCAAAGTTTTTTAAGTTTGGGAATTATTTTTCAGGCAAAGAACCATAGAAATCCAACAAACATTCAGACTTACATTTTTCCTTCAGGTAATGATTGGCTTGTAATTCAAGCAACTCCAACTGTATGTGCTCTTGGGTTTTATCAGCTTCTGCACTGAGATGAGAACTGATAACATTGAAGTGCTGCTCCAAGTTCTTGAAATCTTGGAATCTTCTTCCAAATTCTTCAACCAATACATCTCTAACTGATTTTGAATTTTTTACTCATTTCATCAGAAATATTTTCATGTTTCAGCAAAGGGAAGTGACAAAACATGTTTTCAGTTGCTTGTCTGGAAAATAGTGAGAGTTTGGCTTGAAATGATTTTACATGAACATACATTTCATGTGCAAACAAACCATTGTCCTGAAGTTTAACATTCAGTTCATTTAACTTTTCCATTATTTCAATGGAAATATGAAGTCAAGCTTCCACTCTGCATCAACAATGTTAGCATTGAAGTCACATTCTATGCCCTTCATCTCTATAAACATTACTATTTCTTCTTTAAGATGCATACTCTCCTTAAAACCTTTCCGAGACTCAACCATTGTACTGTACTGTGGTACAGGACATCAGAATGTTCAGTTTCTAGATCGTTTAGTAATACTCTGAACTGCATGTGATTGAGTCCTCTTGATCTGATGAGGTTTATGACACTGACAACTCCGTCAATAACATGCCTAATTTTTAAAACAGATTTACACAAACTTTCCTGATAAATCACACAGTGAAATGGTAATATTACGTGGTCAGGATATTCTGATTTAATCCTATCATTGATCAGTTTTATCAGTCCTATATTTTTTCCAGTTAAAGTACGAGCACCATCAGTTGTAATACTGGTCATCTTGTTCCACATTAACCCAGCTCTTTCAATACAGCTACTAACAGCATTGAATATATCCAGGCCGGTGGTAGTGTCTTTGATCGACTCAACATTCAGTAACTCTTCAAAGAGTTTAAAAGAATTGTTTATTCCACGTTTAATAACTAATAATTGAGTTAAACATCAGTACTCTCGTCCAATGCAAGAGAGTATCACAAAAAATGCTTACTTGCATCTTGAAGTTGAAGGGTCAAATCTTCACTTATCTTTTCAACACGTCTGACCACAGTTCTTCTGGATAACGTATTGCTGTCAAATTTGTTGTTTTGTTCTTGACACAGAATGTTTGTTGCATCTAGTAAACATTCCTTAAAAAATTCACCATCAGAAAATGGCTTGTTTTATTTCACAATTTTGTGTGACAACACCAAACTGGCCTCTGTTGCGGCATCTTGAATTGAAGACTGTTTTGTAAACACAGTTTGTTGTTTCTCCAGACTTTTTACCAACTCCATGCATTTTATTTTCCTTTCTTCAGATGTTAGATTGTGTCCGAAATTGGGATGTTTTGTCTGGTAATGTCTTTTTAAGTTATATTATTTAAAAACAGCCACTGATTTGTGACACAGCAAGCAAACAGATTTGTTGCCAACTTGAATAAAACAATGTTGGGAAATCCATTCGTCTTTGAAAACCCGACACTCGTCTTCAATCTTACGTTTTTTGGATACATTCATTATAATAAAAATATCTTAAAATGTTGCAAAATTAACTAAAAACAAATGTGTTTTCGGCAGCGCGAATATAATTATTTAGATTTAGAAAACTCGGTTGCAATATAAATACAGAAATTTTTGAATGAAAACTACAAACGTGATGGTTATTACAACACACCAGGAATTCCCCAGGCACACTGCAGCTTAAATGATTGAAAAACGAGTATTTTCACATTCCAGTCGTATTTCTATTGGGGGAGGGGGTTATTTCTGACCATACATTATTGTTGTAACGATGTATTATTAATTATAACAGCTTTTATCAATATTCTATTTTGTATGAAACATCTTTTTTTTTTAAAACTAAACATACATCCCGACATAATGCTTAAAAGTTAAAAAGTTAATTATAATTTGAAAGGCAAGTTTCAACCTTTACAAAATTATATCGTCCGAGTACTTATAATCATTGATAAACCATCAGCCAATCAAATTACGTCAATTAAACGTAGTAAAATTTCATTGACGATATACATATATATCAATATTATTATTTAAATGATGTCAAATTGGGAAAAAAAATATTGTTTATTTAATATATAAGAAAGTGAAAAAAAATTCCAATGGTTTTCTGCGTAATATTAATGGGGGAAAAAATCATTTGTGACAATCGTTCGTTTATTTAAAAATGTGTTTGAGGGCCGCAAAATATCCAATGGCGGGCCGCATGCGGCCCGCGTGCCGTAGTTTGCCCACCCATGGCCTACCTAGTTAGTTAGTCGTCGGATCATCATCAATGCAAACTGGACACTTCCATAGTTGCTCCGATTTCTCCTTGAGTGTATCCGCCATTACACTTCTGCTGATAGTACCGGTACTATGCTGGTTGACCATCATTCTTCGGCGCCCTCCAAAATGTTCACTTCTAGCAACACCGCATTCTAATCCCTGATCTTTAATCCTAGCCATTGAAAAGGAATTATCATCCACATTAGTCTCACTCACACGTACTATATCTCTTAAGGAGTTCAAAACGTCAGCGCGATCCACTGCCCCATCGCCTGTGCGACAATCGCGCATGATTCTGTTGATCCGGTCTTTCATTGCCTCGAACACCCACATGTCCCACAACGAAAATAAATGTAATCACTTTCAGCCTCGCCTTTCTCAAAGCCTCAATCCACTGTTCGCGAACGAGACCCACTTGTACATCATTAATCATCCTACTCATAGAGTCACTCAAGATGCAGCCCTTGTGTTACCTTCTGTGTGCATACCCACTCATATGCCCTGGTCATCGCCATAGTTAGTCCAACAGCTATAGGCCTAACCATTACTGCTCAACCCAAATATCAAGATGGAAGTCAAGAGACAGATGGTAGACAGTATTGTTATGCCAACACTGGTATCAATGCCAACATGGGCACTGACAGCAACTCAGCAGATAAAACTTACAACATGTGAGATGAAATGCCTGAGAAAAGCCGCAAGAGGGGCCAAACTATACACATTGATAAATGATGAAATCAGAAGAATCGGAATAAGACCATGGACAGAAAACATCTTGAAACAACAAATAAAATGGTTTGGATACTTTATGAGAATGAACCATAATCAACTACCAACAATAACATGCAACAGAAGAAGATCCGTATACAGTCTATAGACAATACACTTATGAGACAAATAAAAGAGTCATCAGTCTACTGATGTCACTAGTAGGACATTATTCTAGAAGTAGTCAGTCTAATGTCACTAGTATGACATTATTCTAGAAGTAGTCAATCTAATGATGTCACTAGTGGGACACTGTTCTAGAAGTAGTGGTCTACTGATGTTACTAGTGGGACATTATTTTAGAAGTAAACATAGGATAAAATAGATAAAATAAGATACTACTTTAAAATATGTCTATGTCTACTGATGTCACTCTTTCGACGCTACTCTAAAAGTAATCACATTATACTGCTGTAACTCGTTAGACACTATTCTAGAATCTAGAAGTTCCATCGTAGTCTACAGGTGTCACTTATGAGAGAACAATTCTAAAAATAGTTTGTCTACTGATGTCACTCATGAGAGAACTATTCTAGAATTAGTTTTTCTACTGATGTCACTCGTGGGAGAACTATTCTAGAAGTAGCTTTTCTACTGATGTCACTCGTGAGATAACTATTTTAGAAGTAATCGCGGTCTATTGATGTCACTCTTTGATATTTTGTGTGGAAGTAACCGACGTCTACTGGTGTCATTCTTTTGATACGTTTTCAGAAGAACGAACTCCGGATCTGCTCACTCGCGATTGCTCTAAAATTAAGACCTAACAGCAGAAACAAAAACAAATCATATTCAGCCTTCTCTTACCTGATATTTTTTTTAATGTGTGTTGTACTTTTAGAACAAATGATTGTGTCAGTCAAAAATTATAACGAGGCAAAAAAAACTGTTTTTTCTCAACGCAAAAAAAGACAAAATAATGCATTTAATCAGAGATGAAATTAAGCCTAAAATACTCAATGACAATGACCAACTAGAAAATGTAAACAACTTTACCTACGGCCAACCAGCAACACCACAGAAGATTGCTCGGCAGAGATAAGAAAGATATTAACAATAGTACTACAAAAAACATCACCAATGAAATATCTATGGCAACGAACAAACAGAAAACAAAGTTACAAATATTAAGAAGCTATATCTTTCCAGTGGCAACATACGGTTGTGAGACGTGGTCAAAGACATCGACAAGGGAAACAAATTATTTGCATTTGAACTGAAATTCTATAGAAAGATGCTAAGAATATCATTGATAGAAATAAAAAGTAACGCAGATGTTCGCAAACGTCTGAACATAGAAGAACTAACACAGATGTTCGCAAACGTCTTAAAATAGAAGAACTAACACAGATGTTCGCAAACGTCTGAACATAGAAGAACTAACACAGATGTTCGCAAACGTCTGAACATAGAAGAACTAACACAGATGTTCGCAAACGTCTGAACATAGAAGAACTAACACAGATGTTCGCAAACGTCTGAACATAGAAGAACTAACACAGATGTTCGCAAACGTCTGAACATAGAAGAACTAACACAGATGTTCGCAAACGTCTGAACATAGAAGAACTAACACAGATGTTCGCAAACGTCTGAACATAGAAGAACTAACACAGATGTTCGCAAACGTCTGAACATAGAAGAACTAACACAGATGTTCGCAAACGTCTGAACATAGAAGAACTAACACAGATGTTCGCAAACGTCTGAACATAGAAGAACTAACACAGATGTTCGCAAACGTCTGAACATAGAAGAACTAACACAGATGTTCGCAAACGTCTGAACATAGAAGAACTAACACAGATGTTCGCAAACGTCTGAACATAGAAGAAGACTGGCTCCTGAAAACTATTTTAAAAACCGCAAAATTACATTTATAAAGATACACAATGGTTTGTAAAGATTAATCATGGATGGGGAAGTTCCGGGGAAGAGAAAAAGAGACAGACCAAGACCACGATGGACACATAACATCTAATACCTTCTGAACATGATACTGGAAGAAGCTGGGCTGCTCGCACAGAACCATGAGGCTTACAGAGCGGCAGTAAGGACATTGTTCTGCAAAGGTCACGTCACATAGAGAGAGAGAGAGAGAGAGAGAGAGAGAGAGAGAGAGAGAGAGAAAGAGAGAGAGAGAGTTGTATTTTTATTTGGTCAACATTTAAGTATTTTTTATTCGCCCTGGTGTTGGCTGTCAACACCGACCAACGAACTTCACGAAAATAATCGAAAACATGGCACACAAGGCTTGATTGAATTATGTTGGTAAGCCTACTATTGGTGAAAGTAAATGCTCATTCAATGACACTGACTATCAATGTTCAAGTGATTGTCATTAAATTGTGTATCTCGGATAACGAACACGGTAGATGCACTTGAGAACCGATTTATATCCACTTTGGTATCCAACCGCCATTTGTTTATATAAACTCGTCTCTGGTGGCACAGTACAGCGCGTATGTATAACGGACAAGGTAGCGGGATCAAATCCCGCCGCAGGTAATTGTGTATCCGGACCATGTACAAATCTATGTAAGACTCATTCAGTGGTACCATGCCTTCCGGCGTAGGCGATCATGTCTCTCCATAGTCCTCTGTTTGTTATACTTTTTAAATATAATTTTTGATGGTTCTGCATCATGTCAGGCTTTCAAGTCATCCAACATTTTCTTACGTTGTCTTCCTCTGTGTCTCTTACCCTCGATATTTCTAGTTGTTACGATGTCCTCCAACCCACCTCTTCTCATGACATGACCCAGAAACTGTGATTGTCGTCTTCTAATACAGTTAATAAGTTCTCTATTTGAGTTGACGAGTTGTAGAATTATAAAATTACTCTTTTTAGCTGTCCATGATATTTTTAACATTCTTCTATAAAACCACATCTCTGTGGCCTCCAGATGTTTTCTTGCAATATTGTCAATTGCCCATGCTTCACTACCGTATAACAGTATTGATAATGAATTATTACACAAGATGTTCTTCATCTTCTGGAATGCTGCTTTTGCCTGTGCTGTTCGACTTTAAAAAAAATCTCAGTGACGCATGTAAGACGTATTTATTGTGCCTAGAAAGTCACCAGACTCGACACAATGCGCAGTGAGAATATCAGAAAGATAATATGTATGACATCATGCATCGAATATAGAGAGAAATAACGGATAAAAATGGTTTGGACATTTTATGAGAATGAACAATCAACTTCCCATAAGAGTTTATAACAAGATGGAATCAGGATACAGAGCCAAGGACGGACCTAGGAAAAGATGGATAGGCAACATCAAGACCATCCTGAACAAACATGACTACACCTCAACCAGAGGAACACATCTGGCACTGGAACGCATGTTATGTCTCCTTCGCAAACCCCTTTGCTCAACGGCAAGAGTGGAAGTTATGACAACATAGGCTGGGAATAGACAATAGAAAATCACTACAGAGAAAAAAATGTTTTGGGCTTAAGCCTACATCTGAGTAGGATATGCTACCAATTTATTTATGTGCATAGATACTCTATGTTCTGTCATTTTTCCATTTGTTTTGTTTCGTCTATGTCCTGTCCCTCCAATTTTTATATTGCCAATTATCATTTATGCCATTCCGGACAATTGGGTGGGCTGGTAAAAAAAAGTTAGCAAATAAACTGTTAACAAAATGTATGAACATTAGTCATATTATTGAAGCAAACATAGTCCCCATCGAGGAACATCACTGCCACTGGTATTACAGATAGAATGTTGTGATGGTGAAAAATCGTCTGTTGCATCTGGCACGGCACATGACGATGATGAATCAAGATAAGCATTTATTCATGTTATTGCTGTGGCATCAATTTGGAAAGTCATCATTAATCTCCTGTATTTCCCTATCACAGTTTGATACATTCTAGCTTCTATAATAATCAAGGGCGCGGTCTTAATCACAATCAACACGTGACCTAGGAACATCACATGATCACAAAATAAATAACATGAAAGCTGAGCGAGAGCACGTGGAGGTACCCCTGACCTCTACGCTTATTAGATTGTTAGGTTTTTACAGAAGATGAATGGAAGCCTACGTCACACACGTCAGTGGGTCTTAAGATGGGTAATACCACCACCAACCATAGAGATGGCGAGATAATTACCATGTCAACATCCGCTAATCGGTGACCTTTCATGACCTATCGACAAAAACACGAGACAACGCCTGGGCTATACATATATTTCGTCAACAGGTGGGGGGGGGGGGGGGGGGGTTGATAAAATTTGAATTCCAGAAAACATATTTTTATACACCAATTAAATTGTGTGAATTGGAGATTCACATTTTATACACCAATTAAATTATGTGAATTCGAGATTCACATTTTTATACATAAATTAAATTGTGTGAATTCTAGATTCACATTTTTAAAACATTGGGAAAAAACATTATTTCGTTTTACGCAGTTTCTGCTAACACATTTTTAAGAGGTTGGGGGGGGGGGGTTATAAAAATGTTTTTTACATAACTAAGAAAAGGGGATGTGGTGGTCTCTTTATTCTTGACGAATTGTTGATACGGGGAAGGATGGGAGTCAAAAATTGCTAAAGAAAAATGTTGACGTATTTTATGTGCAGATCAAATGTGAAAATAGGCTTAGATTGAGTGGATGTTTATGTTTAGTTGTATCGACTACTCTATAGTTGTATCGACTACTCTATAGTTGTATCGACTACTCTATAGTTGTATCGACTACTATATAGTTGTATCGACTACTTTATAGTTTGCTGTGGTCGTACCGTGATCACCAACATATATAAGACATGCTAACTGTTTGAAGAACAGCCTTATAAAATGATTCATTTGTACCTTTCCGTTCATTTTGATTGATCACTTTGTTAGACTTGTGTGTCGACTGGCAATGACAATCATGGAGCAAGTTAAATGAGTCAATCCTAGAAGGCTGCTTTCTAATTAGCCAACATGTCTTATATATGTTAGAAGTCATGGGCATACTTAGGGCGTGATAAACTGTAATACATATTGGCTAATGGGGAAATCTAGCCTTCCAAAATTCACTCATTTGAATATTCCATTGATTTTCATTGGCTGTCACACGAAATATAATCACTGACCAATGGAAAATCACAGGAATGGCCAGATAAGTCTTAAGACTTGATTTCATATCAGCCAAAGTTATTATTTTAGCCAAATTGTATGCTATATGCACATATTCGCTTTCCACTCTAGGGACGACAAAAATTTACAAGGGGAACACGCAGACAAAATTTGAAATTGGAGGGGGTCACAGACACGTCTAAAGTGACACAGACTAAAATAGCTTGAGAACCGCGGATATACATGGACATTTCAGAATTATACTTGTGTTTACCTCAAGTTACTATTTGTAATCTGCATGTCATGTATCTATCTGTCCTGACGGCAACGCCCGCTGGAGATTTAAAATCATCGCCATACTACAACTCACAGTAACTTATCACTGATCATTCATGTTCGTGTGAAGGTGTGAGTGAGATGTGTGTGTGTTCTATTTCAGAAACAAAAAAACCAGGGCTGCCAAATCGTTACAATTATTTATCGTCAATTTCAAGTTTAAAAAAAAAGATGCGGAAATGGTCAAATTTCTAAATAATGTAAAAAAAATGTGAAAATATAATTTTAAAAAGATCTTCAGGAAATGAAATTAAAATCTCTAAATTGGACGCCTGTAGTTATGTCGATAGCGATACAGACAGTGACAAACAGGCCAAAGAAGTTTGCTCGTAGTTAGCTTGAAGGTTTGGTGTTCAAAGGGGTTCAAAAGTCGTAGAGGATTGACTTCATTGGACTCGATTTCCCATGTGTACTTTGTCACTCTCAACGAAGCTGCAAGCCGCCTGCAGAGAGTGCCACTCAAGCACGTAACTCCGTAGCTTCACGTGATAACCCACAGGAGTTTCCCAAAAAAATCGTCTTGTATACAAGACGACGCGGGCTGGAT
Source organism: Meghimatium bilineatum (assembly GCA_034231615.1). Taxonomy (NCBI): domain Eukaryota; kingdom Metazoa; phylum Mollusca; class Gastropoda; order Stylommatophora; family Philomycidae; genus Meghimatium; species Meghimatium bilineatum. Next base: position 50,727,029 of record CM067308.1, on the reverse strand, counting down.
TCGAAGTCATGACCTCTTGAACACACGGCGAACAGCTTAATCATTACGCTAGGGAGATCCCCTAGGTTGGTGACTAGCATGTAAGTACGGTAACCAGTTCGCTCGTAAAGCTGGCCCACTATAGATATGGTTAGATACCGTTCAGTGGATGTGGTAAAATCTCTGAACGTATTAGTTACCACCACAGAAGTTGGATGTGTTGGGTCTTCGTCTCAAATAAAACGACTACACGGTGTATTACCGTTCTCTGGACCATATCCTGCTAGAAAACTAGTAGGACTAATATACGAGATTCACTGTGTTTCTTGGCAATGTTTCCATAATAGTTTTCAGAGACATAATTCTAATGGCAAAACTACTTGCTAGTGTATTCAAATTATCTTATGAACATGCAAAATAAAATACTGGGAATTATGGTTGCTAGCATGGCATTATATACAATAGGAAGAGATTTTACTTAGATACTGTAAGGAAGGGGTTTTTACTGAGACCCAATAAGGAAGGGGTTTTTACTTAGATACAATAAGGAAGGTTTTTAAAAATAAAACTGAGATATATAAAGGAAGTGTTTTTTTTACTTACATACATTAAGGAAGGGGTTTAACGTAAAAAAAGTGATTCGCCAGATTTTGTGTGTCGTACCTTCTTGTTGATAGGAAATGTGATGACGTGTGTTGAACAATCGTTATGGGAGCGCTTTTAGCCACCTTTTTGCTACATTCCTAATACTAAATACTATGTTCTGACTTGCTAAAGGCAAGGGGGATATTAAACTCCCCCTCTTATCTACGAGTTTGGATGCTGGTAGCAGGGGTAAGCGTTTCCCAAGACAACGATGGATAAAAGACATCTCAGATTGCTTAATCATGTTCTTGGACCTGCAACAAATCAACTCGACCAGATTCATAGACATGTCAGAAAATCTATCAAGAAGACTAGGTTCTGGAAATAATATATTACCTGAAGAGTGACTTAACATAGAGACATTTTACAAGTATTTTAAAACAGACACATTTTACAAGTGATTTAACATAGACACATTTTACAAGTGATTTAACATAGACACATTTTACAAGTGATTTAACATAGACACATTTTACAAGTGATTTAACATAGACACATTTTACAAGTGATTTAACATAGACACATTTTACAAGTGATTTAACATAGACACATTTTACAAGTGATTTAACATAGACACATTTTACAAGTGATTTAACATAGACACATTGTACAAGTGATTTAACATAGACACATTGTACAAGTGATTTAACATAGACACATTTTACAAGTGATTTAACTTAGACACATTTTACAAGTGATTTAACATAGACACATTTTACAAGTGATTTAACATAGACACATTTTACAAATTATTTAACATAGACACATTTTACAAGTGATTTAACATAGACACATTTTACAAGTGATTTAACATAGACACAGTTTAAACGGGAATTCTGTTTTAAAAATGGCTTGTTTAACCTGGATTCGACATTGAAGCAAATAATAGCTACACAGTTACTACCACGCATATCACAAGAGGCGACTAACAAGGTTTTTGAGGATGAAGTTGGCTGTCAATTCCATAGAGAATAAAGTCATATAAAGCCATGATGAGGTAGGATGTGCACGGACAGAAGTCGCAAAGATCGCAGCCACGCTGTAACCCAATAACCCATGATATAATGCATTCAATTCTCTGGATGCTGTTAATACGCTGAATTTTGAGAATCAATACACAAGCAGAGAAAGGAGATTTAAAAAATGGACAGCTGTTAAATTTCATGTCCAGTGACATTTTAAACATGTCTAATTTATTTTATTTGACCGATATGGCAACACTTAGCGAAGCGATGCAGGCCTACATTAGCTACCAGCTTACAGTGTTTCCTGCTTTGGTATTAAATCTGTTTAAGCAGCGCAGTCTTTCAAGCACACATAAATTTGCGTGTACAAGAATTCAGAAGAAAGATATTTATCAAACAGGCTAAAATTAAGCATGTCCGCCATGAGAAGGTTAATTATCCTGGTCACTATTTTCACGCCGACTTCATCTTTCAATCTACCATCAACATTAATCATTAGTATGTCCGAAGTAAAAGATACAATAGGCATGTGACACTAAGTTATATGTTTGTTTTTAGAACAGGTAATTTCTGTTTAATAATATTGCCTATCTCACCAACACTATCTCACCAACACTATCTCATCATGACTATCTCATCATGAATATCTCATCACGACTATCTAATCATGACTATCTCATCACGACTATCTAATCATGACTATCTCATCATGACTATCTCATCTATTTCTTCTCATGAGTCTATGTATGTCCAATCAACAGACATTCTAATAGTCATGGGAGACATGAATGCAAAATAGGGATAGGAAGACACAAGACACTGTAGCGCTATTTGGACTAGGGGCGCGACATGACAGAGAAGAAAGACTTATACAGTTATGTGAGGAGAACACCATGGCCATATGTAATACATTCTATGAACACGTAAATAAAAGATTATATACATGGAAAAGTCCTGACGAGTCTTGGAGACAGAAGAAGGAACCAAATATTTTATATTATGATCAACAACAAATTTTAAAATAGTGTCAAGAACACTAAAACATATCCAAGAACTGATATCAACTCTGATCATAATCCAGTGCTGTGCAAAATACATGTCAAATACACTACTTACAAAGATAGTACAGAGAAGAGTTCAAGAAACACAGAAGCATCAGCACTAAAACAACCAGACATACAATAAAAATATCTTGTAGATGTAAGGAATAGATATGAACATCTAATGATAGAGTGTAATGAATAGATATGAACATCTAATGATAGAGTGTAAGGAATAGATATGAACATCTAATGATAGAGTGTAAGGAATAGATATGAACATCTAATGATAGAGTGTAAGGAATAGATATGAACATCTAATGATAGAGTGTAAGGAATAGATATGAACATCTAATGATAGAGTGTAAGGAATAGATATGAACATCTAATGATAGAGTGTAAGGAATAGATATGAACATCTAATGATAGAGTGTAAGGAATAGATATGAACATCTAATGATAGAGTGTAAGGAATAGATATGAACATCTAATGATAGAATGTAAGGAATAGATATGAACATCTAATGATAGAGTGTAAGGAATAGATATGAACATCTAATGATAGAGTGTAAGGAATAGATATGAACATCTAATGATAGAGTGTAAGGAATAGATATGAACATCTAATGATAGAGTGTAAGGAATAGATATGAACATCTAATGATAGAGTGTAAGGAATAGATATGAACATCTAATGATAGAGTGTAAGGAACAATACAGAAGAGAAAATAGTCAATAAATTGGACAGCCTAAGAAAAAGTTTTCAAACATCAAATGAAAATTTACCAATAAGATATACCAAGAACAAACAAACATGGATGACAGATGAAATATTAGAGAAAATGTCAGAAAGAAAGAAAGCTAAAAATACCCCAAAATACTCAATTATAGACAAGGAGATACGTAACATGTGCAGAACAGCGACAAAAACAATGGCTAGAAACAAAATGCAGAGACATAGAGGAGATGTCAGTACAGCAGAAGACAAATGACATGCATAAGGAGATAGACAGATCACAAATAAGAAAAATACTATAAATGGGGGTAGCTGCATTAAAGATAAAAGTGGACAAATTATATTTTATAAAACAGAAGTACTTACAAGATGGACAGATTATGTGACCGAACTGTTCTGATAAATATATTGAAGTCTAAAACTTATCTGTATTTGCTACATAGACTACAGTAAGTCCTTTGAGAGAGTCCAACATGAAAAATTAATCAAATGTCTTCAAGAAATAGGCATAGATGGAAAAGACATCAGACTGATTAGAAATGTTTGGAACAGAATGCATCAGTAAGGTGATAAACATCTACTCATCATATATAGAAATAAGAAGAGGGGTAAGACAGGGATGTATTTTATCACCAAGCCTATTTAATATCTCTTAAGAGAGTATATTTAAACATAAAGAAGAAATGCCAGGACTCAAGATCAATGGGAAAATAATAAACAACCTTAGATATGCAGATGGCGCTGCTCTTTAGCAGAAAGTGAACATGAACTACAAAGACTAATAGATCAAGTCGACAAATCAAGTAAAGAATATGGACTGGATATAAACATCCAAAAAACAAAAGCCATAATAATCAGCAAAGTCACAGAAGAACAAGAGCTAAACATAAACATACATGGAGAGAAATTACAAGTAAAACTTTATCAATATTTTAGGCACAAAATTACAAATAATGATAGAAGTAAAACAGAAGTTAAGAGGAGAATAGGAATTGCTAAAAGTACTTACAATGACATGAGGAAAACCTTTACATCTAAACAAATTACAAACAAGCTAAAAATGAGAAATGAAAAATGCTACATCTATTCTATATTAATGTATGGCTCAGAAACATTAACAATAAACAAACAATTAGAAGAAAGAATTAATGCCTTCGAGATATATAGAAAAGATTAGGGAGAACATCATGGAAAGCGAAAAAAAAACAACAACAAAGAAGTCCTAACAACACTTATTATGAAGAAAGAATTAATAAAAGGAATCAAGATCAAGCATATAAAATATATTCGACACATTAAAAGACAAGATTTTTTTGAAAAACGCTAAAACGTGGACTGGGAAGATTCACTCACCTTTGCCTAAACTACTGAATTATAACAATAATTTTTTGATTATCTTGGTTGGGGGGGGGGCAAGGTCTGAAGTAAGATTTCCCCCATCCACTTATATACAAGATTGGATGGACAAACTACAATAAACTGTCTTAACTCCGCCCCTTATCAATCAATCAATAAACCCGTAACCCTTCAGGGTCGTAGGGGTACCACAATGAATGCCTCAGCACACAGACTCATCCAGCGAATTCTATCCTCAGCGATGCGGATGAGTGTGGAAATATCTTGCCCTGTTCATTCCTTGATGTTGTCTGCCCATGCCTTTATTTGCCCCTTATATAGGGGCTTGGATGGACAAACTAGAATAAAGTGAATGATCTACGCCATTTCAGTCCTGTTTTCACTTCACAATATTGTCACGTAGCCCCTTCTCGCATATCATATATTACATCCCTATTCTACACATGTGGTTGCGTCTGTGGGTCTCACCAATGATCCACTTAGACAAACCATCATGCAACAGAAAACCTTAGTAGATGACATGCTGTTATATTGAGACTCTCTTATGGTAGTATTTCATCTATACAATTATATACCTCTCTGAGTAGAAGGTTCCTTCAATATGCATTTCACTAAGCCGACATCTGAAGTCTCCTGGGTATGAAAGAAATCTCAGAAAAGTCACCCCCACTGTACATAGAGAGTAAGAGCTAATCACTCGCAATTCCTAGGGTTCTCAAACAAGCAAACAAACAACACACACATCCATTTTTTCACTTCACAATATTGTCATGTAACCCCTTCCCGAACATCATTTCTTATATCATCATCATTGCCAACTATTTGAAATTAAGATGGGGCTTAGTGCAGACAACAAAGGCTGGAAACTAAAATTAGTCGGGCCATCTCCTACTATATAGAGCAGGACCACAGTCCTGCCCAAGAAAGCACAGGTTTTGAAGTCGGAGATACCAGGTCGAGAGGCGCACCAGCAACCACGGTACACGATAAGATAACATGTCTTCACAACCACAAAAACATCTGACATGATACAACCCGTGTTGATTCTGGTTATAATTTGCTAATACAAAAATTACGTCTATCGGTAGAGATATCAAACATTTCTTGTACATAACCGTCCACAATACTGACATTCTCCCGTCACGTGCTTGTCCTGTTTGGATTTTAGGACTCACCACACGATTCTTATCAATATACAATTACTACAGAAATTATGTCTTAGCACATAAAATAAATCAGCAATCAACCTTTCCTTTATCCTTTAGAAAACGTTCTGCGCTTTCTTCGATCTCCAGAAACAAGCAGAGTGTCTGTAAACTATTCATCCAACAATAAGCCTTTTTAATTAGATATTTAATTACGAATTTTATGATAATTATAATTCAAGATAATTTGTGTTCGAAGTAATTACATTTTCTGCTATTAGTTTCCGTTGCTGCATCAGTCAACCAGAATATTTAATATTGTGTGCTGTAAAATACTTTTTGTTGCGTCCTCTGAGTGAATATTTTGTGGATACCCTGTGTACAACTCAAAATTAGATTGAATAACGGGAAAGGGATTATGAGTTAATTGCGCTGTATTGATTGCAAAGTATTGGTACATGAATGGATCTGAGACTTACCAAATTACCTTTAATATATTGAAATGAGGTTCGGAACGTTTGTATGCGTGTCTGTGTTTGAGTGCACGCGGTGCGCATGCGGCAATGTCGAGTTAGTAAATTGCGTTCTATTAAGCAGATGTGAGAATTAAATATGGCGGTCTTGATCGTGCTATCATGTACGGACAATGAACAAACAGTTTGAAAACAAGATTGGAATCTTTGAGAAGTAGATATGTAGTTAACATGTCACAATTGTGAGTTTTTCATGAAAACAAAAGATAACAAATAATGAATTTTGAGAAAATCAAGACCAAACGCATATGCAATGACAAAGATCAATCAAATGTTGTGGAATGAAGTCGTTAGGAAAACGATGGCTTCAAAGATATAGTGTAATGGAACTGTCTAGAATAAGTGACGATAAATGGAAATTTGCTACTGAAACGGGGATTCCAGGCCATGCACATATCAGGAGAAATGAGATAGACCAATCAATCAAGTGTCATGCCAAGTGGCGTAGGCGATCATGCTTCTCCACAACTCTCTGTCTAGTGTGTTGTTAATAAGTTTGGTAGGTGACATCTTTTTGTGCAACAGTGACAACCCATCCAGAAATTTCTCTCTTTGTCTTCCCCTGTCTCTTCTCCCCTTGATCTTTCCGGTGGTTACTAAATGTTTTACTTTTCTCACTACGCGCCATAAACTCTGGATTGCCTGATTCTAATTTTCGCTATAATTTATCGTTTTATTCCAGCATCTCTGAGAACTTCTACATTAGATTGACAGGAGAACGAGGGGGAATTAGAAAAAAACTGGACCATTATATTGCTTTTCTAAATCAGTTTGGGGGGGGGGGTACTAAGAGTTACTGTTATTCCTGTAGATAGGGAGGGGGGGGGGTACTAAGAGTTACTGTTATTCCTGTAGATAGGGAGGGGGGGGGTACTAAGAGTTACTGTTATTCCTGTAGATAGGGAGGGGGGGGTACTAAGAGTTACTGTTATTCCTGTAGATAGGGAGGGGGGGGTACTAAGAGTTACTGTTATTCCTGTAGATAGGGAGGGGGGGGGGTACTAAGAGTTACTGTTATTCCTGTAGATAGGGAGGGGGGGGTACTAAGAGTTACTGTTATTCCTGTAGATAGGGAGGGGGGGTACTAAGAGTTACTGTTATTCCTGTAGATAGGGAGGGGGGGTACTAAGAGTTACTGTTATTCCTGTAGATAGGGAGGGGGGATTTGAGAGACGTTTAACATCCCACTAGCAAACCAGAACACGACTTTCAGCTAGGACAACACCCCCCCCCCCCCCCCGCCCTCTTTATTTTAAAGCAATTTTCCACAATACACAATAAGGTCATCAAATTTTCATTTTAAAAAATGGGTACACAAAAGGAAAAATGAGCACACAAAAGGAAGAATGGACACACAAAAGGAAGAATGGACACACAAAAGGAAGAATGGACACACAAAAGGAAGAATGGACACACAAAAGGAAGAATGGACACACAAAAGGAAGAATGGAAACACAAAGAAAGTATTGACACACAAAAGGAAGAATGGACACACAAAAGGAAGAATGGAAACACAAAGAAAGTATTGACACACAAAAGAAAGAATGAACACACAAAAGGAAGAATGGACACACGAAAACGCATTAGACAATTTTAAAAAATAGAGGTAAACTTGCTCTCCCCTTAAGAGAAATATATCTGCGGCCCTGTTTAGAAAAGAAGGTATCCACGTCATGTTCAATAACGTTTTAAGAAGGGAAACTATCTTTGTCGTATTCAATATGGGGTAGGGGATATGAGATTAACCATTGTTGTGTAGGTCTATATCAAATAATAATATGGCCCCCTGTAACCCATCCAAGTCGTATAGGGGCCACATTATAGACATTAGCACCACGGCCCTCCAAACAACTCTGCCCTGTCATTCGGATGAGTGTAGAAAAATTACACGTTCGTGGATGTTGTCAATCCATGATTTTCTTTTATCACCTTTTCTCTTTTTAATCTCAGCTGTTTTTGCAAAATAGTTTTAGAAAGAGATGTAAGTACATCATAACACCAAGTTCGATATGGCATGATTGAACAAGCGTGATTTCTGTGACAGACTGTTTCAACACTTTTTGATGATTCACTTTCGAATGTATCACTATATTGGGCCTCCAATGACCGATGAATTTCTAAAGGATTCACCCCTTCAGTAATATTTAAAAAAAACATTAACAGAACCCTGCTCCTATTGATGCATATCAATAGCGGGTCCATCACCTTTAAACTTTCATTATGACATCACGATGTTCGTCTAAACCAAGAGATGGCACGTGCAGGACACTCTTTACACCCTGAACATAAATATTGACATGTTACAAGACAACCCTATGAAAATTATAATTTCTGTCATACATTTAACATTTTATTTTCGAATACTATAGCATATTATATTCTCTTTCTTATGAAGACCTTTTGTTGGAAACGTCGATTGAAACGTGTAATATTAAAAAATCTTGTAATGTTTTGCTATTTCTTCTTTTTGATGCACTGTTTTTATTGCTGTGTGTTCACTATCGATATTTTCTATGTTGAGATTTCAATAACCTGCAGTTATCGATTCACACATTCCTGGTCCTGACTTTGATATGCGAACTCATTAACAGCTTAATAATTTAAGATACCGCTGGTCGTAGCTAGACATACACAATCCTCCTGATCTCAGATGACTGAGGAAGATTGTATTGGTTACCGGTAATTTCCGATTCTGCAACTAAAGCTAATAAGTTCGCAGAGACAGTAATTATAAACGTATTAATATTTATGTTTGACGTCATATTTGAAATCACAGTTGCCATTCATTCACTCATTTTCCTTTAGCTTTGAAGTTAGCGCATATGGCAGAGGTTAGATCTCTCCAATTCTATCTGTTCAATGCTATTCTCGACGTACTTGAATAGTATGAATATTGTTTGTTTTCTTCTTCAGCGTTCATTCTCAAACTTCCGCAGGATCTCTCTTGTAGCAGGACAATGGTCCTACTAGATTTCCAGCAGAATGTAGTCCAGAGAATTGAAATGCGTTGTGTCGCTGTTTTTTTTTTGCGCCAATAGTCCGACACATCCGTCTTCTGCGGTTTGTTTGTTTTAATTTCTCTAAGTATTGTTCTTCTGAGTGTTCCCTTTGGTCTATCCCTGGCTCTTCTGCCTGATGATATCCATGCAAGATATTGGTGGTGTATTCTGTTATTATCTGAGCGTAGGACATGTCCGATGTAGGACCAATCGGGGTTTTCTAATAACATTTGTGGTGTAGTTTTGATGTGTCTCTTCTTTGAATTTTTCCATTCGATTTGAATTCGCTGCAGTGGGTGTTAGCTACCATACGAAGGCATTTGTTTTCGAAACTCAATAGTTTCTTTTCTGAAGATAGTGAACTTTTCCAGCTCTCACGTACATATGATAGCACTGAAATGACGTAGAAATTAAATATTTCAAGGAATTAAAGCGTTGCCATTGCATTAATTTATTAATACCTGTGAAACAAACAAAGTTTTTACTATGACACCGTAATGTACTTGGCTTTTATTTTCTCTGGTTCTAACAATTGGAAGTGTAAGCAATAAAGCTCTTGTATCCATTTGTGCAATTGGAAGTTGTATTTAATACGCCGAAGACTCAAAAAAAGCGCTAAGCAATGCTTTCTGAAGCAGAATCTTACTCAAATGGGATCTATGAGCGTGTGTAAAGGCATAGTACAGTCGATAGTCTCGTTCTAAGATTGAAGTTTGAACCCACTATCAGTCGATGATGTTATTTCCTTGGAATCTCAATACAAAAACTGAAATATTCAGAATGGATTGCTGTCATGTGGTAAGTAATTTGAGTTCCTTACTTGCAGGGACTTACATGAATTTTGTTTGTTGTTGTAAGAACATGCGACTCTCGGCCTGGAATCTCCGAATTCAGCACCTGTGCTTGCCTGTGCAGGACTGTGGTCATGCTCAATGTAGGCGGGGACTCAACCAATCTTAGTTTCCGGCATCTGTTGGCCGGCCTAAACCCGTCTCCACGTCAAGTAGTTGGTCTAGATGGGGCTACGTTGATATATTTGATAGATCGTGCTAGAGTTCAGAAAAATTAAAGAACTGACAGATTAGCTACAAGATCACATGTGTCACGGCAGATGTCAATGGACAAAAGAGACATTTTGAATTACCTATATAGGCGACTTTTGGACAAGGACACGGGGGTGGATGATACTGTTGTTAAGTTTTGGACAAGGACACGGGGGTGGACGATACTGTTGTTACGTTTTGAAAAAATATGTTGATACATTGTTCACAGTGACGGAGTATATATGGAGAAATCCTAGTACAATAAAGTTAATCCTTTGTGCAATTGAGCTTTCTTTTTTTTAGCTCTAGTGCACATTGTGGGGATGGCGTTAATAGTAGTACTTGCAGTGATATCACAGTAGTAGTAGCAGTAGAAATAGTAATAGTAATTGTAGTAGTAGTAGTATAAGACATAGTAGTAAGAGAAGTAGTAGTAGTAGTAGTAGTAGTAGTAGAAATGGTAGTATAAGTAGTATTATTACTAATAGCAGTAGTATAAATAATTATAGAAGTACTACTAGTAAAAGAAATAATAATAATAGTGTTAGTAACAGTATATGCAGTAGTAGTAGTAGTAGTAGTAGTAGTAGTAGTAGCAGTATTAGTAGCAATTGTAGTAGTATTAGAATTAGTAGTGGTAGTAGCAGTAGGAGTTGTAACAGTTGTAGTAGCAGTAGCATTGGTAGCATCATCAGTAATAGTAGTAACAACAGCAGTAGTAGCAGCAGTAATAGTTGCAGTAGTAGTAATAGTAGTATAGTTACTAGCAGCTGTTATATTGTTATCGCATTTGTTACTGTTGCTATTGTTATTGTCGTTGTTATTGTTTTGCTGTTATTATTGTTGTTATTGTAATAGTAGTTATGGTATCAGACTCAGATACAGCATTAATTATAGAACTTTATTACCTCCCTTTATAACATCCATGTAATTTGTGCTAGGGTTATCAGAACTTGGTTATTTCATGTCTAAATTTCACACATTTTGCTATTCTTAATTCTCCCTGAAATTTATTCTTCGATAATTTTGTGTGTGTATTCTTTGTCAATTTAAAAGTGTTTTAAAGGTTAGGAATTTGTTCATATTTAGTATTATCTTCCCAGAAATGTAGCTATAATCATATTCTCTTAACTCAGGTTCGTCTTTTCTTGCTCAGTGCCACGACAGAAGGTTATATGGTCGTCATCACCAAGATGGTTAGTTAATAACAGCAGTTACGTCACGCTCTCTACAAAACGAGACTAGTGTTTAATAATGAGAAATTACAAAACTGCGTTCTAAATAACCTCTTAATATCCTACTTTGTGATTAAGCGTCAACGATAACGAAATCTGAGTTGAAAAACTCCACATAACCGCAGAAATACTCAAGTGTAATGAATGAGAGAAAATAAAACTACCACCAAATCGAAGGAAATATAAACGATAATGAAATGGAAAGAACAAAAAAGTAGTTAGCGATGCGAATTATTGTGGAAATATCCGGTGATAGACGAAGCTATTGGAGCCCTAATATGTATTGATCAGAGACAACTTCTCTGCATAAACGAATACTTTCTTGCCAGATATTTGCATAAATATGAGACATTGAAGATTAACGTAGTTATGCGACATTAATAAGGGGATTGTGGCAGTCTTGCATCCACCGAGGACTGGACGAGAGCTGCAGGAGACCGAGGGAAAATGAGTTAGGAAAATTAAGGCATTCATCTCAGCTCGTGGACCTTCGAGAGACGGTACGATATTTGTGAGAACATGACAACCGCCAACTCTTGTCCAATGAGATTTGGTCGAGGTGTCGTGTACGCAAAATTGGGGGAAATTTCCATTAGGGTTATTGTAGCTGGCTGATGGTAGTGGTGACAAGTGGTGATGACGAGGGTGGTGTTGATTAAGCTGATGGTAGTGGTATTGTTGCGGGTGGCAATGTGATGGTCTTAACCTCGGCAATATCGTCGCCTATGATAATGTCCGTAATATTTATTCTTTGCATGTTTATAGACATCTTCCACAATATTTCATTTAATCTGTATCGAACATTTGTCTATGTAGTATTTTAAAATCATCCTTTCAAATTTCTACTTTCTACACATCTATTTAAAAATAAGAATTTTATGTATACCATAAACAGCTAAATGAGATATCCAGAAGTGCTAAGTGAAATAAATTTTGAAGAGGGCTAGCTCCTTAACATCACAATAAACAAATAATAGGTTATTTTGAACATATAAAGAGCCATAATACCATGGAAAGATTGATAGTTGAAGGCAGAGTTAACGGCAACAGGGGAAGAGGACGCTGAAAACGACGATGGTGCAGTAATATATCAGATTTTTTTTAAATGTCACTAGCTACGGCATGTCAATTTCCCAAGAATCACAGAGTGTTCAGAGAATCCATAAGGAAGACCACGTTCTGGAAAAAAATTTGTAACATGATGATGATGATGATTAACAAAAAATGTCTGGCTCCTTACGGTGCGCTTCTGTGATGGCTACAGTACTGGGTTCGAATCCCGCCACATCGAATCCCGCCACAGATAATTGTGCATCCTGACCGTTCAGAAAACAATGGCAAACTACTGAACGTATATGTATTGCCTATAAAAAAACCACTGTCAAAAAATATCAGAGTAATAGCTGAATATGATATGATTATATTTGTTCAAATTCACATTTCCCCCATCTTCTGAGTTTGGATCCGTATGTTGTTTACGCTGCTGTTTGTGTTTTAAATGTCCCAGTCTATTTATTGTCCAATTCTGTTCATTGGTCCATTGCTTCAGACTGTTTATTGGTCAATTCTGTTAATTGGTCCATTGCTTCAGGCTGTTTATTGTCTAATTCTGTTCATTGGTCCATTGCTTCAGACTGTTTATTGTCCAATTCTGTTCATTGGTCCATTGCTTCAGACTGTTTATTGTCCAATTCTGTTCATTGGGCCATTGCTTCAGACTGTTTATTGTCCAATTCTCTGGTACATCCAAGAATTGACCTCATGACCGTATTCTGGATTATCTCCCGCCTCTCAAACTGTATTTGCTACAGCGTAAGTAATTCTACACCATAGTCCAGCACAGATAGTACCACTACCTGCAACATCAAAACAGTCTACTGTTGCTTCTCGAGATGTAGATGTAAGGACAAACGTCATGCGTGTCGGAAGTCTGTGGACATGTAGAAGTGATTACCAACGTCGTACGTGACCGAAGACTGTGAAAATATAGACAGAAAAATGAACGTCAAACGTGACCGATATTTGCCTTGTGTTATCTCAACCCCCTCCCCCATATCCAATGTTGGATTGTTATCCGGCACTGGATATTTACACACACACACACACACACACACGCACACACACACACACAAACACACACGCACACATATATATATATATATATATATATATATATTTATATATATATACACTCACACACTTGACTGAAGGTTGTGGAGATACAAATATAATAACGAACGTTATACAACGTGCATTAGTAAGAAATTAATAAATGTTTGTGTAGTTTCTGACTGCTATCTATGGGACATTAAACTGAACAGCCTCTTGCTATTTATCTGACATATACATTGCAGTCACACAACAATTGTGAACTTATAGTTCTCGTAGTCCATATAGTTCTTGCTTTAGGATTCAACATTTCGTTTATGCAGCTTTGTACTTGATAAATAACTGTTTGTCGAATGTCGATTTAGTCTCCCCCCCTCCCTGCCCACAAAATACACATGTTTTCGTTTGTTCTTTGCTTCTTTCTCCTTCGACAGTTCTCTTTAGTGTTGTTTTTGACAAGGAATCATGTCTAAACAAAGCAGGCTTTTGTCATTTCACTATTGAAAGTAATGGTCATTTCACTATTGAAAGTAATGGTCATTTCACTATTGAAAGTAATGGTCATTTCACTATTGAAAGTAATGGTCATTTCACTATTGAAAGTAATGGTCATTTCACTATTGAAAGTAATGGTCATTTCACTATTGAAAGTAATGGTCATTTCACTATTGAAAGTAATGGTCATTTCACTATTGAAAGTAATGGTCATTTCACTATTGAAAGTAATGGTCATTTCACTATTGAAAGTAATGGTCATTTCACTATTGAAGGTAATGGTCATTCTTATTCACTTGTAAACATCTCAATTTTATTACATCGCTGATATACTGCAACGGGTAATCACAGAGAAGAAAACGCATAGACAGACATCAAGGCTTGGACAGACATCAAGGCTTGGACAGACATCAAGGCTTGGACAGACATCAAGGCTTGGACAGACATCAAAGCTTGGACAGACATCAAGGCTTGGACAGACATCAAAGCTTGGACAGACATCAAAGCTTGGACAGACATCAAGGCTTGGACAGACATCAAAGCTTGGACAGACATCAAAGCTTGGACAGACATCAAAGCTTGGACAGACATCAAAGCTTGGACAGACATCAAGGCTTGGACAGACATCAAAGCTTGGACAGACATCAAGGCTTGGACAGACATCAAGGCTTGGACAGACATCAAAGCTTGGACAGACATCAAAGCTTGGACAGACATCAAGGCTTGGACAGACATCAAGGCTTGGACAGACATCAAGGCTTGGACAGACATCAAGGCTTGGACAGACATCAAGGCTTGGACAGACATCAAAGCTTGGACAGACAGCAAGGCTTGGACAGACATCAAGGCTTGGACAGGACAAGATTTTTCCTCAGTTCACATCGCTGAAGATAGAATTCGCGAATCCTCTGGATGACTGTACGATGATGCATCCAATGTGGTACCCCTCTACAAGCCTGATCTGATGGGTAACGAGTTATATATATATATATATATATATATATATATATATATATATATATATATATATATATATATATATATATATATATATATATATATCTGTTATTGACTACGGTCCAGGATTACCTACGTTGTAGCAAATATAGTTTGAGAGGCTGAAGATAATTCAGAATAAGGTCGTGCGGTCAATTCTAGGATGTACCAGAGATACACCAATCGCTGCCATGAGGTTTCTCCTAGACCTACCAATCATCAAAGTAAGACATCGAGCAGCGGAGGTGAAAGAATACTTGAAAGTTGTCAACAATGACCATCAGCCTATATACCAAGCTCTAGTAACACGAGAGAAAGGTACATCAAACGAGGAAGGTCTTGTGTGGCAGAAGCAGACATATCTTTCTCAGATTCTGCGATCTGGAAGAGATAAGAAGAGACTGTGAATGGGTTAGTTAGTTGGTTCCTTTATATATATATATACACACAACCACACACACACACACATATATATATATATATAAAACATTTGTGATTCTCTAGTAGGATGTGGTATGAACACAAGTACTATTATTCAAAAATAAAAACACCCTCCAAAAAAATATCAACAAAAATCTGCAAAATTGTCTCGGTCCTGCTTTTAATTCCCATCATTTCTACATCTCGCCATTAAAATCCGACCCAGTGCCCAAGTTAGTTTCACAGTACTTGTCACGTGAACTACCGCGTGCTGCGTTATGACAGGTCTTCATCAGGAAAGGGACTCTCATAACCCCAAGAGGGTGGCATATTCCAGAGATACCTCCTTCTCTCTGTTCCTCTATCATCGATTAGCTTGTGAAATATTTTCATTATTTGAGTCACTACACATTCAATCGATGTTGTTCATTTGCTACCCCAAGAGATAAAACTTACATAGTCTCGTCATAAACAATTCTACTTTGTAATCATATTTCATGAATGAATTTCAAATGTCAAATTAAGGAATCTTTCATTTTCAGTTTAGATAAGAAAAAGAGATTTATGTATACGTCTCTTGGGAGATTCTCTTGGTAATAAAGTTTACATCTCAGCAGTTATGACATGTAGGAGGACAGACAGAGAGTGAGAGAGAGAGAGAGAGAGAGAGAGAGAGAGCTAGGGCTATCTGTCTACTATTTTGGTCTGGTCGGCTATCCTACTAATTGTTTGTTTGCTAAACTACTTGTCTGTCTATTTTCTTCGTTATTTCTGTTTGTCTGTCTTCATGACTAAATGTCCAATTTAAACTTTATTTATATATATAAATTTAGTTAGACACAGACAATCAAGATTTGTATGGCATGTGATGAGAAAAGTAAAACTTGAACATAGAGTAACAACAGGAAAGATCAAGGGTAGAAGAGACAGAGGAAGAGAGAAATGTATGGATGAGTTGTCACTGTGACACACAAAGAAGCCACCAACTGAACTTATGAACAACATAAGAGACAGAGTTGTGACAAGAGGCATGCTCGCATGCGCTACTCGGCATGACACTTGAGTCACTGACTATATATAGGAGATGCAAAGGAAAGTGGTTCCGCATTGCTTTCGGCGGATCCAAGGTTAGTAGATAACAAAATTCCAAAAAGTACATCTCCGTTGAGCACCCTGGATACAGAACGACAACTGCTTTTGTTATCTTTCTATCCAACACGTTTAAGCTCGAGTCTGTGAATGTAGAGGCTGTAGATGGAATGAGAATTGCCTACAAAGAGACAAGCAATATCTCAGAGACCTCTACGCCAACACACACGGCAGCGCTGTTGGCGCACAGTAACGTACGGCATCTGTGCATTCCGTCTCGGTCAGCCAAGAATGCAGAAACATTGGAGGAATGACCAATGTCAATATCCCGATCTGGGTACATCCCGCTAAGATATGCTGATCCTATGAGTACACATTGATTCTGGAAAAGGCAACACGCGCTAGACGGAAAGCGTTGTACATAATCGATATAGTGGCAACGAAGCTACAGTTTTCCATCACGAGACAGACTAGTGTAGGTTCTGTTCATGCTCGAGAACACAAACATGCCCACATTTCTCACACAATTAAACCCATTCAAGGTTGGAATTATGATTTATGTATTGGACACGCCAACTTGAACATCTACTCCTGGATCATGGGTATAGAAAAATTCTTTAAAAATACCATGAGTCTCCAAGTGCCAAAACTATCCCCGTGTCTCCTCATTCAGTCCATATCAGGACTTTCAGTCCTTTTCTAGACTTTCAGTCCATATCAGGACTTTCAGTCCTTTTCTAGACTTTCAGTCCATATCAGGACTTTCAGTCCTTTTCTAGACTTTCAGTCCATATCAGGACTTTCAGTCCTTTTCAAGACTTTCAGTCCATATCAAGACTTTCAGTCCTTTTCTAGACTTTCAGTCCATATCAGGACTTTCAGTCCTTTTCAAGACTTTCAGTCCATATCAGGACTTTCAGTCCTTTTCTAGACTTTCAGTCCTTTTCAGGACTGCTACTTTTTTTTCATGTTTTCCCCCATAGTTTCTTTAGCCGCTCAAACAGAGGAAAGCTCACCACAGTTTTTCCAGCGGCTCTAACAGAGGAAAGCTCACCACAGTTTTTTCCAGCCACTCAAACAGAGGAAAGCTCATCACAGAAGATGCCTGGCACTATGGCTTTTCTTTGGCAATAGTTACACTCACGGTTTTTCAATATTCCCAGGCTATAAGGTCATGCATAGATAAAAGCCAATACGGCCTGATATAACAGACATAGACTTCCGGTCTTAGGTTGGATGGGTCGTGCCTCAACCAGCGGCTTTAATCTCCCAATTAAAAACATACAAACAAACAACAATCCTTCCCGATATACAAAACGTCAAAGTACTGACGTCACACAAAGGGTTAATCGTTGCCAAAAAATAACCGAGAATCAACAATTACATTATTTACCAAGTCCTGCTCGAGAATGTTTTTTCATGCTGCTCTCACCCAGCGTCATTCATCCTGGCTGATACAAAATATCATTTGTCGCTTTGTGTATACCTTGTGTGAGAGCCTACCACAATCACAGAAGAGGACATTAAAAAAATAGGTGATTCTGCACGAGGACGATGCTCAAACTAATCTGAGACGTACTTGCTTTCTGTGAGAATTGGTTGAGAACGGGAAATTCCGTTATTTTAACAACCTCAACCCCTTTCAGTGCTTGTGATGCGTCCATGCATCTAGCAACCTATGCTCTAAAATGCGTTTAACCTAAGACACGGTATACCCTTATCATTTAAGTCTTTGAACTAAGCAGAATACAACACCATCTTTGTTTTTGCATAAACTTACAATAATGTTAACATGAGAAATGCTAAGTTAACGACGGTCCCTTCCAATAACGAAAACCTGAGAACGTTTCATTAATCTTCAAACGGCGCCTTACCTGAACAATTAAATGACACCCACTTTATTAGTCTTTTGTTAATCTTATTTGCAATTTCGATTGTCGTTTGTTAATTGAAAGGGCTTAATTTATGAGCACAAAAATGGTTTCTTTTTTGAGGGGGAAAAGTCATTAGCTCAATGAATTTAACATGGCTTTTGGTCGAGCTTGAGGTTGAACGGGTGCTTTAGTGATTGTCGACAGCTGCTTCCATCCAGTTTTGTATCAAATGACTTTAAAAGATCTCTTAATAATATGCATGTAACGCGTCAATCAAGTTGCTCCAATGGTTTAATATGTCGAACTTTTCGTAATAATAAGTTATTAATTTCCTTGATGACTGCCGGTAAGTTGTATATAGAAGCGTGTGTCTTATTTTTATGTAGAATATAGATTGTTGTGATGTACTAGCAGTTGGTATGAGATTGATTTGTTTGTTGAGAAAATGAGGAAGATGTTTTGAGAGGATGTGGTTGGTTTGTTGAGATGTTTTGAGACGCTGTGTTTGGTTTGTTGAGATGATGTTTTGAGAGGCTGTGTTTGGTTTGTTGAGAAGATGTTTTGAGAGGCTGTGTTTGGTTTGTTTAGAAGATGTTATGAGAGGCTGTGTTTGGTTTGTTGAAAAGATGTTTTGAGAGGCTGTGTTTGGTTTGTTGAGAAGATGTTTTGAGAGGCTGTGTTTGGTTTGTTGAGAAGATGTTTTGAGAGGCTGTGTTTGGTTTGTTGAGAAGATGTTTTTAGAGGCTGTGTTTGGTTTGTTGAGAAGATGTTTTGAGAGGCTGTGTTTGGTTTGTTGAGAAGATGTTTTGAGAGGCTGTGTTTGGTTTGTTGAGAAGATGTTTTGAGAGGCTGTGTTTGGTTTGTTGAGAAGATGTTTTGAGAGGCTGTGTTTGGTTTGTTGAAAAGATGTTTTGAGAGGCTGTGTTTGGTTTGTTGAGAAGATGTTTTGAGAGGCTGTGTTTGGTTTGTTGAGAAGATGTTTTTAGAGGCTGTGTTTGGTTTGTTGAGAAGATGTTTTGAGAGGCTGTGTTTGGTTTGTTGAGAAGATGTTTTGAGAGGCTGTGTTTGGTTTGTTGAGAAGATGTTTTGAGAGGCTGTGTTTGGTTTGTTGAGAAGATGTTTTGAGAGGCTGTGTTTGGTTTGTTGAAAAGATGTTTTGAGAGGCTGTGTTTGGTTTGTTGAGAAGATGTTTTGAGAGACTGTGCTTGGTTTGTTGAGAAGATGTTTTAAGAGACTGTGTTTGGTTTGTTGAGAAACTTCTCACATTCTATGTTGAGAAGATGAGAAAATGTCATAAATTGTGACTTTCTTTCATTAAGTATCATTACATTTTCTTTCGAGATGATAAGAAGACACTATGATAAGAGGACACTTTGATAAGAAGACACTATGATAAGAAGACACTATGATAAGAGGACACTTTGATAAGAATACACTATGGTAAGAATACACTATGATAAGAATACACTATGATAAGAAGACACTATGATAAGAAGACACTATTATAAGAATACACTATGATAAGAAGACACTATGATAAGAAGACATTATGAAGTGTTATGTGTCATTTCATTTGTATTGAACATATGGAAAGATTCAATAAAAGAAGATGATTTTCTCCAATAAATATATACCGTATATTTTCTATTCTAAACCTTTATTGGACTATTCCAAAATGCTTATGTATTTTACTACTCGTCTGTATGTTACCGTACTTACTTGTTCCCATCGTTCTCTCTCTCTTTTTCTCTCTCTCTCTCTCTCTTTCTCTTTCTCTCATGGTTCCTCCTCCACTTCCACATTTATGTCATCTTCCATTTTAATCGTCTTTCTGTATTGCGTCATCTATCTTCTCTCTGTCATCTTCTTGCTCTTCTCCTGTGTTATGTTTCTCTAATATCTATTTATTAGCATATATCCACAATATTTCTCTCAAGATATATCTAAAATGTATATATCAACATATATACCTTTATTTCATTTCGATATATATCTAACATTTAGAATGATGATGATGATGATGATGATGATGATGATGATGATGATGATGATGATGATGATTCACTCCCTGTCGCTGTGAGCAGGAAGCTCTTGACATCCCATAGCCCTTCTGGTGAATGCGCAGGTTTTCCTCAGTTGTGGTGCAGTTGTGTAGAGTGTGTTGTGTATATCTGGAAGTGGTGGTAATAGTTCTTGTCAGATGTCTGTTGGTTTTGGGCACTGCAGTAGTAGGTGTTCAACAGTCTCTTCTTGTGCGTTGCAGTGTCTGCAATTTGGTTCGTGTAATGGGTTTATTCTGTTCAGGTGTTTATTAACGGGGGCGTGGCCTGTTCTTAGTTGGAATGTGAGATTCTGGTTTGCTCGCTCGAGTTGTTTCAGAGGATCCATTGGGTTGGGTTTCTGTTGGTGTTCATATAGTGATTCATAGGTGTTCATAACATTTAGAATTGCAATGGCGACATTGAAACTTGCACACACAAAAATTCTTTAAGTTACCAACATCATAGACAAACTATGTATGATCAGAACATGCGTATTTTCAATGGAAATATCCGGTTGTGAGGCATGGACTTGAAGTAAAACAGTAAAGCGAATCGTTACTTTCGAAATGAGATACTACAAAAGAATTGAACATATACAATGATCAGCTAAAAAGACAAATCAAGAAGTGTTAAGATCAATACACGTCGAAGAGTGCTGGCTCCTTAACAACATTATAAGAAAGCTGTTTTTTGTATAAAGAGGAATAACAGCATGGAACGATCAATAGCTAGAGGCAGAGTTAACAGTAACAGGGGAAAAGGGCACCCAAGACGACGATGGTGTAAATATATATCATATATATGTCTCTATCAATATTGTATACTTTCAATAGGTTTAAACATGGACAATAAACACACAAATAGAAGACATAATTGATGCCTTTAAGATGTGAATATATAGAAGAATAGGGAGAATATCATGGAAAGTGAAGAAAACAAATAAAGAGGTTCTAACAAACACTTAAAAATGTAAGAATGTGAAGAATATAGAACAATTAATCTTTTCTATCAAATAACAAAAATTTAGTTAAGGATTATTATGAGAAGAACAAGAAAAAGAAAAGTAAAGAGGAAATAGCGGATGAACAGTTTGGATTTGTTGAAGGGAAAGGAACGCAAAACGCCATATATACAGTAAGAACTTTAATTGAAAGATCACTAGAAGTTCAGAAAGATATATACGTTTGCTTTATTGATTACACCAAAGCATTCGACAAAGTAAAACATGTCCAGATTATCACCTAAATGGCCTCATATTCTCAAAGAACGATGCCTTCTTTACGGATCTAAACTCTTCACGATTCTGGGCAGTTGCCCTGACGCAGCCAGGGGCATGTTTACATCTGAGATATATTTTTATCCATCATCGTCTTGGGCAACCTATACCCCTGCTTCCAGGAACCATACATTCCAATATTAATTTTTCCATGCTTGTACGTCTATTTATAACTGAAATAAATCAACTTTCTTATTACTAGATTGCGTCAGTTATCTACAATGTATCAACATGTATCTGCCACTTATATATCACCATATATTTACTCGATTATGCGTCACTAATCTACACTTTATCATTCCTTATATATTTATTTATCTATTTATCATTCCATATATCTAATCTGTATTGTGTCACTTATCTACAATTACTTTAGCCCTATATATCTACTCTGTATTACGTCACTAATCTACACTTTATCTATCATCGTATATCTACTAAAGATTGCGTCACTAATCTACACTTTATTATCCCCAAATCTACCATTTTTATATCACTATATATTACTTCAACAATGCTAAAATATATCTACAATATTGCCTCAATACTGAGCCAGTAATCTACATTTATGTACCCCGATAAATCTACTCTGTATTACGTCACTAATCTACAATTAATCTATCCACATATATTTACTATACATCAATCAGCATGTATCGTATCTATATCGCGTAATTTATCTACAACCTAGCTATCAACATACATATATAGTAAGTACATACACCCAGACATTATGATAAATGAATTCTAGCAACTAACCACCACCATATGTTGGCTGCGACCAGGCTATTAGAATGAAACAGTAAACACTTTTTTTCACGATACTGCGCCGATTACCAATTATGGACGGATCGTAATAGCCAATCTATTCCTTGACAAAAGTAATCAGAAATAAATATTCCTGTTGGCCAAAAATCGATGGCAGAATTAATGTTTATTATCCCGAAATCTAAACACGTGCAAAGAAGCGGGAGATTCATCCAGAAATCTTTTCTAGTTTTCTTTCACTAACGCTTTCAAAACTCATCAACTCTCGTGAAATTTCGTCCCAACCGTTAATGTCAATTATCGTCTGCAATTTTCACGAAGCGTTTGTTTTATTCTCTGTATATTTTTGCGACCCCAAGCACCGGATACGATGAGTGAGGACGATTCCATGTGGGTGACTACAATTTTCTCTCTGAGTAACGTCTAGAATGTTCGGATCAATCTAGCTCATGTCCTATGAAATTTTTCAAAATTAAAACCTATTTTTGTTCGAATCAACCTTGAGAAAGTCAGTGAAGAAATCAAAGCTATATTTGTAAACACAAGTTCTCAAAGGACAAGACATCAAAGAAAAGATTGGAAACAATTTAAAATCCGTGTATCCTTGTCTCGTGTACTTAATTTTGTATAAAGTCCGGTTGTGTGGCAGCGTGATACAATGCGAGTCTGTTATGACCAAGCTACAGGGTTCAAATTCCGTCGAAGATAGTTGTACAATTGGTCTGTTGAGAAAACAATAGCAAACTACTCAACGTATTTACATTACCTACAATTATGGGGAAAGAGAAATTAAGGTTCAAGCCCCCCCCCCCTCCCCCACCTTTCAGTAAATCTTAACATTTATTACTAAGAAATTAATTTAAATGTTGGCCAAAAGCCAAACGTTTTTATTTTACCAATAAGACCATATTTTTATATTTTTTCATTAAAAGGTTAAAATGACAGATGAAGATACACGGATGGCATACTTTGTTTACAGTAGACACCTCCACCCATTAAGGCATTCGCATTTATGATTCTTCTAAACTTTACCACAACTTAAAGTAATTGCTGGGTTGAAGGATACATTCTGAATATGGTATCCCGCCAAAGACGGATGTGTCGGGTCACTGGCGCAAAAAACGGCGACACGACGCATTTCCATCTCCTGGACTGCAACCTGCTGGAAATATAATAGAATCACTGTCCTGCTACAAGAGATAACCAGAGGGAGTTTGAGAATGTATCCTGCCACAAGAGATATCCAGCGGGAGTTTCAGAATGTGTCTTGCCACAAGAGATAACTAGAGGGCAATCATGTATCTCCCCAACTCTATATTTCCAGTATCTTTTATCAGTCATTGTTATATCTTTGCCATGCCTTGATGCCCGAATATCTAATATTTTCTCATGCTGTTGATCACTCTTAACTTCTATCTTGATTCTGCTTGTCTAATAGTGTGAACAAAAAATAAACATAATGTTTTTTCTTCTAATATTCCTCAGTAATTCCCGTTTTTCAACTGCTTTTTCCAACTTTTCCTTTTTAGTCTTTCTAGCTGTCCATGATACTCTCAGCATTCTTCTATAGAAGCACATTTCTGTTTTCAATTATACTCTCAACATTCTTCCATAGAACCACATCTCTGTTGTTCATGCAACTCTCAGCATTATTCTATAGAACCACATCTACGTGTCTCTGTTACCTATAATTTCCCACTGGCATGTATATTTGTTGTCACCGACTCGTATCTATGTTGGAATATGTGTTATGTAGCTGTGAAGAACTGGCATGTTCGCCTCCAATGACATGGGCATATTACACAGTAAAGTATTCATTAGTAGGGACGCTGATTTTGTTTACCTTATTCTGTTTCTTTGCTCTGTTACACTTTTTCCATCTTATGTTATTGTCTTTCTCTTTCCCCATGTGATAGTATCGACGCTTGCCGTTAAGCGTAGGTGTTGGAGCCTCAGTTGTCGTCCCAAGGCCAGATGTGTCGTCCTATTTACATTGAGTCCACGATTGTTCAAGATTATCTTGATATTTTCTATCCACTGTTCTCTTGGTCTACCTTTCACTTTATATCCGGATATTCTTTTGTTACATACTGTTATTGGTAGTTGGTTTGAGTTAATTCTCATAAGGTGACCAAACCATTTTTCTTGATGTCTTTAGATATATTCAATACATGATATTTTACCTACTCTTTTCTTCATTTCTTCTTTTCTTCATTTCTTCTTTTCTTCATTTCTTCTTTTCTTCATTTCTTCTGTCTTTGTTATTCTCAGTTACTGAATTGGTAGACCTGTTTAAACATTGCTTTATTCGCTGTGATCTTGAAGGGGGGGGGGGGGAGGGAGGGATGGAGAGCAATTCTGTTTTTTTTACAAACATATAATTTTAGCATGCATACATAAAAGGAAATATTTCAAACTACAACTGTTTAACTCAACTGTAAACTACAACTGTTTAACTCAACTGTAAACTACAACTGTTTAACTCAACTGTAAACTACAACTGTTTGACTCAACTGTAAACTACACCTGTTTAACTCAACTGTAAACTACAACTGTTTAACTCAACTGTAAACTACAACTGTTTAACTCAACTGTAAACTACAACTGTTTAACTCAACTGTAAACTACAACTGTTTAACTCAACTGTAAACTACAACTGTTTAACGCAACTGTAATACCTGTATTAATACATAGTAGCAAAACTTCGGAAAATAACACAAGCACTGGAGAAGAAATTAAATTCATGTGAAAATAAATGTCTCAGAAAACTGTTAAATACTGGTTCTGGTTCGGAAGAATTCACGTCAAACATGCAAATAAGGGAACAAATCAAATATCAATATGTTTCTACAACAATAAGAAAAAGACGATGAACTTATATCAGATAAGTACTTAGAATGAATAAAAACAGGCTGCCACTACAAGCTTTAAAATGGAGACCAGGTTGCAAATGAAAAAGAGAAAGACCACGAGAGACTCTTCTCAGAACAATCATCAAAGAGGATTTGGTTGTAGGTCTCAACAATATGCAAGAATTACACACAGCAACATTACAACACTCGAACTTGGACAGCTCTGGTTCTGCCCATGCAGCTTATTCGACGCTGAGGAAACATAGATGCATAGATGCCGATATATATATATATATATATATATATAGAGAGAGAGAGAGAGAGCCGCCACGCATGTAGTCAATTGCAGGTGTGTGCATGTGTGTGTAGGCCAGGTTTGTTTCATTAATAGCAAACCTGAGAGTTCAACACTCACAGCATTCTCAGATAGTATTTCTCTTTGTCTTCCTTCCACACAAAGCTAGTCGTTTCCTCTTCTATTCATACTCGCCACCCTCTTGTTCAAACAGTCGCATGTGCAGTGACTGCGCAGATACCATTGTCTTGACGCATCACCTTCTAATGGAGGGTTTCATCTCTCTTTCCGTTCATAACAATCACATCAAATTGCAGAGAGAGCCCTGCAAACCTGCCCTCACGACTGACCTGTCGAGAGGTCAATGGTAGCCAAGGCGGACAAACGAATCAACCAACACTAGAATTTTTTTTAGTTTTTGAAATTCTTCAAGTCCATAGATTGAGAGGGGGGGGGCGAGATGCGGGTTGAGGCTATGATGTTCAAACATCCTTCTCTCCGTGTTAAGTAGCACAATAGCAATTCAAATTAGTGCTAAGAAACTAGCAAATAAGTGAATAACCACCTCGCCCCCTCCCCCTTAGTACTGATTAATGGTTTTCTAAAAACAGATCACTAAAAATCCTACGGAAACGGAATGATTACTTTCTGTAAGAAAAACTTCTATTACCTACAGATTGAAACTCGTATGTATGACTCTGCTAACTTCTATTACCTACAGATTGAAACTCGTATGTATGACTCTGCTAACTTCTTCTTCCTATTGAATAATTCTCGTATATATGACTGTGACTAGCAGGTGACTAAATTGCTATTAATAACAATGCGCACATGTGTGTGTATGTGTGTGTCTGTGTGTGTGTATGTGTGTGTGTGTGTGAGAGAGAGAGAGTGACGCTCATGTCAGAGAAATATAATGTGAATTTATACATAAGTACCAGTGACACATTAGATCAACAATTAATGATTAACATCAACCAATAATTGTAAGTAAATCAGATCAACAACCAGAGAAAAATCACAGCAACCGTCAGTAGCACATCAGATCAACCATCAGTAGCACATCAGATCAACTACCAGTAACACATCAGATCAACTACCAGTAGCACATCAGATCAACCATCAGTAGCACATCAGATCAACTACCAGTGACACATCAGATCAACTACCAGTAGCACATCAGATCAACCATCAGTAACACATCAGATCAACCATCAGTAGCACATCAGATCAACCATCAGTAGCACATCAGATCAACCATCAGTAGCACATCAGATCAACCATCAGTAGCACATCAGATCAACCGTCAGTAGCACATCAGATCAACTACCAGTAGCACATCAGATCAACTACCACTGACACATGAGATCAACCGTCATACAATAGTAAACCCCTAATAGAAGAAATGCATGTATATTGAGACTTTTCTCATGTTGAATCCATACATTGCTAATCCATACATTATTAATTCAAACAACTAAATTTTGGCATCCCCTGGGTGGCAGAATTCCTCCAAAAGTATTGCATGAACTAAATGCTGGGACTTAGAGAAGAAGCTCTGAAGAACTACCTTACCCCGTTCACTCATGTGAGCATTTGAAATAAATGATTGACATATTTGTCGGTGATACACGTATAAATTCGACAATTTTGAATTCTTGCTAAGATGATATTGCGCAATCATTCATTAGAGCCAAGCCTAGGTCTTTAGCATGCTTCAACAATAGGAAATCGTGTTTTCAAAAATGTTTTTTTTTTTAAACTGAATTATTTGACATCTCTGTGTTTTTGTGTCTGCGTGTCTCATCACTTCATTGCCACCTGCATTATCTCACTACCTGAAGCCGATCAGTGGGTACAAAAAACAAAAAAAGTTTTTGAACTGTCATGTAACGGACTGAGAGACATTTCAACTTGTTTATAAAAGACTCCAGCATAAGAAACAAATAGCTTAGGCTGTGAAAAAGTCGTTTGTTGTCATTGTACTTATAGGCAATCGCGTACCGAGGGTGGTGCTGGGGGTGCGGTTGCACCGGGCATCAAGACTTGAATTGCATATGCCCCCTCAAAATAATGAAAACTTTGAAATTTAGTTTAAGTACCTTTGCCGTGTCAAATTTGATGCCCCACACCGTTAAAAAATAAAATGTATCCCTGTTAAGCCAATTTATTTGGCAATTAGATAATAACACATTTTTGGCACATTATTATAAAACATTAATTACAATTAATGAATAAGTAGAACTAGTTCCTCTCAAAAGAAGACACTCCCACAATTTACTACAAAATTATCTTGTAAGAAAAACGAAAAATAAGTTTCAGTTTCGATCGTCAATCCATTCAGTCGCTCAATTAGCACCGTAAAAGTTCGTCATAAGCGGTCAAGTTTATTTCTAACATTCTAGCGGTGAATGATATTGTTCAACGACAACGATTCTGTCATCGATAAAGATCGAACATTTAAATCAAGTTTTAAACTTTGGTAGGCACAATCAGGCTCGTATGTCAGCGCATCATAAAGTCATATAACATAAATATAACCAGTGAAGAAATGAGATTGTAAAAAAGTGTAAAAATTGTTGAGTACAAATGCATTCTGGATATTAGAAAAAAAAACCTTCTTAACTGTGAGCTAATTTTAAAGAATTTTAAAGTGAACTAGAATTTAAAGAAAAGGACTAAAGGCCTTTGGAATTACTAGCCTTCATTCAGAAACATTGAAAATTTTTCAATCAGAAAAGTGAATTTATAATTTTAAATTTTAAAATTTATTTCTGTCTTTGTTCAAAGTGGATAAAAATCGATGATAAAAATTAACTTGTATAATTTTACTCGGATTTTTTGCTTTTTAAATCAATTTTAGGGAGGGGGGGGGCATCAAAATCTTCATCGCACCGGGCAGCACTTACCCTAGATGCGCCACTGCGTATAGTGCCCAAGTCAGTTCAGTGAAATTATTTTGAGTTGAATGTCTACAAGATATAAAATTCCCCTAAAAAATATTGTACTAGTTTAGCAACAGAAGTATTTTTCACCCAATGAATAGTTTTATCTTGCGTCACAATATCCTTTCATGACACAGACATGGAGACGTTGTGACAGTACCTTGACCAGATAGACAATATTTGGTCTATAGACATGGAGACGTTGTGACAGTACCTTGACCAGATAGAAAATATCTGGTCTATAGACATGGAGACGTTGTGACAGTAACTTGACCAGATAGACAATATTTGGTCTATAGACATGGAGACGTTGTGACAGTACCTTGACCAGATAGAAAATATCTGGTCTATAGACATGGAGACGTTGTGACAGTAACTTGACCAGATAGACAATATTTGGTCTATAGACATGGAGACGTTGTGACAGTAACTTGACCAGATAGACAATATTTGGTTTATAGACATGGAGACGTTGTGACAGTACCATGACCAGATAGACAATATTTGGTCTATAGACATGGAGACGTTGTGACAGTAACTTGACCAGATAGACAATATTTGGTTTATAGACATGGAGACGTTGTGACATTACCTTGACCAGATAGACAATATTTGGTCTATAGACATGGAGATGTTGTGACAGTAACTTGACCAGATAGACAATATTTGGTTTATAGACATGGAGACGTTGTGACAGTAACTTGACCAGATAGACAATATTTGGTTTATAGACATGGAGACGTTGTGACAGTAACTTGACCAGATAGACAATATTTGGTCTATAGACATGGAGAAGTTGTGACAGTAACTTGACCAGATAGACAATATTTGGTTTATAGACATGGAGACGTTGTGACAGTACCTTGACCAGATAGACAATATTTGGTCTATAGACATGGAGATGTTGTGACAGTAACTTGACCAGATAGACAATATTTGGTTTATAGACATGGAGACGTTGTGACAGTACCTTGACCAGATAGACAATATTTGGTCTATAGACATGGAGATGTTGTGACAGTAACTTGACCAGATAGACAATATTTGGTTTATAGACATGGAGACGTTGTGACAGTAACTTGACCAGATAGACAATATTTGGTTTATAGACATGGAGACGTTGTGACAGTAACTTGACCAGATAGACAATATTTGGTCTATAGACATGGAGAAGTTGTGACAGTAACTTGACCAGATAGACAATATTTGGTTTATAGACATGGAGACGTTGTGACAGTACCTTGACCAGATAGACAATATTTGGTCTATAGACATGGAGAAGTTGTGACAGTACCTTGACCAGATAGACAATATTTGGTCTATAGACATGGAGACGTTGTGACAGTACCTTGACCAGATAGACAATATTTGGTTTATAGACATGGAGACGTTGTGACAGTACCTTGACCAGATAGACAATATTTGGTCTATAGACATGGAGATGTTGTGACAGTAACTTGACCAGATAGACAATATTTGGTTTATAGACATGGAGACGTTGTGACAGTACCTTGACCAGATAGACAATATTTGGTCTATAGACATGGAGATGTTGTGACAGTAACTTGACCAGATAGACAATATTTGGTTTATAGACATGGAGACGTTGTGACAGTAACTTGACCAGATAGAAAATATCTGGTCTATAGACATGGAGATGTTGTAACAGTACCATGACCAGATAGACAATATCTGGTCTATAGACATGGAGACGTTGTGACAGTACCATGACCAGATAGACAATATTTGGTCTATAGACATGGAGATGTTGTGACAGTACCTTGACCAGATAGACAATATTTGGTCTATAGACATGGAGATGTTGTGACAGTAACATGACCAGATAGACAATATTTGGTCTATAGACATGGAGATGTTGTGACAGTAACATGACCAGATAGACAATATTTGGTCTATAGACATGGAGACGTTGTGACAGTACCTTGACCAGATAGAAAATATCTGGTCTATAGACATGGAGACGTTGTGACAGTAACTTGACCAGATAGACAATATTTGGTCTATAGACATGGAGACGTTGTGACAGTACCATGACCAGATAGACAATATTTGGTCTATAGACATGGAGATGTTGTGACAGTAACTTGACCAGATAGAAAATATCTGGTCTATAGACATGGAGACGTTGTGACAGTAACTTGACCAGATAGAAAATATCTGGTCTATAGACATGGAGACGTTGTGACAGTAACTTGACCAGATAGACAATATTTGGTCTATAGACATGGAGACGTTGTGACAGTACCATGACCAGATAGACAATATTTGGTCTATAGACATGGAGACGTTGTGACAGTACCATGACCAGATAGACAATATTTGGTCCATAGACATGGAGACGTTGTGACAGTACCATGACCAGATAGACAATATTTGGTCTATAGACATGGAGATGTTGTGACAGTAACTTGACCAGATAGACAATATTTGGTCTATAGACATGGAGACGTTGTGACAGTACCATGACCAGATAGACAATATTTGGTCTATAGACATGGAGATGTTGTGACAGTAACTTGACCAGATAGACAATATTTGGTCTATAGACATGGAGACGTTGTGACAGTACCATGACCAGATAGACAATATTTGGTCTATAGACATGGAGACGTTGTGACAGTACCTTGACCAGATAGACAATATTTGGTCTATAGACATGGAGACGTTGTGACAGTACCTTGACCAGATAGACAATATTTGGTCTAGGCCTATAGATATTGTATAAGACATGCTAACATTATGTCACCTGGCTTAATTAAACACCGTTACTTTCCAGTTCTTAAATGAAGTTTCTTAAATACAGTATTTTTTCGCCGAAGACAGATATGTCTGGCCATTGGCGCAGATAAAACGACGACAGAACGCAATTTATTCTCTGGTCTACATCATGCTGGAAATCTAGTAGGCACTCTACAAGAGAGATCCAGTGGGAGTTTGAGAATGAATGTTGAAGAAGAAGAAATACATTATTTCTGTTGATTAAGATATATTTAAAAACAACTGTAAATCATATTAAAAACTGTTAAACTTTTGAGTATCAATATAACTTGTGTATTTCAAATAGTCAGATATAAAAGAGAAAGTTCTGTGGTAGCCGAGTCTGTACTTAAAATAGTAGCATGTGTTAGCGCACAGTAGGTCAAGGAGCAAATATACTTCCACAGAATTGCTATTTTCTCCAAGAACTATTCAATTTCATTTGAAGACTTAATTTTAAAGAAAAGCCGCAAACAACGAGATACGGCACAGACGGGCGTAGGAAATTTATACAATTTTAATAACACAGTTATGAAAATGTACGTCTTTTTTTTGCGAGTCACCATTCTGTCAACCTCCAAATATAATGTGTTAAATACGAACCATACAAAATAATGGAGGTTGCCATTCATGACAGAAAAAAACTTCGTGTGGCAATAGAAGCATGAAATTCTAGTTGAAGGTTCCAAGAATAGTCGTTGTCTTCTTTCCTGTCATGTCGTTGGTATGAGGAGATTACGGAAAGATGGAAAATAGGATGATAACTTGTCACATGAAAATATCATCATTGTCACATATTGTCTTAATTTCTAACTTTTGTCGCCTATCACATAATCATCGTGGATGACGGAAAGATGCAGACCGAAGACATGACACATGCATCCTTTTGTGGTAGACTCCTAGGTGGCGGAGAATGTTCTAGGTGACGGAGAATGTCCTAGATAACGGAGAATGTCCTAGGTGACGGAGAATGTCCTAGGTGAGGTGACGTAGAATGTCCTAGATAACGGAGAATATCCTAGGTGACGGAGAATGTTCTAGGTGACGGAGAATGTCCTAGATAACGGAGAATGTCCTAGGTGACGGAGGAGGTCCTAGATGACGGTGAATGTCCTAGGTTGCGGAGAATTCTAGATATAACATCACTGTGAATTGGTCAACAGGACTGATAGAAAAAGGATGACATAGTTGACACAGAAGTATGTGCTACGCTCCTGACACATGGTGGTAATTCTGAGATATTGACATCTGAAATACCTCTTTTCAGTGACTAAGCATGCTTCCAGAGACCCCACCCCCCAATTGACATTCATGTCTTTGATGCAACCTTTTATGAGTCCTGGAGTCTCCTAAGTTACACAAATGAGAAGAACAGGTGCTTTTGTCGGAAAGTCTATGGTCTGTCAAGAGCTATCTGCTTATAGCTAAATGGATTATTTCATCGTCATCATGTGTTGAGAGCTATCCGCTCAAAGACAAAGGGATTATTTCATCATCATCATCATCATTCATGCCTGAAAAACAAAGAATATTTCATGTTCCCCCGGTTTCCTGTACTGAAAGTAACCGTAGTCCCCATTCAGAAAAACCACCTCACGAGACTGATTCGGTGGAAATTGAAAAAAACCACCGTAAGACACTGATTCGGTGGAAATTGAAAAAACCACCTTACGACACTGA
The DNA here is from genome assembly GCA_034231615.1 of Meghimatium bilineatum. Taxonomy (NCBI): domain Eukaryota; kingdom Metazoa; phylum Mollusca; class Gastropoda; order Stylommatophora; family Philomycidae; genus Meghimatium; species Meghimatium bilineatum. The sequence continues at coordinate 50,693,734 of CM067308.1, read as the reverse complement.
TTCGGTGGAAATATAGAAAAACCACCTCACTACACTGATTCGGCGGAAATTGAGAAAAACCACCACACATCATTGATTTGGTGGAAATTAGTTAACTTCCTCAATCATGTTTTTTCCCGTCTTTTTTCTCCTTTTTCTTCTATTACAATCGTTGTCACATTACAATCGTTGTCACATTACAATCGTTGTCACATTACAATAGTTGTCACATTACAAGCGTTGTCACATTACAATAGTTGTCACATTACAAGCGTTGTCACATTACAATAGTTGTCACATTACAAGCGTTGTCACATTACAGATGATTATCACAATCTAGGTCAATAGAAGCAATTTTGTTGTGCCATAGTTTGCAACTTGCCTCCGACACATCTCATTTCAGTGTGACTTTTGGATCTCCTTGATCCATTAGATAGGACAGCCAACACCACCCTAAGAACTTCCATAGTCGCATGTCAGGGCACAGTGTTGCCATTCTTTGCTTCCTTTTCAAGTTCTGGATACCAACCGACGTACCAAGTAGCTAAAAAAGTATTGGGGTGAAGTTGGCTGTCACATACCATATCTACCAAAGCTACCCAGAGGCCATTCTAAAGTCGGATGTGCCCGAAAAAATGCGCAGATATCGCAGTAACCTGTGACGCATCGTATTTCATTCTCCGGACTACATAAAAAGCATAAATTTGCTAATCTCCTGCTAATCTTCTGCTAATCTCCTACTAATCTCCTGCCAATCTCCTGCTAATCTCCTGCTAATCTCCTTCTAATCTGCAAGAGTTTTCGACCGAACTCAGACGAAGAAGACTCTATATCCGACACGTACTGTAATACTATCTGCTCTTTTCATTTCATTTACCAGGAAAACAACACTAATCTAGCACATATTCCTCCTACAGTATCCCGCAGGAGATCCCTCCCAATTGATCCCTTCACAGCTCGTGCACAATATCACCCTATACAAATCCCCTAATCATCACAAAACAATGAATGAGGGGATTTACAGGAGATTCCTGGTCACCTGCGCTGTAAGGTGTTCAGTGGGAAACTGCACTTCCCAGAGGGCTTCAGCAACCTTTATGAAGGGTGTCATTAATGTTGTAGGTGTCATTAACCCCGTAGGACATGTTTGTCTACTGATTTGTGCATATTCATTTCTAACTCACATGAACAAGGGTTACCTTTGTGGAACAGAAACGTAGAAGTACATTTCGTTTGTACTCGCTAGGTCTGCTCCATAACCAGTCTCCAATAAATAACTGCGTACAGAAATTGAACATGACCTGAATGGCTGATTTTGGATTATTTCCGTTCATTTTTGGTGGTCGGTCTTGATTTTTTGGCATGCGACTCCGTATATACATAGTGACTAACGAATATCACGACAATAATAAATAACGTCATGAATGAAGGCTTGTTTACTTTCTGTACAGGGGTCTTTATTGCTGACAGTCTCTGCTCAGTCCCCCCCCCCCCCGTGTATTCAGGCGCGACCTACCTGCGGCTGTAGGAGACCTATTATCTGAAATATTTAGGCCTTCATTCGTTCGTTTTCTATATTATTCCCGTATTTTCTGCTGGTCAATATTTATATACACGGAATCGTATGCCAAAAATAGCCAAGGCTACTCCAAGTATATAAATAGTAACCACTGGACAGCGTGACAATAATTTTAAAAAAGTAACGAAAGAAGACCTGGTTACGTTTGCAGTTAGGTCTCATAGTACCGTTAATGGTCACAATTCAGGGATCTAGACATGGATGTGGGAAAGTGATCTCAGGGATTCCAATATCAAAGGTCTTCGATGTGTCTAGGGGAAATGAATATGTACGACAAATAGTATTTACTGGTATGAGTCCATGAAAAGGGGAAGGGAAAGGGGCGAAGTGAGTTTGTTATCTATATTAATTTATGTATTTGGTGTATGTACGTATGTGTGTGTGTGTGTGTGTGTGTGTGTCTGTCTGTCTGTCTGTCTGTCTATCTATCTATCTATCTATCTATCTATCTATCTATCTATCTATCTATCTATCTATCTATCTATCTATCTATCTATCTATCTATCTATCTATCTATCTATCTATCTATCTATCTATCTATCTATCTGTCTGTCTGTCTGTCTGTCTGTCTGTCTGTCTATCTGTCTTTATGTCTGTCTGTGCGACGTGTCATTTTCAGATCGTAGTGCCCACTGCCACTCTGTAAGCCTCTCGGATCTATGCAAGATTCCCAGCTTCTTCTAGTGTTCTGTTGTGATGGTTTTCGCTGTCATGTGTTAATCGTAGTCTTGGTCTGTCTCTGATTATCTCTTCTGAATCTGTATTTCTATGTCTATCCTAAATAAATGGTCACTAAAGATCTCACTGGATGTAATGTACGATGAAAGTAAACAGTGCAGTAAAATATGACAAATCTAGGCTGCGACAGTAAAATATGACAAATCTAGGCTGCGACAGTGAAATATGACAAATCTAGGCTGCGACAGAGAAATATGACAAATCTAGGCTGCGACAGAGAAATATGACAAATCTAGGCTGCGACAGAGAAATATGACAAATCTAGGCTGCGACAGTGAAATATGATAAATCTAGGCTGCGACAGTGAAATATGACAAATCTAGGCTGCGACAGTGAAATATGATAAATCTAGGCTGTGACTGTCAGAATTTCGTATCAAGTGAGGCCCACGAATAACATGTAAACCTGCGGTGTAAATTGAGGATATCTAACCAGCAGGCCACAGAAACTGTCAGCATGTGCAACCTTTGTCTTCTGCTTATACCTATTGATAACATACGGGTTTACCGGTTTTTTTTACTGAAATACCCTCCTTACGTCCTCTACCATAATAAAATAAAATTAACAGCAGTGCTGTGACAATAACAATAAACATCACACCAGTTTTGTAACAATAACAATAAACTTCACACCAGTTTTGTAACAATAACAATAAGCTTTACACTAGTAATGTGACAATAACAATAAACTTCACACCAGTTCTGTAACAATATACTTCACACCAGTTCTGTAACAATAAACTTCACACCAGTTTTGTAACAATAACAATAAGCTTTACACTAGTAATGTGACAATAACAATAAACTTCACACCAGTTCTGTAACAATATACTTCACACCAGTTCTGTAACAATAAACTTCACACCAGTTTTGTAACAATAACAATAAGCTTTACACTAGTAATGTGACAATAACAATATACTTCACACCAGTGCTGTAACAATAAACATCACACCAGTGCTGTAACAATAAACATCACACCAGTGCTGCAACAATAAACATCACACCAGTGCTGTAAACCAACATAAACAAAGACAAGATTCCGTCTTATCTCATTAACAGCATATCAGACCTCACTTTAACTACCTCTCCTTTCCCTCCTGGAGTCAAATAACTGCAGCCTCCACGTGGACAAAGGATACTTCCTGTGTATTATGCACTGTGAAATCATGAACTGACAGAGAGTTGACTGACCCTATCTGCACAATTGAAACTCTCCATGTGGGAAGCGCAAACAAATAATCATATTGTAAGGCCTCAACCTCCCCTCTCTCATCAGACGGCAGGAGGGGAGGAGACATTCTAAAAAGAAAATAGATATTTGCACTTGCAAGCGGAAGTCCACTGTCCGACTGATAGGTCTCTTCTAACTGTTCTTGTGAAGCCATTTTTTTTTTTTACACTTTCGTATTTTCAACACTACAAATATTAACACAAATAGAAACACTAGCTTCTTTGATCAAAGAGAGATTATTGAGCCAATCTCACAAACTCAACTCGCGCGAATTAGGTCGTGATTTCGACGTGGAAATAAGTTGAGCCGTCCATAATACACTGACAATGCGAGTCAACGTATAACATATATAATAGAAATAATATAATATATTATAGAAGACACGAAAATGTATTAAAAAAGAAACATCTGTGGTCGTTTCAAAACTTGTGGACACAAGTTGCGAGACGAGTGTGTGCCATCTGAGCGGACCCGGTTCAAATCCATCTAGACGTATTATAATAAAAAAAGGACCTTCAAAATAGATGAAAATATATATTTTTCATGCTGTCGTCCTCTTTCTCTATTACCTTTATTCTCGCCAGTTGTATCCTTGTTCTTTCTCCGTGTATTTATCTGGTGTATTGGTGAAACCTTTCGATTTGTACTTGTGGATCCGAGGGTTCGAATCGCGCTCGCCATGTCTTGTTTATAACATATATTTGTTCGGAAAACCATGGAAATTATCACTGAAGCTACGAAGCCATGTTCTATTAAGTGTCACGTGCTATAAGTGTCACGTGCTATAAGTGTCATGTGCTATAAGTGTCACGTGCTATAAGTGTCATGTGCTATAAGTGTCATGTGTTACAAGTGCCATGTACTATAAGTGCCATGTACTATAAGTACCATGTGCTAAAAGTGTCATGTGCTATAAGTGTCATATGCTATAAGTGTCATGTGCTATACGTGTCATGTGCTAAAAGTGGCATGTGCTATAAGTGTCATGCGTTATAAGTGGTACTCTCGGCGTGCAACGTATTGTTTTGTTAAGATGGACGGGGATATATGGGGTAGCCAGAGTACAATGAAGTCAATTTTCTCTTCCAGGGTTCGGCAACGCGTGAAAAGCGATCTACAGGTAGATCGTGAAAATAGATTGAGTAGATCGCCAGCATTATTCAGAAATAGGTTGTTTGTACATTTAATCTTTAACCTTATCAATAACTTCAAAAGATTTATCAAAAAGAGGCTGATGACGATATTTATTTTGCTTAGGTAAACCTTACTAAATCTAAACAAATTACAAACAAGTTAAAAATGAGAATTATAAAATGCTACACCTATTCCATATTAATGTATGGCTCAGAAACATGGACACTAAATAAACAATTAGAAGATAAAATTGATGCCTTTGGGATGTGGGTATATAGAAGAATAGGGAGAACATCATGGAAAGAGAAGAAAACAAATAAAGAATTGGTAAAAACACTTAATATGAAGAAGGAGCTACTAAGAGAAATAAAGATCAGGCAAATAAAATATTTTGGACACATTAAAAGACATGACACCTTATTGAAGACCTTACTTGAGGGTAAAGTCAAAGGTAAGCGTGCAAGAGGTAGGCAGAGATACAAGTGGGAGAGTAACATCACACGATGGACAGGTTACAGTCTAGCAGAGTGCACCACTAAGATAAGAGACAGGAGATGTTGGAGATACGTTGCAGCCAACCTTCATTGCGGAGACGGCACTTGATGAGGATGATGGTTTAATCCTTGTTGTATTGCTTTCCGTGTTATTTTGGGTAATAATTATCTCTTTCATTCTCATATCCCGTTTCATTTTTCAACAAGACCAGCTTCGATGACTACATGTTGATACTTACATCATTGTCACGAACTTTGCATTGTTTATATGTCTGCGTTATAGTTCATCTGTTGTGGTAACATTGCTTTTACTGTTTTTATTGTTTCTCAATGTGTGTTTTGCATATTCTTGGAAAAGACTATTGTTTTTGTATTGTTATTTGTATTTGTTCGTGTTTATACTCCACAACCAGTGAGTGATAGTCTGTCAGTTGTCATTACGTGAAACTTCAAAAACCTGTGCTCTACGTAAGTCTTATTGTTGTTCAGTGTTATAACAGTATTACCTGTTATTTATTGTCGGATAAATTACGTTATAACATTTTTGCCCATGTTTTTACTCCTCCTTCCCATTATCAACAACTGATAACTATTCAGCCCCTGATTCAGCCCACCCACCCTCGTATAGTTTTGTCAAATATCTCCCTTTCTTCTACCGAAACCATTCTTTCAGGAAAATGTAAAAAATAAACAAATCATTTTTTTCAAGATTTCTTTTAGAAATTTTCAAATTCAAAATAATTTTAATTTGTGTATTAAAATATTCACATCATTGTTGTTTCACACCATTTATTGTCTGGCTAGTTTTTGTCAAATCACTTATTCCCTCTCCTTGTCAATTTATGTAAAACTTTTTTCACTACTGGTCAATATCTGTCAAACTTTTCCTCTCCTTGTCAATATCTGTCAAACGTTTCTGCTCATGGTCAATATCTGCCCATTTTTGTCCACATGGTCAATATGTCAAACGTTTTCGCTCCTTGTCAATATATGTCAAACGTTTTCTCTCCTTGTCAATATCTGTCAAACGTTTTCTCTCCTTGTCAATACATGTCAAATGTTTTCTCTCCTTGTCAATATATGTCAAACTTTTTCCCTCTTTGTCAATATCTGTCAAACTTTTCCCCTCCTTGTCAACATATGTCAAACTTTTTCCCTCCTTGTCAATATCTGTCAAACTTTTCCCCTCCTCGTCAACATCTGTCATACTTGTGCCCTCCTTGTCAATATCTGTCAAACTTGTCCCCTCCATGTCAATATCTGTCACACTTGTCCCCTCCATGTCAATATCTGTCAAACTTGTCCCCTCCATGTCAATCAATATCTGTCAAACGTTTCTCCTCAGTGTCATATCTGTCAAAACATTGTTCAGACACCTTGAACTGTTGACACTATTTATGATCAGCCCCTTACCTTTGAAGTTCACTCCGATAGACTTATCCTGCCCGTTTCATGTATTAGAAAATCAATATATTTATCAATACATATATATTGTTTTCTCCCGATAGTATTACGTAACTCCATAAGTGTTTGGCCAGTTTTTTAGCATCTTCTGGCCAATTATTTTATGATATAGTTGCGCATATACATTGTGATAAAATCACAAATGTATGCCATCTGGCTTCATGCGACGCTATGCACAAACACAATGCACACATAATATAGCGTGGACAGATGGCGTTGCTAAATGAAAACAGGACAGTGTGGGAATAAATGCTTCTTAAGGGGTTATTTTAAAAAAGCTAACACTGTCAACACTGAAAAATGGAGGTGAGTTTGAGGTAAGGTTTTTCACCTGAAGATCCGGCCATTTTATCCGTTGCATTGTGTTATGTGGTACAGCGTGCAAGCCGATCTGTCAGATGTTAATAACATTGGGGATATTAATGATGCTTTGTATGGTTGGGACTGTGCAGTTGTTCGAGGTCTGTTGAAGGGTAGTTGTGAATAGGATTTGTCTTTGTTTGAGGAGAGATGGTCAAGAGGTCACGTTCTATTCCAAAACAGCATTTAGAAATGACGGAGATGGGAAAAAAGTTCGTTACTAAATATATTTCTGCAGGGAATATTTTAATAAATATTGAAAAATAAGTGTCGCTTAATCATAGTAGTGGCTACGACGTGTACATGGAGGATTTTTTAAATTTAATATTCGACTTCCGAAATATAAAAATCAATCACATTGGAGATGTGAATCCGGGATCTCATAGTTATATCATAATAAAACACATAACCCGTCAGGGTCGCAGGAGTGTCACACTGGAGACATCAGCACAAAAAACTCTCCAAACAACTATATCCTCAGCCATTCGGAGGAGTGTAAAAAAATTATGCACATGCCATTCCTTGACGTTATTAGTCCAGGATTTTCTCCAGCCTCCTTTCCTCCTTTACCTCCAACTGTTGCGTGCAATATAAAAAAACCAATGGTGTCTCGTTAAATGTCCACGTTTCCGCCACTTCACCACCTTCTAAAGTTTCACTGGCAAAATGTGTTCTTGATAACATACAAGCTTGTTTATTCACTGCTTGTCTAACATATTTGTCTTGTGTTCTACATAAACTAACAAACGTCTGTAGAATTTGCTTCCACAAGCCTGAATACTTCTTATTGTGTCTGCAATGAGTGTGGTTATGTTAGTTATAAAACTGTCGTTCTAACCATTTGTCCAGTTCTCATTTCATTTGAAATATTATTATTAAAATAAAAGTACATCACATGATGAGATGCTCTCTCCTGTCAACTGCAGATGTTAGTTAAATTTTGTTATATTCGTACTTTCTACCATTTCGTTAGGCCACAACCTCCGAGGGGAGCACGGTTTATGTACACATTTGTGGTAATCAATATTCCAGATTTATATAGGTAAGATTGGTTAATAGTGCTTGATCACGCTAAAATTTGCGGAGATGTCTGTTTTTAATAGAATGATAACAATATTATATCAGGCAGGAAGTTGCGGAGATGTCTGTTTTTATAGAATGATAACAATATTATATCAGGCAGGAAGTTGCGGAGATGTCTGTTTTTATAGAATGATAACAATATTATATCAGGCAGGAAGTTGCGGAGATGTCTGTTTTTATAGAATGATAACAATATTATATCAGGCAGGAAGTTGCGGAGATGTCTGTTTTCCTAGAATAGGCCACTGATACTTCTTCGTCTTCAGCGTTCATTCTCAAACTCCCACTGATTTTCTCTTGTACCAGGACAGTAGTCATACTAGATTTCCAGCAGGATGTAGTCCAGAGAATGTAAATGTATTGTGTCGTCGTTTTATTTACACCAATGCCCGACTCATCCGTCATCGTCAGAAGGCAATAAATACATGAAGAATGAGTAAGACGGAAGACGAGTTATTGAAAGTGGTAGAGTGAACAGAATTGGGAGAAAGAAGTGGGAAAGAGCAACAAATAAAAAATGCATAAAGAATGACTGAAATAATGTTATGTGCGAGAAAGTGAAGTAGTTACAATAGTGTTATGTGCGAGAAAGTGAAGTAGTTACAATAGGAAAGAAACTATTTCTAACATAGAGGCAGATGGTCGTATTCTCATAAGTAATGCCGTTTGTGAACTCTGTGGTAGAGTGGTTAGTAGGTGCTGCTCACAAATATAAATCAGCAAGTCACCAAACCCAGCAAATATAACAATAAACAAAACTAAAGTGATACAAACTTCTGAATTTATATACATAGGAAGTATATTCACAGACAACGGAAAATTAAAAAGATTGAGACAACATGCCAGAAAGCCAACATAGTGACTTACCAGCTAGCACCATTACTACTGAATCCAAACATCGAGATGAAAGTCAAGAGACAGATGATAAAAAGCATATTTATGTCAATACTATGATATCAATGTCAGGCATGGGCACTGACAGCAGTCTAGAAGAGAAAAATTACAACACGTGAGATTAAATGCTTGAGAAAAGCCGTTAGTGACCAAATTAGACAAAAGGAGAAATGGCGAAATCAGGAGAAGAATTTGTATAAGACCATGCACATAATACACCGATAAATAACAAATGAAATGGTTTGGACATCTTACGAGAATGAACCAGAACCAACTACCGACATAAACATATAACATAAGAAGATTCGAATACAAGGCCAGAGTAAGACCTAGAAGACAATAACATCAAACAACCCTGAACAAATATGGATTAAACAGAGCCAAGCCAACACTTCTGATCTCGAATAGACAGCTGAACCCCACCTCCCATGTAGCTCCCTACGCTTAACTGCAACAGATATTCTGACCATCAGTTGGGGTAGACAATTTAATCAAAAAAACATACGCCGGCAGTGTGGAATCAACTTTATCCGGTTGGTCAAAATTAGGATTGTTTTCCGAAGGCGAAGCGGCCCTACAAATCAACACGAAAATCTGGACACTTTTTTTCTAGTTTTAATTATAGACGGACACCATGTCATCGTAAGCTTTGTCATCGCAAGCTTTGTCATCGCCATCTCTGTCATCGTAAGCTTTGTCATCGCAAGCTTTGGCATCGAAAGCTTTTTGTGAAGAACTTACAATGAAAAGAATGAAAAGAAATAGTTTCATCATTAAACTTAAAGCTTCTGTCATCGCCCAAGACAGTCTTCAAAAGATGTCGAAAGACCCTCTTTCCCCAAGTTTTTCTCTGTTTGCCTTGAGAACGTGTTGGACATCAAATATGTGACATAATCATTTCAATTTTATCACTATTTATCACTTCTCATCATTTATTACTATTTATCACCTCGTATCACGTATCACTGTTTATCACTTCTTATCATTTATCACTTTCCATAATTTATCACTATCACTTCTCATAATGTATCACTATTTATCGCTTCTTATCATTTATCACTATTTATCACTTCTCATAATGTATCACTATTTATCGCTTCTTATCATTTATCACTATTTATCACTTCTTATCATTTATCACTATTTATCGCTCTCATAATTTATAACTTCTTATCGTGATAGCACTATTGAAACCCCTACCCTTCATCAACCATATGTTGTTTAAATGGTAACATCACTTGCTTACTGAACCCAGTGTTGTGTTAATGGTAACATCACTTGTTTACTGAACCCAATGTTGTGTAAATGGTAACATCCCTTGTTTACTAAACCCAGTGTTGTGTAAATGGTAACATCACTTGTTTACTGAACCCAATGTTGTGTAAATGGTAACATCCCTTGCTTACTGAACCCAGTGTTGTGTTAATGGTAACATCACTTGTTTACTGAACCCAATGTTGTGTAAATGGTAACATCCCTTGCTTACTGAACCCAGTGTTGTGTTAATGGTAACATCACTTTCTACGTATCCTTTATTATTGCTGACATCATGATACTATCAATGGGAAACAAGACATCGTCCAGGTTAAGAACCGTTGCGACAGAGAGAATTCCATTTTATTAAACCAGTAAAAGTGGCCAGACTTCCGCTGAGCCCGAAGGGAACCTTGGTCATTAATGGTCATTATTTTTGGCGGAATTGCGCGGTTGACAAGCGGTCAGTCTCCTTCGTGGCCGGTCACAGTTAATTGTTGGCCGGTCTCTGGGGTCCATCTTCAGATGGCAGCACTGATTACAACTACTTAGTGCCAGGAATAGAAAGATGCTCTGCGCTGAAAGTAAGAATGGCAAAGATGACAGACGAGATATACAGAGGAAGCAGGGCTGTTAGGAAAGAAATCTAATGACAAATTGGCAATATATAATATGAATTATTAATAGAAGAAATGTAAGTACAAACAATCTGGCAATACATAATATCTCTCAAATTAAAGATGGAGGAAATTAGTTAATCTTATATTATTCTGCCACTGTCTCTGTTTTAGATTGTGATTGCGACCATTTCTACAAAAATGTAGACATGGACACCAAAGTTGCACTATACAAGACTATTATTATTCCACCACTATGCTACCAGTGCCAAACCTGGACAATGATAGCACAAGACAAAATAAAAATAGTGACAGCAGAAATGACATATCTATAAAGAATACTTCGAGTGTCATTAAGAGATATAATTAGAAACGATAACAGCAGAAAGATAACCAAAACAATACCAATATTGGAACACATCAAAAGACAACAGATCAAGTGGTTTTCACACGCTTCCAGACTACCGACATATAGCATGCCAGAAATGGCCATGACAAATAGACATAACAGCTATAAAGCCAGAGGTAGACCATGTAAAAGATGGATCGCAGAAATCAAAGAAGCAGCAGGAACAAGTTTACAAACAGCACACAAGAAGGCCATCTCCAGAAACCTCTTCCATCCCTGACTCGCAAGACAAACAAGGGCCACAGCGTATATATATATAGAGAAAGACTATCTCTCAGACTGTGACTCCTCATTCTCTGATATAATCTGCTATCTGTTTCAGTGTTTACTCTGTGTTATAATAATTCCGTATGTAGTGTGATAGTAGTAAAACAGGACACCTGCATGAAGGAACAAGAACAATGTGTAACCAGTAAGCCACAGGAGACATCAGTATGCATACCTTTTGTCGTCTGCTAGAGGAGACTGAGCATCAATGGGTCAGCTGGAATGTGCAATAATCTCTGTTCATAACCAACAACCCATAACCAACAACCCATAACCAATAAACCATAACCAACGACCCATAACCAACGACACATAACCAACAACCCATAATCAACGAGCCATAACCAACGACCGATATCCAACGACCGATATCCAACGACCGATATCCAACGACCGATAGTCAATGACAGATATGAGCGATGTTTTTCTCCTCATATCTGCATACTGGAGACAGTCATGTAAGATATGTTCCGTTGACATGTTCTCCAGGTGGCAATGGCAAAGATATGTTCCGCTGACATGTTCTCCAGGTGGCAGTGGCAAAGATATGTTCCGTTGATATGTTCTCCATGTGGCAATGGCAAAGATATGTTCCGCTGACATGTTCTCCAGGTGGCAGTGGCAAAGATATGTTCCGCTGACATGTTCTCCAGGTGGCAGTGGCAAAGATATGTTCCGTTGACATGTTCTCCATGTGGCAATGGCAAAGATATGTTCCGCTGACATGTTCTCCAGGTGGCAGTGGCAAAGATATGTTCCGTTGACATGTTCTCCAGGTGGCAATGGCAAAGATATGTTCCGTCGACATGTTCTCCAGGTGGCAATGACAAAGATATGTTCCGTTAGCATGTTCTCTCGGTGGCAATGGCAACGATATGTTTCTCTGACATGTTTTCCAGGACAATGGCAAAAGCCAATTTTACCTATTATGAATTTGGTTGCCATGTGATACATCACACTGTTGTGAACAGATCTGAGACGCAGCAAGATAACCTGATCTCTTCTGGATAGTTGGTAATACCCAAAATCTGCATTATATTTAGTGTGGTCTTCTTTCCACTTGTTGCGTTAGCTGCCTTTTATTTCTGGTCTTATTTCCACTTTTTGTTTTAGCTGCTGATGTCTGGTCTTCAGTAACTTGTAGCTGAAAGATCGCCCTCTTATGGTTGATAAATTCGTTCTCTTGAGACAAATTTAAAATAGTTCGCTTGTAGCATGTTAAAAACGTTGTCTTTTAGCAGGTTAAAGATCGATATCTTGTGACAGGTTAAATATCGCTCTACTGTGACAGGTTAAAGATCGTTATCTTGTGGCAGGTTACAGATTTTTATCTTGTGACAGGTTAAAGATCGTTGTCTTGTGACATGTCAAAGATCGATATCTTGTGGGAGGATCATTCTCTTGTGACAGGTTAAAGATCGTCATCTTGTGACGTTAAAGATCGCTCCATTGTGACAGGTTAAAGATTGTTATCTTGTGACAGGTTTAAGATTCTTATCTTGTGACAGCTTAAAGATCGTTAACTTGTGACAGGTTAAAGATCGTTCTTTTGTGACAGGTTAAAGATCGTCACCATGTAACGTTAAAGGTCGTTCTCTTGTGGGAGGATCGTTCTCTTGTGACAGGTTCCTTCCTCAACCAGTCTATCAGAAAGTTTTTTTTTCATTTCGAAAAGAGATAAACATGAGAAGAACTGGCATTCTGTTAGATAAACATGAGAAGAACTGACATTCTGTGTTAGAAAAACATGAGAAGAACTGACATTCTGTGTTAGAAAAACATGAGAAGAACTGACATTCTGTGTTAGATAAACAAAACATATTACAACTGTCACAAAATATTTTGCAGAAGACTATAAAACAGAACTGGGCAACCTTGTTTTATTGGCGGATCGGATTAAGATTTATTCATGTGATACACGGTCACAAAGTGTTTAAAAAAATTACTTTGGATTTACAGTAGTATAATCCGAGTTCTGGGACTAGCGCATATAATACATTTAGATGAGCCTGGCGGGCCATAAAAACTGAGTAAGAAGGTAGCTTTTTCTCTCAAGCTTTATTTTTCTCTCGAGCTTTATTTTTCTCTCGAGCTTTATTTTTCCCTCGAGCTTTATTTTTCCCTCGAGCTTTATTTTTCTCTCGAGCTTTATTTTTCTCTCGAGCTTTATTTTTCCCTCGAGCTTTATTTTTCTCTCGAGCTTTATTTTTCTCTCGAGCTTTATTTTCTCTCGAGCTTTATTTTTCTCTCGAGCTTTATTTTTCCCTCGAGCTTTATTTTTCTCTCGAGCTTTATTTTTCCCTCAAGCTTTATTTTTCTCTCGAGCTTTATTTTTCTCTCGAGCTTTATTTTTCTCTCGAGCTTTATTTTTCTATCGAGCTTTATTTTTCCCTCGAGCTTTATTTTTCCCTCGAGCTTTATTTTTCTCTCGAGCTTTATTTTTCCCTCGAGCTCTATTTTTCTCTCGAGCTTTATTTTTCTCTCGAGCTTTATTTTTCCCTCGAGCTTTATTTTTCCCTCGAGCTTTATTTTTCTCTCGAGCTTTATTTTTCCCTCGAGCTTTATTTTTCTCTCGAGCATTATTTTTCTCTCGAGCTTTATTTTTCTCTCGAGCTTTATTTTTCTCTCGAGCTTTATTTTTCTCTCGAGCTTTATTTTTCTCTCGAGCTTTATTTTTCTCTCGAGCTTTATTTTTCTCTCGAGCTTTATTTTTCTCTCGAGCTTTATTTTTCTCTCGAGCTTTATTTTTCTCTCGAGATTTATTTTCTCTCGAGCTTTATTTTTCTCTCGAGCTTTATTTTTCTCTCGAGCTTTATTTTCTCTCGAGCTTTATTTTTCTCTCGAGCTTTATTTTTCTCTCGAGCTTTATTTTTCTCTCGATTTTAATTTTTCTCTTGAGCTTTATTTTTCCCTTAGCTTTATTTTTCCCCACCATTGATAAAGAGTAGCAGTATTTTTTCTACAACATTTATATCACTACAATTTATTTTTAAAACAACATTTATATCACTACAATTTATTTTTAAAACAACATTTATATCACTACAATTTATTTTTAAAACAACATTTATATCACTACAATTTATTTTTAAAACAACATTTATATCACTACAATTTATTTTTAAAACAACATTTATATCACTACAATTTATTTTTAAAACAACATTTATATCACTACAATTTATTTTTAAAACAACATTTATATCACTACAATTTATTTTTAAAACAACATTTATATCCCTACAATTTATTTTTTAAACAACATTTCTATCACTACAATTTATTTCTAAAACAACATTTATATCACTACAATGTATCTTTAAAACAACATTTATATCACTACAATTTATTTTGCTGAATACTGGCGTAGACGAGACATTTTCACATTTACATTACTCTCCAATTATTCCAAACATTTAGTTACATGAATAATGTCAGATGGAAGATGTATTAAATAATGTCAGATGGAAGATGTATTAAATAATGTCAGATGGAAGCTGTATTAAAGAAATCAAATGTTGAATTGTTCAGGCAAAGCCAACATTTCCTAAGATGAGAGCCATCCTGTGTAATATAGCTGTGTCAGGTGATAGGGAAAAAAAAGAGTTATTAGAAGATATATAGAATCAATTCTGATGTACGGAAGTGACCCTTGAACACTCAGCAGAACTGTGAAAAAGTATAGTGATATAGCAGAGATGTGGTTTTATAGAAGAATGTTAAGAACACCATAGACATATAAAAAGCGCAATGGAAATATTTCGAAAGAAATTTATTCAAAAGAAAATATACTTACCTGCATCAGATAGAGACAGTCCACATTGTTTGGATACATCATTAGAAAAGGAAAGATGGAACACATTGTAGCAACAAGGAAGTTGACGATCTAGTAGAGGATAACTAAGAGAAGAGATGAATTGTGACATGGGAGAACAGCGATATACAAAATGAAAAGACACGAGACATGGGAGAACAACGATATACAAAATGAAAAGACACGAGACATGGGAGAACAACGATATACAAAATGAAAAGACACGATAACCAACGCCACACGGCATGGATCATAAGAAGACAATTATTTCCTTTCCCAAAATTCTAAATCCTGCAGTGACTGGATGCATGAATCGGTTGCGACGCTAGAGGAGACAGGTAACACAACAGAGAAATAATTTACCCGTCTTTCTGACTGGCACATGAAATAAGATTGTGACCACAACAACAGACAAGTACTAACATGAAGACAAGACAGGTATTGTCTGCCGTGTCATGATACACCTTATCGTTTTGTATGTATTTACTTCTGTCTTGAGTTTCATATACCGACTGGAAGAAAAGGCGCCAATATACATTTGAGTTGTCCTAATCATTGCATTCTGACTACCATTAGTGTTTTTGAAGTCATGATGGCGGCTTTAAAATGTAACGGACAATATTTTAAAAATTTGTGGGGATTTTTTTTTTGCAACTTCACTGGGTAATGAAGTAAAATATATTTGCTTTCACAACTTTCTTCACTGGATAATGAGGTAAACTATATCTACCTTCACAACTTTCTTCACTGGATAATGAGGTAAACTATATCTACCTTCACAACTTTCTTCACTGGATAATGAGGTAAACTATATCTACCTTCACAACTTTCTTCACTGGATAATGAGGTAAACTATATCTACCTTCACAACTTTCTTCACTGGATAATGAGGTAAAATATTTGCTTTCACAACTTTCTTGAGTGTGTGAATAGGCAAACTCTATTTACCTTCTGCGAAACATGATAAAATATTTTAAGTTAAATACAATACAGTTCTATTCATAAGGCAGTTACTTCCGTTCATGAGACAGTTCTGTTCAAAATACAATTAGTTCTGTTCACAAGACAGTTAGTCCTGTTCAATGCAGTAACATGAGTACAAATAAGTAGATCCTCTACGCATCTTTCAAGCCTATCCATAATCAGACAGACAGGGGGGCAGTATATATATATATATATATATGAGTGGGTGGATACATGGATAAATGAATGGATAAATAGACAGATGGATGGGTGAATGGTAGCAGTGTGGAAAAATGCATGAGTGAGTGCAAAGATGGATGGATACATGAACATATATATGGGTGAATTGATAAATGGATGGATAAATGGACATATGGATTGGTAAATGTATAGATGGATGGATAAATTGAAACATGAGTTTATGAATGGATAGATGGATGAACAAATGCATGGACAAATGGATAAATGGATAAATACATGGACGAATGGATAGGTGCATGGGTTGGACTAATTGTTCGGTGGATGGGAAAATGGATGAGATGGATGCCTGAATAGATTGCTGGAAGGATGGTTAGATTTATGAATAGATTGATGAATGGACTGATTGATGGATGGACTGATTGATGAATGGACTGATTGATGGATGGACTGATTGATGAATGGACTGATTGATGAATGGACTATTTGATGAATGGACTGATTGATGAATGGACTGATTGATGAATGGACTGATTGATGAATGGACTGATTGATGAATGGACTGATTGATGAATGGACTGATTGATGAATGGACTGATTGATGGATGTACTGATTGATGAATGGACTGATTGATGGATGTACTGATTGATGAATGGACTGATTGATGGATGGACTGATTTATGGATGGACTGATTGATGGATGTACTGATTGATGAATTGACTGATTGATGGATGGACTGATTGATGGATGGACTAATTGATGAATGATTAGATTAACGCAAGGATGGATGAATGGTTAGATGGATGTGCGACTAAATGCATGGTTAGATTTTTAGACAGACAGGCAGGCAGTCAGGCAGGTAGGCAGATAGATAGATGGATGGATGGATGGATGGATGGATGGATAGATGGATAGATAGATGGATAGATGGATAGATGGATAGATGGATAGATGGATAGATAGATAGATGGATAGATAGATAGATAGATAGATAGATAGATAGATAGATAGATAGATAGATAGATAGATAGATAGATAGATAGATAGATAGATAGATAGATAGATAGATAGATAGATAGATAGATAGATAGATAGATAGATAGATAGATAGATAGATAGATAGATAGATAGATAGATAGATAGATAGATAGATAGATAGATAGATAGATAGATAGATAGATAGATAGATAGATAGATAGATAGATAGATAGATAGATAGATAGATAGAAGGATAGATAGATAGATAGATAGATGAATGGATGATTGGATGCACGTACCGAGGGATAAATAGGGACATAATTTTCACTTTATGTCTTTGTTTTCATCTTATTTTTCAGTGAATCGAGTTGCAGGATTCTCTGATGCAGACAAAAATCTATCTCTGTAATCGCTGCAACATGATTGCCCCTAGTTGGCATCTATTTCCTGATATTATAAGTTCACTGTCTGCAACCCTACTAATCGTCTGCCATGTTTAGCAAGCAGGGTATCGAGCAGATAACACCTCATTGTAACTCAGGGATGGCTTACAAACTAAAGTAACTCGCGAATTAATAAACATAAATAGTTTGTAAAGTTCATCACAATTCGTGTTGTTTCTTTTGAAAGTGTTTCGCGTTTAGAGATTCTGTTTTAGAAAAACAAGAATCTACTTTGTGACCTTTTGTCTTCTCGAAATATCTTCAGAAGCAGTAAGTGCCATGAAAACACAGAATGTCAACTGTAATAGATCTCAAACTTTTCTTGTATTGCTTTATTGTAGTCACAATTATCATGTGGTGCGATCACTAACGTTAAATCATGTCATCATTGTTGAACGAGGCGACTAAGGTGGAAGAGTATTGAATTAATTGTTAGCTTCTCATCTTCGGTGCGATGATGTCTCCTGCTGAAGACCTATGCCCAGACATCTTGGTGTGGTGAAATCTTTCTGAAGTTCCATGCCCAGTCTTCTAGGTGTGATGAAATCTTTCTGACGACCCATGCCCAGATTTCTAGGTGTGATGAAATCTTTCTGAAGACCCATGCCCAGACTTCTAGGTGTGATGAAATCTTTCTGACGACCCATGACCAGATTTATAGGTGTGATGAAATCTTTCTGAAGACCCATGCCCAGACTTCTAGATGCGATTAAATCTTTCTGACGACCCATGCCCAGACTTCTAGGTGTGATGAAATCTTTCTGAAGACCCATGCCCAGTGACTAAACACAAATCTTCTATTGTCCAATACTTGATGTCAGTCCATGTCATTTTTTTTCTCTCCTCTGTTTCTCCCCCCTTCGATGGTTTCCTGCAGTATAGTTTTTGACAAGGAATCGTGTCGGCATACATGTTGGAATCATGAAGATTTCGTAATTTCACTATTGAAAGCAATGGTTCTTGTGGAGCTGTATACATCTGTATTTTATTTCTTACGTACACATTTGTCTTATGATCTCTATAGGAAATTCATAGAATTCGTCTATATCGCTTGTATTGGCAGGCCTGCGGTCATCTCTCCCTGTCCGCATTGAGTGTCCAACTTTCAAAGGAAAGACACTGAAAGGATGATTCAGGCTTTTCAAAAAGAGCTACAGACGTTTGTTAAAAGTCAGTTATATAGAACACAAGACAAATATATTTATGAGCAGCAGATAAACAAGCTTGTAGGTTATCAACAACCACTTCTTGCAGTGGTGAAACTTGTTTGATTTGGACATTTAACGAGACACAACTCACTTTCGAAAATGATTGTTCAAGAAACAGTCGAGGGTAGAAGAAAAAAAGAGTTCAGAGAAAATCCTGGATTGATAAAATCAAATAAATGGTGTTTGGTGTTATCTCTCGTTGGATTGTTTCGTTTTATATCTTGTTATGCGGACACAGATTCGTTGGGCAGGTTATTTGTTGTGTATGCCAGACCATCGTCTACCAAAGATACTTCTCTATGGTGAGCTGGAGAAGGGTACACGATCTCAAGGTGGCCAAAAGAAGCACTACAAGGACTCGTTTAAGACCCCACTGAAAGCCTATGAAATAGATCAAGATACATGGGAAGAACTTGCACAAAATAGATCTACATGGCGTTCTAAAATAAAAAAGAGCGCATCATCTTGTGAAAAGAGGAGAAATGCAGCAGCTCAACAGTGGAGAGTAGCTAAAAAGTCGCGGATATGCCAAGATCAGTCTACAGTGGTCATTCCATGTCCGAACTGTCCAAGAACATTTACAGCTCGAATAGGGCTCATTAGCCATCTATAAACTCATAATCAAGGACATAACAAAAAATTGAATTTTCAAAAGTGGATGTAACAAATGGTCATCATCATCATGTGATAGACGAACAACATATCTTGTTGGATTGTTTGGTCTTATCTCTTGTTTGCTTGTTTGACTTGAATTTTCCAAACTAATATTTAAATACAGAAGAAGAGCTGCGAGGCCATTGGGTGCAATCTGAAGCGGACCTGGTTCAAGTCCTGTTTGTTGCATGATTGTTCTTTATTAATAAACCCGTGATGCTTCTATACTATAGTATTTATGGTACAGTACAAGTAGACGCCACCACGTGTTTAATTATTTCCCTTGTCTAGGTTTGTAAATGACATGTTCATCATTTAATAATTTATATATTTATTTATTTAGGGTTAGGGTTAGGTATGTAAAACATAAATATTCCAACTCTAATCAAAACCCTAAATAAATTAATATTTAAATTAATTAAATGATGAACATTAAATGTACAAAAATTGTCATAGAAAATAAGTCGACAATGTGGTGGAGTCTTCTTGTACTGTACCTCATTCATTTATTCAAGACAATATTTCAGAGTTTTCTAAGACATTTATTTTCAGTTTAACAATATAAAAGGTTGTCTATAACATCGCCCTTCAATGACGTCACACAGAGACGCACTAAATACTTACAATTCAATATAACGTAGTGTCACTATCAATGTATATAAGTGCACGGCGACGTCGTAGACACCCTGTACCTGTGATAGTTCTGGACATTTTCATGCTCTTCCTTGTTATTCAATAATACATTCAAACTGGTAGCCATGATAACACAACTGTTAATAATGCTGACGATGACAGTTTGTTTAGTTAATAATCGCGGACGAGCTTTGACTTTATTCTATGAATGACATTTTGAAACAACATATGACCTCTACAACCCCGGATGTAGAATGATTATGTTAATTATCCATGACAACAACGCCTCAAATTGAGCCAGGGACTTCCTGTAGTTGTCCGCTGGCGTTGCAAATGCAATTGTGAAAAAATCTGTACAGAATGTGGCCAATTGTTGGAATGGAATGGTATCCGACATAACCTTTTAATTTTTTGCTGGAAAACTAGTGGGAAGTTATCGTCGGGGTTTTTTCTGACCTGTTTTTATGGATTGAGTTAAGTGTCAGACGTTTGTGATAGAGACATGTATGAGCGCGCGTGTTTTATCTCTAGAGTATGTGCGCGGCATCTGTGAGTGTGTGCGCGGCATCTGTGAGTGTATGCGCGGCCTCTGTGAGTGTGTTCGCAGGATCTGTGAGTGTATGTTAGGCCTCTGTGAGTGTGTTCGCAGCATCTGTGAGTGTGTTCGCAGCATCTGTGAGTGTATGTTAGGCCTCTGTGAGTGTGTTCGCAGGATCTGTGAGTGTATGTTAGGCCTCTGTGAGTGTGTTCGCAGCATCTGTGAGTGTGTGTGTGTGTGGCATCTGTGTGTACGCGGTATCTGTGAGTGTGTAAACGTCAGTGTGTGTGTACGGCGTTTGTGAGTGTGTGAATAATATTTAAGAGCGTGTGTAAACATCTGAGAGTGTGTGTACACCTTAATGTATGTTAATGTATGTTAATGTATGTTAATGTATGTAAACCAGCTGCGAGTGTGTTGGTACAAGGTATATGTGGATGCAACGTCTGTGTGTACGTGTATCACGTCTGTGAGTGTGTTTGAACAACGTCTGTGGGTGTATGTGTACAACGTCTTCTGTGAGTATGTTTGTACAACCTTTCTGTTCGGGTGTGTACATCATCTGTTAGTGTGTTTGTACGTCAGTGAGTGTGTCAACAGCATCTGCCAGTGTGTGTACAACGTCTGTGAGTGTATTTGTACAACGTTTGTGAGCATGTGTGTGTACAACGTCTAGGAGTGTGTTTGTACAACGACTGTGTGTGTGTATACAACGTCTGTGAGTGTGTATGTACACAATTTTTCGAGTGTATGTGTACAGCGTCTTTGACTGCATGTGTATAATGTCTGCGAGTGTATTTGTACAAAGTATATGTGTGTATACAAAGTCTGTGAGTGTACATCAACAAGTGGGAGGGAAACATCGTGACATAGACATGATAATCTAGCGGAGGGGTTTGTACAGTCTACCAAAGCAAGGGACAGAAGATGCTAGTGGTCCATTGTACAGTCTACCAAAGCAAGGGACAGAAGATGCTAGTGGTCCATTGTACAGTCTACAAAAGCAAGGGACAGAAGATGCTAGTGGTCCATTGTACAGTCTACCAAAGCAAGGGACAGAAGATGCTAGTGGTCCATTGTACAGTCTACAAAAGCAAGGGACAGAAAATGCTAGTGGTCCATTGCAGCAGGCTGTCTGTGCGGATGCAGTACCAGACAATCATGAATTTCTGCTGAATTTAGGTCTCTGTTATTATATATGTCTCAATTTCATACCATTCACGGACCGCCTGAAAAAAAATCGCGTACTTCTAGCAGCCCGCGGACCACAGATTAAGGATCATTAAAATAGAGGAAAATAAATTAGAAGACCCCTCTCTCCATCCTTACAACCGTGATGTGATACCAACCTATGATTCCTTCTTGACGTCATGGGGTAATGATGACAGCGAATATTTGCCCCTATAATGTGTGACATTTTAAAAAAAAATTCGAATGTGAACGTAGATGAGGCTATGACATTTTGTTTAATACCGGAACGACAATTTTGTTAGTCAATACAGCCTTGTTGTACAAGTCATATTTGGAGAAGTTACCGAGTCTAGTTATAATCATTGGGCAAATCTCTGAGTATTAGTGTCTATAGGATTATAGTTCTTGTACTTGAAGTAGTCAATAATTATAGGACTTGTATATGTAGGGATTATGTGATTATAGTAGTTGTAAGTACAGGGATTATGTGATTATAGTTGTATGTGCAGGGATTAAGTGATTATGGGAGTTGTAGGGATTAAGTGATTATAAGAGTTGTATGAGTAGGGATTAAGTGATTATGAGAGTTGTGTGTGCAAAAAAAAGTGATCTAGTCTGTTCCTCAGTGTGTTAGTTTCATTTATTGACTGGACATGAGGGTATTTGAGGAAACGGAAGAGCAGACATACTTGCCAGAGTTAGCACAATAAGATTGCGCTGATGTTGTTACTGCAATAATTGAGTTGGACAAGTTGGATGATATAGTGTGCGTTTTTATTTCTGTATATAGCTAAGATATCAAACAGGAAAAGTCAGTTACCACATGCTGAAAGAACAGTCAGCTACCACATGCTGAAGGAACAGTCAGCTACCACATGCTGAAGGAACAGTCAGTTAACACAAATTGAAGGAACAGTC
This sequence comes from Meghimatium bilineatum, assembly GCA_034231615.1. Lineage (NCBI taxonomy): Eukaryota > Metazoa > Mollusca > Gastropoda > Stylommatophora > Philomycidae > Meghimatium > Meghimatium bilineatum. The sequence continues at coordinate 50,670,689 of CM067308.1, read as the reverse complement.
AGTTAACACATGCTGAAGGAACAGTCAGTTAACACAAGCTGAAGGAACAGTCAGTTAACACACGCTGAAGGAACAGTCAGTTAACACACGCTGAAGGAACAGTCAGTTAACACATGCTGAAGGAACAGTCAGTTAACACACGCTGAAGGAACAGTCAGTTAACACAAGCTGAATGAACAGTAAGTTAACACAAGCTGAAGGAACAGTCAGTTAACACACGCTGAAGGAACAGTCAGTTAACACACGCTGAAGGAACAGTCAGTTAACACATGCTGAAGGAACAGTCAGTTAACACACGCTGAAGGAACAGTCAGTTAACACAAGCTGAATGAACAGTCAGTTAACACAAGCTGAAGGAACAGTCAGTTAACACAAGCTGAAGGAACAGTCAGTTAACACACGCTGAAGGAACAGTCAGTTAACACATGCTGAAGGAACAGTCAGTTAACACACGCTGAAGGAACAGTCAGTTAACACAAGCTGAAGGAACAGTCAGTTAACACATGCTGAAGGAACAGTCAGTTAACACACGCTGAAGGAACAGTCAGTTAACACATGCTGAAGGAACAGTCAGTTAACACATGCTGAAGGAACAGTCAGTTAACACTCGCTGAAGGAACAGTGAGTTAACACAAGCTGAAGGAACAGTCAGTTAACACACGATGAAGGAACAGTCAGTTAACACATGCTGAAGGAACAGTCAGTTAACACACGCTGAAGGAACAGTCAGTTAACACATGCTGAAGGAACAGTCAGTTAACACAAGCTGAAGGAACAGTCAGTTAACACAAGCTGAAGGAACAGTCAGTTAACACATGCTGAAGGAACAGTCAGTTAACACACGCTGAAGGAACAGTCAGTTAACACATGCTGAAGGAACAGTCAGTTAACATATGCTGAAGGAACAGTCAGTTAACACTCGCTGAAGGAACAGTCAGTTAACACAAGCTGAAGGAACAGTCAGTTAACACAAGCTGAAGGAACAGTCAGTTAACACATGCTGAAGGAACAGTCAGTTAACACTCGCTGAAGGAACAGTCAGTTAACACATGCTGAAGGAACAGTCAGTTAACACACGCTGAAGGAACAGTCAGTTAACACATGCTGAAGGAACAGTCAGTTAACACACGCTGAAGGAACAGTCAGTTAACACATGCTGAAGGAACAGTCAGTTAACACACGCTGAAGGAACAGTCAGTTAACACATGCTGAAGGAACAGTCAGTTAACATATGCTGAAGGAACAGTCAGTAAACATATGCTGAAGGAACAGTCAGTAATCATATGCTGAAGGAACAGTCAGTAAACAAATGCTGAAGGAACAGTCATTAAACACATGCTGAAGGAACAGTCAGTAAACAAATGCTGAAGGAACAGTCAGTAAACATATGCTGAAGGAACAGTCAGTAAACAAATGCTGAAGGAACAGTCATTAAACACATGCTGAAGGAACAGTCAGTAAACAAATGCTGAAGGAACAGTCAGTAAACAAATGCTGAAGGAACAGTCATTAAAAATATGCTGAATGACATACTGAATATGAGAACACATATTGAATTGTTCGAAACGCCATGATGATGTTTTTACAACTCACTAATATATTAATCATCTACCAGCGTGTTTCTTATACCCGAAATTTGAGCAAATAATAGCAACACAGTTATCTGCCATGCATATTGTAAGAGACAATTAATCATGATTTGGTGGTGGAATTGACTGACCCATACTGTGGAGAGTTAAAGTGACGCAGAAACCATTTCGATGTAAGATTAACAGTATGAAAGGCGCAAATATCCCCGCCAATCTATAGACAACTTCAAAATGCATTACGTTTTCTGGTGTACATCCTGACAATATACCGGAGTTTGAGAACGCCTGCGCACGTAGTATACGCTCTAAACTTTATCTAAATGTATTTATAAACTAACTGCGATCAGCCATATAAGCGATCATATCGGCTGTCAACCGCCATAACTCGCCCTAGCGACACTAGTTGTCAACCTCCATAACTCGCCCTAGCGACACTAGTTAGGGATTGTCCCTGCCAATAAGCAGCGATATCCATTGTCGTAAATCAGTCGCTAATGATATGAAACCTGTATTATCACATTTCTTGATCATGTCAGAAAAATAGGAAAATAGAGTCCGTTTTTGTCTCTGGGCTAACGAGAAACAGCAAATGCAGGCATGTCCTGTGAAATTATCGCTAATTAGAGATCTCTTGTTCGACCATTTCAGGTATTTCTCTGCCTGCGCGTATGTCTGGTTGATTCTCAGTTCTATGTGTGTCACCTATTGAAATTATCTGAAGACATTTTCTGTCTTTTTAGTAGCGTATCTATCTATCTATCTATCTATCTATCTATCTATCTATCTATCTATCTATCTATCTATCTATCTATCTATCTATCTATCTATCTATCTATCTATCTATCTATCTATCTATCTATCTATCTATGTATCTATCTATCTATCTATCTATCTATCTATCTATCTATCTAATCTATCTATCTATCTATCTATCTATCTATCTATCTATCTATCTAGTTTGATCCATTCGATTAGCAAAATATAATGGCTCAAAGGCTCAAATATGTGTAGAGGATTGATTTAATTGTATTCGTGTTACCCATGTTAACCACCATCAAGAAAAACCTGTAACGGTGACCAGACAATCTTTAGATAGAGCTTACTTCTACATTCTTTGCTTCGTGTGTACTTTTTTTTAGGTTTACAGTACACATTTGTGTGTAACTCCAAAATGCTTCAATAGCTTCGGCGACGCCTCTCCATCTACAATGTGATATTCGTGTTAGTGACACACTTCTTCTTCTTCTTCTTCTGCGTTCGCTCCCTGATAAACAACACGAAATTTCGTGTGATTACTTCGCTCCTGAAAACACGAAATTTCATGTAATTTCCGCAGGAAAACGTGAAATACGTTGTGCTGCTGGTTTACAGCTAAGCTGCGTTATTTAATTTTACCGGCCCAACACATCCCATTTCGGCATGTACAGTGACATGATTCCTATTTCATTAATGGTGTAACAAATATTGTATTTTCCCATTGTTCAGTTTCATTCTTTTTTTTTTCTTCTCCTCCTCTCCTCCGTCGTCATACTCCTTCTTTTCTGTGTTCGTCTGTTGGAGTCACGGCAAGAACCTGCCATTTTGTCTTTCTATTCACATTATTAAGTTGGTTTTTTTTCTAATACTTTTTGTTGTGGAAAAGGTTAAATAGACCAGAAGAGAATTGACTTCATTCCACTCAGGTGCTCCATATGTACTTCGTCCCAACAACAAAAAGACACATGGCTAACTCATTTTATAGGCACTAGTGACTCTCAAGGTGGATATGGCAGACTAAAAGCCGCAGATATCACAGCCATGCTGCAAACGACGATACATCGCACTTTCCTTCTATGGACTACAACCTACCTAGTTCGAGAAAGAACGCTTAAGAGGTCTGACTTAATAGTTGTGGCAGAGTGAACAATATTTCTCTTGTGTAACTAATTCTAAAAGTTTTCTTGCGGGCTGTTTTCTTGGTTCTGATGTTTATCCATTTCTCACCCCTCCCCTTGTGACTTCTTGGCTGGATCCTCACACTAAGTAAACATACAACTGTATTAACCACACCTTCCCCTTCACAAACTAGATTTTAATCCCACCCCTAGCTCGCGAGCCCAAACACGTGGTATATGATGGGTCGCCGTAGCGCGTGAGCGCGGGGGCGCAGCACTATCTGATTTGTTTCAGACACAGCAGACAAGGAAACCGTCACGCGGTGGGCTAAAAAATATGCGGCGGCAGAAAGCCCTTTTGTTCCTTCATACAGTTGTGTACATTTGTTGTGCTCCCTGCTCAACACGTGCATTTTTGGGCTCGCTGGGTTTTTTTTTTTTTTTTTGCTACTCACATCAAATCGTATTCATTTCTTGTTGAGATATCGCAATATTTTGCGTGTGAAACACAGTTTCCTATGTTGATTTCAACACGCATGCCGATAAATATCCACGCATGGATAATCTATCACGAGTTTGTCAATACTGGCAATCTATTTTACCCGTATCGTTGAATTCAGCCAGTGTGAAAAAAAACAGTCTAGAAAGTTTATTCCTGGAATTACAATTTTGACATTTAGTCACGGAGTATAATCAATAAACTTGGTGTTAATAATGAGTTCGTAAATTTGATGTCAGAGAAGGATTTATAAACTTGGTGTTAAGGATGGATTCATAAACTTGGTGTTAGTCGTGGATTCATAACGTTTTAATAAGATATGAATTCATAAACTTGGTTTCAATGGATGAATTTTGATTTTAGAGGTGAATTCAGAAACTTGATTTCAGAATTGGATTGAGATATTTTATGTCAGAGGTGCATTCAAAAACTTGATTTCAGAAGTGTCTCATAAACTAACTTTCAAATGTGATTCATAAACTTACTTCAAGTTTGATTAAAAACGTGATTTTAGAGGTGGTTTCAAAAACATGATTTAGGGTGTGATTCTGACCGTCAATTTCTGATGTGAATTCAGAAACATGATTCATAAGTAAATTTAAAAGAGAAAACATAAGTGAATTAAAAAGCTGAATTTCAGAGGTGAATTTAGAAGCTTAATTTCAGAGGTGGTTTCACATCTTCAACTACAGGGGTGGATTCTGAGAGTGAATTTACTTGACAGGCATTGGTTGAACAACGGATAAAATTACCTGTGTCAATTGCGGATCAGAAGGTAAAGTAATTATCATTTACTCGTAACTAATTTGTGTACATATAACTCTTGTACCTTACACATCTGTCTGATAAACATTAATTATGTAGTTCACATATGTATTTGTTTTATAACCATAACTTTTGTAGTTCACACATTTTTCTGTTTTACAAACATTAATTGAGTAGTTCACACAATTGTCTGTTTTGTTACCATAACTTTTGAAGTTCACATATTTGTCTGTTTTGTAAGCATAACTTTTTGAAACCACCTTCGTGCCTGTTTTATAAGCATTAATTTTGTTGTTCACACATTTGTATATTGCAAACATAATTTTGCAGTTTACACGTTCACACATTTGTCTGTGTTATAAACATATTTTTTGCAGTTTACATATTTGTCTGTTCTATAAATATAACTAACTAGCTATGTTTGCTTATTTTGTCCAATTAGTTAGTTTACATTTGTTTTTATACACACCTAACTTATAGAGTTTGTCTGTCTGGTTTTTCTAAGACATGCCTATCAACTAATCAGTTTATTTCTTACACAAACTTGACTTTTATAGATCACACACTTCTTACACAAACTTGACTTATAATTCACACCTTTATTGGCTTTTTCAAGCATCGTGTTTTTGAGTGTAGGTTACACGTTTTACTCTTGTAGACGTCTTATTCTTGTACTGCACAAATCAGATTTTTAATTGCAATATATCTACAGATTTAGCTTTAAATGATATATAGCCATGACTACAACACTCACTTATTTTAATTACTATATAGCCATGACTACAACAATTTCCAATTTTAGTTACTATATAGCCATGACTACAACAATTTCCAGTTTTAGTTACTATATAGATTTGTCAACAGCAATTTCCAATTTTAATTACTATATAGCCATGACTACAACACTCACTTATTTTAATTACTATATAGCCATGACTATACCAATTTTCAATTTTAGTTACTATATAGCCATGTCAACAGCAATTTCCAATTTTAATTACTATATAGCCATGACTACAACAATTTCCAATGTTAATTACTATATAGCCATGACTACAACAATTTCTAATTTTAATTACTATATAGCCATAACTACAACATTCACTTAATTACTATATAGCCATGACTACAACAATTTCCAATTTTAATTGCTATGTAGTCATAGCTACACTACATTTGTTTTATTCTCTAAGTAACCATGACAACAACACGTTATAATTATTTTTATTATGTTACCATGACAATACCACTTTCTAATTGTATTTACTATGTAACTATGACAATACCATTTCCTAATTGTATTTACTATGTAACTATGACAATACCATTTCCTAATTGTATTTACTATGTAACTATGACAATACCACTTCCAAGTTTAACTACTATGCAGATATAACTTCAACATTTCATAAGTTTATATGATAAACAGAAATGATGCTACCACCCCATATATTTAGTTGCTATATAGCAAAATGTATAACAGCGGCAACATCCCATAACTTTAGTTGCTATATAGCCATATGTATAACACCCCATATATTTAGTTGCTATATAGCCATATGTATAACACCCCATATATTTAGTTGCTATATAGCCATATGTATAACACCCCATATATTTAGTTGCTATATAGCCATATGTATAACACCCCATATATTTAGTTGCTATATAGCCATATGTATAACACCCCATATATTTAATTGCTATATAGAAAAATGTATAACAGCGGCAACATCCCATAACTTTAGTTGCTATATATATATATATATGTGTGTGTGTATGACTTATTCGTCCTGACCGAGAGTCTGAAGCAAGCCAGTATCAGGTGGAGTTGATGTTGTACTATCAAGGCAGGACTTCTTATGACTGAATCTACCAATTAATTAGCAATTTTCTCTGTGACAGAAGACGCATGGGAATGTCACGTGGCTAGATTGTTGCTTCATTCTTCCAATCTGCTCGTTATTCATTCTGAAATGTCCTAGCATTAATATGCAGGCTAGTTCTTCAAGCAACACAATCTCTCGCCAGGTTTTGTCCAGTTTCCATTGTGATAACACAGGCACTAATAGATTTTCTGCAGAAGTCTGTGTATGCAGCTATGGTCTACCACTATCTCTTTCACCCTGTGAGAACTTCTCATATTAGCAGTTGTTTTCAAGCTGTATCTGTCACTCATTCTCTGAATGTCGCCTAGCCACTTGAGTCTTTTATAATCAACTTTCACTTTATTGTTGGAATCTTGACAATTTGGTGGACATCAGTGTTGGTAATTGTGTCTTGCTATTGATGTTCAGAATTTTCAGAAGACAGTGTAAGTGAAATTTATTTAGCTTTAGTTCCTCCTTCGAGTAGGGTCTCCATGTTTTATAATTGTTATATAGACTTGACACTAACATTTCAGATTATTTGTTATATATAGGGCGTCTGCACAGTCACTGCAAACTCATTTACATTAGCGGTGATACTTGATTCTTGATTCAAGTGATTCCTGATTCAAGTGATTCCTGATTCAAGTGATTCAAGTGATTCCTTATTCAAGTGATTCCTGATTCAATAATCAAGTATCACAGCTAATTTAAATGAGTATGCAGTGATTGTGCAGACGCCCTGTATACAGCGAATAATCTGGGATTATAATCTGGAAGCTGTGATACTACGTCATATGTTATGTCAATGTTTATAGCAGATCTGTGTGATATCAGTGCACAACGACTATATAGACACCCTATAGATGTAACGCGTGCCTAAATCAAACATGAATGTTTGATTCAGAACTGTATTTCATACAGAAATAAACCCAGGAAAATAAGACAAGCGCACTCATCGGTTGACAGTGAAAAATATTCGAAACTTCGTTTTCTGTAGAAATAAAACAAGGAAAACAAAACAATTGTTGACATTGATAATGTTTGTTATTATAACAATTGTTTATGACAGCCCAGTTACTTCCTAAGAAGTAATCGTTCCATTTGAGTCATATGCAACAAGTAAGTAGATATTGCGACTGAAGATTTGCTTGTTATAGTACCATCCACCTGCTTGCAGATGATTCAAACGATGAGACAATCAAAAATGTCTTCAATGTGTCTCACTAATAATCTTGTCTGCACAATTTCTTGTTATCACATGAATTGTGTCTTATATATAAACTCGACGTTTCAGCCACAAGACTTTTATCAAAACCGAAACATATGACAAAACTAGTAGAAAACATCACATCGTATGAGCATAGCAATGTACGTTTAATATGAACAGAACAATGGTAGTTTGAACTTACTTACCCCTTGCTTTTACTTCTGTGACTATGTGATTCTAGATTTACTTCAGTCTCACCCTATATATATAATGACAATAATATATATACATATATATAGTAGCAGTTTCTATCTTTACATTTCTTCTATTTCCTCTATTTACTCTATATTTTATCTATTTCTTATATTTACTCTAAATTTCATATATTTATATCTTCTCCTTTCTTAATTTCTCTGTTTACATGCTACCACATTATATTTCCTCTATTTAGTCTATATTTCCTCAATTTAATATTTCCTCTATTTAATCTACATTTCCTCTATTTAATATTTCCTCTATTTAATCTATATTTCCTCTATTTAATCTATATTTCCTTTATTTAATCTATATTTCCTCTATTTAATATTTCCTCTATTTAATCTATATTTCCTCTATTTAATATTTCCTCTATTTACAATTTAAATCCTTGTTCCTATAATTTTTAAATATACTCTACACTTAAAAGTTTTGTTCTATAATTAGTAAATTAATTTTTTTAAACTAGAAATTGTATTTGCCTTGTACGCAAAAATAAAAGGAAGATGTACACATCAACATTCTAGACTAAAATATGAATGACCACAACTAGCGTCACAGTAACATTCTAGACTAAAATATGAATGACCACAACTAGCGTCACAGCAACATTCTAGACTAAAATATGAATGACCACAACTAGCGTCACAGCAACATTCTAGACTAAAATATGAATGACCACAACTAGCGTCACAGCAACATTCTAGACTAAAATATGAATGACCACAACTAGCGTCACAGCAACATTCTAGACTAAAATATGAATGACCACAACTAGCGTCACAGCAACATTCTAGACTAAAATATGAATGACCACAACTAGCGTAACAGCAACATTCTAGACTAAAATATGAATGACCACAACTAGTGTCATAAATTAATTTTCCAGAGTGGCGCAGAAAGTTACCAAAGTTTGTTTTTTTTGCAGTGTTAGCATTTGTTTACAAACGGTACTTTCAGATTCTACCCGGTTCCAGATGTTGGGACCAATTCCCACTGTTTTAAATTTAACATTAGGATCGACCTTTTTTCTTCTTCTTTTGTAGTAATGTCTATACCTGTAGCGTTATTTCATTTATAACTTGGATAGCTATAGTTTTCCTTTTGTTTGTTTTGTAATTAAGTTCAATATTCATAGATGTAGCAGAGACAATGACTGCAGTAAGATCTAGTTGTAAGACTATCTCTGTGCATTGAAAATTCTGTTTGTTTATTTCTAGTTGGTTATTGTTTTCTTGATAACTGTCATTATTAGGCAATAACATAGACAAAGCCCTTCTTCCTTTGTTTTGTGTGTGTTATTTCTGATGAACACCAAGTTGACTATTTGTTAGTTGTATTAGTTACAAGTAACAATAACACATTGTCATAACTGGTGTCGCTTCAGAAGGCCAGTATGTGTAACTTAATTAATGTGTTATATGTTTGCTAATTCTTGAAAGATAAACTCTACAGTGTTGTTGACTTGCCCATATATACACTTTGTTGAAGTATCCAATTTAATGTTGCGTACCATGACTAGGATTGACAATGTTCATTGCAAAAAAAAATTACATACTGGATGTACAGTAGCATGTCTTCCATCTTCATCGACAGCAATATGTTCTTACACCTTCATGATCAGTATAACATGGTTTTCCACATTCATGGACAGTATAACATGGTTCTCCACATTCATGGACAGTATAACATGGTTCTCCACATTCATGGACAGTATAACATGGTTTTCTACCTTCACGGGCAGTATAACATGGTTTTCCACCTTCACAGACAGTATAACATGGTTTTCCACCTTCACAGACAGTATAACATGGTTCTCCACATTCATGGACAGTATAACATGGTTCTCCACATTCATGGACAGTATAACATGGTTTTCTACCTTCACGGGCAGTATAACATGGTTTTCCACATTAATGGACAGTATAACATGGTTTTCCACCTTCACAGACAGTATAACATGGTTCTCCACATTCATGGACAGTATAACATGGTTTTCTACCTTCACGGGCAGTATAACATGGTTTTCCACATTAATGGACAGTATAACATGGTTTTCCACCTTCACAGACAGTATAACATGGTTTTCCACCTTCACAGACAGTATAACATGGTTTTCCACCTTCACAGACAGTATAACATGGTTTTCCACCTTCACAGACAGTATAACATGGTTTTCCACATTAATGGACAGTATAACATGGTTTTCCACTTTCATGGACAGTATAACATGATTTTCCACTTTCATGGATAGTATAACATAGTATCCACCTTCCTCTGGAGGATACCTCCCAAAGAGAGAGATATGGTGTAATGCATATGTTCTTGCTCACGATGTATATGAGGAACTCCATGCATGTAGGGAGACCTTGATTTGGGAGACGCTTACAACAGATTCCTTGTGTTTCTCCTGTTTGCTCGGTTCTAGAACTTCATATCAATCTTCTTCTTGTCAACTGGTTTCTGGAGTCTTTTTTTCAGAAGAAGGTAAGACTGAAGTGTGACAGTTGGACAAATAAAAGCTGGGATATTTTCTACTTTTCAAAAACAAATATTTACACAATGAAGGTCGCAGTCTTAATGTTCTATAGATATACAACTGAAGGATCTGTGGATGTAGAACTGAATGATCTGTAGATGTACAACTGAATGATCTGTAGATGTAGATCGTAATGTTAGATAACTTTAGCGGTAGTCCGGCTTTGTGGCGGCGTGATACAGAGTGCATCTGTACAGACCAAGGATGGTTTGTTAGAATCTCGTCGCATGCAATTGTGCATAACAACCGTTGAGAAAGCAATGGGAAACTAGTAAACGTATATGTACTGCCTAGAAAATCACTACGGTCAAAAATGCTGATTGATGGCTACTTCCTGATAGAATAAGCTACCAATGTAATTGATGCCGGAGAAGATAAATAATCCAGTGTAACATAAATACTGACAGAAAAGATACCTACTTGTGTGGGTTGTTATGTCGGTTGTTGTGTGGGTTGTTGTGTGGGTTGTTGTGTCGGTTGTTGTGTGGGTTCTTTTTTCCTGTGTAATTCTATTGTTCCAGAAAAAACGTACTTACCAAATATTTTCAATTTTTACCCGACAGATTATAGTTTTACTGCTGTTCAATCAACTCTCAATTTAATTTGGAGATATACCTCTAGGTTAAGAGAAAGAAACAGAACATACATTGTTTCGAAGGCATATGTTATTTTATCGATTTGTATCGATTGTATTGTTTATTATGATCAAGTGTCGTCTCCGCAATGACGGTGTGATACAACAGACCTCCATAATCCTATGTTTCTTGCATTTGCTTTTCACTCTGCTAGATTGTAACGTGTCCATCTCGTGATAATTCTCTCCCATTTGTATCTCGGTCAATCTTTTGCTCGCCTCCCCATAACTTGCCTATAGCATATTGCCTGTAGTCTATAGCAGGAAAATAGAACTGTCATATATAGCAGGAAAATATAGCTATAATCACTAGTAAGAAAATATAACTATAATCTGTAGCAGGAAAATAGAACTATAATCTATAGCAGGAAAATAGAACTATAATCTATAGCAGGAAAATAGAACTATAATCTATAGCAGGGAAATAGAACTATAATCTATAGCAGGAAAATAGAACTATAATCTATAGCAGGAACAAAGAACTATAATCTATAGCAGGGAACTAGAACTATAATATATAGCACGAAAATATAACTATAATCTATAGCAGGAAAATATAACTATAATCTATAGCAGGAAAATAGAACTATAATCTATAGCAGGAAAATAGAACTATAATCTATAGCAGGAAAATAGAACTATAATCTATAGCAGGAAAATAGAACTATAATCTATAGCAGGAAAATATAACTATAATCTATAGCAGGAAAATAGAACTATAATCTATAGCAGGAAAATAGAACTATAATCTATAGCAGGAAAATAGAACTATAAGACCTTCAAGAATTTGTCGTGCCTTTTACTATGTCCAAAATATTTTATTTTCTTCATCTTTATCTCCGAGTTACTTTTTCATAGTCAATATTTTTAGTACGAGTACATCTTTGCTCGTTTTCCTCTCCTTCTATGAAGTTCTCCCTATTTTTCTACATATCCACACCTCACATCCATTCTGTCGTATAGTTGTTGTTCATTGTCCATGATTCTGAGCCATACATTAATATAGAATAGATGTAGCATGTTATAATTCTCATTTTTTAACTTGTTTGTAATTTGTTAAGATGTTAATATTTTCCTCATGTTATTGAAGGTACTTTTATGCATTGCTGTTCTCCTTTTAACTTCTGTTTCACATCTGCTAAGATTTCATTGGTTGGTTAATATGTTTAATAATATATTTCCGATATAAGTGTCAAAATAAAAGTTAACACATTAAATATGAAAGTTAGCGAATGTTTTATATATATTGTTAACCCTTATGATTAATTTTTACATATATTTGTTCATTCTCATTATCGTTGGGGGTTTTGTTGATATATTATGACTTCTTTATGCCTGAGTGTTGCCGGTCTTTGGAGGGGAGCAAAGAATAGCGGCATTGTTACCTGTTAGACATGTCCTAAGAGGCGATTAATGATGTTTGGGGGTGAGGTTGAATCCGAGGTCACATCCGAGAAAGGGTAAAACTAATGTGTATATGCCGTACTAGTCTACTGTGTCAGGGTTACAGGCGCAGATATCCCAGTTAACCACGATACAACGTATTCCGTTATCTAAATTGAGTTCTGCTAGCCTGCAGGAGTTTGAGCATGAACAATGAAGAAGAAGTGTCATGTCCGTGCTTGTATCTCTGATTTAACAATCAGCAAATGTAAGAACACCACAGCGGTGTCTAGCTAGAAAGTTTACAACAGAATAAACACTCTCTCATTCCCCAAACTGTCCATGGACCTTTGTGGCCACCATAGGGGCTTATCAACCTTTATGACCACCATAGGGTGCTTATCAGCCTTTATGACCACCATAGGGTGCTTATCAGCCTTTATGACCACCATAGGGTGTTTATCAACCTTTATGACCACCATAGGGGGTTTATCAGCCTTTATTATCACCATCGGGGTTTATCAGCCTTTATTATCACCATCGGGGTTTATCAGCCTTTATTATCACCATCGGGGTTTATCAGCCTTTATTATCACCATCGGGGTTTATCAGCCTTTATTATCACCATCGGGGTTTATCAGCTTTTATTATCACCATCGGGGTTTATCAGCCTTTATTATCACCATCGGGGTTTATCAGCTAACTACGATCTCGTAAACAAGGGCATAACTCTAACAGAATTATTTCATAAAGTGAATGTAACAAATGGTCATCATCATCATGTGGTGGGAGAATAAGGAGAATAAGTGACCAGCGATAATGGTGTCAGTATTAATTGCACCATCTTAACTTTCATAAACGTTTTGGTACCAAGTTAATGATATGTAGATATACAATTTAATGGTATGTAGATACACAACTTAATGAGTTGTAGATATACAACTTAATGGTATGTAGATATACAACTTAATAGTGGGTGGATATAGAACTGAAAGGTATAGATACACAACTTAATGGTATGTAGATATACAACTTAATGGTATGTAGATACACACCTTAATGGTTTGTAGATATACAACATAATGGTATGTAGATACACAACTTAAAAACCCGTTAATTAACATGGGCTGCGGTTACCCGCACAGTAACATGGGCTGTGGTTACCCGCACTGTAACATGGGCTGCGGTTACCCGCACAGTAACATGGGCTGCGGTTACCCGCACAGTAACATGGGCTGTGGTTACCCGCACAGTAACATGGGCTGCGGTTACCCGCACAGTAACATGGGCTGTGGTTACCCGCACAGTAACATGGGCTCTGGTTACGCGCACAAGAACATGGGCTGTGGTTACCCGCACAGTAACATGGGCTGAGGTTACCCGCACAGTAATATGAGCTGTGGTTACCCGCTTGCTGAGTAACTTATACTATATCTTTCATTTAATACTCGCTAAGTAATATGGGCGGGGTTAGCCTTAACATGGTTAAGTATCATAGGCTGAATCTTTCATTTAAGACACGCTAAGTTACAGGGGCTTGATCGTTTATTTAAAACTAGCTAAATAGCAAGGGCTGGGGTTACCTGCTAAATAACATGGGCTTGGGTTACCCGCTAAATAGCATGCTCTGGAGTTACCCGTTAAATAACTTGGCTGTGGTTACTCGCTAAGTAACATGGGCTGGATCTTTTATTTAAAACCCTCTATGTAACATGGGAATCAATAAAAGTTAATACTGCGCCGTAAAACTGTATGAAAATAGTACTTACGTGGGAAACAGGTAATAAAGTCTTATTGAACCACGACTAACGCATTATCACTGTCAGATGCTCACGTGAAACAATACACACAACAGTACACAGGATATAACCATACAAATAACAATACATAGGGCACAATTTTTGTATCGTCAAAAGATCGTTATCAAGATAAGCACATAACATCAAAGACGGCGAGTAAAATGACAACGACATACAAACGTATCCGAGCGAAATGTGGATGCGAGATGCCGGAAAGATAGGAACAGGAAGTACATAAAAACGTAAATATATATAGTACGATGTGTACCGTGTTTAATGAAACAAACAATTGAGCATAAACCAACAATGTTAAAGGTAGATATACAATTTAATAAATGTATTCTACTGTAGTCTGGTTCTTCCACAGAGTGGTACCGCGGGCGTCTCGGACATCCAAAGTATCAGATTCATTTTTTCCGCAACAATAGTTGTGCATCCCGGCAAATCAAAATGTAATGTCAATCTACTGAACATAAATATAGCTCAGGAAGTCACTGCATTAAATAAGTTTTTGGTTCATTGTTACATCGCGAACACCTTCAATTCTCCTGTAGTGAAATAGAATTTGAGTGCTAGTCTAATGTCGCAAATTTAGAATTTGTTTGAACTCAATCATAGTGTGATATATATTCATAACTATAGTTGATAACATGAACACATAATCAAATCTCTAGTATATTATAGTCATATAAAATTAGAGCGTTAGTTGAATGTGAGCAAGAATTAGAATTTCAGTATTTTATGGTGAAATAGAATAAATGTGGTATATCATATGTAAAGAAAATAGATTATAACTGCACTCTATTATTTGCAAAACGGAATTAGAATTGCAATCTATTATCTGGAGAAAAATCCTTATGAAAGCAATGGCGAACTACATAAGTAATGCGCGGCCTAGTAATTATATTTTAGAACTAGTACTACAGTTTATTAATTGCAGAAAGAATTACTACTGCAGTCTGTTATCTGCAATAAAAAATTAGAACTGTAATCTATTTTCTGGGGGGGGGGAGAAGAAATAGAATTGTATTCTATTATCTGGGAATAGAAATAAATATATATACTATGTAGCCGTGGCATGGTGGTCGGTCTGTTATTGTGTACTAGAACTAAATCTGCTGAATGTCAGATGGAAATAGAAGTTTAGTTTATTAGCTGGAAATAGAATGTGAATTCTAGTATATCATATGGGAATTGAATTTAAATTACAGACTATTATATGGAAATAGAATTTGAATTGTAATCTATTGTAAGGAATTAGAATTTGAACTGTAGTCTATTCTAGTGAAAGAGAAATTAAACTGTAATCTAGTGTGGGGAAAACAATGTGAACTGTAGTCTATTGTAGGACAAATAGAACTGCAGACTATTCTAGGGAAATATAATTTGAAGGCATGAATTTCTTCGTTTCTACGCAAGATACATAATATAAACGCGGCACAACACAATTTAACTGGATCCGCGATACAAAAGTTACAGAGAAAAACACTGACAGAGAAAAACACTGACAGAGAAAAACACTGACAGAAATATACATGACATACATATTTTTTCATAGAATAATCTCTGATAGAGACTGATACTTTGTTAAATTTCAAAATCTGTGTTAGCGACTGGTGTCTTGTTAAAATTCCAAATCTGTTGAAGCGACTGATGCCTTGTTACATATCCACTCCTTGAAAGTGATGCCATATTACATCTCCACTCTTTGAAAGTGGTGCCATATTACATCTCCACTCTTTGAAAGTGGTGCCATGTTACATCTCCACTCTTTGAAAGTGGTGCCATGTTACATCTCCACTCTTTGAAAGTGGTGCCATGTTACATCTCCACTCTTTGAAAGTGACTGATACCTTGTTATACGTTTAAAATTAGGTAAAGTTACAGGTTTCTTTACTGTTAACATTACTTATTCCATGCCATTTCTAAGAAAAATGGATGGATAGATAGATTGATGAATGAATATATGGATAGATAGATGGATAGATGGATGGATAGATGGTTAGATAAATGGAATGATTGATCGATAGATTGGTAGATGGATGGGTTTATGGATACATGTATAGGTGGATGGCTAGATAGATGAATTGATGCATCCATCCACCTATCCATTTATCTATCCATCTATCCAACCACATATTCATCTATATATCTATGTTTACAGTAGTGAATCTTGTAAATTCATCCGTTTTGGATATGTAGATGGATAGAGAAATGGATGGATGAATGTAGACAGACAGACAGGCAGGTAGGCAGGCAGGCAGATAGATTAATGGATGGATGGATGGATGGATAGATGGATAGATGTATAGATGGATAGATGGATAGATGGATAGATGGATAGATGGATAGATTAGATAGATAGATAGATAGATAGATAGATAGATAGATAGATAGATAGATAGATAGATAGATAGATAGATAGATAGATAGATAGATAGATAGATAGATAGATAGATAGATAGATAGATAGATAGATAGATAGATAGATAGATAGATAGATAGATAGATAGATAGATAGATAGATAGATAGATAGATAGATAGATAGATAGATAGATAGATAGATAGATAGATAGATAGATAGATAGATAGATAGATAGATAGATAGATAGATAGATAGATAGATAGATAGATAGATAGATAGATAGATAGATAGATAGATAGATAGATAGATAGATAGATAGATAGATAGATAGATAGATAGATAGATAGATAGATAGATAGATAGATAGATAGATAGATAGATAGATAGATAGATAGATAGATAGATAGATAGATAGATAGATAGATAGATAGATAGATAGATAGATAGATAGATAGATAGATAGATAGATAGATAGATAGATAGATAGATAGATAGATAGATAGATAGATAGATAGATAGATAGATAGATAGATAGATAGATAGATAGATAGATAGATAGATAGATAGATAGATAGATAGATAGATAGATAGATAGATAGATAGATAGATAGATAGATAGATAGATAGATAGATAGATAGATAGATAGATAGATAGATAGATAGATAGATAGATAGATAGATAGATAGATAGATAGATAGATAGATAGATAGATAGATAGATAGATAGATAGATAGATAGATAGATAGATAGATAGATAGATAGATAGATAGATAGATAGATAGATAGATAGATAGATAGATAGATAGATAGATAGATAGATAGATAGATAGATAGATAGATAGATAGATAGATAGATAGATAGATAGATAGATAGATAGATAGATAGATAGATAGATAGATAGATAGATAGATAGATAGATAGATAGATAGATAGATAGATAGATAGATAGATAGATAGATAGATAGATAGATAGATAGATAGATAGATAGATAGATAGATAGATAGATAGATAGATAGATAGATAGATAGATAGATAGATAGATAGATAGATAGATAGATAGATAGATAGATAGATAGATAGATAGATAGATAGATAGATAGATAGATAGATAGATAGATAGATAGATAGATAGATAGATAGATAGATAGATAGATAGATAGATAGATAGATAGATAGATAGATAGATAGATAGATAGATAGATAGATAGATAGATAGATAGATAGATAGATAGATAGATTGATAGATATTGATGTGTATAGCTGCATCTTGACTCAGATGCTGAGTTGCTTTTTCATAAAAGGTGCAACGTTTACATGACTGTTAAAACTATTTCCAGTTTGTATTTTCCCCCCATAATTTCTACACAAGAACAACGATATTTGCATATTTTGGATTCGATAAACTTAGAAACTTCTAATGAAGTTATATTTGAATAGGAACATGCACATGTACCACAGCCGATACTAGACATTGTTTCCTCTAGACATTCTCCTGTCCCGTTTACGTAACTACATTCGTGTTGATTGTGACGCCCCTTTGCAATACTTTTGTCGCGTCACCCGGGGCAGTCGTCTCGGTATTCTTGTGTAGTTTCATTGCTGGACAGTATTTTCTATTTATTGCATTTATTTTCCAGTATTTTCTATTTATTGCATTTATTTTCCAGTATTTTCTATTTGTTGCATTTATTTTCTAGTATTTTCTATTTATTGCATTTATTTTCCAGTATTTTGTATTTATTGCATTCACTTACCAGTATTGTGTGTTTATTTCATTTATTTACCATTATTTTGTATTTATTGCATTCATTTACCAGTAATTTGTGTTTATTTCATTTATTTACCAGTATTGTGTATTTATTGCATTTATTTACCAGTATTTTGTGTTTATTGCATTTTTTTACCAGTATTTTCTATGTATTGAAGTCATTTACCAGTATTTTGCTATCTACCTTTGCTCCTATGTTACTTTGACGATCTAAAATGATACGGACAATTCCACCAGCGAACAACCTTCAATAGTTGCTCTCACAGACAAGTCAACAGTATTGAAAAAACGTTGATTATTCATTTCTATACCCCTTCTATTCTTGCAGAATATCAATTTACTTCTCGGTAAAAACGTCCTCTGACTTAACTTTTACTCTAATGAGGATATTGAGAATTACCTCTAATATTTTTTTTTCTTAACTAAGTGATAAAATTAAAAGTTCTATAGTTCTTACATTTTATGATACAATGTTGGAAACTGTTTAATAAAATATTGACGACACACCTATTGATCATAAAATGATACCAAATAGTTAAATTACTGTTAATTACATTCTTCGGAGACACAATAAATCAAACTGGAATAAATATCAAGGAAATGTACCAACATTGAAAAAACTAGCATAATTTTAAATTGTATAATCATAGTGTCACGAAAAATGTAAAACCACAAACAAATGTTTTTCAGTGTTAATTCGACTATTGGTTATTGAGATATTTCAGAGTATGAGTTCAAGCATAAGGAAACATACTAAAGTTACTTCTGTTCAATAATTGTTATTGTAAACCTAGAAATAATTCATGTTTCTAAAATCTAAATTTCATTATCCAAAATAATTCGTTTTTCTAAGATCCAAAATAATTTATCTTTCTAAAAGTTCGACATAATTCATCTTTCTAAAAGTTCGAAATAATTCATCTATCTAAAAAAATAATTCATCTTTCTAAAAGAAATAATTCATCTTTCGAAATAATTCATCTTTCTAAAAAAAATAATTCATCTTTCTAAAAGAAATAATTCATCTTTCGAAATAATTCATCTTTCTAAAAAAAATCAATCGTTATATATCACAAATTCATCTAAAAATTCGAAATAATTCATCTTTCTAAAAATTCTAAATAATTCATCTTTCTAAAAATCGTTAAATATCACAAATATACAGAATGTGATTCAGAGACACAATTTCTTGTCTTTTTCTAGCATTTGTTCTTAAATACTATCCATAAATCGCGTCAACAATATTGGGGGGGGGGGGGGGGGTGTTACAGGGGAAGAGGGGAATTTGAAACGTGTTGAATTATTTATATTTTTTGTTGGGTGGGGGGGGGGTGGCGGCTTATTGTGCTGGTGTCTCGAGTGTGGCACTACTGCAACCCTGACGGATTATGCGTCTTACTATTACTGCACTTTCTGTGTAGACATGCTAAATTACGAACTAGAAGAAAAGATTATTATTATTATTAATATTAATGTTATTCTTATTATTGTTATTATTATTGTTATTATTATTGTTGTTGTTATTGTTGTTGTTATTTTTGTTGTTATTACTATGTCTAAAATAATTTGTAGAAAGAAAGAAGCAGCAGTAGGCTAAAATATTAATTAAAATAAGTTTGGGAATCGAAAAAAAAATATTATTGCTAAGAAAACATATAAACAAGTGTTTTTATATATTTTATATAAAATCCAATAAATCAACTAACAAGCAACAAGTAAATCAAATAAAAAGTGATCATTACATTAAGAGTGACGCGGTTATGTGACATTAACATTACTCATGGGCAAGCTGGAATACGAAAACTAAAGAATCGCTAGGGAAACTTATGTAAAAGAAATGAACAACATAATCACATTAGTTTGTACGAATCATGTGTTAGTAAAACAAATGTATTCAGTGGTGTCGTAGATGTGGCATGTGCAAGAAAAGAGTCGTGAGATAATATAAAATACTTACATATAAAGAATGTAATTAACGTTTTCGGGTGATCCCTAAAGGAGAAATGATGTGTACCTTCTTTTTTATGCTAGTTTTAGTGAAACAAGATCATGTTCTGTTAGTTCTTCTTGGAAAAGAGAGAAGGATTGATACACACATACACACACATATATATTTATATATAATATTTTTTGCGTTCGTTCTCAAACTCCCATCTGATCTCTCCTGTAAAAGAATAATGGTTCTTCAAGATTATGAGCAGCATGCAGTCCAGAGAATGGAAATGCGTTGTGCCGCCGTGTTATTTCAGCCAATGAACAGCCATCCGACTTTGACGTAGATATGTATATATATATATATATATATATATATATATATATATATATATATATATATATATATATATATATATATATATATATATATATATATATATATATATATATATATATATACATATATATGCCTAACCATATAACCATATAAATCTTTGTCTTTCATGTTAACTATAACCTTCTCAAGTACATTCCGTAGATGAAAGAAAATTGACACAGTTACATCATGGATCAAATAGAGAGTACTGGCGCTCGCCAAAAATCTGAACAGTTCTCCTGTGATCCGGAAAAGCTGACCATTGATGTGATTGGATAACCTTTTTACGTCTGACCGATGCACCAAGGTGAAACGAATATAAACAAATATCGACTGTGATTAAGTCTACTTGACGCTAGAAATTATTATTGCAACTTTGAAAATGACGCTTACTCTATTTCAATCGACGATTCTTAGGCCTATGCATTAATAGGTTGGCTATTTTTCATACTTGCGTCTCTGCTATTTATATGGCAATAACTTATCAAAGGAAACAGCCATCCTGTTAAAATCCATCGCCACAGTTTACCATTCCCGAATGTTGCGTCGAGTTACGCAACGTTTATAAATATACATTTTACGCACTCAACTATGTGGAATTCGTAGCAAAGTCAGTAGAACATCTGATATTTTTCCCTCGGTTCGGTTTCGTTCCCTAGGGGCATTATTTTTGTTTATACCTTCAATTCTATTTCAGTTCAAATTATATTCTACACAAGACATATCTTAGCGGCATTCAGTAAAGGGATTATGTGAACATCTACCTCATCAGTTCTCCCTATGTGAACATCTACCTCATCAGTTCTCCCTATGTGAACATCTACCTCATCAGTTCTCCCTATGTGAACATCTACCTCATCAGTTCTCCCAGTGCTCAACAACTCTTCTATTCTTAATAATCTTGCTGAAACAAGGATCTTTTTGTTTATTCTCAGCCCGGGCAACGCTGGGTATTCCTTCTAAAGTTTAAATATTCGCGTCTGTTGGTTTTTTTAATGTGTGTAATAGACGTATCCATCAAATCACATAGGCTTACGTATGCCTATATATTATTTTCAACATATTTTGCGCTGAATGTTTGGGCCTAATAGATTTTTTTTATCTCTTAGACCTAGGCCACTTCTAAAAGGTTGGAATAAATTACATTCTCCGCAGGCTATATCTTGGATGGTGCTCTTCAGGTACGGGATTTAAATACTCACCGGGAAACGCCGGGTATTCCTTCAAGTATATATATATAGTTCGTAGGTTGATCTTTATGTATGCTGGTAGGTAGATGGGGTAGTATGTAGATAGACTAATGGATAAATGGATTGTGAAATGTATGAATACATTAATGGCTGACTCTATGGAAAGATGAAGGAATAAATGAATGGATAGTTGGATAATTGGATGGATAAATTGATGGCTAAATAGACGGATGGAGAAATTAAAGGACAAATTAAATGATACATTGATGAATAAATGGATGGATATAAGTCGATCGATAAATAGACGTATAGATGGAAGAAATTAAATGGATGGACAGATGAATAAATAAATGGATTAATAATTAGATAAATGAATAAATTGATAAATAGATAGATAAATGTATGGATATATATACTGATAAATGTAATGACAGATGAATGGATAAATGAATGAATAGACGAATGGATATATACATAAATGGATGGATGAATGTATGGAAAGAACTGGTAAATTAATGGATAAATAAATGGAATGTGGATGAATAAGTGGATTATAAATAAATCGACAAACGTATTGATAGATAAATGGATAAATGTATCGATAGATGAATGAATAAATGAAAGTTACGTGTATGGATACATCAATGGATAAATGATTGGATATATGAATGATAAATGATTGAATAAATGGATGGATTATATAGAAACATTTACATTTTGTTTACTAAAGTTAATTATTACTACAATATTGAATACATGTATGAGAGATTGGTGTGTTTCTGTATGGCTGGCCTCACAGGTGGAACACCTGGGCTGACCTCACAGGTTGAACACCTGTACGGTGAGTACTTAAGGTAGATGTGTTGTAATCTTTAATTAGATTATCTGATATCTCTCACAATTATTAGTCACAAGTATGTAGTCAGACTTTCAACAGAGCACTTGTGTCTACTGTATGTAGTCAGACAGAGCAATTGTGTCTACTGTATGTAATCAGACAGAGCACTTGTGTCTCCTGTATGTAGTCAGACTGTCAACAGAGCACGTTCATCTAATGTATGTGATCACAGTTCCAAAGGAGCACGGTGTATCTAATCACAGTTCCAACAGAACACGTACATCTATTACACATAGAAATGTAAATCCAGGAATAGGGTAATGAAGTTGTGCTAATCACAAAAGACACATATAATAACACACAAATCGACGTTTCGACCAAAATTCTTTATCAAGACAAAAATTAAAACGTACAACAGAAAACGGACAGTAAGGATATGAATGTTCAAAATTTGCATGTGTAATTTAGATTGACCGGAAGAGACGAAACGACACCGGTCAAGGAATATACAAAATTACTACACACATGGGACACGAAACAAACAAAAAACTATGGAACAATTAGAATCATACATGAAACATTCTCGTGTAGACATCGGTAAATAAAAAATATAGTATACGAGCTTCTTAATAGTCTCAAGTAACATGTATGACGTGTGATATTGTTGCTAGTCCTTACTTAATATGCGTCGGCAACACGCGGTCAATATTTATTACATATTGTGGCAATCTCCCTGGCGAGGTGGTTAAGCGGTTCGTATTGTGCTGAAGATGTCGCGAGTTCAAATCAGGCTCTCAACATCTTGATAGCAAAGTCGATTTTTAGAGGGAAATTTCGCCGAAGAAGAATGTATCGGGCCATTGGCGCAAATAAAACGGTGACACAACGCATTTCCATTCTCTGGACTACATACTGTTGGAAATCTAGTAGGACCATGGTCCTTCTACAAGAGAAATTCAGCGGGAGTTTGAGAATGTACGCTGAAGAAGAAAAAGAAGGACGCATGAAGCTACAGTTATGTCCTATGTGTGATACCTCTTCGGTCAAATGTCATAGATTCATGGACCGGTGAATCAGTGAGCAACCAACCTTATAGAACAAAACAACAGCTCACAAACAATGGCATTGCGCTGAACGGTATGTGCCCCTGTACCGATGGATAAGCAATCAATCAACCAACCAGACGTGACATATAGAAGAAAATAGAGAACGTCGTGGAAATGGTACACAGAGGAATATAGGGAACCTCGTGGAAATGGTACACAGAGGAATATAGGAACCTTCGTGGACATAGTACACAGAGGAATATAGGGAACCTCATGGAAATAATATACAAAGGAATATAGGGAACTTCTTGGAAAGAAATGAAATCAAACAAAAACGTTTCTGACAACACTTCTTATGAAAAAAAAACACATTATAAAATGAAATAACAGATGAAACAAATAAAATATTTTGGAGATAAAACAAGACCTTGTCGAAAGACTTACTTGAGGGTAGAGTCGAAGGGAGGCGAGCAAGAGGTATGCAGAGATACAAGTGGGAGAGTAATATCACAAGATGGACAGGTTTAAGTCTAGCAGAGTGCATCACTAAGGCAAGAGACAGAAGATGTTGTATGTCTGTTACCACCAAACTTCGTTGAGGAGATGGTACTTAATCTTGATCACGACATTAATCACGATCACGACATTAATCACGATCACATTAATCACGATCACATTAATCACGATCACATTAATCACGATCACATTAATCACGATCACATTAATCACGATCACATTAATCACGATCCCGACATTAATCAAATTGAAGCAGTGTTAAATCATGTATCTCCGTATTTTATAAATTTATCTGAACTAGATTACTTTAAGGTTGATATAAATATGTTAAAACTCATCTCTCTTCTCTTTTCTCTATGTTAAAACTCATCTCTCTTCTCTTTTCTCTATGTTAAAACTCATCTCTCTTCTCTTTTCTCTATGCTAAAACTCATCTCTCTTCTCTTTTCTCTATGTTAAAACTCATCTCTCTTCTCTTTTCTCTATGTTAAAACTCATGTAGGTTCCTAATTATGTCTTTCTTTTTTCGAATAAAGAATAGCGATAAATGAAGTCAATATTTATTTTCCAAGTTTTGAGGTCCCTCCCCAATTACCTTTTGTAAAGAACTGTGGACAAAACAGGGACCGTCTTCACTAATTCGTAAAATCTATCTCTCCCCCTCCCTCCCTCCCCCTAAAGCGTGCAACAATTTCCATTATAAAATAAGCACGGAAAAAACTGGTTTATTTTCCATAATACATGTTTTTAATTTCTAAATTTAATTTGTGTATAATAGCAATAATCTAAATATCACCCCACCCCTCCCCCTCTAATCCCCCGCTCGATTGTTTCAACAACTGTGAAAGTACTTACATCCACCCTCCCGTTCTTACAAATCTGTATGTACTTCTGCAGTCATGTTTACTTGTATTCCAACATAACAATGTTTTCTAGAAATCTTATCTTAGTTTCTGTTAAATAACTAATATTTTTTTGTAACTAGTTGACTTTTTCAATAGAATTAATTGAATTTCTTGCTAATTAATTAATTTGTACTGGTCTAATTTCCGAGTAGTTTTATCTTAATAAATTTTACTTCTACTTCTGAAATAAATGTAACTATTAATATAGCTAACGACATGGCACAACAAGCTTACAAACATCACGCAAGAAGGTCATCTGCAGAGAACTCTTCCACCCTTGACGCCGCAAGGCAAACAAGTGCCACAGCGTATAGATAGAATGGCGCATGAGAGATAAACATCACAAGATGGACAGGTTACAGTCCAGCAGTGTGCATCAATAAAGCAAGAGACAGGGGATGTTGGGGGTCCGTTGCAGTCAACCTTCGTTTGGGAGACGGCAATTAATCATGATGAACCAATCACATGGCCAAACACAGCCGACTTCAACTCCCCCCTCCCCCCACGATGCGTAAAGCACAGGTGGAAATGACAATAAATAAATAGATTGATTGGTTTTTGGTTGGTTAATTAGTTAGTTGTTTGGTTGGTTGGTATGTCGTTTAATTGCTTGGTGTATTGATTTGTTGGTTGTTTCATTGGTTGGTTAGTTAGTTAGTTATTTGGTTCGCTGATTGTTTCGTTGGCTGGTTAATTTTTTAGTTGTTTAATTGATTAGTTGTTTGGTTGGTTATTTATTTTATTGCTTGGTTAGTTAGTTGATTGATATGTTGTATTGGTTGGTTGGTTAGTTAGTTAGTTATTCTATACATGTTACTTAGTTCATTCTGAGATAAAATTGACACATTGAATAGCACTTATTTTTTTCCTTGTTGATCGCTTAACTACAAGTTGTATTTTTGTGTATTGCTTCTGTCCAATATTGAACCTTTTCTACTGATTTCTCTACGGAGAATTTCATTGGGCTTCCTATTTTTCTAATACTCTCTCCCCTACACATGAAGATTTGTTTAGGAAATCTGTTTTAATTTATTATAAGCACATGTCCGATAGAATTCCAGCGTCTTTGTCTTGTTCAATTATATTTGAGAGGAACTGTTTTCAAGTGTGATTAATTTAGTTTTGCGTGTGTGCATTGTTAGCTTTTGCAACTGTATGCAGGCATTGAACAGTGTAAGTTTTGTAACTGTATGCAGGCATTAAACATTCTAAGTTTTGTAACTGTATGCAGGCATTGAACATTCTAACTTTTGTAACTGTATGCAGGCATTGAACAGTCGAAGTTTTGTACCTGTATGCAGGCATTGAACAGTCTAAGTTTTTTAGATGAGTTCAAATACCCTGTACAAAATATGCTTCCATTTTATAAACATAATTACAAAAATGCAATGGATTCGTTGTGAAGCTATGACATTATATTAATGCAAGTCAGAATGTAAAATATATTAAATGATTACAGTAAAACTGTGTGGCGTTTCGCTGAGAGGTTAGAACGTTGGTCTTACAGTCGTGAGGTCCACGTTTCGACTTCTGGTAAGAACTGTATTTGATATGTCGGAAGGTAAATTGAAAAGCCCACCTTATACATATTGTGGCAACAGCTAGGGCAGAACACGACCTTGTGATAGAGGGGCACGAAAGGAGAACCACAAACAGTAAGGGCATATGGACTTTATTACACAATTATAAGCACCTCCCAGTACTCTACCTAGCGGTGCTGGGGTCACTTTGACTCTCTATGCGATGGGGCAACTAACTCCAAAACCTCCTTAATCACTTCTTACGACCTGCACTCAGCAAAGATACAGAAGAACAAGAGCTAAACATAATCATACATGGAGAGAAACTACACCAAGTAAACCATTATCAATATCTTGGACACATAGTCACAAATGATGGCAGATGTGAAACAGAAGTTAAAAAGAGAATAGGAATGGCTAAAAGTAGCTTCAATGACATGAGGAAAGTATTAACATCGAAACAAATTACAAACAAGTTAAAAATGAGAATTATACATTGCTACATCTATTATATATTAATGTATGGCTCAGAAACATGGACACTAAATAAACAATTAGAAGACAAAATTAATGCATTTGAGATGTGGGTATATAGAATAATAGGGAGAACATCATGGGATGAGAAGAAAACAAATAAAGAGGTGCTAAAGACACTTAATATGAAGAAAGAACTACTAAGAGAAATAAAGATCAGGCAAATAAAATATTTCGGACACATTAAAAGACATGACACCTTATTGAAGACCTTACTTGAGGGTGAAGTCAAAGGTAAGCGAGCAAGAGGTAGGCAGAGATGCAAGTGGGAGAGTAGCATCACACGATGGATAGATAGATAGATAGATAGATAGATAGATAGAAAGATAGATAGATAGATAGATAGATAGATAGATAGATAGATAGATAGATAGATAGATAGATAGATAGATAGATAGATAGATAGATAGATAGATAGATAGATAGATAGATAGATAGATAGATAGATAGATAGATAGATAGATAGATAGATAGATAGATAGATAGATAGATAGATAGATAGATAGATAGATAGATAGATAGATAGATAGATAGATAGATAGATAGATAGATAGATAGATAGATAGATAGATAGATAGATAGATAGATAGATAGATAGATAGATAGATAGATAGATAGATAGATAGATAGATAGATAGATAGATAGATAGATAGATAGATAGATAGATAGATAGATAGATAGATAGATAGATAGATAGATAGATAGATAGATAGATAGATAGATAGATAGATAGATAGATAGATAGATAGATAGATTAGATAGATAGATAGATAGATAGATAGATAGATAGATAGATAGATAGATAGATAGATAGATAGATAGATAGATAGATAGATAGATAGATAGATAGATAGATAGATATAGATAGATATAGATAGATAGATAGATAGATAGATAGATAGATAGATAGATAGATAGATAGATAGATAGATAGATAGATAGATAGATAGATAGATAGATAGATAGATAGATAGATAGATAGATAGATAGATAGATAGATAGATAGATAGATAGATAGATAGATAGATAGATAGATAGATAGATAGATAGATAGATAGATAGATAGATAGATAGATAGATAGATAGATAGATAGATAGATAGATAGATAGATAGATAGATAGATAGATAGATAGATAGATAGATAGATAGAATGATTAGATAGATAGATAGATAGATAGATAGATAGATAGATAGATAGATAGATAGATAGATAGATAGATAGATAGATAGATAGATAGATAGATAGATAGATAGATAGATAGATAGATAGATAGATAGATAGATAGATAGATAGATAGATAGATAGATGGATGGATGGATGGATGGATGGATGGATGGATGGATGGATGGATGGATGGATAGATAGATAGATAGATAGATAGATAGATAGATAGATAGATAGATAGATAGATAGATAGATAGATAGATAGATAGATAGATAGATAGATAGATAGATAGATAGATAGATAGATAGATAGATAGATAGATAGATAGATAGATAGATAGATAGATAGATAGATAGATAGATAGATGTTCCAGGAACATAAATAGATAGATATAGCTTACTTCAAGGAACATAGATAGAAATAGATTAGTTCCAGGAACATAGATACTTTATAGCCCAGTTCTAAGGAACATAGATAGATATATCCCAGTTCCACGAGCTGGACAGGCTTCTACTCTTGAAATAATTTTGTTGCTATTTTGTTCCCAACACCCGGCACGGCACTTGATTGATATTCTCTCTACATCGAATGACTATTCAATACTCGGCGGACATCGTTATATTAACTAAATCTTATATTCACACGAGGCACCGCTTCATCCATGAAAATGAATCCAACTTTTGTAAGTTTGCGTTCTCACACTCCTGTTATCCTGTCACCCGCTGTTATCTCTTCTCATGTGTGAAAACAAACAAACAAATATCTCTTGTACAAACAAACAAATAGCTCTTGTACAAACAAACAAATATCTCTTGTACAAACAAACAAATATCTCTTGTACAAACAAACACAAAAACACATATGACTTCAGTGTTAACCCTCATACTGAAAAAAACCCTCAGTATATACTCTGTCTAAAGATGGAAAGATGGACCTAGTGTTGATAAGCTTTCTTCTTTTCCCTTGATTCTCATGGAACCTGTCTATGTAATGGAACGTGTCTATATCATGGAACATGTCTATGTCACGGAACATGTCTAAATCATCAGAACAGGGACGTTACAGTAAAAGACATAAAACAAGACACGAAAAATATTAACATAACCAAGAAATAACTGGTTTCCACACAGTTCAAAATACGTTGTATTTCCAAGCCTCTGTGGAAGGAAAAAACAGCCACACCTCTCTTAAATAAATCAACCGACACACATTTTTACAGTTTTAAAGCCGTGATTTCAGAACTGTTGATGTCATGTGTTCTTTTTTTTATATTTTAGATTCATAATCTTTCATTAAAGCGATTTCTGCTTTGGTAGAATTATTTTTTATTGTCGTACCCATCGTTTGTGTATGCGTGAGGACTCTTGCCTGTTATGACAATCACTAAACATGTATTGTATTCTTTACAAAAGAAAATAATCAATTTACGTCTTGTAAAGAGTAAGTTACTGATATTTGTTCATGTATAAAAATCTGCAGAAAACAAAGAACATATTTTACAGAACTGCCCACTGTGCCACATCACAAAACCACAAAAATATGGCCATCTTATACAGTTCTGCTGGACAAACTCAGCTGCCCTATCATGGGGATGGCTTCAACAGAACAGTTCATTGAAGAAATCGGTTGAAGTATCAGATTCCGACTGAAGAACGAGCTGAAAGTAGAATATTAACCCATTCTGTACCCTGAGCCGCAGACACTGGTACTGTATCTGACTGGTTTTTCACCAAGGTCAAAAATTGCAAGCAAGAGACAGGATATGTTTTGTAGTAATTTCATCATCATCATGTGACATATTCTTTCATCATCATCATGTGACATATTCTTTCATCATCATTATGTGACATATTCTTTCATCATCATTATGTGACATATTCTTTTATCATCAGTATGTGACATATTCTTTCATCATCATTATGTGACATATTCTTTCATCATCATTATGTGACATATTCTTTCATCATCATTATGTGACATATTCTTTCATCATCATTATGTGACATATTCTTTCCACAACGTAGTCTTCCTTATGGATCTATTGAATTCTACTAAGTCTTTACCAAGTTATCCCGCCTCCTTGAGCAAGTTATCCCGCCTCCTTGAGCAAGTTATCCCGCCTCCTTGAGCAAGTTATCACGCCTCCTTTACCAAGTTGTCCCGCCTCCCTTACCAAGTTATCCCGCCTCCAATACCAAGTTATCCCGCCTCATTTACCAAGTTATCCAGCCTCATTTACCAAGTTGTCCCGCCTCCTTGAGCAAGTTATCCCGCTTCCTTTAGCAAGTTATTCCGCCTCCTTGAGCAAGTTATCCCGCCTCCTTTACCAAGTTATCCCGCCTCCTTGAGCAAGTTATCCCGCCTCCTTTAGCAAGTTGTCCCGCCTCCTTTAGCAAGTTGTCCCGCCTCCTTTAGCAAGTTATCCCGCCTCCTTTAGCAAGTTATCCCGCTTCCTTTAGCAAGTTATCCCGCCTCCTTTAGGGACATATGCCGTCATTTCTGTATGTCTTCTGTCCACCGGCGTCTAGATCGGCCTTTACTTCTCTCGCTATCATCCCCTCAAATATCACTCTCTCCATACAGTCACGTCTCATAAAGTCTCCGAGAAAACCTACCTTTTTCATTAATATGGTGTTCAGAAGCCAGCTCTCTTGGACACTGATTGTGCTTAGCATCACCTGGTTTGTTTGCTGTCCATGGTATCCTCAAAACGCTTCTCCGACACGTTAATTCAAATGATGTTAATGTTTTGGACAATGTCTTATTTAGTGTCTATGTTTTGCATCTATAGGTCGCCACTGGAAACACATGTGTTCGTAATAAACAAATTAATATTAACTACAATTTGTAGTAATTTAGCACTGTTAGTATTCGGGGCGGATGAGTTAGTTAGATAATATTATAGTCTCGACGAATCAGCGAACTTTTCGGAGGTTTGAAACGACGTAGATCTAGCCGTTTTATTAAGTTCTCGTATAGTTAATGAAAAAAATAATAAAAGTGGTGTTCCGATAACGCTGTTCTCCCATGCCTTAATATCAGGTTGGTGAGCATTTTCTCTGTTTTCCCCAACTCCTTCTTTATCTGGTGGCATATCACGAGAAGATGTGTACAATACAATGTAACAGGTGATAGTTTGACTGGAGGAAATGTGCATCAATGGGAGAACATTCTGGATAGTTTGACTGAAGGAAATGACGGAATGCATCAATGGGAGAACATTCCGAATAGTTTGACGGCATGGTTGATAGTTAGCAGTAGGACTCATACCCAGTACAGAGGATAGAATCTTGTGGAGATCAATGACAGCCAATGCTACTCAGAGCGGCACATGATAGTGATAGTGAATGATATAGTTATCAGGTTTGTGGGATCTGAGTGTTCTCAACGCAAATACAATTTTTGTTATTGGCTGTTTGCTTCGTTCGCACATGTATTTGCCTGTTTGCTTCGTTCGCACATGTATTTGCCTGTTTGCTTCGTTCGCACATGTATTTACCTGTGTGCTTCGTTCGCACATGTATTTGTTTGCTTCGTTCGCACGTGTATTTGTCTGTTTGCTTCGTTCGCACATGTATTTGCCTGTTTGCTTCGTTTGCACATGTATTTGTCTGTTTGCTTCGTTCGCACGTGTATTTGCTTTTTGTGTATTTCTTGTATGCGCCACCTCTGACCTAATTTAAATCCTTCTGGTCATTTCCATATTGGCTAGTTCATTTGAAGGTCATCTGTTTCGTTCCTGCTCTTTGTTCTTTTGATGTCTATGTGCTTGTTATCTTGATAAAGGCTTTTTGTCGAAACATCGATTATGTCTTGTGTACTGTAATTTGTATTGTTTCATATTAGCACCCCATAGTTGGGCAGCGATAGCCTGTTTGTCGTCTTCTCGTGAAACTACAAGACATGTTCTCTACTTAAGTACTACTGATAAGAAAATAAGAGTAAAAAATGGGTAGCAGGGAGCCTGAGTGGGGAGCAAAGTATAGAAACAGTTGCGTATCTAACGTATCGTATGAAGCGACTAAGAAGACTGCGGGGTGAAGTTGGCTGTCGCATCCCATAGTCAGTCACCTAGAATCCTTGCTGAAGTCGGATGTGTAAATCTAAAAAGCCCAGATATCGCAGCTAAGCTATACACCATGTCACAACGCATTTCATTGTCCAGACTACATCCTGATAATGTTCAGGAGCTTGAGAACAAACACAACATAAGTAGTAGAAGAATAAACACTAAAAATTACAAATCTTACTCGATAAGCATCAAATAGAAAAGTTAGCGAGGTAGAGAACTTTACATTCAATCTCCAAGTAATAATAATATTACTGTTACTATTCTAATAATTCACACGCCTACCGCCGCCATATACCAATAGGATTATCTATACTTCTCGCCTGGAAAATTCTGAGCCGGTGCAAGTATTCCTTTGATCTATGAATTACTTTCAGTCGTATTTAATACAGGTTAATCAGACAGTTTAAAGCCTAGAGTATCGATTACAGTTGGTATTAGCCTTGAAGCTGGCCTAATTTTCTCCCTGACACATATCACCTGTGTTCCTACCTGTGTCATCCAGCTTTTGTTTTTCATTTTGTCAACCAGATCAGGTCCCACGTGCACAGACAACTCATTAGAATAACGGAGCCCGTAGCTCAGTTAATGACATTCATAAACGTTAATTAAATGCTAGCTGGCGATGACTCTATGTTTTGTTTTCAAGTATTGACTACTAATTAACTTTGAAACCGAACATTTCTCTTTGATCAATGTAATACACGGGTTGCCTCATGTATCCTTACATGTGGGTGTATATACATGTAAGCTGGTATTACTGACTGTTAAACCGCCGTGAGCTTTGCTACACGAAATAAACGTTAGGTCATTTGCAAAACTTATGTCATTTATACACAGCTCCATAGTAGTGTTTGGTGTAATTTCCACCAATATTCTAAGGTATATCTAACTGTCTTTCATGTTTTTCTGTATTCATTCATATATTCCCGCTCGTTTACAGGATGTAATCCACAAAATGTTATGCGTTGCATGGTTACTTTACAACGGAGTTCAATCTCAGCCCTTCTCTGAGACACGAGCTATTAACGTATGACATTACAGGTCACTTTGACCGATTATTCATGGACAGTTAACCCTACGCCAAACTTTCCTTTGCTCGCCTCTTAGCATTTGCGGGACATGCGACAGTATTACTATTCTTTACTCCGTTAACAAGACTTGGAAACACAGGAATACTGCGCGAATTCACTAACTAAATAGGAAATAAATCACGTGTGTTGTTCACAAAAGTAATGGATCCTGTAGAGAAATTATACTGCGCAGTAATATTGTCATTTGTGTGCGGATGTCTATGTATATGGTGCAGCGGTAGCTCAGTAGTTAGTGCACTGGCTTCCCACTCCAGTGATACGAAGTTTTTTATCCAGTTTATTTTAAAATAACTTAAAAATTTTAAAATAACGTTAAAATTACGTTAAAATAACGTTAAAATTTTAAAATAAAGTTAGCATTATTGACGTTTCTTCTGTCAACCCAGCTTAAGGAAATAGGTACCAGATCTCCTGGAAAATTAAAGGAGGTGAGTGTGAGGCTAATCGCATTAACTTTAGGTATATATAAGCTGATTTATGTCCAATGAAAATTACGAAACTAACGCTGTATTCGTTAAATGGAACCTGACTAATTATACATTTACCACGCGCGCACGTAATTTATATACGCATAGTAAATCAGTGATTGTGAGCTCATAAGCTGATTTATGCACAGTAAATCAGTGAGTATGAGCTGGTAAGTTGAATTATGCACAGTAAATCAGTGATTGTGAGCTCATAAGCTGATTTATGCACAGTAAATCAGTGAGTATGAGCTGGTAAGTTGAATTATGCACAGTAAATCAGTGATTGTGTGATTATAAACTGATTTATGCACAGTAAATCAGTAATTGTGAGATTTAAAGATGATTTATACACAGCAAATCAGTGATTGTGTGATGGTTAACTAATTTTAATACAAGATTTTGTTGTTTGTTGCCAAAGTCATTCTTCAGTTGCCCGTTTATAAATTATTTACAGTGAAACTTCGGATTGCTATCATAATTCATTCTTTGACATTGCTCGTTATTCAAAGCACTCGTATATCAAAGCGAAAACTTTATACAAAATAACATAAACTCTGTACAATTTTTCCTACAAAAATGAGTAATACATTTGTATAGTTTTTAATTAATTGTGTTTAAATTAATATAATGTGGCTAAATTAATGCATATTTAGGTGTGGCTGGTGTGGTGGCGATCGTAGAGAGAAGGAGAAGATGGGTTATTGTGTAGTACAATTTTGGCAATCACTAACTTAATCATTGACGTCTGTTGGCTCAATTTTGTTCTTAAATTCATTTTGGTTGACATTGACAAGGAACCTATTCAATGTCGCTCGTTTTTGCCTCTTCTTGAGAAATGCATGGAAGGTGGTGAAATAATTCCTTTGGCTATGATCAGGTAGTTTATGACAACGCGTAGACGTTCTGATAACACCACAGGTTGCTCTCAGTTGTGTTAGTATGTGGACACTCGGACTCATATTAGGTTGTCTTAAAGGAGTGGTTTTGCAAGGGGTGGGGGTGGGGTTTATGGATGAATGTTTAGTCCATGAAAATATGCATTCCAGTTTTCCAGAAATAGTATGCCATACCAGGTTCACATCAAAAATGTACAGGCCAACTATATCACCATTATTCTGTCAGATTTGCTGACCCGTCCGCAGTGATGACACATTTAGTATTCCTTATCATCGTGGAGTGTACCACACAGGACAAATGTGCAATTCCCGTTAGCTTGTATCTCTTCAACATCCATGGGGATAATTTAATAGGTAACAAAAGTCATAAATTGAGACATGCCCTGCCACTGATGATTTTTCCCAGGTGACAGGTTGTCAGCCTTTCCCTAATCTTTCATTGGTCGACTCTTATGACCTTTTTCATCCTGAACTAGAATTCCAGTTTCCGGATTGCCACATGGGCCAAGTCCGCAGAAATGTTAGCAGCTCGTATTCCTTGTTCGTGCAACTCAATAACTACCTTCTATGTTCCATCGCGATCAACTCATTTCTGCCTGTACCGTTTACGTCGTTGGGAGAAGTTGGAATTGCGTGTCTCTGGCCATTTTGATCGTATTGGCCATGATGAGAACGTGTCTCATTGAAGTTTCATTGAATGTCTCCGCCCATCTAGTTCTTGGTCTTCCCTGTAACACGACCTTCTGCTGCTGTATGCACGAAGGGCTTGTTACGTAGGTTCCATTCTCAGGATGTTGCCAAGCCATCTAGTTTGCTGTCACTTGATGTACTCTTGACTTGAGATGGTCTTCATTTCTTTCCTGATATCTTCATTTCTCTTTCGGTTTCTTCTCGTACCATTTATATCTTCTCTCAAACATCTCATTTCACGCACTGTCATATTGTTTTTCCTAGTATCCTTGTTAAGGACCATGTGTGACATTGGTAACACAGAGTTTGTATAAAAATATTATCATAAATTGTCGTTTTCTAGCCAAACAAATTGTTAGGTGTTTGAGTTGCGGGCGAAATATATTATAAATATTAAAATATGCTTTACTCAGATGCACACACACATTCACACATACTATGCACACACACACACACACATGCACACACACTACATGCACACATTCTCACAAAACTTTAGTAATCTTATACATTATACACTCACATGAATTTTGACTATAGAATCATACCCACAATTCCGCAGCAAATGAGAATGCGAAGAACTATTGGCTGAGATGTAATCATGTGACGCTCATAAGAATAAAAATGCTCGTATTGTGAGAAAACGCTCGGTTATCGAATTAACATCAATTTGTACAACTGTGCTTGTCTTGTTGTGTAAAATACTCACTAAGTTACTCGCAATGTAAGGTTTAACTGTATTTCAGAGTTACAGAAATGTCACGTTGCTCTCATCATCATTAAGTGCCGTCTCCGCAACGAAGGTTGGCTGTATCTTCAATATCTCCTGTCTCTGGTCTCGGTGGTGCACTCTGGTAGACTGTAACCTGTCATCGTGTTATGTTACTCTCCCACTTGTATCTCTGCCTACCTCTTGCTCGCTTCCCTTTGACTTTACCCTCAAGTAAGGTCTTCAATAGGGTGTCATGTCTTTTAATGTGCCCAAAACTTTTTTATTTGCCTGATCTTTATTTCTCTTAGTAATTCTTTCTTCATATTAAGTGTTTTTAGTATTTATTTATGTGTTTTCTTCTCTTTCCATAATGTTCTCCCTATTCTTCTATATACCCACATCTCAAATGCACCTATTTTGTCTTCTAATTGTTTATTTAGTGTCCATGTTTCTGAGCCATACATTAATATATTTCTAATAATTTTTTTCCCTAAGAAACTGTAAAATATCTTGTCCTTCTTCTGCCGCGTTAACTCTGAAACTCCCACTGGATCTATCTTGTAGCTGAACAATAGTCATATTAGATTTACCAGCAGCTTGTAGTCCAGAAAATGTAACTGCGTTGTGTTGTTGTTTTATTTTCACTAAACGCCCGACACATCCGTCTTCCGTCTTTAAAATATCTAAAAACATAGAAGTATCAATTTGAACTACTTGAGAACGCAGAAGTTAATTGTTATAATTTTAAAAAAGTTAGTTTTGAATGACATGCGCACGCAAACCGGCATGCAAGTACAAGATGATGTCACAAGTCTAATGTATCTGACACCGCATGCGTCATATTTGATATTTTCAGACAAATCTTCTTAGTTACCATAATTTTTAATACTGGTAAAGACAGATGTCATGTCATGTGATGTATTCTCTCCAGAGCCTTTTCTTCCAAATGAACTCTCTGAACCTTCTCTGTCTTTGGCGATGCGGTTTACATTTTTCAACGACGTATTCATGTTATCTTTAACGTCGTCAGTCCATCGTTTTCTTGGTCTGCCCTTTCTCTTCCACCCAGGTTCTCTTCCCTCCATTATTTGTCTTTCAAAACAGTTGTGTCCCTGTATATGATCAATCGGGCGTAGTTTTCATTTTCTTATTGTGTTTAGTAACCAACACTCTGGAATCTTCAATGTGTTTATAAAATCTGAGTTTCTCTTTTTTTCTTTCCGTGATATTCAAATATCTTTCTGTAACATTTCATCTTAAGATGTTGATCTTCTTTGCCGCTGTTTTACTTAGGTCATATGTTGTATGTTGCAACTAGAAAAATAACAATTCTAGCATTAGCAGTTTCGTTTCTATTCTATTAGTTTTCCATATGTTTTTTCAAACGTTTTATTTTACAATATGCCATTGCCAATCTCTTCTTTATCTCTGCATATAAAGGCTATAGTTCAGTAATTTAGGAAAATAAAAACAGTGATGTTTTATGGTGCGCCGTGTTGGACATGATCTGTGAGTGAAGTGTGGTGTAGCGTGACTTGTGAGTGAAGTGTGGTGTAGCGTGACTTGTGAATGAAGTGCAGTGTCGCGTGAATTGTGAGTGAAGTGTGGTGTAGTGTGACTTGTGAGTGAAGTGTAGTTTAGCGTGAAGTGTGAGTGAAGTGTAGTGGAGCGTGACATGTGAGTGAAGCGTGGTGTAGCGTGACTTGTGAGTGAAGCGTGGTGTTACAAGAAACTGTTGGTTTATAAGAATCAAAAGAGGAGTTATCAACCAGCACGAAACACAAAAGTTACATAACACAAGATGAAGGACATACAGAAGAACAAAACAAGCACATATTGTCGTATCCGTAATGATATGAGATGGCCATCTGAAATCTAACGAACTAATTAAGCCCCCATTCCTCTTATTCGCTTTTTCCCCGACCATTCATATATGTAGTAAGAGAAGATTACGGATGTTTTATCGTGCTACTTGCAAACCCATCCCGTAGAAAGTTAATGACCAAAAAATACTAAATACTACGTATCTAACCGAACGGCGCAAATATCGCAGGCATACTGTAAACTTTAATACAAATCATTCCGTTCTCGCCCTTGTGTTGCCGGCGCCCGAAAGAGGAGCAAATAATATCATCACTGTTTACCTTCCACGCATATCGTAAAAGGCGACTAAGGAGGTTATGGGATGGAGTATGCTGTCCCATCCCATATAGGGCCAGTGACCCAAAGCCATGCTGAAGTCGGATGTATCAGGCCGAAAGGCGCAGATATCGCAGCAATGCTGTAAACTTTGACACAACGCATTCCGTTCTCCGGACTACATCCTGCTAGTCTACAAGATTTTGAAAACGAACGCAGAAGAAGAAGAAGAATTCCATTCTCTGAACTCATCTCTCTAACTGGCATGAGTTTGAAATCGTTCGCAGAAGTAAAATAAACACTGTTAAAAGGTATAGAAATAAAGTTTCTGGTCTAATGCACAGTTTTTGTATCTCTCATGATTCTTCTTCTTCAGCGTTCATTCTTACTTCTGTTGGTTATCGTAATATCGCATCATTTGTAATAAATGTTGCAAAACTTACTGACTCCATCGCTTATTAAAATTCTGAAACTTCATTTAAAATTGCGACGTTTTTATCCCAAAATTCTGTTTGCGTATAAAAGACTTGCCATTAACATTGGTTTTAATTGCGTAGATTTAAGTGACATGCTCATTGTTATTAAGTGCACGTACGACCTGACACACAGACAGGGCTAATCACAAACACATTCTTAAGTTTACATTTATACACGCATAGGCCAAGATTGCAAATCACACAGACATACACTCCAACGCCCGCATACTCAGGTAACTATAGAGACAGGGATAATTGTAACGCTCAGAGAGCGGTCCTGGCGTGTGCTTTCTCTCTCGGATCGAACTGTTTTTCATTCCCTCCCAAGTAGTTAGCTCTGACAGATATACTAGTTAACAAGTTTAACAATTATGGTACAAATTTCCGCAAACAATGACAAGCATAACTTGTAATGTGTGTCCGTAAGTCCGGTTGATAACTTATATATGTGAGTGACTGGAATGGCTACGGTGTCGATATAAACTAAGCTGTCCGGTGTTGACACAAGCATTTGTATCCCGTTTTAATTTTCACATATAAAATAAGTCTGCTTACTAAGGCAGAGATATGGCACCAGTCGGATTTTGTTTTGTTGTGTGGGATGGATCAGATAGGTTTGTAATTAATTTTTTTAGTCTCATAGAGCACCAAATATCACCACTACCAGAACATGCTGCGCAAGATAGGTAAATATTACCACTCTCAGAGCATGCTGGGAAAGATAGGAAAATATTGCCACTCGCAGCAGGGCCGGCCTTAGGCCATTGCTACCTACGCGGCTGCAGTGGGCCCCGCACTTCATAGGCCCATATTATTTATATTATAATTTATTGTATTATCCTCTTCCCTACCCAGACTGGGCCCCGCGCAATTCGTTTCTCATTGGGCCCCCAATTATTAGGGCCGGTCCTGACTCCCAGAACATGCTGCGCAAGATAGGAAAATGCATCATAAGAAAATGTGCGACACTATTCTCAGTAACGCACAAAGCATCGTATGGATATACTGTCTTGGAAAGAGGAAAGTCACGAGCAACGGCAGAGCTGACACATTGGCGGGTAAAGCTATAGTGAATGGTGTAGCGATGGGAAAAGTCCAGGCTGAATTAATTAGAGAGTCATGGATACACTACAAATCGATGAAGAGGATGTTGTCATGGATGCACTACAAATCGACGGAGAGGATGCTGAAAAAGACAATGCACACGATCAGCGAATGATAAAAATGGGAGTGACCAGGGGAGAGGAGAGAAAATGCGTCCTCACTGGAAAGACCAGAAGAACACACAACCAACAAATGACTGTGAAACAGAGCTTATCTATCATTAGATGAATTATAAAATGGCAAGCATCTCATTTATGAGGATGCCCTTTCATGATCAAGAATGACAAGTCAAGAATAAAGAAGCAAAGCGTGCTTTCAGTAGTGCTTTAAGAGCTTGAGGGGGGAGGGGGGTGGAGGATACTACTTTTAATTCAGTTTAGTGTACCAGCAAACATGAGTTGGTGGCCCGCATTTGTCCGGCGGGTCATTATTATCCGTGTATTATCCATCCCTGTAATGCAGTGCACATCATTATTTTATTGTCTCTTCTTCTACTGTAATCGTTCTCAAATTCCCTCTTATCAAATGTTGTCCAGAGAAGGTAAAGTGTTGCATCGTGTTACATCGCGTTACTATATGTGTGGGCTTTTTTTTTAGGGAACGGTATTTTTTGCAGGTTTGTAAAAACAAAAACTGAATTCATAAATAATCTAATGTAGTTTCGCAAATGAATATTTCATTTTAGAAAACTGACTAAAGTGCATCTGATAAGAAAAGTATATCTTGCAGAAATTCACAAACAAATTTTATTCACATAATTAATTAATTAATTTTTAATTATTTGGGGGGGGGGTGGAGTGCAAAAATCGTTTTGTACACAGTTAAATACATGCCAGATTATCATAGAAATTATGTACAGAGTCAAATGCATGCCATATTATCATAGAAATTATGTACACAGTGAAATACATGCCAAATTATCATAGAAATTATGTACAGAGTCAAATACATGCCATATTATCATAGAAATTATGTACACAGTCAAATACATGCCAGATTATCATAGAAATTATGTACAGAGTCAAATACATGCCAGATTATCATAGAAATTATGTACACAGTCAAATACATGCCAGATTATCATAGAAATTATGTACACAGTCAAATACATGCCAGATTATCATAGAAATTATGTACACAGTCAAATACATGCCAGATTATCATAGAAATTATGTACACAGTCAAATACATGCCAGATTATCATAGAAATTATGTACACAGTCAAATACATGCCAGATTATCATAGA
Organism: Meghimatium bilineatum; assembly: GCA_034231615.1. Classification (NCBI taxonomy): domain Eukaryota; kingdom Metazoa; phylum Mollusca; class Gastropoda; order Stylommatophora; family Philomycidae; genus Meghimatium; species Meghimatium bilineatum. The sequence continues at coordinate 50,629,215 of CM067308.1, read as the reverse complement.
AATTATGTACACAGTCAAATACATGCCAGATTATCATAGAAATTATGTACACAGTCAAATACATGCCAGATTATCATAGAAATTATGTACACAGTCAAATACATGCCAGATTATCATAGAAATTATGTATCATTTTGAAAGTGTCATAGATCCACCAACAGGCATCTGGCTTTTAAAGGGAAGCAACCGATAAAATTGTGAGTGGAAAAATGACCAAGATATTGGAGTCGAACTGATGTATATACCGTGTAGTAAATATAAGAATATTCTTTCTTCTTGTTCTGAGTTCGTTCTTAAACTCCTGCAGATAAGCAGGATCTAGTCCAGAGAGCGTAATACATTGTGTCAGGTTTGCAGCTTGGCTGTTATCTCTGCGAGTTATTGACTGGCACATCCGACTTCAGCAAAGTGTCTGAGAAACTTTACTTTCTATAGGATAAGGCAGGCAACTCCAATCCAAATGCCTCCTTAGTCTCCTCTTACAAAGTGCTCGTCAGGTAACAGTGTCACTACTCGTGTTTTCCCATTCGTGTCTTGGTAACACACAGCGAGACATTATTCTTGCCATGTGATTGTGTGTGTTTTATGAACTGTAGAACAGTAATACTTTGTGTTCTCTAATTCCAACTATTCGGTACACGTTTCCCTGCAGTCTCACCAAATATCGATTGTATAAATAGATGTATCATATCAGTTTGTCTCTTTGTTCTAATCTATTATTTGTCTCTTTGTTATAATCTACTATCTGTCTCTTTGTTCTAATCTATTATTTGTCTCTTTGTTCTAATCTATTATTTGTCTCTTTGTTCTAATCTACTATCTATCTCTGTGCTCTAATCTATTATTTGTCTCTTTGTTCTAATCTATTATTTGTCTCTTTGTTCTAATATATTATTTGTCTCTTTGTTCTAATCTATTATTTGTCTCTTTGTTCTAATCTACTATCTGTCTCTGTGTTCTAATCTATTATTTGTCTCTTTGTTCTAATCTATTATTTGTCTCTTTGTTCTAATCTATTATTCGTCTCTTTGTTCTAATCTATTATTTGCCTCTTTGCTCTAATGTATTACCTGTCTCTTTGTTCTAATCTATTATTTGCCCTTTGTTCTAGTCTAAATCAAGAAAATGTAGAAGCGGCGACGAATAGGAATTATGATAGACGTTATGTGTTATGGAAACTGGGTGAAATTAGGGAAAGAGATAAAGGGAATGGTACAAAGATGAGAATATTCGGAAAGTAAATAGTAGTGTACTGAGAAATACATGAAAAGAGATAAAGCAAATAGTAGTGTACTGAGAAATACATGGAAAGAGACAAAGTAAATAGTAAAAGGTAACGGTAGGTCCCATGGCATCTGCCGTCGGGGATGAAGATAACTCTTCATGTACTAAGCGGCAGCAACTATTAGGTTGGTCGGTCAGTTCTCTTCCTTGCTGTCTTTACATCCCCTAACGGATGTGTCAGGCACTCATTTACAGATGAGTCGAATTGATGAGTGGTCGTGTCAAGAGATAAATCATAACCCGGATTTGATTTGTCCGGACGTGGTTTCGAACCTGGTATGCTGTAACCCGGTTATAGCAAGCAAGCTCGCTATCAAGTAGGCTACCTCGCTCCTACCTCACAAGTAAATAGTAGAATACTGGGAATAAAGTAGATGGTGGAGTACTGAGAAATATACGAAAGGAGATAATGTAGATGGTGGAGTACTGAGAAATATATGGAAAGAGATAATGTAGATGGTGGAATACTGAGAAATATATGGAAGGAGATAATGTAGATGGTGGAGTACTGAGAAATATATGAAAGGAGATAATGTAGATGGTGGAGTACTGAGAAGAATGAATTATGGTTGTTGGAAATATATTTTATAAACATTAAAACTGTCCAAAAAACTGTCAATACTGCATTTTACCAGTTCATGTGTTGCAGGGAGGGGATTGAATAGCTGTGTGATAAAGGCCGCATGCTCTTGCTGTCGCCACGTCATGTACAGGGTGAGTTTTTTAATTTACCCTCCGACATAAAAAAAACAACCCAGTCCTTACCGGGGATCGAACTCTAGACATTTACAAACATTGATATGATTATTTCATCTGATTATTAATATTATTATCGGTACCAATTTTTACTGCTGTCTCCATCTCAATCGATGTTTTCTTACACGATCAGATAGTTGGGCTAAACAAATTGTTGACGAAACATCAAATTGCCCCTGAGGTGGGCTCGGTAATAATTGTTGGTGATGGTCTGAATCCCAAGAAACAGACGTAATCTGATCAAAGAAAACTGGAGGTCGGTCATAAAACACTGGCCAGATCGATACGATGAAAAATAGCAGTTGTATCAACACACGCAAACATGAACATAAATCGCAAGAAAACAGACAATTAAAAGTATGTGTTAACATTACAGAAATGTATAACTGGGCAGAATATGTCTACTTTAGAGTGTCCCATACGTGCACAGTCCCTTTGAGAGGTTTACGCTTTAGCACCCGTTAGAATATGTATTTAGCATGCGAAATGTGTTACAGAATGTTAATGTTATTGTATAACAGAATATTGATGTTATTGTGTTACAGAATATTGATGTTATTGTGTTACAGAATATTGATGTTATTGTGTTACAGAATATTGATGTTATTGTGTTACAGAATGTTGATGTTATTGTATTAGAACATTTTCATTTGGCGAGATACCCCTCTTTAAGCGGAAGACTTGAGTCCATTGCGGCTATATGATGACTAATAACCATGAGCTGATCTGTGTAAAACGATATGGTTACCATAAGAGAGGGAGGGAAATTTTTTTTTAAAAGCATTTGTTGGTTTTTCCTATCTAATTTCACTATTTGATATGATGGAAAATCGCTACGGCAAGGCTATTTACCGACCTGTGTGTTACGTTCCTAGCTCTAATGACATGTTCAGATTAGCTAGAAGAGAGGGGTTGAACACCCCCCCCCCCAACCTTCCCCTCTTATCTTCAGTCCTGAATACGGTACGACGAGAAATGGCGGTAAACATGTTGGAGATGGTTGGTTGCTGATGTAGTGGTCAGTGGTCTCATGTACTTTGATCTAATATCAGTATGTGGTACATGCCTGTGTTTGGGGGCTGCTGTTTTGTTACTTGTAAAGTGTTCCATTTATCTGGCCCTGGAGCGTGTCCATCGACGAATATAATACCTACGGAGTCATGTGGAATCATCCATCTCAAGACACGTTATTTCACTTTTCTCACGATTTATTAGGTCACGTTATCCACACTTTGTGGTGACAGCCAATGAAAATTACGAGAAAATAACAGCACTTTTGAAAGATGGTTGACAAAAGACTGAATGTCTTATATTTGTTGATGGTCACATCTTTAGGGCGAAACGTTCTCTAACAGTATCCGGAGCTGAACATTTAACAAGATGATGAGAAATAATTCCAAACAGATGAGTGTACATCCCCCACTCTGGAGTGTGTAGTAATTGTATTCTGTTCACGTGATTGTTAAGTTGTACATGTTGTGCGTAAAGTCGGAAGATGGTACTCTGGTCATTCCTCCTGGAAAAAAACCATTAACAACGGAACTAATTTACATGGCATCTCATCATTTTCTTCAGTGTTCATTCTCAAACTCCCGCTGACTCTCTCTTATAACGGGAAAACGGTCCTGTTATATTTTCGGCATGATATAATCAGAGAATATACATGCGGTATACCTTCGGATTATAGCATCAATGACCCGATGCATCCGTCTTTAGTGGTAGTTGGGATCGCAAATGCCAACACATACATTGATACTGTTATATTCGCATTTCGCGCTGTATAAGAATGATTGGTACGTGGGTCTTAGAAAGGAATGGGTCTTAGAAAGAAGTGGTCTTAGAAAGAAGTGGGTCTTAGAAAGAAGTGGGTCTTAGAAAGAAGTGGTCTTAGAAAGAAGTGCGTCTTAGAAAGGAATGGGTCTTAGAAAGGAGTGGGTCTTAGAAAGAAGTGGGCCTTAACTTGTGAGTAGTGTGTCCATGGTTATTTCATGCATGCTTGTTCTCGACATGGTGGGGGGGATCAAATGCAACGAACGAGCAGACTAGTTGGCAGAAATGTTGTTGTTGAAAGCACAATAGTCAGTGATAGAAAGGGGTTTAATAGAAGTAAACTATTCACTTTATTGCACTCAGATTTTCCTCATATGTCCATCTTTCCTCTGAAATAAGCTACAGACCGACTGCACGTCTAATTTGCTCGCGATAGACATGCACTCATTCGCGATCAATATGGGCTAATCCAAACAACAAAACCAAGAACTAAACAAAACAAATGCTTTCTTCATTCCATCCCGCCAACAAAGATATGGCATATTTCTGGTATAAACAGACAAGTGAAACAATAAAAGGTATCATACTTCTGGTATCAACAAATGATAAAACACAAGCAAATAAAAAAATGTAGCTAAATAATTATGCACTAAATTAATGTATTAAAACACAAACTCAAGTATCATGTTCACAAAATGAAATAAATAGACCAGAAACTAACAACGTAACGAAGACTACAGAAAAATAATAGACCAGAAACTAACAACGTTTACGTAGACTACGGAAATAAATAGACCAGAAACTAACAACGTAGTGTAGACTACAGAAATAAATAGACCAGAAACTAACAACGTTTATGTAGACTACATAAATAAATAGACTAGAAACTAACAACGTAGCGTAGACTACAGAAATAAATAGACCAGAAACTAACAAAGTAACGTAGACTACAGAAATTATGTTCTATTTATTCAAGGTTTGACTAAATAGCTTTTTAAAATGAGGATTTTTAAATGTAGCAAAAAGGTACAAGAAAGAAAGAACACGAAATCAAACGACAATTACAGAACAGTGTCAGGAGTTTAGCACGTCCAGGGAATTGAGAAAAATTGTGATCGCTATTCTGCTGCAAAAGATAAAAAAATTCTCCTTCAACGTTAATTTGTGTTCACTTGTACGGTTTTAATCGGTTGCTTGCCGGGAAGGTTAAACCATTTCTTTAATTCCGTTTATTGATTTTTTGCTTAATTGTTTTAATCCACCCACGTGAGCCATTAGGTTGTCAGTCTGTGTGGCTCTCAAGACAAACAAAGAAAATAATGTGATTTGATTCGCTTCACAGCTCCGACTTTTGACATTAGTCAATAGTATGTTCAACTTTATTTATTATGTTAGGTTGTTAATTTATGTTTGTGTGTTTGTTCGAGTTCTTCCACAATACAGTCATGTGGACTCATCGTAAATCATCCTTCTAAACTGACGTTATTTACTTTTTCCAGTGATTTTCATTGGCTGTTAACACATAGTGACTATTAAAAATAACTGGATAAGACAAATACTTCTAGGAATCACTAAATGTTGCCACGTCCACATACACGGTCGCAGCGTATAACAATATCGCTAGTATGTCTGCCGTACGAGAGAACTGATTCCGTTGCTACAAGTTAGTCACCAACGATCAGGCTTGCCTCGCCGTTTTGTTTATGTTTGCGACGCTATCGACATAGCAATACGAACCCACAATGTGTATCGGTATTATCATCGTTAAGTAATCATCATTGAGATAAGTATCATCGTTAAGTAATCATCATTGAGATAAGTATCATCGTTAAGTAATCATCATTGAGATAAGTATCATCGTTAAGTGATCATCATTAAGATAAGTATCATCATTAAGTAAAATGATAATTTATCAACTTTTGGCAAAGCCTGTGAGTCCATATGACAATGTTTAGCAATCTAACAGATACGTGGTTAATACATTTATGTTAAGAAATGCCTTCTTATTTGGTAAATTATGTAAAGAACATTTCCTTTTATTGAGGTAGGTTTTTTCAACTAAATACCGGAGTCCAATAGTTCTTGTGATCTCTTCACTGCTGACATGATCTCTTCTTGTTATTTTTGCTGCTTGTTCTTGAATATATTTCACATGTAGTAAGCTTTCTCTCTTGTTCTTTTGTTAGTGTTCACGTCTCCAATAGATAACACAATCTTGGTAGAATGATTGCGTTTATGATTTACATTTTGGCTTTCTTTGGGATAGTTGTGTGTTTCAAGGTTTGTGTCAGTTAGTAATTTACGTTCTGTTGTTGATTTTCTTGTTCAGTTCTCTCTTGTTCTTTAGTTGATGTTCATGTCTGACATTGATAACACAATGTTTGTATGAAGATTGAATTTAAGGTTTTCCGTTTCCAAGTTGTGCTTTATCTGGCAAAAATTCAGCTGACCTTGCTGTTTTATGAATTTAGCTAAGAATTCTTGAATGGTTTTTAACCGGTACTGTCAGCAGAAGTATAATGGTGGATACACTCAAGGAGAGATCGAAGCAACTATAGAGGTGTCCAGTTTGCAGTGATGATGATCCAACGACTAACTAACTAACTAACTAACTAACTAATGGTTTTAATTATATACAATCAGGTCCAGTGTATATTACTTTTGTTTTCATTGTTTTTATTTTTTTTTCCAGTTTATCCAACAAGAAATATTTCCTTATTTAGAATTATTGATATTTTTTTTGTACACAGAATATCTTTGTTTTCATCTGAGATTTGTCTCGTAGAATATAGACATTTACTTCCTTGTTTTTGTGTTGCAGCCTAAAACATAAGCCTTGAACTTTATATTACACAATAAGATGACATTATATTTGAAGAGTGGGCGATCAAATCTTGGGGAGTTCTGATGAAGTATTTCTTTTAACAGTCAGTGTTTGAGATAAATGGGGGAGGAGGGGAGATACTTCCATGCTTGAGGGGAGTAGGAGGGGAGGTGGGGGTATTTCCAATGGAGAGGGGTAACATTAGGCATGTGATGTGATTGGTTGACGTATGTAACAAAGTAGTAATTAATTATATAATTTTTACAAGTGTCAAACAGGACAGGACAGGACTACAGTATTGACCAAGCTAGCCAAAGTGGCTGATGTCGGAGATAGTACGCGATGAAGCGGCATAGCAACCAGGGTATCACGCAACGTGACTAGATAACATGTTTTGGCAACAGAATCTGATTTGCTGTTTATACATGTTCAACTGCTAACGAGAACATGAACATGAACAATCATCATCAAGATTCACTAAACAGATATGTTTTTTTTAAATTAATTGTTTTGCTATTTTATCATCAGTGATATTTCTCTCCTCTTCTCTGGTAACTGGTGCTCTAAATATTATTGGTAGATTCTCTTTCCCTGCCTCTTAATGTGTGCCCTAACGGTATTTCCCTGCCTCTTAATTTCCCTGCCTCTTAATGTGTGCCCTAACGGTATTTCCCTGCCTCTTAATTTCCCTGCCTCTTAATGTGTGCCCTAACGGTATTTCCCTGCCTCTTAATGTGTGCCCTAACGGTATTAGTCGAAGATTATCTCTCTGAATCTAGTCCTCCTCTTCTTCTTCTTCTGCGTTGATTCTCTAACTCCTGCAGATTAGCAGGATGTAGTCTGGAGAACGGAATGCGTTGTGTCATGGTTTACAGCATTGCTGTGATATCTGCGCCTTTCGGCCTGACACATCCGACTTCAGCATGAGGTCTGGATCTAGTAACTTATACCATGACAGTTTTGGCAAGATTCTCTCTCTATGTCTAGTAAATAACACCGTGAAGTTTTAATTAGAAGATTATCTCTCTATGTCTAGTAACTTATGCCGTGAAGTTTTAATTAGAAGATTATCTCTCTATGTCTAGTAACTTATGCCGTGAAGTTTTAATTAGAGGATTATCTCTCTATGTCTAGTAACTTATGCCGTGAAGTTTTAATTAGAAGATTATCTCTCTATGTCTAGTAACTTATGCCGTGAAGTTTTAATTAGAAGATTATCTCTCTATGTCTAGTAACTTATGCCGTGAAGTTTTAATTAGAAGATTATCTCTCTATGTCTAGTAACTTATGCCGTGAAGTTTTAATTAGAAGATTATCTCTCTATGTCTAGTAACTTATAATTCTTCTCTAATAGTCTAGGCCGTTACATACTGTGTGTGTGTATGGGTCGGTGGGGGTGGCTCTCTCACCTTGTCTAGTATTTTACGCCGCTACATACTGTGTGTGTGTGTGTGTGTGTGGGATTGAGGGGACCTCTTTCTCCTTGTCTAGTAGCTTATCCCATTACACACTGTGGGTAGGGGGGTGTGCGAGCTTCCCTCACCTTGTCTTCATTTTCTACCCAAATGATGCCTAAAGCAACCTGCTGTTGCTGATGTATGAGAATTCACAACACGTCTCACAAACAACCCAGCGTATTTTGTAAACTGTGGTAATGAAATCAACATTGTTCTAGTAGACACTGCCAGGTGTGCGAAGATTACTTAACTTTACCTGCGAAAGTAAACAATTATTATTATTTCCGTGATTTGAACTCTTTCTGTCTGGATTGTGAGATCGGCGTTCTAACAATAACGCATCGTTCGTTATTGTTCTTGTCTTGACTAACGTCATGGAGTCAGTTATATGGTACTTCTTGACTAACGTAATAGAGTCAGTTATATGTTACTTTTTGACTAACGTCATGGAGTCAGTTTTATGTTACTTTTTGACTAACGTCATGCAGGTGTGCTCTTAGATAACAATATATTTGTGTGTGTAACTATTTCTAGTGAGCATGCGGTTGCGTCTGTGGGTCTCACCAATGGCTCACTAGACAAATCAACCATGCAACAGAAAACCTTAGTAGATGACATGCCTTTATATTGAGGTTATCTTCTTATAGAAGCTTCATGGCACGTCATCTATACAATCCCGTAGTCTTAACCTTCGATAACAGTTACCATGTTGTTCCGACAGGCCAACGTTGTGCTTGAACTAGTTACGGCACAGCGTGGATGGGCGGAACAACAAAGAAACCTGTCGCAAGGGCAAAAGTTGTGCCCTGATGTCGACGTCTGTTCGGCGGCATTGCACTCGAAACACCATCGAGTCGAATGGTTGCTGGAACAGAGGGCGAAGCACTTACGGGAATGTCCCACGTGCTGTGAGGCCAGTTTTCTAAACAAGACTATTTCTAGTAGTATTCTTGATGCCAAAGACAGTTGGTATTTGTATGTAATTAGAGAGATAGTTTATCGTTCCGACGTAATCAATAGAAGGTGGTACGTACACGATTAAGCCTCTGTATCTTTATCTTTCTTTCCTCGATAACTCTTCTTACTCATTTTCTTTCTCTCCGTTTACTTACGCTTCTCAGTCTTTCCTCTTTCTACGCATCCGTTTTTCTCTCTCTCTCTCTCTCTTTCTCTGTATGTGTGTGTGTGTGTTTCTTCTGTGATCCATTTCTCCCTCTCTCTCTCTCTCTCTATTCTGATCTCACCCCTCTCCCTCTTCCACTTCTCTCTCTTCATACATTTCTCCCAATTCCTTGGCTCTCTTTACCCACTCTCCCTCTATCTCCTTCACCCTCCTATTTCTCCACTCACCCTATGTCACCCACCCCCTTTTCTCTCACATATACCCGCCGTGTTAGACGACCGGGTGCCCTCACAATTTCCCTCCCGTATTGTTACTAACTAACCTGTCTTTCATTCCAATATCATTGTTTATGTTCACCTGTCAGTGCATCCATTAGGTTTGTCTCTTGGCCCGATAACTCCTAAGTAAATGCATTTAAACAAACATGAACTCCCAGGGCGCGTCAGATTTACGTTTATTCCTTTGTGATTTAATATCAAATTACCCTTGGTGCCCTTTTCTTCTCGCACTCTATTTTTATAAATACACCTTGATATTAATGTATGTTTACTAAATAAGTCAAGCAATCATTGGACAATCTACTATTTCTATCCAATCGGTAAACCCGTAACCCGTCAGGGTCGTAGGAGTACCACATTTGATGCTTCAGCACACAGAGACCTCCAGGGAGAACAATAGAGTCACATGGACTCCTAGGGCATCAATATTCACAAGTGACGCTATTTGACTTTCCTGTGATTTGCATTGAGAGCTCACTCACTCATTATGTGAACATTATTTGTACAATTCCTTGACCCCTTCCCCCGCTCTTGTGAACACACTAAATATTCGGTGACCATCGCCTGCGTAAAAAAAAATTGACGCACCCCCCCCCCCCCCCACCTACATCAAAAAACATATTTTGCGGGAAAAGAACAAACGACATAACATTTTTTCCCAGATTATTCCACATATTTACATATTCAAAGATTTATATATTTACATTTTTAAAAAAACTTGCTTGACATAAACTTTTATGAAACAACCCCCCCCCCCCCACCCTTCCCTGTCAACAATATCTTTATTTCCATAAATATTACATATTGACATGATAATTTCATATTTACGTACATAAGCAAATATACAGACGACATGTGATGTATTACCTTTGGATGCTTGTGCATTGTGAAGAGAGTGTGAAATTTGCTCGTGAAATGACGTTTGTGATTGGTGGCGCTAAAAATTTGGTGAAGTGGAAATAACATGTGTATTTCATGAATTTATGTATAATGAAAATATACAACTCTAAACAGATTATAAACGAACCAAAAATGAGAATTTAAAAACGTGTACATTTATTCTTTATTGAAGTATAGCTCTAAAACATGGACAATGAACAAATAACTAGGAGATAGAATTGATGCCTTTAAGATGTGGATATATAGAAGACTAGAGATAACTTCTTGGAAAGAGAAGAAAACAAACAAAGAGGTTACAACAAGAATTCATAAGAAAAAAATAAGTATTAAAAGAAATACAACTCAAACATTTAAAGTAATTTGTCTTGTTTAAATACATGACACCGTGTTTGAGACCTTATTTGAGGGTTGAGTCGAGGGAAAGGAAGCAAGCAATAGGTAGACAGGGATACAATTGGGGAAGAGAAACATCACAAGATGGACAGGTGACAGTCAAACAGAATGCACCATCAAGGAAAGAGATAGGAGTTGTCGGAGATACGTTGCAACCAACTTTCGTTGTGCATACGGCACTTAATGATGATGAACTGAAAAATATATGCTTAATAATTTGTACAATGACTATAGATCTAATACATTTAAGCGATTGATTATCATGAAGTGAAAGTGAACGTGGTGGGGATTACGCGTAATAAGGTTTGTCGTCTCAAAGGCATGGTTCTGTTGGGGAAGTGGGGTCTATGTATGTATTGTTTGTCCCCGAAGTGGGGACATTTTAGTTCGGCAACATTCAAGGATCATTACGTCATGTTTGTCAGATCTGTCTAGCCATCCGCAGCAATTGTCAGATTTGTCGAACTGTTCGCAGTAATTGCCAGAGCTGTCGAACCATCAACAGTAATTGTCAGAGCTGTCGAACTGTTCGCAGTAATTGTCAGATCTGTCGAACCATTCACATAAATTGTCAGATCTGTCGAATTGTTCGCAGTAATTGTCAGATCTGTCGAACTGTTTGCAGCAATTATTAAATCTGTCGAACTGTTCGCAGTAATTGTCAGATCACTGGAGCCATTCGCATCAGTGGCCAGCTCTGTCGAGCCATTCGCAGCAATTGTCAGATTTGTCGAGTCATCCGCAACAATTGCACACTTAACATTCCCGGCCACAAAGGAGTCTGCCTCAGAAGGACAACGCTGCAATTGTTCGCTGGCCTGCATCTCTTCGTCATCCATGGGAAACGTTTGAGAGAAAATGCAAATAAGAAATTTGACAGACAACACAATTGAGACATTCAGACAAGACATACACTTACAAAGATTAGTTTATTTCTACAGGTGACATGTTGTTTCCCAACGTTCCTTAGTCGCCTCCTACGACATGCCTGAAAAGAACATCTCTTCTCCTCCACCCTGAACTAGATTTCCAGGCCCCGTCGCCATTATGACGAGTTAAACACGAAACATACACATATAGATACACAATCTCTCATTCACACCCATACACCTGAACTCACTTACCTCCCTCTCTCTCTCTCTCTCTCTCTCTCTCACACACATATATGCAAGCATTATAGCTTAAAATCAACGGTTGTGCGTCTGTTGCTATGTTGATAACGACGCAAGACAGCTGAAAAATGACAAACATGTGTAACGGTGGTTTGCTTTGAGCTTGGTGATCAACGAGTAAAAGTGAAAGAACCAGTTCTCTCGTTCAGTTGGTATACTAGCGATATGGTCCATCTTTCAGTGAAGGTGATAACATCACTGAGCACATTAGCAGTCAATGCCGTAGTCGGATGTGTCGCATTATTGATGCAAATAAATAAACACGACAAAAGTTTTCCGTTATTTTGGCAAAATCCTGCTGTAAATATACTATGACCACTGTCCTCCTACAAAAGTGAAACTGTGAGGGTTTAAGAACATACGCCAAAAACTGTGAGGGTTTAAGAACACACCCCAAATACTCTGAGGGTTTAAGAATACACCCAAAAACTGTAAGGGTTTAAGAACACACACCAAAAACTGTGAGGGTTTAAGAACACACCACAAAAACTGTTAGGGTTTGAGAACACACCACAAAAACTGTGAGGGTTTGAGAACACACCCCAAAAACTGTGAGGGTTTGAGAACACACCCCAAATGCTGCTAGGGTTTGAGAACACCACTCCTTCCCCCACCCCCCCCCCCCCCCCAAAAAAAAAACCCCCCGAATAATTTAAGGTATGGAGTCGAAAGTGACAAAATTATAATATATCAGAGGTATTTTGATCGCAATCCAGGCCCCGTTCGTCAATTAGTGTCTGCCAATATGAGTATTTCCCATGCATGTGTTTATCTCTATCGTTTATCAATTTAAATAGAATTATGTTTAGGGTTAGGGTTAGGATTAGTTATGTAAAACATAACTAACCTAACCCTACAAGTCCATACGACTGTATTACCGAGAGACTCCTGCCAGGAACGTTATTAGACAAGAAGCTACAGTCTTTCATTGTTAGCTTGGACCATTTATCTTTCAAGACAATAATAATCCGTTTAATCGTAGTTTCAGATCTAATTGTTGAAAAACGACAGTTTGGAAAGTCACAACAGTGATCTCATTTGAACTTCATATGACACTTTGATCCTTCTTCTAATTCGACAGAATTTCAGTCCAAAATTTCTCCTTTTTTATTGTCAAGGGATAAAATCAAGCACTCATTCTTATTTTAGATTTATTGTAAAGGGAGAAAATCAAGAATTCGTTCTTAATTTAGATTTATTGTAAAGGGAAAAAGTCAAGCTTTGATTATTACTGTCGATTTTTTGTCAAAGGTGAAAATTATATGTTGATGATTATTTTCGATTTTATTGCCAAGGTAGAAAACATACATTTATATTTATTTTCGATTTCTATTGTCATAGATGATATCTTCAATCTCATGTCATGGGAGATAATTTACATTGGTTTTTTTTCTGATCTATTGTCATGGGAGATAATTTACATTGATTGGTATTTTCTATCACTAGTCATGGGAGATAATTTACATTTATTGCTATATTCAATCTCTTGTCATGTTATTTTCGATCTCCTGTTATGTTAGATAACTTATATTGATTGTTATGTTCAATCTCTTATCAGTGGAAATAAATTACATTAATTATTATTTTCGATCTCTAGTCATGGGAGATAACTTAATTTTTTACGAATTATTGTTGTAGGAAAAAACTATCAACATTGTAGTTTTGTATTAAAGATTAAATTCATGCGCAAGACAACATAACAATTTATGCTCAGAAAAAATAAAATAATTCATGATCATGAAAACATAAAAATTAACATTACGGTGGGTTGCATTACAAGAACTGTTTAAAATGTCATAAAATGTGTATACTTCACCACATAACATAATACATCATATATTGTTATAGCATATTACATCACATATTGTTATAGTATATTACATCATATATTGTTATAACATAACACGTCGCATATTGTTATAGCACAACACATCACATATTGTTATAACATAACACGTCACATATTGTATAACATAACACGTCAAATATTGTTATAGCACAACACGTCACATATTGGTATAACATAACGTCACATATTGTTATAACATAACACGTCACATATTGTTATAACATAACACGTCACCCATCGTCATGTTTCGTAACATATATTTATCGTATTATTACACAGACACCAGGGTCGTAGATACATTTTCCCCAAGTGTTAACCAGGGTTGGGGGGGGGGTACGTTAAAAAATTTAATTCGTTAATTGCGTGCCTATTATTTCTTCTTATGGAAAAGTTTATGGTATTTTATTAATCGCTAAGGGAAAGGGGGGGGGGGGGGAGTATTGACTTTTCATCCACCTTATGGCTACATTCCTAGTATTGAAAGTAATGTATTGATTTGCAAAAGTGATGGGGGTGTGGGTGTCAGTTTTTTTGAGCCATTACATGTGGCCTTTGACCCTTAAACACGTGTTCCAATTTCTCTCAGAATAGGGGCTCCACCATTTGAAATCAAGTGTAACTTGATGAAGCTACCTGACCGAGTGTTAGAAATCTTAGTCAATGAGATCACACCATCAAGTTACCTGACGGTGTGTCAGAAACCATGGTCAATGAGATCACACCATCAAGTTACCTGACCGAGTGTCAGAAACCAAGGTCAATGAGATCACACCATCAAGTTACCTGACCGAGTGTCAGAAACCCTAGTCAATGAGATCACACCATCAAGTTACCTGACCGAGTGTCAGAAACCCTAGTCAATGAGATCACACCATCAAGTTACCTGACCGAGTGTCAGAAACCCTAGTCAATGAGATCACACCATCAAGTTACCTGACCGAGTGTCAGAAACCCTAGTCAATGAGATAGCTTCATTTATACATTACATTTAATTTAAAGTCTTAATATTCCATCGATAGCTTGCAATAAAATATCATCTGGAAAGAGAACCACGTGGGAGACCCAGACGAAGATGGATAACATTAGAGAAATACAAGAGCACCCAGTTACCTACAGAAATAATACTTCGGCTGCTGATGACGCCTAGCGGCACACATGGATAGGACAAGACACGACAAGACTTTAATATGGATGATGTCTTAACTATGTTGTTAATGTCTTGTTCAATCTTATTTCAGATTGCAGTTGTCTGTCGTGGTAGAAAAGTCTCCATTGCCTTTTCTATAATGTGACGTCATTTCCTGAATCAATTATCCAGTCCGTGTGTACAGGTAAGAACATTAGTGGTACATGTAACGAATATAGATGTATACACCTGTTTAAATGAACCATGCTGTTTGCATTGATACTTTGTATGTTTGTGGAGAATTCTCAGACAATTATTACCACAGGAACACACATTTTTAATGATGATATCGCGCAATCAATACGTTATTTATCTGCGTTGCAATGGCACATGAAGCGATTAAGATCTTGAATATATCTTAGTTAGGTATATAAGATAAGCAAACACGTCAATAATAGGAGTCTAATGAATCTGGCATCTGAAATAATTAATAACAGTGTGAGAAAATGATTGTGTGATGGAAGGAAAGATCGTCTTCATTATAATCACGGCACTAGATATTTGTGACCCCATGTTGTAACTTTGATAGTGCATTTTTCTTTATGTTAGACAGTTTTACTGATATTCTCGCTTCTGTGTTGCCGGGGCCTGAGAGGGGAACAAAGAATAGCAACACTATTTACCTTCCCTTCATGTTGTAAGAGGCGACTAAGGAGGGTATGGGATGGAGTTGGCTGTTCACTCTCATATAGGGTCAGTGACCCAAAGGCATGCTGAAGTTGGATGTGTCGAAAGGCGCAGATATCGCAGTAATACTGCAAACCATGATATAACGCATTTCGTTCTTCTGACCTGCATCCTGCTAAATGTAGGAGTTTGAGAACGAACGCAGAAGAAGAAGAATGATATTCTGTGGCGTGGTAGCGTAAGCATTTCGCCTTGTACTACGATGTCGCATGCTCAAACCTGACTCGTGACGTCTTGTTGCTCGCATGAAGGTACGAAGTACATGTTATTGTGATGCGTTCGGCATTGCTGCTTGTTTAAGAGGGATGCAATATACTTGGGGGAGAATCAGAAGGTAATTATGGTGGATTTGACATATCTCTTATGTTAAAATTTTCTAAGGTTTGCCAGACAATGTATTTATCTACTCGGTCGAGTGCTTTTTCTGGTCTACACATATTGTGTTTAAGATCTGTAATGTATTCGAATACTTCTTCACTCGGCAGTCTCGGTATAGATAGTCCGTCTGTACAGCTCGACCTCTCTTCTGACGTCAAATTTGGCGGGACTCAGCTGTGGTTCTGCAATGTATTGTATTCTCTGTTCTAATATTTTTTACCTGTATGACTTAATAAGGAGATGCCTCTATATGATTCACATTCTCTCTTACTTCCTGTCAGTTTCTATAATGGTACAATACTGATTTTTGCCAGTTGTCTGGTACTGCTCTTTCTGTCCAGATTATTTTGAATAATAGGCTAAGGCACTGAACCCATGTGTTTCTACACGTTTTTATTGCTTCGCTCGGTATACTGTTTGCTCCTGGTGATTTATTACTTCGGATATATTTCAGTTTCTTCTCGTTTTAGTATATCAGGTTCTGTGGTTTCCAGGTCTTTTTAATTATTCGTGAGTCTGTATTATGTTGTCATGCTTGGGTTGTATATTTCCTGGAAGTACTGTGTCCATCGTGCTTTTCTCTGCATGCTGTTGACTAAGGGTTTACCATATTTATCATTGGCGATTGTTATGGGCTTAGAACTCTCACTTGCATTGATTTAATACTTTTCAAAAATTCTCTTGTGTTTGTTTTACATTTGTCAGGTAAATGTTCTCCATACTTGTTCCATGAATTAACTTTTGCTTTTTTTATGACATGCTTGGCATTGCTTCTTGCTAGATATGTTACTAGATCATTCGTCGCTGCTTTGTGCCTCTATCATTGCAACCAAAGACTCCCATAGTTTGACCAAAGTGGCAGAGTGGCTAGCTAATAAACCTATGTGGCAGAGGGGCTAGCTAAAAGACCCATGTGGGGAGAACAACCAGATGTACCATTACTGTTGATGTGTCAACAAATTGACGGAAGAAATATGTGCTTGTTTGCCCAGAGCTATATGCTAAACTCCTTGCAGGGTATGCTGCTCCTGGGATAGTGTTGCAAAGGAATACCTCCCTGTCGATACTAAACATGCATCCATAAACCCTCTAATACAACCTAACAAATCAATGAATTTACTGGGCGTGAATTTTCTACACTCCTACAGAAGGCTAAAGATACAGATGTGTAGAGAGCTTTTCTGTGCGGGTGTCTCCAGTGTGACACTCCTACTGCCTCCACGGTTTATGTGTCTTATTATTAATATTAATATTTAGTTTTTTTATTATTATTATTATCTATTCGTTAAACCCTCTGTTGCCTTTCAGCATGAGTGGTGGAAGAGTTTTCTGGAGATGTCCCTCGTGTGTGCTGAGTATATTGTGGAATTTGTCGCCTCTTTTATTTCGATGGTGCATTGTTTTTTTGGTCAGTCTCTAGGTCTGCCGTCGCTGTATCTGTGTAGCATAGCTTGCTGTGGTACGCTGTCTGATGGTAGTCTGCTGATGTGTGCAAACCATTTGATCTGTTCTCTATTAATATATTCCAAGATTGGGGCTGTGCCGGTTCTTTATCTAATGTCTTCATTTCTCACTCTGTCTCTTAGCGATATTCCTATGATTCTGCGTAAGCATGCCATTTCAGCTGTCACAAGTTTACGTCTGTCTTGTGCTGTCGTTGTTCATATAATAATATTAATAATAATAATAATAATAATAATTATTATTATTATTATTATTACTATTATTACTATTATTACTATTACTATTTTTATTATTAAACTCAACCACACTTTCAAGACAGCAAACTTAACGAGCTCGTATATCACCTAGGTCAGTCAACTGGGGGAGAGAAGTGTGTATGTTGGTTGGGGGAGGGGGGTTACTTATGTCAGAAAGTCTATATGCTATGTAGAGCTACTTAATCACAGCTGAAGGTATTACGTCATAACTATCACCATCATCGTCAACATCATTCACAACAACATCATTCACAACAACATCATTCACAACAACATCATTCACAACAACATCATCACCATCATCACCATCATCATCATCATCAACATCATTCACAACAGCATCATCACCATCACCATCATCACCATCATCACCATCATCATCAACATTATCAGCATCATCAAAAACAACAGCATCATCACCGACATCATCATCATCATCATCATCAACATCAACAGCATCATCACCAACAACATCAACAACAACATCATCATCATCATCAACATCATAACCATCATGATCATCACAAATCCAGAAATTTCAAATACCGGGTAGATCTGACCCTCAAATACCGGGTAGATCTGACCCTCAAATACCGGGTAGATCTGACCCTCAAATACCGGGTAGATCTGACCCAGGTGGGAAGCTCTTGATTGATGTATACCAAATAGGCACACACACAAAACAAAACTATAAGATCATAAAATATTTGTGTTTAAAATCAGACATCAAATAAATAATCTCTATGTACTTATGCCTCTACTGAAACGGTAATCGTCATGGCTACATTTGCCAATGATTATTTTTAGAATTTCTTTATCATCCGCTACTTCTTCTTTTTATCCATGTTCCCATACTTTTTCTTGCCTCCGTAGTTTCGTATATCTATACTGCGATCAAATTCTCACTTGGGAGCATACCTCGCGTTCCTAAATTGTTTCCCATTCCGAAACAAAGTGTGCTTAGAGCATTACTCTGCTTACAAAACTCGCACACATTCGGAATTTGAATAGCAAAAACGCATATTTAAACATCTAGAGTTAACAACACTTTGAGAATGTTCTGGCTAATTTCGAACAGTTTCTGTAAATTCAAATGCACTGAAGTTTCCAGGGTTAGAGGTATCTAGAATGCACATTATTATAGACCCCTGTTCTCACCTTTAAGATGTGCCACAAAACTGATGTTATTTTTGTAACCCTGTGTTTCTAATTAGATTGTATACAGATACCTGGTAGTTGGCGGGAGGTTGCAGATGTAAAAATGTAAAATCAGGCTAAGATAAACGAAGACGCGAAGAAGGAATTATAGGCTGTTATAAGTTGTGAAAGATTTGAAGCGTGAATTCACAGACTAATAACAGGCGTAGAATTGTAGACACACCGGGAGAAGGAAAGACAGACAGTTGAAGTAATACGTTTCCAGGGCGAAAATACGAAAATATAGGTAAACATAAAGGGGTGTTTTTTATGCAAAGATATATCATTTATTGTTTGCTGCAAATACCTTTTTGATGTGGTTGAATGGAGTTATGTATAAGGAAATGATTAAGAATACAGCCTACTGTGCTGCGGTAATTTCACAGTTAGATGATTTAGCATGATGCGGCCTAAGATGTGGAGGTTTAGAATAAGGACGATTAGAATGGGGAGATTTATAATGTGGAGGTCTATAATGATAAGGTTTAGAATGTGAAGTTTATTAATGAGTTTTAAAATGTGGAGATGTAGAAGATTGAGGTTTATAATGATGAGGGTATTTCGGATGTGCAGGTTTAGATTATGAAGGTTTAAAATGTGGATGTTTAGAATATAGATGTTTATAGTGTACAGGTTTAGAATCTGGATGTCTCGAATATTGAAGATTAGCATGTGGTGTTTTAGAATGTGGACGTTCAGAATGTGGATGTTTAGAATGTGGAGGTTTAAATTGTGAAGGTTTAAAGCGTCGATGTTTAGAATGTGGTGGTATAAAATATTGATGTTTATAGTGTACAGGTTTAGAATCTGGATGTCTCGAATATTGAAGAATAGCATGTGGATGTTTAGAATGTGGATGTTTAGAATGTGGAGGTTTATAATACTAGGGTGTATAATATAGATATGTAGAATTGTGAGGTTTAAATTGTGGAGATTTAGAATGTGGATGTTGTCTAGAATGTGTAGGTCTAAAATGTGGTGGTTTAGAGTGTGGAGGTTTAAAATATGGTGGTTAAACATGTGGAGGTTTAAAATATGGTGGTTAAACATGTGGAGGTTTAAAATATGGTGGTTAAACATGTGGAGGCTTAGAATTTTGGAAGTTTAGAATGTTGAGGTTTATAATCATAAAGTTTAGTATGTGGATAGTTAATAATGATGAGGTTTAGAATGTGAAGATGTTGAATGATGAGGGGGGAAAAAAGAACATTTAGAACGATGAACTTTTGAATTGAGGTTTAGCATGAATATGTCTAGAATAAGATTTACATGAACATTTTAGAAATGGAAAGTTTTGGATAAAGAGACTTTGAATGATTAGTTTGGAATGTGAGGTTTATAAATTAGGAGATTTAGAAAGGAGAGACTTAGAATGAAGTGATTTGGAAGAAAATGTTTTATAATGACATGATTAAGAATATTAAATACAAATCTTTAGAATTAATAGATTTAGGACGCTTACGATGTGTAGATTTGGAAGATTTAAAATGTGTAGATTTGGAAGATATAGAATGTATAGATTTGGAAGATTTAAAATGTGTAGATTTGGAAGATTTAGAATGTGTAGATTTGGAAGATATAGACTTTGTAGATTTGGAAGATATAGACTTTGTAGATTTGGAAGATATAGAATGTGTAGATTTAAATGAGGAAGTCTAGTGGGTGATGATTTAAAGTTAAGACATTCAGAATGAGATGATTCAAAATGAGATGATTTAGAGTGAGATGATTTAGAGTGAGATGATTTAGAGTGAGATGATTTAGAGTGATGATTTAGAGTGAGATGATTTAGAGTGAGATGATTTAGAGTGAGATGATTTAGAGTGAGATGATTTAGAGTGAGTTGATTTAGAGTGAGATGATTTAGAGTTAGATGATTTAGAGTGAGATGATTTAGAGTGAGATGATTTAGATTGAGTTGATTTAAAGTGAGTTGATTTATAGTGAGATGATTTAAAATGTATTCTTGCTTTTGAAATGGTTAATCGATAATGAGATGATTTAGAAGATATATATTTATAATTAGGTGTTTTAGATGAGGGTCTCTCCGAATACGAATGTATCGGGCCAATTGCGCAAATAAAACGGAGAAGAAACACATTTCTATTCTCTGGGCTAACATATGCTGGAAATTTAGTATGACTATTGTCCAGCTACAAGATAGAACCAGCGGGAGTTTGAGAATGAATGCTGAGGAGGATGAAGAAGAGGATGAGTTAAAGATAGAGATTTGTTTAATGTGTTTTATAATTAGGTGATTTACTTTTATAATGTTTAATGTGTTTTATAATTAGGTGATTTACTTTTATAATGTTTAATGTGTTTTATAATTAGGTGATTTACTTTTATAATGTTTAATGTGTTTTATAATTAGGTGATTTACTTTTATAATGTTTAATGTGTTTTATAATTAGGTGATTTACTTTTATAATGTTTTTATTTGGGTATTTTATAATTGTTTGTTTTAGTGAGGTTTTTTTTAATTATGTGTTTTAGTAGATGCTTTAGAATTATTTACTTTTATGTGTTTTAGAATTGTTGATTTTCATTAGGTGTTTTAGAACTATGTGATTTAGAGAGGCATTCTAGAATTAGGTCTTTTAATTAGATGTTTTAGGATTATTTGTTTTAGTGGGGGGGGGGGTTTAAGTTACGGGTTTTAATTACGTGTTTTAGAACTATATGATTTAGTGAGGCATTCTTGAATTATGTTTTAATGATGCGTGTTAATAATGTTTGTTTTTAGTGAGGGATTTTATAATTATTTGATTTAAGGAGATATGTTATAATTATATGTTTTAATGAGGTATTTTAGAATCATGCAATTTAGGAACATGTGATTTAGAGTTACTTTTTGTAGATATAGATGATGTGTAATATAGTGATTGTGGGCGAGGATAATTATATTAAAATTCCAGTTGGGGGGGGGGGGGCATCTGATGGAGTAGAATCTTGTGCGTTTGTTTTTGATAGGTTCTGATTATTTGCAGTGAAGTACAATTAAGGTGCTTATCTGTACCTCTCAATCTGGTAACTCCGACTTCATCACCAATGTTTGTTT
Organism: Meghimatium bilineatum; assembly: GCA_034231615.1. NCBI lineage: Eukaryota > Metazoa > Mollusca > Gastropoda > Stylommatophora > Philomycidae > Meghimatium > Meghimatium bilineatum. Next base: position 50,607,179 of record CM067308.1, on the reverse strand, counting down.
CAGTAGGACTGTGGTCTTGCTCGATGGAGAAGATGGCGCGATCCATCTTAGTTTCCAACCTCTGTTTTAAATATAAATTTTATTTATTTTTTATTTTTAAATTAGTCCGTCATCAGCGCATTTTAGACCAGAAACACCTTTCTGCACTGATGTCTTTCTTACATAGAAAAATCTTAATACCGAAATACTTTCTAACGTCTGGCATGCACAGATTATAACTAGATTGCGACAGAACTTCTTGTCTCTGTTTCCGGAGTCATGTTGTTAGAGAAGGAATCTGACGAGTGGTAGACTTGTTGGCTAGAAATGAAAGGTCAGGGGTGAAGTGAAAAGTCAGTTAATCATATCCTTGTTGTGATAAGAGCTTGTTTGGTTTGTTTTTGGTCTCAACAATAGGGCTACTGATATTGAATTCATAAGGCGTCATGTTTTATTAGAGTTCTCACCCTTCTTTAAGTTGATCTGGGTTCTTGTTCTGCAGGACGCATGTGCAATCAACACGCACGCACGCAAACACACACACACACACACACACACACACATATATATATATATATATATATATATATATATATATATATATATATATATATATATATATTAATCACGCAATAGTAATCTTTCTCTAATTCTAGACGATAGTTTATGCTTTAAGAAATATGTTCTACAATTCATCAACACATGATGATGTGATTCACAAGTCAATTATGAGCCAGAAAAATGTATTTCACGGTAATAGTGGTAGTAGTAGTAGTTGTAGTAATAGTAGTAATAGTAGTATTAGTAGTAGTGGTAGTAATAGTAGTAGTAGTAGTAATAGTAGTAGTAGTAGTAGTAGTAGTAGTAGTAGTAGTAGTAGTACTAATACTAGTAGTAGTAGTAGTAGTAGCAGTAGTAGTAATAGTAGTATTAGTAGTATTAGTAGTAGTGGTAGTAATAGTAGTAGTAGTAGTAATAGTAGTAATAGTAGTAATAGTAGTAATAGTAGTATTAGTAGTAGTGGTAGTAATAGTAGTAGTAGTAGTAATAGTAGTAGTAGTAGTAGTAGTAGTACTAATACTAGTAGTAGTAGTAGTAGTAGCAGTAGTAGTAATAGTAGTATTAGTAGTATTAGTAGTAGTACTAGTAGTAGTACAGTTCATCTTTTCTGATGTTTTATTGTTCTGCTATAGCAATCATATAATTTACGATCTTTGGCGACGTTAGGTGTAACTAACAGTACCAGTTGTAGCCACAAAAAATCTTCCACAGAATGTACAAGGAATAATAGGTCTAATTGTACCATCTTGTGATGTTGTGTGCCGTCTTAGACAAGTAGCCCATGAATTAACGTATAACATATTCTCCTTTTTTCTATACTATTTCTGATATTTTCTTTCCATGCAACACCATCCATAACTGTTTCTTTGATTCCGTATCAATGATTGTGGCATATTATATCGCGTGACCAACTGCATACCGCATCATCTGTTTATGGTTGTTACCCTATACTGTAACATTTATCCCTTGGATTCCGGATTGGATTCCGGATTGGATTCCGGATTGGGTTCATCAACCATTTGAGCACTCACAAAGAATCGAATCGCTAGACAATTTTTAAAGCTATTCTCATCTTCCGGTGATAATATGGCCGTCCACCAATATGGCCGTCCACCAATATGGCCGTTGAGAATGAATGTGTTCTCTTTACTGTGTTCCATTAGCGGCTGTTCCTTTCCCAAAGTAATGGCAACCAACGGGGATATTGTGCCTAGAAATTTCCAGTGGATTAATCAAAATTTAGACGAATTTGCGAATACCACAAACTTTTATTTTTTCGGTCTCATCATACAGCTGTGAAGCATGGACATTAAGTAAACAGCGGCAAATAAGATCAACGCCATTGAGATGAAATGCTACAAAAAGATACTTAGAATATCATGGAAGAAAACAAACATTATAAACACATTGAATATTCCAGAATGTTGGTTACTAAACACAATAACAAAAAGAAAACTACACCTGCTTGTTCATATAAAGAGACACAACTGTTTAGAAAGATAAATAATGGGGGCAGAGTACATGGGAAGAGGAGGAAAGGCATACCAAGAAGACGATGGACTGACGACGTTAAAGATAACATGAATACATCGTTGGAAAATGCCAACCGTATCGCCCAAGACAGAATTCATTGGGAAGACAACGTTCTGGGGAGAATACATCACATGACACCTTTTCATCATCGGTTGCGAAGGAGAAACATCATCACATGATGATGGCACAAAAAGAAACACAAACTCACAAACCTACATTTGCATGTTATATTGTTTCATATATTAGCTATTTCTTTCAGTCAAGCGTGCTTCAATTTCAATTTCAATTTTTTTATAAGATTGGGAATAAAAACAACACAATCATAAACAATCTTCTACAGAAACATATTATTGCACACAAATTGCATTTTCAATAAAATCACGTCTGCACCATTTGGAGCGGTGCACAACTAAAACAGTTCCAGTATTCATTCTGTGATGATGATGATGATGATGTTCCTCCTTCGCAAGCGAAGATGGGCATGGCATGAAAAACAATAAATGCGATGGAAAAAAATGTAAATAATAAATTGGTAACTGTCTAATTTGATTAATTAATTCTGTGAAGAACTATAACTCACTGGTTTCCAGTGTGACCTTCGGTAGTGTAGGAGACATGTGTGCTAAAACGTAAACAGATGCTAGTCTTCAATTTGCATGAAATCTACTGGTTGGCTTTGGCTGTTTTTGGCATGCGAATAGAGGTATGTAAATAGCGACCAATTAAAAGTCGAACAATAATCAAAAACGTAACAGACGGGGTCCAAATTAATTCAGCTAGGAGGCCTGTATTGTGTAGAGCCACGCTTTCAGGGCCACCATAATTTACATATCCCACACTCTTTCCTAGTCATGTTTACATCCAACACCCCTGCTGGAACTTCCCATAATCTACCCCTCCACCAATATCTCCCAGGCGACCCATCCCTACCATTTCTAATCTCACACTTTCAAATTTCACTTTAATTTGATCCAGGGGTCGCATGTGCTCAGACTAGATTTGTACATAATATGTTTAATTACTTTCTCCACCTCTCTCGAGTAAACAGATCAGCCTGAATCCTACTTCCAACTTTATGTTAAGAACGGTATATTAAACGAACTTATGATAATAATATTTATTGAACTTCGCCAAAAATACACAGGACTGCCAAAGCAAACATTGAATTTTGCAAATACCGTGTTTATGGAGGTTTCATTTAAAACTCTTTGATTGGATTCATCATGGAAATATTTCGTGTCAGAAGGTCACGAGGTTCAAGAAATGAATCCTGGCACAGCTTTCCTTGTCATATCTTAGAATAGACTATATTTAATAACAAGAGGAAATGGGTTGAGGTTCTTTTCTTTTTTAGCTTTTTTTTTTTTAGAAAGAGAACTAAGTAAGGGGTTTATATTTTACAACGTCTGATCTGACGTCGAAACGGCACAACCTATTAAGCGTGCCTCATACGTGAAATGGGCCTATCTTTTAATTTGTGAAGTTAGGTATGAAATGCTGGAAAGTATCCTCACTTGTTTGTGTATAAGAACAAGCATAATGTAGGAAACGGGGTTTGATCCAGGTCCGCTCAAACCCTGTTCGCTGGATCATGCGTTTATTGGACTATAAATCTTTGATGCTTCTATATTATATTATTTATTATATTATTTATTTACCTAGTTTGTATGTATACATTATCCAGCTCAGAAACTAGATATTTGCAAGCTCCCTCCAAACTCTAGATCTTTATAATGTGCACACACAAGCTTTCACTACTTTACTTAAGCTACATTCATTTTGGTTGTGGCACACCTAGAGAATGCTTCTAGCACTTTAATCCGGAGTAATCCCTCATGCCAATGCACCCCCTCCCCCAAAGCAAGAGTGTGAACAAAAATATCTTCCCGTAAACGGATAAATTTCAAAACCGCCTTCTCTGGGTAAACATTCTGTCTAAAAATAAATACCAAAATTCGAATTTTTTTTAGGATGTTCTACTTAAACTATTCTAATTTCATTATATGAACTTTAACAAACATTTATATACATAAATCGTTTGCACTAAGTCCAAATTATGTGCTCCAATTGATGAAAATAAGTGCGCTAGCGCACGGTACCGCATCTTGGCGGGAATAGTGTCTCTTGCTTAGTTTCGCTTCAGGCCGTATGCAACATGATGCAGTCATGTAAGCACTTTATATGTGCGCTAGCGCATGGTAGCGGAGCTTAGCAGGAACATTGCCTCCTGCCTAGTGAAATATCTACGTCGTTTTTACTGACAAATTGGAATTGAACATCGTTTCTTGGTGACATCGACCCTGTATGGGATGAAATATTCAACTTCTAAAACCTCTGCAGTCACCTCGTATGACATGCCTGACAGGTGACAGTGTCGCTATCCTAGCTCCCCTTTCGTGCCCGCTATCACGAAAGTTGGGGGGGGGGGGGTCATGGTTCGTTTTCCATCACAGTTGAAATGATTTTCTAACAATGACACTTTATATGTATACTCAAAGCTGGAAAATAGATTCTAGATTTTTTTTAAATGGATTCTTAAATGTATCCTGGGTAAAAAATAATTTGAGAAAATCAAGTTCTCAATTCTTCTACTAACCGAATTACTCATATGGTGTAGTTTTTCATCAAAAAGAGACACGGCACCGTGCGACACAATACGACACAATACGACACAATACGACACAATACGACACAATACGACACAATACAATGTCATGTTATTTGTTACTTCTATCTTCAGTGTTAGTTCTCAAACTCGGATACGACTTTGGTGAGTGGGTGAGGGGGAGGGGAAGGCATGGTGGATTTTCTTCCCTTAACAATCTACGAATTTCGCTTACTGGTTGTTTTTTTTCTATGTTTTATTAGGAGATGGGTTAATAGAGTTTTTTATGTGTTATTGGGAGATGAGTTAATAGCGGTTTTTATGTTTTATTGGGAGATGAGTTAATAGGGGTTTTTATGTTTTATTTGGGAGATGAGTTAATAGGGGTTTTTATGTTTTATTGGGAGATGAGTTAATAGGGGTTTTTATGTTTTATTGGAAGATGAGTTCATATGGGTTTTTATGTTTTATTGGGATATGAGTTAATAGGGGTTTTTATGTTTTATTGGGAGATGAGTTAATAGGGGTTTTTATGTTTTATTGGGAGATGAGTTCATATGGGTTTTTATGTTTTATTGGGAGATGAGTTAATATGGGTTTTTATGTTTTATTGGGAGATGAGTTAATAGGGGTTTTTATGTTTTATTGGGATATGAGTTAATAGGGGTTTTTATGTTTTATTGGGAGATGAGTTAATATGGGTTTTTATGTTTTATTGGGAGATGAGTTAATAGGGGTTTTTATGTTTTATTGGGATATGAGTTAATAGGGGTTTTTATGTTTTATTGGGAGATGAGTTAATAGGGGTTTTTATGTTTTATTGGGAGATGAGTTAATAGGGGTTTTTATGTTTTATTGGGAGATGAGTTAATAGGGGTTTTTTATGTTTTATTGGGAGATGAGTTCATATGGGTTTTTATGTTTTATTGGGAGATGAGTTAATATGGGTTTTTATGTTTTATTGGGAGATGAGTTAATAGGGGTTTTTATGTTTTATTGGGATATGAGTTAATAGGGGTTTTTATGTTTTATTGGGAGATGAGTTAATAGGGGTTTTTATGTTTTATTGGGAGATGAGTTAATAGGGGTTTTTATGTTTTATTGGGAGATGAGTTAATATGACTTTTTCTGTTTTATTAGGAGATGGGCTAATAACGGTTTTTAGTCTTTGATTTAATAGTTTCTTAGTATTAAATATCAAAATAGATAAACAGTAAAACTATAAATGCAGCTATAACTGCTACAATACGAAAGACAGACAGTAACATTATCAATGTGTTGATAAGTGAATGGAGATAACTTAATAGATATAATTGAAGAAGAGATATAATTGAAGGAGAGATAACTGAGGGAGAGATAACTAAAGGAGAGATAACTGAAGAGAGATAATTTAAGTGAGATAAAACAACTTTATAGACAGTTATCATTCTTGAAAATTCAGCATGTGTTTATTTATTATTTTTTTTTGTTGGTTTTTTTTGTAGCTTATATACAATTTTTAAATATGGCCATCTTTAACATCGATTTGGCCATGATTATTTTCAACCTTTTGCAACCCTGCAACAAACAACCATATTTAAATTGAGAACAAGGAACAACATACTCAAACAATGTTTGTACAAGAAGTTTGGAGTTGTCACAACCGATATATACCCATGTGGATAATCTCCGGACAACACAGAACACATTTTACAGATCTGACCACAGTAACATACCACAAGTGGGAAACTATATGTATGACTGTCCGACGGATCGAGGAGAGTACAGTCTCACGGTGATTACAGTACAATTTATTAAAGAAATTCATATCAGCGCCTAAATATGACTGGAGAACGAGGTATCTCTGGTATTAGTGTTATAACATTTCTAGAGCACAGTTTCCCCAACCCATGGCAGGCGAAACCATTTGGGATCGCAACAGATTATCTGTGTGATCGTCGGTTGTACCCTAAAAACTATTGATTTTGTGTGATCGTCGGTTGTACCCTAAAAACTATTGATTTTGTGTGGTTGTCGGTTGTAACCTAAAAACTATTGATTTTGTGTGATCGTCGGTTGTAACCTAAAAACTATTGATTGTAACGCAATTTTGTATTAGTTTACTCCCCTCCTATTCACAGTCAAGAAAACTAATGTAGAAGTTCTCAGAGATGCTGGGGTAAAACGACAAATTGCAGCACAAATTAGAAACAGACAATCAAGAGTTTTAGGGCATGTGATGAGAAAACAAAACTTTTTCACTTTTTAGTAACCACCAGAAAGATGAAGGGAAGAAGAGACAGAGGAAGAAAAAGAGAGAAACTTCTGAATTGGTTGTCACTTTGGCACAAAAAAAAGTCACCAACTGAACTTATTACCAACACAAGACACAGAGATTGGTGTTGAAGCATGATCGCCTACACCACTCGTCATGGCGCTTGACTGAGTTCCCGTTACTTAACAAACATATTGTTGTGATAGTGATTTTCCACGCATAATTACTTGATAGCAAAACATTTCTCTTCTTCTTCCTCGTGATGATTTGCAACTTGAGAAATAAGATTCAGCTAAGACTGGCGATGACGATGGCTGCCATGGCAAGGTTGAATATGATTTGAAAAAGTATGATCAGTTTTACTGTAAAAATCACTCTATTCAGATCGATAGTGCTAAGTATACTTTTATACGGATGTGAAAATTCGAAACTCAATGTAGACACAGGAAGAGGATTACAGGCTTTTGATAACAAGTGCTACATAAGTTTTTTAAGAATTAGCTATATAAAACACAAACCAAATATATTTGTTCGGTAGCAAATAAATAAATTTGCAGGTTATCAAGAACCACTTTTAGCAGTGGTTAAACGGCGTAAATTTGATTGGTTTAGACATGCAACGAGATGCGACTTACTTTCTAAATTTATTGTTCAAGAAACTGTCGAGGAGAGAAGGAGAATAGAGGGACCGAGAAAATACTGGATAAATAACGTAAAGGAATGGTATGGACGGAATTTTTCTACACTGTTACGAATGGCTGATGATAGAGTTGTTTGGAGATCTTCTTGTATCGATGTTTTATTATTATAATTATTATTGACTGGCACTAAACACTCCTGCAGACTAGCAGTATCTGGTAAGGAGAATGACATTCGTTATATCATGGTTTATAGCTTGGCGTTGTTTTTATTTTTTTGTTTAATTACAGAATACAAGCCTCTACTTGCCAATCTATGCCATTTTAAAATTGAAACTCAAGTCTATTTTGATTATATCAGGGCTTGTTGAATTTTATCTTTGTGCGACCTTATGGTCTGGGTAGAAATTAGATGATCTTGCGTGTACGTATTGCGAAAGGACATCCATTGTGCCAGAAGTTTTTGATGAGCTTTCCCATGTTCAGATATTTGCTGTGTTGTCTGGAAAGGGCGGTATGAAAATGGCTTATAACGTTGATAATTGGAAAGGGCGGTATGAAAATGGCTTATAACGTTGATAATTGGAAAGGGCGGTATGAAAATGGCTTATAACGTTGATAATTGGAAAGGGCGGTATGAAAATGGCTTATAACGTTGATAATTGGAAAGGGCGGTATGAAAATGGCTTATAACGTTGATAATTGGAAAGGGCGGTATGAAAATGGCTTATAACGTTGATAATTGGAAAGGGCGGTATGAAAATGGCTTATAACGTTGATAATTGGAAAGGGCGGTATGAAAATGGCTTATAACGTTGATAATTGGAAAGGGCGGTATGAAAATGGCTTATAACGTTGATAATTCATGCAGCTGACCGGAATTGAACCAGGTCCGTTCTTTCGGCACCGAATCTGCTTGCAACGAAAGTAAACAGGTTTTCCGTACTTGACCAACCACATCCCTAAGTTAGTTGGTCAAGTACGGAAAACGTGTTTACATCCCCATTTTGGTTTTATGCAGTTATTTTGTATGGGGTGAAATTTGGTGCTATGTAGTTGTTTTGTGTTTGGTGGAAGCTCTGAAAAGGGATAATAGTCATAAAAAGGACTGTGGGTCTATGTGACAATGCCCTGAAAAGGACTTGTTGGGATCCTGATGTTGTGTGACTGACTTGATGTTGCTTGATTCATCTACTCCTATTTTCTATTCATTTATCACTCACTTCAAATTTCTCCTTCTACCAACACCTTCAACCTTCTCCTATGTTCTCTTTTTCTACGACCTTCAACCTTCTCCTATGTTCTCTTTTTCTACCACCTTCAACCTTCTCCTATATTCTCTTCATCTAACACTAACCTACCCCCATGTTCTCTTCATCTACCGACACATTCAACGTACCCTTATGTACTTCTCCATCTACTGCCACCGTACCAACTCCTACGTACTTCTTCCACCACTAACCACCATCATCCTCTCCTGTGTACATCCACCACTAACCACCATCATCCTCTCCTGTGTACATCCACCACTAACCACCATCATCCTCTCCTGTGTACATCAACCACTAACCACCATCATCCTCTCCTGTGTACATCCACCACTAACCACCATCATCCTCTCCTGTGTACATCCACCACTAGCCACTTTCAATTTACTCCCATGCACTTCCTCTCCACAAACTCACAACAAAAGAAATTTGTAGGGTCTGTTTTCTCGTTAACAATGATCCCAAAGTTTATCCAGATCTTTGATTTCTACTCGCGATCCGGCTTCAATTAGTTGGCCTCTTATTCGCTCTAGACTTCCCAGCCGGGATTAACAAGTCTTCCCTCGTGATTCTTTGTCTTTCCCGCCAGTAATCCCTTCTCTATTTCAAAGTCTTTTCTTTCTTAATTTTCATATTTCTTTCATTTACAATCCGGCCTTTTTCTATCTTAATAACCACCGGTAGATTTTGTTCAAAGCTCATTATAAAAATATATTTCATTTGGTAGTATTAAAATCGCGAATTTTAATATCCCTTCCTGGTTTTTCTTACTTGGTTTATTCTCTGCCCTTACCCGTTGTCTCCTTTTATTTTCCGTCCTTGGTTGTTGTGTTTCTGTTGACAAAGGTGAGCTTAGAGATTGAGAAGTGTGGATTTCACCTGGAGTTTATTTCGGTCGTTACAAATGTGTATGTGTTCTGTAGCTTTTGTCGACAGAATCCGACAGCAAATGTTAAATGTTATTCTCAAGATTGTTATGTGAGTACTATCTAGATTAGTTTCAAACAAAATTAAATTTAAAATGATCATAAATGTATCATATTTGTTATGGTTGTCTCTGTAACTTTGAAGTGTGTCGTTTCGTCGGTACATGTTTTCAAGCCAACATTTTCTACGTAATTCTTGACCAAGAGGTGGTCAATAAATTACATCAACAATTAGGGGGAGGGGGTCTGGAAAAGTGCGAAAGTTGTTGACAAGGAAGGGAGGGTGGTCAAAAATTGCCAAACGAGCGTTAACATACACATATTGTATTCATTATTTGTTAACATACACATATTGTATTCATTATTTGTTAACATACACATATTGTATTCATTATTTGTTAACATACACATATTGTATTCATTATTTGTTAACATACACATATTGTATTCATTATTTGTTAACATACACATATTGTATTCATTATTTGTTAACATACACATATTGTATTCATTATTTGTTAACATACACATATTGTATTCATTATTTCAAGATCACGATAGCCTTCAAGGAATCTCATTGCGCAATCTCAGATGATATTTGTGTTCATGTTATAGATATATCCATTATAGAATTAGGCTTGTTTTGATGGAGTGTCCCATTGAAGGCATAACGTGAGCCATAAGCCCCCTAACACAGCCGTGCCTTTTAGACAACGAACCATAGAACCTATACAATCTATGGTAAATAAAAATAAGGCAGAAATCGTTCAACAACCAATTTTACAAGTGTGATACAGACCAGTTTTACAAGTGTGATAACAAACCAGTTTTACAAGTGTGATAACAAACCAGATTTACAAGTGTGATACAAAGCAGTTTTACAAGTGTGATAACAAACCAGTTTTACAAGTGTGATAACAAACCAGTTTTACAAGTGTAATAACAAACCAGTTTTACAAGTGTGATAACAAACCAGTTTTACAAGTGTAATAACAAACCAGTTTTACAAGTGTGATAACAAACCAGTTTTACAAGTATGGCAAATACACATGTTTAACTTTTCGACCACCAACCAGACCTTTGTCTTAATTTTGAAAAAAAAGGTGTAGTGGTCGTAACGTTGAACTTGTTCATTTGTAAATCTAATATTAAACCAATTTTGTGTTATTTTCCTAATTATCATTTACCAGAGATTGCATACGGTTCGTTCTCTAATAGGCACGGTTGTGTTTGGGGTAGAGAGTATTACTGCAGTTTTACTTTTTTCTATACAAAATATAGTGTCACCTCGGTTACTCAATTTGTGCTTTTGTCACCTCGGTGACTCAATTTGTGCTTTTGTCACCTCGGTGACTCAATTTGTGCTTTTGTCACCTCGGTGACTCAATTTGTGCTTTTGTCACCTCGGTGCCTCAATTTCTGCTTTTGTCAGAAAGGCTATGGGCTGGCATATCCATTTTCACAGATAAAGGGAATACTTTATCATCATCGTGTGTCAAGACATATCTGCTCACAGTTAAAGCGATTGCTTCACCATTTATATAGAATTTGGCTGTTTATTTAAAATTATCCTATTTTACGCAGTTGTCAACCGCGAAGGTTAGACCAATTTGGTTATATCACATCTTTCAACCATGCAAACATAATGGATGACGCGGTTCAGGCAATCATGTCACCGTGACCACAGAGGTTTGTCTTATGTATAAAGAAACACACACATATCTTTTATATATATATATATATATATATATATATATATATATATATATATAGTTACGAGGATGGATCATGAATTAAGTGTACGCTCTGTGAAAGCAAATATCTTAACTATATTATCAGTGCCCCTCCTTTTACCTCCTATCGTTCCCGCTTCAGCAACACCTCCTCTAGGGAAACATAACAACTTCTGAAGCTGTATAGACCTGAAAACGACTACACTCATATAAATGCCAACCTCAAGAAGGGAGATAACGCGGTGTCATATTATTCTAATGATTTGTGATAAAATTCAAAGCTATTCCCTTCAAACTTTGAGTTCTGGCTTCAAACCAAAGTTCCCTTATCGCAATTAGTGTATCCAAATACTTCCTTATTTCCCACAGGCTATCTGTCGTCATTGGCAAAATATTACGGCTTTAGTTGCAATCTCGCAAAATTTATATTAAGGTAATCAAAATTAAACGTTTTTCTTAGCAGACGTTTATTTACTCTATATAATTATTTCTTATCTTTACAAATTCCATCTTTGCTGGATTACGCTTCAGCAGAATCCTGGTCTTTTGCGCGAGTTTCTCACACGCTGATACCTACTATAGCGAGGAATATTACGTCCCCTGCTGGTAAGGAACCACAACTCTTGATTGATTTCTGTTACGTTTCACCCTACCTGGACGCAGACGCTACCCCATGTTAATTTTTGAGTTCTTTCTTTATAATTTGTGACAATTTCTTTCTATATACCAAACCAGAAGATGAACGTGTATAGATAACCCAAATATCTTTTCTACGAACTGAAATCTGACCTCCTGCGGGGTTATTTTTCAATTACCCAAGATTAGAATGCTCTGGTAAATAATGAACGTTACTACGTGTTCGACCTAATTAAATATATTCAAACATGTACCAGGTTGTATCAACTTCGTTTATATAAGTGTTGGTTTGCTGAATTCTAATCCTTTTTTAACAGAATGGAAGCGATTTCTGACATTTTAAATAGTTATATATATATCCAAGACCCAGGGCAAATGACACCAATTTTTAGAAACAAAAATGTAGATTTAAACATAAAAATAACACTATTCAAAACGATTATTATGCCAACGGTGTGCTACAATGTCAAACAGAGACAACGACAGCACAAGACAAACGTAAAATAGTGACAGCTGAAATGGCATGCTTACGTAGATTCCTAGGAATATCGCTAAGAGACAGAGTGAGAAATGAGGACATTAGACAAAGAACTGGGACCACCCCAATCTTGGAATATATTAAGAGACAACAGATCAAATGGTTTGCACACGTCAGCAGGCTACCATCAGACAGCATATCACAGCAAGCTATATGCTACACAGATGCAGCGAAGGCAGACCTAGAGGACGACCTCGAAAACGATGGACCACCGAAATAAAAGAGTCGACAAGTTCCACAATATACTCAGCACACACGAGGGCCATCTCCAGAGAGCTCTTCTACCCCTGACGCTGAAAGGTAATAACGCGTTTAGCGAATATATATATATATATATATATATATATATATATATTGGCAGGGTGGATAAGATATATGGATGTGAAGCATGACCGGTAAAGAAAAGAGCTCAGTCTGAGCTGGCAGAATCTGAGATGTGTTTTTAGAAGAGTAGAAAACTTCATGGACAGTCAAGAAAATAGACCTCCTCAGAGATTCTGAAATATAACTTGTGGTCATCATCATCATCAGGTGCCTTGCCGGCTGAAGTATAAGTTGTGGGCATCATCAACATCAGGTGCCAGGCCAGCTGAAGTATAAGTTGTGGTCATCATCAACATCAGGTGCCAGGCCGGCTGAAATATAAGTTGTGGTCATCATCATCATCATCAGGTGCCATGCCGGATGAATTATAAGTTGTGGTCATCATCAACATCAGGTGCCATGCCGGCTGAAATATAAGTTGTGGTCATCATCATCATCAGGTGCCATGCCGGCTGAAATATAAGTTGTGGTATGTGTTGAGAAAAATTAAACTTGAACATTTCCTAACCACAAGAAAGATCAAGCGGAGAACAGACAGAGGAAGACAAAAATAGAAGCTAATGGATGTGTTGTTATTGTGGCGGGAGAGAATGTCACCAACGGAACAACACAAGAGACAAAAGAGTTATATCCGATGTATAAGTAAGTGAGGATTTGATAGCGGACATGGAGGACATATTGGAACTGTTTGACGTGCGTCTGCTAGATGCAGAGTAAGGGATTGACGAAACATCAATATTGAGATTCAGAGAGTGCAGGTAGCACAGCTGGTCACCTACAAGGTAGAATACGCCGCGCGTATTCAACCAGCGAGCAACAGGAACAATAAGCATTCATGCTCTTCAATGTTTAGTGGGTGTGCCTAAGCACTTATGGGTATGCCCGGAACGCAACCATGTCGGTTCGTAAATCATGACAATTTTCTTGTATAAATGCAGGTGAATCTCACTACACTTCAGTGTTAAGACGACCATTAAAACTCCTTAATGACCAGATAATTTCATCAGTGTTGCTAAAAGAATGTTTTTCATTAAGCCCATCTTTATTTTAAACTGAATTTTCTTGATAACCACATACAGCAGGTGTATATAATTAGCGTCTACAACTTTTGAAAAATCTGACAGAGAGCGCGTGAAAAAAAAAAAAACTCTAAATTGACAATGAAAACCATAATAATCATTTATCAGTCCTACTTGCTCATCATATTACTGTATGGCTCAGAAACATGGATAATTCTGGTAAATAATCTGAATTTCTCAGTCATTTCTTCTTCGGACCTTTCTAAGTAGGCTGTATTTTCTGCACTCTTCCCTAACCACTCCCAATTCTCTATTTCTCGGAATATTCCACTCTTCCCTGGCCACTCCCAATTTTCTAATTCTCATAATATTCCACTCTTCCCTGACCACTCCCAATTCTCTAATTCTCGGAATATTCCACTCTTCATTGACCACTCCTAATTCTCTAATTCTCGGAATATTCCACTCTTCCCTGACCACTACCAATTCTCTAATTCTCAGAATATTACACTCTCCCCTGACCACTCCCAATTCTCTATTTCTCGGAATATACCACTCTTCCCTGACCACTCCAAATTCTATAATTCTCAGAATATTCCACTCTTCCCTGACCACTCCCAATTCTCTCATTCTCAGAATATTCCACTCTTCCCTGACCACTCCCAATTCTCTATTTCTCGGAATATACCACTCTTCATTGACCACTCCCAATTCTCTAATTCTCGGAATATTCCACTCTTCATTGATCACTCCTAATTCTCTAATTCTCGGAATATACCACTCTTCCCTGACCACTCCCAATTCTCTAATTCTCGGAATATTCCACTCTTTCCTGACCACTTCCAATTCTCTAATTCTCAGAATATTACACTCTTCCCTGACCACTCCCAATTCTAAAATTCTCAGAATATTCCACTCTTCCCTGACCACTCACAATTCTATAATTTTCGGAATATTCCACTCTTATCATTAGTTTTATTAGCTTCACTTCCCAGAACAGGAAACGAGGGTGTCAAACCCGTACCTTCTGAAGTTAAGCAACAAACAAACAAGATTATCTGAATATTTCAGGCAAACCTAAACCACATTTACATAATACATTTAATAACACAAATGAACGAGCAAACCAAACTTAACTTAATTTTATCCAGTTAAAAAAGTAGATGCTTTGATTGAAGAAAGATGATGTGGTTAGGTAGAGGAGGAGGACGATCGATTTAGTGGCAAAGAAGAGTTTAGCTTATCATCTTCTGATAAGTTACACAGACCGACTTGCGTTATCGCGGCGTGAGCCACCCTGTAAGCTCTGGTAGCTTTTATATAAGCTACCCGCTTAATAGTGAAGATGTGTATGTCAAATAAAGAACATTTTTTTGGTTCTATTAAACAGATATTATCAAGTAGGTTGAACTGTTTCAAAAGTTGAACATGAGGTATCAATTCAATCAGCTATATTGGGATTATTTCGTCATGGGTTGTTTGTTGAAGGAATGTTACACAAAATTTAAGGATTGGTTTATCATCATCATCTTGTGCCGTGTCGGGTGACGTATGTGATAAGTAAACTTTTGAACATTATATTTGAAGTTCTGTGTATAAGTTCTACTTTTGATTTTCTGCTATTCCACGATGTCAAACTATCCAGCATCTTGTCTCTTTGACTCTCTATCTTTTTTCTCCTAAATTTTACGTGTTGTCACATTGTATTCCAGACCTCATGACTCTCAATTCTTGATTGGAAACCGACATCATGCCACATGGGATATTCCCATAAGTATATCGTTCTCCCTTCCATCAGCCATCCAAGAGTATAAAGAGTCAACGCCTGAGTCAGATGTTGAAGATGTGATCTACGCCACTTTCCAGAGAGGACACACTTTGTCCCCCCACCCCTGGTTATCCTCACTCATTAGTAAATCAATGACCGCCTATGTTTTTAGTTCGGCCGTATCTTTATTTTTTTTCAGTACTGTGCCATCAACCAGAGAATTGCTCGCCAACGAGTCAGCTCTTTCGTTGCTTCTGATTCTTGCATGACCATAGCCGTATATCATCGTACTACTATGAACAACCGATTTGTTTAGTAACGTTTCACAATTATTTCTTAACATGCACGTATCTTTCTTTCCAGACTTCAACGTCTCATAATGTTGCTAATACATGTACACTCAACGTTCCCTCTAACACACGAATGTCGGTGAGCATATATCTATCCCCGTGGGATTATACATTTTGAACACTGCTTTTTCTGGGCAAACTTATTATTAAAACATAGCTACTTTTCTTCAGCATATTCAATTTATACAAATTCTATTTTTTTTTTACTCTAGGAACTTTTACACACATTTATATAAGCAAGTCTTGTGCGCCAAGTCCAAACTCTGTGCGCGAAGTCCAAACTCTGTGCGCCGAGGAATATAGTTGTGTGCGCTATGATACAGTAGCGCAGCTTAACGGAAACCTTGTGTAGACTATTTTGTTTTTATACTGATAAGTAACTTCCAATAATTGCCCATTACCCTCAATACATCTGCATTCGCTATTTAGCTGTCATGAGGATTCTCAACACTCTTCTGAAGAATCAAATCTCTGAAGCGTATATTTTCCTACCTGCTTGTTTATATATTATCCATGTTTAATTTCCAAATTATATAAATGACTTATTGCATCCCTGAATGACTTTTGTCTCCCTTACTTCTATAGACAGATACATGTTGTATAGGACGCTATTTATTGTATGGAAAACTTCTTTTGCCTGTTCTATTCTATTTTATGGAAAACTTCTTTTGCCTGTTCTATTCTATTTTATGGAAAACTTCTTTTGCCTGTTCTATTCTATTTTATGGAAAACTTCTTTTGCCTGTTCTATTCTATTTTATGGAAGAATCTTTTGCCTGTCTTATTCTATTTTATGGAAAACTTCTTTTGCCTGTCTTATTCTATTTTATGGAAAACTTCTTCTGCCTGTTCTATTTTAATTTATGGAAAACTTCTTCTGCCTGTTCTATTCTATTTCGAAAGGACAGATTAATTTGTAACATATCTTTTTTAGGACGCAGCATCAACTCAGAATTTGTTGACTTTATTGATTCTCTTCGTCTTTCTTTCTTTTAGCTGTATACCCCTTTATGCGATGCTACGTCAAGGGTAGATGAGTTCTCTGGAAACTGCTTTTTGTGTGCTTCATATATGTTTATTTTCGTAGATCTTTTTATTTTTGTAATCCATTTTTTGAAAGGTCTGTCTCAGGCTTTGCATCCGTCATGTCTGTATATGAAGTGATTTTAGGTGCACTATCTAATGGTAGTCTGGAAGCATGTGAAAATGTTTGTCTTCTGATGTAAACCATGAATAAACATCGTGTGTTTGTTAGTCCTCTGATGTTTTCACTTCTGTTTCTGTTTTCACTTCTGTTTCTGTTTTCACTTCTGTTTCTGTTTTCACTTCTGTTTCTGTTTTCACTTCTGTTTCTGTTTTCACTTCTGTTTCTGTTTTCACTTCTGTTTATGTTTTCACTTCTGTTTCTGTCACTTATGGTTACTCTGAGAATTCTACGTAGACAAGTCATGTCTGTGGTAAGAATATTTGTTTTGTATTTTGTTGTTAGTGTCCACGTTTGACCCTAGTAACATAGCATTTTGATCGTTTCACATAGTGTAGTTTTCGTGTTCATGTTCACATATGTGTTTCTGAAAGTAGGAGACATCTGTCCTTATATTTAGTATGCTACGTTGCATTTATGTTCGATTTCTTTGATGTTTTTTTCCCCATTTGATATGATGCTTCCAAGAAAAGTGAATTCATTCACCTGATTTAGTTGTTGGTCATTCATGAAAATGAAATAACCTCGATTTTTTTCCTGTGTTTACCTTCATGTTAAAGTCCTTAAATGTTATGTGGAGTTTGTTTATATATTATTGTAGTTGTTCATCTAATGTTGATAGTATTGTGTGACTTTATGCATACAAGAAGTTTGTTAAGGAGTTTTTGTTGTTATCTTCTTCATTAGTGTTGTCAATTTTTCCATATACAATCGATATATGTAATAAATAGCAAGGGGGATATATGTAATAAATAGCAAGGGAGATATATGTAATAAATAGCAAGGGGGATATATGTAATAAATAGCAAGGGGGATATTTGTAATAAATAGCAAGGGGGATATTTGTAATAAATAGCAAGGGGGATAGAACACATCAGTCATTTATTATCTAAGTAATATAATACGTTCAATATTTTGTCATTGCTTTCCAAACGGTCCGGGTGCAGAATTATTTGTCGCGGGATTTGAACCCGGTACCTCTTAGTCGTCACAAACACATGCTGTACCTTGCCATTACCGAGTCAGACAAGACTGCTTAACAACTGAAAAAATCAAATGAAAAAAAATATTAAAGAAAAGTGCTCTACCAAGACTTTTACTCTTTGTCTCATTAGGTGCCTATAATAAGCAAATAGACCCACCTATCGTGCCAATGGATATATATATATATATATATATATTCTCCGTATGCAGAAGAAGAATTGAAGTATATTTTGTATAAGAACTTTTTATTTTACTATTTTTGTAAATTTTTACTCGTAATACAACAACTTACATTGCCAGTACAAAATCCATCAGCAAATTGGATAGTGGATAATGGATAGTGGCCCACTATGTGGTGGATGCTGGTACTACTCTAACCAATGTCAAGATGTTCTCAGGACATTTTTTTCTGTGTTTATTTTCTTGTTAAAGCCCCTAGATGTTGTGTGGACCACATATCATATTTAATAATGATCGTCATGTCACATGCAACAATGAATATCATGTCATATCCAACAATGAATATCATGTCAGATTCAACAATGAACATTATCTCACACCCAACAATGAACATCATGTCACATGCAACAATGAACGTCATGTCACATGCAACAATGAACATTATCTCACACCCAACAATGAACATCATGTCACATGCAACAATGAACATCATGTCACATGCAACAATGAACGTCATGTCACATGCAACAATGAACGTCATGTTACATGCAACAATGAACGTCATGTCACATCCAACAATGAACATCATGTCACATGCAACAATGAAAGTCATGTCACATTCAACAATGAACATCATGTCACATCCAACAATGAACATCATGTCACATACAACAATGAACATCATGTCACATCCAACAATGAACGTCATGTCACATACAACAATGAAAGTCATGTCACATTCAACAATGAACATCATGTCACATGCAACAATTTAAGTCATGTCACATCCAACAGCGAACATCATGTCACATCCAACAAATCCTAAACACCAACGTTGTTAAAAACTCACTTGTATATCTCATTAGATAGAACAACATTCTTGTAAGAAAGCAACGATTGTGAAACATTTTTCTTACAAATTCATCCGTTTCTATATATAATTTGTGTTGATGTTCTTTCTTAATGATTTCTTTCAACATTGCAAAAACATCCCCATAATTATGCATTGTTCACGCTAATCTTCCTTCTAGCCACATAGAAAATTGTTATCTCGTAGTTTCAAATTCAAAAATTATTTCCTTTAGTATTCTACGACATGCACATGCACTATAAATATAGTCATTCAGATATTTGTTTTTGCTAACTATAAAATATTTTTGCTCTTTGGTACTATGTGCTGTGCACTTCGGTAATGTGTACTGTTTGCTTGAATATTACTACTCAAAACACGAAAAAAAAAATTTCATCAATTTTTTTTTCTTTTCACAAAGGCTGTTATGCGTAGTTAGGAGTTGTAATCTTCTGTATTTGGCCACTTTATTGCGTTTTCCACGGTTTAAACCTTGGTTTTCGACTATCTCACTGAATCTTCCAATAGTGCTCTCTGATTGAATCTTCCAATGGTGTTCTTGGTCTTCCTCTTGTTGTGTAGCCGTTCTTTCTGTTGTTGCACGCAATAATGGCTGGTTGTGATGGTTCCATTCGCATAAGGTGTCCGAACAAGTTGATCTGTTTTGTATGTATATTTTGTTTGCATGATATGGCCTTTACTATCTCTCTAATGTCTTTATAACTCATTCGGTCTCTTCTGGTGACGTTTATAGCCTTTCTCAGACATTTCATCTCACATGTTGTAATCTTTCTCAGACATTTCATCTCACATGTTGTAATCTTTCTCAGACATTTCATCTCATATGTTGTAGTCTTTTTTCTCGGGAATTTCATCTCATATGTTGTAATCTTTTTTCTCGGGAATTTCATCTCATATGTTGTAGTCTTTCTCGAGAATATCATCTCATATGTTGTAATCTTTCTCGGGAATTTCATCTCATATGTTGTAATCTTTCTCGGGAATTTTGTCTCATATGTTGTAATCTTTTTCTAAGGAATTTCATCTCATATGTTGTAATCTTTTTTCTCGGGAATTTCATCTCACATGTTGTAATCTTTCTCGGGAATTTCATCTCATATGTTGTAATCTTTCTCGGGTATTTTGTCTCATATGTTGTAATCTTTCTCGGGTATTTTGTCTCATATGTTGTAATCTTTCTCATAAAGCACAAATTCGTAAAATATACTATTCAGGATGTAGCCATCAACAATGTATTTCTGGCTGTAGTGATTTTCTAGGCAGTATAAACACGTACAACACTTTGCCATTGCTTTCTGAGCTGCCAGGATGCACAATTACCTGCGACGGGATTTGAACTTCGTACATTGGTCGTCACAGAGTTCGACTAATTTTCATTATTTACTATATTATTATCTTCTTCTTCGGCGTTCATTCTCAAACTCCCTCTTGGTCTCTCTTGTAACTGGACACTGGTACTACAAGATTTCCTGCAGGATGTAGTCCAGAGAATTGAAATGGAAAAAGAAATGTATGTCAATGGCCTAACATATCTGTCTTCGGTGGGTTATAATAATATAGTGCAATATGTTTACTATATTCAGAAACTGTTCGTAATCGGATGTACTAGGCCCAATGGCACAAATAACGAAATCCGGGGTAAACTAGCACGGTCTTGGGCAGAAATCACACGAATACACACTGCATTCAGCGAACACCCACCTCACTCCCAAGAGCATACACCAACTCCTGCTGGTCACTGACAAATGTGACCTAGTTCTATATTCTTCGTGCTCTTGAATATTATAATTAATTTTCTTTTTTATCCTTGGGGGCGGATGGTTTAATATGAAGACTGTCGTATTTATAATCTCATAGCCGTGTTCTGTCAGTCTCTCCAGAAAGTTCCATAAATAACTCTTTTACGTCACGAAATTACGTGCGACACACAATCAAAACTATTGGTGTCTCGACGTTATTCAAAGCAGACGACAATTTTGTATACAAATGTTATTGACGCGCTAACAAATTTTGCTAATGATCGTGTTGCTGCACATAACTGTTGAATTTCCGATATTATATGTCAACTTTGTGGTTCTAAAAGTTCTGTTGGACGAACCCTAATGATAGCAAGTTTACAAGTTGTTGCCGAAAGCGAAAGATCATGTCCCCATAGCCACAAGACATCCATGGTAATAAGCTGGAGTATCCGAGTTGCTGTGTTTGGTGCTCTCTGATAATACCAACCCTAATTACACACATTTTCGCAAGAACATTCGCGTATTTAATAGCGCTCTTTCTTTCCCGTCAAAATGAGCAAAAATTACGGATTGTCAAGGTCGAGGTTCATATGTTTGAAAAGTTCATGGACAAAATTATCATCGAACTTCCCATATACAACCGCCATACAACAATGTTCCACATTTGCTCAGTTGTATGTTTTGAACAGTACTCAAGTAACTGGCGTTCAACAAGCACACGCAGAAAATGCTACATGCGAAAGGGAAGTTCTTGACAAAATCTATTTATTTTTTCCGTCAACACAATAGACTAGCACAGTCGTATCAGTTAATGCGAGATGTGGAAACAAGAGAGATTCAGAATGTTGCTCTAAGTGGAAGAGAATTCCCAATAGTAAACATGGTTTTCACGCGCGATCGTCAATCTGAACAACATCGTTATAACGAACCAACATCTAACTAGGTTGCAATAGTTTTCGTCAACGAATATAGAGAACTATCTTTTCACCACGACAATCGCATTTATTTATTCATAAAATATTGGTTATGGACTGTATTCAATGAATTTGTTATGGATTGTATGATATCATACTTGCTTTTGTTCCCATACGGTTAGTCGGGTTGGGAAGCACATTGGCAATATGAGGCATATCAGGGTAAGAAACCCAATAAATCTCGTCCCGACAGGATCCGAACGAATCTGCTGTAATATATAAGATGAACACGTACTATCCCATGAAATATATATCAGGAACATCACTCTATGTAATATATAAGATGACCACCATCCTTCTTCTCTTGTTATCGTTCTTCAGTCAGATATCAGGTTACACCGCCAATAGCTTCAATGGTTGCTTGTCCCGCGGTCCATGGGCTCATGCCCTTAGGAATAGATTCAATAAACTGTGTATTCGCTTCTGTCATCAACATAACCCCTTATGTTTAAGATTAGTGCCGTGGGTGAGAAAGAGAGTTCTTAGAAGTTCTATAGAACTAATTTCGATGAATGAGAGTGAATCTCAGACAACAGAATAGTGAACAATTATTTAAAGACAGCAAAAATGTGATTTTATTGCAGAAAGTTAGAAATACCAAGGACAGATCAAATGTGTAATAAAGTAATCTTGAAAGAAGATAATTTAAAAATAAAATTACTTAGCCGAATCAGAAAGAGACAATTAATATTGTTCAGCAACATCATGAGAAGAGGAACAATGGAACACATTGTAACAACGGGAAAGTTGAAGAGCTGGAGGGTCAGGAGAAGATCAAGAGAAAAGATGCAGGACAGCCTAGAATTGTGGCATGGGAGAACATTTCTATCGGAAATGATTGACAGCACATGAAATAGAAGGATGTGGAAAGATATGATAACACATACCACACGACGTGGACCACAAGAAGAAAAAGGTGGAACCCTTCTAACAAACATAACTCTACTGGACTTGCTCTTAGTTCGAAAGTCAATTCCAACATCGCACTAGTCACGTGATTGGGTGTATTAGATGTACATAAAACTCTGTGGTATCTAACACCCTGTGGTACTTAACACCCTGTGGTACCTAACACTCTGTGGTATCTAACACCCTGTGGTACCTAACACTCTGTGGTATCTAACACCCTGTGGTACCTAACACTCTGTGGTATCTAACACTCTGTGGTACATAACACCCTGTGGTACCTAACACCCTGTGGTACCTAACACCCTGTGGTACCTAACACCCTGTGGTACCTAACACTCATCAACAGTTGAACAACAATGTTCTGTAATAGACTACTAGCCCATTATTAATTAAAGCTTACACAGAGTAAATATTTCTAACATTGCTCATAGCAGGCTCCCTGTGGAATCAAACGTCCATCTTTTAAGGCAACCTCTATGTTCTTAAACACAATACGTATATCCGGAAGTCTTGAAGACTGAATTACCAGAATCACGATCCCCACTATTTATGATGATTATAAATCTCTGGTATAACCGAATTTAACTAGGATCCGCGGTTAAAAGCTGCTTACCTCACCGTAAGGAGGTACATTTTACTTAAACACAACGTGGTCTGTTGGTACAGCTGGTGTCAGAAACAGTTGGCAGCTAGTCGCAGGTCCGGGAGTGAGGTATGGGCGGGGAGTTAACAGGAAAGCTTAATTATGTGTTAATGTTACTAAATATACAATTTACCATTTTGTAACAAATACAATTTACATACGACATTCCGAACCAGACAAATGAATATGATTTATTAATGTTATGTGGCTCTAGATATATTGTGAGGACCGTCCATGCGTACTAGAATAGAAAATAAATGTGCGTATATATATATATATATATATATATATATATATATATTTATAAAATTTATATAAATAATAATTTGAGTATGAAAGGGAAATTGAAAGTGAAAGTAAAAATTACGTAAACATTATAAGACATATTGGGTAATTGGAAACCAGCCTTCTAACATGATTTGTTTGACTATTCAGGGTATTTCATTGGTTGTCGACACAAATTCTAATCATATTGGCCAATAAAAAAGCCAATTATCTCAGCAAACATATTAGGGGTTTTCCGCAGCTCAACAATTAAAGGGATAGGGTACAAAACAGAGTTTGGCAATTGTTTACAAGGGGGAATGAGATATTTTATAAATGTTGACGTCAACAATATTATTTTTATACGTCAATTAATGGTTTGCATTTGAAACATTTTTCTAGAAACCTGAAAAAAATAATGAAATTTTATCGCAATTTTTCGGCAAAATATTTGAAGAGTTTAGATATGGATTGCATTTATTGACATAATTAAAGTGAGGGCTCACTGAATTCTTGACAACTGTTGACAAAGAAGGGAGCAATGAGCTGCGTAAAAACTATTGACACAATTTATGGACAGTCCCACCCCCACCCATCTCCTCTTATTCCTGGTTAAAATCGTTGACACCATTTATGGACAGTCCCACCCTCACCCACCTCCTCTTATTCCTGATAAAAACCGTTGACACAATTTATGGACAGCCCCAACCCCACCCACCTCCTCTTATTCATGCATAAATGGAGAGCTGTGTGTGCATATGATGGAATGGAATACCAAGCTTGCTGTTGCATCAATCCCAGTCACCACTGCCTAGGGCTGGGTTGTTATGGACACTTCTGACAACAAAGGAACCAGACTTAACATAAAAGGCAAAGTCAACCCTTCCGCTTTATCTGCATATTTAGCTATACTATTTGAACATCAGTAGTGCCGTTCTTTCTCGTCGTTTTTTGTTTATTTTGTGTATGTCGTTGTGATAAACGTCCTTTGGTCGAAACATCGATTTGTGTAGTATTATGTGTGTTTGTAGTGATTATCAAAGCTTCATTACCCTGTTGGGAACTTTGCCTGATGAATTTCAGTTTTGCTGTAGTGAGTACATATTATCGATATTTCAGTTTTGCTGTAGTGAGTACATATTATCGATATTTCAGTTTTGCTGTAGTGAGTACATATTATCGATATTTCAGTTTTGCTGTAGTGAGTACATGTGATCGATATTTCAGTTCTGTTGTAGTCTTCTTCTTCTTCTTCTTCTTTCTGTCCTCATGTACCTTTCGGTGTTGAGGGGAGAGTGAGTGTACAGTCTTTTGCCCTTCTATTTGCCTCCTCTGCTGTTATATTTCCGAGTGTCTCTAATACCCTATCTATCCACCTTTTACGAGGGCGTCCAATAGGTCGACTGTTTTCGTATCGTTTGTTAAGTGTTTTTTCGATAATACTTTTCTCTTTCTGTCTGGTTATGTGGCCGTACCATTTAACTTGTTGTTTCTGGATGTATTCTATTGTTGACTTGATCCCTAATTGTTTCCTTAGTGCTTCATTCCTGATTTTGTCTCTCAAGCTAACAGCTAACTCCAATCATACGTCTCACACATTTCATTTCAGTGGTGTTAATCTTATGTATTGTTCTAGAATCTAATGTCCAAGTTTGACACTGATAACACAATGTTGGTAAGAAAATGGTGTTGAAAAGCGCTTTCTTTGTTTCTAGTGTAATATCTTTGTTTCTTAGTAAAGGTGTTAATTGACCAATGATCTGACAGGCCTTATTACATCTTGCGTTTATTTCTGCTTGTGTTTACTTCTTGTTTGTTGTCATATCTCAATGTGCTGCCAAGATATTTGAATTCATCTACTTGTTTTAGTTGTTTATTATTTATCTGTATGTTGATGTTCTCCTTTTCTCTTGCAATATTCATTACTTCTGTTTTGTCTATGTTGATTTTCATTCCAAATTGCTTGCCTGTTGTGTCTAATATGCTTAGGTGGTCTTGCAGGTTTTTAATGCTGTTGTGGAATAAAACCTTGTCATCTGCAAAAAGCAGTTCATTTGCTTCATTAGAATTTGCTGTTTTGTTTATATGGTCCATGTATGTAATAAAAAGTAGTGGGGATAATACACATCCCTGTTTGACTCCTGTGCTAATCACAAAGTCCCCTTTGTTGTAGTGAGTACATATTATCGATATTTCCCGATAAAATGTACATTTAATTGTTGTGTTTAAAGTACGACATATTCAAGCTCTCTGGCTCGTCACTTGGGAAACCGTGCTCATTAGTTGACAATGTACGCAGAAGAAGAATATATAACCCCTAGTTTTATTCAGCGAAAAAACAAAAAAAATTAAACACACATTTGCAAATATGAATCCATGCAGTAAAACAAACTTACCGATAACTGTTATCTAGCTGGCAATATTAAATATAAAATGTAACACTTAGGGTAACAGGCTTTCAGACTTACTTAACCTATCTTAGGCCAACGGGGCACAGTGCGGTGAAACGATCATTAAAATGTTTGCCATTTTCCCTGACAGCTCTATAGATAACCTCCCTTGATTTATAGACTTCTCTTAAGTTAATTTTCCGTTTTCATAAACTTGTTACTCATCGGTTCTCATCATTTCTCATTTTCAGCAATCATCTTAGCGTATGTGTTCCTTTTTTTTATTACCTTCCTTGTTTGTTTTTGGCCTCCTAATATAATACGTAGATTATAAACACAAACGTTTATGCACACCCAAATGCATTATTCTTAGAATAAAACTACTTGATTTCTTCCAATTTTTGTAAAAACTCTATTACACTATTTAAGGTTTTCGATAAAAAAAATATGATTACTGTATATTTCAAGTGTATTAGGTACAAGTATGTATAATATATTTTTTATAAATATTTTTAAAATTTGTATATTAACGTTTTTATGTATGTGGTACCCTTTTCTCTATAATGTGTTATTTGAAGTGAAGGGAGTTCATTTTAGAAAAACTGAATGCATATATAACTTCGTGTTAACAATACTTAATATTTCGTTTAAAGAAAAATAAATCACTGAACTAGACTAAATAAGAAATATACACCTTGTAAAGATTGTTTATTTTCACAATTTTTCCACAAGAATTATTTTTACAACTTTAAATGCATTTAGAATAGCATACAGATAATCTTCAATGTTTCAAGGAACGACCGAAAAACATCTGGCTTTAATTGGAAACATCACCTCAAATGTAAACACACACATTTCCAAAATGTGTGAATTAAATCAATTTGTTGTATTAAAATAATAATAATAATAAAACTACACAGTGGAATATAGGGTTAATTTCTTACAAAGAATATAGGGTTAATTTCTTACAAAGAATATATGGTTAATTTCTTACAAAGAATATAGGGTTAATTTCTTACAAAGAATATAGGGTTAATTTCTTACAAAGAATATAGGGTTAATTTCTTACAAAGAATATAGGGTTAATTTCTTACAAAGAATATAGGGTTAATTTCTTACAAAGAATATAGGGTTAATTTCTTACAAAGAATATAGGGTTAATTTCTTACAAAGAATATAGGGTTAATTTCTTACAAAGAATATAGGGTTAATTTCTTACAAAGAATATAGGGTTAATTTCTTACAAAGAATATAGGGTTAATTTCTTACAAAGAATATAGGGTTAATTTCTTACAAAGAATATAGGGTTAATTTCTTACAAAGAATATAGGGTTAATTTCTTACAAAGAATATAGGGTTAATTTCTTACAAAGCTATGCGATCGTGTTTTTCACTAGCTCTGTGTTGTAACTAAATTGATGTGCGGACATCAAGTCATCTTTGTTTAACACAATGTATTCTTTTGTACTATCCTCAGTTTGGTCCAAGGGCATGAGCCAGCCCATGGACCGCTGAATCAGCTACCATCTTCTTTCAGTCATAGTACTGAAGTCATGCAGTCATCGGGACTGTGTGGTCAGAAGTGGTCTACGCCGATACCACCAAATTTTTGCAGGCTTTCGTGAAATTTACTACCTGAATAAATAATCAGTCAACAGTGGGATTTGAACCCACGTCAAATTTCGTGGATCACGAGATTCACACTTAACATAAATGGGAAGTTTAAACTTGAGTCTGAAGTCTTAGACCACTCTGTTATCCTGCGGTTTGGGGTAGTGGTTAAGATTTTGCCTTGTACTCAAAAGAACACGGGTTGGAATCCGGTTTCTGGCCTTTTGATTAAAGATGATTTTTTTCCTGAGATATGTTGGGTGTTATGGCTTGAAGGAGATCTCTTGGATGCTATGGCTTGAAGGAGATCTCTTGGATGTTATGGCTTGAAGGAGATCTCTTGGATGTTATGGCTTGAAGGAGATCTCTTGGATGTTATGGCTTGAAAGAGATCTCTTGGATGTTATGGCTTGAAGGAGATCTCTTGGGTGTTATGGCTTGAAGGAGATCTCTTGGGTGTTATGGCTTGAAGGAGATCTCTTGGATGTTATGGGTTGAAGGTTATCTCTTGGATGGTATGGCTTA
Source organism: Meghimatium bilineatum (assembly GCA_034231615.1). NCBI lineage: Eukaryota > Metazoa > Mollusca > Gastropoda > Stylommatophora > Philomycidae > Meghimatium > Meghimatium bilineatum. The sequence continues at coordinate 50,578,753 of CM067308.1, read as the reverse complement.
AAGGAGATATATTGGGTGTTCTAGACGATCAGATATTACAGTGTTTAGTTGTCGTTCTAGAATTGCAGAGATCTCTTCGGTGTTATGTCTTGAAGGATATATTTTGGGTGTTTTGACTTGAAGGATATATTTTGGGTGTTTTGACTTGAAGGATATATTTTGGGTGTTTTGACTTGAAGGATATATTTTGGGTGTTTTGACTTGAAGGATATATTTTGGGTGTTTTGACTTGAAGGATATATTTTGGGTGTTTTGACTTGACGGATATATTTTGGGTGTTTTGACTTGAAGGAGATATCTGGTGTTTTGACTTGAAGGATATATTGGGTGTTATGGCTTGAAGGATATATTTTGGGTGTTTTGACTTGAAGGATATCTTGGGAATTATTACTTGAAGGATATATTTTGGGTGTTTTGACTTGAAGGATATCTTGGGTGTTATGGCTTAAAGGATATATTTTGGGTGTTTTGACTTGAAGGATATCTTGGGTGTTATGGCTTGAAGGATATATTTTGGGTGTTATGGCTTAAAGGATATATTTTGGGTGTTTTGACTTGAAGGATATCTTGGGTGTTATGGCTTAAAGGATATATTTTGGGTGTTATGGCTTAAAGGATATATTTTGGGTGTTTTGACTTGAAGGATATCTTGGGTGTTATGGCTTGAAGGATATAGTTTGGGTGTTATGGCTTAAAGGATATATTTTGGGTGTTTTGACTTGAAGGATATATTGGATGTTATGGCTTGAAGGAGACCTCTAGAGTGTTATGACTTGAAAGAGATCTCTTCGGTGTTATGGTTGTTCTAGACAAGTAGATATTACAATGTTTAGTTATTGTTCTAGACAAGTAGATATTACAATGTTTAGTTATTGTTCTAGACAAGTAGATATTACAATGTTTAGTTATTGTTCTAGACAAGTAGATATTACAATGTTTAGTTATTGTTCTAGACAAGTAGATATTACAATGTTTAGTTATTGTTCTAGACAAGTAGATATTACAATGTTTTTTAAAATGTTTGTAATTAAAATGGTATTTGTAGTAGTTGTGTAGATTGTTACATTGTTGTTTGTAGTATTTGTGTAAAAATATAAAGCTTAGCAACATTAACTTGCGCATTTTCTTCTTGTTGTTTGCTGTTTAGTTATGGGCACTTCAGAAAATATATTTCAACAGTTAGTTTAGTCAATGTTATTACCCTCTCATGTCAACAGACTGTCAAGAATTTAGGATTTCCCCCAACCACTTGAATTATGTCAACAACAACATACACAAAAATATCCAGCTGCAACTATTACAAAGAGTGTTTTACAAAAAAGAACGAAAAATATACGTAATTTTTTCAGCACTTTAGACAAACTTAGTTTCAACATTAAAGAGAAATTTAGTTTCAGCACAATAGACAAATTTATTTACAGTACTTAGACAAACTTAGTTTCAGCATTTTAGACAAAAGTAATTTCAGCATTTTTAGACAAACTTAGTTTCATTCAGCGTTTTAGACAAATGTAATTTCAGCATTTTTAGACAAACTTAGTTTCAGCATTTTAGACAAAAGTAATTTCAGCATTTTTAGACAAACTTAGTTTCAGCGTTTTAGACAAAAGTAATTTCAGCATTTTTAGACAAACTTAGTTTCATCATTTTAGACAAAAGTAATTTCAGCATTTTTAGACAAATTTAGTTTCATCATTTTAGACAAAAGTAATTTCAGCATTTTTAGACAAACTTAGTTTCATATTATTTTATTATTTTATTATTATTATTTAATTTTCATTAGCATTTTAGACAAACAGGGCCGTAGATGCGTTCTCATTAAGAAGGTTGTTTTACCAGAAAAATAGCTCATTCTCATATGTCCTTGTGTTTATCATTCTCATATGTCCTTGTGTTTATCATTCTCATATGTCCTTGTGTTTATCATTCTCATATGTCCTTGTGTTTATCATTCTCATATGTCCTTGTGTTTATCATTCTCATATGTCCTTGTGTTTATCCATCTTTGTTAATCTGACATTATGTGACATATTTGTGAAAAAAAATGATTATGAGATGGTTTCTATCCGCCTGTTGGGTAAATCATGTTTTGATTTGTTAACAGGGGTGGTGGCACCCCTCGTTAACCGTATCTGCGGGCGTAATGGTAGTATTGCAACAACATTATGTACTGCGCCTTGTAATATCCTGGTATATAGCTTAAAACATGTATGCAGAATCGACATATACCCCTTAAATATGGGGGGGGGGAGATGGTGATCACCCACAAATAAAACCCGTACCCCATTATGTACGGCTTTGGTGGCTGCGTTAATATTTGAATTGGTGTACCTATTTTAATACTATATAATTCATTTTGATATTGAAAGTTATGTTATTTGGTCTCTTTGGAATAACCATTACTTCTGCTTTCTTTATATTTAGTAAGAGGCATTTCTCTTTACTGTCTGTGACTACTATATTAATTCATTTTTGAAGGTCTTCATCACTTTTTGCAATCAGAACAGTGTTATCCGCATATCTCAAATTTTTTTATGTTATGTCATCCCACTGATATTCCAGGGATATCAACTACTGCATGCATTATGTTTTCACTGTATAAAGAGAACAGGTCTGGTGAATGTACACATCCCTGTCTAACTCCTTGTTTTAATTCTTGAAAAGGGCAATATTTTCAGTTATATACCAGGGTAATATTCAAATACTTTACGACTGAACAAAGTCTTCTAAATACTTGATTATACACCCTTGTGATGTCATCAGTAAAATTGTGTAAAACTATTTATTATGATGATTCCAGTTTTGTTTTGATGTTCTGAATGGGGTTTTTATAATCCGTTCTGATGTACGAAAGAGGGTGGGGAGAGAAATTACGGCAATTCGAATACCTAGAGATCGATAACAGACGTGTCGTCACCAAGCACATTAAGACGCTGGAACAAGACTCCGTTCTCAAACCGGTCTCACCATTATCCCTGCCACCTTAATGGACCTCTCACAGCACTGGATCGGGGTGTGCACGCATGCCCAGAGCACGTGATGAGAGCGAGAGAATTTGGAGCACGAGCAGCGGGACTTTGGGACTTGTGATTTTGTTGTGCGACGTCGTCGTTGAGTATCGCAGATTGGGACAGCGGCTGCATGTTTTTTTTTTCTCTGCAGACACAACATCGTGAATCTCCTGCTTCTTGTCTTACGTCTGTGGCTAAATTACTGTCCACCGAACATAAAATTGGGTGGAGGGGGAAGAGGGAGTTTTTATGGCAAAATGCGGACGTGGTCGGTGCGTGTATAGAATGGGGCACTCTGAAAACATAGGGTTTGCCATCGATCTCAATCTATCTAAGCTGATTTGTTAATTTTATAATTGGCTATCTTTCTAGCTAGCTTCCTGTTGTCAGTGAATAATTATTATATGTTGTTTTTGCAGCGTTTTAAAACAGTTGTGTTTTCTACTGAGCAGGATATTGTTGTCTCATGGTTGAACATGATGATAGTTGGTCAACAATCAGATCTATCTGAAATTGAAAAGGTTCATGTTTATGTTTATTTTTTTCTTTTCTCTCATTTTCTTTATTATTTTGTTCCCCAATTTCTTCTCTTGCGATCTGTTGCAATTAGTACACTGTTCTGCTGAGCATTCGTCAATAATACAGCCCTGTGGATTCAGAGTACGTCCTTCACAAGTGACACTATTTGACTTATTTTCCTGATTTTCATTGCTTAGTTTCTGCATACAGACAATAAACATCACTAGAAAAGTCAAAGAACGTCACTTTCAAGCAATGTGCCCGATTAATCCACGGGGCTATATAATCGGCGACAGACTGGATTCTGATATTTAAAATAGTAAAGTTGTGCCTTGTCCACGTCATTGAGGCGCGCGTTAGGGAATATGGCGTTAGCCCGTAATATTCATTGATCAACGATATACCTGCGGGATGTTGTGGACAGCGTCAAGTTCTCCGCCTTTACGTTCCCAGAACATCTGGTACCCATTTCCTTAGACTAAGTAACCATAAACGCTGTTAGTGATTTTAAAATATTTCCGGTTTAACTGGAAATTGAACCTTGGATTACCCAAACAGGAATCCAGCTCACTAACCACTGAGCTGCCGCGGCTCCCTGGAATTATGGTGTGATTAAAACATTCGCCGATTCCTTGAAGATTTTATCTGAGCAATTTCAATTCTCTTGTTCTTATGAAATTGTAGTATTCATGTAGTATGTGCAATGACGACTGATAATATTGTAGTAGTCATGTAGGATGTGCAATGACGACTGATAAAATTGCAGTATTCATGTAAGATGTGCAATGACGACTGATAAAATTGTAGTATTCATGTAGGATGTGCAATGACGACTGATAAAATTGCAGTATTCATGTAGTATGTGCAATGACGACTGATAAAATTGCAGTATTCATGTAAGATGTGCAATGACGACTGATAAAATTGCAGTATTCATGTAAGATGTGCAATGATGACTGATTTGATGTTTCACACATTCAGAATGATGAGTCTATGATATATGTACGGTAGACACGAGATATGATAGATGCTTCCACTGTTCTTCTGTTACCTGTGGGAGGTTGAGAAAGGACGTGGAAGAAGAAGAGAAAACTCTAATAAATCAGTAATTTGTTGTTAAGGGATTGAATCTAACTAACAGATAGAATGAGATTGTATGAATATATTAACAGGGGAATGATGAAATCTGTCTTAATCCTGTATTTAAGACAGAAGTAGTTTAATCTATCTTAATCATCAGTTTATTTAAAGGTACATGCTTGAATTTATATTAATCTCCACCGTAGACGGATGTGTTGGGCCATTAGAACAAATGGAGTAATCTTGTTGGAAATCTAGTATGACCATTGTCCTGCTACAAGAGAAACCTAGCGGGAGTTTTTAGAAATAGTGGTGGCGAATCAATCTTAATCTTGAGTTTATTAACAGGGATGTTATTGATTCGGTCCAAATCATGAAGCTATCTTAATCTTGAATTTATTAACAGGGATGTTCTTGATTCGGTCCAAATCATGAATCTATCTTAATCTTGAGTTTATTAATATGGACGTTCTTGATTCGGTCTAAATCATGAATCTATAGAAAATGTAATATGTCTAAATTATAAATGTGTGACCAGAGAATTGAATCTAGCTCAAGCAGGAATCTGTTGACATTGATGTGCTCAAATCTGACTCGTGATTTGCAGGCATAGTCTTGTATTAGATTAAATAGTCAATCAATTGATATAGCAATCTTGTATCAGACTAAGTCATAAATGTTGTGGCATAATTTTGCGTCTCATAAATTTTGAATCTGTTGACATAAGACATTAGAGTAAATCAGGATTATGTTTACATATGGCTCGAATCAGACTCAATCATGAATGTGTTGACAGTTACTTGACTCAGACAAAATAATAATCTATTGACATAAGACTTGTATCTGACTAAATCTTAACTCGTTGACAGAGATGTAAATTTGACTGTTCCAATCAATCAATCAATCAATCAATCAATCATGTACAATGCCGAATGGGGTAGGTGAGCATGTTTGTCCACAACTCTCTGCCTTTTATGTTATTTTGAGTTGGGTACCCTCAAGCCTTTTGGACTCAATTCCAACCACTCTTTTATCTAGTTCGCGGTATGTGTGGTCTTTGTCTTTATTCATTTTGATCCGTCATTTACGTCATCTTTTTGTTCGTTTCCATTCTACTTATATTTACGTTTTTTTTATATACTTCATGTTCCTATCCTCCCGGCATCACGCTTCCATATTTCGGCCGGACACGTTTGTGTGGTGTGGTAATTTTTATTCGTCGTCTTTTGATCGTTTGTGCGTATCTTGATAAAGGTCTTTTGGTCAAAACGTTTATTATGACATATGTATTGTTATTTGTATGATTTTAGCTTGCTTTCCGTTGTGTGTATTATTTCACGTCAGATTCTGCTAGTGATAGTATGTTAGCTTCCGATAGTGATTATGTGTTAGTCGTCGTGCAATAGAATTCCATACCTATTTTCTATGTAAGTACTATTTTCATACACTTTTACTAGCAGTATTACCTTTTATTGATTGTCTTTTATGTTGTTAATAAGTTGAATTTGGTCGTCTCATGTTGTCTCATGAACACTCTACATTTTCTATGAGCAGTGTATTTCGTGGCTGTCCATTTGCTAGATCTGTCACAGCGTTGTTTCAGAGTTTCTAAATGGTTGCGCTATGTTCTAATATATCACATTCAGATGTAGAAATCACCAATTCCATCAGAAATACACCGATAAAACCGAAAACTACTACCCCTTCTAGAGGCTGATCGAAAGATATCAAGCGTGCCCTTCATCTTGATCGGGTCCAAAAAAATGGCCATGACACATTGACATCACGATTATAAAGCCAGAGGCAGACCACGTAGATATGGATCACAGAAATCAAGGAGACCACGGGAACAAGCTTACAAACAGCACACAAGAAGGCCATCTTCTATCCCTGACGCCGCAAGGCAAACAAGTGCCACATCGTATAGATAAGTATATATAATACATTAAGTCGGTGACATTCTCTTGTGCCACAGTGATAACCCATTCAGAAAAGTTTCTCTTTGTCTCTTCTCCCCTTGATCTTTCCGTTGGTTACTAAAACATGTTCAAGTTGTATTTTTCTCATCATGTTCCCTAAAGTCTTCACTGTCTGCTTTTAATTTTCGCTTAAACGTGTCGTTTCACACCAGCAAATCTGATTATTTCTATATTATTTTTCTTGGCTGTGTTCAAGGTGTTTTCCTCAAAAATCACATCTTACTTGCCTCCAACTCACTTTGGGCTTTTTTTGTTTACTGTCCATGCTACGCATTCATAAAGGAGAATTGTATCTGACTGTTTACCCCTGACTTACCCCTTCAACGCCAAGAAAAAAAACCTTGTCCGACCCTCTCCTCACAAAAAGAGGTGTCCTAGCTCTACTTTTCATTGAGATTCTGTCTAAAAACAATAGGCCCTACTCTCAGTGAAGGTTGCGAAAACACAGACATGGAAGGATTGTACAAGAGTACACTCAATCTTTGGAAGCCTTAACCAGATTTTGCAGGTACTAGCCACGATTTGTTTCTCTCATGCACTCGCGGACCTGTTGTTACTCGATGTGGGCTCGTCCGACCCGACATGCGTCACCGTGCCAGCGGCGACAAATCGAGAGCTCGCAAGGACACTAGGTATCTCACACTGCCATTCTCTCTGGAGCATGCATTTTTGTCATCGCTTTCAACAAGTTGGTTTCCGGCAAGGGGCTGTAACCGATGTAGAAAAAATCAGTGTTCACCCATTGTTGGTAGGTAGTTATGAGTTTGCCTCTCTTTTGGAGATGCGTGGCTCTTTCAACCAGAGACATAAATGTCAAATTAGGTTATATCAGGACACACTACCATAAAATATTAGAGGTAATAAGACCCCAAAAAACATACATTGTGACCCATTGTTTAGTGATACTATCTTTTTTTCTCAAATACAACTGAAACAATCTTACTCATCGATGGAGAGTTATAGAAGTCTATTCACATCTATCAGAAGTCTATTCACATCTATCAGAAGTCTATTCACATCTATCAGAAGTCTATTCACATCTATCAGAAGTCTATTCACATCTATCAGAAGTCTATTGACATCTATCAGAAGTCTATTCACATCTATCAGAAGTCTATTCACATCTATCAGAAGTCTATTGGCATCTATCAGAAGTCTATTCACATCTATCAGAAGTCTATTCACATCTATCAGAAGTCTATTGGCATCTATCAGAAGTCTATTGACATCTATCAGAAGTCTATTCACATCTAGCAGAAGTCTATTCACATATATCAGAAGTCAATTTACATCTATCAGAAGTCTATTCACATCTATCAGAAGTCTATTCACATTTATCAGAAGTCTATTGACATCTATCAGAAGTCTATTCACATCTATCAGAAGTCTCACATATATCAGAAGTCTATTGGCATCTATCAGAAGTCTATTCACATCTATCAGAAGTCTATTCACATCTATCAGAAGTATATTCACATCTATCAGAAGTCTATTCACATCTATCAGAAGTCTATTCACATCTATCAGAAGTCTAGAAGTCTATTCTCATCTATCAAGAGTCTATTCACATCTATCAGAAGTCTATTCACACCTACCAGAAGTCTATTCACATCTATCAGAAGTCTATCCACATTTATCAAAAGTCTATTCACATCTATCAGAAGTCCAGAAGTCTATTCACATCTATCAGAAGTCTATTAACATCTATCAGAAAGCTAAATAGAAATATAACCGTGTACACTACAGTATAATATACAATTGAGATAATACATGTATTTATATACTTTCATATGTACACCCTATAGTCTGAAACCCTGTACTTTTATATGCACATCCTAGAGTCTGAAACCCTGTACTTTCATATGTACATCCTAGTGTCTGAAACCCTGTACTTTTATTGCAAAGATGATCGGCATTGTATTCTACGCACGCACTATTGTTATACAGTTTTACAGCATTCTCATTTATTATTGAATGTCAAGTTACGTGTATTAGAGAATGCCAAGTTACGTGTATTAGGGAATGCCAAGTTACGTTTATTAGAGAATGCCAAGTTACGTGTATTAGAGAATGCCAAGTTACGTGTATTAGAGAATGCCAAGTTACGTGTATTAGAGAATGCCAAGTTACGTGTATTAGAGAATGCCAAGTTACGTGTATTAGAGAATGCCAAGTTACGTGTATTAGAGAATGCCAAGTTACGTGTATTAGGGAATGCCAAGTTACGTGTATTATTGAACGTCAAGTTACGTGTGTTATTGAATCCAAGTTACGTGTATTAGAGAATGCCAAATCATGTGTATTATTGAATGTCAAGTTACGTGTGTTATTGAATCCAAGTTACGTGTATTAGAGAATGCCACGCTACGTGCAGTGAACAAGGGAATGTGTCACCTAAATACACTCACAAAAACATGTCGTGTTATCAGTTATTGGTTGTTAGTTTCCATACACTCCTTCAGCGTCAACAAATTTAAAACAAACGCGTGATAGTTAAAGAAGATCGGACAAAATAGAGTGAGTGAGAGAAGATCGGACAAAATAGAGTGAGTGAAGATCGGACAAAATAGAGTGAGTGAAGATCGGACAAAATAGAGTGAGTGAAGATCGGACAAAATAGAGTGAGTGAGTGAAGATCGGACAAAATAGAGTGAGTGAGTTAAGATCGGACAAAATAGAGTGAGTGAGTGAAGATCGGACAAAATAGAGTGAGTGAAGATCGGACAAAATAGAGTGAGTGAGTGAAGATCGGACAAAATAGAGTGAGTGAGTGAGTGAAGATCGGACAAAATAGAGTGAGTGAGTGAAGATCGGACAAAATAGAGTGAGTGAAAGTGAACAACGACTAGCAAATCAATTAGAATGATTATAAATATTTATGTCTGGCGCCCTCTACACTTCCTCTTCTCCCCGGAGTGAGTGATAAGTACCACTCGCTTCTTGTCGTGGTATCAGTGAATGCTCACTTCCAGTTAGCTGGGATAACTCGTACACCTGTTCTGTCCTTTTACTTATTATCTTCCCCTGACAGTTTCCAAAAATCTCCAGGCGAGGAGTCTAATAATCTAAGTCGTCCATCACTCTTAGAGAAATATTTCTCAAACATCACAGAATGGAAGCGTGTAGCGAAATCGTTTATTTCATTTCTCCTTCCATCACTCAGCATCTTAGTTGCTTCGCAGATCGTTGTTTCATTGACCCTCATCATTCCTCGTCTTGACAACTCTTTCACTCACTTCCTTATTTCATACACTCTCATTATTCCTCGTCTCAACACCTCTCTCACTCTCTTCATTATTTCATACACTCTCATTATTCCTCGTCTCAACACATATCTCACCCCTTCATTATTTCATACTCTCTTATTATTCCTCGTCTCAACACCTCTCTCACTCCCTTTCTTATTTCATACTCTCTCATTATTCCTCGTCTCAACACATCTCTCACTCCCTCCATTATTTCATACACTCTCATTATTCCTCGTCTCAACACCTCTCTCACTCTCTTCATTATTTTATACACTCTCATTATTCCTCGTCTCAACACATATCTCACCCCTTCATTATTTCATACTCTCTTATTATTCCTCGTCTCAACACCTCTCTCACTCCCTTTCTTATTTCATACTCTCTCATTATTCCTCGTCTCAACACATCTCTCACTCCCTTCATTATTTCATACACTCTTATTATTTCCATAAATGTAAATTAACGTTATTTTTTTTTAACTTTATATTTTTTGTTCATTACTCTTATATTTCTGACAGTAGTAATATGTTTTTGCTTATCCATGCTATAATAACTTTAAGAATCCCTGGTCTGTGATATTCAATAGTTATTTCTGATGACAGCGGTTCTTAAACTACCAGAAAGATTATGTCCTTTCTACATTCTCTGATATTCTCGACAGATAGTCTTTTTACTATTTTGTGAGGTACTGGGTACAAATTGTGAGGTACTGTGTACATATTGGGAAATACTGTGTACATATTGCGAGGTACTGTGTACATATTGTGAGATATTGTGTACATATTGTGATATATTGCTTACATATTGTGAGATATTGTGTACATATTGTGAGATATTGTGTACATATTGTGAGATATTGTGTACATATTGTGAGATATTGTGTACATATTGTGAGATATTGTGTACATATTGTGAGATATTGTGTACATAATGTGAGATATTGTGTACATATTGTGAGATATTGTGTTCATATTGTGAGGTATTGTGTACATATTGTGAGATAGTGTGTACATATTGTGAGATATTGTGTACATAATGTGAGATATTGTGTACATATTGTGAGGTACTGTGCACATATTGTGAGGTACTGTGTACATATTGTGAGATATTGTGTACATATTGTGAGATATTGTGTACATATTGTGAGATATTGTGTACATATTGTGAGATATTGTGTACATATTGTGAGATATTGTGTACATATTGTGAGATATTGTGTACATATTGTGAGATATTGTGTACATATTGTGAGATATTGTGTACATATTGTGAGATATTGTGTACATATTGTGAGATATTGTGTACATATTGTGAGATATTGTGTACATATTGTGAGATATTGTGTACATATTGTGAGATATTGTGTACATATTACATAACCAATAATTAATGGGTCTTGAACATTCTATATCTTCAACTTATATTTAATGTTTTACTGGCCAAGGCAGTGTATCCTCAGATATTATCTAAGCTCTCCGTCCATTAGTCAGATTTGTATGTAGGTTGCTGTAGTCTGCTTCTTGATTCCATTCGTACAAAATAATCAAGTCTTTGGCACAATGAACCTACAAATAATCAAGTTTTTGACACAATGAACTTACAACTAATCAAATCTTTGGCACAATGAAAATGCACATAATTAAGTCTTTGACACAATGAAATTACAAATAATCAAGTCTTTGACACAATGAAATTACAAATAATCAAGTCTTTGACACAATGAAAGTACAAATAATCAAGTCTTTGACACAATGAAATTAAAAATAATCAAGTCTTTGACACAATGAAATTACAAATAATCAAGTCTTTGATACAATGACATTACAAATAATCAAGTCTTTGACACAATGAAATTAAAAATAATCAAGTCTTTGACACAATGAAATTACAAATAATCAAATCTTTGGCACAATGAAAATGCACATAATTAAGTCTTTGACACAATGAAATTACAAATAATCAAGTCTTTGACACAATGAAATTACAAATAATCAAGTCTTTGACACAATGAAATTAAAAATAATCAAGTCTTTAACACAATGAATTGTGCAAATATTCAATCTTGATATATGGTCCCCTCACTTTGTTTGGCTCTGGGATCGCTGTTATTTGGGACATGAACGAACAATTAAAGATGACAGATTAACCCATTAATAACCGTAGAATAATCTAGATTTTCTCCAACAGGACAGACATGACTTCAGAAAATTGGCGCGTGAACAGATAAGGAGAGATACGATGTTAAGTGCTTGTCCCCCCTGTTTACTACTCTTTGTAGGTTAACACCGTTATCCAGGCTAACGGAGATTAACCTGTTTAATTTGGGATTCGTCTTAATCAGTTTTGTTTAAAACTTTTAGATGAGATCGCTGCGAGGGTTGCATTGCTCTCAATCTGGGGTCACAGGTGTGTCATTGTTAACTAAACCGTAATTGGCAGTAGGCGGTATGTAGTCTGTTAGTGATGGTTAGACATGGAGAGATTGTCTACATTCTTGTCTTTCTTGTTGAGACTATGGCTGTATTTATGAAGGTATATTTCGTTCAAAAGTCAATACTGCATGTTTGTTAATGGGGAATTTCAATGACACTGTTGTGTTTGTTAGTCTGATAAAGGCCCTATGTTCTTATTATCGTATGCTTGTTACTTGTTTGATAAAGGTCCTATGTTCTTACTATCGTATGTTTGTTATTTGGTAAAGGTCCTATGTTCTTACGCTCGTATGTTTGTTGCTTGTTTGGTAAAGGTCATGTGTTCTTCAGTCTGTAGTAAATCATTGATCGCCCCTATTACGTCAGAACTATCTAATCTCTCTTTAATGATCGCCCCTATTAGGTCAGACCTATCTAATCTCTCTTTAGTGATCGCCCCTGTTAGGTCAGAACTATCTAATCTCTCTTTAGTGATCGCCCCTGTTAGGTCAGAACTATCTAATCTCTCTTTAATGATCGCCCCTGTTAGGTCAGAACTATCTAATCTCTCTTTAATAATGTTCCATAATGTACCACATACTGAGGTTTAGGTCAGATATGCCAGAGAGAACGGCGCAGGTATCGCAGTCAGTTGTAAACTATGACACGATGCATACTGTCCTCTGGGTTGCATCCTGCTACTCTATAGGAGTTTGAGAACGATTGTAGAATGTTGCAGATTAGGATTTCTGTACATGTGAGGTTGGTTGTCTGCAACAAAAACTGTGTACAAGTGACATTGTGTATAACAAAAACTGTGTACAAGTGACATTGTGTAGTATAACAAAAACTGTGTACAAGTGACATTGTGTAGTATAACAAAAACTGTGTACAAGTGACATTGTGTAGTATAACAAAAACTGTGTACAAGTGACATTGTGTATAACAAAAACTGTGTACAAGTGACATTGTGTAGTATAACAAAAACTGTGTACAAGTGACATTGTGTAGTATAACAAAAACTGTGTACAAGTGACATTGTGTAGAATAACTAAGATTATGTACACACAGGACAGTCCGGTAGCTACTCTCAGTATAGTAATGCAAGTCTTCGAAACGACGACACCCTTCCCCCCTCCCCCAACAAATGGTTTTTCTTCGAAATGCCGCCCTCGATAATGTATTTTGATTGTTGCCGCTCTTGCGGCCGCCTCTCTACATTATAGCACAGCATGGCCCAGTGTACACATTTGTTTAATTTGAATGGAGATTGCGCATACAAACAACTGTGTACATATGAGATTGTGTAAAAAATATGATTGTGTACATGTGTATCATTGTGTTTTATGGGGGGGGGTACATTATTCATGTAAAATAAGACTAATGGAATTATTGTATAAGATAATTCTTCTTCTTCAGCGTTTATTCTCAAACTCCCGCTGGAGCTCCCATGTAGCGGGACCATAATCCTACTATATTTCCAACAGGATGTAGTCCAAAGGAAATGCGTTGTGTCGCAGTTTTTATTTCCGCCAATGACCCGATACATCCGTCTTCGGCGAGATAAGATAATTCAAAGACTGAAATGCATTTGATAATCTATCGTATTAAAGAGATGTTATAACTATAACAACTCCTTTCTTCGTTACCATCGTCGCAATCATTATTGACTTCTTATCTTTCATCATCGTTTTGTTGTTATCTAATGCTTCATATCGTCGTTCTTTCCCTTCCTCTTCCACTTCATTTTCCTCTTTATTTTCTTTTTCATCTTATTCTTCGTTCGTTATCTAATTCGTCATATTGTCATTCTTCATCGTCCTCTTTACCTTCCTATTCTTATCTCTCTCTCTCTCTCTCTCTCTCTCTCTCTCACTCTATCTCCCTCTTCATATTCAACTTTCTCCTAATACTTTTCTCAATCTTCCTCTTCATTCTCTGTTTCATCATCTTCTTCCTTTTCGTTAACTAATTCTACACATTGCCGTTCTTTCTTTTTATCTTCATCTTTCTCTTCATCTTCCTCTTCATCCTTTTCTTCATCTTCATCTTCCTCGTGAATTTCTTCTCCATTTTCCTCTTCACTCTATTTTTCATTTTCTTCGTTTTTGTTATCTAATTCTTCACATTGCCATTCTTTCTCTTCATCTTTCACTTCATATTTGCCTTCATCTTTTTCGTCATCTTCATCTTCCTTTTTATCTTAGATCTTCAACATATTACACAAACATAATTTATGTTAGATCTTCAATATGTAACACAGACATAATTTATGTTAGATCTTCAACATATTAGACAAACATAATTTATGCTAGATGGTCGACATATTTGACAACTGAATTCAACAAGAACGAAACCTTCAGAACAATAGAACAAACACAAATGTTGACCAATATCCGGCCTGTGTGCCCCTGCTGCATTCTGTAATCATTGCACACATAGTTTCCAGTAATGGATGCTGCTGGCTAATCACAACTGACTTTGCCCTATCACGTTCCCATTCTCAAGTCGGACGTTCCATGATATAATATGTGTCACATATATTGTGATGTCTTGAGAAGTCAGAATTCAGGGATTAGAAACTACATTTGTGGGTGTGTGTGGTTGGGTGAATGTGGGTGTCAGTTTGCCAGAGGACTTTGTGTGTGTAGTTTATATTGGGATGGGGGCATGTTTTAGAAATAACCAATATTTTTTTTAGAGTCCTATTGTGCGTTCTCAAATTTCCACGGGCAAGCAGGGTGTCGGCCGATGAAAGGAATGCGTCATGTGATACTTTACAGGTTGGCTGAGATATCTGCGTATTTTAGTATGACACTCGAATTCTGCAATAGCTTCTGAGGTACAATAATTATCTATCTATCTATCTATCTATCTGTCTGTCTATCTGTCTGTCTGTCTGTCTGTCTGTCTGTCTGTCTGTCTGTCTGTCTGTCTGTCTGTCTGTCTGTCTGTCTGTCTGTCTGTCTGTCTGTCTGTCTGTCTGTCTGTCTGTCTGTCTGTCTGTCTGTCTGCCTGTCTGTCTGTCTGTCTGTCTGTCTGTCTGTAGTATTATTGCCATGAATCTCCATGGCAGAGAAATAACATCGACCTTGATGCATAATACTGTGGACAAAGAGCTGTGGAGAGCCATGACCGCCTACGCCAGCCGGCATGGTACCTGATGATGATGATGATTATTGCCTTGACTATGAGTTCATCAATGGCTATTAAAACGTATTCCGGCCGCAAAGGTTCGGATATGTAATGACACCTGTAGATGGTGTTTGATCTACCCGTGACTTTCTAATCACCGTAGGTGAACCACTGCAGTTCTCATCTTTTCACAAGATTCTGCGGCTATTGTGACTGTGGAGCGAAAATATTGAGCACGTTCTTTCCACGTATCTTGGTCCAGGCACGTTCTTTCCACGTATCTTGGTCCAGGCACGTTCTTCCTATGTATCTTGGTCCAGGCACGTTCTTCCTATGTATCTTGGTCCAGGCACGTTCTTCCTATGTATCTTGGTCCAGGCACGTTCTTCCTATGTATCTTGGTCCAGGCACGTTCTTTCCACGTATCTTGGTCCAGGCACGTTCTTTCCACGTATCCTGGTCCAGGCACGTTCTTCCTATGTATCTTGGTCCAGGCACGTTCTTCCTATGTATCTTGGTCCAGGCACATTCTTCCTATGTATCTTGGTCCAGTTCAAATTCGTATTGTGATATCTTTAACGAGTCCTTGCTTCTGGGCATATTGAGAACATGTGCCCTTCTGCAACACACCAAAGAGAAGTATCTTTGGCAGACGATAGTCTCGTATACATACAACATCACGTTCCCTGCAGATCTGTGTCTGCATCAGAATTGTTTCATTGCTAGGGATACCAGATATGTCAAAGAGAGTGGTTTCCTGAATTGTGTCGTACTATCTTATGTTCATTGCTACTATTCTGAGACACGTTGTGGGAAAATGATTGAGTTTCCGTACATTTCGCCTATACATTGTCCATGTTTCACCAGAATATAACAGCACTGCATTAAGTTTCACATTAAAAGACATGACACTTATTGAAGACCTTACTTGAGGGTAAAGTCAAAGAGGAGCGAGCAAGAGGTAGGCAGGGATACAAGTAGGAGAGTAACATCACACGATGGACAGGTTACAGTCTAGCAGAGTGCACCACCAAGACAAGAGACAGGAGATATTGGAGATGCGTTGCAGTCAACCTTCGTTGCGGAGATGGCACTTGATGATGATGATGTATAAAGTTTTATCTACGGACCTAATAACAGCCGATGTTTCCACACTCTAAAGCTAAAGTTCATAATTATTATTCAACAAACTGTCGGGGGTTAGGAGTTAAACGCTAACATCTCTTTACAGACAACATATTTGATATCAAGTTCAAAGCATATCAAAGTTATGCAAACACAATTCATAGCTTTACATGGGTAATTATAGTTGAACATTTCCAGATTCTAGCCAGGGAAACAGACAATCAGTCAGATATGCTAGCATATGGTAGTGTCGTCGATTGATCGTCTTATTTTGTTACCGTCGGTAAAGCTATTGATTCTTTGCTGTAGGCTTACACAGTGATTATAGGATTAAAACTGCTGATTAAAGGCAGTAATTGTGCTAATTGAAATGCATATAGGATCGTACATTTTCTAACTAGTCACTTGAGAGGATCCTTTTACTTGAAATAAGACTAAACAGAGATGGCGCCAGGTGAAAGGTTATTGTTCTCTGCGTTATCTGCAGGTTTTCGAAATCTGTCTATCGGAATATCTATCTATCTATCTATCTATCTATCTATCTATCTATCTATCTATCTATCTATCTATCTATCTATCTATCTATCTATCTATCTATCTGTCTGTCTGTCTGTCTGTCTGTCTGTCTGTCTGTCTGTCTGTCTGTCTGTCTGTCTGTCTGTCTGTCTGTCTGTCTGTCTGTCTGTCTGTCTGTCTGTCTGTCTGTCTGTCTGTCTGTCTGTCTGTCTGTCTGTCTGTCTGTCTGTCTGTCTGTCTGTCTGTCTGTCTGTCTGTCTGTCTGTCTGTCTGTCTGTCTGTCTGTCTGTCTGTCTGTCTGTCTGTCTGTCTGTCTGTCTGTCTGTCTGTCTGTCTGTCTGTCTGTCTGTCTGTCTGTCTGTCTGTCTGTCTGTCTGTCTGTCTGTCTGTCTGTCTGTCTGTCTGTCTGTCTGTCTGTCTGTCTGTCTGTCTGTCTGTCTGTCTGTCTGTCTGTCTGTCTGTCTGTCTGTCTGTCTGTCTGTCTGTCTGTCTGTCTGTCTGTCTGTCTGTCTGTCTGTCTGTCTGTCGGTAGGTCTATCTGTCTATCTATACGTCCGTCCATCTGTCTGTCTGTCTCTCTATTCTGTGTGTACGAGTCTTTTCTTGCCCTAACGTATCTCTCATCTGCCTGCTGACTGTATTCCAGTGTCTGTCTCCTGCCAACTGTTTATTTGTGTCTACTGCCTCTCTGTGTCTGTCTCTTTATTTCTGTCTATGTTTTCTTCTTGTCAGTTTCTGTCGCCTGTCATACAATGTCAAAGTGAATCAGAAACCATTCTAAAGTCGGATGTGCCAGGTAGAAAGGCTCGGACATCGCAAATAATATGCAAAACAGGACACAATGTATTCTTTCCTCTGGACTACATCCTGATCATATACAGGAGTGTGAGAACAGACACAAGACGAAGTACACAAATAGTGTGACCTATATTTCGCTTGACTTAATACCCCTCTAAAAGGTCACGTGCATTATGTACAATTTTTAGCAAGGAAAGAATATTAAGTTCATGTAAATTGTACAAATATATAACGTGCTATTATACATATATCTGTAAAAATTAATCATCATCATGTCCACAACACATTTAATATATTGTTCTTCTTCTGTGTTCGCTCTCAAACTCTTGTTTAATAACATGATGTAGTCTGGAGATCGGAATACGATTTGTATCACGGTTTACAGCTTAGATACGATATATGCGCCTTTCCAGCTTCCACGTCCAATTTCACACTTGCTATTGTGTCGCTTTGTCACTATGTGGGATGGGCCAGCCAACACCACCCCACAACCTCTTTAGTCGCCTCTTAGTCGCTTGTATGGTAACGGTGTCGCTATTATTTGCTCATTTTTCGAGCCCAATAAAAACACTAGAGATTCATTCATTTCATATTTACTGAACAACTTATTTCATTCTGACCTTCCAGCAGCCTTGTCTGCTTCCAGCCTCATCAGTTAAAGGTGGTGAAGGAGTGATGAGTGATTTTCTTCCGTAACCGGAATTCTTCATTCCTCTCGCTTTCTGTCTGTTCTTCACGGCGCTAGCTGTCCGTTAGAACCCATTGAAGAGTCAAACCTAGCTTCGGTAATTAGTCGTTTTCCCTACCCTGGTCACTTTTCAAGCCAATCTCCATTCCTCCCACAATTTGTCCCTCGCGTTCCAATGCCTCTCTCTTCCATTCTCTCATGTTTTTCCTCATTCTTTGAACTCTCAGCCAGATCACTAGAGGGCAGCTGGGAATATTTCACTAACTGAAGTGTGTGTATGACTTAACGCTGTTTGTACATTGTAACACAGTGATTTTTGGACACGCGTGTATTTTCAGAAAGTGCGTTTATCTGACAATCAAAGGATTTATCTATAAATTCGATGTGGCAGCGGTGTTTCAGATTTCCACCGTGTTCTGGATTATACGCTTTGGTAACTATACACGGGGGTGATTTTTTGTGTGTTTACGTTTACAGAAATTACGAGCCATGGAGTTCTTGTATCCTTTTTACAAAATGTGTAGTGGGTTGGGGTTGTTCTTCAGAGGCGTGACCGTGCTCCAGTAAAAGTCCCGTGCACAGAAAGTAAACATGACCTGAAATGCTGATTTTTTATTATTTCCGTACAATTGGTCGGTCGACCTTGACATTTTTTGGCATTCTACACCAAGTATATAAATATAGACCAACGAAACGCAAGAAAATAATCAAAAAACGTAACAAATGAAGTCTTATTTACTTTCTGTTCAGAACTCTTTACTGTCGGCTGTCTGGTCCTGGGGTGTGTTTCATACCCTTACTATCCGATATTTTTCCAGGACCAGAATAGGGAGCACAGAATAGCAACTCTATTCACCTTTCATGCATGTTGTAAGAGGCGACTGAGAAGGTTTTGAGGTGGAGTTGACATTACAATTCTATATAGGGTCAAAGTGATCTAGAAGTCGTGCTGCCGTCTGGTGTGTCAGGGCGAAAGGCGCAGATATTGCAGCTAAGATGTAAACAGTGACACAACGCATTCTGTTTCCGAACTATATTCTGCTAATCCGCAATGGTTTGAAAACGAATGCAGAAGAAGAATATATTTTTCCTCCCCCCCCCAAGGCAGGCCCGCAGATAAAGGGGGGTTTATGCGGTTTCAACCCCATAGAGATGCAGCAACAGAAGTCTGAAGCTGTTGTCCTCATCGCCTGAGATCAAATACTAAGTACCATGTACCAAATATCAAGTACCAAGTACCAATCACTAAGCACCACGTATCAAATATCAAGTAACAAGTACCAAACACCAAGTATCAAGTACCAAGTATCAAACGCCAAGTACCAAGTATCAAGAACCAACACCTAGTACCAAATAGTCTTATTTGGTTTGGTTAAGTAAAATGTACATCTTATGGTGACGTACTTTCTGTTCAACCCCGGACGTTAATCCAATTTGGTTCAAAGCTTTACAACTGTCAAAAATATTAGAGATCGCAGATCTGGTAACACAACCACCGCGTGCTCCTAAGATAGTCTCATCTGAGCTCAGTGGTCGGTACTTATACTAGATATCAATCAGCCTGATGGGTCAGTACAAATCGCTTGAGGGGTCGGATTTGTTTCGCGGGCCGTATTTGCCCACTATTTGTTTAGATGGAGTGTTATTTGACTGCCAATAAAAAAAAAAGAAAGTTCCGCTATATAGGAAGGTTATCTACATGGTTCTGTTGCTAGTCTGGTGGGCCACTGCTAATGTAATCTACGAGGGTTTGTTGCTAGTCTGGTGGACCACTGGTATTGTCATCTAAGAGGGCGTGTTGCTAATCTAGTGGACCACTGGCAATGTCATCTACAAGAGTTTGTTGTTAGTCTGGTGGACCACTGTTAGAACTTTCAGTCATTCCATATACAGCAGGTGCAGTTTACTCGTTCTTTCATTATATTCGACCATCGATATTCTGTGTTGTCTTGAAAAGTCCTTATGGTTGAAACGTTGAAACTGTCTTGTATACTGTTATTTATATTATCTACTAACCATCTCCTATGCTCTGTGCTTTCATTGTAAAACTGATGGACCTTTCGTTTTACATCACTGCTTTCATTATAGTCGAATGCAGTGATATGTTTCTATATACGTATATGTTATTCTGCCTGTTTGTATGTATGTATTATGTTGTGTTATTTCTATGTGTGCATTAAATTAGGACCTTTGTTTCTTCTTCTTCAACGTTCATTCTCAAACTCCCGCTGGATCTCTCTTGTAGCAGGACCATGGTCCTACTAAATTTCCAGCAAGATGTATTCCAGAGAACAGAAAAGCGTTGTATTGTCGTTTTATTTGCGCCAATATCCCGACACATCCGTCTTTGGTGGGTGACCTTTGTTTTCTTAGCATTCCATGGTATTTTCATTATTCTTCTCAAAAACCACATCTCTGTAGCCTCTAACTCGATTTGAATTTGTTTTTTACGCATCCAACCTCCCTTCTTAAATACTCTAACCTCCCATGATACACACTCTAACCTCCCATCTTACACATTCGGACCTCCCATGATACACACTCTAACCTCCCATCTTACACATCCCAACCTCCCATGATACACACTCTAACCTCCCATCTTACACATCCCAACCTCCCATGATACATACTCTAACCTCCTATCTTACACATCCTAACCTCCCATCGTACACACTCTAACCTCCCATCTTACACACACTAACCATCCATCTTACACACTCCAAACTCCCATCTTCATCTTATACACTTTAATCTCCCATCTTACACACCTCAACATCTCATCCCCCCCCCCAGCAGCCTCCTGCATCAATTGTCACCCTCAATATTGTACCGTCTGAAAACTTCTAACAATCACAGATCATCGACCTCTCTCTCCTTGTGTTTTGCCTAATTCGTGACTCATCCTATTTCTTGTCCATTCCACATTCAGATTTTTGTTCTCAACGGTTACTCTATAAACGGTTACTCTATAAACACAAACTCTGTATGCCTTTCTCTCTATTTCTCTTTATTTATTCATTTCAATTTGTCTACTTTATTTTGCCCGTGTTACCGGGACCAAAAAGGGATGAAAAAATTTGCAAAATTGTTCACAATGTATGTAGTAAAAAGGGAATAAAGTGGATATGGGGTGAAGTTTTCTATCCTATCCCAAACTGTCAACGTAGCGGAGAAGTCATGATGAAGTAGTATGTGTCCGGATGAAAAGCGCAGATATCGCAGCGAAACTGCAAACCTGTGGAAGCGAACCATCGCGAGATAGTCAGATTACAATGGCAGAGTGAGTCACCAAAGCAAGATACATTAGATGTTGGGAGTCCGTTGCAACCAAACTTGGTTGCGTAGACGAGACTTGAAGGTGATAATAGTTAAGAAAATCACACAATAAATTTGTAGTTAATTATTTTACATCTGTGATACAGTAATTATACATCTGTGATACAGTAATTATACATCTGTGATACAGTAATTATACATCTGTCATGTATTTATTATACATCTGTCATATATTTATTAGAATCAAACTTGTTTCATTTGCCAGCTACCATCTCAACCTCTTTGTGTATCTTACTAAAATCTCAATTCTTTGTGTATCTTAGTGCAAACTCCATTCTTTGTGTATCTTACTACAAACTCCATTCTCTGTGTATCTTACTACAAACTCCATTCTCTGTGTATCTTACTACAAACTCCATTATTTGTGTATCTTACTACAAACTCCATTATCTGTGTATCTTACTACAAACTCCATTCTTTGTGTATCTTACTACAAACCCCATTCTTTGTGTATCTTACTACAAACTCCATTCCTTGTGTATCTTACTACAAACTCCATTCTTTGTGTATCTTACTACAAACTCCATTCTCTGTGTATCTTACTACAAACTCCATTCTCTGTGTATCTTACTACAAACTCCATTATTTGTGTATCTTACTACAAACTCCATTATCTGTGTATCTTACTACAAACTCCATTCTTTGTGTATCTTACTACAAACCCCATTCTTTGTGTATCTTACTACAAACTCCATTCCTTGTGTATCTTACTACAAACTCCATTCTTTGTGGATCTTACTACAAACTCCATTCTTTGTGTATCTTACTACAAACTCCATTCTTTGTGGATCTTACTACAAACTCCATTCTTTGTGTATCTTACTACAAACTCCATTCTCTGTGTATCTTACTACAAACTCCATTCTCTGTGTATCTTACTACAAACTCCATTCTCTGTGTATCTTACTACAAACTCCATTCTTTGTGAACTATTTCTTCACCTCCTATATCTACCACCTTCCTTATCCATTGTTTCCCTCACCTTTAACCTCCACCAACCTTCACCTACCAAAACTTTCACATTTGTCATCCTTCACATCTCTTATTCTCCACATCCCTCATCCTTCACCTCCCTCATCACACTCCCTCTTCTACCACCTCCATCATTCCCCGCCATCTTGATCCATCACCTCCCGTACCCCATCTTTCACTCTATTCCCCTCATACTCTACCCCCCCCCTCATCCATCATCTTTCTTCACTCTTTATTTACTCATCTACCACACTCATCACGTTTCTTATCCTCCACCTTTCATCACCCTCTACTTCCCTACATATTTTCATTCTCCAACATTTAATTCTTTATCCCTCTACAATTTTAACTTTCTCTCATTCCTCTTAATAATTATCCTCTCCTCCTTATTCCTCTCTCTTCATTACTTCCTCACTTGAACTTAATCTCGCTCAAGTCACGTGTCTCTACCTGCAATAATTTTTCATTAGCTTAATTGAATTTCGTTTAATTTTTCTTCCTGACCTGGTCCTGCCTCTATATGACTCATATAATTAACATAATTCATTTCAATATTTGTATATTATCATTTCTAATACTGCAGGCTCTGGATGCTGCTTTTAATGTATGCGGGTACATTGTCACTGGAAAATAAACGGTGAAATTTGTTATTCAAGTTTGCGTGCATATGATGCCAGTAGTTGACAGGAATAAAACAGACAACAGATTCGTGCAGTCCATAAGGCAGAGAACAATAGAATAAACAGTGCAGCAGCCATAGGCCGGAGCAAAGAGAAACATTGTTAGGCATAAATAGTGCAGCAGCCATAGGCCGGAGCAAAGAGAAACATTGTTAGGCATAAATAGTGCAGCAGTCATAGGCCGGAGCAAAGAGAAACATTGTTAACTATGCAAACAGCTAAATATGGTACAGTGGAATCCCGTTATAACAATTTGGTTCGTACCGACAAAGTATTTATGTAATAACAGAAATTCGCTATACACAATACAAAGAATAAACATCATTGAGGATTTTTGAAAATTGTTGTTATATAGGGAAATTTGTTATAAAAATGCGTTATAGGGGTATTCCACTATATTAGGTCCGAATGATTCGTTTCTCATCGGTATACCTAGGGATGTTGTTAGTTAATTAGTTAGTTAGCTAGTTGGTTGGTTAATTAGTTAGTTGATTAGTTGGTTGGTTGGTTGATTGGTTGGTTAGTTGGTTGGTTAGTTAGTTAGCTAGCGTGCATGTTAGTCGATATATCATCATCACTGCAGCACACAAGACACATCAATACGTGATCCGATCTGTCCCTGAGTATTACATGACGATAGGCAGTTCAGTTCTCTGTTAGTTTAAAAAACATTCTTTGCAGTCAATAAGAATGTTTATTTCTTGTCGAACCACATTTCTTGCCACACCATATTTCTTGCCACACCATATTTCTTGTCGAACCACATTTCTTGCCACACCATATTTCTTGTCGAACCACATTTCTTGCCACACCATATTTCTTGCCACACCACATTTCTTGCCACACCATATTTCTTGCCACACCATATTCAAGCCCAGCTCCATTACTCTGGACATGGAAAATAAATAATCTTCTTCGCTAATCTTATTTGGTCAGGAAGTTTGTCTTTAAAGAGTTCAATATGTCAGCAGGATCCTTTGCTTTGCCATTGAATACAGTGGCAGAACCTGCCAATCTATCCGCTCTCTCATTGCCTTGAACACCCGAGTGGATTAGGCACAACAATAGGCAATGTGTGGGCAGCATTATATCTAGATCCAACATTTACAGCAATGTTTAACCAAAGTAATGTTGACAGCACCATGGCAATCTAGGAAACCTAGGGAAGAGGTGCAGAAAAAAAAGTCAAAAGAGAGACTTTGGTTAATTAATAATGTTAAACAGAGACACGCTTTATTTCTTGGACACGTAATGACACATTTATGTCTGAAGAACAGCTAAAATGGGAAATATAGAAGACAAGAGAGATTGCAGGCGACACCGTGAGAAATATTAGATAGTTTGACATCGTGGCATGGCAAAAAATCAAGGGCGATACGGATAAAAGATATTGGAAATAGAGAGTTGTGGAGATTCAGAATCACCTACGCCAGTCGCCATGCATCTGATAATGATGGTTCATAGTTATTTATATTTTCTAGCTTTAGGGTCTAATTCTGATCTTTAAAATTGTCCTTTTCATGACTTTTAGTCGTTTTCATGACTGTTAGTCCTTTTCAAGACTACCTTTCTGCAAACACATGGAAAGATAAACGTTCACTGTAGACCTGAGGCAATGGATGTCCTGTAACAATTATTTAGCGCGCGAGTACTTAATTCTAATATCATAAGATAAAACAAAGATAAAGACAAAAATGACCAGATATACCCAACATAGACTCCGGTCTTAGGTTGAAAGATCTGCGCATCTTCAAGAGGCTTTACCCCCCCCCCCCATAAACAAAAAATACAATTTCCATAACAGTTTTTCCCTGTTGCAGTATATGGATGTGAATCTTGGACAATCACAAATAAAGTGCTAAACAAAATTGCAGAATTTGAAACACAGTTACAGAAGATTCCTCAAAATATCATAGACTAAAAGTATCACGAATACTGACATCCTGGGAGAATACTGACATCCTGGGAGAATACTGACATCCTGGGAGAATTGAAAATAAAAGACACGTAGCTAAAAAAAAACAAGGTTCTCTTTACAGCACTTACAATATTGAGGCTAAATCAAACGACACGACATACTAGTCAAGACCAAAACGGAGGGAATAATGCATTGGCTACAAAACATAACGGAGGGAATAATTCATTGGCTACAAAACATAACGGAGGGAATAATGCATTGGCTACAAAACAGTGGTAATCCAGGAAGAAGGACGAAAGATATTATAGACCCCCTGAGCATGACACTCGCAGTAGGAAGTCGTGCGGTTCACGATCGGCAGGAGTTTCAAAAAGCTGTGATGATTGTAACTTCATGTCTAGGATATGCTACCTGATGATACTGAGGATGACAGAAGGGGAGATAGGAGATTAGGCAGCTATGAATATGTCATGTGTGCTGGATGACAGAAGATAGGAGATTAGGCAGCTATGAATATGTCATGTGTGCTGGATGACAGAAGATAGGAGATTAGGCAGATATGAACATGTCATGTGTGCTGGATGACAGAAGAGAGGAGATTAGGCAGCTATGATCATGTCCTGTGTGCTGGATGACAGAAGATAGGAGATTAGGCAGCTATGAATATGTCATGTGTGCTGGATGACAGAAGATAGGAGATTAGGCAGATATGAACATGTCATGTGTGCTGGATGACAGAAGAGAGGAGATTAAGCAGCTATGGACATGTCTTGTGGCACTTACGATGATCTGCAGATGAAGTAAAAAGTTGCGGCGAGGACACCTTCAAGAGTAATATTTCAGTGAATATTGTTCAATGACGGATTATTACCACCAACTGTGAAATATGGCTCATCCCCCCCATTCCCACACTTGTGTGTATAACTGTTATAAGCGTTCTTTCCCCTCTCCCCCTTCCTTTCCGAGTTGGAGCCTTATTAGTAAAATAGAATGTAGAACACTGAGAATGCAATTACCCTTCTCATGGAACTTTTGTTCTTTTTCTCTGATCAATTGTTAAACATCCAGTTCAATATCGATCATTTAAAACACAGTTTCCTTTAGGTTATTCTGGATTCCTGATACTACACAACAATTGATGATGCGTCTCTGCTACTACACAAGAATTGATGACGCGTCTATGCTACTGCACAACAATTGATGACGCGTCTATGCTACTGCACAACAATTGATGACGCGTCTATGCTACTACACACCATCTTCGATCAATTTGCAAACATTCAGTCCAAATATTGGTCATGTATAGAGCGGCTTGTTTTATGTCATTTATGGTCCTAACTCCTTTTTTGCAGAACGGGAGGGGGGGGGAATGGGGTACTTAATAATTAACGAGAAAATGAAACACGTAAATGTAGAGAAAAATCTGACCTCTGACTTGGAGACTATACAACTTGTTAGGCAGGCAAGTTCAAGTTCAGAGCTTGACCCTGTAATTTGTGCTTTTCCTGTATGATTTCTGGGTAACTTCGGCCTTCAACTATTGATCCGGGACATTTGACAGATCATGTTTATTTCGATTCTGTTTTTGTGTAGTGCTAAAACGATAACGGAAATAGAAGAAGAAAGGAAAGAGAAACAGAGAGAGATAGAGGGAGAGGGTAGACGGACATACAGAGCAGATATATATAGACTGGCAGATGGGTAGATGGACGAAATGATGGATCAATGGATGGGTTGAGGACTACAGCTGAAACTGCTGAGTAAAGGTTTGATGGATGGACAGACATATGGATAAATTGATGAATGGATTTTGATGGTTTGACGAAAGATTATTAATGGTGGGGCTGATAATTTGATAAACAATTATTAATGGTGAGGCTGATGATTTTATGAACAATTACTACTGGTGAGGCTGATGATTTGATGAACAATTATTAATGGTGAGGCTGATGATTCTATGAACAATTACTACTTGTGAAGCTGGTAATTTGATGAACAACAATTAATTGTGAGACTGATGATTTGATGAGAAATTACTACATGTGAGGCTGATGATTTGATGAACAATTACTACTATTGAGGCTGATGATTTGATGAACAATTATTAATGGGGAGGCTGATGATTTTATGAACAATTACTACATGTGAGGCTGATGACTTGATTAACAATTATTAATGGTGAGTCTGATGATTTGATGAATACTTATTAATGGTGAGGCTGATGATTTGATGAACAATTACTACTGGTGAGGCTGATGATTTGATGAACAATTACTACTGGTGAGGCTGATGATTTGATGAACAATTATTAATGGTGAGGCTGATGATTCTATGAACAATTACTACTTGTGAGGCTGGTAATTTGATGAACAACAATTAATTGTGAGACTGATGCTTTGATGAACAATTACTACTATTGAGGCTGATGACTTGATGAACAATTATTAATGGTGAGGCTGATGATTTGATCTACAATTATTAATGGTGAGGCTGATGATTTGATGAACAATTACTACTGGCAAGGCTGATGATTTGATGAACAGTTACTACTGGTGAGGCTGATGACTTGATGAACAATTATTTATGGTGAGGCTGATGAAAGCCATTATTTAGAGGAGTGATTCTTTAGCTCAATTATAATAAACCCTGAAGAGTTTAGAGTCAAGGTATGAAAGATGGCGATGACCATTGGCGTTATATCATTTATTTAGTAGGAGTTACCCATTCGGCACAGCATTTTTTTTAGTATTTTACTTAAGACATGATTGACAAGCACTACGGCCATACCTCGGTACTAGTGACCACAGTACAGTTCATTGATAAAATGCATATCAGTTTCTGACTTCGACCGAAGAATGAGGAAGAAGAAGAAGAAGAAAAACTTAAGCCGTCATGATTTTAATTTATATGGGACATAAATGTTCAGAAAATATTTTATAAACAAAATATTGAACAAGCGGCAATACTATTTTTACGTTATCAATTCGCGTAAACGATGTATTTTTTCAATGCGTTTATAATAACATCACAACGATATAGAAAGTGCATGAGATTTATAGACTATCTATTAGAGCTTGCTTATGTTGTACTAGTTCATCTAGCAATGTGTTTGACACAGAAGAAGAACTAACATTTGACGCAGACGTGCGTTCGTTCGAAAATATAATTGTCATATTAATTCTTCTATGAAGATTTATTGTGATTATTAAGCGTGTGTAGCCGCTCCCAATAAGGAACTAGATCTTGTGAAAAGTTAAACTGTTCGCTTGCAGTATCATTTATGTTTCTCAAAGTGACATATGGACTTCAATATAATACCTGTTAGTAAAGTGATGGATGAAACATGTTAGTAAAGTGATGGATGAAACATGTTAGTAAAGTGATGGATGAAACATGTTAGTAAAGTGATGGAAAGATTATGATAGAAAATCTAACATCATCTATGTGTTACTTTTTCTCCGTTTTAGCTGTAAGGCGTCGCAGGATTGAATGATGATGGGTTTTCAGGCTATGGAACGTTTGGTCGTTTAATATACAGTAATATTGCGACGTCTCAGAACGTCGGTAACTTGCTCAATCCACTTTCTTCCTGCTCTTCCTCTACCAATTGCTGTTTTAATTTTCATGTTGTACGCTCTTGATGCTGGCAATATGGGTTCATTCTCATTAAGTAGCTGAATATTTCAGTCTTTGTTTTTCAAAATATTGGATCACAGACGTTGTTTCAACAGTTCTTGTAATCTCGTCATTCCTCACATGATTTCTTCTCGTTCTGCTTGTTGCTCACGGCCTGACGCAGAAAATATACCTAATATATACCAAATATAAAATATACCTAATAGTTTGTAACAAGTCAGCGCGTTATTTATATCTTGTTACAATCTAAAGCTAAACGAAATTAAGAATGTTACTGATGACGATACATTTTGTTAGCAGCTTTTTCTTCTTCTGTGTTCGGTTTCAAGTCCCTTCAAAGTATCAGGATGTATGCCAAAACGGATGACAAAACTTTTAAAAGGGCGGCCATAGACCTGTCTAGAGGTGGCCACAAATTTGAATAGGGGCGTTCAAGGTCACTAATCTATCTAGAAGAGGACCACAAAATTATTGTATTTTAAAATACAAGAAAATATATTCTGAAAGCGGGCCACGAGCGAGGTTTATAAATAATCACCACACTACTTGCACGATGAACTATACATGCTGCATCTCTATGTCGTGAGGGAATGGCAAGGTCTACTCTATTGGTTTACCAGTTTCCACTGTTTATCTGAGTATCCATGTTGTCTAATTATACCTCTACTGTCTACGTACACCACTCCTGTCTAAATACACTCCTTCTGTCTAGGAATACCACTCCTGTCTAGATATACCTCTCCTGCCAGGGTACATCTCTTCTAATTACATCTTTCTTGTCTAGGTACACCATTCTTGTCAATGTACACCTCTCCTAAGTGCATGGCTCATGTCTAGATACACCTTTCTTGTCTAGATACGTGTCTCCTGATATGACTTTCACGCACTCGACTCAAGATTATAGATTCACAAGCATATCGTTATATCGGGTCACTCTTGCTCAAGATTATACATTCACAAGCATATCGTTATAGCGGGTAACTCTTGCTCAAGATTATACATTCACAAGCATATCGTTATAGCGGGTAACTCTTGCTCAAGATTATAGATTCACAAGCATATCGTTATATCGGGTCACTCTTTTCAAGATTATACATTCACAAGCATATCGTTATATCGAGTCACTCTTGCTCAAGATTATAGATTCACAAGCATATCGTTATATCGGGTCCCTCTTGCTCAAGATTATACATTCACAAGCATATCGTTATATCGGGTAATGCTTCATATCCCTTTATGTTGATTAGAAGTATCATTCAACCCCACTTCCAAAATTGTATCTGGGACTTCGTCTATAACGGATGTGTCGACCATTGACGCAAATAAATCGGCAACACAACGCATTTCTATTCTTTGGACTACATCCTGCTGGGAATCTTGTATAACCATTGTTCTGCTACAAGAGGAAGGCATCGGAAGTTTGAGAATGAACGCTGAAGATGAAGAAGTTTCTGGGACAACTGGCAATATAAAAGTCTGGCAATGAATTAAGTCATCGAAGACGGGTAGTAACATAGTACACACAAAATCTGTGGTATATGTAAGATACATATATGCGCAGATATCGCAGTAAATAAAATTATGAAGCATCTCATTAACTTCACGACAACATCGTGTTTGGAAAAATAATATAATTATCCTGGAGATGTTTCAGCTAATGCAGTACAGTATGGCAAATCCCTTCAGCGGAGACCTGAAATCAATTTCCATATGAACATTTTCATGTTTTAATTGTATGAAATATTTAACAAAGGTAACCTCTTTTCTTCTCAGATGATGAGCCTGGCATAAGAAATGCAAATCACAGTTCAGGGACACGGCTTCTGAACCGGCAGGTGTCCCAACTTCAAAATCTACAACACCCATCAGATTAACAACATCTAGATGCAATACTAGCTCCCAAGATGTCAAGTTAAGTGATAAGCAC
Source organism: Meghimatium bilineatum (assembly GCA_034231615.1). Lineage (NCBI taxonomy): Eukaryota > Metazoa > Mollusca > Gastropoda > Stylommatophora > Philomycidae > Meghimatium > Meghimatium bilineatum. The sequence continues at coordinate 50,547,774 of CM067308.1, read as the reverse complement.
TGATGAATAATTTATGGTAAGTCCTTATAACTTCTAGTCAATCCTCGTAATTTCTGATCAATCATTGTAATTTCTGGTCAATCCTTGTAATTTCTGGTCAATCCTTATAATTTATTATCACTCAATGTAACTGCTGGTCAATCCTTATAATTCCTTATCACTCAATGTAACTTCTGGTCAATCCTTATAATTTCTTATCACTCAATGTAACTTCTTGTCAATTCGTGTATGTTCTGGTCATTCCATGTAACTTCTGGTCAATCCTTGCAACTTCTAGTAAGTCTTTGTAACGTCTGGTCAAATGTTATAACTTCTGGTTTCCGTTATCTTCTGGTCAATACTGTAACTTCTGGTTAATCCCTATAACTTCTGTTAAGTCTTTGTAACGTCTGGTCAGACCTTGTAACTTCTGGTTAGTCGTTGTCGATAACACCGAGGAACACTGTGAGTTGTCTCTAAGAAAGTTAAGACACCATCTTTGCAACCAAACATACAATTTCTTTTTAAAATTGCGATCTTAAGAAACCACATGTCATATATCTACATGTCATGGTCATCTGTGGTATGCTTCTTTCTGTTGGTAGTCTGAAAGTGTGTGAAAACTACTTGATCTGGGTTTTTTTTTATGTATTCCAATACTGCTATTGTGTTGATTATCTTTCTGATGTTATCGTTTCTAATTATATCTCTTAATGAGACTCCGAGTTATTCCTCGTAAACATGTCATTTCGGCTGTCACCATTTGTCTTTTGTCTTGGGCTGAAAAATCTTATAGTGCATCTACAATATTTTATTTGTTTGATCTTTATTTCATTTAATAATTCTGTAATAGTACTGAGTGTTGTTTAGAACCTCTTTTTTGTTTTCTTCTCTTTCCATAATGTTCTTCCTATTCTTCTATACATACCCCCTTGTACTAGAATATATACATACACATACACACACATACACATATTTCTTAAAACTACTAGAGATATTTTCACACATACAGACACACAAAGATGGCTGCTGTCACCAGAAGTAGATCAGGGAACATGAGGACAAAAATGGAGCCAGCCGTCAAAATAAGAGTGTTTGGAATTTGGTTGCAATTGTAATTATCTCTAAAACACAGAGTGTTAGTTTCTCTCCTGCAACCATCCACTGGTGGAGAAAAAAATATAATTAATAGCAAGACAGCCATCCTTCAAGTAGCGTAGAGGAGGAGCAGGAGGAGAGAGGTGATGGTCTACTGTTGCTGATGTGAGAGGGTGGTGAGAAAATAGTGGAGGTGATTAAGTATGATGGACTATAGGAATAATAGAGCGATTAGTTGTTTTGTTGGAGGGGAGGTGTCTTTCATATTGAGAAGCAGGGAGGAGGTGAGTTTAGGGACCATATTTTAGTAAAAGGGTGTGATAAGGACTGCAATATGTTTATGAGAGGCAAGGCGCATGTAGAGGATTAAATATAAAATTCGGGTGAGGAGAGGAAAAGTAAGGGTGAGTAATGTTGTTTTGTCGTGTAGAGCTTTATAATGATTTTTTGGGGGAAAGGAAAGAGATATATTTGTACAGATACTCGTTATTCTTGAGAGGGGGAGAGATGAACACATACAGGTAAACGTCGCAAACGCAGATACGTCATTAAACATGATATAACTCATTCCGTTCTCCGGACTACATCCTGCTAATATGCAGGAGTTTGAGAACGAAAAAAGACGAATACCTTTATCTATTAGTTAATCAGAGAGTTGTGTATCTCGTTCATGTGTCCACTCGTCACAGAGTCGTGTATCCCATTACGTGTTAGTTCGTCACATAATCTTGTATCCCGTTATATGCCAGCTCGTCACATAATCGTATGTTCTTTATCTGCCAGCTCGTCACATAGATTTATTTTCTTTATCTTCCATTTCGACACATAATCTTGTATCATATTGTCTGTCAGTTCGTCACATAATTTTGTATCATATTGTCTGTCAGTTCGTCACATAATCTTGTATCATATTGTCTGTCAGTTCGTCACATAATCTTGTATCATATTGTCTGTCAGTTCGTCACATAATCTTGTATCATATTGTCTGCTATTTCGTCACATAATCTTGTATCATATTGTCTACCAGTTCGTCACATAATTTTGTATCCTAGTGTCTGCCAGTTCGTCACATAATCTTATATCATATTGTCTGCCAGTTCGTCACATAATTTTGTATCCTATTGTCTGCCAGTTCGTCACATAATTTTGTATCCTATTGTCTGCCAGTTCGTCACATAATCTTGTATCATATTGTCTGACAGTTCCTCACATAATCTTCTATCATATTGTCTGCCAGTTCGTCACATAATCTTGTATCATATTGTCTGCCATTTCGTCACATAATCTTGTATTCTTTTATTTAATATTGAGTCTGAGAATTCGTCATCCACAATGATTAATTATCTATTCATCTGTAGAAAATATCTATTCAACTGCAGAAAATATCTATTCAGCTGCAGAAAATATCTATTCAACTGCGGAAAATATTTTAACTGTAAAAACGATATAGATAGAAATTATCATGGCAGATAATTAAATACCCAGAAAGTTGGAGGTCAAGTTGCAGCGTAGTTCCAGGGATAGACAGAAAAAATCCTAATTAGGGTAGAATGAACCACAAAAATTACATTCTGGAGAAATATGATTGTGGGTGATTGCAATAAAATCATGATTGAACACCCGTCTAAAGAAAGCAGGCGGTGCGTAATCAGAATGATTGTCAAATTTTTCCAACTTGAAATCTTCAGTGTATTTTTTGATAAAACTGTTTTCTGAACATGTTACTCGTGTGTGAGTTGATGTGTGTAATATTAAAAGTGCGAGGCGATGGCGAGGGCATGTTAGGAGTAATTACACAATAGCGTGTGAGGAGAGGGGACGGACAGTAAGGGTCAAGACACACAAGAAGAAATGAAAACAAAAACCAGTTTTTTTCTACATCTTTTGATTTCCCTGATAAATTTATTCTCGAGAAATTTAGCTTCTAATCTCAATCATTGCCACATTCTCTCTCTCTCTTTACACTATCTCTTACTTTCTCTCTTTACTTTCTGCACTCTCCCTCTCTTTACTCTCTATCTCTCAGTTTGCTCTCTTTCTCTCTCTTTATGATATATTTCTCTGTTTACTAATTATTTCTCTCACTTTACTCTCTCTTTACGCTCTACTCTATCGCAAATTGCTATCTCACTTCACTCTCTCTCTCTCTTTACTCTGTTTGTTTTACTCTCTCTCTCTTTACTCTCTTTACTTTCTCTCTCTTTACTTTCTCTTTACTCTCTATTTACTATTTCTTTCACTCATTTATCTCGCTCTTTACTCTCTCTCTCATTTTCTCTCTCTTTCTCTCATTTTACAATCTTTACTCTCTATTTACTCCCTCTCTCTTTACTATCTATTTCTCTCACTTTACTTTCTCTCTTTCTCTCTCTTTACTATTTATATCTCTCTTTCTCTCTATCTCGCTTTACTATCTATTTCTCTTGTTTTACTATCTGTCATTACTCTCTATATATTTAATCTCTCTACTTCTCTCCCTTTACTTATCTCTTTTTACTTTCTTTCTCTCTCTCTCTCTTTTTTGTCGTGTTCATATGGATCAATGAAAATCTCGAAAATACCCACAATCATCACATATGAAGGCTTGTTTTAATTCTACTCGTATGCCCTTTACTCTCAATATTCACGTTATAACACACACGTTTTCCTCTGCTATTATCTCTACTCACTTTACGCTTTTTCCCCCGCTTTAAAATGCTTTTCTAATCTGGCTAATATCGCTGAGCCATGAAACTTCATAAAACAAATGTCTGGCTTTTTTATGCCCTCGGCGCCGTAGTAGAGTTCATAGTGAGCTCAACGCGAAAACTCAACTAGTAGAACTGGGTGACTCGAACTCCGACCCTCCACATTATACTGTCTATACAACCGGATGCATTAACGGTGACGGGTAATTTAACAATAGTTGATAAGCAATGTCTTGTACAGGATGCTCTTCCATTCTTCTTCTTCTTCTTCAGCGTTCATTCTCAAACTCCCGCTGGATCTCTCTTGTAGCAGTACAACATTCTCAAACTCCCGCTGGATCTCTCTTGTAGCAGTACAACATTCTCAAACTCCCGCTGGATCTCTCTTGTAGCAGGACAATGCGCATACTAGATATCCAGCAGGATGTATTCCTGAGAATGGAAATGCGTTGTGTCGTCGTTTTATTTCCGCCAATGGTCTGATACATCCGTCTTCGGCTTTTATTCATTTGTTCAGTATTACTCTCTCTCTCTCTCTCTCTCTCCTTCATAAACGCTCAGTCTCACATATTTTCTCTCGATCACTCTGAAAAACACTCACACTCTCTCACACACTCCACCACACACTCTCTGATACTTCCTCTCACACAAATTCTCTCTCTCTCTCTATGACACCCTCACAATACTCTCTAAGTCACTGTCTCACTCATACTCTGACACTGCATCTCTTACATACTCACACTCTCCCACACAAACTGAATCCCCACCTTCCCTCTATAGCACTTTCTGTAGCTCTCCCACATTCACTCTCCTCTCTCACACTCTCCCACACAAACTGAATCCCCACCTTCCCTCTATAGCACTTTCTGTAGCTCTCCCACATTCACTCTCCTCTCTCACACTCTCCCACACAAACTGAATCCCCACCTTCCCTCTATAGCACTTTCTGTAGCTCTCCCACATTCACTCTCCTCTCTCACACTCTCCCACACACATTTTTTCTCTCTCTCTCTTTCATTATTTCTCGATCACTCTTACCTTTTCACTCTTACCACTCTCAATTGCTGAAATTTAGTAAAACTTCCTTAGAACTCCCCAATCTATTTCACAAATTGAAATTTAGCAATATCTGCTTTGAATCTCCAAATCTATTTCACATGTTGAAATTTTTGTTAGAACTTCCATGACTTAATCGTGACTTTCACCTGAAGAACAACTACCAACAGAAATCAATCACTAGAAGTAAACCTACCAACAGAATTCAACCAAGAGTTTTGAGTCAAGCTTCCGCTTATTCCCGTGCATTTTCTTAGCGTTGGAAGGCGACACTCGGGATACAGAAAGTATATAAATAGTGACCAACTAAAATCATAGCAATAAAAAAATATCACGTAAAAAATCTAATTCTGCTTTGTTTTTATTATTATGTTAGGTCTTATTTAGCTCTATGTCATGAATTGAATCACGACCGTCTCCAGTAAGAACTTTATCTAAAATTGTCACGTGACAGGAAGGAGACCCTTGTTTTGATTCGGTTGGTCACTGTTTATATACTAGGTATAGCTTTGGGGCTATTTTTGGCATCGATTCCAAGTATGCAAATAGTGACCAACCAGAAACCCAACAATAATCAAAAACGGAACAATTGAGGTCCTAATTAATTCAGTTGAAATGTCTTTATTTGAAATGATTATGCTTGAATACATCGGAATCTTAAGGTCAATCTTCAGAGCACAAACATTGCGCCAATGAATGTGCATGCAAGATGCACTAAACTGAATTAAAATCCACATTTCCACATCCCAGTGACATAAATGGGGATATTTTTAACCAGGGATTGGAAAATACGACCGTTTACCAAATTCGGCCAGCTAGATCACTTTTTACATACCAACGACGTCAATTAATAATTATTATATGCACTGAGAAATACTGATAACTGTTATTATTTTATATTGCTTACAAAAAAATCTAGTATCACTTTCTATTTGTGTTGCCGCAGCCCTCTCATCTTTATCAGATAATATATCATAGTTTGGTTATTAGATGCACTCACTGCTGCATGAGCTCTGTCCATGATACTTAGTATTGTAAAGGACTAACAAGAATTGTTTATTGACTACCTTCCAACGCTAAACGTCCGCGATACCGGCAGTTGATCCACGCTAAACGTCCGCAATACCGGTAGTTGATCCACGCTAAACGTCCGGAATACCGGCAGTTGATCCACGCTAAACGTCCGGAATACCGGCAGTTGATCCACGCTAAACGTCCGCGATACCGGCAGTTGATCCACGCTAAACGTCCGGAATACCGGTAGTTGATCCACGCTAAACGTCCGGAATACCGGCAGTTGAGCCAAAGTAGTTGCTCATCTCTGTTTTTAGATGACCCGTGTCTGCAAAAAGTGTTCAAATATACCTGTACAAGGTTTGGTAGCCGCAGTTGTGTATTGTTCAATCACTCGCCCGTCGATCAACAGACTCGGTTTCTAGTTCTCTCGCTATTCGTTGTTTGAAATAAAAATTACTAGTTGTTAAATTACTAAATTCGTTGTTTGAAATAAATAATTAGTTAGTGCCGCATGCGGCACGCACTCCGACAGTAAGCACACGCATATATATATATATATATAAATGCATTAAAATATGTCTTAAGCAGATCCTCTATTGAACGGAAGTTTGTTTTCATACGAAATATTTTTTCATTTTCCGTTTTTCCGTGACAGCTATATTTCCATTCATTCATTCTTTCATTTTCCTTATGCGCTGAAGTTAGCGCACAGGGCAGAGGTCAGATCTCTCCAATTATGTCTGTTCAAAGCTATTCTGTGCAGTTCTTGAATAGTATGAATATTGTTTGTTTTACTTTCTCTAAGTATTGTTCTTCTGAGTGTTTCTTTTGTTCTACCCCTTGCTCTATATTTCCATAACATACCTTAATTAAACGGAAACATAACTTTATAGCTGAAATATCCTAGTCTTGTGATGATATCATAAACACTTGTTTTACTCAGCGTACGATATATATATATATATATATGTGTGTGTGTGTGTGTGTGTGTGAAACTAGTGAGTACTCAATGCCTTCAAGGCGAGCGAGAGCAGAGTTGATTCTCAATGTCAAGGTCACCATGGTTTGCAGCCTAACCTCAGTGAAATCGTAAAAATGTGATTACATTGACATAATGTATATAGGGAACAAGACGACATTAATTTTTACATTAATTATCTAGTGGCTAGGTCACGTGCACGTGTGATATACATACAACTCGCGGATAGGATATACGAAATGATAAATTATATGTTGTGTTCTTGTGTGGAAGTTGGTAGAGAGATGTTGGGAGGTCGATGTTAGAGATGTTGTGAGGAAGATGATAGAGATATTTGAGAAATAGATGGTAGAGATATGTGTGTAGTAGATGATAGAGATATTTGAGAAATAGATGGTAGAGATAATTGAGAAATAGATGGTAGAGATATTTGAGAAATAGATGGTAGAGATAATTGAGAAATAGATGGTAGAGATATTTGAGAAATAGATGGTAGAGATAATTGAGAAATAGATGGTAGAGATAATTGAGAAATAGATGGTAGAGATATGTGTGTAGTAGATGATAGAGATATTTGAGAAATAGATGGTAGAGATATTTGAGAAATAGATGGTAGAGATAATTGAGAAATAGATGGTAGAGATAATTGAGAAATAGATGGTAGAGATATTTGAGAAATAGATGGTAGAGATATTTTTAATGAAGGAATAATCTTTCTCTATAGGTAACACGATCTCATTTTATTACAGGTACACCTCTCACCTCTTCCTATAATCTGTTCTACCTGAAATAAATCATTTAAAAACTCCCACAAAACACGGAAGTGGTTATCTTTTCTTCTTAGAGAAATAAGATCCATCTATGTCTATATTTAATTAATATGTACAAAGGTGGCTTTAGAGAACATTGATAATAGTGAACTTTGCCCCCAAATATTCTTTCTGTATTCACGATTGGTAATATATTTTATTCTGCAAAGTTAATATTATACGGAGAAAATCTGAATTCCTTTCTAACTCTGACTTTCTCATATCCAGGTGTTTTGTGTAACACGTGAATGTTCACTTCTTTTGTTTTGAGAAAATAATTTTATAATTTTGTGTAAAAGCAACTATTTTCTTCATCTCATCCGGGTGAAAATGGCAGTTGATTATCCGGGCTAGTCAAAATAAATCAATCGATCAGTCAGACGGCTTATGATGGTCACGACGGAAACAGTGCGTTCACATCCGGTTGTGTTGATTGCCGGTTATAATTTGGGGAGTAGAAAACAATCATAGGCCAATAGTTGGATGATGGAGCTCACCAAGACAAAGGAGTTCTAGAACACTGAAATATCTTTGCAGCCACCTCAAGTATAACACATCACCCTCATTCCCACCGTTGTTTTCTGTCGCTCACAGGTAAAGGAAGTGTATATAGCCGTTGGTTAATTGGTGGCTGGAAGAAACATGCAGGTAGGTAGTTTAGTCTGTGAAGCTGTAGTTGTTACAGGTGTGTATATATATATATATATATATATATATATGTTTGTGTATATGTATGTGTGTATGCGCACGTGTGTATATGTACAAATATATGTATGTGGATATATATATATATTTAAGTATACAGTAGAATATATCTAAACGGTTATGTTCCTTTGACCAGTTCTGTTGTTCTCACCGGTTCTGTAGTTCTCACCGGTTCTGTTGTTCTCACCAGTTCTGTAGTTCTCACCGGTTCTGTTGTTCTCACCAGTTCTGTAGTTCTCACCGGTTCTGTTGTTCTCACCAGTTCTGTTGTTCTCACCAGTTCTGTAGTTCTCACCAGTTCTGTTGTTCTCACCGGTTCTGTTGTTCTCACCGGTTCTGTTGTTCTCATTGGTTTTGTTGCTTTCACCGGTTCAATTGCTTTGCGATACATTGCACGTCTCTGACGACCGAGGTACCGGGTTCGATTTCTGCATATGGACCGTACAGAAAACAATGACAAATTACTAAAGGTATTTATATTGCCTAGAAAATCAGTACATTCATAAAATGCTGGGTCGATGTCTATAACCTGAATATATGTTACCAATTTCTTTTATTCCGTATTCGGTGGGAAGGATATAGCGCATCCTTTTATAACACATATTCCTATATAACAACACTATTCAAAATCTTCAGTCATATTTATTCTGTATTATTTGTTCTACTTATAGCGAATCTTCGTTATTACATACATATTACTTCGTCCCGGATCAAATTGTTATCACGGGATTTGATTGTACATGTAAATATATATATATATTTATTCTTTGAAAAGTGACTATAATTTCGACAATTGAAATAACAGTTTTTGAGTAATTAGTTACTCTCCCGCCGATAATTTGTAATTGGAAAATGGAAACATTGCAGTAGATAACCAGGGATCTCTAGATACATGCATATGCAACTGAATATGTGACGTCACTGCAATGATTGGTTGTGAATATTTCAAGAAGGTTTTCACGTTGTTACACACAATTTCACATTGGTAGATAGTTTTCATCTTTTTAGAAACAACTGATAGATATTTTTTCAAACTGTTAAAACAAGTTCACATTGACATACATTTTTTTCAGATTTAAATAACATGTCACATTGGTAGAAAGTTTGTAAACATTTTTTTTAAAACACAGCAACAAAAGAATCCTTTGAACATACAATAAGAATTGTAAGAACAATATCAAGTGGAATCCTTTTATAACACATCCAGTTCTAATAACTTTTCTTATTAACAACATTTTTCATAATCCACAATTATATTTCTTCTTTATAATTTTATATTGTCTATAGCGAATTTCTTGTTATTACATACAAATTTCTGTTATTGCATACATATTTCTATTATTACATACATAATTCTGTTATTACATACATATTTCTATTATTACATACATATTTCTATTATTACATACAAATTTCTATTATTACATACATATTTCTATTATTACATACATATTTCTGTTATTACATACATAATTCTGTTATTACATACATAACTCTGTTATTATATACATAATTCTGTTATTACATACATAACTCTGTTATTATATACATAATTCTGTTATTACATACATAATTATGTTATTACATACATAATTATGTTATTACATACATAATTATGTTATTATAACATATTTCTGTTATTATATACATAATTCTGTTATTACATACATATTTCCGTTATTATATACATATTTCGTAGTCTGAACCATGTTATTAAAACGGGATTTGACTGTAATATTCCTTAATTTTCTAACATTCAACAGAGAAAAACTACTTTAAAATGTTGAACGAAAAAGCATTAAGAAATAAAATGAAAATCCAGGCTGGTTTTGAGTGAGTGCCCGGAAAAGCCAAATGGAATTAATTGGCAGAAGAACCTGTCATGTACACAGAAATCAGAACTATTACATGAAAAGTACCTCTATTGCGTGATTTGATGAGTTCGTCAACAATTTGATGAGGCTAGTGTGTTGATTGAGAATCGATGAGTTACTAAGCATAGAGTAGTGAACATGTTGTCTTCCCTAGAGAAATAGATTCCATTAATGTTGGGAATGAGGATGTGGACCTTCAGTGAATTGATTGGACCCGAAATGGGAGTAAAGAATCATCATCAAACCCATAACCCTTCAGGGTCGCAGTAGATGCCACTCTGGAAACATCAACACAACAATTTCACCAAGCCTCCTTGTTTACAGTTTCTTGTTTCTTCTTCTTCAGCGTTCATTCTCAAACTCCCGCTGAATCTATCTTGTAGCAGGACCATGGTCCTACTAGATTTTCAGCAGGATGTCGTCCATAGAATGGTAATACATTGTGTCGCCGTTTTATTTGCGCCAATGGCCCGACACATCCGTCTTCGGCGGCAGTTCCTTGTTTAAGTTTAAAGAATAGTAATCATGTCCAATCTTTAACATTATCAATCCATACTTTCCTCTCACCCCTCAACTGTTCCCTGCATGATAATTTTGGAAAAAGAGTTGTTTCACTTTATTCTTGTGCTGAATATTCATTGTGATATTTCTGTGGGCGAGCAGGTTTTCTTGGTGGTGCCCATCTCCTCTGCTAGTATCAATGTTACAGCTGAATTAATACTGCTATGAATAGTAGCATTTAAATATATCCTGAGTGGCATAGGTGTCTGGGTGATATGAAGTGGTTTAGATGCTTCCCACTGAGTGTCAAAATGGTTCAAACACTAAGCTGAAGTCGGATGTATCGAGAGTGTTAAGATGCAGATATCGCAGCAAAGTTGTAAACCATGATAAAACATATTTCGTTCTCCGGACTCAGTCAGTCAGTCAGTCACTCGGTCACTCAGTCAGTCAGTCAGTCACTTCGTCAGTCAGCCAGTCACTCAGTCACCTAGTCAATCAGTCAGTCACTCATTCAGTCAGTCAGTCACTCAGTCATTCAGTCAAACAGTCAGTCAGTCACTAAGTCAGTCACTCAGTCAGTCATTCAGTCAGTCAGTCACTCAGTCAGTGACTCAGTCAGTCAGTTCCTTTTTTGCCAAGTTTGGCATATACAGCGGGTGTCATAGTTCTCCATGCCTATCGGTCAGTTGCCAAGGATTGCAGGTCTTGTGCATTTATGCCTGTTGGTTTTAATTCATTCATAAATGTTCTTCTGAGAGTTGTTTTTGGTCTTCCCTGTTTTCTTACCCCGTCTCTGTCCACATGAAGACTTGTCGTGGAATTAGTCATCCTTCATTCTAAGTATGTGGCCGATGTATGTCCGGCGGCGTTTTCTGATGATCTTCGTCACACATTCTTGTTTTGTCTCCTCTCTTAGTATGTCGTTTGATTTGAAACCTTTCCAATTAGTGTTTGTGAATTTTCTGAGGCATCTATTCTCGAAGGCAACTAACTTCTTATCCATTATTGCGGTAGATTTCCAACTGTCACATCCATATTTCAATGATGGATTCATATGTCTCCGGACTAAATCATGTTAATCTGCAGGATTTTGAGAATGATCAGACAGGAAGAAGTCTCCAGAGCTAAACCCCAAAAGCTGGCGGCAGGCAACACTGTTTTCAGCTAGTAACAAAAAAAGTTTTGAACAAATATATCGTATTTATCCTTATTTTATCCTTATTTTACAGTTTAGTTATCTTGCGATTATATATTTTCCGAGCCCAATGGCCAGTGCATGTATTAAGTCAACGTTTCATGATGCACAAATTACTTAATCGAGCCAGATGGTCGTATATTATTAATTCCTGCTCCGCAGTCCTCTTTATCTTCGAATCACATTATACCTCAGTCTAAGTATAAGTAAAGTAAAGTAACCCATAGCATTTATTAATGCCGTAGGGGTGTGAGATGTTAGCGATCTCACATTTCACAGGCTCTGCAAATGAGGGCGGTAGCCATCTCCTCTCCCTCGCAATCTTTACTTCCCGGATTAATCCGGTACCCATTTAAGGCTGGGTCGACCTGGGAGCCGTTGCGATCTGAAAACATTTCCGCCTCAGCTGGCGAATGAACCCAGGACCACTCATATGCGAAGCCAGTGCGCTAACCACTGCGCTAACGCGGCTCCCTGTTGAGTCTAAGTATGCACTGTTGTGAATAAGCATTGCTGCTTTACAATGTAGATTTTTTGCAGAAAAACTTTATTAAACATGGGATCTAATGAAAAAAACAATACGTGTCCCTTTGTGGGAAATAGATCACTATATTTGAGAGATCATTTCTGGAAAACTAATTAACGAATACTAGAAATGTAAGCAGAACTATGTTGAGAAAAATATGGCCTTCAATTAGAAATCATGTTTCAAAATATACTCCAATTATTACCGCCTTAAGCATACAAAAAACACGAGTTAATTTTACAAGTTAAGTGCATGCGAATATATAGTAATTATATACACCAAGTACGCTCAGAAATCATGCACTTTCTAAGCAAATGTGAAAAGCGCTAATATCACTAGTTAAGTACAGGAAAAGCACAACATAGCATTAGCGAAAACAATATATTTTGGCTAATTATGCATATACGAAAAACATATTAATTTTACTAGTTAATTTCACTTTTAATCGCGCAAAAAACATGTTAATTTCACTAGTAACGAACAAAATAAATACCTGTTAATTTCAATAGCATTTCATGCAATAAAAACATGTTAATTTAACTAGTAATACATGCAATAAAATATATTCATTTCACTAGTAATTATTGTAATAGTAACATGTTAATTTCAATATTAATGCACGCAATAAAACATGCAAATTTCACTACTAATGAACACAATAAAAACATGCTAATTTCGCTAGTAAATCGCAAAAGAAAAAAGCACGCAAATACTATAATTGTCCACTATTGACAGTTTTGTTTCTGCAACGCTCACATTAAACAGATAAAACAGCCACAGCTAATTCAGCTAATTTGTAGTCTTTGTTTCCTGATAGGCTTTTTACAACTTTTTTTCCCATCGTGAACTATTATATTCTTCTACACAAAGAACTTCCCTGCCTCTTCCCAGCGCTGTTATTTTTATTTCTCAATCTTTGCCCAGTTCTCTCGAATCTGTCAAACTTTGTGACATTCAAATTGATCTGGTCGGAGCCTAAGAAAAGAAAAATGAATCAATTAACATTTGCACATAATAAGAAAGAGTTTGCAATGCTGATACACAGATAGTTGCACACGCAAGTACGGGGAATCGTTTTATAGGGCGCTGAAAAGTGAGAAGAATTGTCCAACTTGAAATGTTCGGGTTAAATGGAGAAAATGTATGTAAGACGTTTCGGGAGTAACAAATGGCTTTTGTTTCTAAATGATTTACATATATGTAAATTGTAAATGTCATTAGTAACAATAAATAAGTCAAGAAAGCTTGAATTAATCTTGAATTTAGAACGTATTTGGGAATACGCAGGATGGGTAGATACGTGCTCAGTAATTAGGGGTGGGGGAAAGGAGAGCTGTGGAACGTTTACTTTCACAAACAATTATTTGCCCATTTTTATTACAGTTGTTATGATTTATTTTTTTAATTGGTTAGGACTTAGATCAACCTTCTGACTAAGGAATTAGACCCACCTTTTGGTTAAGGATTTAGACCCACCTTTTGGTTAAGGATTTAGACCCACTTTTTGGTTAAAGATTTCGACCCTCCTTTTGGCTAGTTTGTTAACAATATCTTCCAAATAAGGATTGTATTAACAAAGTCTCCATATACAAATGAGTTTGTTAACAATATCTTTCACATCAGGATTGTGTTAACAAAATCTCCATATGACAATGAGTTTATTAACAATATCTTCCAAATAAGGACTGTGTTAACAAAATCTCCATATGACAATGAGTTTGTTAACAATATCTTTCAAATAAGGATTGTGTTAACAAAATATCCATATAACACTGAGTTTGTTAACAATATTTTCCAAATAAGGATTTTGTTAACAAAATCTACATATAACAATGAGTTTGTTAACAATATCTTCCAAATAAGGATTGTATTAACAAAATCTCCCTATAACACTGAGTTTGTTAACAATATTTTCCAAATAAGGATTGTGTTAACAAAATCTCCATATAACAGTGAGTTTGTTAACAATATCTCATGTAACAAATATATATCGACGCAGTCTCCAGCAATAATAAATAATGTCGGTAGCAAATTCCCAATAATGAAGAGAGGTTGGGTTTTTAACATGAAAACTTGTGACAACTTATCAGGAACGACAACCAGCACGATCACAGAAGCACTGACATTCGTGACTTTATCAAACAAGATAATGACTTTTGATTACATTTATATGTATTTGTCTCCCTTACTCAAACATTAAATCATTCACACCAAATTTCTCATTCAAAATGTTCAACTTTTTAATATACTAATTTCCCAGCAGTTTTTGTTAGGACATCGCCCTTCCGGCTATCTAGTTCCTGTTTTCAATTGCCATGGAAACTCTTAGATTAGCTGTTAGAACAGGGCACCCACTCTGCTACCCAAATACGTGACAGTAACCTAATTAAGTTTGATTCAGAGAGAGAGAAAAATGTTATGCCCAAACAGAGATTAGACAGCTCGTGTTGCCTCCGGGCCATACAGAATCATAACTTCAGTGCCAAGATATAGGTACAGGAATAATATAACATAGAATTATAACTTCAGTTCCAGGATACAGGTACAGGAATAATATAACAGAATTATAACTTCAGTGCCAAGATATAGGTACAGGAATAATATAACATAGAATTATAACTTCAGTTCCAGGATATAGGTACAGGAATAATATAACATAGAATTATAACTTCAGTTCCAGGATATAGGTACAGGAATAATATAACATAGAATTATAACTTCAGTTCCAGGATATAGGTACATGAATAATATAACATAGAATTATAACTTCAGTGCTAAAATATAGAGGCAGGAATAATATAACATAGAATCATCCAGGATTTATTCTTCAAGAAAGATCATAATACAGTAAACGAGATTTGAACCTTGTCTGCTCAGAAGGCAGCCACTCACCTCGAAACCTTAGTCACATTGTATTTCTTGTTTGATACTTTTTGAAAGTTATGACAAAATTGTATCTTTTTCTTATGATGCAGTGTGGTCGTAGACGGAAAGTGTGTTTATTCACGTTGCGAGGCGAGTAGGTGCAATTACATCGGACTTAGATTGAACCAAATCACGTTTGATACATTGTTATTTTTCTTTGGTACTAAAATATATGGGGTGTTCTAAAGATGCAAATATAGTACAAAAGAAAAAATCTTTGGAATGGCACGACCAGTAAAGCTAATTAGAGCAAGAAAACTTCCAGTGGCAATTAACAGCTGTGAAGCATGGGCATTTACTAAATTAGTGGCATAGGAAATGGCTCCTTTTCTGAATGAGAAAATACAGAAAAATACTGAGAGTACCATGGACAGCAAACAAGACTAATCAAAGATTATGAGAACATTAAATATTGAAGGGGCTAAGATTGACTCATAAAGAGCATCATAACAAAACAGCTGAAGTTGATAAGTGATATAAAAAGTGGGAAAACTAGTAATGAAAGGCATGGCTGCTGGTAATAATACAAAAACCGTCCAACACTACTATACTTTTTAATTATGATGGCTCTCTACCTCCGAGGCAAGCATATATTCATAAAATTGGTTGATGGATGGGTGGACAGAGATATAGGTAAGTGGCTTGACCCATAAGTAGATGGACGGATGGTTTATTGGTGGATGCCGTACTCATTCTCAGATCTGCTAAAAAATGTATTAGAGTGCGCTACATACACACGTGACCTCCGAATATCGTTCCTGTAAGACTGAATATAGTACTTCATAATTTACAAGTACAAAGAAAAAGAATTATATTGAAAGAAATTGTTATTTTTCTTATTAAAATGATTTGTCCACATCTGGCAATGTTCACAATTTACGTGCACGGCACCCGCTCTTTTTGATTGATGATTTATTACGCACGCGGGAACAGTAACTCGTGACTGCCCTCGATATAAGTCTCGTACGATTTGTGATTAACTAATTCACAACAACTCACGAGGCGTGTATGAGTCTTAAAACGCCATCTTCATAGAGTTTGACCCACAGCTATTTGGCTTCCATTTTTTTTCTCGCATGAACTGACGGCAATTATTGACAAGAAAAATAGAGATAAACTTTAATCGAATCAACTTTGTTCTGGAGGTCACGCTTGCAGACTCCATGTGTCGATCCGGGGATAATAGACATCGTCGTAGCGTTACTTAAAGTTTTGTTTTAATTTTTTTAAAGATGAATAAATAAAAACGCTACAGGATGTCAGTGAAATATCGAACTTTTCGCGTGTAGTTTATAGCTAAGCAATTGAGATTATTGATTATTGGTTTAAGAAAGAACCAGCGTACAGAACGGAATAAGTCACATATGTACTCAAAATCAGTCATATAAGGGTGTATAAAATATAGGTCCAATGACAGCAACCTGCCGTCGGGGATGAAGGTACTTCTTTATTTACTTAGGCGCAGCAACTATTAGATGGGGTAGACAATTCCTTTCTTGGTGTGCTTATTTTCTCTAAGGCTTACAGCTGGGTAGATTGGAAGAGCTGCCGTGTCAGGCGAGAAATCACAACCTGAATGTGTGTATGTGCCCGGACGTGGAACTCTGGATCCCGGTGATAGTAAGCCTAACCAATCAACTAAGTCACCGCGCTCTTCAACCGTGTCTTAGCAATGGAAAACAACGATTTTGTCTTTTACTTCGCTTATTCGTATTTTTCATTCTTGAACTTTTCTTTGACGATGATTTTGCTAGTTTGTGTTTGAATATTTCTTGTTTAACACGTTAAATACTTTAAAGTGTATCTACATCTTCCTTATTTATTCTCATACTCCCGCTGGTCCTCTCTCATGTATCAAGACAATGGGCCTACTAGATTAACAGCAGAATGTAGTCCAGAGAATGGAAATGCGTTGTGTCACTGTTATATTTGTGTCCATTGTCCGACACATCCGTCTTCGGCGGAGAGTGCCTGATCTTAAATATCATAATCAAATCATAAAAATGGTTTCATCACAGGACACATTTGTTTCTCAATCTATCTTATCTATTTTTCTGTTATTTCTCCATCCTGATATGGTAACATTAATTTCTGTTATTTCTCCATTCGGATATGGTAACATTAATTTCTGTTATTTCTCCATTCGGATATGGTAACATTAATTTCTGTTATTTCTCCATTCTGATATGGTAACATTAATTTCTGATATTTCTATCCGCATTCTATCTTTGAATTAAAATGGTATCTCATCACAATCACATGTTCTGTAACCATAATAGAACCAAATAACTGATCTCTCGTTCTTTAGCCACAATAGAACCATACAACTGATCTCTCGTACTTAGTCACGGCGAGAACATGTTCTCTGACCACAATAGAACCATAAAACTGATATCTCATCCTTATTCACAACGAGAACATGTTCTCTAGCCATAAAAGAACCATAGAACTGATCTCTCATCCTCCGTCACAACTAAGAACATGTTCTTTAACCACAATCTCAACAGTGAACTATTATCCATCAGTGTCGTTAGCCTTCATTGCTTTTGTTCGACTAGCGTGTTCTCACCAACATCGATTGCCTCACATCGCTCAATAATTGTCCGCCAGGCATTGCCCACAAAGGTTACCAGAAAATTGCCCCTGACAGAATTATGAAATAATTTTCACATGTTTAAGTCATTTGTTCTGTGTCTCCTTCCTCGGCATACGATTACGTGGAAGATTTCAAAATCGATATGTCAGCCTTTTGCGATATCTCTAGAAGTTATTTATCGAGGAAACAGTTTTAAGTACTCGGATACTTCTATCTTGTGTAATGAGAACAATTTGTTCTTTCATTGTGAGTGATTCGAAAAAATATGTTCTGACTGTGTCTCTGTGTGATTCGGAGACGGGAAATGTTATACAAGTCATGAGACACCGACCGAAGAGCTTTGTTGTGTACTTACGGAGAATTACCAGGTCTTTATTAAGTTGTTGAACATCGGACACGTGGAGGTGAGGTGAGTAATAGATAGAATTCGTTGCCTGTAAACGTGAATATGGTCTAAATAGCAATCTAACATGTTTTGTGTAAAAGTTAAATATGTTTTATGTTAAGTTGAAATATATTCTACGTAAATAATAAATTTGCTCTGTGTAAAACTTATAAAAGGTATTAGTTTAAACATCAAAAAGACAGAGACAAAGATAATATCAAGAAATAGTAGCCAACCAAATAGTCAAATAGTATTAAATGAGAAAAACTTGAAGCAGGTGGATATTTTCAAATATTTAGGAACATTAATAACGTCAGATGGTAAACGCAAGACCGAAATTATAAGCACAATAGGACAAGCAAAAGCAGCATTCCATAAAATGAAAAATATCCTATGCAACAAGACCATATCAATGGTTACTAGAAAACGTGTTCTCAAATGATACATTGAACCAATGCTACTCTATGGAGGTGAAGCATGGACAATAAATAAGACATCACAAAAATATTTGGATGCAGCGGAAATATGGTTTATTTGAATAATGTTACACATTCCTTGTACAGCAAAGATTACTAATGAAGGATGTCTTAGAAAGATGGATGTGAAAATATGCATTATTGATAATATAAGAAAAAGACAGTCAACATTTATTGGGCACATAAAGTGAAGAGGTGACATTGAGAATATAGTGACAACAGGAAAGATAGAAGGGAAAAGATCATAGGGAAGACCCAGAGAAAAGATATTGGACAGTTTGACTAAATGGCTTCAATTGACGACACCAACAGAGATGATGCCATATATGAGAGATCGATGTACATGGAGAAATATGATCGGCAACGCCATTCGGCACGGCACTTGATGATGATGATGAAAACAACTTTAAAATGCTCTATGTAAAACTTAATTGTGTTCTAAGTAAAACTTAAAAATATTCTATGTAAAATGTAAATATGGGATCCATGTAAAATGTAAATATATGTTCTATGCCAGAAGTAATCTGTTCCGTATAAAAAATACAAGTATATTCTTTGTAAAACTTTAAAATGTTCTATGAGGAACGTTTACATATTCATGTAAGAATTTTATATGCATATATTAAATTTGCACGTAGCATATGTAACATTTAAATATGTTCAAAAGTAAAATAAAATGTAACATGTGTAAACGTAACAGATTTCTAAGGTAATATTAGTTGTATTTCTGAAACATATGCATTATTTGAGGGGGGGGGGTGAGCAGGAGTGAGTGTTTGTCGTGTTGAAAAGAGCTTCAACTTTTCTTCTAAACTTCCTTTAGTTCTTCAAGTAGTGCTTTCTGAACTTTGGTGCCAGTGCGCGTAGAACATTTAGATCGGGTTTGCAGGCCGCAAGAAATGGATTGACGAGCTGAATTTAACCATCCACTGATCTGATCAGTAAACTTAAGTTTTTATGACCGGTAGTAAATACCGTATTCTGTAACAATAATCTACATATTATCTATCTCCTGCCTACAACAATAATCTACATATTATCTATCTCCTGCCTACAACAATAATCTACATATTATCTATCTCCTGCCTACAACAATAATCTACATATTATCTATCTCCTGCCTACAACAATAATCTACATATTATCCATTTCCTTTCTGTAATAATAATCTACATATTATATATTTTCTATCTGTACAATATATCTCTACATATTACCTATTTCTTTTCTGTAACAACAATCTACATATTACATATTTCCTGTCTGTAACAATAATCGATATATTATCTATATCCTGCCTGTAAAGAAGAAAGCTATAAATGTCACGAGAAGAGTTCGTCGGGTAAATGAAAATATCAGGAAAGAAGTAAAGACTATCTCAAGTCAAGACTACATCGAGAGGCAGCAAACCAGATGATTTGGTCACATCATGAGAATGGAACCAGAGTAACCAGCACTTCGTGCATACATCAACAGAAGACCGGGCTACAAGACACGAGGAAGACCAAGAACTAGATGGGCAGAAACAATCAAAGAAACATTAAATAGACACTGGATTACCATGACCAGTGCAACTCAAATGGCCAAAGACACACAAAAATCGGAATCCCTCCCCCCCCCCCCCCTTCCCCATCACCTCCCCCATTCCCAACGATGCTTAACAGCACAAGTACAAATGACAATAGATAAAATAGATATCAAATTTATCACCGTTTATAGCAGATTTATCTTATTTTTTATCTTTCTATGCTTATATCAAATTTATCTGCACTTATATCAGATGTATCTGTGTATAAATTAGATTTATCTACGTCCATATCATATGTATATATCATCTACTTGTATATCCGATATATCCACACTTATATCAGAATTATCTACTTTTTATATCAGAAGTATAGTTATGTTTATATCAGATTTATCTATGATTATATCAGGATTAACTTAATCTATATCAGATTTATCTATATAAATCAGATTATATCAGGATTATATACAACATATTTACTGCTAAATATATTACATTTGCGAGACAGTATTAATCATGACAACTAACAACCTCGAATCAGCGATATTAACTAATGTCTGCCACTAATATTAACTAAGGTCTACCAACAATATTAACTAATGTCTACCAACAATACTAACTAATGTCTGCCAACAATATTAACTAATGTCTGCAAACAATATTAACTAATGTCTGCAAACAATATTAACAAATGTCTGCCAATAATATTAACAAATACATGCCAACAATATTAACAAATGTCTGCCAACAATATTAACAAATGTCTGCAAACAATATTAACTAATGTCTGCAAACAATATTAACAAATGTCTGCCAATAATATTAACAAATACTTGCCAACAATATTAACAAATGTCTGCCAACAATATTAACAAATGTATGCAAACAATATTAACAAATGTCTGCCAACAATATTAACAAATGTCTGCCAACAATATTAACTAATGTCAGCCAACAATATTAACAAATGTCTGCCAACAATATTAACAAATGTCTGCCAACAATATTAACAAATGTCTGTAAACAATATTAACAAATGTCAGCCAACAATATTAACAAATGTCTGCCAACAATATTAACAAATGTCTGTCAACAATATTAACAAATGTCTGTAAACAATATTAACAAATGTCTGTAAACAATATTAGCAAATGTCAGCCAACAATATTAACTAATGTCAGCCAACAATAATAACAAATGTCTGCCCATAATATTAACACATATATGTTAACAATATTAACAAATGTCTACCAACAATATTAACAAATGTCTACCAACAATATTAACAAATGTCTGCCAACAATATTAATAAATGTCTGCCCATAATAATAACAAATATATGCTAACAATATTAACCAATGTCTGCCAACAATATTAAAAAATGTCTGTAAACAATATTAACAAATATCTGTAAAAAATATTAGCAAATGTCTGCCAACAATATTAACAAATGTATGTAAACAATATTAGCAAATGTCTGTCAACAATATTAACAAATGTCTGTAAACAAATGTCAAGACAATAAAAAACGTTTAAGTTAATAGATCAACCTGACCTAAGATTTTTTAAATATAGTTAGCAATACAATTATATATATCGTGGAGTGTTAATTTGCAGTACGGCGAAACGGTATCGATACAAGTGTGATCTTATTCAAACTTTTTGTTAATATTTAACACAATCGATTTCACAATTCCCAATGTAAACATCGATATATTAGTACATACGTGCATATACGTGTAAATATATATATATATATAAATATGTCTTACACAGCTGAGAGAGAGAGAGTCTTCTTTTGTACACAACTGAGACAGTCTTCTGTTGTACACAGCTGAGAGAGAATATTCTGGGTATGAAATAAAGTTCTGGAGAAAATACGCCATTGCTCATCGGAAGCAGGGGTAGCCGGACGAAATATTCCCAGACATGGAAACCAAGGATAGCCAGACGAAATATTCCCAGACATGGAAACCAAGGGTAACCGGACACAATATTTCCGGACATAGGAAGCAAGTGTAACCGGACAAAATAACCCAGAAAAAGTATCTCCAGCGAAAATATCTGCGAGACAAAATATCTCATGATACTATATATATATATATATATATACATAGACACAAAATATCTCAAGATAAAATATATAGACAAAAAGTCTCAAGATAATATATTTATAGACAAAATATTTCAACATAATATATATATATATATATATATATATATATATATATATATATATATATATATATATATATATATATATATATATATATATATATATATATATATATATATATATATAAAATATCTCAAGATAAAATATATAGTTTAAATATCTCCATACCTAATATCTTTTTCTATATATATCTATAATATTATATCCTAAAATAAATATAGTATAATAAATAATGAAATACATTAAATATTGAATACAAATTGTAATAATTATTCATTAACTATACAGAGGAAGTTGTTATTCACATTAACACCTCTGACATGGTACTTGTTCACTGTGACATGGTACTTGTTAACTGTGACATGGTACTTGTTCACTGTGACATGGTACTTGTTCACTGTGACATGGTACTTGTTCACTGTGACATGGTACTTTCTCCCTGTAACATGGTACGTGTTCACTGTGACATGGTACTTGTTCCCTGTGAGAAGTATTAACACTAAGAAAACGAAAGTCATGTTTCCACCTTCTCCCAGAGAACAGTACCATGTCACATTGATTCTCCCAGAGAATAGTACCATGTCACATTGATTCTCCCAGAGAATAGTACCATGATTCAATTACTAATGCACAGGACAAACATAACAGCTGTCCATGTTACCTAGCATTACTTTGTCGACGTTGGCAGAGAGTGTACAGTCACCATACATGTATCAATATATCATACATATATCATATATATATATCATACGTATATCACGCATGTATCATACGTATATCATACGTATATCACATATGTGCGGCTCTGTGGCGAAGTGGTAGTAAGCATGTATGTGACGGCCAAGGAACCTAGTTCGTTCTCCGCCACAGGAAATTGTGCATCAGCTATTCAGAAAGCAATGACAAACTACTGAACGTATTTATATTGCCTAGAAAATCGCCACAGTCAACAAATGCTGGTTTGATAGCTACCTCCTGAATAGGATATGCTACCAATATCACATGTATATTACACGTGTATCACATGTATATTACACGTGTATCACACGTATATCACACGTATATCATACATTGATGACGTTTGCTATATAAGGCTACAAGTTTTACTGCAATACAGAGTGAAAGTAATATGCACAACTAAATCACATACAAACAAATATGGAAAAATAGAATTAGGTAGAAAGTGGGCAGACATAGAAACAAAAATAAGCAGACCTTTATGGAAACAAATTTAAGACAAAGAAAACAGCTTGAGAGGCAACGAACGAGAGAAAGGAGAGAGGAATGGAAGGGCAAAACGGGAGGGCAAGATGATGTAAATTTTGCTTGTTGGAAATGAGACAAGTCATTACAGGAACGCCGCTCACTGACAGCAAAGCTAAGAACTAATTAGTCAGCCCAAGGCCTTTCTCTGCTCTCCAGCTTCAGCTAGGGAATTAATCACTTCAGCAAAATTAGTCACGTGTTCAACGTGGAGAGTGTATGTATGCACGTTCCGTCTCATCTATTCTATCCTGTTGGGTGTCTCTACAGCACACACAGTCTTGTCTCATGTCTCACTTCAACTGCTGTCTCGTGTCTTATTTTGTATCAACTTTTTTGTGCCTTATTTTGCCTAAAATCAAGTTTTGTGTTTCGTGTTATATCAAGTTTTTTGTGCCTTATTTTGTACAAAATCAAGTTTTGTGTTTTGTGTTATATCAAGTTTTTTGTGCCTTATTTTGTACAAAATCAAGTTTTGTGTTTCGTGTTATGTAAAGTTTTTTGTGCCTTATTTTTTACGAAATCAAGTTTTGTGTTTCGTGTTATATCAAGTTTTTTGTGCCTTATTTTGTACAAAATCAAGTTTTGTGTTTCGTGTTACATCAACTTTTTGTGCCGTATTTTGTACAAAATCAAGTTTTGTGTTTCGTGTTACATCAACTTTTTTGTGCCGTATTTTGTCTAAAATCAAGTTTTGTGTCACATGTGTTTTATTTATTTTATGTTTTTTTGGCCGCATTTTGTCTAAAATCAAATTTGTGTGTCAAATGTGTTATATCAACTTTTTTCAGCCGTATTGTGTCTAACATCAAATTGTGCATCGTATCTTGTATTCGTCAAATTCTCTTGTTTCCTGCATCTATTATCTATTGTAAATCAACTCGTATGGCTCGTGTCCCGTCTTTATATCCGATACTTAGGGAGCTGGTACAGTGGACATCACCCTCAGCTTTCTTCTTACGGTAGATGCTGTGTGGCGTTGCTTATCATGCACCCCCTCTTCCCTAAAGCAGTCTATTTCGTGTGTTGTCAATCATTACAATACTGATGTTCTCCCATGCCACAATGCTAGGTTGTCAAGCATCTTCTCTCTTTATCATTACCTACGGCTATTGCTCTTAAACTTACATGTCGTGACTATATGCTCCATCTTTTCTCTTCTTAGATGTGTCCAAACAATGTTAACGTTTCTGATGTGGGTAAAAAGCTATGAGCATTGTCCTGCAGCAAGAGAGATCAAATGGGAGTTTAAGAACGAAGGCGGAAGAAGAAGAATATTGTTAGTAGGTAGGTGGTTAATGAATGTACCTCTCTTTTGAAGAGGCGTGCCCCTTTCAATCATCCGACAAAGTCCAATTAAGTTATATCAGGACACACTAACATAAAATATCAGAGGTAACAGATACCCCCAAGTTCTAAAAACCCCTTTTTCTTTTATATCGAGTCTATTCATTTTCCATTCTTTCCACTCAACGTCTCCCATTATCAGTTAGTTAATACCGCTACATCTCAACCATTTTCATCTCATCCAATCTCAACACGCTCACCTTATATCCCTACCTATGACTACCCTCGTCATCTCCTCATTTTTCTGTCACCAACCAATCTACCAATTACTTTCTATTCAGGCAGAAAATGATTTCTTACATTTGTATTTCCCCAACCCGCATTCTCTCCCTTAGCTTTGTTAATAAGCTTTCTTCAGGACAGATTACCGCCCTTTACCAGATTAATTACATAATATCAACTAGAGAAAACCCTAATCGAATTTTTTTTTTTTTTTTTTTTTTTATAGAACTGATGAATACTTGCCGTCTCATTACTAGATTCATTACTGAGCCATTATTGATCACATTGATTATAGCAATGTACTTTTGTAACTACTTCTGCTTGGACGAAGCTTCAATAAAATTATTTTTTCCCTCGCTATTTTAGTCCAGCCGTTTGATATTTTTCTCCAGCTGGTTTCATCTTGATTTCAAATTCTAAACAGTTGTTGTTCTTCTTCAGAAGCTAATAGTTTGTTTGTTGGTAGTTTTCTTTTAAATTTCTGTGTTTTGGAATGGGACTACGTGGCCAAGTGATCAGTTACTCGAAAACTTCCGTTGTTTGTTGGGCTGCTGGTTCGAATTTGGATTGACTATCGTAGTTTACATGTGAATTTTTTTCGTTGTTATTGTTTAAAAAATCACGTAATATTGAGACGTTTAAAAAAAGTAGAAAGCACATAATATTGAGACGTTTAAAGAAAGTAGAAAGCACTTAATATAGAGACGTTTGAATAAACTGTATTGTGTGACGTTTTCTTACCAGAACTTTGTCTTCGTCGTGGATACTCTGAACACCTCTCTGTCCCGTGCAAGCAGGACTTGGCCAGAGATATGTCCCTACATTCTTCGTTGTCGCAGGTGCATCGTCTTCTTGGGCTTCCTCTTCTTCTTTACGTGTTACTCTGCTTTGCAGAATCAGTCTTCGGATGTCAGCATTTCTCCGTAGGTGTCCAAAATACTGTAGCTTCCTTCTTATGATGGTACTTAGAAACCACGCTTAATTTAGTTTCAATAATTTTAAAACTTCTATGTTCTTCTCGTTTCTCTGTCCATGATATTCGTAGAATATTTCTGTAGCAATACATTTCAAATGAATTTATCCTTCTCGATATTGTCTTCTTCATCAGCGTTCATTCTCAAACTCCCGCTGGATCTCTCTTGTAGCAGAACAATGATCCTACTAGATTTCTTGCAGGATATAATCTAGAGAATAGAAATGCGGTGTGTCAGCAATTTATTTGCGCCAAACACCCGATACATCCGTCTTCAGTGGAATTGTCTTATTGAATTTCCAATTCTTCCATCCATATGTTGCCACTGGGAAAACACATGATCTTAAAATGGTTACTTTAGTGGCATTATTACTACTTTGCCACAGCTTTCTCATTTGTGTTAATTTGAGTGTTGAAGGTGCGAGTCTTCTTCTAATCTCGGCTGAACAATCTCCAAAACTGTTTATATTTGCTTCCAAATATTCAAATTTGTTTACATATTCTAGTTCTATATTGTCTATGTTGATTATCAGTTTGATCTTTATTTTGTCTTTTGTCATAATTTTGTTTTCTGTGAGTTTGGATATATATTTTAGATCTCGCTATATTGTTTTGTTACTATTATTAGCTGTATCATTCCCTCCGGATGCGTAGTAAGGCAATTTGTCGTCTGCATACTTTATTTCTGGAATCTTTAACCGAAAACTCATTTTCTGGAATCTTTAACCGAAAACTCATTTTCTGGAATCTTTAACCGAAAACTCATTTTCCTCTAGTTCATCTCTTATATTTCTCATTATATGATCTGCATAGATTTTAACAAGATATGGGGATACAATTTCAATAAATTAGAAAACAAACAATATTCAGAAATTTTATACAATAGAAAACAAACAATATTCAGAAATTTTATACATTAGAAAACAAACAATATTCAGAAATTTTATACAATAGAAAACAAACAATATTCAGAAATTTTATACATTAGAAAACAAACAATATTCAGAAATTTTATAAACTATAAAACAAACAATATTCAGAAATTTTATACATTAGAAAACAAACAATATTCAGAAATTTTATAAACTAGAAAACAAACAATATTCAGAAATTTTATAAATTAGAAAACAAACAATATTCATAAATTTTATAAATTAGAAAACAAGCAATATTCAGAAATTTTATAAATTAGAAAACAAACAATATTCATAAATTGTATAAATTAAAAAACAAACAATATTCTGAAATTTTATAAATTAGAAAACAAACAATATTCAGACTTTTGATAAACTTGAAAATAAACAATATTCAGACTTTTGATAAACTTGAAAATAAACAATATTCAGACGTTTGATAAACTTGAAAACAGACAATACTGAAATGGATTTTATAAACTAGTAAACAAACTATTCACTCGTTTAAAAAAAATATCTATAAAGCATAGAATATTCTGCATTTAACAAAGTTGAGTGTTCTGAGCACGGTTAAATGCCTAACGTTATCATACACACACGTTCCTCATTAAGATTTTAGATATTCGTTGTGAGCCGAGTCCTAAGATGCCTTCCACACTTCTTAATTTTCTGAGATTATTGTATTTATTCTCAAATATCCTAGCCCTTATCTAGCACCGCCAAACATGTGTATCCAATGCCATGGGTGTAACCTCCGTGCTGGGCTGCTGAAGTAATATGTTATCTTTACAGACTGGGTCTATGTGCCTGAGTCATGTAGAAATGTTGAAATTAAAAAATATATATACGGTGAACATTAAATAGATATTTTAATATTTGTCTTACAGGACATCTGGCAAGTAAGAATTTTTTGGGTGTTTTTTTATGTTTTATAATTAATTTTGTACATGTTCTTGGGAGCTCTGGTGGTGAGGAGGTGAAGTGAATGGTGATGTTTGAATGTTGGCAAGGGTTTTATTTTTGGGTTTTTGGGTTGTTAGAGAAATAGTAAGTTGTTGAGCAATCGTAAGAACACTGAAATAATCAGGTTATTGGAGCACTGAAGTAGTCACGTTGTTAGAGCACTCAAGTAATCACGTTGTTAGAGCACTGAAGTAGTCACGTTGTTAGAGCACTCAAGTAATCACGTTGTTAGAGCACTGAAGTAGTCACGTTGTTAGAGCACTGAAGTAGTCACGTTGTTAGAGCACTGAAGTAGTCACGTTGTTAGAGCACTGAAGTAGTCACGTTGTTAGAGCACTGAAGTAGTCACGTTGTTAGAGCACTGAAGTAGTCACGTTGTTAGAGCACTGAAGTAGTCACGTTGTTAGAGAACTGAAGTGGTCACGTTGTTAAAGCACTCAAGTAATCACGTTGTTAGAGCAATGAAGTAGTCACGTTGTTAGAGAACTGAAGTGGTCACGTTGTTAGAGCACTCAAGTAATCACGTTGTTAGAGCAATGAAGTAATCAAGTTGTTAGAGCACTGAAGTAATCAAGTTGTTAGAGCACTGAAGTAATCAAGTTGCTAGAGCACTGAAGTAGTCAAGTTGTTAGAGCACTGAAGTAGTCAAGTTGTTAGCGCACTGAAGTAGTCACGTTGTTAGAGCACTGAAGTAATCAAGTTGCTAGAGCACTGAAGTGGTCACGTTGTTAGAGAACTGAAGTAGTCACGTTGTTAGAGCACTGAAGTAGTCACGTTGTTAGAGCACTGAAGTAGTCACGTTGTTAGAGCACTGAAGCAGTCACGTTGTTAGAGCACTGAAGTAGTCACCTTGTTAGAGCACTGAAGTAGTCACGTTGTTAGAGCACTTAAGTAGGTTTCTTAGAGCACTGAAGTAACTATCATACATGCTACGTCCCTTTAAGCGAATCAGCTCACCACATGTTTACTCTGCTGCTTCTAGCGATCCGACGAACATCAGTAAACGTGTACAAGTAAACTGAAAGCACGTCCCGTTACTGAATCTCCACATTTTTAGACACAACACACATAGCTTAACCACTACACCACCGAGAAGCTCTAGATACAAATATGCATCGACAGCAGAGAGCAGAATTAAACAAGCAAATTCTAAAGTGAATTGACGGATACGAACAAGATTTAAAAATAAAAAATAACATACTAGAGATATCACAATACACTGGAATCCCTATATAGAGCATTATTTTATAACAAATTTTCCTATATAACAACATTTTCCTATATAACAACATTTTCCTATATAACAACATTTTCCTATATAACAACACTTTCCTATATAACAACATTTTTCACAATCCCCAGTTATATTTATTCTATTTTGTTTGTACTGTATAAAGCGAATTTATGTTATTACATAAACATTTTGTCGGTTTGGACAATGTTGGTATAGCGGATTCCACAATATTAGGACTTCACGGTGGCAGGTGAGTTCTCTTCCTTGTTAACTTGTTCCATCCATAAATTGCGATACATGCACAAAACAATAATGGCCTTAACTGTATTTTTCCACTCGTGTAAACTATGACACTATCCTTTACATTCACTGGATTACATCCTGCCAATCCCACCCACACCTTCCCTTAGTCGCCCCCTGCGACATGCATGGCAGGTAACACTGTAGCTATTCTAATGACATAAAAAGTGAAATACAAAAAGCTGACAAACGAAAAGATACATATAAAAAATTGGCAAGCGTAAAGTTGTCATTCAAAGCTGACAGACATAAATTTGACATACATCGCCGCTATACACAAAGATGGCATACGACAATCTGATATACACAGTGATGACATGAACACAAATGGAAATGCACACATATGACATGCCCACGGTTGACATACGCAAAGTTGACATAAAAAAACATTTCACATACACAAATTTTACACAGAAATCTTTGGCATAAACTAAATTGACAGACAAACAGTTGACAGAAAACTCGTTGATGGACACGAAAAAGTACAGAAAGTTAACATACACATAACCTTCTAGGAAAAAGTACAGACAGTTAACATACAAATAACCTTCTAGGAAAAAGTACAGAAAGTTAACATACAAATAACCTTCTAGGAAAAAGTACAGAAAGTTAACATACAAATAACCTTCTAGGAAAAAGTACAGAAAGTTAACATACAAATAACCTTCTAGGAAAAAGTACAGAAAGTTAACATACAAATAACCTTCTAGGAAAAAGTACAGAAAGTTAACATACAAATAACCTTCTAGGAAAAAGTACAGAAAGTTAACATACAAATAACCTTCTAGGAAAAAGTACAGAAAGTTAACATACAAATAACCTTCTAGGAAAAAGTACAGAAAGTTAACATACAAATAACCTTCTAGGAAAAAGTACAGAAAGTTAACATACAAATAACATTCTAGGAAAAAGTACAGAAAGTTAACATACAAATAACCTTCTAGGAAAAAGTACAGAAAGTTAACATACAAATAACCTTCTAGGAAAAATGTGTAAAGCAACAAGAAGGAATTCCAAGGAGAAGTTGACAGAAGGAGTATGTCGTTATTGAGACAATTTTTACATGTATCAATTATTGAATTAATGGGGACATCTCAATCATAGGTGTGATAAGCGGGAAATATCTCAATCATAGGTGTGATAAATGGGAAATATTTCAATCATAGGTGTGATAAACGGAAAACACGATGTCACCATTAATCTCCTGATGTCAAACATCGGGCACTACATTAATTTCTGATGAATACATTCTACCAATCTGTAGGTAAATTTAATCTGCAGTAGAATACAATCTGCAGGACAATACAATCTGCAAGAAAATACAATCTGCAGGAGAATACAATCTGCAGGAGAATACAATTGTTCTCTTATGCATCTCCTCTGATTGAAGTACACTCCTTTCTCTTAAGCATCTCCTCTGATTGAAGTACACTCCTTTCTTTTGTGCACCTCCTCTGATTGAGACACGCTTCTTTCACCCGTGGATGTTAGCCCGATATTGTTATATCTGAACTTTCAAACCATCAAAACATAGTGGAGGTTGCGATTCTGGTAATTCAGTTACCACGACCTCCGGGTTTTGATATTCCTATTCTCGTTTATAGTTGCTGATTAGATTTTTTGCATCAGTTGTAATCATATGCTCTCGATAGACTTGATTATCACTTAGAAAAACAGTACTGTTACCTCGACGAGCGATTTATAATGATAACTTTATTTCTTATATGTCTTTTATCCTATTCGTTTCACAGCTCCGTCCATGACGTGTGAACTATGTTTCCGATACATTTCCCTGGGCTTGAATTTCGTTTTCAACAGATTGCATTTTTTTTACTTGCTAACCCTTCTGCTACCTCATGGGAACAGGGGTCGTTTTTCGATTCTATAGTATTAATTGCAGGGGAAATTATCAAAACTTCTTCAGAGCAAGGGGAGAGAATTCGCAAATGTAAGGGAAGCAACCTTTCGTTTTGAGCAATTTATTAAAAAAGGTTTGGTAGTTCTATCTGCTGTGAAGTCGCTCTGTGCAGCAACTATTAATATGAGTGAGATCTGGTGTTGCACGTTGTGGGATATATATTGTACGGTATATATATGGTCTTTT
Organism: Meghimatium bilineatum; assembly: GCA_034231615.1. Taxonomy (NCBI): domain Eukaryota; kingdom Metazoa; phylum Mollusca; class Gastropoda; order Stylommatophora; family Philomycidae; genus Meghimatium; species Meghimatium bilineatum. The sequence goes on along the minus strand of CM067308.1, from coordinate 50,515,939 downwards.
GAGCCGCTATGAGAAAATGTTTGTATTTCACATACTCCTGCATAATAAATTTTTTGCTTTCACCGTACGGATTATTTTTTTATGACAATTGCGTGCTAATGTAACCTGAGATGACGTTGCTCTATTGTCAAGTGAGTCGTGCCACGTAATAAGAATGGTAAGCGAAGTAGAAGATGAGAGAGGTATTGATTGTATAAGATTCACAGCCCGCCGAAGACGGACGTGTAGTTCCATTAGCACAAATAAAACTACTAGAGTTCCTACTGGATCATTGCTCTACTACAAGAACCAGCGGGAGTTAGAGAATTAACGCTGAACATATACCACTGAATTTAGGTCTACGTAATACGATTTTTCTTCTTCTGCCTGAGTTCGTTGCCAAACTACTGCAGATCCTTGTTCTGCCTGAGTTCCTTCCCAAACTACTGCAGATCCTTGTTCTGCCTGAGTTCGTTGCCAAACTACTGCAGATCCTTGTTCTGCCTGAGTTCCTTCCCAAACTACTGCAGATCCTTGTTCTGCCTGAGTTCCTTCCCAAACTACTGCAGATCCTTGTTCTGCCTGAGTTCCTTCCCAAACTACTGCAGATCCTTGTTCTGCCTGAGTTCGTTCCCAAACTACTGCAGATCCTTGTTCTGCCTGAGTCCATTGCCAAACTACTGTAGATCCTTGTTCTGCCTGAGTTCGTTCTCAAACTACTGCAGATCCTTGTTCTGCCTGAGTTCCTTCGCAAACTACTACAGATCCTTGTTCTGCCTGAGTTCCTTCCCAAACTACTACATATCCTGGTTCTGCCTGAGTTCCTTCCCAAACTACTACATATCCTGGTTCTGCCTGAGTTCCTTCCCAAACTACTACAGATCCTTGTTCTGCCTGAGTTCCTCCCCAAACTACTACAAATTAACACTAAGCAGTACGGACAACTGTTTGTGTCATTGTTTCAGGATGACATAGATCAGCAGGATGTAGTCCGGAGAACGGAACGCGTTGTGTCATGCAATAACTGCGCCTTTCGCCCTGACACATCCAACTTCAGTATGTCTTTGGGTCACTGACCCTGTATAGGATGGGACAGCCAACTCCATCCCATAACTCCTTAGTCGCCTCATACGACATGCATGGAAGGTAAACAGGGTTGCTATTCTTTGCTCCCCTTTCGGGCCCCGACAACAAACGGACGGATTCTTGCCATGATTTCGTTGGTTACTATTTATATACGAGAGTCGCGTGCCAAAAAAGGTCAAGGCCGACCAACGAATTTCACGAAAATAATCAAAAATCTGACTCAGATTATGATCACTTTCTGTACACAGGTATTTATTGTATCCCGGCCATACCTCTGCCATACGAAATCCGATGACTTTCGTGCGTGATTGTTCGAATCTTTTGCTTTATGCTGGTGAGTTTGATATCAGACCGCAACATGTGGTTCGTTAGTGCATTACTACTGCATCCACACAGCATTGATCTGTTGAAAATCGGAAACCAAAGATTGCTAACTTCTGTTACCTGTGTATAAAACACACATGTTACCTGTTTGAAGTTTGCTTGGCATATTTTTATACCTGTCACACAATACGTGTGCCAGTCGACACAACACTATTGAGAATATATTTGCACCGTCAACGTTATAAGACCTATTTGCTAATGGAAAAACAACCTTATAAAATTAATCATTTAACTTTTTCCGTGATATTCATTAGCTGTCGATACAAGGTATAATCATAGTGCCAAATGAAAACACTGGACAAATTTAATGACTCATTTTGAAGGATGTTTCCGCATTAGCCAACATGTTGGTTGGTCATTAATAATAAAACAATATCTGCTTCTCCTGCGTTCCTTCTCAAACTCCCACTGGATCTCGCTTGTAGCCGGACATTTATTATATTAGATTTATAGCTGGATGTAGTCCAAAAATGGAAGTGTATACAGCGTTGTGTCGCTGTTTTATTTGCGTCATTAGCCCGACACATCCGTCTTCGGTGGTAAATAAAAATAGTGTCCATTCTCCAAGTAGAGTTGCCACCTAAAAGCTACCTTAAAACCATTTAAACAATTTTTTACCAAAACTGCACAAATTCTGTCTGTGAATACTTTATGATTGTTGTACTTGTTACCTGCCAATTTCCGTTGTAGATAATATTATAGTTTTATTAATTGTCTGTATTTAATTTGCCAATTTCGTTGAATTTATATCAATAAATCAGACAATCAACTGATTAGCAGAACAATAAATATATAGATCGCTAACAATAAATCAGTAAATCAATACATTTAAGAAAATTAAAAATTATTAAATGTTTTTCACTTGTGGTCTATTCTTCCATTTTGGATATAGCCTAATTTGTTTCTGAGCCATACATTAATATAGAATATATGTCTAATTTGTTTCTGAGCCATACATTAATATAGCACATATGTAGTATTTTATAATTTTCATTTTTGATTTGTTTTTAATGTGTTTAGATGTTACTATTTTCCTCATGTCATTGAAGATAATTGACGTCCTGGGTTCAATCCACGGTTGAGACATAATTTTTTCTTTCGGGGATACAATCAAAATCCTTCCTGTACATGTCGCGGCGTCTGCTATGGCAAATCGGCCTTTACTTCCACAGCGCATAGAAAATCTCCCTGCAGTCTTTCACAGGAAAAGTTTCAGTAATGAAACTTGAAAGTCTATTGAAGATACTACTAGCCATTCATATTCTCCTTTTAACAACCTCTGTTTCACATCTGCCGTCATTGGACAACTAAACACATATTAAAATAGTCTAAACTGAAGAATAGTCTAAACTAATTTGTTTGCGTACCTCGCTCATGTGTTGCCGGGGCCGAGAGGGGAACAGAGAAAACACTGTTACATGCCAGACATGTTGTAAGATGCAATTAAGGAGGTTTGAGGATGGAGTTGACTTCCCTTGTTATAGACAGTCACGCATCTGACAGTGCTTTGTTCCTGCGTCGTTTGTATTTGGATCTCTTTGCCCTTGACATGTACAAAGTGGGTTCCTCCTGATGTATTGTGCCTTCTCCTCTGTCTGCGTTCGTTCTCAAGCTCCTACAGATTAACAGGATGCAGCCCGGAGAATGTAATGCGTTGTGCCATGGTTTACATCTTTGCTGATATACACGCGCCTTTCAGCCTGACACATCCAACTTCAGCATGGCTTCTGGATCAACTTGACTTAATATGGGACGGGCAGCCAACTCCACCCCAGAACCTCCGTGATCGCCTCTTACGCCGTACATAAAAATTAAACATTGTTACTAATCTCAAAGTACAAGCACTGGATAATATTTGGTGTGGGTCAGCTGGGGTCTTCATCAGTGACCATCAGGTCAACGCTAACACAAACGCTCCTTTAGTTTAGAATATTTTCAGATTTGTTCAGTTAACGACACCCCGTCTGGAATAAATTACCGTCATTAAGTCTGAGACTACTGTACGCTATTTTTTAATTTTATTTTAGCAACCAAGAATAAAAGAGACACAGATAAAGAAATTATGAGAAGTCAGAAAATGCTTGGACTCCTGGCATTCTTCAAGTAGACGCTAAGACCTGTTAGTGAACTGCTGACCCTTGACCTCTGGCACCCGGCTGTGTTTTTCTCCCGTCTGTACCTGACTCTGAAGCGATAATGAAAACACCAAGTTAATGAAGATTTGTCCGCACCAAGTGATGAGCAGATTATTCTACCTTCAGACGATGAGTGGTGCTGTACCAGAACCTGGTCTCTTTATCATAAGCTTTCTACACGTGGTTACAGGAGGTGATGTTTTTAGTCTGCACCCTAGTTCTGTAGTTGTAGTGGTAGTTCGTGTAGCCATATTGTGAACTTAGTAATAGATTTGTGTACATTTAAAATTTCCATAGCTGGCAGCCATCAATTCCTTGACTGTATATATGGATACATCATATTGGAAAATCTTATCATATCACATGTATATGTCTGTTCAGATCTGCGCCGTTTGTTTCTGATGCAACTCAGACCTGCATGACGTCAAAGGTATGTCAATGGTAATGAGTGCTAGATGTAAACTTTGGTGGAGTGGTTAGTGGAAAGGGGTGGGGGTATGTTTTAAAAAAAGCTCTCGCTCCGTGTCTTCTAATGTAGTTTCCACATTGTAGAGTAATGTTTCGTGACCATTTTACAGACAACATTCGCGGGGAGAGAGGTGGTACTCTCTTTTTAGTTTAGTTTCCAGTACTAAATGCAGCGTTAAAGGTAAAGGTAGGTCTCAATATAGGTACCATGGTAGGTTCCATGGTAGGTTCCAAGGTAGGTCCCATGGTAGGTCCCATGGTAGGTCCCATGGTAGGTCCCATGGTAGGTCCCATGGTAGGACTATGTCATCAAACTGGTGTCAAGAATAAAGATAACTCTTCATATGCTTAGACCAGTTTCCTTCATTGCTTCCATCCTTCCTTTCTTCCATCCTTCCTTTCTTCCATCCTTCCTTTCTTCCATCCTTCATTGCTTCCATCCTTCGTTTCTTCCATCCTTCCTTTCTTCCATCCTTCCTTTCTTCCATCCTTCATTGCTTCCATCCTTCGTTTCTTCCATCCTTCCTTGCTTCCATCCTTCATTGCTTCCATCCTTCCTTGCTTCCATCCTTCCTTTCTTCCATCCTTCCTTTCTTCCATCCTTCATTGCTTCCATCCTTCGTTTCTTCCATCCTTCCTTTCTTCCATCCTTCCTTTCTTCCATTTTTCATTGCTTCCATCCTTCGTTTCTTCCATCCTTCCTTGCTTCCATCCTGCATTGCTTCCATCCTTCCTTGCCTCCATCCTTCCTTGCTTCCATCCTTCCTTGCCTCCATCCATCCTTGCCTCCATCCTTCCTTGCCTCCATCCTTCCTTGCTTCCATCCTTCCTTGCCTCCATCCTTCCTTGCCTCCATCCTTCCTTGCTTCCATCCTTCCTTGCCTCCATCCTTCCTTGCCTCCATCCTTCCTTGCCTCCATCCTTCCTTGCTTCCATCCTCCCTTCCCTAGCTCATGCTTCAGGTACATATTTACAGCTGAATCGACTGGAGAGGCGGTCGTATCTGGCGATAAATCACGACCGTGTTGTTGTTGCTCTTTTTTTGGTCCGAATGTAGTTTAAACAAGCTTACTATCAACTTGACTACCCTAAGGTAGGCAGAGATACAGGTGTGAGGGAAACATTACGAGTTTGTCATTTTACAATCTAGCAGAGTGCACCACCAAGCAAGAAACAGAATTTGGAGTAACAATATAACATGGCATACATGTAACTGGTGACGACGAAGTAGAATTGGGGTGACTGCATCATCTATGGATGTTCAAAGTGACCAAAACTGCTATTCTTGATTTGAACTTCTCAGTCTGAAAGACACAGATATCGCATCCTACTTGGCAACATGATGCTACTCAGTTCATGATTCGGACTACCTCCTGCCGATCACTTGGATTTCATGATTCGGACTACGTCCTGCCGATCACCAGGATTTCATGATTCGGACTACGTCCTGCCGATCACCAGGATTTCATGATTCGGACTACGTCCTGCCGATCACCAGGATTTCATGAATCGGACTACGTCCTGCCGATCACCACGATTTCATGATTCGGACTACGTCCTGCCGATCACCAGGATTATGATAAGTAGCACAGAAGAGAAGTGTTACTTATGTAAAAACGATACTGCTTTTCTCATCCTAATCCACCTAGCATACCTCACAAGTCTGTAGCTACTGAGCCTTCCACTACGTTCAGGATTACTTTTGTCTTACTAGATCTTCAGAGCAGTCGCCAGGACGACGTTCCCAGTCTTTTCCAGGCTATAACGGCCGCATCAAAGATTTTGCCTCTGTTAAGTCCAATGTGTTCTTGCCTCGCATTTTTTTTTTTTGGTAATCTGGAGTCTTGGAGTATGTTCAAAAGGGTTCAAACGTCGTAGAGGATTGTCTTCACTGTACTCGGTTTCCAATATATACTCCGTCATTCTCAACGAAGCGTACGCTGCCTGCTGAGAGTACCACTCATAGCACGTAACTCCGTAGCTTCAATCGATAATCCACAGGGATCCATGACTTGAACACAAGACAAACAGCTTGACCACTAAGTTAGGGAGAGCCCTTAGTATGTGTACACACTTGCAGTGTGTGCTCCGGTTTCACATGGACATTCATGTGTGTGGATCACCCTGATCTGATACAGGTAGAAAGGTAGACATGCAGGTAGACATGCAGGTAGACATGCAGGCTGCAGTGTCCAATTTTAAGACGAAAGATGATGGTCTATTGTCCCGCATCCCCCCCCCCCAATTGACGTTTTGTGTCTGTGTCGCCATCATTATCCACATTGTTCTTCCACTGTTGTGAGGTATAGTAATAAGACACCAGTCATGGTCGTGGGGGGGGGGTGCCACACTGTAGACATCACCATAAGGTTGTGGTCGTGGGGGGTGCCACACTGTAGACATCACCATAAGGTTGTGGTCGTGGGGGGTGCCACACTGTAGACATCACCATAAGGTTGTGGTCGTGGGGGGTGCCACACTGTAGACATCACCATACGGTTGTGGTCGTGGGGGCTGGGGTGTCACACTGTAGATATCCATGATGTCCATGCTGATAGTTCCAGTAAGTCACTGATTATATAAAGAAATATCCCCGTCTTGTGGTTTGATAGCGTTGCAAATAATAGTGAAACATACAGTCACGCACGTCGCAAGAGGCGACAAAGAAAGTTTTGGGGTGAAATTGGTTATCATATCCCATAAAGAGTCAAAATATCTCAGACATGATGCTGAAGTCGGATTCGTCCTACCGAAAGTCGCATATATCACAACTGTAAACTATAAAACAACAATTTCTGTTATCCAGACTATATTTTCCATTGCGTAAAAACAGCCGGCCGTCATGTGTTCGACATTGTGTGAAAAAAACAACAAGAAAATGCCAGGAACCGCTTACCGAGACCTAGAATTGAACCAAATTGCATTTATTATAACAATGGGATGATCTAAATAGAAAATAAATCTTCATTGCCATGATGTATCGGGGAAAAAGATATACATCTCAAATGTGTCTGGGGGTCGACGGGTTGGAAAAAAAAACGTATAGACTCATAGCCAAGCTTGTAGATTTTATGTAATATACCCCTTACGCCCCCCCCCCCCTAACCCCTCACCCAAATTTCCAAGTTAAAAGAATGAGATTTGGCATGAGAAACTTCTCATCGAAACTTCTCAAGGAAACTTCTCAAGGAAACTTCTGAAGGAAACCTCGTGGAAATTTCTCACGGAAACTTTTCAAGGACAACTTTTCAAGAAAACTTCTCAAGGAAACTTTTCAAGGAAACTATTCAAGGAAACTTTTCAAGGAAACTTTTCAAGGAAACTTTTCAAGGAATTGCTCATTAAAATGTTAAAATTACCTAAATTCTCTACCTATTTCTTCCCCGATGTCTCCTACTACCCCCTCCCCCCTTTCCCATCTTCCCGTTCTTAGCTCAAAGTATACCTGGAAGAGGATGGATTGAAAAACAAATAATAGTCAAAGTTGCTAGTAATGGCGTGGGGTACATTCGGCTAATCTGAAGGATTGTGAGAACGAACTCACCAGAAGATGATGTCAACAAACAGATAGTAGTGATATATTGTGTGATATATTGTACAAATCACACAGACCGTAATGATATATTGTGTGATATATTGTACAAATCACACAGACAGTAGTCATATATTGTGTGAACTATTTTACAAGATAAAAATGCTTATAAATCTGAAATACAGACAAAAGTAGTACACTTAAGGCAAAGGTTTCTGGTACAAACCTGAAGCCGAAAGGTCGACGTTTGAAGGTCATATACAAGGTAGAACACCTCTTTGATTGATTTTAATATTACATCACTGAATACTGAGAGTTGTTTTTTTTTGGGTATTTATGGGTTTCTGAGACATATATCTTTCTCTTTTGTCTCGGCATTGTATAAGTAGATGTCAGATATTAGAAGATGGTAGATAAGTAGATGGTAGATATATGAATAATGTTATATATATATATGTATATAGCATCATCATTATCATCACACTCACAACCCTTCAGTGTCGTAGGGGTATCACTTTGGAAACTTCAACATAGAAATTATCACCGTGCCTCTCTGTTATCAGTTCTTCTTTTCAGAGTGGAGAATATTAATCCTGTACAAGCTTTAATGTTATTATTCCATAATTTCCTCCCACCTGCTCTTCTTCCACCCTTAACTGTTGGATATTTAAAACCCTGCAAGATGTTTTTGGAAAGAGAATCTTTCCTCATCGCGAGATCAAACGACACAGGTTTACGATGCTTCGCAATATTCTATCCAGAACGTTGTCATCGTCGTGGATACTCTGAGCGCCCCTCTGTCCCGGGCGTCCAGGCCAACATTGGCCAGAGAAATGTTCATACAGTTTTCGATGTCGCTGATCCATCTCATTCTTGGTCTTCCTCTTCTTCTTTTTCCTTGTAATCTGCCCTCTAGAATCAGTATTTCCATGTCGTCATATCTCTTTGTGTCCAAAATGTTTATGAATAATAGAGTGTATATGTCCGGCTCTGGTAGGGGAATGGGAAACACGTGACTCTTCTTTTGATTCTACTAGTACTTGGTCGTCTGCAAATAGCAATTCGTTTAAGCTATTCTTCACATTGTTTTTTTTCCCCGTTGTCTTTGCTGCTGTGCAAATGTATGTTATAAACAAAGGGGGGGGGGAGATATTACACATCACTGTCTCACTCCCAATGCCGTCTTAACGCATAGGCCCGTTGGGCATTTGCCCGGGGGGGGGGCCCACGAGCATAGGGGCCCCATGCGAATATGTTGTAGGGTTTCGGAAAACCCGTATAAAATGTAGTATTATTTTATAAAAACCTCATAACTTTGTGTTTATATGCGAAAGGGCCCTTCAAGTTTGTCAATCACTTCCAACCTTGAACCATGTCTATAAAACATGTAAATAAAATATCTTTTCTCTGTTTTTCATGTTTACTGTTGATTATAGTTGCAGCTGTACAGCATGTTTTAACAACAATTATGTTGAAATTAGTATAGTGAAAATAAAATAAATAATACATTATTTTTAATATTATCAACCATTTATTTTTTATTCCTACGGGGGGGGGGGACTCTTTCTTTGCCCAGGGGTCCTACACTATTTCTTTGCATAGGGGCCCAAATGGTGAAAAGACGGCTCTGCTCACTCCCGAGTGAATTTACAAATTATCCGATGTACCTGTGCTCGTTCTTACTGCGCTTTGACTATTGACTTATATGCTCTGACATAGGCTTATCGGATGTTGGGGGACTCCGTATGTCTGTAGTCTAAATGTTCGAAGTGTGTTCTTATGAAATAAATAACACAGGTTCTGAGACATATCAACTACCGGATTAAGATGGCTGGTACACAGCAAATTTTACCATCAATAATGCCTGCCACTTCATCGCCATGTCTGCTTTGTATCAATCGAACATTCTCAAACACGAAATAAATTTGAAACATATTAACAATATATACTGAACTCTTTCTGTGGTGTATGCTTATAATCATAGCCAGTGCGCCCACTTCATACGAGCACCATTTTCTCCACCTTGACCTTATCCTGAGTTGTTACCCCGGAAGTCGAAATTGTGACCACGTGGACTGAATCATTTCCCAGCCGCTGAGACTGAAACATTTTCATCGATGGTGAAGCTAACTGCTACAAAGCAAACCCTGACATTTAGATTCTCCGAGGTCTTGTAAAGGGAACTGAAGACAATATCCCCTTTGTGGTAATTAAATTAGCTTCGGATAAAACAGTAACATGAATGTGTGATCTACAGAATTACTATCATGTGCTAATACTTAGGGGCGCTTGCTACCATAAACCATTACTATCATGTGCTAATACTTAGGGGCGCTAACTATCATAGATCAGTACTATCATGTGCTAATACTTAGAGGCGCTAACTATCATAGAACAGTATTATCATGTGCTAATACTTAGGGGCGCTAACTACCGTAGACCAATACTATAATGTGCTACACTTAGGGGCGCTAACTACCATAGATCATTACTATCATGTTCTACACTTAGGGGCGCTAACTACCATAGACCATTACTATAATGTTCTACATTTAGGGGCGCTTACTACCATATACAATTACTATCATGTGTTACACTTGGGGGTGCTAACTACCATATACAATTACTATCATGTTCTGCACTTAGGGGCGCTAACTATCATAGATCATTCCATCATTCGTGGTCAAATTTAGAAAATTATAATATGGGAAATTGTATATTCGCATTATCACTGTTATCATGCATATATCAATGTCTGACGTCAATATATCACTGTCTGACGTCAATATATCAATGTCTGACGTCAATATATCACTGTCTGACGTCAATATATCACTGTCTGACGTCAATATATCACTGTCTGCCATTGCAGCCTTGCAAATATGACAGCAGAACATATCCTACAAGAATGTCCCCAGTATGCAGACCTGAGAAACAAGACATGGCCCACCCCAATCAGTGTTGAAGAGAAACTGTATGGCACAGTGGACACTCTAAAACAGACAGCAGTCTATATCATAGAATCCGGAGTCCCAACCTGACTGAGTAATGATCGCTGATGAAGAAAGAAGAAGAATAATGATGTCAGGTGAATTAATGGGAAAGTATTGGTTGTGAGTGTAGTTAAGTTTCAAAACCCGGTCAAACTAATTTAAAAACATATTAAAATGATGAAGTTGAAATATGTCAACCCGAAATAAGGACGATATCGCAGCCAAGTTGTAAACCATGACAGAGCACATTCCTATCTGCGATATGAATCATGTTAACTGAGAGTTTCTGTATTCTATCAACGGCAGAATGAAAAAGATACATAACTATACAACTTGTTGAAATCTCTGTGAGAGCAGTTGTTGACGTTTACCTTTGCCAAATCTTTAATTTATGTTGGGCAATACGGTGCTACGCCCCTATTTTTAATTGACCAGAAGCATATCTAGTGATTTTGTGGTTAGTCACAGACTTGACTTTCCCTTGAGATCTGGTTTACGCTATCTTAATCTGGGTGGTCGTGTGAATCCATGGTCATTTTAGATATATCAGCAGTTAAACAGAAATTGAATCTCGACCATTTCATTTGGGGCAGAAAGGGGAACAAAGAATAGAAACACTGGTTACCTTCCTTGCATGTCGTAAAAAGCGACTAATTAGATTTTGGGATGTAGAGAGCTGCCCTTTCTCAGTTACGGCCAACGTACCCGAGAAGCCATGCTAAAGACAGATGTGTCAGGCCAAAACGCATAAATATCGCAGCTAAACCGTAAACCCGGACGTAACGGATTGTATTCTCCGGACTACATCCTGATATTCTGCAGGAGTTTGAGAACGAACGCAGAAGAATCTCGAAATATGGACCGAGGAGACAGTTTACTAACCACAAAGTTACCGTTGTTCCCGGCTGATGTGGTACACTACATAACATATGGAAGAGACAATGTGATTGTATAACAGTGATTCTCAAACTAGGGCCCACATCCCGCAGGAGGAAGAGGGGGGCAATTTGATTGTTTCAGCTGAGCAATTCAGGGGAAACTCAACTTTGGAATATTAAACAATATGTTACATAGAATGGCTTCAGAATTTTAAAAAGATTTAGCGGGGCATTTTAGAAAGATTTAGCGGGGCATTTTAGAAAGATTTAGTGTGGCATTTTAGAAAGATTTAGCAAGGCATTTTAGAATGATTTAGTGCGGCATTTTAGAAAGATTTAGCGAGGCATTTTAGAAAGATTTAGTGGGGCATTTTAAAAGATTTAGTGGGACATAGTTTTTTGGGGTTTTTTTTTTTGAAGTTTGGGATGCACTGTTTTATAGGATGTTTAACAGATATACTCAGATACGTTACAAGACGCCATCTTGTTGGTATTATCTCCCCTCTTATTGCGTATAGGCTTATACATTCCCATTGTTCGAAGTTCTATTCCAGTGACATTTAAGCAACCAGCGCCATATTAGTTATGTAAGCAAGAGCTTTTTTCTTTTAGCGCTGCCCTGCCAGACTTTGACATTTCAAGCAACCCAGCGTCTCTTTTGTTTCTGTGAGTTGCCTGCACAATCTACCTTCACAATTGTTAGTTATGGAATTCATACCATACGGTTTCTTCAACTTTTCATCTTTTGTTTTATTTTAATCTCTTTACACAGCTCTTTTTTTCCACAGAGCCGTAGAAACGTTTCCCTTGAAAAGGGGGAGGAAGGGTTTAAATTTTAAGAAGAATGTTATTTGTGCTTGATTGGTACCACAGACAAACGACACCAATCTTCAGAAACAAAATGTAGATTTAAACACCAACATAACACTATTCAAAACTATTATTATTATTCCATTTGTGCTACCAATACCAAACATGAACAACGACAGCACTAGACAAACGTAAACTTGTGACAGCTGAAATGGCATGCTTACGCAGAATTCTAGGAATATCGCTAAGAGACAGAGTGAGAAATGATGACATTAGATAAAGAACCGGCACAGCCCCAATCTTGGAATATATTAAGAGACAACAGATCAAATGGATTGCAAACATCAGCAGACTACCATCAGACAGCATACCACAGCAAGCTATGCTACACAGATACAGTGAAGGCAGACCTAGAGGCCGACCACGAAAATCATCGACCACAGAAATAAAAGAGGCGACAAATTCCACAATATACTCAGAATACACGATGGCCATCTCCAGAATACTTTTCTACACATGAAGCTGGAAACCAACAACGGATTTAGCGAATATATAGATATATAGTTTCCTTGTGGCAATTCTTCTATGTGATTCCAAATTTGATGCCCTTTTGTGTCAAATCTCTAGGTGGAGGGCAGCTTATTGATTTGTGGATCATTTTTCTTGTTAATTTTCTACCACTAAAAGTTAGGTTCTAATGTGTTATGGCAGAAAGGGAGAGGGGTGGGAGTGTTGAAAACCCCAAACACTTACTGTGTCTACAGCCTTTCTTTCTTATTTTTTTCTGTTGCTTCCTCTTCAAGTGAATTGTTATTTGTTCAAATCCCCATTTCCCGCCGAATACGGCTGTGTCGGGCCATTGGTGCAAATAAAACGGCGACACAAATCATTTCCATTCTCTGGACTACAACCTGCTGGAAATCTAATAGGGCCATGGTCCTGCTACAAGGGAGTTTGAGAAAGAACGCTGAAGAAGAAGAAGAAGTCCCCATTTATTCAACTCTTATGGGTACCAGGGATTGCGGTGTTAGGAACGTAGTTATTATTGACAAACGGCGTACAACGGATGATGTGGTTAGCATCACGTATTCCTCTTTTATTTTCTCAGAAGATCTAGTACCCATCTTCTTCGTCTGCTTTCCTTCTCGAGCTCCTGCGGGTTGGCAGAATGTAGTCCGTAGAACGGAATGCGTTGTGTCATGGTTTACAGCTTATCTGTGATAGTTGCACCTTTCAGCTAGAAACATCCAATTTGAACATCGCTTCTGGTAATTTTGACCCTATAAGAGATGGGACAGCTAACTCCAATTCATAACCTCCTTAGTCGTCTCTTGCGATATCGATGGAAGGTAAACACAGTTTTTTTTGGTTTTTTTGCTCCTCTTTCATCATCATCATCATCAAGTGCCGTCTCCGAAATGAAGGTTGGCTGCAAAGGATCTCCAACATCCCCTGTCTCTTGTCTTGGTGGTGCACTCTGCTAGACTGTAACCTGTCCATCGTGTGATGTTACTCTCCCACTTGTATCTCTGCCTACCTCTTGCTCGATTCTCTTTGACTTCACCCTCAAGTAAGGTCTTCAATAAGGTGTCATGTCTTTTAATGTGTACAAAATATTTTATTTGCCTGATATTTATTTCTCTTAGTAGTTCTTTCTTCATATTAAGTGTCTTTAGCACCTCTTTATTTGTTTTCTTCTCTTTCCATGATGTTCTCCCTATTCTTCTATATACCCACATCTCAAAGGCATCAATTCTATTTCAGGCTCCTCTTTCAGGCCCCCTTCAACACACCAGAGATCTGGTACCCATTTCCTTAGTCTGGGTCGACCTATGGCTCGCTGTGATTTACAAATATTTCCAGATGAACTGGGAACTGATTCTTGGATCACTGGACTTGAAGCTAGTTCGCTAATAACAGAACCATTGCGGTCTGTTACGTGTTTTATCTCGATTTCCATAAGCGTTCAACGGGTTTAGAGGATTGCCTTCATTGTATGCGGAATTTCCCATATACTGTGCGTTTCTATCTGCATAATAGCTCATCGGAAGCCTGTACAACCACTCTGAGCACGTGACTTCGTAGCTCCACAGGATAATCCCCAAGAAGTGTCTTCCACAGAACATGCGTCTAAACAAGATATGACGCCGCTATACGGAAGCAATAACCTGCGTCTAAACAAGATATGACGCCCCTATACGGAAGCAATAACCTGCGTCTAACCAAGTTATGACGCCCCTATACGGAAGCAATAACCTGCGTCTAACCAAGTTATAACGCCCCTATACGGAAGCAATAACCTGCGTCTAACCAAGATATGACGCCCCTATACGGAAGAAATAACCTGCGTCTAACCAAGTTATGACGCCGCTATACGGAAGCAATAACCTGCGTCTAAACAAGATATGACGCCGCTATACGGAAGCAATAACATGCGTCTAACCAAGTTATGACGCCCCTATACGGAAGCAATAAGCTGCGTCTAACCAAGTTATGACGCCCCTATACGGAAGCAATAACCTGCGTCTAACCAAGATATGACGCCCCTATACGGAAGAAATAACCTGCGTCTAACCAAGTTATGACGCCGCTATACGGAAGCAATAACCTGCGTCTAAACAAGATATGACGCCGCTATACGGAAGCAATAACCTGCGTCTAACCAAATTATGACGCCCCTATACGGAAGCAATAACCTGCGTCTAAACAAGATATGACGCCGCTATACGGAAGCAATAACCTGCGTCTAACCAAATTATGACGCCCCTATATGGAAGCAATAACCTGCTTCTAAACAAGATATGACGCCCCTATACG
Source organism: Meghimatium bilineatum (assembly GCA_034231615.1). Lineage (NCBI taxonomy): Eukaryota > Metazoa > Mollusca > Gastropoda > Stylommatophora > Philomycidae > Meghimatium > Meghimatium bilineatum. Next base: position 50,500,857 of record CM067308.1, on the reverse strand, counting down.
GAAGAAATCACCTGCGTCTAACCAAGTTATGACGCCGCTATACGGAAGCTATATCTTGCATTTCTCGCCACCTAAGAAGTCTACCACAGAAGGACAAAATTGCAATGTGTGGTTCTAAAGATGGAGTAACTTTTGTGATATTGTACACATTTTCTGTTATATATGCGCCTTTTAAACCGATTCTTTCTACTTAAGTGTTTCATTTTATGTCACTTTAACTATTTAAAAATTGGGGTGGTCAAACCCATCCATTCTTAGCTGCTTCTGACGGCATTCATGGTAATTCGCAATATGAATACTTTGCACTTCTTTGTCAGGCCCGATTACAAACACACGCACACATTTCTTTCTCCTAATTGTGTAACCATCTGCTACACGTTTGAGAAGTATGTCCTTTATTCCTCCTTATAAATCTGTACCGCCTCTTTCTCATATAAATCTGTACCGTCTCTTCCTCCTCATAAGCAGTACCGCCTCTTTCTCATATAATTATGTACCCTCTCTTTCTTATTATAAACCTTCACCGTCTTTTTCTCATATATTTATGTACCGTCTCATTCTCATATAAATCTGTACCGTCTCTTTTCCTTCTAGGTATGTACGTCTCTTTCTATTATAAGTTAGTACCTTCTGTTTCTCTTCCAGAAAATATAAACTATCCGCTGACCAGCACAGGAACTGTTCATAATTTACGTCTACAATTAGGGGTAGGGAGGAATGGCTGAAAAGGTTTTACAGTCGTTGGCAAGGTTCACAAAAGTTGACGTCAATAACAGAATGGTTATATACCAATTCGGTTCTTGTTTGGAAACCGTGTCCGTCGATGCATTATTCATCTTGGCAATGTTTGTCAGTTCATGTTTATCCTTTATTCTAGCTATCTATCTTTCTATTGTCTTCTCCACAAATGCCATTAGGCGTCGTTTTTCACACGGTCTTTGGCAAGGTTGACAAGATTCGACGTCAATAAAAGAATTTGTTACTTACCAATTTGGTTCTTGTTTGGAATCGGTGTCCTCCGATGATTTTATATATATATATATATATCTATCATGAAACATATTAACCTTATGTTTTGACCAGGCGAAAACTGGAACAAATACGCACGATAGTGCTACCAGCCATGGATGTCATAAGAGACGATTAAGGAAGTTTGAATGTGGACCTGGCCATTATATCACATATAGGCTCAAAGTAATCCAGAAGCAAAGATGAAGTCAAATGTGTTAATACGAAAAGCGCATATATCGCAGCTACGTTGCAATTTATAACAAAATACATTCGATTCAAGGAAATAATTCCTGCCAACCAAAAGGAGTGTGAGAACGTACGCAGAAGACGAGAACAAATTAACCATCATCAAAGGCCTATGTAATCAGACGGCTGTTGTTCAGTAGGAGATATATGTAGGATTCCACAACCAGGTGCTGCACCTTGCGACCCGACCAGGTACGTGTGTGGCACACCTTTATAGTAATTAGCTGCACACATACATCACGAGCCTAGCGTTGTGATTACAACCTTCCATTCTCTTTAGATGCGACCGGAAATATGCTTCAGTTGGGGGTCCATTAAGTTTACACACTTCCAAAAATATGTTAAGATTGCCCTTCAAAAACTTGCGCCGGCCCCAGCACCCACTACCCCCACACAAACAAATATAGCTAACAATTCACATTTATATTGTTCACTGTTTTTAATATTCGATATGTGTAATTGGAAGTTATAGGCGATCGCATAATCTTATAACTAGCTTGGAGTGTTACATAAATGTTCCTTGTTAATGGTAACTTGGGCTGTTGGGCGATCGCATAATTATATACTTAGATAGTAGTGTTACGTAAACGCAAAGTTTTATTAGTAACTCCGGGTATTTGGGGGGGGGGGGTCTGTCCATAAATTACGTCACAAATTGGATTTGTGGGATCTGAAAAATTTTGGCAGTTGTTGACAAGGTGGAATGGTCGAGAGGGGAAGGGGGTGTTGACAAAAGTTGATGTCAACAATACAGTTATTTATACACTAATTAAATTGTTGGAATTTGAAACATTTTTCGAAATATCGTGTAGTATTTTTCCATTTCCTGCTGAATAATATTGTAGGGGTTGGGTGTAAACCTTGTTGGCATAATTAATCAGGAGCGTCCCTGATTTGATGACAGTTTGTTGATAAGGAAGGGGGGAGGGGGGATAAGAAAAAAATGACACAGACTACACGTAATGTACGTACAGACTGCACCGTTTTATAATACACTGAGCAACTGTTTCAGCTTAGCTGCGATATCTGCGCCTTTCAGAAGACATATCCCACTTCAACATTGCGTCTATGCTGATGACGTTCAGCATAACGTCTATGCTGAAGATGGATATGTCAGGCCACTTGAGGAAATTAAAATGGCGACAGAACGTACTTCCATTCTACGTCCTGCGGAAATATAGCAACACTGTTCTGTAACAGGAGAAATTAAATGGGAGTGTGAGAATGAATACTAACGAACATCATAGCGTCTGAGTCACTGTGACTCTTTATGAGAGTAAACAGTCAATTCCACCACATCCAAGAACAAACCAACTCCTTATTCACCACTTGCGACATCGATGGCAGGTGTTAGTGTTTGCTATACTTTACTCCATTGTTCCGACGCCGACAGGTGATGAGACGAATTTAAAGAGATCGACTCAACAAACACAAATTTGACGCACTCACCGCCGAAGATGGATGTATCGGTCATCGGCGCAAAAACAACGGCGGCAAAAAAAAAGCATTTCAATAGGACCACTGCTCAAATAGAAATCCAGTTTGAGAATGAACGCTGAAGAAGAAGAAGAAGAACGCGCCTTGTTAGCGTTTTTATTTATTTATTTATATTTATTGTTTTTTTCAACAGAGAATAAAAAATAGCAATACAGGTCACGGAACAAATCTGGAAGTATTGGAGAATAATATATAAAAAGCAACTTTCCGTTTTTAGATCTGTCATTATGTGAGCCGTCTCGTTGTGAATATATTGTCGCGTGCACGCACAGAATTGAGGTAATGAGCGAGCAGACATGATGGCTGCATGGGCGCCTATAGTGTGCTCGTTTGATGTGGATACCGTGAGATAATACGTTTTACACATGTCCGAGACTGGATTGAACCACCGGGACATCCAGAAAATCCCAGTGGGTAGCCAGCATGACCATCCTGATGTAGGAGACCTCTGCACAAAATTAATTAGGTCTTCTTCATTTACAATTTTTATTACTATCTTGATTTCTATTGATCACTATTTATGTACTTGGAGTCGCCACGTTATTTTTTTGTTCGCATGCGACTCCAAGTATATAAATACTGACCAACGGAAGAAACGACAATATCAAAACACAGTAACGAATGAAGGCCTAATGAATCATGTGCACAGGGCTTCAACAGCAGACGATCATGGTAGCCAAGCAGTGATATTTTATCCGTATCTACGTAATAATTTTTTCAATTTAAGACAGGATTTTTTTCCGTGTCGAATAGACATTACGGTTCACCATTGTACAAGTCTACTTTGTCCATCATGATGTATCGGTGGCCAATGACTAGGGCGCCATTTCCTCTTATGTTTTGGTTCTCACACTCCGGCAGATTATCAGAAGCAAACCTTCTAACCAGGATTGGACCAGGATAATCAGAATATAGTGAAATGATGAACCAAATACGATTCCTGGGCACATTCGGCCCGATAATCCAGTTTAACTGGCCAGACAGGCTGAGTAAAAATGACGGTCTAACTCTGACCTCGTGTACGGTGCTTAGATTCGTCCTCTTCTGACCTTGTGTACGGTACTTAGCTTTGTCTTCTTCTGAGCGCTTTTTCTCACACTCCAGCAGAGTAGCAGTGTATCAGTGTGAGCCCCACAGTGTGATAAAACATGCTGCCAACAAGGACTGAACAAGAAACATCAAATCTCAGAACCTGATAAAATTTGCTGCCAACAAGGACTGAACAAGAATTATGCACAGATAAAACATGCTGCCAACAAGGACTGAACAAGAACTATGCACAGATAAAACATGCTGCCAACAAGGACTGAACAAGAACTATGCACAGATAAAACATGCTGCCAACAAGGACTGAACAAGAACTATGCACAGATAAAACATGCTGCCAACAAGGACTGAACAAGAACTATGCACAGATAAAACATGCTGCCAACAAGGACTGAACAAGAAACATGCATATGTCCATCTGACTATACGTGTCCCAAATTTGGCAGAGGATTCTAAACCATAATCTTACATTTCAGCCATCGTCACATTCCCCAGAGAGAGACAAAAACACGTTTCCAAAATTGTTCTGATCATCGCCTGTGCTGCTATTAACAAACAAGACATGCTGCACTGTTTAATATATATGCTTCCAATACACGAAGCTTGGCAGCTGGGTCCATTAAATTCTATTTAAAATCTTATTCAATCCAACTTAACCTTGCCTAATCCCTAAAACCTCCATAACTAACAGTTAAGCGCTAACCAATCGTAAATCTTCTATTTCACATCACCAATAATGATTGGATAATTGTATGAAAGTTAAAAACCACAATTTCATTCCATTTTTCACAAAATAACAAATTAGTGTGACGGAAAACGCGGTAAGATAAATGTAATTAAGAACAATAGATTGACACAGGTATTACAAAGTATGAAATAATCAGTAACGGACAGCATACATTTGTAAAGGAAATGGACTCGATTTGGTACAGCGACTATATTGAATGACAAGCAAATTAAAATCATTAACTTCAGAAAAGCACTCCCAACCAGCACTTTAACAAAACAATTATCCAAAAGATGAAACTGTTGTAATCACACACAAAAAAAGCAAAATAAAAAACAATAAATTCTAGATCCGAATGAAACAATTACGATCGCTTAATGAGAAAACGGTTTTCATATAAATTTTATCCAATCTCGTTTCGCCTCATTTTCATCAATTTGCGATAAATAACATGGACAGGAGGAGAGTCCCGAAAACTGTAATTCTCTGCGTGGAGTTTTGTCCCACCAATTAAAGGCATCCACGACTCGGTAAGTTCACCGTAATGAACTTTAAACTCAATTAATGTTGTTCTAATCAAGTATCGTAATGTTGTTCTAATCAAGTATCGCAGTTAAGTGAGGTACCTGTAAATAGAACATCTGTTTACAGTTTACATTTGTTTACGGTAACCTGACTCCCTGACATTAGTAGTAGCCTGGTGCAGAACTTAATAGCAGTACAGCTTGTTAGTGCACATAGGTCTTTTAGGGCATGAGTATCTATATACTTACATATCTAACTCACCTATCTATCTACCTACCCTACCTGTCTATCTATCTACCTACCCTACCTGTCTATCTATCTACCTACCCTACCTGTCTATCTATCTACCTACCCTACCTGTCTATCTATCTACCTACCCTACCTGTCTATCTATCTACCTACCCTACCTGTCTATCTATCTACCTACCCTACATGTCTATCTATCTACCTACCCTACCTGTCTATCTATCTACCTACCCTACCTGTCTATCTATCTACCAACCTACCTGTCTATCTATCTACCTACCCTACCTGTCTATCTATCTACCAACCTACCTACCTGTGTGTCTGCCTATCTATCAATGTCTGTCTATCCATCTGTCTATCCCTATATATCTATCCGTCTATCTATCCATCCATCCATCCATCCATGCAACAATCCATATCAATGTTGGTAAGGATATTAATAGTGTCCTGCACGTGCTATTTTTGTACAGACGAACAAAGTGATGTTCGTTCTCTATTGTCATGCATCAAAAAGGAGCAGCAATTTTGTCGTCCGTTTTGAGTTCATTGAAAGGTTCATCATTATAACTCTTAAAACTATAACCCTTAAGGGTCGTAGGAGTACTACCCAGGAAACATAACATTCAAGGGTCGTAGGAGTGCCACCATGGAAACATAACATTCAAGGGTCGTAGAGTGCCACCCTGGAAACATAACCACTATGGGTCGTAGCGGTGCCACTCTGGAAAATGAAGTAACGATACCTACGAAAATGAATGGATAAGTGATGGTTCCGTATGCCGACAAATTATTACATTTCCATGCGAACTTATAGATCTTTACTTTTAGACGTGAATTTATAATATAAATCTTGTTATACTGCAAAGATTTATATTAAAAATTCACGCAAAGTTTGTGTAAAACAAAACTAACTATTTTTGTACTATAAGAATAGTTAACGCTTTGAAATACATCTGAAATACGACTTTTCTGCTTTTAAAATGTTGTTTTGCGTTCCCGCCTTTCGTGCAGACTTGGTACCTTGTAATTAGTCCACGAGTTTGTAGTTGCGCATTATGCGATGTCGTGTCGAGGGTATTTCACCTTCGCATCTTCCGAGTGTAATAACAGAACCGACAAAGTTACTTTCCCCTGGTCAGTAATTAGGTTATAAAAGTTCATTAAGTATTAATGAAAAACTGCAGTCAGCCGTGGCAAGTCTAAGCTTGTCAATTTTATTCCTTTGTGGTTGGGAAAGGTATTTCTGGCTTCAGGTGAATTATTAAAACTTGCGAGTTCCATCACGTCTCTTTGTCTTTTAAGAGAACTGTGTTTGTGATATATGGAGAAAGATCGTAATCGCGGAGTAGATTAATATGAAGATAAACAGGCGGTAGAGATTTATAAGAGAAACAGACGATACATATTTATAAGAGAAAAGAAAGATACATATTTATAAGAGAAACTGACTATACATATTTATAAGAGAAAAGAAAGATACAAATTTATAAGAGAAACTGACGATACATATTTATAAGAGAAACTGACGATACATATTTATAAGAGAAAAGAAAGATACAGATTTATAAGAGAAACAGACGATACATATTTATAAGAGAAAAGAAAGATACAGATTTATAAGAGAAACTGACGATACATATTTATAAGAGAAAAGAAAGATACAAATTTATAAGAGAAACTGACGATACATATTTATAAGAGAAAAGAAAGATACAAATTTATAAGAGAAACTGACGATACAGATTTATAAGAGAAACTGACGATACATATTTATAAGATAAAAGAACGGTACATGCTATTAAGAGGAGGAGAAAGTGGTAGATATTTATATATTTTTTTAAATGAGATAGTCATTATATATTTATAAAAAGTGAAACATACGGTAAAGATTTGTATGAGATAGATACGTTACAAATTCTTTCTTGATAAAGACAATGTGATCGAAATGCTGTTTGTGTTATCCTAAACGGTTTCAATGATTAGCGATCTGGTTAACCTGTTTCCAAGTTTAACTTGTCGGATGTCAGTGTTACTGTAAATGTTACCTATTATCGATTTACAAACCGTTATCGCAAATTTTAAAGAATCTAAACTCACCGAATAAAATTTTCACTGTTCATTCTCAAACTCCCACTGGTTCCAAATTATAGCAGGACAATGGTCCTACTAGATTCCCATCCTGATGTAGTCCAGATAAGGGTTATGCGCTGTGTCGTCACTTTATTCCCGCCAATATCCCGACACTTCCTTTTTCGGTGGATATAGCATCCAATGTGGATCATACGTTTGTATACCGTGTCCACACATGGCAATCCCTATAACCACAGGTTATGGGCCTTACTATTATTATTTTTACTATTGTTATTGTATAGTACTATTACTTTTGTTATTGTTGTTATTCTTATTATTAATAGTCTTACAATTACTATTGTTATTGTTATTACTACTATTTTTATTATTCTTGCTATTACTATTAATGTTATTATTTGTATGCAATAACACACTGCTCATAACAGACATTGTGAAGCCAGTGCAGTAACATGAAGCCTTTACCACACAATATACTCCCAGTACAACATCACACTGTCCCTCACACGCGTATAATCGTCCCTCACACGCGTATAATCATATTAATAAAGTAATGGCTGGACAGCTCAGGCGATGTTGACGATAGTTTGTCTTCTCTTCTTGTTCAGGTTCATGTGTACGGAAATGACAAATAGTGAAATTGTGACATAATCCACTGCCACAGTATGACGTGTGGTCAGAGTTGGTCAGCTGTGTGTTAGTTTTCTGTCGGCCACGTGTAGTAGGGAGTTGGTATGTAGTTTTTTCTGTCGGCCACGTGTAGTAGGGAGTTGGTATGTAGTTTTTCTGTCGGCCACGTGTAGTAGGGAGTTGGTATGTAGTTTTTCTGTCGGCCACGTGTAGTAGGGAGTTGGTATGTAGTTTTTCTGTTGGCCACGTGTAGTAGGGAGTTGGTATGTAGTTTTTCTGTTGGCCACGTGTAGTAGGGAGTTGGTATGTAGTTTTTCTGTTGGCCACGTGTAGTAGGGAGTTAGTCAAATGTCTGTTACTGGTTTCTTTTTTTTTTTTGCTCCTTTTGTCATCACATTTTTTCTGCCTTAGAAAAGTAATTATTCTAAGCATTATAATTACACAATGTACAAAGTACACATGACGTAATTACTTTACAATCAGACAATGTACCAAGTACACATGACGTAATTACTTTACAATCAGACAATGTACCAAGTACACATGACGTAATTACTTTACAATCAGACAATGCACCAAGTACACAAAACGTAATTACTTTACAAACAGACAATGTACCAAGTACACAAAACGTAATTACTTTACAATCAGACACTGTACTAAGTACACAAAACGTAATTAATTTACAATTACACACTGTACCAAGTACACAAAACGTAATTACTTTACAATTACACACTGTACCAAGTACACGTAACGTAATCATTTTACAATCACACACTGTACCAAGTACACAAAACGTAATTACTTTACAATTACACACTGTACCAAGTACACAAAACGTAATTACTTTACAATCAGACACTGTACCAAGTACACAAAACGTAATTACTTTACAATCAGACACTGTACCAAGTACACAAAACGTAATTACTTTACAATTACACACTGTACCAAGTACACATAACGTAATTACTTTACAATTACACACTGTACCAAGTACACATAACGTAATTACTTTACAATCAGACACTGTACCAAGTACACAAAACGTAATTACTTTACAATTACACACTGTACCAAGTACACATGACGTAGCTACATCACAATCACAATGTCCCTGCTACTACCATCATCGTGATAGTCACCACCTTGAGATAACATAATCACATACCACAAAATATAGAATCTTCAATCTAAACGTTGCATTAAACGATGCCCCTGTCAGGCGTAAATACGCACGCTTACGACGTTCAATTTCCAAAATATTTTATTCTTCAGTCTACCCAGCTGATAAAAGATAACACTATTGTGGAGATTATGGAGTCTTGTGGAGATTATGCGTTTTCCTCGCAGTTGCTGATCGGTGCTCTGCTGCTGATACTTTACATTTCATTAAACTGACTCAACACATACAAGTGCAGCAGAAACACAAAATGATTCAACACAGACAAGTGCAGCAGAAACACGAAATGATTCAACACAGACAAGTGCAGCAGAAACACAAAATCTGTTCTATTGTGTCCTCTTCTTTTGTGTTTAAAAAATCTGTTCTATTATAGCTCTAGTTTAGCTTTCACACTCAGAAGAAGCACAAAAATCTGTTTTATTGTGTCCTCTAGTTTTATTTTCCCAATAATATGTTATACTATGTCTTCTAGTTTAGTTTTTACATTAATCTATTCTGCTATGTGTTCTAGTTTAGTTTTCACAGTAATCTGTTCTACTGTGTCCTCTAGTTTAGTTTTTCACAAATAATCTGTTCTATTGTGTCCTCTAGTTTAGTTTTCACAATAATCTGTTCTATTTTGTCCTCTAGTTTAGTTTTCACAATAATCTGTTCTATTTTGTCCTCTAGTTTAGTTTTCAGAATTAATCTGTTCTATTGTGTCCTCTAGTTTAGTTTTCACATATAATCTGTTCTATTGTGTCCTCTAGTTTAGTTTTCACATATAATCTGTTCTATTTTGTCCTCTAGTTTAGTTTTTCACAAATAATCTGTTCTATTTTGTGCTCTAGTTTAGTTGTTCACACCGATTTTCTTCACTTGGTCTCATCCTTAAGTCTCCTTCACACTTTGTTCTCTGGGAGACCCCATATCTTTCTAATTCTAATTCTCTAAATTACCCAACCTCATCCCTCTACTTGCCTGAAACATCTAGTAATCAACTTCCTTTTTAAAGTGGCCCAGATGTAACCAGATTGAGCACAACTTTGTTATATTACCACTTGACTAAATTCCTTCCATCACGCCTCCAGGCAACTCTGACAATTTCGCCAGTAAAAATCTGCCCTCTACTTCAACGACCCCTACCTCTGACATTTTATTGGGCTAGTCTCAATTTCTTGCTCTTTGAGGTTCTTTTCTTTCCTTTATTTATCTATTTTTTCCCCAACCGTCTTACCGATCCAAACCTCGTTTTGTTCACGCGAACAACCCTCGATCAGCGCTCACCAATTTTCAACTTCCAATGTCTCTTTTTATTTCCTGTGTAGATTATTTATGAGTACTTTTCTGTGCTGCTTATATCACGACGCGCACAAAACAGTGGTTCTAAGAATTGTAGCACAAAAAATCCGCCGAAGATGTATGTTTCGGGTCAATGACGCAAATAAAACCTTGACACAAATATTATCTGGACTATATACTGCAGGAAACCTATTTGGATCACTGCCCTTCTACAAGAGAGATGCAGCGGGAGTTTGAGAATGAAAGCTGAAGAAGTAGAAGTATAACATAACCATCTGGTATTAATATTGGTGCTTCCAATGATGTTGTATGCTGGTGAAACATGGCCAGTTTACGATATTGTCGGTTCGACATCGGGCCGCGACGTTATATTTGGAAGTGAATTGTATTTAAAGATTCATTAGATGTACGGTAGCCATAGCACTAAGTGATCGGAGTCTACGTGTGAAAGTAACTTGCTTACCGTGTGAAAGTAACTTGCTTACCGTTTGAAAGTAACTTGCTTACCGTTTGAAAGTAACTTGCTTACCGTTTGAAAGTAACTTGCTTACCGTGTGAAAGTAACTTGCTTACCGTTTGAAAGTAACTTGCTTACCGTTTGAAAGTAACTTGCTTACCGTTTGAAAGTAACTTGCTTACCGTTTGAAAGTAACTTGCTTACCGTTTGAAAGTAACTTGCTTACCGTTTGAAAGTAACTTGCTTACCGTTTGAAAGTAACTTGCTTACCGTTTGAAAGTAACTTGCTTACCGTTTGAAAGTAACTTGCTTACCGTTTGAAAGTAACTTGCTTACCGTTTGAAAGTAACTTGCTTACCGTGTGAAAGTAACTTGCTTACCGTTTGAAAGTAACTTGCTTACCGTTTGAAAGTAACTTGCTTACCGTTTGAAAGTAACTTGCTTACCGTTTGAAAGTAACTTGCTTACCGTTTGAAAGTAACTTGCTTACCGTTTGAAAGTAACTTGCTTACCGTTTGAAAGTAACTTGCTTACCGTGTGAAAGTAACTTGCTTACCGTTTGAAAGTAACTTGCTTACCGTTTGAAAGTAACTTGCTTACCGTTTGAAAGTAACTTGCTTACCGTTTGAAAGTAACTTGCTTACCGTTTGAAAGTAACTTGCTTACCGTTTGAAAGTAACTTGCTTACCGTTTGAAAGTAACTTGCTTACCGTTTGAAAGTAACTTGCTTACCGTTTGAAAGTAACTTGCTTACCGTTTGAAAGTAACTTGCTTACCGTTTGAAAGTAACTTGCTTACCGTGTGAAAGTAACTTACTTACCTTTTAAAAGTAACTTGCTTACCGTTTGAAAGTAACTTGCTTACCGTTTGAAAGTAACTTGCTTACCGTGTGAAAGTAACTTGCTTACCGTGTGAAAGTAACTTGCTTACCGTTTAAAAGTAACTTGCTTACCGTTTGAAAGTAACTTGCTTACCGTTTGAAAGTAACTTGCTTACCGTGTGAAAGTAACTTGCTTACCGTTTGAAAGTAACTTGCTTACCGTTTGAAAGTAACTTGCTTACCGTGTGAAAGTAACTTGCTTACCGTTTGAAAGTAACTTGCTTACCGTTTGAAAGTAACTTGCTTACCGTGTGAAAGTAACTTGCTTACCGTTTGAAAGTAACTTGCTTACCGTTTGAAAGTAACTTGCTTACCGTGTGAAAGTAACTTGCTTACCGTTTGAAAGTAACTTGCTTACCGTGTGAAAGTAACTTGCTTACCGTTTGAAAGTAACTTGCTTACCGTGTGAAAGTAACTTGCTTACCGTGTGAAAGTAACTTGCTTACCGTTTGAAAACAAAAATATGAGGATGTAACCTTTAATCGGGAGTAATCATTGTTTGTGTCTCACGATCCCCAGGAATGGGACTGTCTAAAAATAATGTTAATAATTGTTTGCCTATTTTTGACGCCTTCTCCCACTTTTCAACAAACTGTCACTTGTTAAGACCCCTGATTAAATATGCCGAAAAATACCACCCCCCCTTTCCGTCTCCCCTCGTTTCTCTTTACTGCCCCCATACTAAATACTTGAAAAAAAAATATTTTTACGGATTAGTATGGGGGAAAAACTGCACGATTTAAAAAAATTTTTTGAAAAATATCCACTTTCTAACAATTTCATTTGTATATAAAAAATATATTGTTGACATTCACTTTTTAGACCCTTCCCCCTAATTGTTATAGAAAATATACGGACAAGTCCAATTATGAGCAGCTTGCTCTTACTTCCTATATACAGTGGTTGTTCATACAGAGCTTTCTTCCACACACAGAGGACTTCGACTTGGTGGTGTAGTCACCTAGAGAAGCAGCCTACTACACAGTAGGTGATAGTAACAATTAGCAACATTGGTAATGTCGAGCCTTCCTAAACCGGAAATATGCTCGCGAAGAGAACGGGTTCTGTATCCGACGGGCTTAGGCAAGAAAGGGACAACGATGGTAGTCCTGGCCCAACTCTACAGTCAAGGTGTCCTATACTTCTTCTTCTGCGTTCATTCTCAAACTCCTACTGAATCTAGCAGGACCATGGTCCTGCTAGATTTCCAGCAGGATGTAGTCCAGAAAATGGAAATGCGCTGTGTCGCCGTTTTATTTGCGCCAATGGCCCGACACATCCGTCTTCGGCGGGTCCTATACAGGAAGCGCACTTGCAGAGAGAAAGGGTTCCGTACCCGATTGGCTCAGGCACAAAACGATTTAGCCCTGGCCCAACTCTACTGTCAGGTTTTGCTACACCGGAAATACACTTGAAGAGAGAAAGGGTTCAGTACCTGATGGGCTCAGGCGCTATTGGGACAAGGACGCTCAGCTCGAGAACGCCTTGCTCTCAAACGCGTGGTGTGAGACTCGAACTTGGACAAGGGGTACACTATGTCGGTGAATGACACCTCGGCTAAGAGGGCGAAAGAGCCAGGGTCCAACTCCTCTGTTGAGTTCTTCCCCTTAAGGAACCAGGCTCACGGATGAGAAACGGTTCAGTACCGAATGGGCACAGGCACAGCACGTCCAATTACACGAGGCAAGTTCATAGACAGTGGAACACCTCGTGCGAGTCAGACGAGAGCAAAAATCGTCTGGGCGAAGAGTCGCCACTACGCGTGCCTGGAGACAGATAAAGAGGCTGTCACAGTCTAAGGGTAGCCCACCCGAATTGTCAAGGCATGCCGAAATCGGATGTGCTATGCCTACAAGGTGCATAACGGTGGCACAACGTAATCACGCTCCCGGCGGAAATCGCACGGATATCCGTGATGGTTACAATTGAGCGAACGAAAAACAAACAAACAAACAAACAAGCAACATTGGTTAAGGACATTAGTTTCCGGTTATTGGCGCAAATAACACTGCGACACAAGGCACTTCCATTCTCTGGATTACATCCTGCTGGAAATCTAGTAGGACAATGGTCCTGTTAGAAGAGAGATGCAGCGGGAGTTTGAGATTAAGCGCTGGAGAATAAGAAGGTTAAGTACAGAATGCAAGTGCCCATATACGCTGAAATAAATCATATCATATAGAAGCACTGAGGATTTATTCTCTCAAGTGATATATTCTTTCCAGAACGTGGTCTTTCTTATGGATTCTCTGAACACTCCTCGATTCTGGGCGAGTTGACTTGCCGCAGCTAGTGACATATTTAAACAATCTGATACATCACTGCACTATCGTCGTCTTGTGTGACCTCTTCCCCTATTGCAGTTAACTCTGCCTTCAGCTATTAATCTTTCCATGCTGTTATGTATCTTTATATGACCGAAAAAAACACAGTTTTCTTGTTAAGGATACAGCCCTCTTCGATGTTTATTGATCTTAACACTTTTTGTGTCTTTTTTAGCTGTCCACTGTATACGTAAAATTCTTCTGTAGCATCTCATTTCGAAAGCAGCGATAAATTTATTATTTATGAGGATTTATTATGAAGGTAAAATCATAATGCAGCAAACGGTATTTGAACAAGGTGCTCAGCCTGTCTCCACTCACTTCCACGAACGGTCCTTGTTTGAGTTAGTGCCTACCTACATATTTTATAGTTAATTAATCTAAATATTATATCAATAATTAATAAATAATTAATTTAAATATTCATTTTTTTAGGGTTAGGGTTAGTTATGTTTGTCATAACTAACCCTAACCCTAAATATATTTATATTTAAATTAATACATAATAAACATAGCCATGGAAAATAATCAAATAGGTAGGCGCTAATTCCGAACCAGTTGCACACAAACACCTGCATGTGTCGGTGAACCGCCTTCAACTACGTTCATTATCATACTCCTGCAGTTTAGCCAAATGTAGTTCGTTGTATCATGGTTTACAGTTTTGCTGCGATATCTGTGCCTTTCGTCTTAAATCCCAGAATGTGACTTAATCAGAAAGAAGGCACATTAATGATACATACTTCTCAACTAGTGACTATATAGCTCTTAAATACTCTTCTGCAAGATGAAAAACTCCATATGTATAAATTATACACTGTCCTGTTATTTCTCACTGTGATACTCCGACTGCATCAACGCCATTTTTACCCACTCCCAGACACTCCTGTTATTGAAGGTACCAGCTTCTATAGCCGGAAGCTTATGTTTGAGTGGAAACACCCCCACCCTTCCCACTTTGTCTAATCTCCCGTGCCACCCCAAGAGAAACCTTTCTCAATGTCGAAAACATGTGTTCCCCTTATGTCCAAGTGATGGCATTTGACAAAATTGTATTGTTAGGTTTGAGAATTTTGATTAGCTCTATACGCCTAAACTAACTTACCCATAGAGCGATGGGTGGAGAGGAGAGTTGGGGGGGGGGGGGAATGAAGAAAGAAGTAGCGTCCTTCTGTTTATCTTTGTATCTGTAGTTTTGTGTGTTTGTTTTTTATCTTTTCTTACGCTTGGTGTTTCTCGAGTCAGTCTATCAGTTCTATATTGACTTATATCTTTACATTAACCATTCTGTGCACAATGCATCTTTGTACGGTAGTACACTCTAATGAAGATGTACGGTAGTACACTCTAATGAAGATGTACGGTAGTACACTCTCATGAAGATGTACGGTAGTACACTCTAATGAAGAGTATACAAAAGTTCTATTGGTCGCAATTCCTGCTCTGGACTAAACTGTTTTCCCATCTCGCCTTTTTATTGTTTGATCGTCTTTCACTATTAATCCAAGACTCTCTCACTCAAAAACTCTCCCAGACCCTCTCACTCACACATTCCTCAGACTCTCACTCAAAAACTCTCCCAGACCCTCTCACTCAAAATCTCTCCCAGACTTTCACTCACAAACTCCCCCAGACTCTCACTCAAAAACTCCCCCAGACTCTCACTCAAAAACTCCCCCAGACTCTCACTCAAAAACTCTCCCAGACTCTGACTCACAAATTCCCCAGACTCTCACTCACAAACTCTCCCAGACTCTCTCACTCAAAGACTACCAGATTCTATTACTCACAAACTCTCCCAGACGCTCTCACTTAAAACTCTCCCAGACTCTCTCACTCAAATCTACCAGATTCTCTTACTCACAAACTCTCCCAGACTCTCTCACTCACAATTTCTCACAGACTCTCTCACTCACAATCTCTCCCAGACTCTCTCACAAACTCTCCCAGACTCTCTCACTTACAAACTCTCCCAGATTCTCTCACTTACAAACTCTCCCAGATTCTCTCACTTACAAACTCTCCCAGACTCTCTCACTTACAAACTCTCCCAGACTCTCTCACTTACAAACTCTCCCAGATTCTCTCACTTACAAACTCTATCTCACTTCATAACTGTGACACTCATTTCCTATGTCTAACTCTCTCTCACTCTCCAATTATGACTCTCTCACTCTCCAGTTATGACTCCCTCTCACTCTCCAATTATGACTCTTTCTCACTCTCCAATTCTGATTTTCTTTCACTCTCCACTTATGACTCTCTCACTTCCCAACTATGAATTTCTCTCTCCTTCCAACTCTGACTCTCACTCCATGTCTCTAACACTCCATCACTCCATAAATGTGACTCTCACACTTCCTAATACTGATTCTCATTTTCCATCTCCCTCACTCACTCTGACTTTCTGTCATTCCTTAACTCTAATTCACACCGTTTCCTCCCTCGCATATCCTAAGAGGCGAATAAGGAGGTATTTTGGGGGGAAAGTTGACTGCCCCATCCAATGGAAGGTCAATGTGATCCTAAACGATTCTTGTGGAATTTATCAGGCCGAAAGGTGCAGATATCGAAGCACAGCTGTAAACCATGAACAACACATTCCATTCTCTAGACTACAACTCGCTAATCTTAAGGAGTTTGAGGACGAAAGCAAAAGAAGAAGAACTGAAAGTACTCAAAACAAACATAAACTGTTACGTTTTGACAAAGTAGCTCACTCCATTGTGTCTTATAGTCCTGAACTGCTGCACTTCGACAAAGTAGAATCACTCACTCCATTGTGTCTTATAGTCCTGAACTGCTGCACTTCGACACAGTAGAATCACTCACTCCATTGTGTCTTATAGTCCTGAACTGCTGCACTTCGACACAGTAGAATCACTCACTCCATTGTGTCTTATAGTCCTGAACTGCTGCACTTCGACACAGTAGAATCACTCACTTCATTGTGTTTTCCATGCTTGCACTGTTGCACTTCGACAAGGGGAAGCAAAGAATATTATCACTATAAGCTGTCATGCATGTGTTAAAAAATCACTAAGGTCGGGGGATGAATGAGACTGATTATTCTTTCCAGTAGATGGTTAACAGTGGATCCATTCTCCTTCTTCTTCGCCCTTCGTTTACTTAAAATATATCTATATATGTGATGTTTTCTTCCTCACAAAAATGTTACATTTATCTATATCTGTAATTTTTTTCTATTCAATATATCCCCGTTTTTGTACCACATACAGGAATTCCATACAGTTTGTGAATCTAGTGTTGTTTCTTGTACAGGAATTCCATACTGTTTGTGAATCTAATGTTGTTTCTTGTACAGGAATTCCATACAGCTTGTGAATCTAGTGTTGTTTCTTGTACAGGAATTCCATACAGCTTGTGAATCTAGTGTTGTTTCTTGTACAGGAATTCCATACAGTTTGTGAATCTAATGTTGTTTCTTGTACAGGAATTCCATACAGCTTGTGAATCTAGTGTTGTTTCTTGTACAGGAATTCCATACAGCTTGTGAATCTAGTGTTGTTTTTTATACAGGAATTCCATACAGTTTGTGAATCTAGTGTTGTTTCTTATACAGGAATTCCATACTGTTTGTGAATCTAGTGTTATTTCTTATACAGGAATTCCATACAGCTTGTGAATCTAGTGTTGTTTCTTATACAGGAATTCCATACTGTTTGTGAATCTAGTGTTGTTTCTTATACAGGAATTCCATACTGTTTGTGAATCTAGTGTTGTTTCTTATACAGGAATTCCATACAGCTTGTGAATCTAGTGTTGTTTCTTGTACAGGAATTCCATACTGTTTGTGAATCTAATGTTGTTTCTTGTACAGGAATTCCATACAGCTTGTGAATCTAGTGTTGTTTCTTGTACAGGAATTCCATACAGCTTGTGAATCTAGTGTTGTTTCTTGTACAGGAATTCCATACAGTTTGTGAATCTAATGTTGTTTCTTGTACAGGAATTCCATACAGCTTGTGAATCTAGTGTTGTTTCTTGTACAGGAATTCCATACAGCTTGTGAATCTAGTGTTGTTTCTTATACAGGAATTCCATACAGTTTGTGAATCTAGTGTTGTTTCTTATACAGGAATTCCATACTGTTTGTGAATCTAGTGTTATTTCTTATACAGGAATTCCATACAGCTTGTGAATCTAGTGTTGTTTCTTATACAGGAATTCCATACTGTTTGTGAATCTAGTGTTGTTTCTTATACAGGAATTCCATACTGTTTGTGAATCTAGTGTTGTTTCTTATACAGGAATTCCATACAGCTTGTGAATCTAGTGTTGTTTCTTATACAGGAATTCCATACTGTTTGTGAATCTAGTGTTGTTTCTTGTACATGAATTCCATACAGCTTGTGAATCTAGTGTTGTTTCTTATACAGGAATTCCATACTGTTTGTGAATCTAGTGTTGTTTCTTATACAGGAATTCCATACTGTTTGTGAATCTAGTGTTGTTTCTTATACAGGAATTCCATACTGTTTGTGAATCTAGTGTTATTTCTTATACAGGAATTCCATACAGCTTGTGAATCTAGTGTTGTTTCTTATACAGGAATTCCATACTGTTTGTGAATCTAGTGTTGTTTCTTATACAGGAATTCCATACTGTTTGTGAATCTAGTGTTGTTTCTTATACAGGAATTCCATACAGCTTGTGAATCTAGTGTTGTTTCTTATACAGGAATTCCATACTGTTTGTGAATCTAGTGTTGTTTCTTGTACATGAATTCCATACAGCTTGTGAATCTAGTGTTGTTTCTTATACAGGAATTCCATACTGTTTGTGAATCTAGTGTTGTTTCTTATACAGGAATTCCATACTGTTTGTGAATCTAGTGTTGTTTCTTATACAGGAATTACATACAGCTTGTGAATCTAGTGTTGTTTCTTATACAGGAATTCCATACTGTTTGTGAATCTAGTGTTGTTTCTTGTACATGAATTCCATACAGCTTGTGAATCTAGTGTTGTTTCTTATACAGGAATTCCATACTGTTTGTGAATCTAGTGTTATTTCTTATACAGGAATTCCATACTGTTTGTGAATCTAGTGTTGTTTCTTATACAGGAATTCCATACTGTTTGTGAATCTAGTGTTGTTTCTTATACAGGAATTCCATACTGTTTGTGAATCTAGTGTTGTTTCTTATACAGGAATTCCATACTGTTTGTGAATCTAGTGTTGTTTCTTATACAGGAATTCCATACTGTTTGTGAATCTAGTGTTGTTTCTTATACAGGAATTCCATACAGCTTGTGAATCTAGTGTTGTTTCTTATACAGGAATTCCATACTGTTTGTGAATCTAGTGTTGTTTCTTGTACATGAATTCCATACAGCTTGTGAATCTAGTGTTGTTTCTTATACAGGAATTCCATACTGTTTGTGAATCTAGTGTTATTTCTTATACAGGAATTCCATACTGTTTGTGAATCTAGTGTTGTTTCTTATACAGGAATTCCATACTGTTTGTGAATCTAGTGTTGTTTCTTATACAGGAATTCCATACTGTTTGTGAATCTAGTGTTGTTTCTTATACAGGAATTCCATACTGTTTGTGAATCTAGTGTTGTTTCTTATACAGGAATTCCATACTGTTTGTGAATCTAGTGTTGTTTCTTATACAGGAATTCCATACAGTTTGTGAATCTAGTGTTGTTTCTTATACAGGAATTCCATACTGTTTGTGAATCTAGTGTTGTTTCTTATACAGGAATTCCATACAGTTTGTGAATCTAGTGTTGTTTCTTATACAGGAATTCCATACTGTTTGTGAATCTAGTGTTGTTTCTTATACAGGAATTCCATACTGTTTGTGAATCTAGTGTTGTTTCTTATACAGGAATTCCATACTGTTTGTGAATCTAGTGTTGTTTCTTATACAGGAATTCCATACTGTTTGTGAATCTAGTGTTGTTTCTTATACAGGAATTCCATACTGTTTGTGAATCTAGTGTTGTTTCTAAGTGCCAATATGTATTTCTCGTCATCTTATATACGGCATATTCTTGAAACATATTTTCTGTTTCTGCAGTCTGTGGTGTCTGCACACATGTACTCATGGATGTGTACCAATCATGTGGTGTCTGTAAACATGTACTCATGGATGTGTACCAATCTTCTGTGTCTGCCCACATATACTCATGGATGTGTACCAATCATGTGGTGTCTGCCCACATGTACTCATGGATGTGTACCAATCATGTGGTGTCTGTAAACATGTACTCATGGATGTGTACCAATCTTCTGTGTCTGCCCACATATACTCATGGATGTGTACCAATCTTCTGTGTCTGCCCACATATACTCATGGATGTGTACCAATCATGTGGTGTCTGTAAACATGTACTCATGGATGTGTACCAATCATGTGGTGTCTGCCCACATGTACTCATGGATGTGTACCAATCATGTGGTGTCTGTAAACATGTACTCATGGATGTGTACCAATCTTCTGTGTCTGCCCACATATACTCATGGATGTGTACCAATCATGTGGTGTCTGCCCACATGTACTCATGGATGTGTACCAATCATGTGGTGTCTGCACACATGTACTCATGGATGTGTACCAATCTTGTGTTTTGTGTATTTTTGACCGCGGAGTTTGTTTTCTCCTGTTCTAAGGCGTAAAATTGCAACTTGTTCTGACCCGTACATAATTAGATATCAATTTATCACACGACATGCTGAAATCGAAATTTTTTAGTTGAAAGGAGTTAATATCGCAGCAGAGCTGTAAACCACGGCACACATTTTTTTCCTTCTTTGTCCTTCTCCTGCCTACATCCTGCTAGCCGCCTGCATCTGCGAATCAACGAAGGGGAAGACTATCTCAGATAAGCATTGACTGGCTGGCGTAAGTCTGTACACATCATTTATTCACAAGTTACTAAGTGTACAACCACCCCCGCCTCATCATGTTCTTGTTTTGCAACCCTGTTTTAAAAACATCCTCAAATATGTCTGTGATTTGATTATTACCGTGTTCCTTATGCATTTCAAACATCGAAGCCCTCTCTAGAGAACTCTCGTTATCTCACACCATAATACGCATTCCCGAATTTACCATGCATCTACCCATGTTAGTTCCTGTGAGATTGCTTGTTTAATCATCTTACAAGCAGAAACGCCTGCTTGTAGATTTCCTGTACTCCCCTGTGTAGCGTCTGCGGTGTGAATATCTCATTCATTGGCTGATGATGACAGTGCTCGCTACCCCGGCCACGTAAGTCGGTAGGAACCCTTTACTATTACTACAACTTTCAAACGGTTTCTTCTGTGTGGTAGATCGTGGCCAAATTCTTCTTCTTCTTCTTTCGTTCACTTGAAACATGTCTATATCTGTAATTCTGTCTCCTGAATAAAACTCACTGTCTTTTGTAGTTCATACAGTGTCCCATAGAGCTTTGATTCCAGTGTTGTTTCCTCTGACCAATATGTCTGCCTCATCGTTTCATACTCAATCTTGAACAATCTTGAAGTATATATTTGGCACTCTGTGCTGCCTGTTCACATGTACACATGGCCGTGTTGCCAATATTGAACTTTGTGTACATGTGACTGCAGAGTCGGTTGTGTCATGTTCTGAGACGTAGAATTACAACTTGTTCTGATATCGTGGCCAAATAAGTAGAATTCCGATCCCACATTCGTAACGGCAGACGTTTCTATCACTGTAAAGACTAAATTACTTTCTCTCGGAAATCAAATTAGACACCCAACCGTTACATCAATCCCCTCTCGAGGATATTCACATATTCTAATCTCGTGTCAACCTAAATATCCTAGATTTTCATTAGTTAGTGATACAAGGTCACAGCAGAGTGACCAATGTACAGTCGTGATAGCCCAGATGAACGATTCAGCACGTAGGACTGTACAGCAGATGGATTTGCTGTTCGCGGTGTGGCAAGAAATAAGGCGACTCGATGATATTCTATAAAATAATTCATTTCTTTACACGAGGTAGCCGCAGCAGTGCAACGTTACGTCAAACGCCCGCCGACCAACAGTCTCGGATACACTCGTTACCTATGGTTTGGAATAAAAATTAATCCCGTAGTTCACTCAGCCACCAGAAAGTTGGGTATCAGGGTTCACGCTCTGGGAGGGCCGAGGAATGAGACCATTGTTACTAAGTGCGGTGAACGAAACTAGTCAGTCGGTTTCTGGTCAACCTCTGACTAGACAGCTGAACACTTATGCTTCTGGTCAACCTCTGACTAGACAGCTGAACACTTATGTTTCTGGTCAACCTCTGACTAGACAGCTGAACACTTATGTTTCTGGTCAACCTCTGACTAGACAGCTGAACACTTATGTTTCTGGTCAACCTCTGACTAGACAGCTGAACACTTATGTTTCTGGTCAACCTCTGACTAGACAGCTGAACACTTATGTTTCTGGTCAACCTCTGACTAGACAGCTGAACACTTATGTTTCTGGTCAACCTCTGACTAGACAGCTGAACACTTATGTTTCTGGTCAACCTCTGACTAGACAGCTGAACACTTATGTTTCTGGTCAACCTCTGACTAGACAGCTGAACACTTATGTTTCTGGTCAACCTCTGACTAGACAGCTGAACACTTATGTTTCTGGTCAACCTCTGACTAGACAGCTGGGCACTTATGTTTCTGGTCAACCTCTGACTAGACAGCTGAACACTTATGTTTCTGGTCAACCTCTGACTAGACAGCTGAACACTTATGTTTCTGGTCAACCTCTGACTAGACAGCTGGGCACTTATGTTTCTGGTCAACCTCTGACTAGACAGCTGAACACTTATGTTTCTGGTCAACCTCTGACTAGACAGCTGAACACTTATGTTTCTGGTCAACCTCTGACTAGACAGCTGAACACTTATGTTTCTGGTCAACCTCTGACTAGACAGCTGAACACTTATGCTTCTGGTCAACCTCTGACTAGACAGCTGAACACTTATGTTTCTGGTCAACCTCTGACTAGACAGCTGAACACTTATGTTTCTGGTCAACCTCTGACTAGACAGCTGAACACTTATGTTTCTGGTCAACCTCTGACTAGACAGCTGGGCACTTATGGGAAATCGTATGAGACGATGCTGTTTTATAAATCAGCTGACCATGACCTTCACATTAAAACTTAATGACGTAAATCTATTTTAATATTATCTTCTATTTCTTGTGTCCACACACAGGCACACACACACACACACACACAGGCACACTCGCACGCACACACACATACACACACAAACCACATACACAAAACATTACTTCTTGAACAGATGTACTAAAACAATACATGATTTGTTTTGACAAATTTCGAAGAATGTTAACAAATGTAAACATTTTAATTATGTAGAAAAATATAGGTAGCCTCAACGTTTGTTAATCCTTCACCTATTCTTCATTCAACAACTGTCAAACGTGTTCACATCACTTCCCACCCCCCACTCCCCTCCTATTCCTCTCCAAATTGTTAGCGTAATTTTTGGCAGCCCCTTATTAGAGAGATTCGGTTTTCGAAAATTCCATGCCATAACAGTTTTGGAAGATTCCATACCGTAAAAGTTTTGGAAGATTCCATGCCGTAAAAGTTTTGGAAGATTCCATGCCGTAAAAGTTGTGGAAGATTCCATGCCGTAAACGTTTTGGAAGATTCCATGCCGTAAAAGTTTTGGAAGATTCCATGCCGTAAAAGTTTTGGAAGATTCCATGCCGTAAAAGTTTCGGACGATTCTATGTCTTAAAAATTTTGGAATATTATATGTCTTCAAAATTCTGTTAAGAGAAATGTACATCTTATGCTGATGTACGCCACTTTTAACCGCGGACGTTAGTTCAGTTTGGTTATATCGGTGCTTCACAACCGACAAAAACAAATAGTGAAGTTAGCGGATCTGATAACCTAGTCACCAAGACCTCCAGTTAATCTAGTCGCCAAGACCTCCAGTTAATCTAGTCGCCAAGACCTCCAGTTAATTTCCCTTAAAGGATTCTGTTTGTCTAATTGTATGTAGCCGACTTGCCGTGTACATATGTTAAACTGTGAACCTGAAGATGAAGAAATATATGTGAAGTCTGAATGTAAAAAAAAAGAAAACCCTCAGGTTCAGGGTGCCTGTCTAGAACGCGTGCCTACCAGATTTTTTTGGGGATAAGTAATATAAATATTAAATCAACAATTGATCATCATCATCAAGTGCCGTGCCGAATGGCGTTGCCGATCATATTTCTCCATGTACATCGATCTCTCATATATGCCATCATCTCTGGTGGTGTTGTCAATCGAAGCCATTTAGTCAAACTGTCCAATATCTTTTCTCTGTGTCTTCCCCTTCATCTTTTCCCTTCCATCTTTCCTGTTACCACTATATTTTCAGTACCTCCTCTTCTCATTATGTACCCAATAAATGTTGACCGTCATTTTCTTATATTATCAATAATTGATCAATAATTAATTTAAATATTAATTATTTTAGAGCTAGGGATAGGGTTAGAAGAGTTGTGTTTTATATAACCAGCCATAACCTTAAATAAATTTATATTTAAATTAGTAAATTATAAACATAGACAAGGGAAATAATAAAATAGGTAGGCACGCGTTCCAGTGTAGAACCGGGTTTATAATTGCATTTCTTCAATATTCGTGTTCTTTGTCACAAGTGCGTGGACATTGTATTTTTTTATTTTTTTTTTTAGAATTCCATATTTTCTCAAAGCTGGTTTTACGTTTTTTTACACGGTACTTTAGAAAAAAAGGAATTTATAAGTAAGTTATTTTTTTTTATGGATTACTGTATTTGATTCTTGCAGGTAAGTTTGCCTTCTCTTGTATTTCACATTCTGGTTATTCCCCGTGGATTGAGAGTAATTTTGTACAGGTGTAAGGAACAAAACACAGCCAGTGATCGACAAAAGGTGTGCAAGGTGAAATCACTAGAGTTTTGCTTGATTAATATCAGGACATCTTGGTTAGCTTGTGGGGTGTCGCTTTACTGCAAGACTTTCTCTATATGCGAACATTGCGATTATGCGTGTTTATCTATCTATCTATCTATCTATCTATCTATCTATCTATCTATCTATCTATCTATCTATCTATCTATCTATCTATCTTTCTATCTATCTATCTATCTATCTATCTATCTGTCTGTCTGTCTGTCTGTCTGTCTGTCTGTCTGTCTGTCTGTCTGTCCGTCCGTCCGTCCGTCCATCTATATATATATATATATCTGTCTGTCTCTCTGTCTCTCTGTCTGTTTGACTGTCTGACTGTCTGCCTGTCTAAGATAAGTGATCAATTACTGAAACAAGTGCAGAAATTTAAATATTTCCGGTGCATGTTTGCAGACAATGGAAGAATGGACATAGAGCTTGAGACAATGGACGAATTGACATAGAGCTTGAGACAATGGAAGAATTGACATAGAGCTTGAGACAATGGAAGAATGGACATAGAGCTTGAGACAATGGACGAATTGACATAGAGCTTGAGACAATGGAAGAATTGACATAGAGCTTGAGACAATGGACGAATTGACATAGAGCTTGAGACAATGGACGAATTGACATAGAGCTTGAGACAATGGACGAATTGACATAGAGCTTGAGACAATGGAAGAATTGACATAGAGCTTGAGACAATGGAAGAATGGACATAGAGCTTGAGACAATGGAAGAATGGACATAGAGCTTGAGACAATGGAAGAATTGACATAGAGCTTGAGACAATGGAAGAATTGACATAGAGCTTGAGACAATGGACGAATTGACATAGAGCTTGAGACAATGGACGAATTGACATAGAGCTTGAGACAATGGAAGAATTGACATAGAGCTTGAGACAATGGACGAATTGACATAGAGCTTGAGACAATGGACGAATTGACATAGAGCTTGAGACAATGGAAGAATTGACATAGAGCTTGAGACAATGGACGAATTGACATAGAGCTTGAGACAATGGAAGAATTGACATAGAGCTTGAGAAAAGAAATCAAAAAAGCTAACTACGTAAATTATGAACTTAATCACTTTTGAAAAATTATCTAGTCCGAAGGAAACCACAAAGCTAATCATAAATTAAATCTTCATATCAACATTATATTTTCAATGTCAGACTTGGACACTAACTAAAGAACAAAAGAGAAAGCGTGGTGTGTGTGTGTGAAACGTGGTGTCTAAGAAAAGCAGCAAACAGAACAAGAAGAGATCATGTGAGGAATGAAGAAATTACAAGAAATTTGGAACAACATCTGTAGTCAAATATATTCAAAAAAAGAGACTGAAATGATTATACCACTTAATGAGAATGGACCCTTATTGGCTAGAGGCAAGAGCATACAACACGACGGTGAAACAGCAAGATATAGAAGAAGACCAAGAAAAAGGTGGATTTAATGAGTTACCAACCCTCTGACACGTCACAATATTACTGAATATCAACGACTGAACCCGTCTTAACCCGAAAAGCGATCTTCATTCAATCCTGCAACTCTTTACAACAGAAGCGGAGAAAAGACAATAGATAGACAGATTCCAGCCCAGTTCTGGTGTATGAACTTTGAAGAAAACTGCCGAATCGTACACCTAGAGATGACATTTGTCTCAATTATAGACATCATTCTAGTCCAGTTCTGGTAGTTTAAATCAGAGCGTTTCTGTTTACTCTAACTCTGCATTTGTTTATCTGGCTGTCAATTTCATTCTTTTCATTGTATGCTCCCGCACTTAATGACGTGTGCTGCAAAGTCTTGTTCTTTTTTTATTCATATTATTATTGCATTTGATGGCTTTTATAATTGCTTCCCGGCTGGTGTGTTTGTCATATTAATTTGTATTAATATTTCGGGTAATAGACATCAGTCTTGTTTATCTTTTGTCAATATACATCGGTGTGGATGTCTGTGCGTTAGCTAATAACTTACTTTGACTGCGTTCAGCCCTCTAGATAATGGTGAGGGTTCAATTAATATATCACTGTGGCTTGACAGTCTTATTATAATAATTATTACCGGCCTTGGCTGTCCTAGTATCACCGATCTTCAACTGTCCTAATATCAACGACCGTCTACTGTCCTAACACCACCAACCTTGCGACCTAACAGCATTTTTCGGTAATTTGTGTTCCAGCCCATCACTGTAAATAATAACACAAACACAGTTATATATGCCTGTGTGTGTGTGGGTGTATGCATGTGGGTGTGCGAATCTAAATATTATATAAAATATTATCCAAAATATTATCCTCTTTCAGATCAATAACCTTATTGCGTTTACTTTCATTCTTTCTTAGATTCTTTCCTCCACTTTCTTTTGTATTTTTTCTTCTTCTTCTTCCCTTGGTCCTGTTGTTACGCTCGTCTCCTACGTCAGCTTATTTATCTCTTTTTCTATCATGATTCTTTATTTGTAGTGGTATTTTGTATTTGTTATTGGTTGTCCTGACGAAGACTTATTGATCGAAACTTATGTCTCTGTTGTGTGTTTCTGTCTAGTGAGCTTTTGCTACTGATATTAGTGTGTAACAAATATTTAGAAATTTGTATTACTTCCTCAAACACTTATTACATATTCCTGTTGTGTTTTTTCCTTATTAGAATTTGTTGCGCCAGCCCTTATACTCGTAGCTTTAGTACGTTCAGTTGTTTCTCGGCACTATATTTATCCTTACATTTTTTATTGCTTTCCGTAAGACGGTCGGAAGGTGTGGGACTTATCGTATTTTACTTGTTCTGCATTGCTAAATCTCATGAGCTATGTCCCTGAGGTATGGGAGTGTGAACATCTAAAGCAAAGGCCCTACAGGATTTACTGGATAAATCCACGGAATTCGAACCCACGACTTCTTGAGCATAGGGCGAACTGCTTAACCACTACGCGAGATCCGCATATTACATATACATATAAGCACTATTATTATTACTGTTATTATTGTTATTGTTATTATTATTTCTCAACATTAATTTTCATACTACAGATGGATCTCTCGTGTAGCAAGAAAAATGCTGATACTAAATTTCCAGTAGAAATGGAAATGTGTTATGTCACCATTTTATTTGTGCCACTGATCCGACACATCCGTCATCGGATTATTATTAGTAATCTTGTTGTCAAGATTATTTTTATAATTTTTATTATTGTCACCATTATTATTATTATTATTATTATTATTATTGTCATTAGTATTGTTATTATTTTCATAGTTATTCATTTTTTGGGTTCAAATCACATTTCGTATATTGATAGCGCAAGTCGGAACTTAATTTCAACAACATTTTTTGTATTTTAGAAAAATAGTTCATGCAGATTATTTTTCAGGAATTGTGTGTCGCCTGTCTCAGGTTTATTTGGTACATTCCTAGTCTATCATTACTGGTATGTAGTCTTCGATTGATTTAGTGGTTCATATTCCGTGTTTGTCGCTATCTTGATAAAGACCTTTTCGATCGAAACGTCGACTCTGTGTAATGTTCCTCGAAAAACGCCTATTTAACAATTGTAACATTTTTGTCTCAATTTACTTTCCAGTTGGTGCATAGTCTTATGGCAATCTTCCATTTACTCGAATTTTGTTTCGTGGATATTTTTTTTAAATAATAGTCTTTATTTAGCCGTGAATCCTGATTATGAGTAAGATTCAGACATTAATCTTTGACCCCGTCGTCTATTGGTCATCACTTTCCACATTGAATTCCATGGTGGAGAAAATCCAGCGATAATGAGTCTCGTGAAGTTAGGTTTGGGAGCAGGCACTAACAGAACGAGGAGGAAGCGAGGGCAGTAGATGCTTGTAGAGTGTCGTTAAACCGGTCCGGTTATGGTATTGCAATCACGGAACGCAGACGTGATTTACGATTTATGGCGTCTGAAGAGCTGGTTGAAAAATCTCTGGTTCTTTATCCAACCGACGCTTTCTGCAAATATTTGCCTTTCACTGTTTTGTTTAATTGCAATAATGTCGAGCCGTTTCTCTTTTCCTGCTTCCTATTTCACTTTCTTTACTGATCTTGATTTTCTAATATTACAGTACAAAGATCCAACAGCGAATTATTCCAGAAATAAAAGCCAGATGTTCCTAGTGTCTGAGCTAAGGCGTTTGCTTAATTATAATTAGATCTAGCAAACATTTCCAAACTAGGCCACAGGTTCCCGTAGGTTTCTTGTAAACATATTTGGTTTTTAAGGATATACGGTTAGTGGCGGTGTCATATACTTACAGAGGTTGATAGAAATGGAGTGACCAATGATGATAAGATACGTTTATTATCGGCTAATGATAAGATAAGTTTATTCTCGACCAATGATAAGATAAGTTTATTCTCGACCAATCATAAGATAAGTTTATTCTCCACCAATGATTAGATAAGTTTATTCTCGACCAATGATAAGATAAGTTTATTTTCGACCAATCATAAGATAAGTTGATTCTCGACCAATGATGATAAGATAAGTTGATTCTCAACCAACGATGATAAGATAAGTTGATTCTCGACCAACGATGATAAGATAAGTTGATTATCGACCAACGATGATAAGATAAGTTGATTCTCGACCAACGATGATAAGATAAGTTGATTCTCGACCAACGATGATAAGATAAGTTGATTCTCAGTGGAAAAATTCCGTGATTGGTCATCTAAATATCACCCGTGTGTTGGCGTGACCCAGAGAGGAGCAAAGAATAGCGATACGGCTACGTGCCAGACATGCCGTTGGCGACGTCTATGGAGGTTGAGGTTATTGTTGGCTGTCACATCCTACAAGATGCATATAGGCATGCTGAAGTTGGATGTGTCAGGAGCAGTTTCACTACTGAACTTTAAACCGTAAAACAAAACATCTGTTTCTCAGAAAAAAATTGTTTTTATAGTTGTTTTTATTGTTGTTCTTGTTTAAATTGTTGTTGCTTTTTGTTGCTGTTGGTGTTTTTATTATTGTTATCGTTGTTGTTTTTTGTTTTTGTTATTGGTCTTTGTTGTTGTTAGATTTGTTATTGTGTTTGTTAATATTGTTGTTGATGTTATTGTTTTTACTGTTGCTGTTTGGGTTTTTTTTATTGTTGGTGTTTTTGTTGCTGTTGCTATTTTTGTTGTTGTTGATATTGTTGTTTTTGTTGGTGTTGAATGTTGACATTGTTGCTGAATAATGTTGAATGTTGACATTGTTGTTGAATAATGTTGCGTGTTAACATTGTTGTTGTTGAATATTGTTGAATGATAAATGACCCTCAAGAAACGTAACTGGAAGAACAACAGTAGAATACCCACTAGCAATGATGTAGCGACCGACCACGCGTGGGGTCTTTCTTATGGGACGCCAAAATTGGAGAAAATCCTTTCATAAATGAGGTCTCCGCAACACAGGATGGCTGCAACGAACCTCCAACATCCTTTGTCTCTTGCTTTTGGTGGTGCACTCGGCTAGACTGTAAGCTGTTGATTTCGTAATGTTCTTCCCACACTTGTATCTCTGCCTACCTCTTGTTAGCTTCCCTCAATTTTGCCCTCAGGTAATGTCTTCAACAAGGTGTCATGTATTTTTTATATGTCCAAAATCATTTTTTTTTATTTCTATTTTCTTTCATAGTTCTTATTGCATACGAACTTTCTCATAACTCCTATGTTCGTTTTATTCTCTTTCCATCAAGTTCTACCTATTTTTCTATACATCTTCACCTAAAAAACAGCATGCGTCTTCTAGATATTTGTTCATTGTCCATGTTTCTGAGTCATACATTAATATAGAATAGATGTGTAACATTTTATAATTAACATTTTTAGTTTTATTGTAATTTATTTAGATGTCCTAGTGGGTCTGGACACCAAAATGTTAATTCTACCCTGTCGTCACATACACTAGCTACACCATTGTCCAGGAGGTTCACATACACTAGCTACACCATTGTCCAGGAGGTTCACCTATGACGGCTGGACTTATAAAGTATTACCTGTAAAGACTACAGAGCTGGGACCAATCTCCAATTTAAGACCTAACAACAAAATAAAATAATGCAGAATCAACCTTCTGATGTGATGCATTTGGTTATTGCTGTGATGTTCATTGGTCACTATTTATATCAATAGTTGGAGCTGACTGTTTGGACTATTTATACACGTTGTGTTGTCTGCCAACGCAGACCAAGGAAATGTACGGGAATTAATTGGAAACATGACCAGAAAGCGTGATTGAATTCTCGATAACATGTACTTACTGCGCAAAACTGAAATCGAACAGGTAAATCCAGGAATATGGTAATGAAGCTCTTTTAATCACTGAAGACATACATAATAACACACACAAATCGACGTTTCTACCAAAAGGCCTTTATCAAGACAAAAAAATACAACAAAGTTAAAAATACAACCCTGATTGAATTCTTTTGGTAGATACTCTATTGGCCAAGTTGATCACTCATTATAGGAAACTGATCGCAGAAGAAGAATATTAATGTCTGCGTCGGAGCCAGGGCCGTAGATAATATAACTTTATGAGTGGTGGGTTTACCTATAAAGTATAACCCAACTCAGTGGTTCATTTTCGTGTGTAAATTTCACCGTGTGAAGGGAAATGTGAAGGGAAACGTGAAGGGAAATGTGAAGGGAAACGTGAAGGGAAATGTGATACTTTATTGTGAAAAAAATCGTCGCGGAAATTTTATCACCATTTTGATGAAGTTTCTAGTACTAAAAGTCATGCTAGATTTTCTAAGGGAAGGTGTGAAAACCCATACCCCCCCCCCCCGCCCCCATCTACGGGCCTAGGCAGAGCAATATGAAAAAGAAGCACACCAAAACAGCATCAGTTTCTTGTGTCCGCAATTATGAATACAGCTATTCACATTTCATACAATTTCTGAGATCTTAATTTAACCGGATTTTTCTGAGAGATATTGCCGATCACGTTTCATAGCTCAGGCTACCAGGACAGTCACGAGTTTTGCTTAGAGATAAGAAATGATGCAATGAAATAAATAGCAACATTTAGCAATTAGAATCAACTTTATTTAACTTTCATATGTTCTGTGTTTTTTTTTATTATCGGATAAGCATTGCTATTTTAATACATCGATGCTGAGTTATGAAGATTTTTACATTGGATTGTTTGAATGGGACAAAAATAAATTCTCTGAATTGTTGAGAAATTCGATGTATTCAGATAAAAATTGAACCGTTTATTTTCTATTCTTGCCGGTTGGCTCATTTCGACACTTTGTTTTTTTATTTTCTTTAATTACCTTGGAGGTTTACCTGAAGAATTGATAAAAGTATAGGTGAGGGATGAGTTGACAAGCAGGTATTGATATTCTTTCTTCTTCTTCTGCGTACATTCTCAAACTCCTGCAGATTAGCAGGTTGTAGTCAGGAGAACGGAATGCGTTGTGTCATGGTTTACAGCATTTCCGCGATATATGCGCCTTTATGCCTGACACATCCAACTTCAGCATGGCTCTGTTCACTGATCTTATATGAGATGGGACAGCCAACTCCATCTCATAAATTCCTTAGTCGCCTATTACGATATGCATGGAAAGTAAACGTAGCCTCCATTTGGGATACATTTTCTGCTATTTGAGATACATGTTCTGCCATTTGGGATACATTTTCTGCCATTTGGGATATATTTTCTGTCATTTTGGGATACATTTTCTGACATTTGGGATACATTTTCTGACATTTGGGATATATATTCTGTCATTTTGGGATACATTTTCTGACATTTGGGATACATTTTCTGCCATTTGGGATACATTTCCTGCCATTTGGGATACATTTTCTGCCATTTGGGATATATTTTCTGTCATTTGGGATACATTTTCTGCCATTTGCAGATATTAGCTTAGTGAGGGAGTGTTGTTTTAGCTTAGTGAGAGTGTGAGGTATTAGCTTAGTGAGGGGTGATATATTAGCTTTGTGAGAGAGTGAAGCATTAGCTTAGTGAGGGCGTGAGATATTAGCTTTGTGAGAGAGTGATATATTAGCTTAGTGAGAGAGTGAGATATTAGCTTAGAATGAGAGTTTGATAGTAGATTAATGAGGGGATGAGATCTTCGAGGGAGAATGCCTACAGTTTCTTAAGGAAATAAAATAGTAGTATAAGATGTCAGCGTTCAACATTGGCAAGAAAGACATGGAATATCAAAATTATATTTGGCGAAATTACAAATAATATTATCCTAAGATTAATCCAGAATGTTTATTTCTGTTCTTTGTGCAGTCTGAAAGAAGCGACCTGGGTGCCGTCTGACAACAGGAAATAATTATAGAATTAATGACAGTAATGACAGCCATTACTATTTTTGGTCTGAACGCCATGACGGATATACGAAATAAAACCAAAATGGCTGTCTACCACTTCCTGATCCAAATGCTGTTTATAATCGCCGTGACCTTTTTCATCAAAATGAAGCAATTAAACTGCTAACAATTCTTTTTCTCCCCTTGTTGTTTCTATATATTTTGAGATATAATGTGTTTGTTGTCTAGTCGTTCTACCGCTCAGAGACTGAGGTTATGATAGTCTGGTCAAGCTTTCGTGCTGTTGAGGGCAGAAAGGGTAGTTAAGAATAGTAATGTTGTGACCTAGAATGCCTTTAGCGAGACAACAACAAGGGCTGGGATATTCTACGACCAACTTTATGATATTCACAATACATTTCAATAATATTGTCCTTCTCGGTATTCGTAACATCCAAACGGTAGCAATAATATCTTACTCCACTGATAATAGGGCTCGGTATGATCTCTTCATATCGTTATATATTGTATTATTGTATCAATGTACTTTGTTCCTGTATATCTCTGTACGATATTCTTACGATATAATTTTTTCTGTTCCTAGTTTTTCTTCCTCTGCGTTTGTTCTCAAAGTCCTGCAGGTTAGCAGGATGTAGTCCAGAGGAAGGAAGGTGCTGTGTTTCAAACTCCGGCACATTAGCAGGATGTAGTCACAAATAATCACGAATGATGGCAGATGTGATACAATACTTAAAAGGAGAAAGGTTTAGGGTTAGGAACTAAATAATAACGCAAAGGAAAGAGTAATATTTTTTCTTGTTACTTTTTTCCGTGGTTGTTTTCTTTTTTATTTATTTTTTTGTACTGTTACTTTTTTTATCTATGAATTTTTTGTGACATTTTTCCTGTGATTTTTGTTACCGTCACTTTATTTCCTGTGACTTTTTTCCTGTGACATTCTTCCTACATTTTTCGTTTCATTGAGAAAGATTTGCGCTTTAACATCGGTGTTAATTTCTTAATTTATGCAGTTGACTTTTTGAATTCTTGTCCAATTCCCTCTGTCAATTCGTAAGTACTCTGTAAAAGTGCTTGCAGAATATTTACATTTCTGCACTTCTTCCAGTAATTGACCATTTATCTATATGTTGATTGTATTGTATTCTTCTTCTTCAGCGGTCACTCTCAAAC
This sequence comes from Meghimatium bilineatum, assembly GCA_034231615.1. Classification (NCBI taxonomy): domain Eukaryota; kingdom Metazoa; phylum Mollusca; class Gastropoda; order Stylommatophora; family Philomycidae; genus Meghimatium; species Meghimatium bilineatum. The sequence goes on along the minus strand of CM067308.1, from coordinate 50,466,273 downwards.
TCCTGCTGAATTCCTTGTAGCAGGACCATGGTCCTACTAGATTTCCAGCACGATGTAGTCCAGAGAATGGACATGCGTTGTGTCGCCGTTTTATTAGCGTTCATGGCCCGTCACATCCATCTTCGGCATAGTATTATATTAAATCAAGATCATATGTAAAAATTACACTTTATAGTCGGCGACATTTGAAATTGCCAAACCTGTGAAAATACTTTTAAAAGGCCTTAATGGCAACCCTGAGGTTGCCCTTGCTACCGTACGAGGCGTGTACGAGGTCATTCCCTACAGGGGTAAATTCGAATGTGTGAATCAAACTGAGGCGAAAAGACAGTTGTTGTGGACGTGGATGGGATGAAAAGCTTATCAGGTCGCAGAACTAGACGGCTGATAGCGTGCAAAGGTCAAGATTGGGTGTCGAGCATAACACCAGGGTAGGTGAGAGCACAGAGATGGATGGGGTCTCAGAAACGGAGGGTTAAAGCAATAGTCATGAGCAAAAAGAGTGTGCATTTGTGTAGTTCCTGCTGGTTGAGAATGTTGTATGGAAGTGTGCAGCGGAGTAATCAGCAAGGATGCCGTGTCGCGACATATTGGGAGTTCGAGACGAGTTTCATTCTAGGGAAATTGAAACATTTAAGTATAATAACGCTTGTGTGTTGCCTGGGCCCGAGAGTGGATTAAAGAATAGGAACAATGTTTACTTGCATGCATGTCGTAAGAGGCGACTAAGAAAGTTTTGGGGTGGAATAGCTGGAACAGTTAATCCCATAATCGTTCAAAGTGACCCACAAGTCATGCTAAAGCCGGATGTGCCTGGTCGGAAAGCTCAGATATCGCAGTAAACTATGGCACATCGCATTATGTGCTTAGGACTACATCCTGGTAACGTGCAGGAGTTTGAGAACAGACGCAGAAGTATAGTAATAATTTGTAAGTCACATTTCATTGGTTATTATCCTCCTAATAAAATACGACCAATGTAGCTTCTATTTCCTATGTGCATTAGGTGATTTCTAAATCATCCTCATCAAGTGCCGTCCCCGTAACAAAAGCTTCTTGCAACGGATCTTCAGCATTCTCTGTCTCTTGCTTTGGTGGTGCACTCTGCTAGAGTGATGTTCCTCTACCACTTGTATCTACGAAAACCTCTTTCTCACCTCCAATCAATTCTATCCTTAAGTAAAGTCTTCAACAAGTTGTCATGTTTTTTTAACAGTCCCAAAATACTTTATTTGTATGATCTTTGTTTCCTTTAATTGTTCTGTTTTTAATTATTTAATTATTTCCTTTAATTGTTCTGTTTTTCATACGAAATGTTGTTAGAACAGCTGTGTTTGTTTCAGTCTCTTTCCATGCATTTCTCCATATTCTTCTATATAAAAGTAAAGTAACCCATAGCATTTATTAATGCCGTAGGGGTGTGAGATGTTAGCAATCTCACATTTCACAGGCTCTGCAAATGAGGGCGGTAGCCATCTCCTCTCCCTCGCAGTCTTTACTTCCCGGATTAATCCGGTACCCATTAAAGGCTGGGTCGACCTGGGAGCCGTTGCGATCTGAAAACATTTCCGCCTCAACTGGGGAATGAACCCAGGACCACTCATATGCGAAACCACTGCGCTAACGCGGCTCCGGTTATATATATATTCTTCTATATATCCACATCTGAAACTCATCAATTATGTCTTTTAGTTGTTTGTTCCTTATCCATGTTACTGAGCCATACATTCATATAGAATAGATGTAACATTTCATAAGTATCATTTTTAGCTTGTTTCTACTCCGGGACTGTCTATCATACCAAGATTGTGAGACTCACGACCGTGCGCAGCACTTAGCGCAGTATACTTAACAGCGCATACGTAGCGGAGTACACTTAGCGGAGTACACTTAGCGGAGTACACTTAGCAGAGTACACTTAGCGGAGTACACTTAGCAGAGTACACTTAGCGGAGTACACTTAGCGGAGTACACTTAGTGGAGTACACTTAGCGGAGTACACTTAGCAGAATATACTTAGCAGCGCACACTTAGCGGAGTACACTAGTGGAGTACACTTGGCGGAGTACACTTAACAGAGTAAACTTAACGGAGTACACTTATCAGAGTACACTTAGCGGATTACAGTTAGCTGAGATAAACTATAAAGTCACGGATACATACAAAAAACCGTCTACAATGGTCGTCCAATGCCCGATGTATCAAAGGAAGTTTGCAGCTAGAATTGGGCACACTCTATACTCTCAATACACACCTCACATAAAGTCTACTTTCTCAACACACAACCTCACATAAATTATACTTCTCAATCTTGTGTGTCAATCTAACACACAATCTACATTTCCAACACACAAACTCTACATTCCCTGCACACGCTTCCCATACAAATTCAACAATACACATCTCACTACTCACTAAACACACATTCGTTCCTTGCTGAAACACCCTTTCATTATATTTTTTTTTAATGATGGCGATTATATTTCTGCCTTGTATCATAATGTTTCTCCTCATATCTCATTTCTACCCTTCTGACTTCCTCTGAGTCAAAGAAAACATGCTGATTCTCGAAAACTTTACTGGTTTTAAAAAATATATGTAAAGATGGGCAAATTTTTTGCCCCAAAAATCATTACCTTTGAAACATCATCAGCCCGTAGGTCCATGCATCTACGTTCGTGTTGGTTATTGTATCTGCAGAAACAGCTAATCACATACGATGTTGTATATGCGCAGACATGTCTTCTGTAATGATTGTAGTTTTCTGTACTTTGTCCAAATAGTATCGAGGCTTGGGAAGGAGATAGCAATATCTCTAAAACTCACGATGCTAACGACATTAACACCCCCGCTAAACACGTGATTGGGTTTCACTGAGAAATCTATTAACTGTAGCTTCTGAACATAATTTTTAGATTTGTGGCATAGAGGGGTAAGCATTGGTGTTTCAGCTTTACAAAATACATCTTGGTGTTATCTTTCTTGATGGGTGTTCTCTGCAGGCGAAGATAATGCCTTTTCCTAGTTGCTTGCCAGACATGAAGAATTAATTATAGCAAAGAGAATATTCTAGAAGATAGAAAATGAAGTTTGATTTGACGTGTGATACGGTGATGCAGTTTGGAAATTAAACCTTGGTGTAATAAGTTTGTTTAATAGCTTTTTGCCCCCCGGAGAAAACATCTGCCTTTATTTGACTTTAATTAGGAATTGAGGTGGAGTGTTTTACATAGACAAATAGTAGTGTATGTTTCTAAGGTTGGAGGCAGAACGCGTTTTTTAGTTGCGTGTTTATTGACTGACTCATGGTGCGTTTATTTATTTTTTGATCATTTGTGTGCTTTCAGATGCCACGAAGAAGGAAGTTTAGTTAAAGAGTGATCATACTTTGGAGATGTCGGCTACGATGGATTTATCTCCGATGAAAGTTGAGACGCCCCCTGCTCATTCTAGTCCACATCGGACGCCATTAAGACCCTCACCAATGGGTTCGCCGTCTGGCAATGATATGGACGTACCTTTGTCCTACTCCAGCGTTGGTTTTGGCCGTAGCACAGATTCCAGCAACATATCGAGCTACTCTAAAGTGGGATTTGAAGGGATTGCTTATCAAACTGCTTCTAAGTTAATCAATTCGCCGCAGATTCCAGTCTTTTGTCACCCAACGTCAATATCAGCATCCCCTGTGATATCCAGTTTTTTTAGCCAGGATGAATCGGAGAATTTTCAGAGCATAAACGTGTTGACTGAACAAAGTTCTAGTCCAACATCTAGAGATTTTCTCAACAGTCGCATTGTTCAAGTGCAGCAGCCACCACATCTAGCACAACAGCAGCATTGTCCATATGCCCGTAGTAGCACTGAGAAAATGTCTTACGTTTTAAACGAGAAGATTACATCTCCGAATGAACATGAAGAATCTGTAGAACCATCATCGGAAAAGCTATCGAAACTAGGCCTTGACAGTGTTCACAATGAACACTCAGACTCTGAAACGGCTGCCACCTCAGAGGATTCGGATAATAATGATGAGGACAATGATAAGGTGGTTGATACAAGTGTCCACGAAGATGACCAAGACAATGATGGTTCAGACAAGGACGATGACCAGATAGAGTGTGCAGAATGTAACAAAGTGTTTTGTAACTTACAGGTGTACATGGACCACGATTGTTACAGAACCCAGGCAGCCTCTAGAACGTTGATCAACGCTAAATGTTCATCTTCCTCGTACGACTTCCAGAGCGAAGGATCAGAATCACAAGTCGAGAGCTTCCATGGAAAACTGGTGTTCCAGCAGAACGGTTCCGCTTATGTTATTGAGGGCAACAGCCAAGATAATGTTATGGGTACAGATTTGAGCCTTCTACCTGAGTCAGTTGTGATCCTTGACGGACAATCAGTGATTTCCCCCAACGTCTGCATACCACACCTACACAGTATTACATTTTTTCCAAAAATAGATTCTTCAGTGTTTACTCAAGCTTCCAACATCTTCCATCACACAGTCCCCGTCAAATCTAGCATGTCCATACAAAGATACCGTATTTTTGATATAGGAACTTCAGAAGCTAATAGAGTTCTGCGCATGCTCAACTCACATCTGGTTTACACCATTTCCGAGAGGCCGATTCTGATGTGTATTCTCTGTAAACTTGTGTTTGAGAGATCCAAATCTTTTCTAAATCACGCCATCTGTTATCATTCGGTGGATATCGGAGAACATGAAAGAACTTTATTGTGTCAATTGAATTGTTCAATTATTGTTCACATACGTGGATCCGAAAGGCAGCCTATTGTGTCAGTTTTACATCCTGTTGTAGATGTCAGCCCAAGTTCATCGGAATTGTGGAACGCAGTTATGGGTCCTAGGGGAAACCTGTCTGATGTTAGACCCAATGGAGGGTTCCTGGACAGGCAGCTAACATTTAGAGATTATCACCTCGGTAGTTTTCATTCCCATGGGACATCAGTCAAGAATATTTACCCTGAGCAACAAATGTGTAATCTAATATCAAAAGAGAAACTCGCATCAGACCGATCTTCCACTCCGGTTTCTGCTACACATAATAACAAGAAAGAGGTATACAGCGTATCATCTCCTCCAGCACATTCTGTGATTTCTGATGGAGAAGGGCTACCCTCCAGCCATCACCTTCAGGCACCTCAAACTTCTATTGACACACCAGGCGCTATAATTCCTACACCATCACCTTCTGTGCCGGTACCAAGTCAACGTGCGTCATCTTCTCCTTCGTCTTCAGGGTCCGATTCATTTTTACAATCTTCTTCCACCATCACCAACCTTTTGGCGCCATCGATACCCAATTTAATCATGTCGTCTGCCAATTCCTCCAATATTCACACACATTTAAACTTTTCTTCCGCATCACCTTCATCTCTACAGTCCATTAATGTTCAACTACCGCATTATCTGTGCACGTGTGATGAACACCCCCAAGGGAGAGCTCATGGTGTGGAATGTCCAAAATGTGACATGATTCTAAGTTCATCTCAGTCTCTAGGTGGCCACATGACTATGACACACTCTAGAAACTCGTGTAAGACTTTGAAGTGCCCAAAGTGCAACTGGCACTACAAGTATCAGGAAACCCTCGAGATTCACATGAAGGAGAAGCATCTGGACACGGACGCTCAGTGTGTCTACTGCTTGACAAACCAGGCACATCCAAGGCTAGCCAGAGGCGAATCGTATTCATGTGGGTACAAGCCATACAGATGTGAGGTTTGCAATTACTCAACAACCACCAAAGGCAACCTAAGCATCCACATGCAATCCGATAAACATATCAACAACATGCAAGATCTTGCTAACGGTGGTACAGAACTCAAACTTCAACCACAACAGCCGCCATCTACTGTGACATCTACAGCGCCGGTACCAATACAGAACAGTACACTATCTTACTCACAAGATGACTCCCAGTTTAAGAAGATAAAGCAGAAACAATCTTTCAGATGCGACGTTTGCAGCTACGAAACATCGGTGGCGAGAAATTTACGAATACATATGACGAGCGAGAAACACACCCACAACATGCTGGTCATGACCCACAACATCAACCACTTACATCAGGACATCACTCTTCACCAGCTGAGTCAGATGAATCAACTCCTCGCTATCAACCAGCATGAACAAGCCGCAAGGTTTGCCGCTATTAATTCTCATCTGCCAAATCCTATGTTTTCCTACGATCCCAACGCCATGTTGATGTCTTCGTCATCTCTTTCTTCCCCTTCAGGATTTGAAATTCCAATGAACTTGTCTAAAGAGAATGGAAGTGATGAATGTAATGGGCCGGTGCCGAAGAAAGACGCTACAAAGATGTTTCAATGCTGCATTTGTTATAAGTATGGGTCGGACAGCATGGAGAACGTTCACAGCCACATCCAGTACGATCGAACGAAGTCTGCCAATGCAGAATCCTATATAACGTTCAGTAATGGAATTCACCATTGTAACCTCTGTAGTTACAAGACTCATTTGAAGGCCAACTTTCAGCTGCATTGCAAGACGGACAAACACCTGCAGAAACTTCAGCTGATCAACCACATCTTAGAAGGTGGGTCTGAGAGTGAATGGAAGCTCAATCAGTCGGGTTCAACCATGCAAATCTGTTGCAATGCTTGCAGCTTCTACGCAAACTCTATTTACAAAATGCAACTTCATTTAAGTACCGTGCAACATGAGTCATGTGCCCAGCTTTTCATTCATCTCCAGTTGCTTGATCAAGCAACACCCCCGCCAGCTGAAGGCAAGGCGCGCTATTACCAATGCACACTCTGTGCTGCCAATGTCCACACCAAGCAGAAACTTGTACTCCACTCACGGTCACCGCAACACATCCGGAATGAGCAATCACTTCCGCAAGGTCATGTGTCCATCTTTGATGTTTACCTTCTCAAAGAAATGGCGGAAGATGATGTCATCAATTTTGAGGATGAAGGTCAGTATGATAACTTTTCATTTCTTCATTTCTTTCTGAATTCATTGTTGCACGATGTTCTTTTCCCATCAGCGACGAAGTCTTGCATGCACCATCAGTTTTATTGAAAATGTACATACATTACATAAACAATTTGGTATTTTGATATTTTATCTGTTTGAATTTATATTTCATTTATCTGAATTTATATTTTATCTATTTGAATTTATATTTCATTTATCTGAATTTATATTTTATCTATTTCAATTGGTATGTTCTAAAATTGATTTGGCATGTTATCTATTAGAATTGATATTTTATTCATTTGAATTGGTATTTTATCTATTTGAGTTGGTATTTATTATATTGGAATTGGTACTTATTCATGTATTAATTGGCATTTTATCTATTTGAATTGGTATTTTATCTATTTGAATTGAGGATTTTATCTTTCTGAATTAGTACTTATATTTGAATTGGTATTTTATATAATTGAACTACTATTGTATGGATTTAATCTATTTGAATTTGCATTTAATGTGATAATTTATTGGCTTTTTATTTTACATAATTGAATTTGTTATGACTGTCAATTTTATGGCGGCCTTATCTTCTCTCAGTACTGTGCCATCACCCACAGTACTCGCTAACTACTCGCTAACTACTTGCCAACTACTCGCCAGTAGATGCAAAGATATCAGAACACTTTAATGAGAAAACTACAACTATATGAGCACAAGTATTGGAGGCATGTGGTCTTGCCTTGATAATACGTCGTTACCTCCAATTTGTTATTGTTCATGGTGTCTTAATATTCACTAATATGTCCCCACCTTTGTTGACGAAGCCCAAAAGGGGAGAAAAGAATAGCAATACGGTTTACCTTATATTATAAGACGCAGCTATGGAGGCTTTGGCTGGAGTTTGCTAACCCATGCCTTCCAAATTTAAATAAAACAATGAGACTGTCTTGTATACGGATATTATTTTCATACCCACACTCTATAGTCTCATACCCACACTCTATAGTCTCATACCCACATTCTATAGTCTCATACCCACACTCTATAGTCTCATACCCACACTCTATAGTCTCATACCAACACTCTATAGTCTCATACCCACACTCTATAGTCTGATAACCTCTGTGTTCATACCCACACTCTATAGTCTGATAGTCTCTGTGTTCATACCCACACTCTATAGTCTGATAGTCTCTGTGTTCATACCCACACTCTATAGTCTCATACCCACACTTTATAGTCTCATACCCACACTCTATAGTCTCATACCCACACTCTATAGTCTCATACCCACACTCTATAGTCTCATACCCACACTCTATAGTCTCATACCCACACTCTATAGTCTGATAACCTCTGTGTTCATACCCACACTCTATAGTCTGATAGTCTCTGTGTTCATACCCACACTCTATAGTCTGATAGTCTCTGTGTTCATACCCACACTCTATAGTCTCATACCCACACTCTATAGTCTCATACCCACACTCTATAGTCTCATACCCACACTCTATAGTCTCATACCCACACTCTATAGTCTCATACCCACACTCTATAGTCTCATACCCACACTCTATAGTCTCATACCCACACTCTATAGTCTCATACCCACACTCTATAGTCTGATAGCCTCTGTGTTCATTGTACAGCTTGCAGACATTGTGTGTTACATGAGTACTATTGTTATACAGTTTTGAATGGGGTCCCACCTATTATATCCAATTGGATTATATCAAAATTAGTAAGGACTGTGCTTATCGACTCACAACCTCCTCTCTCTCTCTCTCTCTCTCTCTCTCTCTCTCTCTCTCTCCTTATATATATATATATATATATAAACTATCTAGACCATTAACATGAAGACATCTAGTTTATGTTATAGTTTTATATGTAGACAGTTAGCATATTTTATATTTTTATATGAAGACATTTAGTTTATGTTATTTTAATATGAAGACAATTAATATGTTATCGTAATGATATAACTTGGGCTTCCTCTAAGGTAATTGGCGTTCGGTATATGTTCAAGAGGTCTTGAGTTCGTATCCCCGTCGTGACGTGGTCTAGATTACCCTGAATTGTCTAGGAATAACGTCTGCAGTGGAAATGGAGTAATCTGCAATAATGCGGTTAAAGGCTCCGTCCCTTATCATACAAGGATAAAAATGAAATGAGCATTGTATTAGTAAGCAAGTTAGTTATGTTTATTTATTAGTTACTGCCCTTTGATGGGTTCATTGGCTACAAGCTACAACTGTGTACCCCGAGAACTTATTCCATGGTAACTTGACAGGCCCAACAGCTGAAGGAAAACCTCAAACAGGAAACGTTTGCGGGAGGCTGGTCTGATACCTATCGATAGAAATAGCTTATTAGACTACCATATAGCGCGTTCACTGTGTGAAGCTAAACAAGCATCGTCGGCCAATCGAAAACACTGAGTTGAGAGGGTGCTGAGACCAGAACGATGTATCACAGATTTTTTGTCAGACACAAAGATATATTGGGAACATCGAAACATAGGATACTCGTACATCCTACAAGAGAGAAACTAATACACACAGAAAATGTTACAGAAACTAATACACACAGAAAATGTTAGAGAAACTAATACACACAGAAAATGTTACAGAAACTAATACACACAGAAAATGTTACAGAAACTAATACACACAGAAAATGTTACAGAAACTAATAAAAACAGAAAATGTTACACACAGAAACTAATACACACAGAAAATGTTACAGAAAGTAATACACACAGAAAATGTTACAGAAACTAATACACACAGAAAATGTTACAGAAACTAATACACACAGAAAATGTTACAAAAACTAATACAAACAGAAAATGTTACATGCAGAAACTAATACACACAGAAAATGTTACAAAAACTAATACAAACAGAAAATGTTACATGCAGAAACTAATACGCACAGAAAATTTTACACACAGAAACTAATGCACACAGAAAATGTTACAGAAACTAATATACACAGAAAATGCTACATCAGAAACTAATACACACAGACAATGCTACACACAGAAACTAATACACACAGAAAATGATACACACACAAAATAATACACACAGAAAATGTTACAGAAACTTATACACACGGAAAATGCATCACGCAGAAACTGAAACTGGGTAGACATTAAATCTGTGTGTAGAAACAAGTTGATTCAACCTGTTATAGCAGGAATTGGGTAGACATTAAATCTGTGTGTAAAAAACAAGTTGAATCAACCTGTTAGATAGAACAGGAATTGGGTAGACATTAAATCTGTGTGTAAAAAACAAGTTGAATCAACCTGTTAGATAGAACAGGAATTGGGTAGACATTAAATCTGTGTGTAAAAAACAAGTTAAATCAACCTGTTAGATAGAACAGGAATTGGGTAGACATTAAATCTGTGTGTAGAAACAAGTTGATTCAACCTGTTAGAGCAGGAATTGTGGAGACATTAAATCTGTATGTAGAAACAAGTTGAATCAACCTGTTAGATAGAACAGGAATTGGGTAGACATTAAATCTGTGCGTAGAAACAAGTTGATTCAACCTGTTAGAGTAGGAATTGTGGAGACATTAAATCTGTATGTAGAAACAAGTTGAATCAACCTGTTAGATAGAACAGGAATTGGGTAGACATTAAATCTGTGTGTAGAAACAAGTTGATTCAACCTGTTAGAGCAGGAATTGTGGAGACATTAAATCTGTGTGTAGAAACAAGTTGAATCAACCTGTTAGAGCAGGAATTTGGTAGACATTAAATCCATGTGTATTATACAGTGTATTTTCCCTTCAGATATCTCTCTTGATAAAAACACTTGACAAAGCCTTACTCCAGTATATATAAATACTTGATTCGTTTCAATAGTGCATTCTTGATTCTTTGATTCGATACGATATCGCATTTTTGATCATTTGATTCGATACTTTATCACGTTCTTGATTCTTTGTTTCGATACAATATCGCATTCTTGATTCTTTCATTGGACACCATATCGCATTCTTGATTCTTTGATTGGACACCATATCGCATTCTTGATTCTTTCATTGGACACCATATCGCATTCTTGATTCTTTGATTGGACACCATATCGCATTCTTGATTCTTTCATTGGACACCATATCGCATTCTTGATTCTTTGATTGGACACCATATTGCAGTAAAACATGTTTACAGTTTCATCTTTCTTGTCGCTGTATACCACTTTATGCCTTGCAGTGTCGGCGATAGAAGATGGAGATGGCATTTTTGTGTTCCTCATATATATTTTTTTCCGTTATTTTACTTCTGTAATCCATCTTTTGCGTGGTCTGCCCCTGATTTTGTATCCATTGTGTCTGAAGAGTAATGTTTTTTGAGGGGCACCATCTGTTTATTTAATGTTTATTTGACTGTTTCTGCCCATCTAGTTATTGGCTTTCCTCGTGTCTTGTAGCCAGGTCTTCTGTTGTTGTATGTACGAAGGGCTAGTTGCGCTGGTCCCATTCTCATGACATGACCAAACCATCTGGTTTCCTGCCTCTCAATGTAGTCTTGACTTGAGTCTTGACTTCTTTCCCGATATCTTCATTTCTCCGGCGGTCTCTTTTGGTGACATTTATAACATTCCTCAATCGTCTCATTTCACAAACTGTGATCTTTTCGCTAGTGTCTTTGTCAAGGGCCATGTTTGACATTGCTAACACAGAATTGGTATAAAATACTGTTTATCAAAATTCGTTTTGTAGCCATGCAGATTGGTTGGTTTTAAGAATTGGTGACAGCTGGTAAGTCACGACATTGGCTTCTTGGCACATTGTTTCAATCTCTCTGTCGAGTTTGCTATCCTCCGTAAATATGTTTCCTGGGTAGTTCTTCTTCGGCGTTCATTCTCAAACTCCTACTGGATATCTCTTGTATCAGGACCATGGTCCCATTAGATTTCCAGAAGGATGTAGTCCAGAGAATGGAAATGCGCTGTGTCGCCGTTTTATTTGCGCCAATGGCCCGACACATCTGTGTTCGGCGGGGCTGGGTATTTAAACTGTAGGACTAGCTTTAGTTTTGTACCATTGGCAGATACACTTAACAGGCATGGTGTTCAGCTTATCTTTAGTCCCTATTTTAGATGTGTGTAGTTTCGTGTGTTTGTGTGCCGCTGTAATTCGTTTTCAAATTCGTATATTAAACATATCTTCTCTGAAATTCAAGCTACAGAATGTTGTTTCTGACGCCCTTCTCTGTGGCGGAGTGGTACAGAGCATGTCTGCGACGGACAAGATAATGAGTTCAATCCTCGCCACAGGTAATTGTGCATCCGGACAGTTCCGAAAGCAATGGCAAACTAGATAACGTATTTATATTGCCTAGAAAATAACTACAGTAAAAAAATGTTGAGTTGATGGCTACGTCCTGAATAAGATACGCTGCCAAAATACAATAAATTATTGTATATGCGGAACTTCAAGAATGCGCTATCTCCCCGAGTTTAATGAGGAGATCACCGGACCCTTAGTCACCTGGAAGACTGTCTTGGTAACTTCTGTGGACTGGAGAAGATTGGACAAACAAAGGAGGAAGCCTGAGATACCAGTCCCTTACACACGCTGTTAGCTTTAAATGTGGTCTTTTGTGGCAAGGTCACAGGTGGGTCCGGTGAGGGTATCTTTCCCCGGTTACACCCCCACTGAATATCTTTGTGTCTAATTTTCTGAAATGAATCCTGCGGAGATGGAATGGGAGTTAGACAGGGGAGAGTATCCAGTCTATTCTGGAACCAGATTATGTATATTGTGGTGTGCAACTTATATGTCTAGTGTTATACCTCCAGAAGTCGTCACTGAACCGCAACCTCCGCTCTTTTAAATGGTTAAACACTTTCACATCACCTAACTGTATTAACATCCTGGTTTGAAAGTGAGAGGAATAATTTAACAAACACTTTCTGTGTCAACAATTTCTAGACGGAAACTAGACAAAATATTGATAATGCGTAAAGGATTGAATGTACTGTACTCGGGTTACCCCATATATGTTGTTTCATATCATTCGTCTATTACAAATGATGATGACCGTATGTTACGTCCACTTATAAAACTCAGAGTTATGTCCTTGACTATGAATTCGCAGATGAATAATAAGCCATATGTTGTCATGTGACATATTCCTTCCAGAACGTTGTCTTCCCAATGAACTCTCTGAACCTCTCTCTGTCTTGGGCGATGTGGCTTGCATTTTCTAGCGATGTATTCATGTTATCTTTAATGTCGTCAGTCCATCGTCTTCTTGGTCTGCCCCTTCTCCTCTCCCCAAGTACTCTTCCCTCCAATATTTGTCTTTCTAAACAGTTATGTCTCTTTATATGACCAAACAGGCGTAGTTTTCTTTTTGTTATTGTGTTTAGTAACCAACACTCTGGAATATTCAGTGTGTTTATAATATCTGAGTTTCTGATTTTATCCTTCCATGATATTCTAAGTATCTTCCTGTAGCATTTCAGCTCGAAGGCGTTGATCCTCTTTGCCGCTGTTTTACTTAGAGTCCATGCTTCACATCCGTATGTTGCAACCGGAAAAATAAAAGTTCGTAACATTATCACTTTTGTTTCTATTTTGTTGTTTTTCCATATGTTTTTCAGCCGTGTTATTTTGTAATATGCCATTGCCAATCTCTTCCTTAAGCCATAATCTTGCCGTAAATGTCCTTGGACAGTTCGGACATGGATGACCATTGATCTAACAGTGATTTTCTAATTAGTCTCCGCTCTTAAGCTGCTAACTGTTAAGATGTTAATCTTCTCTTTTCACAAGATTATGTGCCTTTTTTTGTACTGTAGAGCTTCATGTAGCTCTATTTTGTGCAAATTTTTCCTTGGCATTTTGGTCTATTTCAAAGGCTTTTAGTGAGGTCTTTAACGACTCGCGTTTATTGTGTGTGGCCACCTTGAGATCGTCAGCCCTTCTATAATTCACCATGGAGAAGTATCTTCGGTAGGCGATGGATGATCTGGTATGCATGACCTGTCCTACAAACCTGTGTTTCCATCAGAATTATACTTCCATATAAATGTTGTGACTCTCAACAAAACGGCACACGCCGCCTACCGAAAGTACCGCTCATAGCACGCAACTCCGTAGCTTCAAGCGATAATCCCCAGGGATCTCCTAAAAAACTGCAAAGTGTAAGCAAGGTGTTAGGAGCAGGATTCGAACTCAGGACCTCTTGTGTACAATGCGAACATCTTAAGCACTACTCAAATTGATGAATCTTCCACTTCAAAGGAGTTGATGAATCTTTCATGACAAAGGAATTGATGAATCTTTCACGACGATGAAACTGAACCTACATTCACAACAAAGAAATAGATTGATGATACATTCACAATTACGATATTCACACCTTATTCCATATTTGTTAGTTTGTAAAAGTGCCCTGAACAAAACACTTTCTCCGCAGCCATTCTGTATTTACATAAGAAAAGCTTATTTCACAGCCGTGTGATTTAAACTTTAACCTTACCACCATCTTTTCTTCAAAACTTGCACCTGTGACTTCATCATTACAACAATAGTGTTCTATACGACTGGCAAAGGGGGGGGGGTGTATTGAAACCAGCCGATTGACGCCTGAACTTTTCGCTACAAGAGTAACACGGGTTCTCTCCCTTCGTCGCTACTGGTCGCCGCTACTGTCGCTTGCCGTATTGCAGGCGGTAGCCGTTAGTGTGTGGCCGATCCGCGCCAACCTTGTTTGTTCTGATTGGACTGAGGTGAAAGGTTATAGTTAAAGCAGTTTCGGATTTCGGAGACCTGTTGAAAGCCCTATTGGAGTCCTAGTGGTTGGGAGAGGATTTTTGTGAGCTGAATAGGAAGATTAAAAAAAAAATATCAGGAAAAAAATTAGGGGGGGGGGGGGGGGTGAGAAGCTAAAGGTAACAGAAGAACAAAGCAGGTGCTTAGAATGGGAAAAGGTTCAAAGATTAATCACAACCAAATATTG